>CM016721.1:74392985-75670212 GCA_005771605.1 Scutellaria baicalensis | reverse complement strand
CAACGAGATTGTGGACGAGAATTTGGGTTTGAAGAAAGCTAAACCCATCTTTAAATGGCTTAAAAAGATATGTTCACACATATAATCAATGGGAGATAGAGAGAGAATTAGTTTTTATAGATTAGTTTCTTTTCTTATGGATTATTCTACAACTTTTGTGGATTCAATTTTGAAGATGATTGGCTAGTTCTCCAATTCAGGTTTGCAGGGATGTTTGAACCCATATATTTAATTATGTCTTTATTAATCTCATTTCCCCTTCTCAATGTTTGATTGAATTGATTATGCTATATGTGTTGAATGATTTCGATTATTGATGCTTGATTTAAATTGATCACCTAGGTTAAGTGTTTGATAATTGATTGCTAGAATCTTAAATCATGAATCCTAATTGTTGTGGTTTAATTTTCATTGGTAGTAAACTAGAAGTCGTGCATCTCTAGGGTAGCGTAATCCTAGATTATCAAATCGAGCTTGTGTATTTGGAGTCTAGTTCATCCTATCGTCTTGGTGATTAATGCATTTGATGAATTAAATCTAGAGAGTTTATTCTAGGTTGTTCAATTGAATAAGGTTAATTAGTGATCTTATCATAATTTAATTAATCTTAAGAGACGATTCGATTTAACAGAGCTTGTTGTTAGACTAGGGGTGATAATTCCATGACAATCTGAGAGAGGGGTGTAACATTGATTAATGCATAATTGATATTGGGGGATAATTGAACTGTTAACTGAAATGTTTTTCATCCTTTGATTTCTTGTTTAATTTGTTTTCTAGGTTCTTAGTTAATTTTAGTAGTCGTCTATCAATCCAACCCCCCCCCCCATCTTTTCTATTTATTTGAAATTGAACATAGGTGGCATAGTTAAATCTTCACTCCTCGTGGGATCGACTCCGACTTGCCTTATCTACTAGTTAGTTAGGTTAGGAAGGATTTAATTTAATTTTATCGCGTCACGACAGCACGGTCAACGTGAAATATGTGTCTGCTGTTAGGTTAAACTTATGGGTACGATGAAATACTTGTTTCATTCGTTAGGAAAATGAAAAAAAAAACTCATTTTTTGTCCTCCCCAAAGTTTACTGTCTGTTTTTAATCCTATAAAAATACACTTTTCGATTAGTCCTGTAATTTGAAAAATTCGTCCAATTTTGGTCCTACATTTTCAATTTTGGCCCCGTAATTGAAAATTTTGTCTAATTTTGATCCTTTTTTTTTTTTTTGCCCAATTTTGTATTTTCCGGTTTTAGATTGGGGGTGAGAGTAGTGAACTCGCCAGAATTAATGTAGCTCGAAAATTGAAAATCCGACGAAGAAAGAATCTAAATTGGGCCAAATTGTCATTACATAATCAAAATTAAAAAATGCATTTTTAGAAGACTAATAGCGGACAACGACCTTGGGAAGGACGGAAAATCAATATTGAGACAATGACACATGTATATACGTTTATGAAAAAATGGAAACTGAAATCAAATGGTGTTCTGGTTTGGAGAAAAGAGGATAGCGTACGGCTATAGCTGAGATGACGAAGATGGTAGAAATGTGGTGGTCATGAAAAGAATAGAATAAAATATATCAAGAAAAAAATAGAAAAATAAAATTCATTATAACTATCGACAAAAGTATTGGCGGCTTACTAATTTGAATTGAACCTAATCAAAACATATATGTCCAATAATAAGCCCAAGCCCAAAACTGATCATAATAAAATTGGAGAATATAATGTCTCTTTCTTCTCTACCTCTCTCTCTCTCTAACCATTTCAGCAAAATCTGCAGATTCATATACCACCCATTTGCTTCAACAAATTGTTTCCTTTTTGTGTTTTTTCCAAACAGATTATAAGCACCAAATTGAATAAATACTAGGAGCCATGAAAACCCCCTTGTTGATCCTACAAAGCCTAGTGATGATCAAAACTAACGTCCAATTTTCCAATATTTCAGTGATTCAACTTCAAAAATGGGTGGCTTCATTCTTTGAAATTTCAAGTCATTGTTGGTTTTTTTTTTTTTTTTTGAATTTATTTTATCTGGATAAGCATGAAAGCCTTATTCGGCATTATTAAACAAATTCATAAAATTTTGTGTCACTCAGACACATCTTTCGAATTTCATGCTCATCTAACATGTTAAGACCTTCAATTTGTGGTTATTCGTGTGCCCATTGCTTGATGATTACTCAATTAAGAGAAGGGAGATTCTTTGTGGAAGCCGGGTCATCTATCACCTTAATTGGATGGCTCTAAAGTATCCATGAAATCCTTAACATGTTGCCATCATATATAGTTGAAAAGATTTTGATGATATATAGCAGTTATGCATTGTATTTTTTCTATTCCATGTATAATAGAGGGATCACTTGAAAAATGACCATATATACCCAAGATTTCTGAAAATTATAGCCAAACCATTTAACTGAAAACCCCATGCAATATTTTGACCAATTCTTTAATGGTTAATTTGAATCGAACCCACTGATCATTTTTATCGTTGAACATAGAAGACTAATAATAAGAAGATGAAAAATACAATAAAAATAATCGAATAATGAAATAAGCCCAAAATGTATGAGGACCACATCAACATGAGACAATTGTAAAATTAATTATGTGCATATATATATATATATATATATATATCTTCTTCAATTCCCTGTAATTATTAATCTGCATCCAATTATTTATGTGGTTCATGTAATGCTAATGATAATGATCTAGTATCTAACTTAAAGTTTGTCTGATTTGAGTCTTTTTTAATTAAAATTTATCGAATCAGAATGAAAATGATAAGTGACACAAAAAAAGACGGGTACACATTGGTGTCGGGGACACTGGGGCCCTTGAAATTTTTAAAAAAATTAGGGGTATTTTATGCAATCGTCTCAAAATATAAAAAATAGATAGAATAGTAAATATTAAAATATTAATTTAAAAACTACCTAACAGGTGAATTTATGTTTATAATACACTTTAGCTAATTCTCATTTTTCATAAAGTAGTGCACTATTTTAATATCATCAAAATCTAACTTATGATTTTTCTAATAGGAACAAACTTTTGAAGGAGAATTTCATATGTTAATTGAGTACAAAACAAAAAAGGGAGAGATAGTCATTTTCAAACCAATTTTGGAGGAGAGACAAAGAGAGCCAACTTGAAAAAAACAAACGACATATGGTTTCCCTTAAAAACAAAAAACATAAAAACACATGAACAACAAAAACCTAAAAACACATGAAAGATGAAATATCCACATTTTATTGAGATGGGTTTCCATGCACTTTCATAGCCCAGCCCAGCCCAGTTCCATGATTTGGGCCACTAAACTTTTTTGGGTCAAAGTTTGTAAGAAGTTTTCTTTTCTTTTCTCAAGTATCATTAAAAACAAAATAACTGTTTGAGCATTTCCAAATATAATTTTTTTAAAGGTTTTTCATCTTCAATGATGCTTGCACATTGTATAATATTAATTATAAACATTTAATCTATCATAAATATTATATAATTAGAATTTTATTTTGATCAATTTTCTTATAGAATTTATTATTTTAGTTATATATAATTAAAATCTGAAATAGTATGATATGTTATCTGAACAATGTTAGTATGTCCCCATGATCTAAATATTATAGGTGGAGAAAATTCGTATGGAAAAACAATACAAAGGTGTATGGGTAAAAATATATGATAATAAGATATCAATCTATATATATAAAAACAGAATATTCTGCCAAAAATAGCTATAATAAATGTCTCATTTATTAAATATTTCCATTTTAATAAATCATTAATAACTTTTATTTTAAATTTATTAATAAACAAATACATAAATATTAATATTTAATAAATTTAATTTTATATTTATTGTATAGAAACTCAAAAGAAAAAGTAAATATATAAATTTATCTATATATTTCTATACTATAATAATAAAGGAAAAGTTTGAGATATTTACAGAAATACTATTTTCTCAACAAAAAAAGTGTCACATCAACAATATTTTTATTTTGCATTTTATTATTATTTAATCCATTCAATTTATAATATATATATATATATTGTATTTTTTTTCTTATTTTATTAATATTAATTAAGTTATTTTTTATGTATATATAATATGTATTTAGTCTGAATTATATGGCATCTTAAATATTTTTTAAATTATAAATATCTCATAATCAAATAAAATTTTAGTCTTTTACTTTACACTTAGGACGTCGTATATTTTTATATGAGGGTGCACATTTTGAATTTATATGGCTCACCTGATTATTTAAATTATATGCTTAATTTCTAATTATATTGTCATCATCATGATCGTAGTCTACTATTACATTTGATTTGTGTTGAGCTTAAATTGTAATGATCAATCATCAATGTCTTGCTATATCAATTAATTTACGTGATGCTTATAAAATAATAATTATCTGTCATCTTCGATGTTAAGCGATATTAATAAAAAAATTATAATTCAATTTATTTTGAAATAAAATGTTGAAAATACATAATTGACAGTGCTTGTATCAAGTTCCTACATAAAATTTCTAATCTTATTGTGTAATGTTTCTATATATACATACTCACACACACATGTATTTAATTTTAATGATTGAATTTGATTTTTTATTCATTTTTTTTAGTTTTTTTAGTATATTTAATTTAAGTGACTGAAGATATTAATTTGTAACACAAATGATAAAAAAAAAATGTTTCGACTATAATTGTTGTGTATAAAGAAGTTTTTAAAAAACTTACAAACTTTACAGGTAGAATTTCCAATTTTGATTTGAAGATCATGATATTGATACTTTTGTTTTTAGTATTAATCATAGATTAGTGAATTGGATGTGTATAATATCAATATATTGTTGTGAATTGAATTATCTTAAGCAAATTTATACTTTCTTAGTTATTAAATATTATATTGGCTTTTATATACTAAAATGTACACTATATTATGAACTAATTAATATTTACAACATTATATCACAAAACGCGCATCGCGCGGGTGCAAGTTCTAGTAAGTTATAACATTTAAATATTCTACGATATTTAATATGAGCGTCGATATGTGTGGATATTGTACAATATATCGAGGAGATTATGACAATTTTCTTTAACCCCTATATCCATAGTACCCTCCAAAAATGGTACATTGTTGATATTCTCATTTGATATTAAGAAATGATGTGTGTATATTTTTTCTCCCAAACATTATATAGTGTTGCCAATTGGATAGCATTTGGTGGTAGCAAGTTGGAAAAAGGGAGACCCACACACTATATGCAGCATTGCATATGCATGTGGTCTTTCAATTATAATGACTGCAAAATAGCTGACAAATTGGCTGTTCTAAGTCTTTCCTCATATTCAGACATCTGCCCGCTCCATACGAGTAAAAATACATACGATACGAGACGGGTTAACCCGCAATCCATAATATAATTCACATAAACATTTGTGAAAAAAAGTTTGAATAATGGTTAAAAGGAATCCGTCTCATGAATACATTCGGTCCCAAACAAGTTTTTTTTGACTCTTAAGAGTGTCACTATCTATCATCTTTTACTTAACCTTTTCAATGAACTATATATCCCAATTATATATCTTCCACCTCACTCTCACCACACTCTAATCAATTTTTGTATATAATTGTTTTCTGCATGTTCCCAATGTTATCTATTATATATTATTGGATTTTGCCCATACTCATCCTATCTGTGCATGATTTATATGTTATAATATTGAATATGAGAAGATCATAATTTTTTGTCAATTTTTTATTTATTATATAATGGAAATAATTTTACTCACACAAAATAGTTTTGAAGTCACCTAAGTAATTTAATATAAAAAAACATTGTTTAAATGGGGTAAATGAATAGTTTGCACATTTTATGAAAACTATTAAGATTAAATTATATATATATATGTGTGTGTGAGGAGGCATAGGTTAAGTTATAAAATAGTTGGAGAATATTAGTGTTCATGAACGGGGACAGAGCTGACTCTTTGGTGCTTAGTTTGTTCAACAATAATTAATGGCAATTACCAGAGATACATTGCTTTTGCACCTTTTTTGAATCATATATATCTATTCATGTGTCTCTTGTCCAAATGAGAGGTACAAATTATTATATTAATTAATGCCATATGTTCTACTTTCTTGCTATCTAATTCTAAGGCAATCTAATGCCCTAACAGCAGTTTTTCTTCCTATTACCACACACTTCAGATTCTGTATTAGATTTGATGCTTCATCTCATATCTCATTATAATGTTCTTAATATACATATGTTATGTGTTAGTCAATGGTTTCGTTTGAGATATAGTATATACATACATGTGACATGTGATGATTTTTCTGAAAGATAGAAATATAATACGTAATTAATACAAAATATTGTGCATTATGTTTTGATCCTTTTTATGAGCTTCGAAAATGGTTTTTTTTTTTTATAAACAAAAAGTAATTATGTTAAATGATTTTGCTGATTAATATTTACCAGGCAGAGTTGATCCAGTACTAATTCATGTACATTATAAGTTGTGAGTTGGTTCATTTCACATGAGTTCTATTCATTTTCATATTAGAATGTCAAATATTTTATAATTTTAGCGAAACAGATCTTTAATCGTGGAGTTAGTAGGGGACTCACATTGAGATAGATTCTTTTTTTCTTTAATATCATTATTTATAATATTAGTTTATTCATTTTGGTCGAAACAAGCACATTGAGGTATAGTAGTAGTTGATTGGACTTACCTATTAAGGGTGTACATTCCTTTTGTAGCATTAGCTATGAGTCTCCCATTAATCATTGAATGAATCAATATTTATTCAAACATGCACTCTAAACACAATTAATGTTCTCAAACATTAAACCCTAAACATGCACTCTAAACACAATTAATGTTCTCAAACATTAGCTATAAGTAGCTTTTATTTTGTGTTGTGTTGTTGACATGCACTTTCTTATAGGTTAATTACATGTGCTAATTAGAAGGAAAGATGGCTAAGAGATTGAAAGTTTGAAACTAGTACTTTCCTACAAGGAGTACTTGTAGCCTTGTTGCATATCTCACTTTCTTGCTTGAGATTCTGTGGTAATTAACAACTCTTCTCTACTAACTATATATTTACAAAATTCAATTCAAACTCGAAGATTAAAGCAAAATAAAATGAATTTCAAAAGGCAGGGATTAGAGAGACACGTTACACATGAGGTACATTTAGGCCGAAATTTTGAAATTTGAACTAATTTTTATCCTGACTTAGCCCAAATTACAAAGTTAATGTTCTAATCTCAAAATTACTCGAAAAAATATTGTTCATATATAATGAATGACCAACAATCATTGTTCTAAATTTGCAGTTTTCACACAGTACAAGCGTGTGATTAATGAAAACACACACTCACACTCTCTGATACATATATGATGAGTTTGTCATAGAAGTAGTGTAATATGGGTCCAAAAAATAATGAGAGCGTGGGCACAAGAGAGCAATAGAAGCCTCGCATATTAGCATTAAATATTGGTGTTTCTCATATCTCTATATATAAATAAATAATAGAAAATTGCAAAGCATTAAGCTGTCAATTGTCCTTTTGTCGTGGAAGAGGAACAATTTACCACATGAAATATGTCTCTACATATACATATATATATATATATATATATTTCTTTTACACACTCATCACACACCTAACCTATATCCCTATATATATATATATATCCATCTTGGTAAATACATAATTAATTAGGTCAAATTCATTGCCACCACGTTTTATTCCTCATTCACTTCTCCCCCATCATCATATACATCTTCAAAACCACAGAGAGAGAGAGAGAGAGATGGAGGGAGATCAGAACAAGAGCAGTAACATGAATGAGATTGCGTATAGAGAATGCCTAAGAAACCATGCAGCCAGTCTAGGAAGCTACGCCACCGATGGCTGCGGAGAGTTCATCCCCGATGACACGTCACCCGGCGGCGCCGGCGGCTGCTTCAACTGCGCTGCATGCGGCTGCCACCGGAACTTCCACCGGAAGGTGTGCGGGCAGCTGGCGGGGGCGGCGGAGGTGATAGAATACTCGCCGGAGAGCAGCAGCAAGAAGAGGTTCAGGACGAAGTTCACGGAGGAGCAGAAGGAGAAGATGCTAGGGTTTGCAGAGAAGGTGGGTTGGAGATTGCAGAGAAAAGATGAAGAAGAAGATGAGATCGAGAGGTTCTGCAGAGGGATTGGGATTAGTCGAAAAGTGTTCAAAGTTTGGATGCATAATCACAAGAACTCTCCTCCCCATTCTGCTAATGCTTCTTCTCTTACTAATGATCATCTTTAGACAACATTAATAATTAATTTTTAATCCCTTCTATTTTATTTTTATATATGTCACTCACTTCATCATTCATCATCTTTTGTAATCCCAACATTAATTGATCATCACAACTAATTAATCAATCTTCTTCTCTCTTCATTCATTTTCAATGATAGATATACTTTTTCATATAAAAATGTGAAATTCACTATAAACAGTGATGAAGAAGTCATTTTACATTACATTACATGTTATATATTAAGAAGAGTGGCATTTATGAATGATATGTTTGTTGTCGGTGCATATTCCAACAACAACCCATACTTGTTTGTAATGCATTGCAATTGCTATGTCTAGCTACCACTATTCATTACTTTTTGGGCCAATTGATGAATGATGTCCCATCTTTATTTTGTCAACTTTGCCCTCCTTGTTTTTAAGATTTGCAAACTTTTCCCAATCTGTTAAGACTTAATTTATTCTATTTAATTAAGAGGTTGTCCTTTTATGTAGAATTTTAGTTAATCAAATTTGTAAAGTAATTTAGCATTTGATAAAAAGTTGTCACTTGAGATAATTATATAATACCAACATTAAAGTTTTGCTAGTGATGAATCTTTATATTTTCATTTGTGAGAATTTATACATTGTCTTTGTAAGAATCATCTTCAAACAAAGTTTCTTTTTCAGGAGAGAGGAAAACAACTAGAAAAACTTTGTGATCCACAATTCGAACTCTAATCATCACATAATCTACACATTTATAAAAGTAGAATACTAGTAATATACCACTTAAACTACAAACTCGTGGACTTCTTAATACAAAGATGAAAATATTGGAAATTGAATTCCAAAGATCAAGCATAAGAACCTAAACTTAATAAATAAAAGTACAAAGACCACTTCGAGAAAATTTATTAAAAAAAAACTAATAGAAAAGGTATTAAAACATACTCTTTTGTATTTAATATGTAGATAGGGACTTGAAGGACAATGAGATGAGAAGATCAAGTGAATCATAAGATAGTGTTTTAACTTAAACCTTACATGATGAAAAGAGAGATGATTTCAACTATTATTGTCCAAAATACTTGGAGCACCTGCTAAGAAACTAAAGCTAGAACATAGAACATTATGGAGGTTGATCTATCAACTCCATTTACAACATTATCTCCCACGATCATTTAGCAAGCATCATCTTCACAAATTCCTCATAATTCACTTGACCGTCACCATCAACATCGGCTTCTCTTATCATCTCATCAACTTCCTCATCCGTCAACTTCTCTCCAAGGTTTGTCATTACATGACGGAGCTTCAATTTTCACACACATGTTGAATTTAAAATGTCATTTAAGTGCTAAAATGTTGTGTTACAATGTCTAGAATAACCAAAAAGTTGGATGAAATCAAGATGGTAAAAGTGAAAACAGTAGAAAAATACCTCTGCAGCAGATATGAAACCATTTTGATCTTTATCAAAGACCTTGAAAGCTTCTTTAAGTTCCTCCTCCGAGTCAGTGTCCTTCACAAACAGAGAAAAACGTTCACTTTAGTTGGCACATTCATATTCATATGATTGAGCTTACAATACAACTAATTAATACTTGATCAATCGGTATTTTGAAGAATAAGAGAGGGATGATATCACTGGGTTGCTCACTCTGCAAGAGTCACAATCTATTACTAGCGAAAGAATGACAAATGTAATTTTTCCTTCAGGCACTAGCAAACCTGGAATTCAAGTAACCGCAACATATATAATCTCCTACTGTTTTTGTTGGTATACTGAAATATTAGTAAACTCCAAAAGATGTCATGATTCGAGAAATTTTTTCAAACCACAGCATGTACTTTTATCAAATTCAGACAAAATGAATGATTCCAGAATTCAGCATCCATATTAGCATAGTTTTTCTTGTTTCTCAAAGTAAACAATTTACAGTGAAGTTCACATAAATTCACTTCTAGATTGATATATTGCAGCATTCAACCCAGAATTTGACACACATTACTTCGTTCTTTCAAAAATGAAAAACCACGTACTACTTTGATAACTTTGCTACTGATGCTTAAGCATTTTATTTGACCAAGAACAATGCTGATTTCCTCTGTATAACTATTTTAATTCACTACATTAATTTGACCGAGTGAGAAAGAGCAACTGAACCAAACATATTAGATAATTGAGGCTAAAGCTTAACTTATATGTTGTTGAAAGTGAGCAAAATACACATGTCAGACACAATAGACCTATTTATCACTTTCTAACAATTTGTTCCATCATGCACCTAAATCACAAGTCCCAAACGGTTGACATAAGTTTGATAATATCGTAGGTTAACGACTTCACTTTGGCTTCATTGATTAGGGGTCAAGGAAGGGAGGATTGATCAGCTTATCAAGACACTATAATATCAGTTAGTCACAACTCAAGTAAGTTATGAGAGCAAATAACTTGAGCATGACACAACAGGCAATGCACAGATTAGGCACCTATGAGCATAAGTCATAACTAATAATATCCTAAGCATCTATCATAAGCATTATGAAAGTCGACCATTAAAATAAAACTGGAAAGAAAAAAATCAAACATACCTTCATCTTCCGAGCCATCAAATTCAAGAATTCAGGAAAGTCAATGGTCCCATTTTGATCAGCATCAACTTCATTGATCATATCTTGAAGTTCAGCTTCAGTAGGATTCTGTCCAAGTGATCTCATCACTGTACCCAACTCCTTAGTAGTGATACAACCTATAGAGGGATTATATTGACGGTCAAATCTGAAACATTTTTCTTTCTGAATCATTTATGGATAAATGGGCTGTTGAGCAGAAGATGCAAAGTAATGTTTAATAAAATGGTACTCAACAGGCCAACAAGATATGTGAGACATAAAATGAGAAATGGTGCTTACTCTCAGAAACAAACACCCTTAGGAGAGAAAAGGACACCAAGAGACCAGTTTCAATTACGGTGTCAATTACAACCAATATGCTGTTGAGTATTGAAATCAGTCTATTCCTTCGAATGAAGAAATTTGATGGTTGCTACTATACCACGAAGAAGAGTTTATATAGCTTCCAGTTTATAACGTAGATTAAAAGGGGAATGCCTCTTTAATTTTAAGCACAAACTTAATACAAAATGAATTGCCAAAGCTACCCAAGCTAGTCACTCTATAAATAAACAAATCATTTCAAGTCAAAGTATAACCACCACCACCCCACCCCCCCCCCCCCCCCCCCCCCCCCACACAAAAAAAAAAAAAACTCAATCCATCCCCAAAAAAAGATATCTTGTTTCTCTAAAGAAGCACAAAATTTCATTTTTTGCTCGACTAAAAGAAGATACAATCTTTTATAAGCCATCAATTTTCCCATATACCCTCTAATTATTTGTTGGTTTAACTGATCCAATTACATTAAATTCTTAAATATTCTGTTCACTTGGGCTACAAATTTAAACTAAAATTAGTTTTAACTTCTGTAATATGACTCTTCTTTGGAATTTAAAAAATAAAATAAAATCGAAACAGGGCGTTTCTTGGGGACAAAATCAAAAGGCAATACTAAACAAGTCAGACGAGTGAGGATAATGACTCCAATATTACTAAATATATGACCCCAAAAAACTCAATTCCCACATAGATCCTAAAATTCTCCAACTACAATTACAGAAAAATCGAGCAACGTGAAAGGGAAAGGCAGAAAAAGAAATGCTCCTCATTTTCTGTAATTCAAAAATTGAGCCAAATATTGTAAACCAAATTGTTTCATCACTAAACTAGAGCAACAAAAGCAAGCATGAACACATAAACCTTTAACTGAAAACTGAGGCAGATCCATGTAAAAATAGAAAATTATCAGAAAAAAGGAGCAAAATCGGTAACAACATGGTAAACCCGATGAATTAATATGAAAAGAAGGCCACATACCATCTCCATCCTTATCGAAGAGACTGAAGGCTTCCTTGAACTCGGCGATCTGCTCCTCCGTCAACTGTTCCGCCATTTTCGCTCTCAGACAGATTTGTTGGGAGAGATTTTAGCCGAGGGTTTTGATATCTCTGCTGCGTTTTTTGAGGGGTTTATAGAGTTAAGATTGCATGTACAGATCCTATACTTTCTCTACAGTTCTCTCCAGTGACTTTCGTAAATGTCTTTTATATATGATTATCAAACGCGACTTTTGTTTTTATCCGAACCTAAATTTGTGTTCAAAACGAAACAACTGTTTGTGCAATAATGGAGACAGTGCTTAAATAAGGAAATCTTTGTTGCATTGTTTTGGTTCAACAATTTTGATGTGAAAACATCATTTTTTGTATACTTTTTTTTTTTTTTTTAATGAGACATGTCTGAAAAATAATTTTATATGAATGTTAGGATGACTGAAATTTGTGTTCGAGAAACGGTCAGGTCATTTTTTTCATATGACGTAATTGTTTTGTTTTAACGATCACGTTTATTCAATATCTATCTCTAAAATATAACGAGTTACATTCTATGGTATTAAGTTAGAAACATTCAAAATCACCAGAACTGACGAACCAATTTGTAATCTGAACCCTCTTTAAATAGCGAAATAAGAAAGTTAAATTTCTTATATTCCTCATATTTATTCAATGTGTTTATATATCTAATTCATTAAAAATGTTATAAATATATTATTTAATATGGACATTACTTTCTAAACCTTTCAGTTCTCATGTCCTTTTGTATTCATAATTCATGTATATAATGATGTATTGAATGATAGAACTTTGAAGGAATGAAAGGCCATTTTCATATTATCTCGTCTTCTCTCTTTATCGTTTCTTTATCGTTGTTATATGATATTTTGGGTAAAATCGAAACAACACGAGCTCTATAGCCCCTAAATTCTTTTATTCACACGAGCTCCAGAAGAGTGGTGAAATTATTATACAGAAAGTACGCTCTAGTGATAATCTTGCAGATTTGTTCACTAAATCCCTATCTACGTCTATTTTTGAAAAATATATTCATGGTATTGGAATGCGTAGGCTTGGAAGACTGTTGTCTTCAGGGGGAGCCGTAAT
Organism: Scutellaria baicalensis; assembly: GCA_005771605.1. Classification (NCBI taxonomy): domain Eukaryota; kingdom Viridiplantae; phylum Streptophyta; class Magnoliopsida; order Lamiales; family Lamiaceae; genus Scutellaria; species Scutellaria baicalensis. Next base: position 75,656,819 of record CM016721.1, on the reverse strand, counting down.
TTCAAAACAATCATAAACGTTGGGTCTTGAAGACCATTAGTTTTACTCTTTTAACCCTGAAGGTTAGGTCCTGAAGACCAGTAGCTGTACTCTTTTTCCATTTACTAAGTTTTTTTCCCACAGGGTTTTCTTAGTTAAAGGTTTTTAATGAGGCAGCTAGTGCAACACATTAAGCACATATATGTCATGTACTATTTTCTCGTCTAATTTTTCCCACTGAGTTTTTCTAGCGAGTTTTTAATGAGACATGTACAATGTGTCGTAATGTCCAAGGGGGAGTATTATAAATATATTATTAAATATGGACATTACTTTCTAAACCTTTCAATTCTCATGTCCTTTCGTATTCATAATTCATGTATATAATGATGTATTGAATGATAGAACTTTGAAGGAATGAAAGGGCATTTTTCATATTATCTCGTCTTCTCTCTTTATCGTTTCTTTACCGTTGTTATATGATATTTTGGGTAAAATCGAAACAATACAACTTACAACAAAAGAATCACATCATTTCAATTAAAACAATCAAAACCCTTCAATTGCGAGTTTTTCTCTGTTAAAGCTTAATGGTCTAAGTTATCGTGCCTTGTCTCATAAATTATGTGTTTTCAAACATTTGAATTGATTTTATTATTGGTATGATTTTGAATTAGCAATCTAAAGAACTATTTTCAAATTTGAAATAGCATCCACAAATAATATATGAATGTTATTTAATCAAGAGTGTGACACAAGAGACCGCAACAATGGTTGTGACTTTTGAATGCTCAAATTCAATAAAAATAAAAGGGTTAAATCATCTATTTTGTAAAAACTTTGAAATATTTCATGTGTTGTATAAACTTTAAATTTGAAGTATTTTAGTGTATCAGATAATTACTAACTATTGATTTCATACACATGTATGGTTAGATTACATATGATACTATAAAATACATTGGATTTAAAATTGATACGACAAAATGAAATATTTCAAAATTCTTACTAAAATATAAGAATACTTATAGTTTATATAAAAAAATATATTTTTTACTCAAAATAAAAACCAGTATATTATTTTACAATCCTACATTTCAAACTATTTAGTTTCATGTAAATAGAACAAAATCTTCTAATTCAATTGACATCTTATCTTTATGAAGGTGTAAATTGTATGACCATCAAAATTCTAAGATGATCACACACAAAAAAATTCTAGTATTTAGTGTTTCATTTCTTACAATCCCCCAATCTCATTAAAAAAAAAAAACAGATAAATAGAAGTAATTTCACAAATTTCATAATTCTTTTTTTGAATATATATATATATTTTTTGCTAATGGTTTTATGAAGAGAAAGCAATGAACAGTGTGCACTGAATCCGCTGATGATGGCAGTTGTACTACTACTGCAACTGCTGCTACTTTGAATCTGTTGCAATCAAGAATTCTGCTCTCATATCTCCATTGCTTTGCTTTCCCAAATCCTTGTTGGGGGGGGAGAGAGAGACAGAGAGAGACAGAGAATGGGGGATCCAGCCCGATTTCCACTACGCAGCAGCACTTCCAGCAGGCGTTTGCTCGAATCTTTGATCCCCTCGCACCGCACTCTGCTCACTCTAATCTGGATCCTCGGATTCTTCCTCATTATCGCCTGGCAAAGGGCCGCCGTCGATCGTTTCTGGGGCCCACCCCCCCGACCCATCCCCAGGCTTCGCCATCTCGTCTTCAATCTCACCGACTTCGGGGCGGTGGGAGATGGCGTCACTCTGAATACCAAGGCTTTCGAGAGGGCGATTTCGGAGATTCAGCGGCGTGGTGGGGGCCAGCTCAATGTGGAGCCTGGCCGATGGCTCACCGCGCCATTCAACCTCACTAGTCACATGACGCTCTTTCTCTCCCAAAACGCCGTTATTCTTGGAATTGATGTGAGCCCCCTTTCTGCTGCTATATCTTTTATTTCTGTGTTTTTTCTATTGGTGGATTAAATTGTGTGTTGGGAATAGGATAAGTGTATCTAATTTTAATGTACTTGAATTTGCTTGGAGTGGAGATGATCATCTTTGGGAATTGGTTCTGTATTTGCATTTGGTTCAATGGCTTTGTAATGTTATATGGTTCTTTGATTAGAGTTTGTAGTGATGTCTGTGTGTGTGTTGATATATTGATTAAATTATGCTTTCTCGCATTCATATGTTGCAGCATTGGCGTATTTCTGGAATGATTTTCTCATAATTTGTAGTACACTTATCGTAAATTTATTTTGCAAATAATGTTTATGCTCCACTTGTGCAATACTAATGTTTGCTTCTTTGAAATAGAAGCTGTTTAATGCTTAAGTGTTGATTGGTTATAGGATGATGAAATGTTAGCATCGCTGTGATTAGAGAATGCCATGTTGTGCTAGATGCATTAATTATGTGGTGCTATTTTGATAATGGTTTTGATTTGGTCAGCGAACTTCAAACGAGTTGCTGGATTGAATTCTTTTTTAAGCTCACAGCCTGGTGAACAAATCAAAGGCACATTGAAGGAAATGTCCTGTATTTGTACAGTAATAAATAACTATTCTGTAGCTGAAATCAATTTATTAGACTTAACAGATGGACATGTTTGGATAGCCAGTTAAACTGTATATGGCTTCGCAGTTATCTAGTCCCTGCTAGTTGGTGTTTGCTTATGTGCTTAGATTAGATGGTTTCTTCGTAGATGACTAATTGCTCCACCTCTGGGTTTATGATTTCTTAAAGTCAGATGTGCTACACTGTTATATAACAAGTTATCTGACCTCAGGAATCTAGCCTAAGTTCATGATGTTTTTTACTAATGTGTAAATACCTCATCTATTTCCAATATGTTGTGTATATAGATAGAAGACAGTGGCAACAGATATGATTTTGTGTTTCTTCATCTTGTAAATAACTGCATTGAGGCGTGATTTCTATTGGTTGGATATTCTAGCAGTGATTGTAGCAACCTCATTATCACTAATACAGAATACTATAGTTTATCTTCAATTTAGGATGGTACTGTGGTTAATCTGTCAATTTAATTAATAAATTTTGTTTCACTCATTTTTACTTATCCTATAAAGCTCTAATCCCTTCATTGTGAAATAGAGAGAAAATGAAGCTGGAGGAACAAAGAGAATGACATCTGATATGAGAACCTGTTTCTTTTTGGATGAGACAGGATGAGAATCACTGGCCACTGATGCCTCCTTTACCATCTTATGGTTATGGAAGAGAACGGGCTGGACCACGGTATGGAAGTTTGATCCATGGTCAAAATCTGAGAGATGTTGTGATAACAGGTTAGACCATTTGCAAGCGATCTTCAAATTTTAATTTTTTTTTCTGATTGCTTTAGGATAGTAGTTTCTCCCTTGGCTACTCAAGATTTAATTAATAATTCTACAGGACATAATGGCACCATAGATGGACAAGGTCAGACATGGTGGACTAAATATCGAAACAATCAACTGAATTATACTAGGGGTCCACTTGTGCAGTTAATGTGGTCAAGAGATATTCAGATATCTGAAGTAACTCTGCGTGATTCTCCATTCTGGACTCTTCATCCTTACGACTGTCAGAATGTTACTATCAGAGATTTGACCATATTGGCGCCACTTTCTGGTGCCCCTAATACTGATGGAATAGATCCCGGTAAATTTGACTTGCTTGTGTCATGATCTACCTTTTTTGACATGTATATTCATACTATGATCCAAAAGATACAGAAACCACAACTTTGTGACTATACTTGGTGGCAAAGTTTCACAAATGTCTGGTTTTGCATGTCTCGTGTGTCTCACATTTTTAGCTTGGGAGCAATTATTTTAAAATTAGGATTTTCTGAATAAATATATTCATAAACTAATATGTTCCTTGTAATATTTCAATGAATGCTGCTATTATGGAAGAGTTTCACACATAAGAAAAAGGAAATGCATGTGTGCTGTGACAATGAGATAACAGTCTCTGATGCTACAATGTAAAGACATAGTTCATGCTACTGATTGATATCTCTGATGGTGTTAATGTGGAAAACATTTTAGTTTATTAGGGATATTATCTATTGCTCAAGCATTCTCCCGACACTCAATCTTGAAGTGAGAAACTTGCATCTGGGTTTCTACAGATTCATGCCGGAACATGTTGATAGAGAATACTTACATAAGTGTCGGTGACGACGGAATTGCAATCAAAAGTGGGTGGGATCAGTATGGAATTGCTTATGCACGGCCTTCTACTGACATTCTTATACGTAATGTCATTGTCCGCTCAATGATAAGGTCAGATTATCATGCTGTATATTGCTCTTTCTTCGTAGATGGTTGTCAATGTCATTCAATACATCATGCAAGGTATCTTGAAATTGTGTGGTCATGTGAATGCCCTTTCCTGCCACTCATTCCTTAACATTGTTATCCTGTAAAATTTTCGCTGCCTCACTCTGCAACCATTGAAATTCTCAAGACTACTTATGAGCATGCAGTATTTGTTGGTAAATATAACATGCAAGATGCCTTTGTTTTCTCAAATTGGGTTGACCCATAGGTATATATGCTATTCCCATTTTGTTACAATTTTTCTGTTCTTTTTTCCGGAAGGATGTTATCATATTTTCAAATGCTATAGTTCACATTAATCAACTCTCCTCTTTGTGATCACTACCTTAGAAATGGTATTTGTGTATATTCATATTGGAATAGTACTTATATCTTGTTACTCTTTCCTTCTATTGATGCCTTACATGTTTAACAGCGCAGGTGTATCAATTGGCAGTGAAATGTCTGGAGGAGTTGCAAATGTAACTGTGGAAAATCTCCTCGTTTGGAACTCAAAAAGGGGTATTAGAATCAAGACAAGTGCCGGTAGGGGTGGATATGTTCAACAAATAACCTACAAAAACTTGACTCTAGATAATGTGAGGGTGGGTATTGTGATAAAGACTGATTACAATGAACATCCAGATGAAGGCTATAATCCAAACGCCCTCCCACTTATCAAAGATATCAGCTTTGATGGAATCCGCGGACAGGGAGTTCGCATTCCAGTTCGAATCTATGGCAGTCAAGAGATTCCTGTAAGTAATGTTAGTTTCCGAAATATGTTGGTCGGAATAACTTACAAGAAAAAGAGGATTTTCCAGTGTTCTTACGTGCAAGGACGTGTAATCGGAAAGATTTTTCCCACCCCGTGTGATAACCTCGATGTGTATGACGAACATGGGCAGCTCATCAGGCAATCGACGTCTCAGAATAGCACTGACATAGATTACGAATCATGACAATTGGTGGAGTTTCAGTGGATGTGGTTGGCGGCTAGTTTCTCGTACTCGAGGATCACAGGCTTTGACGGCTCAACCGGAGGTTGAATGGCAGATACATATGTTGAGCTTTGTTCAGTTGGAAGTGATGAGGAGTGAAAACTGAGCAACACTGTGGATTGGGAGAAGAAGGCATCCTCATCAAATCTTGTGTTTGTGCTGTAAAACTGGAACAGGTACCAAGTCTTTCACTAAAGTCCCTGATTGAATTCAAATGAAAACTAAAACTTAAATGAACATGCAATTCAAGAGAAACAAATTCTATGTAAACAATTTTGCAATGCAAATTTGTATGCTGTTAAAAGAGCTATTTATTAGTGAAAGGTTGTGAAGGTATGTTTTGGATGTTTTGGCATCACATTGTTCTTGTGCTAATAATTTAAAGCTGGAATTACAAATCACTATATCTTTATGATAATAGTAACTGATGAATTCTATTTTATTATAACTATAAAGCAAAACAAATATTTTTATAGCAAATAAAAAGGGAAAGAAAGCAATTAATTATGCAACATTTCATGCTAAAAGATGAAATATTATAAGTTTTAAGACTTCACTGCAAAAAAAAAAAAATCCTATACTTTACATTTATTTTCTTTTGTAGTCGATTTTTAAAAAATTGTCAGTGTGACTTGTGACCATAATTAGACCAATTTGATTCAGTTCTAGTTAATTTATGATTTTTGGTCAAATTTTGGATTAACCCACACAAGTTTTTTGAATTTCTGCAATTAAGCCTAATTTTAAATTGGCCCGATATGAGATATTATTATTAGCTCAGCATTATATTTTATTATGTTGTTTTCACATTTATAAAACATTTTATCAAAGCCTTAGTTGTTAAATAGTGGATAAGCCATGCAACACATGTAACTGATTTATAGTTTTCATAATTTGCTCATTATTGTTTATATTATGATATTGTAGTAGTTGTTTCATCCATATTTTTACCACAACTAAAATTGAGTTGGTCAGCTATATATTTTAAATAGTTTTTTCTTTCATTTCTTAAACATCTCCTAAATCATTAAAATAAAAAGTCATAAGAGTCTTGGAGTAGTGAAAATGATATTTTTGTGTGGGTCTTTAATATGGGCTGGGCTTTAATAGCCCAACCAAGCTAGCTAATGGGCCATACAAACACGACCCAAGCCTACGCAGAGAAAGCCCAGTTGCCTTCTTATTTCTCTCATGCTAGTTTCGTTGGATACACTAATCTATGTTTAATTTATTCTATATATTTACGAGCTTCAACAAATTTTTATAAATATTAATATTAAATGATAGTATTCGCCAACTCATCAACAAAATATATTTTTACAAAATGATGTGTTATCTAAAAAGTATAATTAAATTATAAAACATTTATAATTAGATATTTATTGTAAGTAACACTATATGTATATATCAAAATGTCAATCACTAGTATTACTCTTTAAGAATTATCACACAAGATTTGGGATCAACTTGATCATTATCTATAACTATTGCTCAGGAGAATGCTTTTTTTTTTTTCTTTCTTTTGTATTTAGAACGGATTTTATCAAATCCAACTCCAAATAGTTCCTATCCATTTAGATTCCTAATCCAAATTAGTGTATAAATGAGTGAGTGAATTAATCAAAAGATTCATTGAATCTCATTAATTGTTGTGATATAAATAAATTGAGTTTGGTAAAAAGGTAGGGTGGCAATAGCAGCCCAACTCTACTTTCCGTCACGGCACTGCTGTTGGCTTCGACTTTTGGTACCCACGCCTTCATATAGCCTCTCTAATTAATACTTCAAATATATTCACGTAACCACTAAGTTTCATATGAAATGGTTTTACGTGAAGTCTAATGTGAAAAAAAGGTCATATGAATTAATAAGACGAATCAATTTATTCAATATCGGTTTCACATAAGAGTATAAAAAGCTCTGTCTCACATGATGTTTTAACGTCTAACATAACATTTTTTTAGGTGAAACAATCTCACGTGAGTTTTTGCAATATAATTTATGATTTGGTCAAATATTAAATGCTCCAAAAATACATATGACAAAACAAAATTGATTTGTACGGACTATAATTATTCCATTGAGGTCTTACATTTTTCAAATTGTATCATGTTAATGCAGTGTATTTAAATGATAGGCTTTTGATATTGAGACTATTCATAATATGAAGATGTTTTTGAATAATTAGATTTTGATATTGAATCCATTGATAACATGAAGATGTATTTGAATGATTCAATTTTCATATTGAGTCTCCGAATATTACAATATAATAAGATCATACATCCCACAAGAAAAGAATATTTATTTTGTGTGTAATATTCGAACTCAAACTCTAGCATCACTTGCAATCACCTCATTTGTTACTAATTCATATATATATATATATATATAAATACATTAAGATATTAAGAAAGAAAAACCTTTGAAGCTTTCAAGAAGTTGTGTGCTTTCCTCAATGTTGGTCCATATTCTTGAGCAAGATTACTAGATAATATTGCTTGGATGGCAAACATTGTATCCCAAGTTTGACTACCAAATGACTGTGTACATAGATTTTATCCAATCATCTATTTTTTATCTAAATTTAAGTGTGCCGTAGTTAAATTCATATTCAATCGGGTGTCATAATGTCTTCTTTGGCTAATCAATTGAATAAGTTTTGTCAATCTATTAAAAATATAGGACACATATTATTATTTCACTGGAAGTGTAGAAAAGGTGGAAAATGAAGCAAAAATTTGGTACAGTGCGTGCAAAAAGTGCACATCATCAGCGCCTAAACATGATGGAGATACAACATGTAGAAAGTGTCAGGAGGACCCAATGCAAACAATCCCAAGGTAAAATATCCTTATAATGAATTACAAAAAAATGACCAATTACGTGCAACATTATATAAGTATATTCATTGCAGATATGTGATTAAACTAAGGGTGAAACAAGGAGATTTCGAAGCAACAATAACGATGTTTGGAGACACGGCATCGGTTTATGTCGGATGTTTGGTGGAAGAGTACTACTTAAACTCTATTGAAAAGGTAACTGAATCTCTTTAAATGATTTCAGAAACAAATAACAAATGTAACCAAAAAAATATTTTTAGGGCAACACGATACTTCATTAAGCTTTCAAGGAACAAGTGCAATCCGTTTTCTAATCTCCTTGAACTACAATACAAAAATAGAGGATGGAAGATTGAATGCAATAGTTGAAGCCATATAAAAAATGGAACATGTGAAGATAAAAGAGGAGAAAATAAATAATACCACAATAATACTAACAGAGACTGCAACAGCCGAAGATCAACCAAAGAAGAAAAGGAATAAGAGTAGGAAAAATGAAGAATGCATCCCGATCGAGGAGAAAATAAATAGTACCACAACAACACTATCAGAGACTACAACAGTTGAAGACCAACCAAAGAAAAAAAGGACTAAGAGTAGGAAAAATAAAGAATGCATTCACATCTCTAGCGACGAGGAGGAGAATACTACACTAAAAGCTTTATTAAAGAAGCCACGAAGAAAGAAGAGTGAGAATGTGATGCAAAAGATCAAAATAGAAAAGATATAACTACAAGTTAGATGTTTTATTACCTTTGGCTTCCAATTTCAGAACTTATTATTCCTTTGATCATTAGTTTTTTTATTTTTTAATATGTTAACGAACCATAATTTTTTATTTAATCCAACTTTTCTTTTCCCGTTTCTACTATAAACAACAACAACAAAAAAACAAGTCCTCCACGTGTATCGCACGTGCTTCTTACTAGTGTATATATATATATATATATATATATAAATCCTAGGACATAAATCCTTTTCTTTTTCCTGATTACTGTGATGTAAAATAAATTACTATGTTATATGTGTGATACATCATAATAATTAAATTAACGAAAATTGATTAAATTTAAGAGCTCCTTTTCAAACAAACAAATAAAAATTCAGAAAATCAAAACCGAAATTAATGCTATATAAAATAAAATTAACACAAAGACTAGCCAGCTAAACACATTTTTTCAGATAAAGTGATAAATTAAATCAGTACTTAATTATATCTATATATAGGGGTCGAGATTGGGTCAAAAATCTTTCAACATCAGGCATACACAGTAATATTAATAATTTTCTTAGGTTATGAAGTGAGAGATAAGTTGGATAGGTAACTGATTGGCCTTATTAATATTAAAAAACGTATTTGAGAGGGTTTTATTTGTAGTTTTAATAAGAGAAACTATTTTTACACAACGTTTGTGTGAGACAGTCTTACAAATAATTTTTGTAAGGCAAATCATTTTTACTCATTATATACCCATTTCCACAAATTTAAGTCTGAACGGTGAAATATGGATTATGGATTGACCTATCATACCTGAAATGATTTGTGATTTACATTAATTGCTAACACACGGCCACCTTTCTTATCTAAATTTTAGTTTCTTTATTTGAAAATTATATTTGCTATTTACTTTTTAAATAGGGAAATTAACCTTTGCTATTTACTTTTAGGTGTTTCTACCATACTTAATTGTTTTAAGTGTAGGTATCTCTACATGAGATGCTAGCTACTTCCATCTTAATTAATGATCTTGGGATATTAATTCAAAAGATTTTGCTACTATCTTACATGTAGCATGAGGTTTAACCTACCTAATTATCCCTTTTTTCTTTAATTCTTCTAAATCACGGATTAGAAATAGAACAATAACTTTTACTTGAAAGAAAGAAAGTTGTTATATTTTTTTTTCCTGGTCCTATTATCAGTGTTCTAAAATTCAGATCAAGCAATATCCATTTTAGAGTCCTAGTGGGCTGGCTATATGCAGAGTTGGAGTTATTTGGTTGTAGGCGGGCTTAGGTGTCAACCATCCGTGTCGTTCTTATTGTATTATATACGACCTTCTATCAAATTATATTCTAGGTATGATGGAAAATCAACAAGTGGAGAAAAATACAAATAAAAAATCATCGCATCGTATAATCTTGAAAACTCATGTAACCACCAGTTTTGTAATTTAAAATAGTACCACTTCATCTTTATGAAAGTGTAGATTGTACATGATTATAAGAGTTCGAACCTTAATCACGCAAATTTTCTAATATTTATTGTCTCTCTCTAGCTCCATTCCCTCCCCTTCCACTCCTCAAAACTCATTAAAAGTCCTCGTAAAAATCATGTAAAAATATAATTCAGATCGGATTGTGCTAGGTTTTTACTCATATTCCTCCAGCATAAACTCAAAAAAAGTCTATTTAGTATTCGAAGGCTAATTCAGGCTCCGCCCAGACTCCGACTTAAATCTATACTATATATAAAACAAGAGAAGTTGGTGATATTTACTGATTTGCCACTCAATTGTAAAATTGGAGATAATTACTAATTTGCCATTGACCAATAGAAAAATTGTGGAAAAAAAAAACTAAAAAACTTTGAGAATCTTATAGAACAAGCTTCATATATATTTTAAATATAATAAGTAGTCTTTTAATTTAATATAGGGGTAAAATGAAATAGAGGAAATTATTTTGGATGGTATTATTATATGATTATATCTTAATGATATAATTAAAAAATCTGAAAATAATGAAATTTAAACATTGTCAAAAATTTAAAAATTTGAAAATTCTCTAGTTTTAATATATAAATGTGAAAAATAGGTCTAAAAGCTAAATTTCATTTTACGAAGGGCTAAAAAATGTTTAAAAGTTTAAAAACTATTATAAAATTATTAAAAATAATAATTAAATTTGAAAGTAAAACTAATAATAATCTAATAATGTTGTGAGGTTAATTTAAAAAAAAATCCACAAATAACATTTAAAAATAAATTCAAACATAAATGCAATAGATTATAGATATAACTATAAGAAAAAAATATTTTAAAATGGTTTCAAAATTCTAAAAAAAATATTGTTTTAATTGTAAAATGAATTTGAAACCTAAATTTTTTTAAAAAACTAAGTTTTTGAATAAATACAGTGTTTGTAAAATAAATCCATCTAAAAAAATGTAGAAAATTATTTACAAATTATTAAATATAATTCTAAGATATAAAGGAACAAAAATATGAATAGAACATATAAATTAACAAATATAATTAATCACTTATAATTAAAGCACACAAACACAAAACTATTATTATTATTGTTGTTTTTGTTATTGTCGTCGTTGTTGTTGTCATTGTCATTATCATCATCATTAAAAAAATACATATTTTTTTACAAATCTCAAAATAATAAGATATCATGAGTAATATTTTAATATAATAAATTCATTATATTATTAATAATCGTATTTGTCATAATAAATAATAAACCGCGCATCGCGCGGGTATACAGCTAGTTAAATAGAAAAGGGTACTATTAATTTAATTTATGTGTAATTGTTGTATTTCGAAGATCACATTTCGTTTGGTCGAGCAAACATATTTCAAATAAACTTTACTCCCATAGTATTGCCAACTTTTGGGTCATTCACGTCTTGAGTTACTCTCACATATACTTAATTATAATTAAATGAGCTAAATAGAGAAATAATAGACTGTCCTATATACGTAGCAATGAAAACCCCATATTATATATCTTTATATTTGCCAACTAACACACTCTAAATATTTAATTAAGTGTGACATATTGTTGACTATTAATTGATGGTGACTATCCCAAAATATCTACTTCCTCCGTCCCGGTCGAAGTTGTCTACGTTGACCGGGCACGAAGTTTAAGAAAATGCAGTTGACTCTTACTTTTTGCTTTTTATATTTTATATTTTTTGCTTTTTGCTTAAGGAGGTAATTTTTTTTTTTTTTTTTGTCATTTATAGGTTGGTAAGTTGGATTGTGACAAATAAAAATGGCAAGTAGGCAAGTTCGGGTGGGACGAAGGGAGTATTAGTTTCGTCCAACGATATATGAGATTTATTAAGTTTCATTATTGAGTCAGTTAATGTCTAATCACTTTGTGGGCACGTTACTTAATGTCCGATGGGCAGAAATAAATAGAACAAGTAATATCAATCGAGTCGCAAGGCTCTATATAATACTTCGTCTCATGAACTAAAATCGATGCTATGTTCTGACAACAAACCCTACTCTTGAAAATCACCACTTTAACCTTCCTCCATTTCCCGGAACTGAATCCTCTATTTCAAGTTGAGGTGTTTCATTTTGTGTTCCACAAGTGTAACTTGGTATTGTCATCTTTTACACTTGAAGTTTGGTGGTTATATCGAAACACTAGATGAAACACTGTTATGAAATAAAGGATCCTGATTGCTATTTTCCTAATTACTATTAAGTTTTCTTTAAATTACTCCATAGCCCCTACCCTCCTAACTATATATCATGCAACTTGGGATCTTGATAATTATGTTTCAATTTCATCACACTTAAAATGTTTTACTAAAACATACTCTAGGGTATTAAATAATATAATCAATACCCTCATCCTATATTATATTTTTATTTAGTGAGGTGGGGATATATAGGATATTATTGGGATTTTAACAAAAGAGAAGGGTTTGGAAATTAAATGTTGGAGATAAAAAAGTTGATAAAGTCCAATATTAATTGGAATATAAATAAATTAAGAAGAGATGAAAATGAAGGAGTAAGACAAGAAAAAAGAAAAAAACCAGCATCTTTTCTCTCTCTTCCATATTACTCTCTCACTCATCAATCTAACTTCATCATTCCAAATTAGTTCATGATATTCAATCTCGATGGTGAGATCTTCAAGGCAGAAGAACATGAATATTAGTGGGACCAGACATGATGATGAGGAGAAGAACATGAGTAATACTGCAAGTGATGACGTCATCATCATCGGAGTAGTGAAAAGCCGACGTTCCAGAAAAAGCATCCCCAGAGTGTCTCCCCACCAACGTAGCTCCATCTACAGGGGCGTTACTAGGTTTTTTGCCTTTGATCTCCCTCCTTGAAATTACGAGATTGCCCCTCGGCCCCATTTTAGTGTGGTTAATTAATGATGTGGTCATTTCAGGCACCGGTGGACGGGCCGATATGAAGCTCATCTGTGGGACAAAAATTGCTGGAATGAGTCTCAAAACAAGAAAGGAAGACAAGGTTTTTTTTTCTTCTTTTAATTCTTTTTCTATTATAAGTTTGTTTGGGAGAAATATGATATATATATTGCTCATTTGTATGCATCACTTAAATTTCTGGGGTTTAATATCTAATATTATCTTAGTATATATTGTTTGTAAATTAGAAGAAATAATTAATTGTGTGTACTAATGACTGGTTTGATTAACCCTTTATTGCCCCTTTTTCTGAATTTTGCTCCATGTCAATCAATGGTGGTTGTGATGTGATGTGATCGGATCCTACTGAAATTCAGTATATCTTGGTACGCAGTTTTACCATATCAATATTATTCAAACCTTTACATTTTTTTCGATTGGAAAATAAGTATACAAGTAAAGTTAAATTTGGATCAGATCGTCTCAGAGATTGAGTCGATCCAATTCATTTTACCTTATTGTTAGATAATAATCTCATACTAATTGTCTTATAAATAAATTACAAGGGTTTATTTCAATTTTGATTTGATATAAAAGACATTTTTCACTTTGGACAATTCGGTATCTGTTTTTCGATTTACGTCATTTATATTATAATTTTTTCCAATTTTAATAAAATTTTGATCGAAAAATCTTCGAAATCTCTGACATGGCCGCTAGAAATTCGGATGCGACGGTCACGTCAGCAATTTTTGAACTAAAACAATATTGAGAATCAAAATAATAACATGATATTTTGTTGTCAAGAGACGCTTACATACAAAGATTAACCAAGAAATTACTTCTAATTAAATATAATTTCTTACTTGACAAGTCTAACAATATTTATAAAGAAAAAGCAATTAAAGTAACTTTTTCTTTTTCCTTTGTGCAATATGAAATGGATTATTTAGGTGCCTACGATGAGGAAGAAGCAGCTGCACATGCATATGATTTGGCTGCTCTGAAGTATTGGGGACAAGATACCATCCTTAATTTCCCTGTAATTTTTCTAACCTTTTCATCAATTAATCTACAAATAATTTATGATAATTGAAAATTTTCTTGTCACAAACAAATCCTTTATTGTGTTGCTCAGCTTTCCACCTATCAAAAAGAAGTCATGGAAATGAAAGTCCAATCAAAGGAAGAGTATATTGGTTCATTAAGAAGGTACACAAATTAAGTTGGTCCAAAAATGATTGTGCTCCCACAAGTATTATTTGCCAGTCTTTTTTAATTTATGAACATATATATTGTAGGAAAAGCAGTGGATTTTCTCGAGGTGTATCAAAGTATAGAGGTGTTGCAAGGTATATATACCTAAATAAAGAGTATAAAAACGTCATCTGATATAAAAAATAAGTGTCGTTTTAAGTTTTAACCAATTTTACATATTGAATAAACTTATTAAAATGACTAAATGAGTAATCAACCCTTAATATAAATATAATTATTAAGTATATTTTTCATTCCTTGTCTTATTTTAAAATACAGAAGTATTTGTTTAATATGACACTCATTTTTGGGAAATTAATTGCTCCCAAAATGTATATATATAATATCTGCCAACTACAATGAAGTGTTGGATCTCATAAAATACAAGAGGTCCCATTCCATATAGATCATTTGAACATTCTTATATTGAAAATGTTAAAATGTATATGGTAGATAATTTTTGATATGCCCACCGTTGACGTGTAATATTGATCTCCTCTGTAAATTATATGAAAAGTGAAATTAATTGTTATGCTAAATATTTAACACGTGGACACATTAAAATGTACTCATGATAGGTGGAGTAGTGAGACTGCTGATTACTTAATAATTATGAGAATGTACCATATTCTCCATCTAACTTCAACCACCCACTCTAAGTTGGCCAAAATTTAATAGAGACTCCACATATATATAATATTTCAAACTTGTACAAGTGTGGACTTACATGTCTCTTACCTTTCACTCTACTTAGCACCCAAATATGGCAATGTTGACATTAAGTGTCACATGAAAAATATAAAATTTCACTCATTTATTAAGTGCTTGAAACTATTTGTAAACAGACATCACCATAATGGAAGATGGGAAGCTCGTATTGGAAGGGTCTTTGGCAATAAATATCTCTATCTTGGGACTTATGGTGAGTTGATAATCCACTTTTCATATATCTTTAATTTGACAAAATATAATTTATTAGTTTATCTTTATTTCATTACTATTTAATACAAATATTATTTATCACATTTCAATCTCTAATCTGAAAATTTATTGATATTATTAATTTCATTGTATAAAATGCATTTTAAAATGGCAATTGTGTACTGTATAGATATGCTAATTAGGTAATACTCCATCCGTCCCTGTTAACTTTGCCTACTTTCTATTTTTTGTTGTCCCAGCTAATTTTGTCAGCCCAAAAATGGCAACAAAAAAATTACGACCTTACCCCTCCATTTCTTTCATTTTACTTACTTTGCACTCAAAAAACACACATTAATTACAAAACTGCCACTCGAAAACATTAAAATAACACATCACATCAAAGTCAACAATTTTTTCTTAGGATTCGTGCCGGTCAGCGGTGGCAAAGTTATGAGGGACGGAGGGAGTAATATATATCCAATATAGCTAGGTTACATGCTTGGTTGATGATAAAGATGAAATGTTGATATGTAACATAAAGACAAAAAAAAAAAAAAAAAGCATACGTTTTGAGAAATGGTTGGGAAAAATGGACCACAATATAAAAACAAACAAATGTTTTGTTTACCAACACAAACTATTATACATAAACAATATCCCAATCACATCATTTTAACAATTAATTAATTGCAACCTTCTACACGGAGAGGTACATGTCAATTAATAATTAGTACTTAGTCTAATAACACCAAATATGTGTATATAGATAAGTTTGTTACGTTTATATTAGTTATTCTAATAACTCTAAAACTCAAAATTATAAATTGTTCGTTTGATCAATTCTCTATTTATTGATTTCATATTATATACATGTATATAGTAGAATTTTATATATGGATCTCAATATATTAATCGAACCAATTCTAACCTATAAAAGTATTGACATTAATCTTCACCAGATTATAACTAGCTAGAGATGAGTATCAAATTATTCTAAGGGAAAACCTCAATTTTGGTTCTATAACTCAGGTCTTGTCATTTTATTTTTTACCACAAATTTTATATATTAATTTCAGTTTTGACCCTCTAACTATCGCATTTTCAAATGTCAGAGAAATTATGTTCGAAATGTCAATTTTTGCTTATGAGAACGTCAAAATTGAAAAAATCACGTTAACAATTTCGGCTTCCACGTAAGTAAAATCCAAACTTTCGAACAGATGGAATGAAAAGAAATAAATTTGTTAGTGAGAGAAAAATGATTGAAATACATAAAATTGATTGAAAAAACATAGATAAAGTCTAATTTGCAGGTAAAACTTGTCATTTTATCTTATTGTTATAATTTATATAAAATTTAATTCCATAAACAAAACAAACATTACGTTTTATATATGATTGATTGACGGATATTTTCATATTTTATGGGACGCACCTATAAAATTCCAAGTGCAAAATATATAGGAGAAATTTGCAATCTTTGTCTTGTACCATATATAGACCTAGTCCTTCTTTAATCTATGAATTTTAAATATTTCAATTTTGATCCTGTAATCATCATTTTCTTACAATTTTGATCTGAATTGGTTCAAAAATTAGAAATTTGCTTTCCAAAAATGCTTATGTGGATTTTTCTTCATCCACCTCAGTATAAATTAACACTTCAACTTAAATCAGACCATGAACTCTACCTAAATTGTAGAACGAATTAAAATGAGATTCTCTCTCTCTCTCTCTCTCTATATGAGATATCCTATAAAGGAAGGGGAAAGGTGAACAGGTACAATGAGAAATGGGTGCATAATAAGAGAAATCAAGCAAAAATAAGTTTTTTTTTTTTTTTAAAATAAGTTTGAGGGAGTGGAACGGAGAAGACAATAAGAACAATGAAACTAGTTGTGTAATCCATGTTCGGAACCTAATCATCATATAATCTGCATCGTTTATAAAGGTGAGATACTACTTGAGCAAACAAGCGTAAATTGGTTGTATGATAAACATACATAGATGGCCAGCCCTCAACTGCCATTCATATTTTACATTTCAATACTCATAACATAAATTTATCCCTTCTCAACTAATTAAATAGATATCAAACTACATTTATTTATGAGTTACTCTTATGTGCACCAGTTGCACGGATCTTTACTTTCATGTGCATCATTTGCACGGATCTTAGATCTGTGCAACTGGGTCGCGCGCGGGCTGCCCAGCCCGTGGCTCTTTACTTTTTTTGCGTGTTTTGGTCGTTACATTTACGTTATATTAGTGTTACCTTCGTGTTATGTTAGAGTTACCTTCGCGTTATGTTAATGTGACCCAATTTCCAGATTTCATACTCTTAGTTTAAAACCATTGAACTAAAATAACACGAAGGTAACACTAATATAACATGAAGGTAACACTAACATAACATGAAAGTAACATTAACATAACATGAAGATAAAAAATAATGTTAATCATACATTCATATTATGTTAGAGTGACTCTCACGTTATGTTAGAGTTACTTTCATGTTATGTTAGTGAGGGTAACACTAACATAGTATGAAGGTAACTCTAACATAACATGGTATGACCGCCTGAAGCGAATCTTAGTGGGTTTGAGCGCACGCACCAACCGCGTGGAAGCGCGTGAAAACGTGCGTTGGGGGCACGTGGGACGGGTCTACCCGGGTGCATGAATCCCAGTTACTTATTAATATTACAAAACTTAATCAACCATGATTAATTTGTTGCAGCCACACAAGAAGAAGCAGCGACCGCATATGACGTGGCAGCAATAGAGTATCGTGGACTTAACGCCGTTACTAACTTTGATCTCAGCCGTTACATCAAGTGTGTTCAGCCTCTCCAACACCTTCCTAATCAACCAAACCCTAACGGCAACCTAATTCAATTTAACTCCATGCAAAGCCACTTAGGTTTGAGCTTCCTCAACAACCACAAGGAAACCCCGATCCCTACTCAAACCACCGCATCACCACCGCCTCCTGGTGGCGGCACCACCACCTCGTCGGCCCTAGGGATTCTACTGCAGTCTTCCAAGCTGAAGCAAAGAATGAAACAAACAACACATGATCATGACAACCTCTCCACTAGTATCCCTTCTGATCAGCCGAGCCCACCGAGGAGCAGCTTCCCCGACGATATTCAGACATCGTTCGATATTCAAGACTCGAGCACCATTGCTGAGGATCATGGAATTGTGTTTGGAGACTATGATTCATTTGAATCTATGATGTTCCAATATCATGAGCTTGAAACTTGGAGGGGAAGAATGTAAGGGAATACTACTGCAGTTTTGGTAAGGCTTTGTCTATTTTTAGCACCAATTAAGTTAAATATATTTCAATTTTGATCTTTGAAGTAACTTTTTTCTTTTTTTTTTTCAACTTGATTTGATTTTTTCTTGTAATTTCAATATTTGCCTACATGGAGTCATGAAATAGTTTACGCTACAAGAAAAATGAATATTTACAATAACATTTTTTGCGAGACTGTTTTTTTATGTTGCTTCGTATCTAAAATCTACTAGTTTCTTCATTATCTGTAAGGATCCATTTGGATTGGTGGATTTAAGGAGAGATTTGAAATTCATGGTAGCAAATCCATCCGTAGTGTTTGGATGGATGTAGATTTGAAATCCATAATTTTCATTTTGAGCTTATTCCGGAGTCATTTTGGTGGATTTCAAATTCACTTCAACTTGGGAGGATTTGAAATCCGCTCATTTCAAATCTTGAATATCAAATTATCACTCTATCTGAACAGAGTAATAGTTCTTTACTTGGGGGTCTGAATCTTTCTATTCCATACCTGAATGTTCCTCAGCTTTTTTTGATGTTTTTTCAATCTTTTCTACTAAGTTTATCTCAGCAATAGTGTTTCTAAAATTTTTGGATATAAAATGAAAGTCTTTCTATTGTATTTTGGACAATTCTATACACACCCCAAACAATACTAAACATACCCCATCTATATACATGAAAATTAAAATAATAAAAAAATAAGTACGTGTATAAATGGGGTGTGTTTAATATTGTTTTGGGTGTGTATAGAATTGCCATTGTAATTTTCCTAGAGACATAAACAGTCGTGGATAATTATGAGATGAAATCCTTCGCTTTTTTTTTTTTTTTTCTGTCTTGTCATCATGGACACGAACTATTTCCTCTATTAATCCTCCCATCATCAAATCTTGGAAAATTGATTCATTGCTTAACTATTTCTTCTCTCTCCTGGCCTGCTTCTTTTTCTCTGTCTTCTATAAATTTAGCTTAAAGTTCCCGAATCGTATATGTAATATCAATAACGCACTAAACCTAATAATTAAAGAATTAAAGAGGAAATACCCCAATATACCACAATATATATATATATAACATATAAACTATTCTACCATGTACTATAAGAAACAAACTTTTCTACCACAAAATATAAGAATTGATACTTTTCTACCACAATTTGACCAAGTCAATAATTACAATGATTGAATGATTGAGTAATGAATGAGGGTAGAATTTTATTTTTACTTTGCTACATATTTACACATGCATTATTTAATATAATACAAGGAATTATATTTTTCTCCCACAAATTTGACCGAGTCCAACTTCATGGAATTATACTTATGTGGTTTGGAATTATTTCCGTAATAATTATTCCATCTCGTATATATAACTTGGCTAACCCTAAACTAGTTAAAATTAAGGTTAGCCGAGTAACTAGTTTAGGGTTAGCCGAGTTAGCCGTGGTCCAAAACTAGGGTTAGTCGAGTAACTAGTTTAGGGTTAGCCGTGGTCCAAAACTAGGGTTAGCCGAGTAACATCTTTAAAGGTTAGTCGAGTTAGCCGAGTAAAAAAGTTCAAGTTAGCCGAGTAACATGCTTTAAGGGTTAGCCGAGTAACAAAATTAAAGATAGCCGAGTAACATGTTTTAGGGTTAGCCGAGTAACAAAGTTAAAGTTAGCCGAGTCACATGTTTTAGGGTTAACTAAGTAACAAAAATAAAAGTTAACCGAGTAACAAAAATAAAAGTTACTCGGCTAACATTAATTTTAATGCTCGGCTATCTTTTAATGTTAACCGAGTCACATTTTAATGTTAATTATTAATGTTTACTATTAAATGTTTAGCCGAGTAATTTTCATAGTAAACATTAACAATTTTAATGTTAACAATTTCATAGTAATGTTAACCGAGTCACATTTTAATGTTAATTGTTAAACATTAATAGTAACATTAACAATTACTCGGCTAAACATTACTCGGCTAAACAATGTTAACATTAAACATTAATAGTAACATTAACAATTACTCGGCTAAACATTACTCGGCTAAACAATGTTAACATTAAACATTAATAGTAAACAATGTTAACATTAAACATTAATAGTAATTACTCGGCTAAACATTTAATAGTAAACATTAACAATTAACATTAAAATGTGACTCGGTTAACATTAAAAGATAGCCCAGTATTAAAATTAATGTTAGCCGAACATTAACATTAAGCATGTTAGTCGAGTAACTTTTATTTTTGTTACTCGGTTAACTTTTATTTTTGTTACTCGGTTAACCCTAAAACATGTGACTCGGCTAACTTTAACTTTGTTACTCGGCTAACCCTAAAACATGTTACTCGGCTATCTTTAACTTTGTTACTCGGCTAACCCTTAAAGCATGTTATTCGGCTAACTTGAACTTTTTTACTCGGCTAACTCGACTAACCTTTAAAGATGTTACTCGGCTAACCTTTAAAGATGTTACTCGGCTAACCCTAGTTTTGGACCACGGCTAACCCGGCTAACCCTAAACTAGTTATTCGGCTAACCCTAATTTTAACTAGTTTAGGGTTAGCCAAGTTATATATACGAGATGGAATAATTATTAATTAGAGTGAGTGAATGGTATTATTAATTAGAGTTGGTGTGATTTTAAATATAAATTTAATCAATTCAAATGATAAAATATTTGGTCAATGACACAATATCGTACAAAGTATGATTGGGTGTTGAAAAGTGGCTGGCAAAAATATGCTTTTACAGAATTTTACAGAATTTGTGGTAGTTTTGTATCAAAACTTATATTTTGTGGTATAAAAATATAAATTGTTATATTGAATGGTAAAATTGTTTAGATATTATAGTTTTGTGGTAAGTTGGGCTAGAGACTCATAATTAAATATACTGAATTTTCTGTTTGATGTACAAATATGTTTTGCAATTTTAATGAATCACATCATTAGATTTCCTTAACCCAATTAAAGTTGGGGTTATTTTTTTAATTTTTTTTAATTCACATGGTTGATGGCTAAGACAAATTTTAATATTTCAGGTTCCACATCAGCAATTAAAGTTGGAAAAATTATATTACACCTTAAATTGAATCAAATGTTAAATTGTACATTTGTAATGTTATGGAGTATACCTTAATACGTATGACCTTAAAAATTGTAACTTGAAAGTACGAAATGTGAACGATGTAATATTATACTCAAAATATTGGACTTAAACCTAAAATTAATTAGAAAAAGTGCAATCATAACAAAATGTCTCCATGAATGGAAATGGATGCACAAATGAGGATTTTGCACACCTCAGATGAATAATGAGGATTTTACACATTGGCCATTGCTCGATGCAAGTGAAAAAGACATTTTTCTTCAATCCTCAGTTTACAGACAAAATGCATCAAAATAGAGCTCTCTTCCTAAACTCCCATGCCATAATGGGAGCTCAAGAACTTGACAGAGGAAATGTGTCGAAAATGCCCTTGGGAGATATAGTTATACTGTGCAGCAGAGTTTTGAATCAATGGAAGCCAAACACATGCAGAAGGCTTGATAACCAGTCAAAGGATATCTGCAATGAAAATAGAAGTGTGTTGATACTATCTCAAAATTGAAAATAATCATAGGAGACTAGAGACGAATCCAAGATTTATCCCAAGAGATGAGGGTGTCTTGATTTTACAAAGCAAGGGACAAATTTATACGATGTTAGGAAGGAATTCGTTAAACCAAGGATTCAATTCGAAAATATTAGACAAAATTACATATAAAAAAGCAGAACTTTTTTGAAAAATCAAGAAGTTGACGCCCTTATATTATACCCTATACATTTTACAAGACTATTTTTCTTGTAATTTATTATGCAAAACTAGATAAGGACAACATAAAGTGATATAACTTGTAATGTTTATGATTTTCATGCTAGAATTTTAGGATTATTTATATGTATAATTTCCATGCATGAAAAATTATTATATGAACATTAGATAAGGAGTCCAACAAAGTACCTGTAATCCATCACATATTTAGACTTCCCCAGCCTTCCAAGTTGAAGAATTGTTTGCTTTCCATTCCTCTATAGATTACCAAATACTGAACTCAGTTTTGACATAAAAAACAATTCCAACATCTAAGTAAAAAAAAAAAAGCACAATTGGAGTATGTGGAAATCTTGAAGTTGTAAATCTCACCTCCAAAGTTAGTTGAAAGTTCTTAGCTGAGCTCTGGATTTTAAGACTTGCTCTTCCTCTATCTCTGAAGTCTAACTCATACTGTTTTGAGAACTAGCAACATGATGCACAAAGACCATTAGTAGAGTCATTTAATCAATTATATAAGGTAATCAAGAAATGATTAAATGCATTGTTTATTCAAAAATATTACCTTATTGTAAGAAGGGACCTTTGAGAATAACTGATGCACTCTATCCTTGTTCCCCTCCCATTCTGTCGGCAATCCATTAATGTGTTGTACCTACAAAGGGGATTTAGTCCGTTATCAAAGGATGCCCACAAGTTCAAAAATTTGTCTTCTCCCTTTTGGAATAGAGAAAACATGAAATCGAGAAACTGAGAACTAGGTAACAAAGAGTTTAGACTATCAAACACTCATTAAGAAACGAAGAGTTTTGACTCTGTCGAAACTAATCAAGAAACAGAGAGTCCAGTTTATCAAAAACTAATCAATGAAACAAATCAGAGGGTTTGGAAAGATTTGCTAATACCACACACCATTTTCTAACGCGTCATCATGAATGCAAAGAACTACCTGATTCGTATTCTTTAGCTGCATAGATTGGTGCTTTGGTATCCATGCTTTGATGCTTCTATAACTCCCAGTCCATGTTGAAACAGTAGGCATAAATCTACCAATTCAGGCAACTAGAACATCAGTATTTCAACCTCCAAACTCCACAACACACAACCAGGTGAGCAATCAAATATCTTACTTTACAGAAGCCAATAACTTAGACTGCTTAGCCAGTGTGTTGGAACAATGTCCCTGCAACATATTGAGTGTTAAAACTGTTACAATTTACACACAAATTAGGTAAACAGTGGATTCATACCTGATCCCATATCTGGTAATTGGATCCCATAATGTTAGAAGTAACTATCCCAATTAAACTCTCATCTGAATGAGCCACTATGCCCCTTGCATTTTGAGCTACTATAAACTCTGATCTTCCTCTTCGCCTGTGGTGATGAGCCACAGCGAGCTTGCGATTTTGCCGCCCTTTACCCTCCTGATAAGTGCACCAACCTAAATTAGCCTCAAGATCTTTCTTGTTCATCAAAACCACTCAACATTTGCAGAATTACAGATCAATGTACAGTCTTAGCTAATATACAATCATATCCTAAAAGATTTATTAATACCCAAATTTACTCTAGTTCATCAGCATATGTTTTCAACATTATCAACTGCAATAATCAAAGAATCCAAGAAAAAACAGAAAGATTAAAAATATTGGAAAACATCATACATATGTATAGAGAGTGTACAAAGTTCCTCCATCAAAACCATCAGGGGATGATTCTTTCACAATGATACATGTACATCTCCCTACATCCACTGGCAAAGGCCTACACAACAAAGACCTGCAGAAAAACAACACCCAATTCTTTATGGAAAAAAAATTATCAAATGATTTCGTAAAAAACCGAAAGAAAAAAAATCATTATTTGTAAACCTGTTAGGCAAAGTCGACCATGACGAAGCAGGGGCAGATTCGGAATCGGAATAGTCCCACAAGTCCGATTTCTCCGAATCCCAAAATTTCAGGCCTACAATTGAATCCGGTTCATGTTTTTTGATACAGAGCTGAAGCGAAGATGGCTTGAGCAGATTGCCGGATTTCTCAGCAGAATTATCATTACGTATTGGCTTATTCCCATCAGTAGGAGGTGCGTTCTCCTTATCATCAGAAGGAGCAGCAAAATCACGGCATATTCGAGCCCCAACGGGGACGGGGGCGTTTCCGGCACAGCTGCGCTGATGTTTCTGTTCGATGAGGGGATTTCGGTATAGAGAGGTGTAGGAAGAGTGAGACGAAATTGAGGTTCTCTTGCAACCAGCCATGGATGGAATTTTTGTCTTCTTTATGAGGTTGATTGAAATAGAGTGAAGCTCTTGTTTGTGTTTGTTGGATATTCAATTTTTGTCTTGTGCTTCTTCATGTTAACGGCTATTTGAATTTGAATTTTTGAATTGGGAAATGTGTAGATTATGTGATTTCATTTGGGTGCCCAATCTTTAACTTTATTCAATTCTTGCATGCCTTTTCTTCTGACCAATTAGTTTGTGGGTTTTTTTCCCCCTTTCTTTTTCCAATCTTGTAAAGTTGATTTTAAATACTTTCAAAAAAATTTTTTTTTCCATTCTATCGAATATTTTAGTAAATTTGGGAAGAATGGAAGAAAAAATAAGAAACATTAAAAAACTTCGTACTTTTATGTTTACTTAAATATACTCAAAACTATAAAAAAAAAAAAGGATAACTAAACTTTTTATCAAATTTCTTAGGGCCCGTTTGGTACGAAGGTTGGGTTTGGATTGGATTGTAATAATTTCGGGCTTTTTACTGTTCATGGAGTATAATTTGGATGTTTGGTGTGGAGGTTTTTGGGATGGGTTTAGTTGTGTTATGTGTTTGGTATGTGTGTTTAAAAAGTGTAATGTTTATAAATTTGTGTTTGGTATATAGGTTGGGTTTGATATATTAGGATAAATGACCAAAATACCCTTTTGTTCAAATAATGGAAAAGAAAAAAAATTCACATTAATTTCCCCCTCTTCGATTTTTCTCCCCAATTCGGCAGAATAATGAAATAAATATGACTGTTTAGCTAAATTAATTCACATTTTAATATGTATTTTACTCAAAATTAAGTATCAAGTGATTCAATAAAGATTCGTATCTAATTAAATTTCATTTTGATTTTTAACATTCATTCTATACCCATTTTTGTTGCTTGTTATTTTTGCAGACAACATAATTTGTTGGTATATTCCTTTAAAATTGCCTTTCACTCTACTTTCTAGCAAGTTTTCTTCTTTTTTTCAAATTGCCTTTAAAATTGGTATAATTTGTATGTTTTTTTCTTGTTCTAGCAACATAATTCGAGTTTTCTTGTTTTTTTTTCAAAATTGCCTTTATAATTTGTTGGTAGTTTCCTTTAAAATTGCTTGATGTATGAGTCTTGAAATGGAGATTAGAGTAGCTAATGAGTTATACTGTTCAAATATGTCTTCTTGCAATGTTCATAAGCCAACTCATTATCTTATATATATGATTGAAAGTTCGAATACACATCCCCAAGAGAAGGAAATCGGAAAGGATTGTGAGGTGGGTGGGGTGATGCGTTGTCGGCATATGATCCCAATGCATATTCAAACATCGGGGACGATTAAAAATCCTACCTTACAACTACCTTACAACATGAGGAATTTAAGTACTTGCAACTACCTTACAGTAGATAGCGACAGAAGTGATCCCTGCTTCATGATCTTCCCAACCCGAATAGAAACCAGGGGTATGCACAAGCACCTGGCCAGCAAACCAACCTCTGATGGCTCAAAATGCTGTTCCATGAACAAAATGGGTAAAGAGTTGGACAAAACTCTTAATGAAAATATTAAGCAATCAAATAAATCATCAACATGTAGTTTTTTACAAAGAGAAGAATATGAACAGAAATACCTTGCATTGCTGTCCAAACTTCCATGTCTTGTGATCGAGTCAGATGTCGAACTCTTAACTGGACCAATCTGATACAGGTCATTATTTTCACCAGCAAGTATAATTCCAGATGTTCCCAAGTATGATGCTTGCATTGCAGCAACTTCATCCATCCAAATCTTATCATCGTTCTTCTTCTTGCATAGTTCCATGAAGTTTATGCATGCTTCCCTGAACACAATATAATCTATGCCGTTACATCAGGACAATCAAAGCCAAAAATGGGGAAAAAGAAGGACATAATACTTGAAATATCAATCATCTTCAACAATGGTGTTCCCACTCTTAATTTACACGGTTTCATGAATCTAAACAATCAATTTTCTCAACACACAAAGGATCAACTTTCTCAACATTTTATCCTATACAACACAGAAAGGATCAACTTTCTCAACATTTTATAGCTTAATTTCTACTTCAAAACAAATTCTTCACTCATAAATGCTGAACTCAATGTATGGTTAGAACACCAGTCACCTTCCTCTTTTTCACTATAGCTCCATTTTCGACATCCCTAGAATACACCATCATTATACGCATCTAATAAACAAGAACACATAGTAACCATACTCTTTCAAGAAACACAATCATTGCAATTACCATTTGGCCCAATGCTAGCTGAGGGATCAGGATCGAATCCCATTTGCAGAATACCTTGAAGCTCATTGTTGTTCCATAATGCTGCAATTTCAGCGAACACTATGGATTTATCGTCTGTTTTATGAAGATTCAAAGTCATATTAAGCAAAGTGAATTATGTTTGTTACCTGTGGTAGTGAATGAAACGGAGTAGTCGTGCCAGGGGGGCCATTTTAAATCTGTTTTTTAGGATCATAGAAGAACTACTTTTCAGCCAAACAACCATATTTAAAACAATTGATCCAACATAAGTTATCCAAAATTCTATGAAGAAAATTTGAAAAAAAAGAAAGACAATGGAAGACACATTTATAAGATGATTTATCAGAATACATACCTCAACCTGTTGTTGGAGAGATTGCACATAGTTGATGATCTCATCAAGCATCATTGCTTTCCCAGTAATCTTGAAAATAAAAAATTTCAACATAGTGGGAATTTAAATCAATTCAAATACAAAGGAAGTTAAGTGAAAGCACTAGTAACCTTATTGCATCCAGGAACACTGTTCTTGAAGCAATCTCATCCTCTCACTAATCCTCTCTCTTCTCACCTGCATTCAAACCAATTTAAAGAGGTTAAATTCATAAGCATGATCGAAGCATCTGCACACGAAACTCGATTTAAAATCAAGAAATTACCCTTTCTGCAAGAAATTTAAACTCGATTTTTTTGTACTTTGTGGACAGAGCAAATATTAAACCTTTCATCTTCATGAGGTAACCAGGAGTATTGTTGAGATATTACAGATGCAAACTGAAAGAAAATAACAAATTTTTTCCCCTAATTAAGTACTCTTGTTCATCTTCCTGGGCAAAAGTTTGACCAATTATTCTATAAAAATATAAGTTATCTCTTGTGACATATCAAGAATTTCCAGAAATATATAGAACAAAGCGTAGAAACAAGAATTACAAAAGCATAACTCACTACTCAAAGACTGAAAGCAATAAGTATCGAGCTGAATCCCAGCACGAGAGCTGAATCCACTCTGATTAATTATGTCCATCGAGCTACATTGTTCACTTTCCCCAACATAATTTGAGTAAAAATCCACTTAATCGAAGAAATTCTCAGTTTAACACTCAATCGAAGACACCAAAAATCCACTCAATCGAAGAAATTCTCAGTTTAACACTCAATCGACTTAACACCAGTTTACTTCGAATCTCAGTCCAAAAAATACAAGTGTGTTTCATGCATTTCGAAGAAAAAATGAAGAACACAGGAAGGTTTATTAATTTGGAAGACTTTCAGAAATCGCAAAAAAAAATACTGATTTGTCGCAAAAAAAGCCGACGCACAAAACATACAAGACACACAAAACACATTTCGCACAAAAAAATCGAACTTTCATTTCAAGATTAATACCTTACCTAAAATGAAGATGGATTCTGCGACTCTACTCCGGAATCTAGCTTAACTACACTTCATGGCACTGGTTACGCACGCAGTCGGGGAGCATTTACCTGGTCGGAGCCCTTCTTTCAGCTTGGTGGAGTGATGTTTCAAAATACGATTTGGGGAGAAAGGGTTTTTGCCATTTCTTTCATGGCAGAGAAGTAATTTTCTTCATCTAAAAGGGCAAAATGGGGAATAAAATATCTACAGTGGGGGCGAATCGGGTATTTCGTGGCATTTTACTGTTTGGATAAATTAAACCATCCAAGAGGGCTGGGTTTACAAGCCCGGCCCAAACAGTAAAATAAGCCTTTTCAATAACCCGGGCCCAGGTGAAACCCGGGCCCTAAACCCCTGCACCAAACAACGGATTGGGCTGGTTACTAAACCTAAACCAGCCCAAACATAGCTACCAAACAGGGCCTTAATTTATATGCAAGTTATTATAATAGTGCTATTTATTTATGAACAATGGATACTAGTTACTCCCTCTGTTCCACAAAAAAAAACAGATTTACTTTCATTTTCACCATAGCAAAGAAAATATTTCCAATTATACCCGTATCTTTCATTAATTCTAGCATTGAATGTGACATTTTCTTTTGTTTCAAAAGTAAATACAGAGTTAAAGTGTGATGTTTTAGCATACATTTAATTTAGAACATATATAAAATTACAAATTAAAAACGATACTAAGATAATAACAAGTCTATCTTGGTGGACGAATAAAAATAATATACAAACCAATCTTTGTGGAAAGAGGAGGATATTATTCATTTCAATATAATCTCATATTTCATTTTCATATTTTCAAGATTATCTATTTACAGTTCTTATTTAGAGAATAATATTTCTCGATTATTTGAAATGTTTGTATTTAATATATTAATTATTGAAACTCATCTTTCCAAACCTTAAAACATGTTGCAAGAAGTTAGATATTATAAGATTTTTTAAATGAGTCCAGTTAACTCCCGCTTTATATATAAATACGACCTTTATGTATTGTAATTTAGAAAAAAAATGAAAAATATTATCCATTTTGGAATAAATGTATACTTATCTAATATTATTCATACATTTATGTAATGTTAATTGCACTTTTATATATTATATAAAGGTAAGACTATGTTAATATAAATATATAAGTAATATCACAAGATATATATGAACAAACTGTGCAGAAGTTCTTCATTTTTTTTTCCTAAGTTAAAGTAGATAAAAGTCGGGATACTTATACATAAATGTCATATTTATATAACATAAAAATCACATGAATATTAATATAAAGGTCAACACCTCAAAGCAAAAAAAAAAAAAAGCAAAGAAAAAAATTTGTGGATCCATATCGACCCAAACCCGACCGATTGCACCCGATGCACAGTAGTGTTGCTAAAAAAAACATATTTCTCCAATATTACACAAATAAATTATGAAATGTTTGTTAAAATTAAAAGAAAAAAATACACTACTAACTATAAAGAAATTCTAATGTTAGTGATTATATAAAAAAAGATGTAAATACGAAGTATAATTTTCTACATAGTAAAAGGATTTAAACACATAATCAAAAAAAAAAAAAAAATTTAGCAGGTCGTTTTTGCTGCAGAAGAAAAGGTTTTGAGAGATTGTAGGGCAGGTCGTCGCACAATGTGTTTGAGAATAATGATTAGTGTTAAAAGAGTTAGAACTCCACCCTGATGAGCAGTGCCTAGTGAGATTGGTACATATGATACAACACTACTTGTCCCCAATGCAACCTGCAGAAAATGTCGATAAATTTCTATGTACTATAGTCCATTGATTACACGAGACAGTGGTTGAAGTACCTGAACTGTGGCGATGCCAATAGTGCTTCCTATTAAAGGGTGTAATGCAGGGTGTATGTTAAGTTTTCGTGTTGACCACCACAGGCCACCAACTGTAAGTAAAGATGCAGTGGCAAGTAGTCCATGGACGAGCTGGTATACAGAAAATATTACAAGCAATGAACATAACAGATGTGTTCAAGTTTCTTGCATATCTAAAGTAAAGCATAAATGTTGTATTCTTCAAGTTCTATCTAGTGGTTGGGGAAGAGTAGAAAATTCCAATGAAGTTGAGTTCCTAAGTTTAAGCAAAATGCTGGAGGCATACATACATTTGCATGAAGCAATTCAATCTTATATGTGATTTCGATCATTCTTATTCATCAATTTACACATTTAATGCCTAAGATGTAACTTGTAATGTTTGACAATGATAATTACCTGCAGAGACAATATATTCTCAAAGAAATTCTGTGTATCACCTGTCTCCAGGGTATTCAAGGCGGGACCCTGAAGAATTTCAACGCAACTGATATGTAATTATACATAGAATCCATCTTAGAAAGCGCACAGTTAAAGGGTGGCAAAAGAAAAGTCTAGATACATACAATCCCATTTCCAGCAAAGTATGCTCCTGAGAGAGCAGTGATCCCAACAAGAATACTAGCTGGGATGAGTAGGCGTTTGACCTTTGCCGCCCCTTGAACCCAGACTACGGATTCAGCAGAGGGTTCGGGCATAACAACAGAAAGAGCTGTATGAAAGAGCCCAGAGTAGACAATGCAGGCTGAACTTAAGTGAGCTGCAAGGCGGAAAAGGCTTACTCTTGGTTCAGCATACTCAGATAAGGGTTCCTAAAAGAATGAAGTTAAGACATTTCTGAAAAGCCGCATCTAAGTTAAGGTGGTCTAGTGCTTTAGTTGTACCTCTAAACCTCTCTTCATGGTCAGCCACCCAATTAGCCCCTGCCCAGCACCAATAGCAAATAGTCCAGAGAGCCTAAGTCCCAGTCGGCGTGTAATGTATCCTTTCCAAAGAAAGTACGAGAAAGGTACTGCAAACATTACACCAAATGTCCCTCCCCATAAACGATGAGCATATTCCATCCAGTACATGAACTTAAAATCATCCAAGCTCATCCCTTCCTTTGTTCTGCTACAACCATTAAGAATGGATTCACATATAAAATGCCATCATTATAAACATAGTATATAAAGCAACATACGAGGCTATATAAGTATGCAACCCCAAATTATGCTATGAAAGGTAAAGATTAAGCAAGAACAAACGGAAGACAGTGACACTGTAATTACCGTCTGTATTCTGGGGATTGTTTGTATTTTTCAAACTCAGCCGACCAATCATCATCCGAGAGAGTTGGAAAACAATCGTTGAATTTCCAGTCAGTCATCGAAAGGCCAGACTTAGCCAGTCGCATGACACCACCAAGAACCACCATACTGTACACCCAAGCAGCAGATACGAAAAGCCAAATTCCAACTGCATCTTGAGCCACTGGCCCAGCAGTGACAAGAAGTTTCAATCCTTCAGTACTGTTTGCTAATCCCGGTTTCGCAGTGGAGAAATTCCTGAACGAGGGTTTATGGAAGTTCTGGAAACAGAACAAGAACCTATTTAAAAGGTTATGGTCTTAATAGAAAACCAATTCATGGCCAAATTCCAACATGAATGTAAAATCATTACAGATGTGCCATCAGAGCAAACTAAACAGAAGCCTAAAATTGAAATAACCAGAATGAATAAATTGCGATCAAATCCAGCAAAATAACAAGTTCAATACAATTAAAAGGTACAGAAAGAATGTTTTCAGCTCACTTCTGCAAATTCCTATTCTTGAGGTCCAGAAAAAATGATCATAACATATACAAGTAAAACAAATTCTAATACCTTACGATAAGTATGAAACAATGACCTTCGACCACAACCGAAGAAATTCGTCGCTACAGGGTGTTCGGAAGAAGGAATAAATCTGGGAACTGAAGAGTGAA
Organism: Scutellaria baicalensis; assembly: GCA_005771605.1. Classification (NCBI taxonomy): domain Eukaryota; kingdom Viridiplantae; phylum Streptophyta; class Magnoliopsida; order Lamiales; family Lamiaceae; genus Scutellaria; species Scutellaria baicalensis. The sequence goes on along the minus strand of CM016721.1, from coordinate 75,624,446 downwards.
ATCGTGATTGGGGGAATTTCTGAATTAGGGATTTGGATTTCTTCAAAAGCGATATCAATCTGCTTCCAACCATGGTGGATTGAGAGAAGATTTCTCCGCTTTAATTTTGGAAGGTGAACAATTGAGCTTTTTAAAATTAATTTGTACCTATACTTGTCTCAAAATAAAATCGAACTATGTAATACTTAATTTGAGTTAATTTGTTAGAAATTGGTTTTGATTTCTATGCGATAAATATATCAATCAATTATGTATAAACATATTTTTACATGAGGTTTATTGTAAAATTCAATTTGAAATATGTTCGTTTTTTTAATTTGCAATTTTTTTTATTCGAAATCTCATTGTAACACGATGTATATAAATTGCACTTTTCGTGAATTATTTAAGTATCAATTCGCAAAATAATTGGTTGTGTTTGTTTGTTACCGTTTATAAACCAAACCCGAACCTGAATTTGAGTTCGATAGCTTTTCGAGCTGACTTGAGTTCAGCTATATTTGACTTCAAAGATCACGAACATGCTCGCGAGCTGGGTGTTTGAGCTTTTGTATTTTTAATGAGCTCAAACTTGATTGCATGTTTATCCTGCCGAAATTGAGTTGACATTAAACTCGAGATTTTTAGTTGAACTGTCGAATATAAGCTTATGAAAAGCCGAACAAGTCAATGAGCCAAACTCGAAGCTATTAATGTTCAGTTCGGTTCGTTTATATCTCTAGATTGGAAGTTGAAATTAAGGAATATTTCAAACGTATAAAGTACACAACACACAACACAACATTATAATGTTCTATGACCTTTTTAAATCCAAACCTTCCACATTTGATAAAGAATTACTCTCCTGTGCACCATTTGCACGGATATCTAATTCCTGCAATTGGGACGCGCGCGGGCTGGGCTGGTCCGCCGCCCAGCCCGTGCCTCTTTACTTATTTCACGTGTTTTGATCGTTACTCTCACGTTATGTTAGGGTTACCTTCGTGTTATGTTAGGGTTATCTTCGCGTTATGTTAATGTGACCCCAGATTTCATACCCTTAGTTTAAAACCACTGAACTAAAATATTAATCATACCCTCATGTTATGTTAGGGTTACCTTCATATTATGTTAGTATTACCCTCGTGAGAGTAATACGAGTAATACTAACATAACATGAGGGTAACTCTAACATAACATGAGGGTATGACTGCCTGAGTGCATTGGGCGCGTGAAAACGCACGTCAGAGGCGCGTGGGAGGGGTCGACCCGGGTGCATGGATCCAGTTGCATAAAATATTTTATCTTTGACAAAAATCAAAATTAATTTTACTGTTTCACATGGTGGAAGCAATCATTAGGACAATGGCCCATATACCGCAACTCAAGCCAAGATTAGAGTATCAAATTACATGTAAAATCTCAACATAAAAACAAGAGCAGTTCATTGTTAGAACCAAGGTTTCTTTTGTCTGAGATGGCAGACATCCACACCAATAAACTCCTGTTTGTCTTCTTCTTCTTTCTTGTCTCCTTCTGCTTCTCTTACATTGCATCGTCGAGATATGATCAAGAAGAGTTGCAGTGGCTAGATGAGAGAGATGATGAAATCTCCATGGTCCAAGACAGGCATTCTTCCCTCACAGCCTGTGACTTCAGCAAAGGAAAATGGGTTTATGACCAAACTTACCCTCTTTATGATGCCACTTGCCCTTACCTCTCCACCGCTGTCACCTGCCGGAAAAACGGCCGGCCCGATTCCGACTACGAGAAATGGAAATGGAAGCCCGATGCCTGCTCAATTCATAGGTACATTGCTCTACATGTGCTTCCTCTCTCTGCTTAACTAGTCAATTCCAAATTATTTTCGGGTTGGACCCAAATTGCCATCTTTACTAATAATCTTGATCAGGGTTTTGTTGTGAACTAAGAAAGAAACATGATTATTTATGGTTTTTGTTTCTACTTAAATAAAGTTGACATCTGGGCTCTCCGCTCGGCCCGTACTACATTCGGATCGGGCCCTATTTCTAGCTCTAGTAGTAGTAATCTTGATCGGTTTTCACTGTAAACTAACAGACATGGTTATGGCTTTTGCTTCTACTTAAGTAGTCATAGAGCTGGAAAATCGGGCCCGAACCCTTCTTCAGGCCATCTTATCTAAGTCATCATGTCGGACCCGAATTGTAGCCCTAGCAGTAATCTTGTTCAAGGTTTCATTGAAAACTAACAAACGTGATTGTGGTATATGCTTTTTCTCTACGTAAGTAGTCAAAGAGCTGGCAATTCGGGCCGGAACCCTTCTTCGGGCTATCTTACTAAGTCATCGTGTCGGATCCTAATTGCCGGCTTTCATCATAATCTTGATGAGGGCTTCATTGTAAACTAAGAAACATGATTATGCATGTGATTTGATTGATGATGCAGGTTTGATGCATTGGAGTTTCTTGGAAGAATGAGAAGGAAAAGAATTATGCTAGTAGGAGATTCCATTATGAGGAACCAATGGGAATCTCTGGTTTGCCTAGTTCAATCAGTTGTTCCTTCTGCTCGAAAGACAGTGATCTACAATGGCCCGACAATGGCCTTTCTTGCATTAGTGAGTCATGGAAAAGATTACTCGTAAACCTGCTAATTCTATCAAATCCACCATTCTTTATGAGTAGTATATTAAAATCATTTTTGCAGGACTTTGAGATGTCAATAGAGTTCTGTTGGGCTCCATTCTTAGTGGAGCTAAGAAAAGGGGAAGAAAACAAGAGAATATTGCACCTTGATTCCATTGAAGAGAACGGAAAGTATTGGAGAGGAGTAGATGTTCTTGTCTTCGATTCAGCTCACTGGTGGACTCATTCAGACAAATGGAGCTCGTAAGACCATCCGTTTTCTTGCCCTTTTCGAGTTCATACTTCATTTGATCAAGTTCATATTTCTTGCAGATGGGATTTGGTAATGGAGGGCAATAATGTCTACACAAACATAAATCCAACCCTTGCTTATGAGAAAGGGCTCACAACATGGGCCAAATGGATAGACCTAAATCTTGATCCCAGAAGAACCAGAGTCTTTTTCCGAACCATGTCACCAAGACACAACAGGTTTGTCCAATTCCAACACGATCGTATGATATGATACGATACCTCAAACTAAACAAAAAAAAAAAATTCTTGATCATTAATTCTCTGTTTTAACAGAGAAAACGGCTGGAAATGCCACAACCAGAAGGAGCCAGTGATGTACTTAAGCCGGCCTCATGTCCCAGAACAAATGCTGGTTTTGCAGAAAGTGATGAGGAAAATGGAGTTTCCAGTCTACATCCAAGATATAACGACGATGTCAGCTTTGAGACGCGATGGTCATCCTTCGATCTATGCAAGAGCGACGGGGGAAAAGAACAGGCAGCAGTTGAAAGATCATGGCTCCGATTGCAGCCATTGGTGTCTGCCTGGAGTGCCTGATACTTGGAACGAAATCTTGAATGCTATGCTTTAAATCAGGGACAATTAATTAAGGTTATAGTTTGGTAATAATAGTAGTAGAGTTATAGTGTGTCCAGTATTCAGTTCATGTTTGTTGTGAGAATGGCTTGTTTATCACAAGATCTCTTTTATGGTATTAAATAGTGTTTAATTCTCATCTGAGTGATGGTAACTGATAGTGTTTCTTTTGTTGTAAAGACATGATGAAAATGGTGGATTTGTTTGGAGTTCCCATGATATGTCCAGATCATGTTTTGCTTGTATCCAAATTATATATATATATTTCTCTGCTTTCCGATTGCTTTTCTTTTCTATTATTTTAAGAAGGGCATTCTAGTCATTTTACACCATCAAAAGTATTGCAGAATGTAAAGATTTTCTTAACTCAATTAAAATTTTCTTTTATACATGATGATCTAGAATTAAAGTGCTCATTTCTTATTCAAAAGTGTTAACCAAGGAGTATGTTACTTATTGATGATATGTTTATTGTGTTGCAAATGGAAGAAAAATTATAGTAACTAATAGAATACATGATGATCTAGAATCACCGTCCTTCTATAGTACACCAGGTTTATTAAAACATTAGTATTCTCCACCATTTTCGGTCATTAAATTTGTGATCATTATTGACTTTGACCTTAATGATTTAAGATCTGATGGTTAAAAATAGGTGGAGAATCTGGTGTATTAATACATTTGGTATGCTAGAGAACCACCCCTAGAATTAAAGTGCCCACATTTTTGTTGTTTTATTATCTTCTTGTGGTAATTAATGTAAGATCCAAAAGATGGTCCTCAATAAAGAATGGAATATTTGTATCTCTTAATTATGTGTTTTATCTAAAGTAATGCATCACACACATAGACATATAGATTCATGATATTATATTATCCAAATATCATTTTTATTATTGAAATAAATTATAATGAAAATAAAGTGGATATTAAAGCTCAATCAAGGGAAATTTTTACTCTTCCTTCTTCTACTTTACAGCTCAATTGCTCAACCATGAAAATCATGGTGTTTTGGACAAAAAATAATGGTGTTTCATTATTACAGCAAGCTTTCTTTGCACTTCACTCTTCCATTATTCTCACCACCTCTCTTTCTCGATTTTATTGAATAATGAGTTAGTTTTGTTGGTTGAAAAGTGAAAAGGTTTTGTTGTTGACTTTGTGCTCCCCAAATTATGATTATTGTTTGTAAAAGACAAAGTATACAACGTCACTTCTTATCTCTTCACTTCCTTTTTCTTTATTCTTTAACCTTTTTAATCACCATTATTTGATTTTATTACCTACATTAAATGTTCATATCATATTCATACTAACATGGTCATTCTCACTACCTGCAAATCATCTGCCAATTGTTGTTTGAGGTCATTTAGAATTACAAGAAATCCATTATTAGATTGCATGTAATCAATATTACGCACTGATAGCATGAAATACAAGATAAAATATAATTTGATAATCAGATGGTCCGAAAATTCTCGTTTTTCCCAAAGGATTAGTTATATATGCTTAAGATAACAGATGAATTTGATGTTAGATTCCTTTATGCAACAAAATAGGGTGAATTTGCAAAGACTATCACTATATCAAAACTCTATTTATTTTAATAGTGTTTAGCACGTCGCCTATTTAGGTCGACGAGACCGGTTCCTCATCATATATTATATGTGCGCGAGTGTGATGTTGAAACTCACATACGCATGTTTTCAAACTAAATTGAAAGAATGATGAGATGTCGAATTTTAAATAATCTAAAGTAAATACTACATCAGGTGAAATACATTAGATACAATATTCAAAAAGATAGTTTATTCTTGATCCAACTATTGATCAAAGAAACAAAAAAGAAAACAAGCAAAACTACCTCATGTTTTATTTAGGAAGGAATTTGTGCCTCAACTTAGCCAACTCTTTCTCATTCAATCCAAAGGCCTTCTCCAAAAGCTCCTCTTTAATGGCAGATCCAAAAAGAGCAGATGGTATCTTCACCAAGCCTGGATTTTGGCTGTTAAAACTCCCCAAAATAGTGGCGTGCGAATCGCCTATATTCATCTGGAAATGCAGCATGCCTCGAGGGAAAACCATCACCTCTCCTTTCTCCAAAACCTTTGCAAAAAGGTGGTTCTGTGAATCCACGAATCCGGAATAAATCCTGCCTTCCAACACGAAAGCAACTTCAGTTGCTCGCGGATGATAATGTGGGGCGTTTATGCCCCCGGAATCAAAGTCTGCACGAACCAACGACATGCCTAATGTGTTGAGACCAGGGAACACACTTGCACTAACTGGAATGGATGAGAATCCTGTTTTTCCAGTGTCTTTAGGGACTTTTATGCCAGAGAACACAAAGTCATCGACTGTGACTAAGGATGAGTTCTTGCAGGATACGAATAAGGATGAGAATTCGGGTTGTGGGATGCAGAAATCTTGAAATGGATCTGAATCAGAAGCTGAGATTATGTATATGTGATGGAGAAGACTAAGAAGAAGCAAAGCTGACATTTTCATGCACATTTTTGATCTGTTCAACTATGTATTCAACTATGTTGTTTGCATATTTATTGGCTTAACCAAGAAAAGGTTCTTGTTATGTTGTTATAAGTGGATTCAGTAGGAATACAGAACAGCTTTGCTTGGAAAGAAAGGTAGACAAGATTAGTTAGGACAAGTGGCAACATCCAGCACTTCTGTTGCTGTCTTTTTTGCTGGATTTGTGAATTTGCAATTCATTTTTTTTCTCTTCTTTAAGCTAAATTGAGTAAAAGAATTCCTATCCCAGTTGAATGGACCACACAAAGGTTGTATCCCACTAAACAACTAACTCTTGGGGATTTTTTTGAGGCTTCTAAACTTGTAGAACCAATGGTGTGTTGTCTTAAATTGTTGACATAAATTAAGATTTAATTAAGAGAAAGGCTTAATCTTGTTCTTGGTTGTGTATGTTTATGGTTGTAATTATGAATAGAAGTCAAACCATGTTAAGTCCACATCTTGTGGGGTTTGATATTTTGCAAATTCCTTTGAAATAGTGGATTTTGCCATGTTATGTTGGGTGGGTAGTTTGATTAATTCATGAAGTGAGTGCAAAGTCAATGCAAAGTTCATTAGTTCTAATCACATATCATCTAAAAAGAACCCTAAATTAGTTTAATCATCGTTTCACAAATTGACAAAATCATTAACACAGATCTAAATGAATTGGAAAAAAAAAAAAAAAAAAAAAAGATCTTACAAAGGCTTAAGAGTTTTTTTAACTAATTGGCATACTTAAGTTGAAACCATTCTTTAAAAACCCAGTTCAATTAACATGATATTTTTAACTAACTAGTAGGCCTACTTAAGTTAAAATGATCTTTTAAGTAAACATGACAAACAAGTTAGAACATATATCTATGTTTGACAAAATCTAAAGATTGACTTGAACTCAGAGGTCCGTCTTTGTCTCGATTAAAGTATGTAACCAAAGAAGCTCAAATAAAATATTGAACGCGATTTCTGGAGCCAGTGAGAAGGTACTATAACATGCATTTAGACAGAACTACAGAAATTTCAGCAAAGATATCTTAGCTAGGCTTTCTTTATGCTTGAAGATACTAATCATCCAACGACCTAAATGTACTTGAAAACATAATCTGCAGAGGATCAAACCATAAAGAATAAGCAAGAACATTGAGAATTAAGATAAATAAACACGAGTCCATTTGGACTTGTTACCATTTCAATGACACATTGTTTCAAAGGCAATTTCTTCTTTCCATGAGCTTCATAGTATTTGTTCAGATGATTCATTCATATAAATTTATGAAAAAGGGTCATATTAATTAGTTCATGAAAAGATTTCCTTGCATAAAACCTTGAAAGTGGTGACAATATACAGGTGAAAATCAGTTGAGGTAGAGTAGTTTGTCTAGTAGCTATCTTCATCCGTTTCTGGCCTTCGCAGGTAGTAACGAAGGCAATTAACAAGAACCTGCATTTAAGAATCGTTCAGATAAAAAACATCACACAAACACACATAAAGCCACTCCATGTGAAATACACTTTACAATAAAAAACATGCAAAAGGATAGATGGATAAACAGGCTAACTAATGCCTGTCAAATACCAGGAACTTGAAACAGAAAGCATGCACAAGAAAAACACAGAAACACCTTACTGAAAAAAGTGACAAAACGATAATGTCTGTTTACCTGAGACATGGACGTGTTCAATGCTGCCCCTCTGTAACTGACGTGAAACTTGTCCTTGGCCACCAACCCCTGAATGGTTTTATATGTATCATGTTATCCCAATGTTGTTAGGGTAATTATGACTGGCAAAGCATGAACATATCTGTGGCTATTTGAGTAAGAGAATATTACCTCTGTATCAATCTCTGCTGATTCAACATTTATATTGATATCTGACATGATTTTGATCATCTCTAACAGCAGTCCAGGACGATCTGCTGTCTCCACATAGAGCAAGCTGAGATGGTGACATATAAAAAAATATGTAATTCAAGGGTCATCTGGAAACAAAGATGTGAATCTAAACAGTCATTAAGAAAGGCTTCGTATTTCAAGAATATTTTTCCATCATGTAAATTAGTGATGAGAATGTTAGCAATGTTCATTTGGTAAAGTTTTACCTACTTCCAGGTCCATCTTCCTTAACATGTATGTGAGTTGCAATATCAACATCAACCTGAGCTAAGAAGACAACAGGTTAGCACAAAAAATAACATGTCTACATAAAAAATTTGGATCTGCAAATCAATCTAAATACCAAAGGTGGCAATTTTAAAATCTAAAACAGGAAACAAAATTTGAAGACCCATAAGTAGCCATAATCAGTTCCAGCATCTTGCAACTCATTTCATGAGCTGGTAAGGGTGAATTTTATAGTTTTAGAAAGTCATCAGTTACTTCACACATTTAATCCATAAAGTATGTTATTGGCATAAATCGAGCATTTCCTAGTTAAACCTAGCACTAGGGGAAAAGATAAATTTTGATAGCCACAGAAATCTCAGCACAGCATGGTATCCAGCATAAACAGATACCATAACAAGAAATGAAATTCAGGAGAAAAATTGATTGCTCAAAGGCATTGCAGAAAGAGATATTACAGTCCACTATAAAAAACTGCAGCAAAAATTGGTGTTCTTTGGTATCACCTTTTTCTCAGGGGCTTTTATTCCAAAAGCTTCACCCAAAGCAAGCATTTCACTGGACTCCTAAAAAGACACAAAAAGATACAAAATTCAGTTGTCGGAATAGTCACTAAACAGGTCTACAATCTGACCCTAAGAGCCAGAATAAGCAAACTTTTATATATATAAAAAAATAAAGCACAAGCTTGAGATGCATGGGCATCAACTTGACAAACATACAGGATGGTACTTAAGTAAGTTGTTGATAATGGTCAAACGAATTGTTTCCAAGAGATCGGGATCTTCAACTTTGCGCCCTGTCGCCCTGCAGAACGTTCCTTACATGTGACATTTGAATTTATGTATTTGAGCTAAAACATAATTTACTTCAGGCTATTGCCCATTATTTCTTGACTTTCCAATGAGTGACAATGACATAGATATAATATTGCTCAGGGAACAGTCTGAATAGTTAAAACATTCAACTCTAATCAACGACAAAAACTGGTTTCCAAAAGGGAGGAAACAAGGAAAGGTTCCACACAAAATCAAGCAAACATAAACAAAGATACTTAATGAGCTTGAAAAAAAAGAAAGATTTTGAGTAAACTCACTTAATTCTCATTGAAAACACAAGAAAGAATTAAGTACAACTAGATACTATAAACTAATATACTGAATGGAAAAACATATATTTAGATGTTTCCCCTTTTGGTTGGTCTATATAGCATAATACAATGAGCTAACTGACTATATTACAGCCTTAAACTAGTTGTCCTGCATATTATGGAACCATTCGCACATTAATTTAGTAAAAAGTAGAGAAAACTCCAACAGGCAAGATGACAAGATGCTGCTGGACTTAATATTAATGAAGTCATGAGCAAGGAAAAGACAAGAAAATTCATTTCTTACAATCTTGTGATGAAAATTTTTGTTTGTGTGACAGAGTTCTCAGTAGTAACAGTTCCCTTCAAAACATCCAAGCCTAAGTCTTTAAGAGCCTTCATCTGCAGCAGCAAACAAACATTTCTTGATAAAGTAATCTCAGTCAGACTCAGAACATAATATCATAATGTTAAAGAAAACAATAACTCTCAGCTGGCAAAAATAAGAACTATATGGTGAATTGATTATGCCCTCAGTGAAGAGAAAGGAAAAGGAGTTCAGACTTTGATAATTGTGGTACGCTAGAAATTAGATAATGTGTCAATAAGTGAGAGAAGGGAACAAAGTTTCTTACTGTGTCTAGCAGAGTACCAAGGCGGTCTCCAAAACTGACTTGCACAATAGTTGCAACAGGGTCAGAATCCTGATCTATCAGAACGATAGGCATTGGAACAATATCATTCTCCTGCTCAGACTTATGCAAGAGAAAAATATATCAGGTTAAAATCTTGGGATGGATAGACAAATATTTAGAAGGTATCATCTGACTACATGAATGACAAGAAAAGCAGGGTGAAGCAGAAAAGGATGCTGATAGGTATTTCTATGAAATATAAGTGCATAATTCGTGGACCACAGAAGTTTAAAAAGCTGTAATGGAAATTTTTAAAAAGTTACCAATTACGACCTGCGGTAAAGCATTACAGCTTCAAAGTTATTTACTTATGAGGTAAAAAAGGTCCACCCCAGTTGGTGGAGGTGGCAAATTTATCAGCAATTGAGCACCAATCAAATCAGCCAACCAGACTACCAAAAGTTCCGCACCCATTAAACCACATAGATTGACCCATCAAAAATGGTATCCACTGAAGTTGCAGAATGCCAATCTGCCAAACTAGCAGGTCTCGTAGATCATAGCACAAACACTTTTAAAAGATTAATTTTAGACTGAAAATGAGTAAAAACTAGTACTCAGCAACCAGTTTAACAATTGAAAAAGAGTCAACTGACTCCCTCCCATAGAAAGAAATGAGTGAACATTTAGAAATTCATAAATCAATAGTGGTATTTACTGTAAGTGTGGACGTAAAAGATTACCAAACATTCGACCATAACTGATTGTATAATTAAAAAATAAAATTACATATACCTCTGAAAGAACGACAACTAAGGTCCCACAATGACTGTTAATAAAAAGGATTTCATAAACTCATCACATGTGAAGGTTGTATCCGACTGAGGAAATCACACCATCCTCCCATATCAAATTCAAAAGTCCCATTACATGGCTCACTACTTTAATTGAAATTTGAAAAGGTATAAAAAAATTAATGATTCCACAATGTTTATCTTAATAAACTGACTGAGATTCAGTGGCGCTCCAGAACACTAAACAATTATTTCAAATGAAATCATACTTTGCAAAACAATATATTTTAAATTTAAGAAATGAAGACAAATAACCGATGAATCTGAGGACTTGATGAGTAATGGAAAACACTCAGTTAAGAATTAAGATCAATCAGTCATGAAATTCCAAAAAACTGAAAATAATCTACCCATCATTTTCACAACTCAATGTCAACACGGAATTCCAAGATCACACTCTAAAAAGTGAATTCCACGTATAGACTCGACTTACCAACGACATCGAAGCAACCGAGTCGACCCCATCTACAGAGGCACACATCGCCACATTCCTACAAAAAAATTAAAAAAAATCATCACCCATCAATAACATCATAACATCAGGGGAGGCCAACACATCACACAAATCCAGCAAATTCAGAATAGCACAACTGAGCTAACATCACAAACCATCCAAACAATTAGTAAATAAATAAATTAGCATATCTGCTCACATACCCGTCAAACAGACAAACAATCAAACAGTTCATCGACACTTTAAAAAACATATGAAATAAAAATTCGAATCCCAGAAATGAAAGACTTAGCTATCATCGACAAAATCAAATCTTTGACTCACTTTTTCAGGAACGAACTAAATCGCGGGATCACTGAAAAGGAAATGGGATTTGGAGAAAACCCCAAAAGGCGAAGGGAAGATTCAGGAGTTCTTAATCGAATAGCGGCGAAAGAGGAGGTAGAGAAAGAATTCGCGATCGCCATTCTTTTGCAGAGTGAAATCGCAGTGTGCGTTGCGTGCGATGAAGAAGGTGCAGTAGAAAGACGGAATAATTGGAGAATACATTTGTTTAGACAGAGTGGCGTCATCTTGGCGGGCCCCACTGGGGAAGATGATGCCACGTCAGGTGGGGACATTTCAAAATTATTTGAAACTTTGTTTACTTACGACAAAAGTAGGTGTGACACCATCATTGTTGATCCTGTTTTTGGATTATGTTCAAAATATATGAAACATTTCTAATATTTGTATGCAAGTCGATCCGCCCCTTTTTTATGTGCACTTACATTTTGTTACGTTGTTCGTATCTTTTAGTTATTAGAGTGATATCTTAATATTACATTACAATGAAATAAGGTAATGCTTTATATAATACAACTAATACATATATATGTTACGACTTAAGTTAAATAATAACAGATTTTTTTAGGTAAAATGAGGTAATATATTTAAGTATTTTTTTTACGTGATAGTTCTTCTTTGAATCTGTAGAGATCGAAGTGATTATGATTATAAGAATAATAATAATAATCATAGAAAAAGAAATGTTTAGAAAAAAAAAAAAAGAGAGAGAGAAGAAGAAAACAACAATGGTAAAGGAAAAGAAGGAAGAGAAAAAAAAAAGGCAACAATTAGAAGAGACTATGATTAAGAGGAAAAGAAGAAGAGGAAAAAAATCATAAAAGAAGAAAATATATATAAAACAGGGACGTACCTATGGAAGGGATAGAGAAAAATGAAAATAAAATATATTTAATGAGTTAGAGGAAGTCACTTATACAGTTAATTTGATCATATGTAAAATGAAATTGATGTATAAATAAAACTATAGGTTAGGTCATCTAAGCTAGTCACCTCATCACGTGTACAAGGTTAAGTCATTAAAAATCTATGAGAAAAATGGTCCAAGTTTTAATTTGTAGTGGGTTAGAGGTTTGATGGGTTGCTAATTACTAATCTCTATATATCTTTTTTTCACTTATCTAAATTTTTCCTGAAAATATAGATGATAAATGAATAAAGATGATAACTGCTCATACCTAGTGCAAATTATAATTATAAAATATCGATATGGCTCATTTACTTATATGAATTAATAAATTTATATAGAAAAACTAGTATTTTTAGTAGCTTGTTTTCGTATGTTATATGTAATTGAACACATATGTCTTAGTGAAATAAATACTTAATCGAGGAAAAAAAATCTAATGAGTTGGCATGCTTAATCCTCAACACATTAGATTATGTTTAATTGTTTATCAATGACACCTCAAAATTCATCATTTTTAATAAAATATTCATTTTCCTCATACACATATACAGTCTACAAGTCTACACCCCAATACAATTTCAACTTTTTTATACTTTAAAAGTGACACAAATTAAACCAAAACCAATATTATTTTCTCCTTATTAAATAATTGTATATTATTTTGCAAACTTTTTTATTATATTTAAAAGATGTAAGAAATAGATTATTTTTTTTTTGAAAGTTTAATTCTGCAATTATAAAAAGAAATTGTTTTTCCATACACCTACAATATCATATTAACATAATAATTAAATTAAAATAACAATAATTGGAATACAAAATCGGAAAAAATCAAGCTACAAATTGATTCATGAAAAACGAAATTACTAATATAAAAGATACACATTATATATTTAATTATCAATTATGAGCTTTGCCATAAATGTTCTATCTAGTCGTCTTTAAAAGTGTTATGAGTTAATCTATTGCAACGTTGTTCCTCATTATGCATATAAGTGGATATGTTTGCAATGTGTGTAATATATGATTGAAAAGGTTGATCATCATTTCTTCTTTTACTCTATTTCTTTTGTTTATAAGTTCTTCCAATATATATATATATATATATATATATATAAAAGATCATAATAGTTTTGATATTTTGTAATGTTTGACCATGAACTTGATTGATATTTGGAGAACATCGAGAGTTTTCAAAATACCGACAATTTGGAAAATCTTTAGATTTAAAAAAAAGATTGAAAGCAGCTTGGACAATTTTGAAAGTTGAAAATAATATGAGTTGTTTGGATCCATATTAGGAAATGATAGAAACTAAATAATTGAAAAGAGATTTTATGAGACACGAGATAATTTCAGAATTTATGAATTTTGATAATTTTTTAATAAAAAATATTTTCAACATCAACAATTCAAATAATAATAATAAAAATTCTATCGTTATTATGAATTAAATGGTGACATCTTCACTTGAAAAATAATAAGAATGCTGTTATATCTACAATAAATTGAGAAAAACAGAGATATATAAATTAACAAATGTAATATTTGTTTTACCAAGGTTTTAGATAATAGTAATTAATTGAGTTTATTTTAGAATTACTCATACACTCGTATGTCAACAGTTTATCACATAACATTTAATAATTTCAAAATTTGTCTCCACATCAAATATATAGTGATTTCAATATTTATATCTAAAAAACTAGGCATTTCAACGTCAAATCATGTCGAAATTTGAAATACAAGCAGTAATACACAATTTATAGATAATTCAACCAACAAATTATATTAGTTTTTTTTTTTTTTTGTCTCCATTATGTCTATTATCCATAGTTTTTGTTTTTTCATAAGAAAGTAAAAAGAAAGATCTGAATAAATGAAAATACAAATTTTAGAATCCGTAACCCTGAACACACAAGTCGAACTAGAAAAGAACCAAAAAAAACACAATCCATATTCCTGAATGGGAATACAATTTTGCATCTTTTTTCTAACAAGAAATTGACCATCTTCTTGCATAAAAAGTCAACCACGGTCAAAATTTCTTATTTTATTACATAAATCTAGTTATTCTTTTTTTTTTTTCCCTCAAAATCCCCAAAATATCTACTAAATTATCTTCTCAACCCTCAATTTCCTCATTCCTGTTAAAAAGGGAAAGAAAATGAATAAATAAATAAATAATAAAACCAAAAAATTGACCCTAAAATTTAGGGCAAGAAAGAATTCATAAATTTACCCCAAATCCAGCTAGCAAGAGGTGAATATTCAAGTGAATTGGAAAACGTGGATGTTAAATTACTGAAAACAAATATAGGAGCACACGGATTTTTTACGGTCGCGGTCCCTCTCTCTCTTGAGTGCTTCACTTTTTCTCTCTACCTTTTTTTCCTCCGTGTTGGCTGTATCCTCCTGGATCCTGCTTGATCGTTGAATGCAGGTTAGCTCGTTGTATTCCATGGTGATTCGCGCGATTTAATTGTGCTGGAAGTGGTGCATTTAGTTGAATTTTGGTAAATTGGGGGTTTTTGTATAAACCCTAATTTAGGCTTTGCTCAATTAGGGTTTTTGGTGTTTGAATTGAATGTTGAAGTGTTTGAACATGCGGGGTATGTGTTGGTTTGGTCTTCAATGCGTCTTTTATTTGCTTAAGTTGGACAATTCGTAGTTAATTTTGTTTTCTAATGTTTCGTGGAATTTGGAGGAATTTATGGTTTGTAATAGTTTCTGACGTAATGTTTATGTCCATCTTTGTGTTTTCTTGATGATTTTTTATTGGGGTTTATGATCAAACTGTATGTTTTATAGCTTTGTTTTGAACACTATTTAAAAAAAGAAAAGAACTTTGTTACAACTGAGAAAGAAGAATTCTGGATAGCGGTTCATTTCTGTGAATTGAACTTGCGGATTCTGAAATAATGAAGTTAATTATATGTAAAGTATGACTCTGAGAACACTTTTGAGTGGTGCATGATTTATAAGTTGCATAATAAAGTCTTCTATATAGTATATACAAGTGTTTAGAAACTTTGTTTTTTTTTTTTTTTTTCGAATTCTGTCAGCTGTAAAGTGTTTCAGGTGGAAGTTGTGTATTTATGCATTTGTGTCATTTTGCAGGTTGACATCACCTATCAAAGTGCCTGTAGTTATCTTGGTCAATGTTGTGATATCATTTGGTGTTAGCCGAAGCTCTTTAATGACTTGTTTTTATTAGGTATTTTCAGTTTGTTGCTGCTAAGGGTGCTGACAATTTTTTTGAAGAGAAAGAACTGTATAAAATGTATTTTTAAGTGTAATAATGGATGGAAACGCAAGATTTGAGTTGATGCCAGGCAGTCCAGACTCAAATTTTGCTGGAAACTACCAGAGTAGCCAGAGGGGATACTCTGCCCCCTCATTGGGTCGGGCTTCAAGTTTCAGAGAGGGTTCAGAAACTAGGAATGTTGGCTCGAAGGTAAATTCTAGGAGTAATGCTACTTCATCAGGAGATGTCTCTACATTATCCCAATGCCTAACCTTGGAGCCAATTGTGATGGGTGATCCAAAGTATGCTCGGTCTGGTGACTTAAGGAGGGTTCTTGGGTTTTCTGTTGGGAGCAATTCAGAAGAAAACTCGTTAAGTGTTGGTCATCTGAAGAATTCACCTCCAGCAGCTGTGGATGAGCTAAAACGACTGAGATCAAGTTTTGAAGATACTCGTGTCAAAGCCAGGTACCGCTTTCATTATTGTTGTTCTGTTTGAAAATGTTGCTGATGCTTGAATCTGGTGAAGATCCAAATGAACTGAACATCTTTTAAATAAATAATATTCTGATTTTATGTATTACATAGTGACTTGTTAACAATTCTGCTGAGAATTCCTTAAATGTAACTATCTTGAAGTTCACTTACTTTTCATTTTTTGTCCTTTTGTTGTCACAGTTTCTGTATATATTCTGAAACAACATTGTTTTATTTGACTAGCGGTAGAGCTAAAAAATTGGATGAGAATTTGACTAAGTTAAACAAATATGTTGACGCCATGCCCTTGAAGAAGTCACAGCAGCAGCGGAATGAGCTGTTAACAAATGAACGATCTAGTGGCTCAACCTTGAAGATTGGATCTCAGATACTTCGAAACTCTTCAGAACTAGGAAGTCAGAAGTTAGACGACCGGCCTAAGAATGTTGGTCTTAATAAGCGATCACGTACCTCAACGACAGAAACTCGGGTCTGTAACAATAGAACATATTTATTCTACATGTCATTGCTTTTCTATGTGTAATAGTAGAACTTATTTATTACAATTGTCGCATTGCTTACTTTTAAAACCTTATTTCTCATTCGGAAAAGAGAATTCTAGTTGCAAATGCTTCTTAGTCTGACATCCTATATTGTGTTAGCACCGACAGTAACTGTTTCATGTTAACAAAGAAAAAGACTGCCAACTCTGCATTAAGTGCTGTATTGCTTGTGCTTTATATTTGTAATGTTATGTTATTTCAGATTTACCATTAACTCTAGTAGTGTAGGGTTATGTTCTTTCGTCTGGTATTTATTGTTTTTTAAAAAATTCACTTCTCATTTCCCCCCACTTTCAGGCAGAATGCAGGAATAATGGGGTGATGCGGCAGCCTATGATGGTGACAAAAGAAAGAGACATTCTTAGGGATAATAATGCAGATTCTGACATGGTAGAGGAAAAAATAAGGAGGTTACCTGCTGGTGGAGAAAGCTGGGACAGGAAGATGAAAAGGAAACGTTCTGGTGGTTCTGTCGTTGCAAGATCTGTTGACAATGATGGAGAACTGAAACGCAACATGCACCATAAGCTTACTATTGAACCTGGTCTGCTGTCCAATGATTCCACCCATGGTTTCAGGTCAGTAAGTTCATCGAAGAAACCAAAAGTAGTTAATTTTTTGCGATTATGCTGCTTATCTTTGTTGTCATTTGTTTGTTTTTAACCTTTCTCTTTCATCATGATACTGCTAAGTGTATTTCATCATTAAAGTATTATGGAATGTCGTGTACGTATGATAAGGGTTGCATTCCCTTATTGTTTGTAGAATGTAGCTCAATGCATGGAGGAACAAAATGCTTCTTTTAGATATTTTCCCTTTGACTTTTTGAAGAATCACTGTGTGGATCTCTTGGAAACAGTCTGAAATCTATGGAAAAGTGACTTGATATTGACTGCTCTGCTCTACCAACATATCCTAGAGCTGAGCGTTTCATGTTATTTAAATAAGTGCACTCAAGTTTGGTTATGTGATGGACTCTGGATAAATCAAGCAATGAGCTTAAGTTGTGCCAGCCTGAGGATGGTTGCACTTGAATCAGTCAAACTGAGCTTCAATCTATGCGATGGTAGATATGGTTTGAAGTTGGTTTGTTTTAGTCGACTCTTGTAGCTTAATCACTCTTTAATTGATAGGTCTCAAGTGCCAAGCGGAACTTCAAGTTGCGTATTAAGTTCTAACCGCTAGTTTTTTTTCCCTATGTTATACCTCAGTCTCTTAGGTTAATATTCTGTCATTTGAAATCAAACAATATTCTGTCATTCTGGTTGGGTTTAATTCATGTACTTTCAACAACTTGGGAAAATTCTTGACTTTGTGTGACAGTGTATCCTGGCTATTTCATTAAGAAATGAATTCCGCAGTTATTGATTGAAACTTACTAGAGTTGTATGAAAATTTTACTGCAGGAAGCTATGTTTGTCTGTGTACTCAATTATTTGTACCTTTCATGTAAACTTGTTTAACAATCATTTAATGCTTAGTTTTATATACGCTAATTCTTCTATTTATTATTGTTGAGTTTTTATTTTGAATTTTAGTCTGTTGGAGCTGTGTTTCATCTGTCTTAACATAATTTATCTATGTTGAGGTAAGATCATTTTGTTTTAAGCAAGCTATTGAAAGCACAGCCTTATTCAACAGTCGAAATTGTGCTTTTCATAGCTGATCCTTCACTGCTATCCTTGGTTGCCATACATTTCACTGGGCATTGTTTCCTCAAAAGGATACTTTTTAATAACTTTTGTTGCGTGTCGTGGACTTGTTTATCCTTCATACTGTAATTTTGTTGTCTGGAGAGTATCTTGATATTGATTAGCAAGCTTGTAGGGATCCCGTTTGGTGACAGCTTGAAATCTTTGAATGAAAGAATAGGTTTTATTAATGTGTAGGTGTTAAAGCAATTATTAGGTAGTTGACCTCTTTGATTAGAGATTGTTCATATTATTTCGTTTTCTAAGGTTGACAATCCAAGTTTAAACCAGCTTTAGTTGATGCCTTACATTACATTTCCAGTGTTAGTTTTAAGAGTTGGCTTTTTTGTGGCTTCTAACCCAACTTTCATAAGAAGAACGTGCATTGGAGATTATTGAAGTTGTTTTGCGAGAGTTTGGAATACTTGGAATTGATATAATTTGGGCTATTTTATTGGAAATGGTTGTACATTACGGGTTTATTCTATATCTTTTGAAACAAGCTGTTTTGTTCTTCACTTCGTGTATTTCACCCAATCTTTTTAGTGTCTTGGTGAGCGAAGCTTGTTTCTTAATCAAATATATCTGCTGTACTTCTATTTTTGTTGTTTGGGTTTGTGTTAAGTAACTTAACTTGGCTAAAGAAAATGGGTTTTGTATGATTTGTTAAATCTATCTTGGTTTTTCTGGGAAAAGGGAAACTGCTACCCTGAGTCATAAATTTTGGATCATTTCAAAAAACAATTTTATTGGTTTCCTTATTTGGTAGTAACATCTTAAAGTTTTCACTTTGGAAATGTTATTTTGACAGATCAGGAGTGTCTGGTGGCAATAACAAGCTAGATCCTATGCCATCTCCTGCTGGTTCTACTCCCCGCATAACCTTCAAAAACGAACAAGATAAGTCTATGCTGTCAAGGGATCTCTCTGGTGGGCCAGTTAAGGAGCGACCCCTAGGAAAAGTAAATGTTAAGTATGTATCTATCATCCACATAATCCTAGAAGTTGCTAAATTACATATTTTGCTTTGTCCCATCTCAGTATCTTTACCCTGTCACTCTTTTGCTATCATTGGTCTGTAGCAGGTTTTATATGTTTATTAATTTTAACCTAACTGTAATTTTATGGGCATGATGCTATGTTGCACTATTTTTAGGTTGAATAATCGTGAGGACAACCATGGTGTGTGCTCTAGTCCAATTTTAAAAGGGAAGGCAGCAAGGGCACCACGTAGTGGCTCAATGGCTGCAGCTAATTCAGCTGCTAATCTTCCTCGTCTGTCTGGAACCTCGGAGAGCTGGGAGCAGGCTCAAGTTGTAAATAAAACCCCTTCAGTTGGTGGCGCTAACAATCGCAAGCGTTCCATGCCTTCAGGATCATCCTCTCCCCCAATAACTCAATGGGTTGGTCAGAGGCCCCAGAAGATCTCACGAACAAGGAGGACAAATCTTATTCCAGTATCAAACAATGATGACCTACATATGCAATCTGAAGGATGTTCCGCTTCAGATTTTGGTCCACGGTTAAACATTACTGGGATCAGTGCACCTCTTCTCTCCAAGAGTGCAGCCAATGGATTCCAAAACTATAAAGGAAGATCTGAAAATGTTCCATCTCCAGCGAGATTATCTGAAAGTGAAGAATCTGGTGCTGGTGAAAACAGAGTGCATGATAAAGGTGTGGGAAGCAGGGATCTGGAAGAAAGAACTGCAAATGCTGGTCAGAGTGTTGGGCCATCCACAATTCCTATGAAAAAGAATAAAATTCTGGCCAAAGAAGATAATGGTGATGGTGTGAGAAGGCAAGGGCGCAGTGGAAGGGTTTCATCATTTTCTAGGGCTAGTGTTTCACCAACGAGAGAAAATTTGGATAATGTTGTGCCGACCAAGCCTATCCGTAATCCAAGGTCTGGTTCTGACAAGACTGGAAGGTATTTGATGATTTTCGTTGCAGATGACACTGGATTTTACTACTTAGTTTTTAGTTTTGCTTCTTGCTCATTAGGTCTTGTCACATTTTTACAGCAAGTCTGGCCGCCCCTTGAAAAAGCTATCAGATCGTAAAGGCTTTTCTCGTCTCGGACATGTGGCAAATGGGGGTTCTCCTGATTGTAGTGGTAAACCTTTGAATAATCTTTGAAAATCAAGGTTTTCTGAAAATAATTGTTTTCCTCATATTCCCCTTTTCTTGGTCTTGCATGCTTGCAATGCTAATGCAGATTAGAGGACTTGGTTTAACTGTACTATTTGAGTCTGTAGTTGATAAATTTTTTGCATGCTGTAAATTCTGTATTCAATAAATTCTCCTCTTTATGATGGATGACCATTAATCCGCCACTTTATGGTTACATTTACCTTGACCTATTCTTATTAGGGACATGAATTTGTCCCGATTATATTGATTCTTTTGGATTGTGTTGAGCCTAGAATGAGGTAAATCATCCTCTTCTTCCCTCATTTCTTTTCTTCTTGCCTTTTTGTATTTGTTTTTGCCCCTTTCTTTGGGCTTTTCTTTTCCTGTCACCAAGGTGATATCAGTCATTGCATTTTTGAGAGAAATGTTTGTCACTCAATTGAGCTTACGGATAATGAATGAGTAACCAGCTCTACCAGCCACATCCAGAATGAACTACAAATTCATAGTGAAAGAAGCAATAATAAACTCCGGTTTATGCTTTGTGACTTTTGTTGTGATTGAAACTCACTGATGCGTTATTCCTATTCAGGGGAATCTGAAGACGATCGTGAAGATCTCTTGAATGCAGCTAATCTTGCTTGCAGTTCTAGCTGTAAGCATTTGTAATTAAATCTTTTGGTTTACTTTTCTCTAATATTTTCTGCCAATAATTCTCTGTTCTATTTACGTGGTTGCAGTTAATGCATGTTCTAGTGCATTCTGGAAGACAGTTGAGGCCTTGTTTACTTCATGTAGTCCAGATGAAAAAACATATTTATTACAACAGGTGATTATTTTAGTGGGTTAGGTTATTCAATTTTTGTGCCCAATTGATTTTAATATTATTTTAAATTTGAATCAGCTGAAATTGGCTGAAGAATCATGCACAAGTTTGTCTCAGAACCGGAGCAATGGAAGTATCGATCAAGTTAAATTGGTTTGTTGTTTAGATCTCTCTTCTTATCTTGCACATAGACTTTTTCAATACTTCTCTTTGGTCGAGAACTTATTTTGGTTTTGTTTTAATAATACATTTAGTTGAATCTTTGAGAGAACACTTTTATTTACATTTTTTTTAAAGATAATTTCTGTGTATCTTATGTTCAAACATTCATTTACCAGGATGATTATAGCCATGAAGAAATGACAGCTTTCCAAAAAAATAAATCCATGAATAATTCTTCTGATAGAATGGATTTTGTAGAGCAACTTCAGAATTCTTCTCTACATGGGTTCTCAGATGTAGAGAAAAAATTTGACAGAATAACCCCACTTTATCAGAGGGTACTATCAGCCCTCATTATAGAAGATGAAATTGAAGAATCTGAAGAAACTGGGTTTGGGAGATCGAGGAGTTTAGTTAATGATTCTTGCTTCGTTTCTGTCACTGAAAGTAAACTTATGGACAACGTAGGCTTCTGCGAACCAGTATTTGCTGTTCAAACAAGGAAAAATGGTAATGCACATAAGATTTTTCCTTGTAATGGAAATATGGACATTGATAGGAGTCCCGCTGCCCTAGATCTTATATGTAATGGTGAGCTAATGCAAAGAGAAGGTGGTTATATGAACTCAGAGGTTGAAATGATGGTTAGACTTTCCAGATGTGATCATGTTGCACAAAGTCTTCCGGCAAAAGATAGTGGAATTTCTTCCTTTGATTTTCAATATGAGCAGATGCGTGTTGAAGAAAAGCTTGTAGCAGAACTGCAGAGCATTGGCCTGTTCTTGGAAGCTGTGGTAAGTTTCAGATTATGTGGAGTTGGACTATAAATGAACAATTTTCATGTGTTCCAGTTCTATCCCTGTCTGTATGGAACTAAATTAATTATTTTCTCAATGACTTTCTTGAGGAAAGTGCAACAACTTCTATACAGATAATTATTTCAATTATTCATTTATTCATTTTTCCTTATCTGATTCTTGCCTTTTTTATTGATTGCCTTAATACAGCCTGCATTGGATGACAAAGAAGAGGTGTCAGTTGACCAAGAAATTGCTCAGCTAGAGAGGGGACTTCATGATCAGGTCATCTTTCATCATGCCATCTGATAATTTCTTATTTTTCCTACTTTTTTTTTTTTGATTTATGTGTGTGGAGACCTTATTACTTAGTCCTTCTCCCTGCCCTGCACATGCTTGCAAGTTTTGTGCAATAATACGCGGTTTTTATATATTACTCACTGCCATTTTTGTTAAAATTTGTTGTCTTATGCTGAAAACTTTAGATTGGGAAGAAAAAGACATGCTTGGATACAATACTGAAGTCTGTTGAAGAAGGAAATGACATTGAAAGGTAATTTACCTAATACCCTGGACTTTTTCCATGATCATTCGGTTTTCTGTGAGCAAAACAATATTGTTAGTTTCAAGTCATTGATATGCACTAATTTTTTTTGTTCCTTAGGGACCCTGAGCAAGTTGCAATGGACAAACTTGTTGAGTTGGCGTACAAGAAACTCTTGGTTAGTATTAAATACTTTGATCATTCTAATGAGCTTCAGTACCTTGGAATTCTTTGTTTTTCTTAGTAATTATTGTTAGTTGACTTTTCCTTTAAATTTATGTCATATTTGATGTTTATAAATGATCTTCTAAAGAAAGTTACTTAATGCTTTAATCAAGTGCTTTGAAACATTAGTGACCTAAATAAGCTAATGTGCCCAATCATTTTTGTATTTGGAAATTTGTGATTGGATTATGAATGGGCTGTAAATGGAACACAGTGCTTTCAGTATCTTACCTCACATTTAGATCGAGTTTCATTTGGGCTTGTTATTTTAACTGTCATAAGAATATTCTTTGGTTTGCAAAGATGAGTTTATGCCTATTAAAGTCTAATATTATGTTATGTGTATTTAATTTTAATATACACCCTAAGCTACAACTTTGTAATATCTAATTGTTCCATGGTCCAACACAAGCGCTCTTGCCTCCATCTTCATATCTGCCCCTGTGTATGTGACTTTAGTTATGACGTATCTTTGTGGTTGTTTCGGTTGTTAACAACTGGGTTAGGTCTGGTCCATGATGAAAATTATATCCAGCATGTATCTTTTGGGCAGTTGTTTAAACCATTAGTAATATGAATTCTCCATGATGTACTTTAAAGTTTTGTTTTCAATAGTATTAATTACTAATTAGTCTTCATACCATTGTCTATTCTTTTAAATTAATTTCAGATCTACCTTTTAATATTAATAGTGGAACCTCTTTCTTGAATGATTAACAGGCAACTAAAGGAAGCTATGCTTCTAAACATGGGATTGCTAAGGTGTCGAAACAAGTTGCTTTGGCGTTTTGCAAGAGGACACTTGCTAGATGCTGCAAATTCAAAGATTCAGGAGTAAGTTGTTTTTCTGAGCCTGCACTTCGGGAGATTGTTTATGCTTCGCCTCCTCAGTTTGCACAAACAGAGTTGCTTTCTGGTGTAAACCTCACAGCTACCAAGGGTAAGTCACTCGAATCTTGTAAAATGCAGCCACAGCCATAGGTGGCTGTTACATGATATCATTCAAGTGCCAACGGTTTTATGATTGCTAGGAATACTGTTTGAAATGTTAATAAGATTTCCCCATATTCGTTGTCAACATTTCTTATAAGATGCTTCTTTAATAATTCTGCAGCTGGGACTGTAGCGAATGCATTTGGGGCTTCAATTCGTCAACCAGATCTTGCCATTGCTAAAAATGGGCCATCGTCAAATAGGGGAAAGAAAAAGGAATTATTGCTCGATGACGTAGGTGGTGCTGTTTTCAGAGCGTCATCCGGCCTAGGCGCCATGGGGGGTGCAAAAGGAAAGAGAAGTGAACGTGACAGGGATCCATCAACTAAAAACGGTAAGGCTGGGCGGTTGTCTATGGGTGGCTCCAAAGGTGAGCGTAAAACCAAATCGAAACCCAAGCAGAGAACAGCTCAGCTTTCTATGTCGGGAGTCAATAAATTCATCGATTCACCAGATTCTTCGTATCCCTCAGTTAGTGGTTCTGATGAAGCAGTGAATCGGCGAAAAGATGCTCGATTTTTATCTTCTGGTAATGCTCCTCCTGTGTTGGCATCAAAAGATGTCAAAGTATCCACTGACTTTTCGACTTTGCCTCTCAACGAGATAGACGGAATAGAAGAGCTGGCTGTTGATTCTGAAACCGGTGCACCCCAGGATCTCAATTCTTGGTTCAATTTTGAAGTGGATGGATTACCAGACAATGATGCTATTGGCCTTGAGATTCCTATGGATGATCTCTCAGACTTGCATATGTTTTGATCATAACTTGTACAGATTGTTGGAACATTGACTTTGTTAGAGAATTGTTTTTTCTTTTTTTTCGTAAATGCCTAATGGCAGTTGTAATTAAGCAATTTTTGTTTGTACTCTAGGAAAATTACTCATATTTTTCATAGTTTATATACAATGTATTCCAGACATGATTATCTGAAGAATTCAATATTCATTGCTCTCAAGCATCCTTTTTGAGTCATTGGATATATACATGTTGCAAAATTAATAGATAGCAGAGCCCAATATCTATATTTTCCTACCCATTCAAAAATGACAAAGCAAATTCTTTTGAACATCATTTCTGCTTCAAAGCAGTTGGAGCTAACAACTGAGACATTTTAAAGATTATAGGATTTTGTTCCAAGTAACTCGAGCATCAGCTCGAGGCCTGTGGCTGTGGGATTGCCTTCATTTCCTCAAACAATGTCGCTGCATCATTATATTCGCCACTCCTCAGAAATCCTTTGCATTTGGGAGCATATCGTCCCGTTTCATCTTCGATAAAAACGAAGATGTTTAGCTTCCTCCGTCAGCCCGTTTTGGCAACATCCATCGATCAAGGTATTGTAGGTTACTACATCTGGTTCCAATCCTTTGGAAGGGAGATCATCAAATATAGCTTGAGCCATGTCAAGTTTTTCACCTTTGCAGAATCCATTCATGACTGCTGAAGTAATTGATATGAAGCTGTTCTCCTTCGTGCTCCAATGCATCCAACAACAAGAATGCTTCTCACACAATCCATTCAACATGTTACAGTAGGTATAAAAGTCCGGTTTTAGGCCCGCAACATGCAACTCATCGAAAAGTTCTAGTGCAGCAGAACATCTGCCACATAGAAACAATCCATGCAACATAGAGTTATAAGTAACCACATCTGGCCTCAACCCCCTATGTGGCATCTCACGGGAAAGATGAATGGCATCGTTTATCTTCTTCATCTTGCAATATCCATGGATTAGAATGTTATAGCTATGGATATTAGGAGCAATATTCTTGCTACCCATTGAATCAAAAATATTTCTAGCTTCATCTACTCGTCCTCGAACAAAATACGCATCCATCAATGCGCTGTAGGTGACTACATCGGGAACAACATCTTGTTGTAGCATGAAGTCGAGGACCTTTTCTGCTTCATCCACCAACCCCTCCTCACAATACGCATCGATGACAACAGTGAAAGTTTGGACATTTGGATATATTCTGCTAGCTATCATCTCCTTGGATAATATCTCAACTTGTCTCCACTCACCAATACTAGATAAGCCACAAATCAAAGCATTGTACGTGACAACCCTTTTTCAGGCATTTCATCAAAGATCTTCAAAGCAGAGTCTTTGCACAAAGCATCAATAACCATGTTATAGATGCGTTTGCTGGGCTTACATTTCCCTTTCTCCATTGCTCTGAGATTCTTAGTGGCCATTGCAGTGTTACCAGCCTTGCAAAGTCCATCAATCACAGTCCCATAAGTAACAATATCTACATCACACAACCTTTCCCTCACCATTTTCTGGAATGCGCTTCAGAAATCCTATTTTCTCGAAACAAACCCTTTAATAAGGTGTTAAAAGTGACTGCAGTAGGAACACAGCCACGCTTGAAGAACCAACCCAAAACCCATAATCAACTTTGTTAGAAAGACAATAACTGTTGATGGCAACACTCATACTATACTCATCGATCGAGTAAATGCTTTGGCAGAGGGGAGAGGCCTCATTCTGGTCATTTCATCAAACAGATTCAGAGCATCATTCAACCCATCAATATTGATCAGATCAAGACTACGCTTTCTTTTCTCATGGGAACTGCGATTTACAACAGATTTCGTGCTCAAGCAATGAGAGAAGAAGAGCAAATTACCAGATTGATATGAATTGATGAAAGAAGGTAGAAATTGCGGCAATGTACATCCAATTCGCTTCATAACAAAGTGAAGCAGATGATAGAATACAATTTTCACTGAAAATCAGAAAATACTCTTCATTGAAACTTATTTATTAAATTAAAATTTATTCTTTAATTCTTTGAGTGAATTTAATTTACTTTTAGTTTCATTGATTATATATTTTAGTGAAAAAATAATCTTGTTATCATTATAAATAGTAGTTGTTCACCAATTTTTTTTTCTAACTATCAGTGTAAGTGTGGAATAATTACGGAAACGAATTTCAATTTATTCTCATTCATTCTTGCTTAAATACACATTCTCAAATCATGAAGCTAGCCTGAGGAATTAATCAAGAAATGTGTATCTCAATGTGATGAAGGTATGAAGGTTGTTAACTAAACTGCAAATGATCAATGTTACAGCTACCTATCTCCATAGAGAAAAGAGGAATAAACACAAAATATTTAGCTTTTAATTTCTGTTCTATTGAAGCCTCCATAGACATCATTAATGGGAAATGTTCGACTCAAACGTCTCAACGATTGGCTTGAAATAACATGTTTCTTGTAAAGAGAAGTTGCAACCTGCATGGCTTCCACTCGCCATCCTGAAAACCCGATACCTTCAATTAGCAGAACGTAGGAAGTCTCGTTCGGTTGGCAACCACTTTCAACCATTTCTGCAATGAGCGCAATAGCATCATCGATTCTGTGAGCTTTGCATAGTCCAAGAAGCAAGATGTTGTACGTTACAATGCTTGGCAAAAACTCGCTCTTCTTCATATCCCCTAATAACTCAACACCTTTATCCACCATCCCGTCTCTACACAGACGTGATATAAGTGAATTGTAAGTAATCTCATCAGGATTAATCCCTTTAAAAATCATCTCTGAGACCAGTTTCAAAGCTCTTGCTCGATCCCCAGTGTTCCACAACGCGCTTATCAGCGTGTTATAAGTGCTCACATCAGGAGGACACCCGTTTTCTGCAAGTTTGCCAAAAACCTCCAATGCCTCGTCAGCATTACCATTCTTGCACAATGCCGATAGTATTGTGTTATAGTTCACTATATCAGGAAAGCAACCACTAGAAATCATGTGATCCAAGAATGCAATTGCTAAATCTAGTCTTCCTTCTTTGCATAGAGCTGAGATCAATGGATCATAAGTGTAAGTATCAGGATTTAGTCCCTCATCTATCATAATCTTTAACAAGTTGATTGCCTCGTCTAATTGCCCATCACGACACAAAGAATTTATCAGGATGCTATAGGTTACCACATTTGGCTCACAATTTGCTGAGAACATTTTCTTGATCAACTTCTCTCCATCATCCCATTTCCCTTGGTTAAGCAATGCTCTTAACAAGATATTATAGGATATAACATCCGGTTTGCAGCCTCTACTCGTTAAGCTGCTTACAAACTCAAAGGCCTCATCAGTCAATCCTTCTCTACACATTCCCCTAATTATTGTATTGTAAGTATACATATCAGGCTGTAGCCCTCTAGACAACATCTCATCGAAAAGCTTCATGGCTTCACTAACACCCCCTTCAAGAATCATGGCTTCTATAAGAATGGTGTAAGTGATCACAGTGGGCTGACACTTATCCTTTATCAACTGATCCATCATAGACAAGGCTAAATCAAGCTTCCCCCTATTGCAAAGACTTCCTATCATGATGTTATAGGTCACAATATCGGGGGCAAAACCTCGATCCCTCATTCGACTCAACACTTGATTAGCCGAATCAATCTGATTGGCCTTACACAAGCCACTAATGAAAGCATTATAAGCATATATATCAGGTTCACCATATCTATCAAGAATCCTCATTACTTTAACAGCTTTATCCACACATTTCAAGTTGAAAAACCCTTTGATGAGCTTTGTGCAGAGAATCACATCTGCTTTATGACCCAGATTCACCATGCTTTCAAGAAAATAAAGACCCTCATCATAATTCCCTGCTTTACAAGATCTATGGAGCAATTTCAGAAAATGGGATTCTTTACTATCATTATAGGATGACAAATGAGTTGGCCTAGTTTCAGTAGAACCCTTAACCCTCTGTGAATTTCTATAGTTCAAAATCTTGGGTTCACTGTGGCTTCTGCATCTAAAAACAGAGGTGTGGTGAGGGTTCTTACAAGTGAGTTTCTGTTGTGTAAAAATCAGACCTTGAGGAAAAAACTCAGCAGAACAAGTTGTAGTCATTAGTTACCAGAATCCTTCACAATGTTCAGCTTTCATGGAGCATTATCTGAGAGAGAGAGAGAGAGAGAGAGTACCTGAAATTGGTAAAAGATGGATGGGATTAAGAAGCTTGAAAGTTGGCAGTGGTATATTCCATTGCAGCCATCAGATTTAGATTTTCAATAATATCATTATGCTTTCATTCGGATAAGATTTTTACAAGGCTACATCACGCATTCTTACTTTAAATAAAACTCATCTATGTCAAAATTATTTTCGTTTAATCTTTTTTTTTAGTATCAATTGTATGAGTGAGTTTGTGTGAAATCGTTACGTGAGACAGGTTACCCACAACCTAAACTTCTCAATTCACATATAAATTAATGAATATGAGTTTGATTTATAGATAAAAACGGTCTGTCTCACGGCTATCGTCTCACACAATTTTTGTGTAATTTTATTTAATCTAGACATTCAAAAAGTAAATAATAAGACTCAAGAAACTACATAAACACTAAATAAAAATTTAGTTAAAATAAGATGAAGATAAAGTTGGAAAAATATCATTAACTATTCTTGATAATAAAAAATGTAAACAGATAAATTGAAACAAATTTTATTTTCAAAAATGGGAAAAAGTATCTCTATTTTAAATTTAAATAGAATACTAATCTTATATGAAAAAGAAAAAGTTTATGAAATGACTACATCCCATTGATTTATCTTCTTTAAGCAAATATCTTTTCATATACTTGAACTGAAAATCATAATATTCTCCTCATAAAAATAGTTGTTTGAGACAAGTGAATTTAAAAGTATAATGTTCATTCCATAAAAACAAGAGAACGAAAGAAAAAACATGGATTTTGAGATGGAGTGAGATAGACTACAAAAGTGAAAAATGATTATAGTTTAGAGTGCTTTTTTTAATGATAACACTACTTCTTGATTGTTGCATTAATGGGTGTTAATCTACTGCATTTTGCCTTATTTTAACATTAAACTTCAATATTTTAGAGCAAAGAAACAAAGTAAATATTCTTCTTCTACTTGTGCTTTTTTGTTTTATATATTTTTGTTACTTAATTCATTCGCTCTTCCTTGGATCTTGTCAACGCAATCTTGAATTCCCGTTTCTAAAAATCGGATCTTTCTCATTTTTTCCTCGAAATCAATGGTATTGTTCGATCGTTTACCCTAAACAACCAAGCCCACAATTTATTTCAGGATTTCTTGAATCCGTATTGTATAGGGATTGAACAGAAAAAGAAATGGGTTTGGGTTTGGGTTTATCGATTCTCATAGGCATAAAATCCGCAACGTTATTCTGTTTCTTCATCTCACTTCGAATCCTCAAATTCACTCTCCTACCAATCCCATTTCTGTATGCATCTTTGATATCATTCTTGGTTTCAATTGCTTCTCATCCATCAATCAATCTCCCCATACTCTTAGGGAAAGATTCAGATGGGAGTTTCCCCATTTGGTCAAAGATTATGTTCGGGCCCTACTTGTATTTTGTACGGGCCTTTTCATTTATCAGAAGGTTTACAAGTGGAGAAGCTCCATATAATGAGATTTGTGAAGGGTTGTATGTAGGGGGGTGGCCCTATTCACCTGCTAAACTGCCACCTGGCAATCCTGCCATCATTGACTGCACCTGTGAGCTGCCCAGGAAGAAGGCCCTTTCAGGCAATGCCTACTTGTGTATTCCCACGTGGGATACACGCGCGCCTGAGCCAAGCCAGATTGAGTCTGCTGTGAACTGGGCTTGTAGGAAGAGAGCCCAGAATATTCCTGTCTTTATCCACTGTGCTTATGGTATGATATTCACTCTTGAAGCTGGAATTAGTTGTTTGAGTTCTTGCCATTTGTAGTGTTATTACATATGTGATCAATGTTTAAGTTGGGATGGTGGTTGTTATATGGATGTATTGTGTGTTTGTTCTACGTGGTTGGATGCTAGACCTTTTGTCTTATAATCATTCTTTGATTAACTGAGTAGGACATTTTCGTGTTGGTTTTGTGAAAGTGTTTCGAGTGAGTTAGTTAGTTAGTTACCATTGGGTGGATCACAAGCTATAAATAATCATATGAACATTGTTAGAATGTATGTAAAAGGAACTGTGGATGCTAGGGTGTGGCGTTGGTCATTAGTTTGTTAAGTTTGGAGCTTTGTGCTGAATTAGTAATTTGCTGGATTTGGAGCTTGCTTTTGCGTAAAATGGCGTCGTTTCTCTATCTAATCACTTCCTATGAAGCTAGGATTCTTGTGCTTGTTATGGTTCAGTAAACCTAAGTTTTAACTTCATGATTAATCTTGCTGCTAATCATTTGGTGATATGTTGTTGTCAACGAGTAGTGTAAGCGGTCCAGGAGGCTACTTTTGGAAGTTTACATTTTTAACCTGAACATGCGTTGGGTTTGTCCTTTCGATTTTTGAATAGAGCTTTTTACACCTTATAGCCCATTTAAGAGAAAACTGTTAAATTTCGATCAGAAAACAAGTATTACTAAACACTTCTTTTTTTTTTCTTTTTTCCATTTTTGTTATAAGGGTCAAAAAAATTTCAACTCACTCGTTGGAACCTTCTTTTAATTTTTTCTTTTTGTTCATTTCCAACGGTGGAATCTTCTCCCACTGTTTCCTTATTTCAATAAACATGGCAAGCTACTACTTAATGAATGCCATCCTCTTTTGGCTGTGAAATTGGCAATCTTTCTTACTTTTGTCTTGAATCTCCCTGTCTGCATTCATTCTATACTGTCCCGATGAATAGTCCATCAAGAAAATAATAGATCCTCAACTACCTACTTTTTTTTGCTGTTTTCTTATGGTATATTCATATAGGCTCTCTTCTATTGAATTCATTCTGTGAAAATTCTGGATGAGATGTTACTTGCTTTCAGCAAAGACACAGTTCTATCCTATACAAGGAACACAATATCCTATTGTTTTCCACGTCTAATTTATGGTCATTAATATGAAACAAATGTAGCAGTTAAAACTTCTTCTAGCAACAACCATTAACAGAACGAGATACTGCCAAGAAAACAGATGATTCGATGTTTCCATCGTGCCAGGCCTAGGATATGAGGTTGTTTATTAAATGAGCTTTGGTTTTCATGCAGGTTAAATTATTATTAGCTGCAAACTCTACATTACGCTTGTGAACTCCATATCTACGTAGAAGATTACGTTTTGTGATTCCGTATTCAATCAAGTTACATCCATTTGTAGCATTTTGTCTGGTAGAAAAGCCAACACTTCCGAATTGTACCAGAAAAGTGATACTACTTAAAATACATCTCTATTGGAACTTCCATGCTATACAGATTTTTAAGATACTGCCATTCTGCCAGATTTGATTTGATTAAAGAGCTTACAACTACTTTCTGACTAATTTCAGGCCATGGACGAAGTGTGGCGGTCATGTGTGCGCTCTTAGTCGCTCTTGGGCTAGCAGAAGACTGGAAAAGTGCAGAAAAGATGATCAAACAAAAACGCCCTTGTATTCGTATGAATGCTCTTCATTGTAGAGCCTTGGAAGAATGGTCCAAGGACAGATTATCTCCACCTAAAAGAAAGGGAGAATTTGGTGCGACTCCTATAGCAGCCCCTCGACAATCTTGATCACGTAGCCCAGCAAACAGTGTATTATTCTTCACTGTATTGCAATTGTACACTTAGTTTTCAAGAACTGTATGTCGAAGTAGTTTACCAGTATTTCTCTCCTCTCTTCAATGGTAAGGTCTCTATTCATATCGGAATTTGGCTCTGTATACACTGTTGTTTGCTCTGCCATAAGAATGCAAATAGTAACTCTAATCACATTCTGGTCCTATAATGATATTGTGTTTTTATACTCTTATTATGCATTAGCATTGAAGTGTTTAAACAGAAGAGATATGTAGAAAAGGAAGTTTTTCATAGGTTTGCATGTCCAACTGAGACTGTTTGATGTTAATGGAGATAAAATGGCATAAAAAGATATACAAGCAAAATCAACAATGAAAGATTATCTTCATTTCTGGAAGAGGAAAACAATTTCTTATAAGGATATTTCATTATTGATACATTGACAACAAATTAAACCAAGAAAGACTTTACATCATCAAAGCACAGAGGAGAACAGTTTTCACAGTGATGTGAATACAGGTAAGTTTCTGCTATGGCTTAGAGAAAAAGAGACTCAGCAAAGCCTATGATCCATATTCAAAGTGCCACCACCATGAGCTTGTTTCTTCAAATGATCCATACAAAAACTACTTTATATCTAACTGAAGCTGGTACAACTCAACTTCCTGAACCACCAGCATGTTTAGTTGCTTCAGATTTACTCACCGTCATGAAGGATTCTCCACAGCCGCATTGCCCAGCAGAATTTGGATTGATGAATATGAACTCAGATCTGCTCATTGGTAAAATAAAGATATCAGAATGTAACATGTAAGAGGATAATAATAAGAAGAATCAAGCTCAATCGAGATTAATCTGCAACAAGAAGTGGAAATTATGTTATACCTCAGTTTGTCATCTACAAAGTCCATCTTGGTTCCTATGACATGCATTAGAGCCTTTGGATCAATTAAGATCTTCACTCCTTTGTCCTCAACCAACTCATCAAACTTTCCCTTCTCATCTGTTATATAAGAAACTTTAATGACTTTACAAACAAAGTGAAAGAGAAAAGAGATGAAAATACGTATTAAGAGCCACAATCTTGAGATGGCTATATCATTTATTCTCCTTCATTTGATAATTCCATGGATTTAGTGTATGATATACCACCTGATATTCGACTATTGGACCAAATGGGCTGTTCCCCTCAGAACATTGTCAATCAGAAGAACATATACATGTCATGTTTTCTTTCACGTGTAAAAAGAAACTAAAGATTTAAGCATTAATTCGTATTCCCAACTCTTCCCTCTTCTCTCATCCTCCCCAAACTACAAGTGATAATATAGAGAGAAGTTTGGCCAAGCTTATACATAACGCTGAAGATCAAAGACTCTAACAAACTTGTATAACCTTAGATTGGACAAAGTCATGGAATCATCATCATATTGACAAAAAAAGCTAAGGACTTGCTAGATGAGCTATTACAATGATGATCCCAACATACCTTTAGCTTCTTTCAACAATTTGGAGTCTATCACGAGATTCAAACAACAGAGATTCACCAAACCAATAAGGTGTAAATGCAATATTTCTCTTTCAGCAAAGAATCAAAATTTCCTATACTAAAATGTGAAAAGCATCGTTTCAATTCAAGCAATATCAAGTAGGAATGTCTAAACTACCGAGTCCTAATACAAATACCTAATCAAATGCCAACATAATCGCTCCAATTCTTACCCTAACGCAAATACCGAAATAACGGCAACAACACGAAATCGAAATCATTTTCAAAATTACCTTCGTACGCGGACAAAAAAATCAAATAAACGATAAAAAAGATGGAGGGAGCGGAGGTTACCGGCGTAATTGAGGGTGTAGGATAAGCCGTTGCAGCCGCGAGCCTTGACGCCGAGCTTAAGGAAAGAACGCTGGCGTTGGTCTAGGAGTTGGCGTATTCTAGAGGCGGCGGTTTCCGTCAACGAGAGAACTTGCTTGCGCATGGTGAATCCGATCAAAATTTCCCGGCAGCTTTCTGAATCGATGCCGCCATTTGAAGGAAATTTCGAGATATGCTTGGGCCTTCAATCTTGTTACAACTATTGGGCTTCTTCGAAGCAGGCTCAACTATATAAAGCCCAATATTTGAGAATTTTAAACTTGTTATAACTATTGGGCTTCTTGAAAGCAGGCTCAAATATATGAAGCCCAATATTTGAGAATTTCATGTGATATTAATTTTATGGATGTTTTTCAATACAGATTGAAAGAGTAAATTTGAAATTATTAATCAAAGACCTATAAAATCAAGGTTTTTTAATTTGGAATTTTTCATTTTTTTTGAATTTTTTTAAAATTATAATATTAAAATATTATATTTATTTGTCTGTGGAAAATAGATGGATAAAAAATCATTGAGACTCACATTAATAAAATTAACTACCAACTTATTTGAATTAATAGCAATTATTATATTAGGTCGAGTATTATTACACACCAAACTTTGTTTTAACTGCTTGCTATTATTATAATAGCTGGAATATTAGTCATATTTTTTAAATTCTAAATTATACTTGTAGTTGTTAGCTTTTGATAAGGTACGTGGACGTGATGGATACATGAATAAAATTCTCAAGCTATATCAAATAGGGTGATTTTGTAGTACACCAGATGTATTAACACACCAAACTCTCCACCATTTCCAGCCTTAGATCTGAGAACATTGTTGACTTTGACCTTAATAATCTCAGATCTGATGACAGAAAATAAGTGTATAGTTTGGTGTATTAATACACCTGGTGTACTATAGAACGACTCAAATATGATAATAAGTTAGTATACAAATATAACAATATAAATTTACGTAAGTTTCATTAATATATGTTTCCAATCTCCACATACAAAAATATGATGTTATTATTATTTATATATAGATCAATATATTGGAAAATATAGGAAAAAATAAAAGGTTGTATTATAGAAATGGGTGTTCCAAATTGAAACCGACATTTTGATTTTTAAATAGTACACTTTCCACAAACAATTCATGTGCTAAATCTTGTCCAAAAATTTCAAGAGTTTTGTTATATTACAAGCTGTCATGTACAACTTATTAAATTATTGTATGAGTTTTATTACATACATAATAATGATATATGACCCCAAGAACTTTAAACAGCAAACAAAATTAAATAGAGTTGATAAAATGTGAGTCTATTTTGGACCTAAATGTTTGGATCATGTTCCATTTATTTGTTTGTGGACTTTCATCCATTGAAATATACAAGATAATTTAGATATTAGTTTCAAGTTGGGAAGAAAATATTATATATCAATTCAATATCCAAAAATTGAAAGATATAAATAAAAAATCGATAAGTGTAATAATATACTCCCTCCGTCCCGCTTATCTTTGCCTACTTTCCGTTTTTGGACGTCCCAACTAACTTTGTCAGCCCAAAAATGGCAACAAAAAAAGTCAACATTTTACTACTTTACACTCAAAAAGCACACATTAATTACAAAACTGCCACTCAAAAACATTAAAATAACACATCACATCAAAGTCAACAGGTTTTTTATTAGAATTCGTGCCGGTCAAAGGCGGCAAAGATAACCGGGACGGAGGTAGTATTTGTTATCTTGCGAAAAAATACACATGAAACAGTTTTACTTAGTATTATTATTTATGCGGTGAAGCTCAATCATCTACGAACACAACTCGTCTAGTGTTGAGTTAATTAATTATTATATATTCATTATGTATGTAACGATTTCTCAAATAAATCTAGGCAAATTTTGGTTCTTCATAATAATATCCATATCATTGAGTTTGTTTCTAAGCTAGCTATTCCAAAATGAAAATCCCAATTTCTTTTTTTTTTTTTTGGATCTATTAGGACAAAATTAATCTAAGATCGGTCAATGGTAGGAGCCTCCTTTTAGGAATTCGAAATTACGACAACATATAAATAAAATAAAAAATTGAATTGCCAAAAAATATGTATACCAAAATTTTTAAATGTAAAATGGGGCCTGAAAATTCTATATTTTATAACTAATTAAATTTACAAATAATTGGCGCCATCACGATTTGACCACTTACCAGATTTGAACCGCTATAATAGCCGCCACCAGACCGGGCGGTCCAAACCGGTCCTTATCGAACAACATGGTTTCCTCTTTTGCGTGATCGGCTTTTCCCCAATTTAGCTGGAAACAAAGAACCGAGGAGCCTAGAGAACCCGGTTTTCTTACCATCACCGGTCCTGGACCCAACTCTGCCAGTGCAGGAGACGCGTGGTGAACCCGGTTCACTGACATGCACCACAGGCTTCCCTCCCGGTTCGGACCGGCTCCTGAACAGCAACCTGGCTGGCTTCTTCTCCGGCGGATTCCGGTCGGCCCCACCCGATTTCTGAACATTGGGGAGGCCGAAAACTGATGTTCTTGATGGCTTCTTGCTAGACGGGGCGTCGGAACGATGAGAAAACGAGTTGAAATTGCGGTTGAATCCGAGCTTTAAGGAGGTTTTACGCTGCATCACAGCATTGCGATTGAACCAGTCTTGTTCGTCGTCGCTTGGGACCCAGAAGGACTCGGGTGGAATATCGGAGAAGGGTTCTGGTAGATCTACTAACTTGGATTCTGAAGCTGCCATGAGAGAGAGAGAGAGAGAGAGAGAGAGAGAGAGAGAGAGAGAGTTGGGAGGGAGTCTTGGAAGTGGGAGAGATTGAAGAAATTAAGCATATGGGTATGTTTCCCAAGAGATAATGACAAGGATCGATCCATATATGGTGTTTAATTTGTTTTCAAGTTAATGTGAAACGACTAGGGTTTTTTTTTTAACATTCTATCAAAATTTCACTTTATAACCATATACTTAAAATTACACAAAATACATGTTATGTAGGGTTGTAAAAGAATCGAATTTTTTTTGACTCGATTCGGTATTCGAAAAATACAAATATGAATCCGAATAAGAATTCTCTTTTATATTCGTATATTATCCGAATACAAATAAAAATGTAGTTAAATTCGATTCGAGTATTCACGAACATATTCGAATAATTATATATATATATAAGTTCTTTATATATATATATAATTTCTTTATTCAAAAAATTGATGGATTTGAAAATGAAATTATATTTATGTTCTAGAACCTTGAATGTTAATTTGCAAGTAGAGTTTTTGTTGTGTTACTTGTTTGCTGGATTTGACAATAAAATTATATATTTATATATTTTTTGAATCTTGAATGTTAATAATTTGCAATTGGTTTATGAATTATTGCACTAGAGTTGATGATTTTTGTTGTTTATTAAGTACTATATATGTATCGTATCATGTATGCATATGACATATATATATATATATATTTGAAATATGATATTATTGATTTGGAAATAAATACATTTTTAAAAAAATTGAAATTTCAAGTTCAAAATTTTCGAATACGAATATTCGAATATTTCATTCGAATAGAATACAATTTACTTTTGTTATTCAAATAATAAACGAATATGAATACGAATATTCGAATAATTAAACGAATACAAATAGAATATCACGATATTCGAATTGATTCGATTCGATCGTTTACAACCCTTACACCGTTAAATTTATTTCTTTAGCCGATCGAAAATGTTAAAATGCCCACAACAGACAACTCTTAATATGTCATTGATATTTAATGATCACATCACTCGTTATATGGAAAATGAAATTAATTGATATACTAGATATATGACACATCAGTGGTGGACACATATTTAATGTCATGTCCACACGGTGGGTAGGATAGTAGGAATGTTTCTTTAGGTGTTTAACAATTTTTTTTAATTTCATTTGATCCTTGATTTTGAATATAAATGATGATCTTTTAAATGGTCGTTCAAAATGAGTATTATGAGTGGTTAAAGAGATTATATAAATTGTGTTGATTCATTTGGTTAATTGTTAGAAAAATCTCAAACAACATTTATTTGTATTGCCATTTATCCAAACTTTTCCAATTGGTCAAATAATATAAACTTATATATGTAGCATGTTTTTTTGAACTAGTAAGTTTTTGAAAATGAAAATTGTTAATGTGTCCTGATGCA
Organism: Scutellaria baicalensis; assembly: GCA_005771605.1. Lineage (NCBI taxonomy): Eukaryota > Viridiplantae > Streptophyta > Magnoliopsida > Lamiales > Lamiaceae > Scutellaria > Scutellaria baicalensis. The sequence continues at coordinate 75,585,781 of CM016721.1, read as the reverse complement.
ATGTAGTTAAAAAAACTGCATTAATCGGGCCAAGAACATGCTATAATGTTATGTTATTTTGACTGATATGAAAAAGTTTAATCAAAATAACAATTAATTAAGTAAAGAATTTGATAGTAAAGAAACTCTTCGAACTACAAATATATCGATTTAGAGATATTTCAAAACAAAAATTCATAGTTCGATATAAATATCCATTTTGCCTTAGAATAACCACAATTTGATGAAATTGGTGAATTTGCACACCAAACCTTTAAATCTCAAATGATTGATTGAAGGTTAAAAAATATATAATTAAAAGAGATAATAGTCTTCCATGATTAATGTTGATGTTACCTACTCAATTTGATTAATTTTCCACGTTGATATTAAATTAATTCATACATGAAATTAATTCAAATCGTACATGGAATGTTAATTTGATTAATTTTCCACGTTGATATTATTAATAAATTAATTCACATGAAATTCAAATCGTGGAATGTTGAATTCTTGATTGACATCACTATCATTGGGCATAAAAAATCCTCAAATCTCAATCCCTTGTTTCAAATTTCAAGTTCGTTCATATTCAAATCCGTTACGAGCTGACGTTGATATTCATCTTTTTATATTAAACTAGTTATGCACCCGTGCGATGCACGGGAGTAAATGTTAAAAATGTATGTTGAATTATTGTTGGATATATTTATTTCGTGTGTCATGAGTTTTAGATATTCAATGAATTGTTAAAATAAAATGGTCTATCAATGTGATAAGCCAAATAAAGGAAGTGTAAAATTTACATAAACATTTACAGATTTTGGAAGACTTCTTTGAATACTACATTTGTCGCTCTATTACTTTGTCCACCCTCTTTATCAAAGATCAAGATTTTTAATCCCCTACGATTGGTGACTCTAGAAATTGCGACATACAACTGGCCATGACTGAACACCGGTTTTTTAAGATACACTCCAACATGATTTAGAGACTGACCTTGACTCTTATTGATGGTCATTGCATATGATACAATGAGCGGAAATTGTCTTCTTTGAAATTTGAAGGGTATTCTGGAATCGGAAGGAGTAAGCGACATCCTTGGTATTAGAACCGTCTTTCCTGCATTTTATCCAGATATTATCTTTGCTTGCAAAACATGATCTCCAAGTTTTGTGATAACCATCCTCGTACCATTACACAAACCAATAGAATGATCTATATTTCTCAACAACATAACTGGAGTTCCAACCTTCAGGTTAAGCTGATGATTAGGAACACCTGAACATCATATTGTGTTGAGATATTCTGGTGTATGGATGTCCTGCAATAGATCAACTCCCCTATCGGACTGACAAAGAGTGTCCGAACTCAGATACAACTTTCAGTCATGTATTCATTTATTGAATTCACAACATCGAGGGTTGGTGCTAAAATTGCTCGACCATGTAGATATGACGCATCATCGACAATCTTTTGAAAATCTGGGTAAGTACTTTGAATTATCGTACCTATGTGATCTCCTGAAGTGTGCAACAGAATATCATCTGGAATCTCAATATCAATGACACCATCATTGGGCCTCCGGTCGTTCCATCTCTGATGCTGGCTATCCACTCAGAGAATTTCTTCAACTCGTCTGACTCTTCATCTGAACCAAGAGCCTGCAGTCTCATATTCTTAGTGAGTCTCAACACTTTGCATTGTCTCCATAGATACGAAGAAGTTATTGTTGCATTAACTACGTCTTATCTGCTGCCTTTTAGTAGAACTGGTAGTATCTGTCTGAAATCTCCTCCAAGAACAAATGTTTTACCACCAAAAGGAATATCTGAGCTATCGGATCTTGAAGAGGTCATTATGTCTCTAAGACTTCTATCCAAAGTCTCGAAACAATGTTTATGCATCATTAGTGCTTCATCCCATATTATAAGCTTGCATCTGACCATAAGCTCGGCAAGATCACTTTCTTTCTTGATATTACATGTAGAGTTCTCATGAAGATTTATTGGAATTTTGAATCTGGAATATCCTGTTCTTCCTCCGGGAAGGAGTAATGAAACAATACCACTTGAAGCAACGTTCAAAACAATCTCTCCTTTTGACCTAAGAGCTGCAGATAATGTTTTTCAAATGTAGGTTTTTCCCGTTCCCCCATAACCGTACACAAAGAATAATCCTCCTCGATCACATTCACAACATTCATTATTGTGGTGTAGACTTTGAGCTGATCAACATTAAGATTTCGGACCAATTGTTGATGTTCCGCTAAAAGTGCAACTCTATCATATTGTAATTCATCATAAATGAACTTATTCTGATAAGTATTGCTTCCCTGAAAATCTGGTTGTGGCATTGGCGGAAAATCACTTAACCTCCTTCCTTGATTGCGCAACAATTTGTCAATCTCCAATAAAGCCAGATTCTTTATTTCAGTGTCCTCTAAATTCAAATCTATACCAAAAAGAACAAAAATAATAGAATCAAAATGGTAGTCGTATTATTTGTTTCATGTAATTAAGGAAAGATAATAATTTGTAAGAATTTTGTGTTACCTTGATCTTTCATGAAATTTCTCTGTCTATATAAGATATCTTCTGACAAATAGGACCAACATTGCTCCCAAATGTCCTCGGGCCTACTCAAGCAATCCTTTGAAAGAAGGGTTACGAACAATCCTCGTAGCGAATGGGCTGATCCCCAATAACTTGCTTCAATAATACCATCAATGTATTTCTTATCATCCTCCAATAATCCCAAGGCATAGCAAGCATCACAATATGTATCATACTACACGCCATTGATCTTCTTTATGTCATCATAACATTCACAACCACGAATCACATTGAGCAAACATTTAACGTAGTAAGAATCGCCTGATCCTGGAGGGACGTAATACATCCTTGCTAAGGAGAAACCTCTTTGTCTTAGAACCCTTTCTCTTGAATCACTTTTCCAAACGAATTTTTGAGGGAACTCAACATAGGTGAGAGATTTTGCGAGGGCTGGATACGTCTTGTTTGCCTTAAACCAACCAAGAAACATACTCTGGTGAACCGAGGGTCGGTCAATCACTGACTGAAGAGAATCAAAGTCTTCAAAAATCACAGGTTGCTCATTTGGAAGGTGAAATGATAGTCTCTCGACGGGAGGATCCTTGTACTGAATTTCATACCTAAATATTCTCCAAGCTGCCTCACATGGAGAGATATACCTACAATCGTAATACAACTGAGTCTCGTCAATGTTTCTGACCACATCATCTTCATTAGATGTTTCATAAAAAGTTGTTGTGACACGATCCAACCCTTTGTTGACGTACTTGAATAGGTATTTGATAGACCGAGATTGGTTACACCACTCAACATTCATGTGTGCGTCGTATCTTAATAGAAGATATCGATTATGTGGGACAACATATCTATTATCTAGTGGAACTCCATTCTTCATAATTGTTCTTCCCAAATCTCGACGTCTATATATCGGATATCCTTCACTATCAACGTCCGTCGTGTCAACAAATTTTTTAGGAAAGTGTTTTGTGCAGAAATCATCTACCATGCAAGGAGAATCCTTTTTCAAAGAACCACATGGACCATGCATCATGTAATCACGTACTGCAACATAATATTCAGGATCCATTTCTTGATCTGGAATCTCAGCTGAAATAATACGGTTTATATCCCTGCCAGTGGGATATTTATCGTCTGTTGATAAAAAAAGAAGAATGTGCGCATGCGGTAAACCTCTTTTTTGGAACTCAACTGTATATATAACTGCATTGCAGAAAAGTTAAAAGAAATGTTGAAATTGTAAAATAGTTTGGTAAACAAATTACTCATAATAATGTACACCAGTAGTAATAAATGAATAATTACCTGCAATAACATTGTCGAATACTTTGCTGTGACGTAAATCCCTTATCAGATTGTCCAACTTCATTTTGAAGACTCTAACTAATATATCTGGACGATCTTCTGCTCTTAGACTTCTTTGTTTCACAAAACGATCAATTTCAGGCCATTTTGGATTGCAAGTGAATGTTATGAAGAGATCCGGATAGTTGGCCCATCTGCAAATAACCATGGCAACCTGATAGTTTTGCATCATAAAACGGGGTCCTCCAGTAAAACTCGGTGGTAGTACAATTCTAAGACCAATCCTAGAAGGATCGGTCTCACCCATAGTCAAGACATCCATCAGGCCACTGTACATCTCACACCTCAGTTGTTTCTGATGAGTTCGAAACATTGTCTGTATTTCGTTTGATTTGATCATTAATTTTTCTTACTCTTATATAGAAGTAATAGAGTTTGATTTCTTTAAATGGAATTAAATGTTATGAATATTCTTAAATGTAAACTTAATTGAAATTCACATTCAACTAATTATATGATGAATTTGACGACTTTGTGAATCAATCAATTAGTATTAATTTATTGATTAATTTCCATGCATTTCTTTTTGGAAAATATCTAAAATACAGTTATTTGGATAAGAAGTTTTTTGTGAAAACATTTGATTCTAAAAAATAGATGCTGCTAATATGAGTATCAATTGCATTTAATTTTGGAAAATATACAAAATACAATTATTAAGATTATTTGTTTTTTTGTGAAAACATTTGAAAGTATTAATGAAGCATTTATTGAAATTATCATTTATTTTGTATTTATTTTAATAAGTATTTTCAAAAGTTTTTTGTGAAAACATTTGATTCTAAAAAATAGATGCTGCTAATATGAGTATTAATTGCATTTAATTTTGGAAAATATATAAAATACAGTTATTTGGATAAGAAGTTTTTTATGAAAACATTTGAAAGAATTAATGAGGTAGTTATTGAAATTATTAATTATTTTGTATTTAATTTAATAAGTATTTTAAAAAGGTACTTCTGTTATTATATATATATAGATATTCATATATGGATTCAATTATTCATATTATATTAATTATATATATATATGACCCCTAAATCAATGTATTTTATTAAATAAATCTACATTAATTTAACCTAACTACCTACTATGCTTTATTTGAAGGCTGTTTTGGCATGAAAACGCGATGTTAACTAAGAAATTTGAGAAATATTTTGATTAATTTTTTTATAATCTCAAATTTAAATTATTAAAGAATAATTTAATCCAAAACCTAATTTTACCTTTACAATTAAAAAAAAGGCTGATCCATTGGATCACTAAACATCTTTCAGAGGACCAAAATGCAAATTTCATTATAAAAGATAATACAAAAGCCCTGCTTTCTTTGCAACTTAATGATATAAAGATCTTTCAATTAATGGGTGGTTTATTTTTTGCAAAGAAATATCAAATATTGGAAAACACAAATAAAGTGGTGATAAGATTGCAGTTTATATTTTATTTCCAAGTTTTTTTTTTTGCAGTTTTGCTCCTTATAAATATACAAGTTCTTGCACTGATTAAGACCACTCTATTATTAATCAAAACCAGGAAAAAATAAATTCTGAATAAGTTATTCAACTTTTAAAATGGAGAAGAAGTTCTTTGGTACTATTATCTTCAGGGGAAAATTTAATTTTAGTCCACTTAGAAAGCTACTGCCCATTTTACGTCCACTATGGAAGCTAAATTCAATTTTAGTCCACTTGGGTCAAAATTCGTCATTATTTGGTCCAATTTTCGCCGGAAAATGGGTTTCGCCGGCGATTGTAGTTCAACCGCCCCCGAAATTTTTTAAACGCCTATGTGGCACTTTCGGAGCCCACGTGGACCAATAATTATTATCTGAGTCAACTTTTTATATATATGAATTTTTTTTTGCAGAAAAATTAAGAAAAAATAAAAAATAATTAAAAAATTAAAAAAAAAATTTGGCTCTTCTTCCCCAAGGGCCCCCCCCCCCGCAACTCCACCGTCTTCTCCCCCTTGCGCTAAAATTGTTTCGCCATGTTTCATTTGAGATAGTTGTACAATGTTCAGTGGTGGTTAAATTTTAAAATAGAATGTGAATAGATTCGTATTTAGGGCTTTCGATATTACAAGCAGCCGTTCTAAGTCACTGCTCTCTCTCTCTCTCTCTCTCTCCCTCCTGTGCGTGGCCGCGTCTGGGTTCGGCGGCGCCGTGTGCGTGAGTTACTGCGCCGCCGTGAGTAGCGTGGCAGCTTGTGTACGGTGTGATAGGTGTGTGTGGTGTGTGTTTTGCTGCTGTTGGGTGTTGGGTGGAACGGGAAGGCGCCGCCGGGCGGCGCCGTGTCGGGTGCGAGGGAAGGGTGTGAGTGGTCGCCGGCGACGAGCTCGTCGCCAGCAGTGTCACGGCGGCCAGGGAGAAAGGGGAAGCGACGGGGGAGGGGGGAGAAAGAGTGCTGTTTTTTTTTTTTAATTATTTTTTGTTTTTGATTAATTTATATATATATATATATATATGGTTGAGTAGGATAATTCTGATTGGTCGAGAATTATCCACGTGGGATCCGGCGTGCCACATAGGCGTTTAAAAAATTCCGGGGCGGTTGAACTACAATCGCCGGCGAAACCCATTTTCCGGCGAAAATTGGATCAAATAGTGACGAATTTTGATCCAAGTGGACTAAAATTGAATTTAGCTTCCATAGTGGACGTAAAATGGGCAGTAGCTTTCTAAGTGGACTAAAATTGAATTTTCCCCTATTATCTTCATGCTTCTCACTGTTTCATGTAAGTAATCCCAATCTTTATATGATGTCTTATTTAATTAGGACCAAATTTAGAGTACTTTAACAATAAAATTATGATTTTCGTTCTATAACTAATTAATTAGTTTCTGTCCACTTTTTTACCATCAATTTTACATATTCAAAACTTGGTCCTCTAACTTTACTTTTCTCCATTGTTGTCTGGTTTTCGATTTTTATCCACGCGGACCCAAATTACCGACGTGGACTTTCCAACCCCAACTTCCACATAGACTGAACTTGTTGTTCAAAACAAAATTGACCTTAAAATTGATGGTAAATAAGTGGACAAACTAAAATTACAGGACACGAAATTGTGATTTTCCCCAATTTATCAATGAACATCGGAATAGTACTTACATAAATATAGAGCAATTTTATCTTGCTCTTGCACATTTGCCCTCGTTAATTTACACGAGACCGGATCCCCTACGTTTTTTGCATGAAAAACGTAGGGTGAAAGGTTCAAAATAGACATATTGTGGGTTCCACTTCTTTCCATCTCCAACAATTTTAAGGTTTTCGCGTCGTGAAATGACGTGCAGGGGTCGGGACGATAGCAGAGGCGAACATATGTTCGTCGCCGATCGAGCAGGTTGTTCAGAGGGCCATGCCTGATCGATAGCAACTGCCAAGCTGCGTGTGAGAATGAAGGTTTTCAAGATGGCAAATGCAAAGGACTTGTTTTGCCTAAATGCATTTGCTTTAAGGCTTGTTCTGATCAATCTCCACCTACATTTACATAATTAATTGTTTCATCATCTTTTATCCTCATTTAATAAGCATATATATAGGATTTATAATGTGTATTCATTTCTTTATATGTAACTGGAAATGTACTAATTAAATATTTCTATGAAATATTATAAAGTAATTTTAGTAAAACATTTGAAAATCGGCTTAAAAAATAGTAGTTAGTTCAACTCCAAAACAATTGATTAAATTGGAATAACTTTTAAAAATTAAAAAGTTACCTAGCTAACTCATTAATAGATTCAAAAAAAAAAAAAAAACTCATTAATAGACTCTTGATTTATAACAACTCCAATTACGTGTCCTGAATTTATACCATCATTTTGGTTTCAAATTCTCTGATGAATTAATTCCCCAGTTTTGACATAGTATATACCTCTTACAATTTCAAAAGAATATTGTGTAGTAGTACTACTTAGTAACTTACAAATTACTATATATATTTTTGGAAATTTCCAACATATTACATGATATTGAACAAACACATAACAAAAAATTGAAGCAATTTCATTATAATTTAAGCCATGTGGTCTAGACATGTTCATCCGGTTCGGCGGTTCCGGTTCCGGTTCGGAACCGCCGGTTCCGGTTTCCGGAATGACCGAACCGGAACCGAACAGGGGGAGGGGAAAACCGGTTCCGGTTTCGAAACCGCCGGTTCAACCGGAATCGCCGGTTTCGGCCGGTTTTTTTTTTTTTATCACCAATTTTGATTTTTAATACTTGTTTTCGACTAAATTGATTTTTTAGAATACAAAATATGAAATCTAACAAATAATGATTAATTGAACAAACTTTTGATAAAAATTTGGAAAATTACAACTTGAATTTACATAAAAAAATGTATTTGATTTATAAGATTCTATCTATTACAAATTTACATAAAAAAATTCTATCTATTACAAGTTTAAAAGTTTTCAATTCTATCTACAAATTTGTAAATAAAAGATTGGGAAGGGGGAAAAAAAATTTGAAAGAGCTTGAGTTTCATTATAATTTTGGAATTGAAATTCATTTCCAAATTTATAATGAAATTGCCTACGTATCATTAATTTATAAAATTAAGGAATCAAAGCTCACGTAGTTCTCTTACCTCAACTTACCCGCCGGTCCAAAAGTTATAATCTTCGAAGTTGGTTGGTGTGCCGCCGCCGGAGGATGATGTGTTCGAGTCGTAGCCAAACAAATCAGGACCACCATCTTCGAATGTTGTTTCGTTAAACAAATGTTGTGAACGTCTTTTGGCTTTGCACCAATCTTCAAGGAGCATAAGGTTTTGCACATTCTCAATTGCCAAGTTTGCACGTCTTGGAGCCAATGCGTGGCCCGCAATACTAAATGCATGTTCAACCGAAACCGTCGAGGCGGGACTTGCAAAAAGTTCCTTAGCAATAATGGTTAAAATAGGATACATGGTGGCCCTTCGTGACCACCACTTCAATAAATCTATTGGGTCGTCAAAAGCAATTGATACAAAAGTGGCACTTAAATAATTATCTAATTCTTGTGAAGGGTTACTTCTAGCTCTTTTTTGTGTTCTAATGTCGTAAAAGTTATAGAATTGACTAAGGGCCGGTCCAAAGTGAGATGAAGAAGAAGAAGAAGAACTACTAGATCCTACATTTTCACTAGTACTTATATTTTCACTAGATTCACCACTATGTATTGTTTTGTATTCTCTAAATAAATCAAACTAATATCCTTTAGCTCTAGCAACTACTTCCCTAGGATTAGGCACATATTCTACTTCATAATAATCATTTAGAAGTCCATTTGGAAACAAGGCATTGTAATACATAGTTAATAATTCTTCTAGCCCATCTTCTCTAATCCTAGAATCTAATAATTTAGCACACAAAAATAGAGGGGGGGGGGTATTTCATGAAAATATTTTAACCATTTTGATCTCATCAAAATAAGTACATGGCTCAAAGAATCATACTCAACAAAGGCATGAAAAATTAAAGCAATTTTAACACATTGATCTAATGCTATAGGAGAAGTAGGATAATAACATCCACTAATGTCCTTAGTTGATTGTTCAAAAACCTTTAACAATTCTAACAAATGTGTGCAAGAATCCCAACAATCACTATGTAACATAACATCATGAGCATTTTGTTCCAACAAAAAAGCACATAAAACTTCTCTATAATCATAAGTATCTTGAAGCATATAATATGTTGAGTTCCACCTTGTCTCGACATCTCTAGAAAATTTTCTAACTTCCATACCATTATCCTTACAAAACCTAGCCCATTGTTTACGTCTAGCAACGGAAGAAGTTATATAATTAATTGCTTTCCTAATCGAGACTAATTCTTTCTCTACAACTTTTAAACCATCTTGAACACATAAGTTAAAAACGTGAGCCATGCAACGGGTATGAAAAAATATACCTTGGATTGGAGGTTTACAAAATTCAACAAAGGTTGGTATGCTAGCGGTATTACTTGCCGCATTACCAAAGGCAACGGCAAATATTTTAGTTAAAATCTTATAATCATTTAAAACTTTAATAAGTACTTGAGCAATATGAAATCCGGTTGCTTTATCTTGAAATGATACAAAAGCAATTAAACGTTTTTGATGATTCCATGCATTATCAATCCAATGACAAGTACTACCCATATAATTATTTAATTTGAAAGGATTCTTCCAACAATCAGCACAAATAGTTAATTTTGTTTTAAGTTGAGCTAATTCTTCTATTACTTCAAATTTAAATTCCATAACTCTTTTAGCCATATCACGTGTTTGAGTGCTCCTAGATATAACTTTAGCAGGTGGTTGCAAATACGTATTAATATGTTCTTCATATATGTCATCGCATGGATATCCTCACTACAACAAAAAAGGTCAAAGACAACACCACAACGACAACATTTTTAAGCATAAATTGTTATGGTTTTGAAATTTACAACACTTTTTGCTTAAAGTGTTGAGAAAGATTTTTTTTTTTACTCAAAGACATCACTTTAACAACAATTTTACGAAAGTGTTGTCTTTGGGCGTGTTTTTTTGTGCCAATGACAACATTTTTAGAGAAGTGATGTCTTTGGGCGTGTTTTTTTCTGCCAACGACAACACTTTTAGAGAAGTGTTGTCTTTGGGCGTATTTTTTTCTGCCAATGACAACACTTTTAGAGAAGTGTTGTCTTTGGGCGTGTTTTTTTCTGCCAATGACAACACTTTTAGAGAAGTGTTGTCTTTGGGCGTATTTTTTTCTGCTAATGACAACACTTTTAGAGAAGTGTTGTCTTTGGGCGTGTTTTTTTCTGCCAATGACAACACTTTTAGAGAAGTGTTGTCTTTGGGCGTTTTTTTTTCTGCCAATGACAACACTTTTAGAGAAGTGTTGTCTTTGGGCGTGTTTTTTTCTGTCAATGACAACAATTTTAGAGAAGTGTTGTGTTTGAGCTCCATTTCTTAGATAATAACAACATTTCTTACAAGTGTTGTCTTTAAGCATACTCTTTTTATTATGGAAACACTTGAAAAGTGTTATCTTTTAATTATAAGTAATCATTTTTGAAATGTGGTAAATTGATATACAAATGATGTCTTACATTTTCCAAAATAACTGTTAATATTTAATAATTATGATTATATATTAATAATGTTAATATATAATTTTATCGTTATTTTTTTATATTATTATTATGATTACTACTTTAACTTTGCTTTATTTTTAAATTCTTAAGAAATTAATTTTGTATAATGAAATTAATTTATATTGAAATTGATGTCATACCTGTTCAAATATTTATTAATAATTAAGTATTATAATTATATTTGAGGAATATACTAATATTTATTGTTATTTTGTTATTATTATTATAATGATTAAAATTTCCTTATCTTTTTCATCTTTGGTTTATCAAATACTGATGATGTTGCTGAATCTTAACTTAAAATTGGTGATATCTTTTTTTATTGATATTATTTAATCATTGATATTGAGAGTAAATTATTGTTTATTCATATTTATTCTTTTGAATGGTGATAGGTTGATGTACTAATTTTTGGTGGATAATATAATTCATTATGAGGCGAACCTTTTATAAAAGCAAACGAGTCAGTCAAACTCCGCGTGGAAAAAATAAGAAAATTGGAGGTCTATCGTTTTCACTTTATATATATATAATATATATTAGATAATAAATAAATCAATGTACATCTTTGGTCTAGTGGTACTTGAGTTGCTTTCATATATGTGGACAAGGGTTCAAATCCTAGTGGTGGCGGACAAGGGTTCAAATCCCAGTGGTGAGAATAACAACACTTATTTTATACGACGAGAATAACAACACTTCCAAAGTGTTGTCTATGTTCGATTTTTCTATGTAAAAGATAACATTTGGCATATATCAACAACACTTTCAAAGTGTTGTCTATGAGTAATCAACAACACTTTTGAAGTGTTGTCTTTGGGCGCCCCTCTTCGACAACAGTGACATAGACTACATTCTTATACCCAGAACAACAACACTTTAGAATTGTTGTCTTTAAGCGTTTTTGGTGTAGTGCCTAGTGGAAGATGTTTCATAGCAATCAAATCACATTTTCCTTTCCTCCATTCTAATTGACTAAATTTAAAAGTTAAAGAATCCATACCTAGTGACGAGCCGATCGATCCTCGTAGTTGCGTTTGAGACCGGTCCAATCCCATCTTGTCCGGATGCTTCTTCAAGATATGGTTGGTGAAAGTTCCATATCCCTCTCCATGCTTGAACTTGTATTTGTTCGAACAATGGTTGCAAGACACAATGTAGTCGATGTTTGAATTAGGAACCGGCTCCTTCTTGAAGTGGACGGAGAAAATGTCACTTCGAAGTGATGATGCGGCTCTAGTTGAAGTGGTTTGACTAGGGGCACCACCTCCTTCTTGTGCACTTTCTTGTGTTGTTGGAGGAGGCGGCATCTCATCTTCACTCCCCTCCAAGGCCGCATGGATATCGGCCCCCAAATCAATATCCTCGCCCAAAAGCTCGTCGATGTAAGTATCATCATCTCGTGGCAATTGAGGAGGGGGCATGGGACTTTTACCCTTCCCACGAGATGAAGATCCTCTTCGAGGCATGATGATAGAATAGTAGAAATGTAGAAGTAGAAACGTAAACTCGTAAAGTAGAAATGTAGAAGTAGAAACATAAAGTTGTAAGGTAGAAATGTAGAATAGTTGAAATGCTTCTTTGAAATAGTAGAAATGTAGTAGAGCAAGAGTGAGAGGTGTGGAAAATCACCATCACACAGCCTCTATTTATAGACTTCGAAAAATAACAAAAAAAAAAAAAAGGGACGCTCCGGTTCGATCCGGTTTTGCATCTGGGCCGTCGATCTCTAACGGCTCGTAGATCTGAGCCGTCCAATTTGAAATTTTCAAAATCGACGGTTCGAACCGTCGGTTCGGTTCCGGTTCGGCGATTCCAACGGCAACTTCTTCCGAGCCGTCGATCTCCAACGGCTATATCAGATTCAACCAGAGCCGTCCACGTGGCAGATCGCAAAAAAAAAAATCAAAACCAGCGGTTCAAAACCGCCGGTTTGGTGGTTCAAAAATTCGCGAATCGGAACCTAACCGGTTATATCCGGTTTCTGGTTACGGTTCGGAACCGGAACCGGTCAACGGTTCGGCGAACCGTTGACCGCCGGTTCGAACCGTCCCGGTTCGCCGGTTTCCGAACCGTTTGGGCGTGTCTAATGTGGTCTATAAGGATATATATGTATTTAATATAAGTACACAAATTTACTAGTTGAGTTATCATCATGTCCCTGAGGCCTCAAACGATCAGTTTCATTATATATTTAATAGATACAATATGTGACAGTAATTAATATTTGAACTCATTTTGATATATACACATTTGTATTAGTATACATATATAATTGTATATTTTCAACATGGAAAATATATATAAAATTCTAAAATTTTATTAGAAAATTAAGCTTTAAAAGTAGAATATTAATTACTCCACTTTCTTGTCATACCTAAAAACTATCTGTTAAAGATTCGTGAGTATTATTAATGTCACAAATTAATCGAGCTTTATGTAACAGATAAGATCACTTTAAAATTTATGTAAAAAGAAAGATTGGCTTTTTTCTATCACTTTAATAAAAGTTGACAGAAGAAATAAGGAATAACCCCATAGAAGAATATTACTATTAGCTAGATATATATAAAGAGATGAGTGAGAATTAAATAGAAGAAAAGCTGTTGCATATATGAAATAAAAGAAGCAAAATCATGAGAAGCAAAGAAAGAGTGTTGTTTCTGATAATGGCCTTCTTCTATTTTTCTATCCATCCAGTTTCAAGCTCTCTAGGTATGCTCTATATATAAATTCCTAATTTTTAACATCTTTTTTTTTTTTGCTTAATTTAAGTTCAATTTTCTACAATTTTGATTTGAAAAGGAAGCACCATGTTTAGAATTTGAAAAGAAAATGATTTTAAACTTGTTTAGTTTCACCATGGCTGTCCCTTTTAAGGTACAAGTTGAGAAGTATGTAATCAAGTGTATCAAATATAGAAAAAGATTGTAAATAGTTTCTTTCACTCAATGAATAAGTTTCTTCATATGGACTCTAATTAAGAAGAAACCAATCCATGAATTGTTAGAATTTGTTTTAGGGCTTTATTTTCCGAAGATTGTTTGTCGAATAACAAGTTGTATGATCATGAAGATGGCGCGAAGATAGCTCACCGGAAAGAATTAGGGCAAGGAGCAAGTGTGGGAGGCGGAGGTGGCGGCCAACCTGCAGTTTCCGGTGGAGATGGTGGTGTACCACACTCCCCGTACGTGCATGGTGGCGGTGGTGGTGGGACGCCTGTATATGCAGCCGGAGCTGCAAATAACCGCCACGTCCATCACGGTGGAGGAAACCGGGTCGAAATGAAAACAGGGGTGGCAGCAACCTTGGCCATAACCACATTTGTATGTTTCATGCTATGAGAATATATATATATATATATAATTGAAGAATGGTATATTTAACAATGTAAGATAGAAATAAGATCATTAAATGTGTGGATTGAATGTACAGCATAAATATGCATATTGTTAATTACTCATGATTGACAATTTGTATATTAGGATGTTTATATGTATATGTTTGTTAGTTTGTTCTACATGTAATGTTGCAACTTTTTAATGTTTTATCTTCATGTGAAATCCCTACTGCTTCAAAGCTAGGTTTCATAGTCCCATTATTTTCATTCTAGTGCAAGATTTTTCGATTTTTACGACTAGGATTGTCATTTATGGGCGTAACACTTGGTGATTATTTTAAAAGTAACAAACTTATCATTTATAACTCAGCATTGAGTGTATGTTTCACTACACATCTCAGAGCAAATCAATCATGAATGTTGCAACCGATCCCATACAATAATTTTCTCCTCTTTATAGAGTTACATAATGATATATATTTAATTCTGGCATACTATTGGGTTTATTGCCTCTTTAATGTCCATATTATTAAAGGAGTATGTGTAAGAAGATAAACATTAATTATCTAATATAGGTTTCCCATGTTGAATACATATTAGTAATATGGATTACACACTTGGTGTTGGATTTGCACTTGAAAGTCAATCAAAAGGACCATCCTTAATTTCATTAATCATCATGAGACTAAAACTTTTCTTAAAGAAAAAAAAAAAAGAATTCATTGGGACGATCACATGGAAAACAATGCACGTGTAGGAAGGAGAGCATGATCAACTATAATTTTTCTTCGAGATAATTCAATCCACGACTCATAAGTCATGAACCAATCACGAGACAAGTCAATTCACGGCTCATGAACCAAACCAATCACGTGCTCTAGCTCTCGAAATTATGTCTATAAAACCTGTCTCAATCTAAGTTTGAGTGGAGACACGATTGTGTCATTTCCCTGTCTTTCACTGACACAGAAAACTAAAAAGGAAGAACAGCTAAAAGAACAGTTGATGATTGTTTTTCAAGTACCCAAAGCCTCTTTTTTTTTACTTTATAATAATTCAGTGTAGTGTGATAACAATATATCACTATAAAATTTCAAGATCCAAATGATAACATGAATAGAATTGAGGCTTCTTGTGGGCCATAAGGATAAGGAGTCGAGCAATCAAGTTTGGGACTTGTAATGTTCCTAATTCTTTTCCTTTCCAACAACAATAATGTCATTGTTTCAATCACTTAGAATGCAAATTATTTACTCCCAATACTAGTGAGTAACCCCATCAATCTACAAGAATTAATCCAAGAAATTCTACCATACACAACACATTTAGAAAAAAATCCATGATCCCTTTTATTTCATTTCAAGATGTGACATATATAAGCAGATGATTTCAAAGTTTCAGATGAGAAGTAGGAAACAACATTCTGCCACAAAAAGAAATTGCAGAAGAAAAGAGATGATTGTCAACTGGTAAAACAGAGCACTGATTACTCAAGACTTGTAACTGCCTCCCATTTTAGCAAAATACACACACATGGATTTGTTGGGATATGACAGCTTAAAAGGCAAAGGTAGTAAAGAAAAAAGGTGAAAAAGAGAAAAGATTGGCAAGCCTAAAGAGTGTGGGACTCTCTCTCTCTCTCTCTAAAGGAATATGATTCTCCTAACACCAGCAAACCAAGTCTTGATATACTGTATCAAAGGGCATTAGTACCCGAAACGAAATTAGTGAATCTACTTCAAGAAAAAATTGTGAAACAATCGTTACATTTTTCTACATCAAGAGGGTTTATCGAGTGATACTTTCAGAATCAAGTGGATTTACAAACAGGGTTGGTGGGAGGTCGAATTTCTACATTTCAATCTTTGCCTGCAATAAGCAAGACTAGCAACACTAATGATACATTCTCAACTTTGATTGCAAGCTTGGACCACCTGGGTGTTGAGAAAAAAGAAAAAAGCAAACATCATCACTTACTTGTCGATTTCCATGAGATTGGCATCCAATTATCGGACTACTTCAATCAACCATCATGTGCAGCATAAGTGAGACTCGAATGTTGTCGCAGTACCTCTTGATCAAGCCAAAGTAGTGCATGGCATCATGGGGCCTCAGGCCTTCCATGAAAAAACGATACAAGTGAGAGTGTGTTTCACGCATCACCTCCAACGATTGTTGCAATACTTTCTCTTGCTGTGGCTTATTCATCTCTGTGGCCTCCATCAACGGCAATAGCTCTCGCTCCTCCTCTTCAAAATGCTGTTTGCAGTTTTCCTGTAGAGAAAATAACCTACAATCACATTTCTAATAACCTTGCAAGTTTCAGAGGAACTCAACACGACTTCAATGGAATCCTACCTTTAACTTTTTGAGACGGGACACGAGGCGCAAGAGGGCCTCTTGGTAGTCGGGGCTTCCAGGATTCATCACTCCTATGATCTTGATCTCTTCTTTGATACCATTCATTATAGGTAGATCTCTACCATGTTCCTCATTTGCAGTTTTGCACAATCCTGCATTCATTAACACCTTTTAAATGATTTCTATATCAATCCATCAACTCGAGAAGCAAGATAACAAATCCATGCTACACATTCTGCTTTGAAAGGAAACAAGAAAACCAGTCTTCTATGGATGATTTTAGAAACTCGGACCTATTTTCTCAGCCATACAAGACACTATACCACATAAGCAAATGGCAAGAAACTTGAGCTTACGTCTCAATGCAGGGTTACGTTTCTGATTAAGATATTAAGTAAAGCATAAGCTTTAGCTTGAACTCATGAACTTGCAGCAAACCAATTTATCTAGTTCAATATCTCAATCATAACAAAGTATAGAATCAGATATTGCTTCCGCCCCTTCCCTTGGTTGATCACACTATTAAATGTTCGATTCTATCACTATACGCAGCCATAAATATGGTCTGGACATAAAACAAAGTGGGCTTCAAGATTTACAAAAAAAAAAAAACAAGAGCATTGCCGAAAAAGACAAGAGAAACGGTTATATTCTGAAATTACCACAGATCTAAGTTTTTCACGAAGCAATCAATTCACCAACCGAAGACATATCATTCGACAATAACAAAATTTCCTAAACATTTGTGCTCCAAATCACCCTCTAGAAGTTTCCTCCTCAACTATTCTCATCATGTTCTTCAATCTTCATAGTTAACCCTCAATCAATCCATCAAAGTAACCATAAAAATAAACAAATAAATCAACCAAACAAAGCACAAAAACACCAGATTACATCCTGCAAACCGTGGTGCAAGCTCCAAAGCCGATGGTACCTCAAAAAACGGTTGTACCTAACGCAAGAGTGCTTGTACCTTACTCATCCAGACAAACAAAACATTATCCAGACACACAGTAAGATTGAAAATGAAAAAATATAATTACCTCGATCAGCAGATTCGAGGATCTGAAAGAGAACTCTTTCCTCCATTTGCGCGTGCTCCAGCATCACCTGCTGCAGCTGCGAGTAGCTTTTCGCGAACTTCTTCACCTCCATCCGCGGGCTACCCATCGACGGATCCCCCTTCGTGTTGCCTCCACGCGCCGTCATGTCCTCCGCCCACTTCAGCATCCTCTCCAAATGCCAGTTTATGCTGCGGTGCTGCAGCACCACCACCCACACCACTGACGGCGTCGTCTCGCCGCACCACCCCCAGATACTACTGCTAGCAGTGTTGTTGGTCGCGGCTAAAGGTGGGTCGGGGAACTTGGCGTCCAAGTAACGGAGTATGTCCTCGACGGAGCCGGAAACGACGTCGGATTGGTATATGAGGGTCGGGTTCTCCTGGGCATTAGAAGGCACGAACTGCAGAGTTACGGGCTTGTACAGGAGGGCTAATCGTATGTGGGAGGTCGCGAAGCTATCCGGTGGGCCATAGAGCTTGATCACCGGCGGCGACTTTACCAACTCCGGCGCGATCTCCGCCGCCGATTTCTTCGCCGACCCGTAACAATTACCCATCACAGTGAAAACCCCAAGAAAGTAGAAACCCAAATGTTGATAAACAACGCAAGATTTGGAGCGAACAAATCCAAGATAGACAACCCAACAGGATTATATTACAGACATTGGTTAAGAAAACGGGAATTTCTGGTGCTCAGAATTAATTGCTGTTTGGAAATGGAAAAGAGATGGGAAGAGGTATGGTGGGGTGGGGAGGGGCTAATGCTTAGCGCGTAAGAGAAAGCTAAAACAGGGATTAACAGAAATGAGGAGACCCTTTTGTGATGCTCAGAATTTATGTATGTATATGTGTATGTATAGGTGCATGTGGATATTGCTTGATTCAGAAGGGATAGAGATATATAGGAAGATAAATGCTGAAACATTTTAATGACTTCAGATTCCTCTTCTAATAATGTCCCAAGAAATCATGATAACATCCAATCCACATTGAGTCCAATACTGTCAGACTTAAGCTCCATTTAGATATAAAAATACTACTACATGAGATTCCAATTCGACTCGAATTATGTTCGAACTCGATTGAATGGAGGACTCTTGCTAATTGAATGCTATTTATAGGATAATCTAAGTTCCTGAAATTATATCTAGTAAGTGATAATTTATTAAGGGTAAGATATTAAAGTTAACATAAGTTAGATTGACATGTAAACCTAAATATTAGTCAGAACTACTCAATTTAAACCTAAATTATCTTTCAAATCAAATTCAATCTCTTGCATATCAATATCATACTACTTACAAACCATATTATTTTATTTACACTCATGACATTGCATTCAAAAAGATTTGGAGATGCCCAAAAGAGAAACCCCTTCTCTCTTATCTAAAAATATGCATAAATATAGAATAAAAATATATAAATATAAATATTTCTTACATGAAAAAAAGAGTAGTAAATATGAATGAGTAATGGGAAATGGTGGCTCGCAGTCGTAGGCAAGGTGTTTGTTGGATGTCCGCAGTCAAACATTATTGATTTGTCACGTGTTATGTGGTTGAAGCATCCGATGGGCAGCTCACGTGCTCGACCACGTGCACACTATCTATAGACTATAATTAAATTATTAATTATTATAGTATGTATGATGATATTAATTTTAATCCTTGTCAGTCCCCAATTGAGATCCTTCTTTAATAAATTAATGTGTTTGTTAATATGATTGATAAGTCAAAGCAGTAATTTCACTACATTTACTCTTTCGATTAAGTTATTTTTTCATAAATATAATAAAAATTAATAGATATAATTATGGGTGTAAAATATTTGTATGATTCAATGTTTAATTACAAAAGAAAACATAAGTAATGTATCATTTTAAACTAATAACATAGGGATCGAAAGAAATCTATCGATGAAAGGAATTGTTAATTAATTGATAGTATTATGTAGGGTAAGTTTAATGTTTTGGATGCTATATACCTTGCAATTTCAATTTGGACAAAATCTTGAGTGGCTTTGGACATATTAACTTTATGAATATTGTCATAAACTTATAGCTCATATTTTTTAATTGAGCGATAATATTTTATTTGCTTTTTTAAATATAATCTAATACATTCTTATTTATTTAAAGTAAAGAAATTTATAAATTTTAAAATGAGTGGAGTTGGGCCATCCATTAGCCGTTGTATTGGGGCGCCTATATGAGCCCTATTTCCTAAATGTGGCCCATTAGGAGCCTATTATTGACATTCTCTATAAATAACAAGGAAGAATTTTCCCGTCCAAATTCATCTGCTATTTCTGGAAAGTTCCTTTTGGATATTTTCAAATATTGTAATTTTTATTATTTGTCATTATTACAAATTTTTTGTTGTTCATTTGTTTACTTTTCATACTATTTTATTATTATAATAATTTAATAATAAAATATTATTTTATAAAAATTTAGAGCTAAGAGTTAATATAAGGTGGCTAGGGACAACTTTTTCTAGCAAAAGTAAGAGTGGTTTTCAAGAATATGTCTCTTCATATTCTTGAGTTCTAAATTAATTATACTTATTACAAGCAAATGGAAATTAGTAATTGTTGAGAAAAGAAGCAAAAATATGTTGACAAATAAGTATTTAAATGGTTTATTTCATTTATACCTTTTTCTTTAATTTACATTCAAATGTCAAATTTTTTAAAGATTACAAATAGTGAACATCTATTTGTAAAATTGTAAAAATACATTTAGAAATTTCAAAATGAATATATATATATATATATAAGAATTTGAAAAAGTTTATAATTTTGAGAACTATGAAAAATCTTAAAAGTAATAAAAAAATCTTGAAAATAATAATGTCAAATGAATGAATCTAAGAATGTAAAATCGAGAAATTAAATGATAATGTAATATATAAATTATGAACATATATAAATAACATCTAGAAAAAATATTTTGTAATACAAATATTATTAATAAGCAATTTTATAATAGAGTATTAGTTGAAATAATTAGAAAAAAGAATTAACCTGATGATCGTTTAAAAGTTTTTAAATTTGTTTAAAACACACACGTTTAGAATATAAAATTTGTTTCAAAATCCTTAAAATAATTTTAAAGCTATATATATTTTTTAAGTACATGCTAAATTATTTAATTAAAAAGTATTGTCAATATTAGTCAAATCATATAAAAAAACAAACGACAAATTTGTAAGTTAACAACTATATATAATAGTCACTTTTTAATCATAAAGTATTTACAAACTACAAAATTTCTAACATTATTTCAATAATAGTTATTGTTGTTAGTACAAAATAATTAATTATGATTTGAATGTAATTAATAATAGTACAAAAATATTAGATATTTCAAATCATGTCATATATTGAATATAAACTTTTCAATTTATGACTTTTATATATATTATGAATATTATTCAATAAATTTATAATATACACTTTTAATGTAGAAATATTTTAAATTATAAGTCGTGCAACGCACGGGTGTAATGCTAGTTAGACTAACAAACAAAGTTAATATTTTACAAACATGAATATTTATTTATTTCTCTAATATTATTTGTCACATGACCCACTAATATTCTCGATAGTTGCTATGAGGAAGGCACATACATATATAAGATTAATGTTTTTGTATTTGTGGGTGGGTCTAGAAAACTATAAAATTAGTATATAATTTTAACAACAATAGTTTAAATGATTGCTTTTAAGAAAAAAGGAAAAGAAAAATTAATACGATCCACTCCTTATAAAATCCTATGTATGAATTCTCAACTGGTATTTTGTAACGGATAATTTTTTGTTTTAAAAAAGAAAGGAAAAGAAAATTTAATATAACACATTTAAATTCTATTGTAAACTATATTTTGTCACATATAATCTAAAAAAGATAGAAATGTGAAACACTTTTATATATAAGAAGAAATGTCTTATTTATACCGACTTCAAAAAATAAATAAATAGTTATATAGAATTTGTGAGTAATTATATGAACAAACTGATTTGCTCACCCATATCAAATTAACAATTTCCACAAAGATTCTCTCTTTCCACTCCTTCAACGCTCATGACCTCACATCTATTTCAATATAATTTTAAGTGGAGGAAGTCTCAGAACGTATCACGTATCATGTTATGTGAGATCGGTTGACCTACAACCCAAAGTTCTCAATTCACATATAAATTAATGGATATGAGTTTAATACATGGATAAAAGGAACATCTCACAGAAATCATCCGTGACACCGTCTCACACAAGTTTTTTTGTTTTAAGAGGGGTTTGATCTAAAATCAGGACCATGAAAAATATCAATAGACTTTTGGTTTCAAGTATTTAAAGGTAGAAAAGACTTTTTTTTTTTAATAATATCTATCGATGATGTGTAATGATTTAATCATTAAAAAAATTATGTAATATAAAATTAATAAGCATATTACTGGCATCAATAGTGGACTGATGTGCTCATCTGACACATCTAGATAGTGATTAAAAAATATTAATTTCATGTTATATAATTGAAAAGGTAAAATGGTACTAATGTTGCAAGATGTTTTAGGATTGTATATAATACAAAATTGAACGGATAAATGTTCAAATTTGTTTGAAATGTTATCAAACTTCATAATTTATGTTTAAGTTTGTTTGATAATTAATATAGTCGAGTTCCATTTGAACTCTAAATTTTATCAAATGTAAAAGTATGTTCAAATATGTTTGATATATTTATCAAATTAAGTTCAAATGAAAGTTGTAACAAATATTCTCAAATCAAGTATCAAAGTCCTACAATCAATAAACACACCCAATTATTTAAACAATCCACTTTAAAATTATTCTCAAATCAAGTATCAAAAGTCCTACAATCATTAAACACATCCAATTATTTAAACAATCCACTTTAAAATGACAAATTCGTATCAAATTTCTGAACACACCCTACAACATTAGTATTTCACCCTTTCCATTATATAACATAAAATATAATAACTAATAAAGATTGAGAATCTTTATATCTTTCAGTATATATTTACTTTGGATTTATTTAGGAAGAGATGTGTTTAGTAATGGGTGGGGTATATAGAGCCCGACTCGCAAAAATATTACAGTAGTGAAGACATTAATAGAAGTGGTAGGTTAGACAAAGACGATAAGAAGAAGCAATATGCTTCGACATGCAATCAGAGCAACATTTCTTGAACGACTTCACGTCAGTCTCTCACAGTCCCTCATCAAACACTACTTTGCTTCCATTCAACAATTCAACTGATCCCACTCCCATTTCCGCCGCAATCGATTCCAAGAAATCGTATATTCCCAAGAAATGCATTGCTCTCTTGCACTCCTGCGCCTCCTCTCTCCCCAAACTGAAGCAACTCCACGCATTCTCAATCCGCCGTGGCGTCCCTCTTTCCAGCTCCGACATGGGAAAATACTTGATCTACAAAGTGGTCTTTCTTTCCGGGCCGATGCAGTATGCTCGCAAAGTGTTTGATCAAATTTCGCACCCAGATGTGTTCACGTGGGGTACGATGATCAGAGGGTATGCTGACAGTGATGACCCAGCTCCGGCGTTGAATGTATACCGGCAAATGCGTGGGAGTTTCGTGCAGCCTGACACGCATACGTATCCTTTTCTTCTCAAAGCCATTGCCAAGGTGATGGCCTTGAGAGAGGGCGAGAAAGTGCACGGCGATGCGTTGAAAAATGGGTTTGAATCATTGAAGTTTGTTCAGAATGCTTTGGTTCACTTGTATGGCGCCTGTGGCCGGGCAGAGAGTGCTCTTCAGGTGTTTGAGAAAATGCCTCACAAGGATCTTGTAGCTTGGAATTCTGTGATTAATGGGTATGCTTTAAATAGCATGCCCAACGAAGCATTGACCCTTTACAGAAAACTGTGCTTGGAGGATGTTAAACTAGATGGATTCACATTGGTGAGTTTGTTTACTGCATGTTCTGAGCTTGGTGTCTTGGCTTTGGGCAGGAGAGCACATGTGTATATGATGAAAGTTGGTTTAGATAGGAATTTGCACGCAGCCAATGCACTTTTGGTTTTCTATGCCAAGTGTGGGAGTATCAGGGATGCAAGAAAGGTCTTCAATGGAATGGAAGCAAGGAGTGTCGTATCATGGACTTCGTTGATTGTAGGCTTAGCTGTCAACGGATTTGGTGAGGAAGCACTTGATCTTTTCAAAGTGATGGAAATGCAGAGATTCATTCCTACAGAGATTACTTTCATTGGGGTGCTTTATGCTTGTAGTCATTGTGGTATGGTGGATGCGGGGTTTGCTTATTTCGACAAGATGATGAAGGTATATCATATTGTGCCTAAAATCGAACACTATGGTTGTATGGTTGATTTGATGGGACAAGCAGGTTTAGTGAAACAAGCATATGACTATATTTACAAAATGCCGATAGAACCTAATGCTGTAATCTGGAGAACTTTACTTGGTGCTTGTACAATAACCAAGAATTCAATGATTGGGGAGATTGCTAGAGATGAATTAAGAAGGTTAGAGCCTAAACATAGCGGAGATTATGTGCTTCTTTCCAATCTTTACGCATCAGAAAGGCGTTGGTCTGATGTTCATAATGTGAGAAAAGCTATGCTTAAAGATGGAGTAAAGAAAGTGCCAGGACAGAGTCTTGTCGAATTAGGAAACCGCGTGCATGAATTCTTGATGGGAGATACTTCTCATCCTCAAATGGAGGCTATATATGCAATGCTTTCGGAGATGACAAGGTTACTGAGATTGGAAGGTTATGCACCTCATACATCGAACGTGCTTGCTGACATAGAAGAAGAAGAGAAGGAGACGACATTGGCTTATCATAGTGAGAAGATTGCTATTGTGTTTGTGTTGATTAATACGTCGCTTGGGACCCCTATTCGGATTGTGAAGAACTTACGGGTTTGTGGGGATTGCCATGTCGCGATTAAGCTGTTATCGAAGATTTTTAAGAGGGACATTGTTGTTAGAGATTGTAGCAGGTTTCGTCATTTCAGAGACGGAGTTTGTTCTTGCAAAGATTACTGGTAGTTTGTTGTGCACTTGCAATTCGTCATTTGCTTTTTTCATGAATTTTGGGTACTTTAACTTTAGTCCTCTAACTATTAATTTTAATCTACTTTGCTTGGAATTTAGACTTTTGTCTGTGTAGATGAATTGCTAACATTTACTTTTTTATTCTTGCATTCATGTGGGGAAAATTTGATATTCAAAATATCACAGATGAAGTTTAGGGAGGAAAAAAAATAGTTAGAAGAGTAAAAAAAAAAAAAAAGTAAAATTATGGGTCAATTTCTGAAGTACCAATTTTCATATGTAAAGTAACTTATCTATCAATTTTTCTGGAAAATAACTTTTTTACCCAATTTGGGCAGTGAAATATCTATAATACCCTCAACTTAAGTTAAATTTACATAAGAAAGGTTCAGAAAAATATTCTGGACTCGAGTCAAGTTTTCTCGACTCGAGTCAACTTTTCAGATAAGGTGAACATGTCGTGAACACGGAATATAATATTGTATCCACGAAATGCAGCAAGGTTCAACATGTCGTGAACACGGAATATAATATCGTGTTCACGATATGCTGATATATTTGTGTTCTCGATATGCTGATATCGTATTCACGATATGCTGATATATAATATCGGAGGTATTTCTACTTTATGTAAATATAAATTAAGTTGAGGACATTATTGATATTTCGCTCTCAAATTTGGTAAAAAAAAGTAACTTCTCAAAAAAATGGGTGAACAATTTCCGTGACATATTAAATTGGGTAGTTGGAGGTATTTCCACTAAAATTTTCTAATGGCGGGCCTCAAAATCTTAACCCAACCCAACTTACCGGTGGATTGTGGGTTAGGCGGGCCGACCCACCAAATTATTCTTTAATTTTTTTATTTTTTTTTTAAAAAATTCAAAGGAAATTGAGTATATATGTAACATATATATACATTTAATTACATATAATATATGAAAACACTTTTTAAAATAATGCTTTCATAAAAATCTCTTAATTTCTATATATAAATAGCACATATCAATATTCTATAGCTCATTGCTTGCATGAGGTACGAATTATCATCACTATTAAACATTTCTCTTTATTTTTTTTATTAAAAAATATATAAAAATAAAGGCGGGCCAACCTACTAAGCCCACGGGCCAACCCACCACGGGTCAAACCCACTTTGACCCACTTTTTTACGGACCTAAAATTACTCAACCCAACCCTCCATTTTTGTTTGGCGGGGCGGGCCGGCCAACGGGCTTGGCTCGTTTTGACAGCTCTATGTGCAGGTATAACATAGCAGCATTTCTTATGATAATTATGGCAAGTGTACATAAATTCGAACAAATTCTTAATTGCACAATAATTAATTCATATGTGATAGTCTCACGAAACTCATATATAAATTGCACAAATTAAAACTCATGTGCAAATGTCGTACTGTACGACGATTGAACTTATTATAGAAAAAGACATACTTTATAGTTGAGAAAGACATATTTGAAATATATAATAAAATGTATTAATTATAGTTGAAAAACATATACTTATACCTGTAAAAGACGTACTTATATCTTGTTGTACGTGAGACAATCTCACATGAGACCAACTCTATAAAATGTGGGTGAACTTATCTCACAAAATTAAATACGTGACACAATTTCATCATTCTTCAAAGCATTTATTATGTAATAGTTATAAAAAGCACAAGATTTGCCCCTAATTACTCTCTCGTTTTGTGCACTTTTATGTAACGGATCCCATTTGCCTTTCTTTCTTTCTTTCTTTCTTTCTTTCTTTTTTTTTTCTCAAGCATTAAATATTTCTTGCTAACATTTTTCACAAGAAAAATAGTCGTGTAAAATGCTACTTGAAAATATATGAAGGCGATCGATCCTAGGCCTGTATATTATACATTGTCCAAAACAATTGTTAATGTTGAGGACTGATTTAATTACTACTTTGATGAGCAATTAAATGATGCTACTATTTCCTATTCACATACACATATAAAGATTATTTTTTCAAATTAATAAAACTCAATAAATCTTGAAAATATGTTTAATTTATCATTCCAATTTTTGTCGATTCTATATGCTCAAATAGTTGCTTAAATAATTGTTAAAACAGCTTCTTCACGACTCATTAATCACTAAATAATGGAAAAATTAATTAATGACGAACAAAATAAAATTGAAAATGTTAAACTCAACATATATATAAATGGGAAAAACCTTTGCAGTACTAATTCAAATTATTTTTTATTTGTCTGGATGTCCAAGTAATTGTTGAAATTAACTTGTTGTATATTATGTTTGCAAACTTAGGGGTATTGCTCATTAACCTTCATCCTAGAGTTAATTAAATGACAATTCGTAGAGTTAATTGATCAGGACGAGTATATAAAGTAGATCGATGAATTTAGCGTGTTCTAAGGTTTCGTGACAAAAATATATAGTTGAAGATTGTAACGATAAATATTCATAATTAATGGATGAAAATAGTTGAAGATTGTACCAGAAATTATTTATAAAGAATTCACCACAAATGGATAATAATTAATCTTGCTGCATATATTATTAGCAATCTATAGGTACTGTAGCTGTTTATCACACATAAACGATGATACATGGATTTAAAAAATTGTCGGAGGTCATATGAATTTAGGGTTTTTAATGTTTCACGTACGTACAACAAAAAAATATAGTTAAAAGATTGTAACGATAAATATTATACATAATGTATACACGACATCAGAATATAATTAAAGACTGCAATGACCAATATTCGTAATGGATTCGAGAAAAATGTTATCTTGCCTTTTTCGAAATCTATAGGAACATGAGGGCAAGTCCAAGCTAACTATTTTATGGAGTTAGAGAGTGATCGATTTCATTGATAATTTTTTGTACTACAGAAAAATTCAAAATTTTCTAAAACTAAGTTATAATATTTGTATTCAAATTTTGAAGATTGTTTCCACAAGAAAAATTATGACAATTATTTGTTCTTATTATAAATTTTTTAAAAAGATGCTTTTCACAAATGCTTTTTCAAATCTAACCCAAGGTTTTATGAACACACTTTTATAAACTCCTAAAAATGGGGAGCACTCACTGATTTCTATGTACTAATATTTATTAGCCTTTTCCTCTTCATTTCGAGCATTAATTAATCAACTTTTTCAAATCTGCAATCATAAAAGACCATCATAAAGCACATGAGTACCAATTTATTTAAGGGAGTTTGAGAATATATTTACACACCATTGTAAACAGATTAACATTTGATGGTGAAAGAAATATATCAATGATCGATTAAATTAATAATTGACACCAAAATAAAAATGAAATTGTTGAATTCATTCATTCGATCTTGAGTAACTAATAAAATACATTTCTTTTTTCTAGAAAATTAAAAACAAATTAAAAAAAAAAAAAAGAAGCCATAAACATGAGTTGCAAAAACAGAAATTATAAGAAAGACACAAATGCAAGAATTCATCATCATTCTTGCTCATTTCTTCTTCTCCTTCGCCTCGTCCTCCTTCTCCTCCTCCGCCTCATCGTCGGAGTCGAAAAAAAACATGGGGCTGGATTTATGGGTCCTTTCCTCCCAAGAAAAGTTCTTCATTTCTTCAGAAAAACTCTGCAGATCATCAAATGATGAGTCAGCAGCATCATCCTTATCCACATAAACCAATGGATCATCACTTCGAGAGTGCTTCAAACGCCGGGGTCGAGCCTGTCCAGCCTTCTTGGCACGATAACCTTCATGCTCCAGGCAAAAACCAAGAAGGGGTAATGGTGGGGATGGAGGTGGTGAATTAGGGTTTCCTAAACCCATGGAAGCAGAATCGGGCTCGTGCTCGTCGCCCGATTCGATGTTGGGATCGCTCATGTAGTTGAGGTTGGGATGCTCTTTCAGAACATCCTTCAAACTAATGTACTTGTGTTCACCCATTAAAGCTGAACACAAGTGGCAATTAAGGTGATGGAGCGAGCGAGCGAGCTAGGGTTTTATGGCCTGCTGTGTGAGTTTCTGTGTGCGATGAGTGTGCACTTATAACCATGGCTGCCTCGGTGAAATTACCCTTTTAGCCCCACAATAAGACAAGCTGTAACAAACCACATTGTTTGTGTGTTGGTGTTGGGAAAAATGTGAACGTTTTCAAACGGTATAGTGTTCCAATGACATGTATGTGTGAAGAGGGATGAGAATTTACCCATTTCGATATTTATTTTTGAATCACTTTTAATAGCATATTTATCTACAGATATGTGCCATTAATGGTTGTTGTTAGCTCAACCAATCTTAAAACTTTTGATTTATTTTTCTTCTTCATATCTATTCATTTTGAAAAGGGTTTTTCTTTCACTTTTACATCTCATTCATACTTTTTTGAAACGAAACAGCTTTGTATGTAAAATTGCTAGGTGGTTTTGACAGTGGTTTTCATAATTATACATGTAACGTCTATAGTAAAATATACGAGGAAATTATACATGGAATAGAGGGTTCCAAGAAAATTTCAATTTTTTTTGTCTTATTTTTCCTTCGATTTTGGTTTCTGAATAAACCAATTTTAGATTTTAGAATGCATTGAAATGCCATGTTTCAAACAATAAAGCCACGAAGAACATTGGAAATTTATTTATTGTTTCAATCACTCAATATTAATTATCGTGCATATACATGATATACAGAAATGTCAATTTATTTAAAGATAATCGACTAATATGATATGACTAGAAATCCAATAGGCATTTTGATGTAATTGAAGTATTCTTCTTTTATAAAATGGAATCACTCCATATGTTTCTTAACTTAATTCATCGACCTATTCATAAACATTTTTCCCAATTATGTACTTGATCTTGATGTTAATTAATTGCTGCTCTCTTTCCACAAAAGCTCCTGATATAATTAGATATTCGCTAATTATATACGTCCCACAAAAATAACACACATGTTTATTACTTGGATTGAGAAATAATTTTAATATTTTAAGAAAATTTACTGTACTCTTATTTAATGTTATTCTTAGAAGGACGATAGGTGTAAATACAATTGTTAATTCGAAATAATAAGATGGAAAGAGTGAATGTCATTATAAGGTATATTAGGAAAAAAGTATTTAATACACCTTAAAAAAGAAAGTGAATTGTCGTATTAGGAAAAAAGTATTTAATAAACCTTAAAAAAAGTAAGTGAATTGTCATATTGGAAAACATTAAACTATTTTTGTGGATCGGAGATGATAATAATACATTCAAACCATATGAATTAAGAAAATATAAATGAAATTGGTGAAAAATATATATGTAATTTGAGTTATTATATAGTCTGAGACTTATTGTAATTTACTTTATTGAAAAAAGAATCATCAAGACTAGGCCTTCATCACTAGTATATTGAAGAAGATAACATGATATATAGATACTTTAAATACTTGTTAAACTAGAAACAAATTAGCTACTCGCTCAAGCTTGACGCGATTAATTTCAGCTAGCTCGGTTCAACTCAATTGCACGCATATATGACTTCAAGTCGGCCACTCAAATAGCTTCTTAGAAAAAGCTTTTGATCAGAGAATACTGATAGAGCAGAAATACCATTTATTAAACTTAACAAAATAGTAGTTAGTGCTAGAATCTCCACCATAAAATATAAACCAAATGACATGTCACCATGGGAACAACAGATATTCATAGAGTACCAGACTATCACTTTGTACATTAAGATGAAAATGACAATGTCTCCTTAACAGATAGCCAAATAAAAAACGAACTCTTAAAATCTCAACGAAACATCAACCAAATGAGGCAGATTAGGACAAGAGCGGCACCTCCAACCATCAGCTTCATGCGAAGATTTTGCAACCACATCTGCCTGCGTAGCTGCCTTCCTTGCCTTTGGAAGCTATCGGCCTGAATTTGTTTTCCATAAACGCATCAACAGGAGAAATACGAGCAAGTAATTTTTCTGGGACTTGGGCTAAAAGAGGGTTATTACCTGGAACTGAAGGTTTTCAGTCTTATCCACCAGCAGTTCGATTTTCTCACCACGATCCAAAACCTGAAGGAGAACAAATAGTCTGAATATTTGCTTGATCATTTTAAATGTTTGAGGGACAGTGTGCATTGAAGAGAGTATTAAGATCCAAGTAATGCTAAAAAGTCTTTAGAGTTTAATGGATAGAAGGTTTTAATAATCCAATGGAAGACATCATCCCCATGACATGGCATAAGAGGAAAACATATAATAACAAGTTTAAACATCTCTTTTCAAAGCCCGTTGTTTACTTTCTCTGCATGTGCTAAAATTAAGGAGCTTAGCATGTTCAGCTATAGAGCCTTTAGTCAATTATTTTATATTTTGCCCCACAATTCACGTTCTTGCAGGCTATAACGTATTCTTATTCTGTCTTTTACGAATAGTTTAATACTTATATTACCTCCATCACCACCAGCTCACATTTCCTAAGTCCTGTCATTTTGCCCCTCACCTCACCCCATACTTGGAACATTTCATTCAAAATAAATACTGGAAAATGCAGATGATGGAGTTTCTAAGGCCTTCTTTTCTCAAGTGAAATACTTATGCAAGTATGCGTACCAATTATAAGAGGAGCAATGTAGGGTCAGATTAAAGAGATTATCTATGAGTAGCATATTTCAGATCAATTAGGAAATTTTTATCAAGTGTACAGCTCAACAAGCCAGAGATTGACTTATAACACTGTTATGAACCTTAAGATGTAGATGTACTTAAGAAAATTCAGCTGATACAGCTGTTTTAGCTAAAAAATCTAACTTTAATATGTGTTATTCAGCAAACCATATGTCTCATCATATACAAAGATTTGAACTTAGGCAGAGTTCTCCCAAAGCATAGGTTCCTTGCTTAAAGCTCCCATCAAGTGAACTTACATATATATATAAACACCAACTCCAACTAGCATAAAATAACTAACAGAAAAGATATCCAAGCAAATACCATTTCTTGGAAAGGTGATTAAATTAATATATCAGTGTTAATGAAGCCATGAAATCCAACAAGTATGGAAAGGGGACGGGGAGATACATATTAATACACCACTGAATGATTTTAAAAATTCCATATTACTGAAGCATCATTAATATTCTGATTGAAATTAATTGTCCCTTGGTACGCATGAAGAGTGTGCTTGCATGCATGAAAGTCTCCATGTGCATATGTACGTATGTGTTTGCAAGCATGAGAGAGAGAGAGAGAGAGAGAGAGAACAGAGAAGCAGTGAATCCTTTAGTGGGGCCGACTAAGCAAATCTGCGTTTTAGTTTTTGTCCGTGAGCAATTACAACAACCAATCTAAAACATTAACTTCCCAAGTAATAAAAGTATCATAAAATTAATATTAATACATTACTAAAATGATGATAAAAATTCCACATCACTGAAACATCATTAATTATCTGACTGAAATTAATTGTCCCTTGGTATGCATGAAAAGCGTGCTTTCATGCATGCATGTCAATGCACGTCAAATTCTATGTAAGTGTTTGCGCGCGCACGTGTGTATGTGTATGTGAGAGAGAGAGAGAGCAGAACAAACATGCAGTGCATCTTTTAGTGGAGCTTGACAAAGCAAATCTAGGCATTTGTCCTTGAGTGATCATAAGGATCAAACTAAAGGTATAACTACCTATAAGGCTATAACCCAATTAATTATAATAATATAATATCATAATTTTCAGGCAGAAGATTCACCCTCTGAGCATGTGTGTGTATGTGTGTGTGTGTGAGAGAGAGAGTCTCTCTTAGCGTGACATACAACCAAATTTTGCGATACAACTATGAAATACAGATCCAATAATTTATTGGATGTGTAAAATAAATATGCAGCACGACTATCAAGCCATTTAAAAAAACATTCACTAATTGAGAGAAACATCTCTATAATTTTCTCCAACCAGTTATGCTCAACATAAGCACCAAACAACCAAGAAGAGAAAAGGGATGAAATAGTGCAATGACCAATTAAAATGAAGGGATACTGCGTAAGAGTAAAATGGATAGCAATGGGCCATTATTTACTTTATTATAAGAGTACGATGAACTATAACTGTACCTTCTCAATGTTGTCCATCATTATCCCTTTGACCTCTGTTATTTGAGCCTTCAGTTTGGACAGCTTATTCATTTCCTCAGGATGACTCATACAATACTGCATGTGTTCTTTAAGCCTCGGCCTAGTAAATAAAAAAGAACATGAATACCAGAATATACCAAAATAGATGATTAAAGTTGCCATATATTTAAACTAAGTTTTAGACACACCCAAATTCTCGATCAAGATTGTATGCGATGCTAAATCGATCATTGAATAACTCATCATCTTCATCTTCATCATCGGCCAAAGGGTGTGGATCGTCATTCTTGATGCTAGCACCATAACGTTGCTTAAAGTCCTCCTTCACTCTCTCCAGAAACACAAAGGGTACACTTCTTCCCATTGATTCATCTGCAACAACAAGAAAGACTGCCCACCAAACAAGATTTAGCATTTCCAGATGTTATGTAAGCAGTACAAGTGCATAGGATAGCCAATCTTATAGAAAAGACATATACCAAATCCGCTATCAAGAAGGAAATTGAAGGTGTGGCCATCGCAAGAGTACGTGTACTTGCTGCTGTTAGAAGGAAGCTTTTGCAAGCACTGGACCGCAATCGTGCTGAAGTTTCCAGAATAAGGAGTGTGCTCTGCCAGCACTACAGTCCCTTTCGCGACGAAGCTATAAATCAAGCCTTTTGGAGTCATTGTTGAAAAGACAATATGCCCCCAACAATGTGAACGTTAGCAGCCTAAAATATTAAATCAATCCAATTAGTAATCGACACTTAATTCAAACTACAATACTCCCAAACCCCCCACTGAGAGAAAGAAAGAGCAGTGTATATACAACCAACATTCTATTATAAATAGTAAATGAACCACAAATCAGTATACTTCACTTATCAGCCTAAGATATTAAATAAAACCAATCAATAACCCAAATATAAATCATACACAATACTCCCAAAACTCCATAGAGAGAAAGAAAGAACAGTGTATACACAACCAAAATTTAAACAGTTAATAAATCACAAATCAGCATATTTAATATATCACAACCAAACAATATACCCTGCAAATCAATTCTCTTTCCACCGGATCATCACTCGGGTGACAGAAGAATTAACCCTAAAAGACATAAAATCAAAATAACACATAAACAATAACAAATTTTGATGAAATTATAGAACAATAACACGCTAACAGAGGTAATAGGCAACTAAATGAGCAGCAATTCACGCCAAACACGAACAGATTACTCATCGCACCGACTAAAAACACTTGTCTATAAGAGGTCAAAATAAATTTCAGGAAAATAAACTGGCATCGATAATCGGCGAGACAAGAACCATAACCTCTGTAATTTCGAATTGCGTATCAAAACTTTGGATCGATCGTGAATTAGAGTTGGGGAGATAGTTCCGATGGTGGGTTTCGTTACGTTGGAGTGAAGAAAATTGTGAAAAGGTCGCTGTAGAGTTGACAGCAGAGTAGTCGATGTGGAAGAAAAGAACTGTCGAAATTTATGAATCTCGTCGCTTTTGTTTGGTTCTGAAATTCACAGTTTTACGTCTCTTCTTTTTGGGAATTTTATGATATGACCCCTCAACTTAACCTTGGTGTCAGTTTGATCCAAGGATGAAAATATCGGTTTCGATTGATATATCGATATCTTAATTTTATGGAAATATTGATGGATATATCGGTACATATATTTTTTCAATATTTACCGATATATTGCCGATATTTCCCGATATTTATCGATATTTACCGATATTTTCCCGATATTTATCGATATTTCAACAATATTTTATTTCTTTGATATTCATGAATTTTCTTATAATTTTTACCTGAAGCCACTGATATTGAAATCGATACCAATTTTTACCGATATTTAGCTAATAATTATTGATTTTTCATTTATTTTTTATCAAAAAATGAAAATATCGTAGATATATCATGACAGCCCGTTTTTGTTTCGGTCACTTGAAAAAACGGAAATATCGGGGATATATCGGAGATATATCGAAATATTTTTATCCTTGATTTGATCCATCTACTCATTAATACGTTCACTTTTACCCTCTTTGGTCATTAAATTGTTTAGGTGACCTAATCCGACTTAAACCTCCACGCACATCAGTGGCTGCTCTAAACCCTCGTAAATTCGCTTTCAAGTGTTATATCTTTAGCCATACGTCTCATACCTTTCATATCTGTTAATTATGTTAGTCATAGTTTTTAGCTATGTTGGTCATATCTTTTGGTTATGCTAATTTTATCTTTATATCTATTATCTATTATTATTATTACTATTATGAATGTTTCTTACAAAATATGAATTGTCTAATATATCCTTAATAAAGATTATATTTTAAGGTTATAATAGTAATTTAAATTTTTCGTATTTAAGTAATTTTACATTAAAATTCTAAATTAAGGTCATATAGAATTCTATTATATATGTATGACTCTAATTTAATATAATTTTTTTATACTTATAAAAAATTATTATTTAAGATCATCATGGTAATTAATATTTTTTCATTTAAAAACTTCATTCTCCACGTGCGACACAAGTACTCTATACTCATATTACATAAAGGCCGATAAATGTATGATATCTATATATAAAGGTTTAATACAAAGGTTTTTTATATTGCACTAAGGATATGATATTTGGACATAAATGTATGACTACACATAAAGTTTAGGTATAAAAAAAGGCGTAGATCCGGATCAACCTAACTTCGGATCTACCTAACCCAACCCACAAGTTACATGTATATCTGTTGTATAGGAGACTTTGTTCTTTCAAATATGATATGCAT
Source organism: Scutellaria baicalensis (assembly GCA_005771605.1). Classification (NCBI taxonomy): domain Eukaryota; kingdom Viridiplantae; phylum Streptophyta; class Magnoliopsida; order Lamiales; family Lamiaceae; genus Scutellaria; species Scutellaria baicalensis. The sequence continues at coordinate 75,550,008 of CM016721.1, read as the reverse complement.
CTTTGTATATGATACTTTGTTCTTTCAAATATGATACTCCCTTCGTCCAAACTCAACTTGTCTACTTGTCATTTTAGTTTGTCCCAATTGAACTTGTCAGCATATAAATGGAAACAAAAGTCAAATATTAATACACATATTTCATCCTTATTACAAAAATGTCACTAAAAAGTAAAAAACAATCTTAAAATGTCACAAAAGTCAAATACTCATATCCTCATATTTCACCCTTATTACAAAAATGTTACTCAATTATCTTAAAAAACAATAGTCAACTGTTTTTTCTTAACCTCCGTGCCCGGTAAAACTAGGCAAGTTCAACGGGGACGGAGGTAGTATTTAATTTATCAGAGATATAGAAATCACAAAAACTCCTATTTATCGTGATATCTTAATTTAGAACGGTCAGATGAGATGATCCAGCAACATTCTTTTGTATTTTAGGAGTCCATAATAGTGTAAACATAAATTTAAATTGAACGAACCTTTTGCTTATGTCTTTCTCAAATATTATATTGTTCGATTAATTAAACTTTCTTGACAATATATGACAAGTTTTACATTTTTTGTATACACAAAAGATAAAATTTGTCACTTATTTCCATCTCCAACAAGTGCACGATTCTTTGTTAAAAAAAATATTTCACAAGACAGAAAAGAAAAGAAAAGTTGTTGAGATAGTTCAACTCAAAAGCACTATTGAGTGAAATAGCTTTAAAATCTTAAACATCCACTCTTATAGTCATCACATGCATCAAAACATTCAACAACATATGTTTCAAAGTCATTGATCCAAGAACATTATGTACAATGGAAAAGATCACATTCCCATAAATATATATATAGGACTGCAACTAAATTAAACCAAATAGAAAGAGAGATAGAATATCCATTTAAATATCATCACCAAATAGTTGAAAAGTTGGAGTGGTTTTAAATTTGTGTAGTGTCCAAGTAATGATAGGGCTTTCGTTTCTCAAGATTAAGAATATATAGGTGTGAGTTTGGCACCAGCCTCCCATGAATACTCGAATTCATGAAGAACAACACCTCCTTTCGAGTTCTCCTTCATTGTCTTCGTCATCAATCCTTGATACCCGTAAAACGGATGAGTTGATGGAATACGAGAAAGTATTCCACCATCTTCTTCTTCTTTTTTCTTCTTCCTCTATCTCGGGAATCTCATAGTGAGATTAAAACCCGGGGTTAGTGAGTTGTAGGAGCATTCGCAAATCGCCCCCCCTTTCAGATTCTCTTCAAACACTTTCTTCACCAGATTTCTCCGTCCCCAAAATCTATATCTTCCCACCATTGTTTATGTACGTATTTAGGGTTTAGAGAGTTTAGGGTTTATGCGTCAAAAATTTCAGTATATAACTGATCGAAATTACAACTAATAATGAAAAGGACAACATTTAATTTAAAAACACACCAGATCCAGTAGGCAAATACTTCACCAATATTCCCAACTGCTTGTACAACCTCATTGACATGTGATTAAGGTTTCCAAAATTATTAATTATGTCCATTATGGCAAACATGAACGTAAACAAAAAACACAAAATTAAACTGTTGGGGGAGACGAAGAAATCCATGGATTAATCGATTATAATGTATATTCAACATGATTAATGAATGTGCACAAGAAAGTTTACAACATACCTTTTGGATTCTTTTTTGTAGTTCCAATTAGTAACCCTTCTCCAATGTTTTCTCAAGAAATTTTATGCACTATTTGTATCTAGACACTCTATTCAATAGCTAATTCTAAAAAGTTGTAAAACTCTTTTTTCTTGCTTTTCAAGACTCCAAATCTATATTGATTTTATTCATATCAGAATGGATTAATTAATAAAATACAGAGGCTTTTGATAATTTCGCACAATAAGTTTTGGGGTTAACAATTTCTTTTTAAACTTGAAAATTCAGAAATTTAGGTAATTTCAACTCAAATGACCAAGTACAGGTATAATTTCGGATCGAACCCTAGTTTGGCTATATTTATATCTATGTATCATACGCTTGTGCATGTGTAATTTTTTCATTAGCCGATCTTAATAAATAGATCGTATAAGGATAAAACCAAGTAATATAGCAATAAACAGAGTTAGTTTGAAAAATCACAGCAGAGAGTTGCTGGATTTGTCACAACTCAAGGGATATCTTGGCTCCATGAGAAACAAATTGCAAGAGATGCAAGTTTGATCTTTCAGAATTTCAATACAAAGAGCCATGAAACATATTTTCAGATGATTGACAAAGCAAATTCTTGCAAACATCATTTGTGCTTCAAAGCATTTGGAGCCAACAATTGAAACATTTAAAAATAATAGGATTTTGTTCCTTTGTCCCAAGTAAGTGAAGCATCAACTCAAGTGTGGATGCATTTGGAATGAATCCATTAGCATTCATTTCCTCAAATAATGTTGCTGCTTCATTATATTCACCACTCCTAATAAATCCTTGGACTATGACATTGTAGGTGACTGCATCTGGTAGCATATTCACCTCTTTCATTTTCGATAAAAGACGTTTAGCTTCCTCCATTTCACCTTTTTGGCAACATCCATCGATCAAGGTAGTGTATTTGGGTTCCAATCCTTTGGAAGGGAGACCATCAAAAATAGCTTTAGCCACGTCAAGTTTTTTAACTTTGCAGAATCCATTCATGACAATGTTGAAGTTGTTCTCCTTTGTGCTCCAATGCATCCAACAACTTCAACTTGCCTATTTTCACACAATCCATTCAACATGTTACAATAAGTATAAAAATCTGGTTTTAGCCCAACACCTTGCAACTCTTCAAAAAGCTCTAGTGCAGCAGAACATCTGCCAACATGAAACAATCCCTGCAACATGGAGTTAAAGTTAGACAAATTTGGTTTCAGCCCTTTACGTGGCATCTCACGAAAAAGATGAACGGCATTCTCTATCTCCTTTTTCTTACAATATCCATTAATCAAAATGGAATGGATCAAAAACATCCCTAACTTAATCTATTCGTCCTTGAAGGCAATATGCATCCATCAATGCACTGTAGGTGACTACATCAGGAACCACATTTTGTTGTATCATGATGTCGAGAACTTTTTCTGCTTCACCCACCAATCCTTCCTTACAATAGGCATCAATAATAGATCTTGCAATCTATCATCTCCTTCAATAATGTCTCAACTTGTTTCCACTCACTAATACTAGATAAGCCACAAATCAAAGAATTGCAGGTGACAGCATTAGGCAAGATGATGCCTTTTTCAGACATTTCATTAAAGAGCTTCAAAGCAGAGTCTGTCATTCTATATTTGCACAAAGCATCAATAAGCATGTTATAGATGCGTACGTTAGGCTTACATCTCCTGTTTTCCATTGATCTTAGCAGTTTGGTGGCCATTGCAATGTTACCAGCCTTGCAAAGTCCGTCAATTACAGTCCCATAAGTAACCACATTTACATCACAAAGCCTTTCTCTCACCATCTTCTGAAACAATTCCTGCGCTTCAGAAATCCTATTTTCTCGATAAGCCCTTCAACAATGTGTTGAAGGTGACAACATTAGGAAGACAACCACGCTTGAAGAAACAAGTAAGAACCGAAAACCCATAATTGACCTTGTTATTAAGACAACAACTGTTCATAACAATATTCAAGGTGTACTCATTAATTGGAATGCCCGAATTGCAGAAATCTTTGAAAAAGGGAAATGGTAGCATCATATTCTTTCAGATTAAGCACAGAAGAGAGCAATCGAGTAAATTGATGGGAGAGGCCTCATTCTAGATATTTTATCATACACTTTGAGTGCATCATTCAACCCATTAATATTTGTCAAATCAACATACTTTTTCTCATAAGAACTGCAATTTGCAACAGACTTCCTACTGAAATAACGAATCGAGGTAAGAGAGAAGAAGTGGAAATTACCAGATGCATAGAAATGAAGGGAAGAAGATAGAAATCGCGACATGTTTTCGCTTATTTCTTTACTGTGGCTAAAAGACGTTTCTCTATACCTTTTTGTGGCAGAAGTACATAATTCTCAAAAAGCGTAATTGAAAAAAAAAAAATCACCATTTTTTTTTAATTACAAATTTATCCCCATTTTTTAATAATTACAAAACAAATCACAATCTTTGTTCACTGTTGCAATTTTGACCACTTTCATATTTTTTGACCGTCGGAGTCCACATGTCCGGCTAACATGCCACGTCACATACCACATGGGATATCACATCATCTCCAACCAAAAAAGATTTAAAAATCAAATTGCAAAATAAAATCACCATTTTTCTAAAGTTGCAATTTAATTTCAATCTTTTAAAAATTAGCAAAAAAAAAAACAACATACTTTATTTTACAATTTGAATTTATTCTTTGATACTTTAATTATCATAGAAACACCACATACTTTTATTCTTTGATGCTTTAATACTCGTATACACAGCAATTAAAAGAACAAGAATGCAATTTTTCTAATAAAATGTTGTAATTGTGAGTTGTGATTTAATTATCTTCAAATTAAAAAAAATATTTAAATTAATATTGTAGATACGACATTATAGTTTATGTGATGTTTTTATGATAATTAAAGTATCAAATAATAAATTCAAATTGAAAATGAAGTATGTGGATTTTTTTGTTAATTTTTAAAAGGTTGAGATTAAATTGCAACTTTAGGAAAGGTGATGATTTTATTTTGCAATTTGATTTTTAAATCTTTTTTGGTTGGAGATGACGTGGCATCCCATGTGGCATGTGACGTGGCATGTTAGCTGGACACGTGGACTCCGGTTGCCGGAAAATACAAAAGTGGTCAAAATTGCAACAGTGAACAAATGTTGTGATTTTTTTTTGCAATTATTGAAAAGTTGGGATAAATTTGCAATTTTTTTAAAAGGGGCATGTTTCCTTTTTTTTATAATCGATATTATTGGAAAAAAACCAATATTACAAAATATCAATATATATGTTGATACAATATCACAAAATATGATAAAATCGAATAAAAATAGGTTTAAAATCACACCAATTTCGGGGAGGGTCATTAATTAGTTCGTATCTATAATCATATCAATTAAGCAATTTGATAGTTTTATTTATATTTTTATTCGATTCGATGATATTTTGTGACATTGTTTTGTGATATTGGTTTTTGGGTCATCCACAATTAATATCGATATTTGAATATTAGTTTTTATCCAATAATATATATATATATATATATCTATGGACAGTCTATAATTAATATCAATAATTTGAAATATTATATTTTATATAATATCAATAACTTGACGATAATTATTTTTATTGAAAATATGTATTGAAAAAATAATTGTGTGATAATAATTTTTGTTGATTAATATTATTTAAATATATATAATAGTAATTAAATTGAATTATGAATTGGAAGTATATAAAAACCAGTTAATTTTCTATTTAATTAGATATTTTATCTAATATAATAATTAATAAAATAAAGAGATATTTGTTTTTCTATATCCAAGTAAACATGATTTGAAAGTCTCACGTCACAAGCTGAGACAGAGTAAAAGATAACGTACGTCTCATTCTGATCGTCTTATTCTGATATCTTAAATTGATAGTTTTCAAATTTTCAAACTCTGAATTATATAAATTGATCAATTTTTCAAACTCTGAATGGTATTAAATTGTAGTTTTCAATCTTTCAAACTCTGAATTGTATTAAGTTGATAGTTTTCAAATATCTTCGTCTCATTCTGTTATCTTAAATTGATAGTTTTTAACCTTTCAAACCTCGAGTTATATTAAATTGATAGTTAGTTTTCAAATATCTTAAATTAATAGTTTTCAATCTTTCAAACCCTGAGGGCCTAAATTGATAAGAAAAACTATCAAACCCTAGATTGTATCTTAAATTGATAGTTTTCAATATTTTAAACTCTGAATTGATAAGATATTAAATTGATAGTTTTCAATCTTTCAACCCCTAAATTGATAAGATTTGTTTTTCATATTGATAATTTTCAATCTTTCAAACACTGAATTGATAAGATTTATCTTTCATGATTGATAGATAGACTATCGACTATCATTCGGATATTAAATTGATAGTTTTCAATCTTTCATAACCCTACATTGATAAATAGACTATCTTCGGAATATTAAATTGATAGTTTTCAATCTTTCAAACCCTGAATAGATAAATTACTTCCTTTTATCATACGTGGATTGATTTTTTTTATTAGTTTTTTGTTAGAAAATATTTCTATTTAATGACACTAAAATAATCTTTGGAATATTCCGAAATATATGACTTGTTTTTTAGCTCCTCCCCCCCTAAAGACGTTCAAACGGTTCCGAAAACCGAAACCGGTGCAGTTCGAACCGCCGGTCAACGGTTCCGGGAACCGTTGACCCGGTTTCGATTCCGAACCGGAACCGCGAACCGTCGGGGGGCGGTTTGGTTCCAGTTCCAATTTTTGCAAACCGACGAACCGGCGGTTCAACCGGCGGTTTTTACAATTTTTATTTTATTTTTGAATTTTTTTTGAATTTTTTAATTTTTTTAATTTTATTTTATTTTTTTAATTTTTAAAATTTTTTTTTTATGACATTAGAACACAAAAACGATCTAAAGGTAACCCTACCCAAGAGTTAGACTCTTATTTAAGTGCTACTTATGAATCTATTGCTTTTGAGACTTCAAGTAATTTGTTGAAGTGGTGGTCACGAAGGACCACCATGTATCCTATTCTAACCATTATTGCTAAAGAATAATGGTTTTGATTCCTTAATTTGATTAGAATTAAGGATACGTAGGCAATTTCATTATAAGTTTGGAATTGAATTGAATTTCCAAACTTAGAATGAAACTTAAGCTCTTTCAATTTTTTTCCCCTTCTCTTTAATCTTTAGATAAACTTTTGTAATTGTAATAGATATATTTAGTTTGTAATAGTCTAATAGATTAGAATTAAGATTATAAATTCATTAGAATTGCAATCATTAGGTTAGAAACTTAGAAATTGTATAACTTGTTATAATTTTGCAATTTATAATGAAAACATTTGTGCCGATTCGATTTTGTGTACTCTATTAGTCTATTTCAATCATGAATTATATCGAAACAAACATTAATAAACAAATTCGGAGTTGCAAAATCAAAATGAACAAGAAAAATGCAAAAAAAAAAAAAAAAAAAGAGGAACCGGCCGGTTCGGAACCGAAACCGGCCACCTACCGGTTTCGGTTCCACCAATCCGGAACCGCCAAACCGGCGGTTCGAACCGAAACCGGAACCGCCAAACCGTTTGAACATCCTTACCCCCACACACACAAATGTTAACTTTTGTATAAATTAAAGTTTTATATAATGTAGGAACCTCATTTTTAAACATCTCTACTTATAGACATTCTTTTATATTAAGTCATTAAATTTTACTGTTCTTAGTCAACATAAATTTATCAAAAACATCTCTACTTATGAACATTCTTTTTTATTAAGCCATTAAATTTTACTTTTCTTAGTCAACATAAATTTATCAAAAACATCTCTACTTATGAACATTCTTTTTTATTAAGCCATTAAATTTTACTTTTCTTAGTCAACATAAATTTATCCTAACCTTGGTAGCAAATTTGCAACCAAAACATAAATTTGCCATCAAATTTCATAATATAGTAAAATCATCTTCAACTACTTAACTGAAATGAAATATTCTCTTCGAAATTTCTAAATTTTTATATTTTGAAACTTTTTCATTTTTACAAACATACTTAAGCTCATAAAATAAATTAAACATATTGATTTCACTGATATAAAAATTCCTTGTAACTAAAAGAATTGAACATATTGATTTCTGTATTTTCTTAGTTTTCATTTGAGCATGTAGTAATGCATATTTGTTGTATTTTCGAGATATTTAAGTTTGCAACCAAGTTTGAGGTGGGCATGGAGATGATCTTAATACACACATGGGTTGAAAATAAGTTCAAAAGACAATGTGTGGGAATAAAAAACACCCAAAATTCGAATAGAAATCCACTCCAAATATCTTTTAAACAATGCATTGGGTAAGAAACCAGGTAAAGAAAATGTAGATGCATTAATAAGATGAGCATAACACACACGGTAGAGATGGATTATACTACAATGAAGTATTGGAGCTTTATCCCACAAAAGCTTTTGGGTGTAAATGCTGTTGGCAAGATAGGATGTAAATAAACACCGAGCAGAATAGAACAAGAATTAGTCACATCCAGCATCTTTTGTTCGTTTAAATCGGTGTAGCTACCTTCCTATCGACCAAATAGTTTCTGTTTCAAATGGAAGCTAAAGAACCTATCGTTTATTACCTGGTTTTGCCCCGTTAATAGTAGGAGCGACACCTCTAGTTGCCTTAACGTAGGCGATATATTCACTGTAGTGCATGGTAAATAGTGTGCTTTGGTAACGGGTGAGCTCAATACGCTTTCTCAATTGATCAGTGATGGTGCCATTATAACCTGCCTTTCTCATCAATGAGTCGATTGCTTCAATCTTTGACCAGCCTATCAGTGATAACCAAAACCAAACATCAGATATTTAAAGCAAAGATTGTTTGCAGCCTTCAACCTTCTTGGGCGAAAGCAAGGAGCTGAGAAGTAATATTGCCAGTTACCTATTCCTAATCAATTGTTCGTGTAAGATGATTAGAGTACCAAGTTACCTTCATGAGCAGCAACTTCAGGCAAGTATGTAGCGCTCCGCCTTGTATCGTAGTCAGGGTCAGAAAATTCAATAAGTATCCCGTGCTTCCCAACCTGCCCAAACATCGTCAAAGAGCTCCAGATGTTCAATAAGTTAATAACTATTGGCAAAGGCAATACCATACATTACTGGCTCAAAATTAAAACATAATTCTATTCGAGAATCAAGACCCCTTTGGATCAACAAACAACAAGAGTATTAGTCCCTGCTCACGAGGTTAGACAGAAAGACAGGTCATGAACTGCAGCTTGCGAGCATGGAATGAAGAATCAGTAAACAAGCCATTAACTAAACTCTAAATTCATTATAGCACTGACCTCCCAGTCAAGGTAGTCACCAGCTGTTTCATAATTAGTCAGGATAGAAATTGTACACTCCAAGCAAGGCAGTTCTTTAGCTTGTATAGGAGGGAACCTTCGGTCCCTAAGGGCACTGAAAAATATAGAACCACTCAGATAAAAAACCAATTCAACATTTACGACATATAACAACTACATATAGACTACAAACAACCTCATAGTTTTTCAAATAGCAAGAAAGTTATTAGAGGAAATTAGCTAACGTATATCTAATGTAAGCTACTGAAATACGAGGCCTCAGAATGATGATTAATGAGCAAAGCGTGCTTAACATTGTGTAAACTACCTTGTTAAAGCATAGTCCCTAAAACCATTGGTTATGCAGCAAGCTTCCAGAGTCCCTATGCATCCACGTAAACGAGGCTCCCCACCATTGATCACTTTCTTCCAAGTCACAAACAATGGACTGAAATCAGAGTACAATGTTGACTAAGCATAAACCATATATCATATAATTCTGGTTGTCATCGTATACTTTATTTTATTGAAAAGTATTAGCTAAAGAAGAAAATATAAGGAACCATCATCCATCTTGAAATTTGAGATACAGGTCAACTAAAAAAATTGAGAATAGGGAGCATGGTTTACATTTTTCATCAGACGACATGCTAATTGAAAAACAAAAATGGCCCAAAGGCCAAAACTTTACTTACAAAGAATTTGCCATAATATATTCTTAATATGAATACTGAAGATGTCTTAAGGGGCAAAAAAAATGTATGCCCTTTTCCATCCCAAAGTCTGGGACCTCACAACCAAGAGCAGTTCTAGAACAATAAGATAATTTCCCTGCAAAGACTTGCATCATTATTTAAATGGAAATCTCACTCATTTGCCACCATCACAAAACCAATAAAATTAACAATAAACCTTGGAATTCCACAATTATGCAATATCATTACATTGCATAATGAAAACAGGGAACAACAGTGGACATGAAAGTCCCAATCCACTTGAATAGTGTTTCAGAGATAAAAATATGAAACTCAAACTCAAAGATTAAACTCATACATGCAAAGCATACTACAGAAGCAATAAACCCAAATAGCTTTATACACATTCATACAAAAATAAGCTACAGTACTTGGTGGTTATACTAACATAAGCAACAACTAAGCAAAAAATCATAAACGAAAAACTAAAACTTTGACATCTCACAGAATTACACTATAATAATACCCGAGAGAGAGAGAAAGAGATACATGAAATACATACTGTTGACCCTCATTGAAAGCAGGGGGAGGAGCCTCCTCGTTGTTGTAGTGCGCCACCAGAGTATCAAAGCAATACACAACCATCTCCCTATTTGCCGACACCATTATTTTCCTATTAAAATTTACAAATTAACAATGTGCTAAATCTAATCGAACAGAATCGAACTAGGGCTTGAAGAGATAGATATTTGGGTGTAGAAATTGGTGATGGAGTGAAGAGGATGAACTCCCTTTCTTCCTTTCGAGGTTTGGTCCCGGGAGATGGGAATAATTCACCGACGATAATATATATACTATGTGTGAGAGATAGTTCGGCCCAAGCCCATTATCAAGCCCATGCGAAAAGCCCAAATATAGTTTCTAACTTTTGTGGATTTTTTAAATAAAATTAGTGATTATTTTGAAATGTTGGGCTCATGTGACTTGAAGAGAAGCAAATTGGGCTCTATTTTGTGCCAAAGCTTATTTGCAAACACTTGTAAGATCTCAGATAAGAATGCGAATCTAGAATTAAAAAATGAAATAAACAATGAAGCACTTTTAAAAATGTTTAACAGACAATTTTTTTTTTTTAATTAATATACCAAACTGAAAGGAATTGAGCTTTATTAACGGAGTTAAGATGGCCTAGGTAACATAGTAAATTAGGAAAGTAACCTCAATGCAAATCTAACCTTTTGGAGAAACCCAACGTAAAAAGAGAGAGTGAGTTTTCATCCAAAGTTACTTGCATAGACAAATCGAGAAGATTGAGAGTACATATAGCAGCTAACAAGGCGATACGAAAACAGCAATACACACCACAATACCATCAACACATTCAGACATCCATCCATCTTGTAGAGTTCGTTCCTCCCTGATCCTTTGACTCGTCTTTTTGGTTCAGTCAAAAATCTGAGTCGTATCGTTTCTTTTCCTTGTGTTTCTTGTGTTTCCTCTTGTCATCTGAATCACGTGAATGTCTCTTCTCCCGCCGTTCATGCTTCTCATGTTTCTTCTCTTCATGCTTGCGTTTCTTCTCCTCGTGCTTCCTTTTCTTTCTGCTGCTTTCATCTTCCGACTGTTTTTCATCATCCCTTGCAGATGTTGTTGGAACGGGAAGTGGAACGTTCATTTTTTCAACTGGTTCAGACTTCAAAGTTGGAGGTAGGCTTGATTCTTCCGAAGGATTAGCCCCCCTGCAGAAGTTCCAAAATTTTATCAAGAAATGCATATCATAATCTTTTTTTATCCTTTAGCTTTAATATAATTTGTTTTATTTCCCTAATCAATCTGAAATTCTCAATTCATACCTTGCAAAACCAAGACCTTGAACCTGAGCAGCTTCTGCATGTCCAGCTCCCAAGTCTTCTGCAGTAGAACCTCGCTTCACGAGTTCAGCAAATTCATGTTTATCTAGTCGATTACCTTGAGGTTTTTGACTACGTTTTGGAGCTAATCCCAGAGCTTCCCTCATGGCTTGCTCTTCCTCCTCCTTGATTCTTTTAATCTCTTCTTTCATAACATCCGAATTCAGCTTCTCAGATTTTTTGTCACGGGCATACCAGTGAAGGTCTTTGCCTGGAATAGTATAATTGAACCAGTATTAAGTATCTTCAACATCAATAAATAAATAAATAAAAAGCAGTAACGTCGTACAATTAAAATGATATGATCTCCCATACAAGTCATTAATAATGTGCACAAACACAGTGTTTGCAAAAGTATTAGGGTGACAAAAGTTTTAACTTACAAATCACATCCAAAATCTCTAATTTTTCTTTTTTAATAGAAGCAGCATCACCTAATCATTATAAGTATGTTGATTTAGCTTAACAACATACCTATCAATCAACCCAACCATATAAAACTTGAGCTTTAATTCTAACTATGTTGATATTGAAGAATATATCCATTCAAATCGATCACATGCTTATTGGAGAGAACACCAAAACTTTCTGCAAATTTTGAAGAAGGATTGACTTCTAATTTTGATTCCTCTTTCTAAAGAAGGGGGAAAATATCATATTTTAAAAACTTCTGCAACAAACTTGTCAAAAGAATCACATATGCAGCCTTTTCAAATGATACTAAACTGCAGTGTTTGATATCTGTCATAATCTTAAGGAACATCAGCTACAATTCCATTCAAATCTAAATTCCAGAAATGTAATCAAGAGCTTGCTACAAGAAATGCATCAGCTTTTATAACAAAACATCGTCCAAATATAAAGAATTTTAATTAATATTTTGAATTGAGACATACATGGAACGAATGAAAAGACAGAAAGACATTTACCTTTCTGCCATCTTCCAACAGATGCCTTGATACTGTGACCCATGTAATTTTCTCGATGTTTATCAACTTTCACATCATCCCAGCTAAATTCTGCATGTGAAAAAGAATTAAAATGTATTAAATAATTCCATTTTTAGTCCCAAATAATTCAGAATATTGGGAAAGGCACACCTTGCAGATAAAATATTCAGATAGAGAAAGAGTGTGAACGAGTTCGGAATAATTTTAGCAATGAAGTCTTCATCCACAAACCTATATCAGGCTCAAAATTACCTTCATGATGGCCCAAAAGTTTATTATTTCATAATAAACCATATCTACAGAATCAGCACTATATCTTGCAAAAATGCCATCAATTAACAACCTGATTAAACTCCTAATGATTAGCCTGAAGACACCAATAACCAGTGGTTTCTTCTCCATAAAACTACAGAACAGGTGCACGGTTACTTCTGTAACTTCAACCCTCCGATCTCCATTCGTTTTGCAGCTTTTATTTCGTAAAACTTTATAAAAAAAGTAATTCTAATACTCAGGGAGATCGAATTCTCTCCCTGAACTGTAAAAAATAGCTTAGAAATAACGCTCCACAAGATAATCAAAGCTATACAGAAATTGCAGTAACCACAACAAAACTATACAGAAATTGAAATGACCACAACAAGACAAATATCAGCACAAACAAAGAAATTTACAAAATCCATAAAAATTCTATACTTGCCCACTAACAAAATTAAGTAGTAAAATGAGTAACAGACCACAAACTTGATTGTACAAATTCTCAAATCATTAACAGTCATACTTCAAATCACACCGTTCTGCAGAAAAACTACGAGGAAACTTGACAACGATTACGCAAAGCTCGTAGGAAACAAAAATTGCCGATAAAAAAACAACAATTTCTCGATAAACAACATAAACCCAAACTAAAAATCAATTTTAGCCGTGCTTGTTTGAAAACCTAGAAATTAGGGAAGAAGGGAAAGGACTTACGATCGCGACCGCCGCGAACTCCACCTCTCGAAGGATGATACATGTTTCTTCTCTGAAATCGATCTTGTTTGTTCAGTATAGAGATTAAAGCTTTATTTCGATCCGCAGAGAAGAGAATGAAACTCAAATGGATGATTATGCGAGTTGAAAAGGAGGGATATGGGGCATATATTGAATAAAACGGAAATCTAAGGGCAGTTTGCTAATTTTCAGAATTGCCACTACATTTATTTATACTAGGTTTGAACCCGTGCGAATGAACGTGCTTTATTTAATACTTATCTTATTTTTATGTTAAAATTGTATTCTTTTTTATATGTTAACATATTTTTTTATAAGTGTGACATTTTCTATTTATCTGTAAAATAATCTTTCTTATTGTTCTTTTTTTCATTTGTTCTTTATCACAAACTTGTTAATATGATTTTTTTATATGTGTTTTAACTGTAACATTAAATATTTTCATATCTTTCCGTAAAAAGTGTAGAATGCATCTTATTTTTATGGTTCGAAGACATCTATTTTGTTCAAATTTTATCTTTAACCGCACTCATTAATTGCTTTACATATTGGTTTCCTTTGTAATTTTTTTTTTTTTTGGTTGTCTTGTTTTTATTAATCTTAACCAATTGTTATATTTGTTGTTATAAAGTTTTAATATAATTTCCCAATTATTTAAAGGGTGTTTCGAATGGATGTCCACATCTGAATTTTGGATAACCAATATCCTAATTATGTTATTTATTTTGTTAAATTCTACAATTCTAATTTTTTTCTACTTTATCCATTTTCTTGAAATTTTAAAAACTTTTGTTTTTTTTTTCAAAATAAAATAATAGAATAGCATCTATTTTTCTTATAGTTCCCGATATGATATGATAAATTAATTATAATCTTACTTTATAAAATCTCTTAACAAACCCAAACTTATCAAATTCCATCATTTTCACAATTCACTTTCAAACTTGCAAAATCTACTTATGTCTAACCCAAACATATCCTAATTTTTTTAGCACATATTTTTTGTTAATGTCAGAGTTTGAACTATCCTAAATGCTCTTTTTGTAAAATATTAGTAATTTCAATATTTCCATATTATCTTTTTTTTTCTTGAATCCTACAAATAAATTTCTTTCTAAAGTTATTTTTTAACCTAAATGTTCTTTTGTAAGGTATTACTATCTTCAAACATCTTTTTTATTTATTTGTTTTAATTCAATGAAAAATAGTAGAATATTTACTCTTAAATTTTTATTTTTTATTTTTGCATAAGAATTTCATTTTATAAAGGTTTATGTAACATTGTTGTGTACTTTTTGTTTTCTTTTTATAAAAATTTCATATTATATAGGCTTATGTAACCTAATTGTTTTTGTTTTTTCCTTTCAAATTGTTTTTTATAAGAATTTCATATTATATAGGCTTATGTAAGTTATGAAGTGTGTATAGTCGTACCATATATATATTACATAGTATTTAAACCTAGTGGGTAATGTTCGCACTAAATGAAAGTCTAGTACATATGAAGGACTGGCAAAATAGGAAGATAATAAATTTTTGGAAATTAAAAAAATTATGGATAAATTTACATAAATTACACTTTTTAAACGACAACTATTTAAAACATGTGAAACAAAATAATAAATAAAACGACAACTTTTAAAAAATGTGAAACAAAATAATAAATACTTGTAATTTCAATCAAGTAAACAATTTATAAAGTTGTTAGGTATTTTCTCGTTGTCCTATCAATTGTGAACACATTAATATGTGTCTACCACTGAGAGATTGTTATACGTAAGTAGTGGAAATATTAAGAATTGATCGTCGTGAACATTTAAGCATTTTCTCATAAGTTATTATAGCGTATATATTCACTAACTTGATTTATTGGTATCACTCTACTCTAATATGAGACAAATTACGACTCCACAAAAAAAAAAGTTATGATAAAGAGGTGGATATAACTGAATTTCAAATGATACCAGGTCTAACTCGTCAAATATCTTTAATCGTTTTTATTTAACTGACATGCTGATAAAGTCACTTATGTCTATGCCCATGAAACTCTCAGCTAGTCTTTTCATATCTCTCTTTTGCTTCATATTTCAATTTCTTCAATATTGAACCCTGAATATAATTCTTCTTTCCAGTAATTCATTTGATTTGATTAAAAGAAACATATATAGTTTTGATTAGATATTTACTCCCTCCGTTCCGATCGAAGTTGCCTACTTTGACCGGTTACGGAGCTTAAGAAAATGCAGTTAACTCTTACTTTTTGATTAAAAAAATGTATTTTATACTTTTTGCTTCATAATTTTTTTTGTCATTTATGGGCTGATAAATTGGATTGGGACAAACCAAAATGACAAATAGGTAACTTTGACCAGGACGGAGGGAGTATAATTAAAAAGAAGTAGAGTGAATGAAATGTTATAATTTAAGAAAAAAAAAAGGATGAATTATTCTCAAATTGAATTTACCAAAATGACCTCAAAACTTCACACACAAAACGGTCAAAGCCAGAAGCAGTCCCACACAAAAAACCGTATATAAATATAGAAAATTGTATGTATGAAATGAAAGATAGGGTTAAATTGACTGCAATAATCACCTGATCACATCACATCTCAAATTTCCACTCAACGAAAAACAAGCAGAAGAATGGCGATGAGATCTGTTATTTCGCGCGGTGGATTCTTTGGTTTAATGGAAGGAAACTTGCAATCATCTGCTTCCACCTTTCGCTACTTCAGCGATGGTAAAGGTCGCGTTCTCAATGATGAAGAGCTCGCTCAGGAAACCGTCTACATTAAGGTTTTCGTTTTTCATGAATCTTTCAATGTTCTATTTTCAGTTTTCGTGGATTTTATGTTTTTTTTCATGTGATTATTAATTTTGTTTGAGTTCGATGCGAGTGAAGAAAATGGAGAGAGAAAAGCAGGAGAAGCTGAAGAAGAAGTTGGAGCAGGAGAAAGCTGAGAAAGAGAAATCTGATAAGGTGAATCATTTTCCTATATCTCTTTGATCTTTTGTTTTTATTTTTTGTTTTCTGGCCCGATTTGATTGGATTCTTATTCTGTTCTTTCATGTTTGTTGAAATGAAAGAAAGTCTCAAGTGAATTAATTTTTCAGAATCTGTAATCGTGTGTGGAATCCGAAATGAGCTCGATTATATGAAAATAGATGTAATTTATTGATTTATCCTTTCAATGAAGAAACAAGATGTTGCCTCTCCGAGTGCGAATATTGTATAGATGTCTTAATGGTGATAATTGTATGATTATCTATCTTTAGGAAATTCATAGTTCAATTTCTTAGGAGCATGCCATGCTAATTTAGAATGCCATTATTTTTGTCACTATGCACCAAACATTGAACACGAAAAATCTAGAATGAGATTTTTATCTGTTTATCTGTCTAGATTATACAAACAACGGCATTGGCATTATCTAGATTCTGGTCGTGGCCCTATATTGTTTCATTCCTGAATTCAGTTTAATTCAATCATGCAGTTACACTCACATTTCAAATGTGATCTGTAAAATTGATGCATACTTAATTATTTCGCTTTCACTTCTTTAAACAAATTTTGAAAATGCATTTGCTCTACATTTATACCTTGTGGTTATAGCCGACCTGCCTGTTACCGGAAATTGTGTCTTTCTGAGGGAGAAAAGTGTTTCTTTTAAACATTGAAATAGGAAATTCACTTCTTCAGTTACATTTGTTCTACTAAGGTTTTGTTTCAACTTCAACAATGTAGGTAATAAGTTAATGTAGTGTAGACCTAGATAGCCTGATTGCCTGGTAGAGCACTGATTGATCATGCTGTATGGTGTAATTCAGTTAGTCATTTCCACCTTTGATTCTTTTTCTGAACATAATGGTATTGTACAAAATACTCATTGAGTTTGATACATACAAACTATATTTGCTTCATCAGCTCTTTTGTTTTACTAATACATTTTCAGAGTGAAATAGCGACTTTATCTGTTTTTTCTTTTATCTGAAGGTTGGGGACGACTCTCGTAAGAGCTGAAGTAGGATGTCTGATCTTGATGTCCTGTGATCTGATTTCTAGCCTGAAGTATTATTCAGATTCCAGTGCCTGTATAAAATTTTGGTGTCTACTCGATGTTTTTCATGTGATCGTACAGTTTCCAGTGTGGTCGCATTCAACTCAATTTCTTTGAGCTTTCTTTCTGATTCCTTTCCAAGTTATGTGTTCGGATATTATCAGAATTTGCAATTAAACCGTGCTTAATTCAGTATCATCTGTTATATATCATATTATCTTGAATTTTTTTCATTTGTTCACGTGAAAAGTGATATTAAACAATTTAAACTTACGTACACTTTAGCGACACTTGTGAAATAAAACATTAAAGATTATGGATGAACATGATTAAAATCTTAAAATCAGATTATATTTATTGCAAAAACAGGTGTGGTGTGTCCTAAGCTTCACAATTTACACCCCTCTTTCTGCAACCTTTTTTGTTGTGCATTTTTCCGTTTTTTTGTCGAGCTTTGAAATCCATGTCCTCGACCTTTGTTCCTTTCTTGGTTGTGTTTACTTTTCCCCAATATGGTTCTTTGGATGTTTGGGGTGGGGCTGTAATTGAGGTGAGCCTCAGGTTTACTGGCAAACTTTTTGTTTGATAAAAGTCCAAGAATCTATTCAGTGGCTATTGCTGAACTTGGAGCTGCTCGAATTTGACTCAATTGAATTGCATCTTGTTTGCCTTCTTTTTTTTCGATTTAATTGCACAAAAAAGCATGAAAGTCTTTAGACTGATTTATATTTATAAATCATAATTTTATAATTAGTATCAATTTGATATAAAATCGGGTTTTTTGAAACTCCAATTAATGATGTGAAGCTCAAAACTTGCAAGCTAATCACCATTTGATTTTCTTACCGTCCCAAGCTTGAAACACTAATTTGAAGATATAATTGCTTTCTCTCTCCTTTAATTTCCTTAAAAAAAAAAAAAAAAAAGAAACCTTTGAAGATATAATTTGTTTGACATGAAAAAATAAATTAAATTCTTTATTCAATTCTAAATACTAAAAATTTAGAATTATAAAATATCACTCTTAGAAGAATCTCATTTCATTCGAATTATTACTTTATTGAATAAATATTTTTAATATACTTTATTCGATATAATAAAACTTAAATCATAAAAATATTTTTCAAAATTCTTTTAATTTAGTCTAGATATTTAAAGGTAATTAAAAATAACATTTACAAAAGTTCAATTTTATTCCAAATTAGAATTAAATTTTGAAAATATTTAAAAAAATAATTAGAAGGAAAACTAGAATATTAATGAGTGCACCATGAATATTGCTATCTATCAACAGTTATTGTCTTAGTAACAGGGTCGATTATGGGTTTTCGGTTCTTGGTTGGTTCTTCAAGTGTGGTTTGCTTCTGATCCAGTCACTTATAACGTTTGTTAAAGGGTTTGTTTCGAGACAACATGATGGACTTTGATCATATGAATAAGCCCCAAAAATTATATATCTTCAAATATTTCTTGATTGATCACACTCACACACCTCAGAATAACTAAATTGTGGAAACACTTTCAATAATCAGATCAAAATGTTGCAACATGAGTAGCCTGATAAGCAGACTTGAATTATTTTGCTAGTCAGAAAGAAGAAGAAAGTGCAAGAACAAGATGTGATATTACATATTAACCAGATCATGGATTGCTTAATCCAGATTTGATCTTCTTAACAGTGTCAACATCAGTCTTGAAAGCTTTTGCAAGAATGATGTCATCAATCCCTGTCCCGAAAACCGAGCTCGGGACTGAAACAGTGCCTGCACTAGCACTGCCAAATGCAGAGATTGCCACTGCTGGCTCCTTATGATTTCTGTTATACTGAAGATGAACCAATCCTTTTGGAAACACAAACAAGTCCCCTGTCTGCAGATTCTGTGTGTAGGGCACGTTTTTCGTGTCGATGACAGTGACTTCCAACGTGCCTATGACGAGGAAGAGGAGCTCCGAAGCTCTGGGGTGTGTGTGTGGAGGGTTGATGCCCCCGGGCGGGAATTGGAGAATCGCAAGGGATACACTTTGCCCGTCTAGGGCTGGAAACTCGGTGAGACTAGCCTTGTTGACCGTGAGCGTTGGTGGGATTGATCCGGACGGGTTTCTTAGCCCGGTGTAGGTGAAGAATGTTCCGTTGATTAAGGTTGAGTTGAGATCCGGTGGTGTGATGAAATCGGAGGTGATATCAGGATCGCCTGATGCTAAAACAACGAATGTGATCAGTAGGAGTGAGGAGATACAAGTTAAGGCCATTGCTGGTACTAGCTAGCTAGTGTTAACTGTTGGTTAATTTGATGGAGTTTTGTGACATTTAATTGATCTCATTAAGTAGAGATTGGTGGGGTGAATGTTACAATGCTACTTGTGTTTTTTCATTGAAGCATAGAGTTGACAGCTACTACTATTCCCAGATATTCTTTAAATGCCTTTCTCTTGCAATAATCAATGATGCACAAGATTGAAAGAACATTAATTGATATGGTGAATGAATAATAGGTACAAAAATAGCCACTTTTTTTGAGGCAAATGCAACATTAATATTGTTGACACTTCTGGCTTCTTGATTTGGCCTAAACTCAAACTCAAAGAAAACTGAGACAAAATGTGCGGACTGAAAAGCTAGAGATATATTACTCACTGTTTTCATCGATCCTTTTTGCAAAGAAAAGAATAATCTAGAATAATGAAAGTAGCAAATTAAAGAACCAACAAAACTGTGTATCCTATGTTTCTGATCGAAAACATCAAGGAACATTGTAACAACAGATCCCACAACTTGTCACATATATATATATATATATTCCCAACTCCATAAATACCCAATTAATCCAATTCAATTCATCAAACCACGAAAAATATAATGGGCCAAACCCTTCCCTTCCTTGTACCCCTCATCCTCATCCTCATCCTCACCAGTACCCTCCACTCCTCACTAGCAGGAGATGCAGACATACTCAGAGACTTCGAAGCCCCACCAAACGTAACCATTGACGGGGCCTTCTTTACCTACACGGGCCTCAGGTCCTTCATCGGGGCCCAACCCCCGACCTTCACAGCCTTCAAAGCAACAATGGCGGAAATGGCAGCTCTGAATGGGCAAAGTGTGTCATATGCAGCCCTCTACTACCCACCGGAAAGTGTGAACCCACCCCACACCCACCCCCGTGCCTCGGAGCTTCTGTTCCTCGTGATGGGGTCTCTTCAAGTAGGGTTCGTCGACACCACCAATCATCTCTTCACACAGACACTCCAAGCAGGTGACATGTTCGTCTTCCCAAAGGGCCTCCTTCACTATCAGTACAATGCAGACGAAAAGTCAGCAGCCATAGCTCTGTCGGCTTTCGGAAGTGCAAGTGCAGGCACAGTCTCCATCCCCAACACTCTCTTCAACACCAGCATCTACAATCCAATCTTGGCTGCTTCATTCAAGACTGATGTACACACTATTCAGAAGCTCAAAGATGGCCTTTCACATTAGAGGATCATGCATGGATTCTCTCTCTCTCTCTCTCTCTCTCTCTCTCTCTCTCTCTCTGTGATTGGTATTTGATCACTGTAATAAAGGCAAACTTACATGTCAAATTATACATTCTTCTTATCCATCACGTGGTTTATTAGGTTAATTAAGGGTTTGTTTGAGTTTGCCATGAACACTTGGACGCACTTCAAATATGGCCTCATTTTAGTTTTTTTTTTTTTGCAAATAAATCAAGATCAAATTAATTCACTTGTATATGATACATATATGAATGATAGTGATGATATAAATTTAAAAAAGTGCCTAGGATAATTCAAAAATAAAAACTTATTTGAAACCATTTTGGGAATCAGAGTTTCAACTTTCATCTAAACTAAAGGTGATTATTTACCTCCAAATTTTAATCAAAATTCATGATAGGATCTCACAAGAGATCAATGTCTCTATTTTAAATTAATTCTTGATCAATTTTGGATCTAACTACTCGTCGAAATAATGGAGGGTTTGTGATGGGTGAAGGTATGAAAAGTGGTACTGTAACGATATTTTTTATTTTTCTTGCCTAAATACTTGGCTAAGCTCTTGTGTAATCTCTTGAAAATGTATGTACGTAGTATTGTAGAATATTTTATTGAGAAACATTAACTAGAAAAATTATAAAAAAATATTTTGAAAAAAAGCGCGCAGACACAAAAAAAAAAGAAAAAGAAAAAAAGAAGAAGTTAATAACATTAAGTATGATATATTATTGAGTAATTATTTACTAGTAAAATAGAAGAGAAAAGAGATGTAAGAATTAATGGGCAAATTTAATTCCTGCAAATGAGTAAAAGTAAATTAAATGAATACAGAACAAGTCAACGTAGACTCAAAATTCCAGCAAAGGAGGACAGTGAATTAATTGAGAGGCTCCCTCCATCCCAGTTAAAACTGCGTACTTGTCATTTTCGTTTGTCCCAATTAAATCTGTCAGCCCCAAAATGGCAAAGAAAATTTTACGAAAATGTCATTACAGATTTACAAAACTGTTATTACAGATTTACAAAAATGTCATTACTAAATTAAAAAAGACATAAATTTTCTCTCTCCAATCACAGTCAACTGTATTTTCTTAATATTCGTGCCGGTCAAAGTAGACTGAATTAACCGGGATGTAGGTCGTATAAGGTCTGAAAATAAAAGAAATTAATTAACATATACTACAATTGAGAGGTATATATGACGCCATTCTTTTCTTTTTATTGGGTCTCAACTCATAACATATGCCCATACTTGTTTCTCTTACAATTCTGCCATTACAACCTCATAATCCACACACACACACACACATTGTAAATGCAAGATCCTTTTTCTTCTTCTTCCAGTTTTTTTGTTTTGTGTTTTGTATCTTGTCTCCCTTTTTTTTCTTTATTTTTGGTCTATTTATATTTTTCATTCTTCTTCTTAAAATATCTTCAAATGGGCTTTGTCAACATAATTTAAATGGGCTTTATAGATATAGTTACAATATTAGGCTTTTATTGTGATCATTATTTCTTTGGGCCTTACCAAACGGGCCTGTCATTATTAAATCAAACCGGGCCTAATACTTTAGCCCATATCAACCACTCCCCCCATAGTGTGGCCCAAAGACGTTTGCCACGCAGAACTGATTTGGCCACGAATTTTGCAGAACTCACATTCCACATATCACAATGCAGCAATAAATAATTTTTCATAAACTAGCAGATGTGATTGTCATCTTATCAGATCTAATTCAATTAAATCTGCCAACGATTGTTTTTCTTTCTTTCCCGTTGTTGTTATACATGCGTCTTTCGAAAAAGTGGGGGGAAGAAAAAGGGATTTGAATCGTTTTAAATCTCTAATTTAAATACCTGGAAACTTCTACATTGTTTTCTTTGACACTGAAATCTCGAATATACGCAAATGTCTAATCCTTGTCCAAAGATATACGATGCAAGCCTGTTGAAATGCCTACAGCTTCTCTTAAATAATAGAAGTAAATATAATGATCTGACATCTGCTTAGTAAAACATAAGATTTAAACAAAGTTAGTTGAGTCTCTGCTTCGTAGGTCAGAGGATGACGCAGACGTGAAAGTCTGGCCTCTGCCAGGAAGACGTAAGATGAGACCGCGTTGACTGAGTCTCTGCTCCGCAGGTCAGAGGATGAACGCAGACGTGAAAGTCTGGCCTCTGCCAGGAAGACGTAAAATGAGACCGCGTTGACTGAGTCTCTGCTCCGTAGGTCAGAGGATGAACGCAGACGTGAAAGTCTGGCCTCTGCCAGGAAGACGTAAAATGAGACCGCGTTGACTGAGTCTCTGCTCCGCAGGTCAGAGGATGAACGCAGACGTGAAAGTCTGGCCTCTGCCAGGAAGACGTAAGATGAGACCGCGTTGACTGAGTCTCTGCTCCGCAGGTCAGAGGATGAACGCAGACGTGAAAGTCTGGCCTCTGCTAGGAAGACGTAAAATGAGACCGCGTTGACTGAGTCTCTGCTCCGCAGGTCAGAGGATGAATGCAAACGTGAAAGTCTGGCCTCTGCCAGGAAGACGTAAGATGAGACCGCGTTGACTGAGTCTCTGCTCCGCAGGTCAGAGGATGAACGCAGACGTGAAAGTCTGGCCTCTGCCAGGAAGACGTAAAATGAGACCGCGTTGACTGAGTCTCTGCTCCGCAGGTCAGAGGATGAACGCAGACGTGAAAGTCTGGCCTCTGCCAGGAAGACGTAAAATGAGACCGCGTTGACTGAGTCTCTGCTCCGCAGGTCAGAGGATGAACGCAGACGTGAAAGTCTGGCCTCTGCCAGGAAGACGTAAGATGAGACCGCGTTGACTGAGTCTCTGCTCCGCAGGTCAGAGGATGAACGCAGACGTGAAAGTCTGGCCTCTGCTAGGAAGACGTAAAATGAGACCGCGTTGACTGAGTCTCTGCTCCGCAGGTCAGAGGATGAATGCAAACGTGAAAGTCTGGCCTCTGCCAGGAAGACGTAAGATGAGACCGCGTTGACTGAGTCTCTGCTCCGCAGGTCAGAGGATGAACGCAGACGTGAAAGTCTGGCCTCTGCCAGGAAGACGTAAAATGAGACCGCGTTGACTGAGTCTCTGCTCCGCAGGTCAGAGGATGAACGCAGACGTGAAAGTCTGGCCTCTGCCAGGAAGACGTAAAATGAGACCGCGTTGACTGAGTCTCTGCTCCGCAGGTCAGAGGATGAATGCAGACGTGAAAGTCTGGCCTCTGCCAGGAAGACGTAAAATGAGACCGCGTTGACTGAGTCTCTGCTCCGCAGGTCAGAGGATGAACGCAGACGTGAAAGTCTGGCCTCTGCCAGGAAGACGTAAAATGAGACCGCGTTGACTGAGTCTCTGCTCCGCAGGTCAGAGGATGAACGCAGACGTGAAAGTCTGGCCTCTGCCAGGAAGACGTAAAATGAGACCGCGTTGACTGAGTCTCTGCTCCGCAGGTCAGAGGATGAACGCAGACGTGAAAGTCTAGCCTCTGCCAGGAATAAAATGAGACCGCGTTGACTGAGTCTCTGCTCCGCAGGTCAGAGGATGAACGCAGACGTGAAAGTCTGGCCTCTGCCAGGAAGACGTAAAATGAGACCGCGTTGACTGAGTCTCTGCTCCGCAGGTCAGAGGATGAACTCAGACGTGAAAGTCTGGCCTCTGCCAAGAAGACGTAAAATGAGACCGGTAATTCCACTTCTTATCAGTAGCTCCGACGTAGAACTGATAACTGACAGATCTGAAAATAATTAGAAAATCCAATTTAGAACAGATAATTGACAGATCTGAAAATAATTAGAAAATCTAATTTAGAACAGATAATTGACAAATCTGATTTGAGAACTAATTTTGGCAGATTCGAGCAGATCTGAAAGAACTGATTTTGGCAGATCTCTGATTTTGGCAGATCTGAGAAGATCTGATTATTGTGGCAGATCTAAGCAGATTCTCTGGGATAAAACTGATTATCCATATCTGACGAGCTGATCTGATTTCCATATCTGATAACAATATTCAATCAATTGGGCAGCTCTGGACAAGTAGTCTGGGTTGGGCGTAGAAATGACTTTCCATATCTGATCATAATTTATAGAGCAGATTTGCAAAGCAGAACTGATATACAAATCAAAAGTAATCTGATTTGCAACTCTGGGGCAGAATTGAGCAGAGCTGATCTGATAATAATTTATGGAGCTGATTTTATCAGATCTGATAATAATAATTTACGAGCTGAGCAGAACTGATGTGGACAGATCTTGATCTACTCCTAACTGGATAAAAGATGCGACTTCTGTTCGGATAAAGCGGATCAGACTTCACGTACCATTAGAAATAATCTTCAGATCTAATTTTCTTTCAAATGTAGCTTCTAATTTTTGTGATAACCTGATATGATAAGAAACTGGTATGCAAATAACTGATCATGCCACATCTAATATTATTTTTATAGTATAACTTCACGATAACAGATTAGTTATCATAAACTAGAATCTTGCTAAAACCATATTACAAATCATGATATATTAAATACTTTAAGTCACATAGTTCTACCAACAATCATTCCATTATATTTAGAAATAGACCAATCAAATATTTGTAATCTTTTGCTAAAATTTTCATAATAAAGGGTCAGTCAGTCAGGTGAATAAAGAATAAATAACAAATAACTAACCAAAGGCAGTAAATGAGATCAAGAGAAAGACAGAAGCAAATATCTCAGGATTAGAGATAAGATAGTATAAGAGCAAAATTAGCAGAATCGCAAATTTTCAGAGGTGATGAGATAAGAGCTGATTTCGGCAGATCCATGCAGATCTGTTTTAAGAACACTGATTTAGCAGATCTGATGAGAGCTGATAACGCTGATTTCAACAGATTTGATGAGATTTGATGAGAGCTGATAACGCTGATTTCAGCAGATTTGATGAGAGCTGATAACGCTGATCTCAATAGATTTGATGAGAGCTGATAACGCTGATTTAAATGGGACAGAGACTTCATCTTCGATTTCAATCATCTCTCTCCTCTGCTCTCGTTCTCTCTCTATCCATCTTTCTAGACCTTAGAACAGCTAAAGTGCGCTTCATCAAATCACCTTCCACAATACCGATCTGAACCAGGGAATTCCTCATCGCCGAACTTCTCATGTTCAGCCGGTTGGAGCTAAAACTGAAGCCCCAAGAGATCTGCTGCTTTAAAGAACAACATAAAATACTAATAATAGCCTCCTTTTTCCAAGAAATTGCAGTTGCTGCTGAGCTCAACTTTTCCTTCTATTCAAAACCTTAATGAAAATGGTGGGTGAGCATTTCTGATTCTCAGGAGGCTATTCGATGGACAAGGATGGGAGAAGAGAGATGACAAAACTCTACTGTCTCTGTCTCGCATCATTAATCTCTTTCTCTCTAGAATTATTTTCACTGTTTTTCTCTCTTTCTCTCATCCACAAAATAATCCTTAAACAGCTGCAACCTCTTGGTCTTAACATCCTTGCAGATCTGGAGATATCCTCTCAAGAAGGGTCTCAAGAAATCGCCATAGTTGTACTCGAAGCTCTAGGCCAATCTGCTCCCCTCTCCATTCAAGGGCTTGAGCTTCACGAACAGGGGATCATCTTCACTCTCGAACCTTCTATCGAACATGATCCGGTACATGTTGTTGTACATCATCAGCTGCAACCGCCTTCTCAGGACGATCCCGCTCGTCGCCGCCTCCGGGTTCTTCTTCACGTCGTCCACCACCTTGGCGGCCTCCGCCATGTCTCCGCCTCAGCGCCGCCGCCCACGCCCCTTCCTCTTCCCTCAAACCCACTCCGCCGTCCTACCTGACCCCTCCCCATTCTTCTCCCCCCATCTCCTCTCCGCCCCTTTACCCACCAACTCCTTCTTCCAGAACTTCGTCCTTAAAAATGGCGATCAACCAGAATACATCCATCCCTACATCATCAGATCGTCTCAATCATCTCTTACCCTCTGTTACCCATCTCTGTTTAGGAGCCCTGCTTTCATTTACCAGAATTTCATCTCTGATCTCACCATTTCCACGCTGAATAACCCCAATCCAAACACAACCCACGTTGTGTCTTCATTCAGTGGCCTCGGTGTAACCCTAGACTTCCCCTCTAGCAATCTCAGATTCTTCCTCATTAGAGGCAGCCCATTTTTGACTTGTAATGTAATCCAAAGCCAGAAGGATAGACGAGAATCAAATAGAGATTGGAATAGGGAATAATGGGGAAGAAGGAGACTCACCTCACCCTCATGTTTCCCACAGACGGCGCCATTTTGTAAATGCAAGATCCTTTTTCTTCTTCTTCCAGTTTTTTTGTTTTGTGTTTTGTATCTTGTCTCTCTTTTTTTTCTTTATTTTTGGTCTATTTATATTTTTCATTCTTCTTCTTAAAATATCTTTAAATGGGCTTTGTCAACATAATTTAAATGGGCTTTATAGATATAGTTACAATATTAGGCTTTTATTGTGATCATTATTTCTTTGGGCCTTACCAAACGGGCCTGTCATTATTAAATCAAACCGGGCCCAATACTTTAGCCCATATCACACACACATATATATATATATATATATATATTCTTTTACAATTCTTGTATAGTAGAATTTTGTTTAAACATGTTCTTTCTTATTAAAAAAATAAGCTCAATCGAGTTAGAATTAAACTTGAGCCTTGAATTTTGTAATCGACTTCAATTTTGAGTCTGATAATGTTCAACTCACTTGAATTTGTTTAAGCAAGTGATCGTTCCTTTCTAGGAAAGATCTCACATCAATGGATTCAATCTCGAAATCAAGGCATCCATACAAATACCATAATTTACATGATCCCAAAACTTTAAGAAACAAACTTATGCAATAAATTCAAAATTAGAAACACATAAGCTTGATCAGACTCAAACTCCATTAAGAGAGAGAGAGATGGAGAGAATTCACTGTTTTTAGAGCTTGTATGATGGTTGCAGGCTGGTGCAGCATTATCTGATTAGAGCAGAGTTTTTCTTGACAGACAAAAAGTTATGGATTGATATAAATAAGGTATGGTGAATGCAAGATATATATATATATATATATATAGTATCATTTAAAAGACAACCAACAATTTACTCCCAAGTGGCAATTTGGAAATTTTACTTCTCAGACTTTGAGAATTGGGCCATCTTTTTTTTTTTTTTTTTTTATGATTAAAAATCTTTTGTTGCACGTTTATGCAAAAGAATGAAGAAGGATGGAAGAAAAATGTATTTTAGTGAGAAATCAAAAAACAAAAAAACAAAATCTTGAATTAACAATCTTTAGCCATATTTAAACAAATTTAATTCTTAATATCTTTATATATATAAAAACACAAACATTGCCAAAAAAAGAAAGTAAGAATTTTCCCACCTAAAACCACTTTTTATTTATGTAAAAAATTATATATTTTATATACATATATTAAGTATATTAATTACATTCTATTTTCTAAGGAAAGTCAAACTTAATTATTTAGGCAAGAAAAAATTTAGTGATGATGTGTATGGATACAACTTTCAATTTAAATAAATAATTACATTATTTAAATAAATGAAAATGATAAATGATATTTAATTCTACTAATATATAAAAAGATACAATATATAAATGAATTTAAATGCAAATGGAATATTATCATATGATTTTAATATGATGATGTGTATATCTATTATATGTTTTAGTCGTGGTCAATTATATGTTTTTGTTTTAGAAGTAAAAATTTTGATGTATAAAAAATATGGTGAGACCGTGATAAAAACACCATAATCTGTAAATAAAAAAAAGGTTCCAAATTTGTAATTTGTAAAATTTTTCTATTTTAGTTATTTTTTTCTTATAAATTTATATTAATAGTTTTAATATAGTCATTTTCAATCACTTTCAACATTTTATAACAATAAAAACCAATAAAAAAATATGTAACAAAATTTATTATATGCCGGTTCTAAACAAAGTTTTTAGATGTTATTAAATTATATTACCAATACCAATATTGAATAAGATATATTACTCAATTTTATTCAATTCCTATATTTTATATGTATTTAAACATATTATTATATATAAAATTCTATTTACATTGTATTTACATAAAAATGTTTATTTTAAAATTTATATTCGTGCATTGCACGGGGTAAATACTAGTATACTGAATAAGAAAATCATCTGAGGATATGTCATTCCTCCCAAACTAGAACCTCAAATCAAATCAATATTTATGTTAAATTAATTAAATAAAGTATGAATTATTAATTTTCAATCAATGTATAAATGTATGTTTGGAAGGAAATTCCAAAGGCAGAATTTTAGACTTCAAAATCCTAAACTATATTTGTTTTCAATTTTAAAATTGGATAACAAAATCCTGATATAATCATTACTACCTTTTAATCATTCAATCGTTAATAAATATATCTTTTCACAATAAAACTATTACATCAATATAACTTTTTACAATAAAATATTATATTCACTCACCTTTTCCAGCATTGATTTGACATCTACAATATAATCCTACCCTATTAAATACTCAAACAATCATTCATTTTCACTATTCACCTTTACTACAAAACTCAGGATTTCAAAATTAGGATTTCACCAAACCCACTAAGATCTCTTCCAAACATACCTAAGAAAAGTTACTACAAACAAGTTATGAATTGAAAAGGAAAATTACTTTAAGGGTCACTTTAAATAGCCATGTCTGCAAGACCTAAGGATGCAATCACCATAATTGAGTATATAATTGGTCAGTTTATAATTGGTCAGTTTTTTTTTTTTTTTTCAGAATAAAGGATTTAATTTGGTAGCGTGTAAATGTCATCATTCTCCAAATTATATGAAAAATAGAATCAACCTCAGAGCTAAAAGTAGCAATCTTTGTTGTTACATACGCTTCTTGTTGCTGATATGTTTTGTCATCATAAAAAAATAGAACGTCTCACGAATTATCTTATATGAGACAGATCAATTCAGAACTCACACTTCGCAAATCACGTATAGATTTGTAAAAATTGATTTAAAGTACTCAAATATTACTGTAAAAAACAAGGATAACAACAATGAAAACATTAAAGCTAACATCGGTGCGTATATATAGAGTTACTCTCCTATACACCAGTTGTATGGATCTGAGATCTGTGCAACTGGCCCGCGCGGGCTGGCCCAGCCCGCGCCTCTTTACTTTGTCGCGTGTTTTGGTCGTTACCTTCATGTTATGTTAGTGTTACCTTCGTGTTATATTAGTGTGACCTCATTTCCAGATTTATACTCTTAGTTTAAAATCGTTGAACTAAAATAACACGAAGGTAACACTAATATAACATAAAGGTAACACTAATATAACATGAAGGTCAATCTAACATAACATGAAAGTATGATTAACATTGTTTTTTATCTTCATATTATGTTGGTGTTACCTTCATGACATAATATGAAGGTATGACTGCCTGAAACAAATTTTGGTAGATTTGAGCGCACCTAGGTTTGAATAATATGACTCTAAAGATATTAAAACACAATAAAAAATTGTTATTATAAATTAAGTTACAATATTATAATATGAATGCATTATCGATGGAAACCCTTTTTAAAGGTTACTGCAGACAAGTTTTTTGAGTTTAAAGGGAAAATTTTAATCTGCCTATCTCTTAAAATTTGTCCACTATTGATTCTTTTTCTAAGGTTGAGTCTTGTAAAACTTTCTCACAACTCTGGTTTTGTAAGACGAGTCAATTCACAATTTATAAAGATTCGCTACTCGATAATTATGAACGAGACACGGTAACTTTAGAGACCCGCTACACAATTCATCTCCTATAAGTTTTCGTGCGATCTTCTAAACTATGGTTCAAATGAAGTCTATTTAGGTTGAAATGAGGAAGAAGGAATATTGCGTTTGATGATTTTTTCTCATTTTTTGGTGAAGGGGACGACATTGAGATCTTTTATTAAGCTTCAAGGGTAATTAAATTATACTTATTATAGTTCGAAATAGATCTTCTATTATAACTAGGAACCAAAAAGGATTTTCCTCCTAAACTCTAAATGTTATTTTTTAATTAATTAATGACATATATTATGTATTTGAAAAATATTATATAATTCACTCTTACCATCAATTTATGATTAAATTTTATTTTCAATGTGGAATTAGAAAATAAGTAGAACACAAATTATTAACATTTTTTCAATACTAATAGTATTTTTAATTTTTTATTTTACATGTGATTTTTTTAGCCCGTGTATTGCAAGGACCTATATTAGTCTTAAATAAACGGGTATAGAGCAAATATTCAATTTCCATATGTGCACCAATGATCTAACAATTCAATTCAAAGCATTATAGCATAATCTCAACTGAATTTGTAATTCAACAATTAAAAAACCCATATATAATGTACTGTGATGTTATGATAAGCATCATCATCAGAAAATAATGTCAAGAGAAAATTTCTTTTTTATTACTACCTCCGTCCCAAAATAAATGACGTTTTAGCAACTAAAATTTGTCTCAAAATAATTGTCGTTTTCGTATTCCAAAGCATATTTACATGCAATATACCAAATATGTCCATATTTACTCATCTCAAATTAATTGTGTTAAAGAGATAAAAATATCTCATTAATTAAACTTAAATAGGGGTAGATTGAACTTTTTATCACATTTATTAATATATGTGTAAAATGATAAATGTCATTTATTTTGGGTCGGAGGTAGTATTAATTACACCTTTTAGCATTCTTGAATATTGTGCGCTTCACTTTTGATTTGTTCCCATATGGATTTACCTTTTTATCCCTAAAAAAGTTTGTAGTTCTATAAGTAATTTGGATATTATGTCGAGCTTATTGGTAATTTTGCTTATTTTGATCGATCATGCAACAATTACATATATATTACTAGTTTTTCAAAAGCATTATTAGTAAGTTGTATTGAGGGGAATGAGAATGGAGGGAAATTTTCGAATGAGGATCATATTTCCAGCCTCATAAACGATCATTCAATATATTATATTAAAATAATTTAATGAATATATAAAACACTGCTGATTTGATTTAATTGTGTTATTTATACTATGAAATAGTTTGTTTTATTTTTTTGAAAAGTAACTAAAATAAGATGGGGCAATAGAGAGATTGTCCCTGAAGGTGGGGATGGCAATTTATCCTAATTATTATTTTTAAATTATTTAATTGGCATTTATTAGCTGTATGTTTTTCTTAAACATTATATCATTAGAATATTATATGTAATTTGAATTTTTCTTATATAAAAAGGTAATCATTTAAAATTGTTTCAATTTGTTGTATAACATTAATTTAATGCATTTTATTGTACACTGATTTTGGACCATTAATTTTAAACAGATGTACAATCGCACATTGTATGTGATATGATATTTATCCATTTCAACCTACCATCCACCAAATTCAATATAAAATGAAATGATAGGAGTATGAATTTGTTCATTTTGATTCAAGTATTACCCATAAGTGATGAGAAAACAAAAATAAAAGGCAAAGCACAAAATCTATAGGACATTGGTTTAAATATATATATGCTATTCAAAGTCACTTATTTCTTGTCAATTGGGTCCAATATAACTAAAGACATTAGATCTGAGACCATAGTTGACTTTGACCTTAATGATCTCAGATCTGATGGTTGAAAATGAGTGAAGAGTCTGGTGTATTAATACACCTGGTGTACTATAGAATTACCCTATAAACTAATCAAAGCTTTATTTGAACTATATTGTGACTTGTGACATGATAAACAAATCTACATGCAGTTTTAGTGAAATAAATATTTTTTATTCATCCACAAAATCCCCAACTTTACTAAATACACTAATTTAATTAATTAATTGTCTTATAAAATTCCTAGAGAAGTAGAGACTAGTAGATGGACTCATGATCACCACATCCTCACCCCTTGTGATTATTATAAAACCATTATGATAGTTATCATTTTGGATTCCAT
Organism: Scutellaria baicalensis; assembly: GCA_005771605.1. Classification (NCBI taxonomy): domain Eukaryota; kingdom Viridiplantae; phylum Streptophyta; class Magnoliopsida; order Lamiales; family Lamiaceae; genus Scutellaria; species Scutellaria baicalensis. The sequence continues at coordinate 75,516,856 of CM016721.1, read as the reverse complement.
TAATATATTATCATCTATGAGTAGATTTTGTGTGAAACTGTTTCACGAATTTTTTTTCGTGAGACGTGTCAACCCATAACTACACTTAGCAATTCATATGACAATTTATGGATATGAGTTCAATCCATGTGCAAGAAAGATTCGTCTCACAAAAACTATATGTGAAACAGTTTCACATGAGTTTTTGTGATCATTAATATAGTTTCAACTCTTTAAATTCTTATCATATAAGTGGTCAAGTATCTTTCTATTGGTTTTGAAGTTGAATCAACGAAGAAGTAAAATACTATACCGAAATGCAGCAAATTTTTTTTTTTAAACCAAAAGAGAAAATTGTTTTGTTCAGATTTTTTTTCCCAATTCAAAAGATTATTTAGGAAAAACTTATCCATGCATTAAAAAAAAAAAAATTAGACAAGTTTCACTAATTTGAGTGACAATGACTAAATATATTAGTCATATTAGTAAAGAAAACTATGATATCAAACATGAAACTTCCTCCTCCTCTCATTATGTTTGCCATTAGCACTTTGGATAATAAGTATTATGTTGTATTTAATTTTATTTAATATTTATAATATGAAACCTACATTATGCTATTTTATTTTGCTTCATTCTATATGTTAGTATTTAAGAATAGTTTCACAAATATTAAGAAATTGTTAAATTTGTGGCGTAACTTAAAATTTAATCTTATAATTACTGGTTTAGTTTAAAATTAATTAAGACATAATGAGCTTATAACTACCACATTAAAGTTTGTGATAGCTTCACATTTAATTTTATAATGCATGCGTGTAATTAAATATGATCATAGCCATATTTTGGACTAACTGCCAATTATGACACCAATGTCTATAATAATCTAATTTTCCTTTAAAATAATGTTTGTCCTCATTATTATATATGTCTAAATATACAATATAATGTCAGTAATCCTAATTTAATTCATTTTGCTTTATATGACACTAATCTGATAATATTCTCAAATTTCAACTATTACCTTTAATGAAAATATAAGATTGATCTTGACCATTTTCAACTCTCAAGTTTACTTACGTCACAATTAATATTGAATCTAGTTTACAATTTATAATAATTATATATATATACCTGCAAAAAATGAATTTATTTTTAAATTATTTTTTCATGAATGTTTGTGCTTCTATTATTATACTGCATATATTTGTTTTTTAAATTGTTTGTTGTGATGCTTTTAATTCACAGTTTCCTTTTCTGTACATTTTGCAGGAAAAAATTAGGAAGAATATAATATAAATCGCTATTTTATTATTTAGAAATATTAAACTCACCATACAATAATGTAATACCTATAGAGTAAATATATAATACCTATAGAGTACACATGTTATACCTATAGAACAAAAATTCGAACAAATAATTCATACCTTAATTGAGTTAGTTTGTAATACCTATAGAGTGTACATGTAATACCTATAGAGTAAGCATGTGATACCTACACAAAAGTAAAAACAAATCATTCATATCTTTATTGAATGAACACATGATACCTTAAGAGTATACATGTAATACATATAGAACAAAAAATTAATACCTTAATTGAGTAAGTTTGTAATACCTATAGAGTATACATGTAATACCTATAGAGTATACATATAATACCGATCATTAAATCTCAAGAAAAATAAGTGTAATACCTATAGGGTATACATATAATACCCATCACTGAATCATCAACTAGGTAATCAGGTGTGTATGAGCGCACACCACATTTGCTATGGGCGCGCATGGCGGCACGTGGGCGCGTGTGGAGGCTGACCACGTGCCGGGTCGAATCTGGGGGCACGGATCTAAGATCCGTACCCCTGGGTACACAAGTTTTTACCTAAAATGTTTGATAGACATTGTTAATATACTAAATAAAATATGAGTAATTACTCGTAATGATTTTGTGATAAAATAATAGGATGGATTTTGGAAAATTTCATTTAACTCTTTTTGCATCCTGATGCCTTTTCATTTATCAAGAAAAGCTCATGAATTTTTTCAAACTCACTTTTATCTAGTTTGTCATATTATTTGACTTTATTTAATTTACAGTTATACATTGATTAGCAGCAATAAATGCAGAGTGTTGCTATAATGATTTTATTATACATAAAATTACAGAGGATGAAGCAATGTTATCTAATTTGAAATTGATGTGATATTTTATAAACGAACATTTTAATATATTTTATTTAATTGCAAAAGAAAATGAAAAAGAAAAGAAAAGGAAAAGTAAATCCAAATCTAAAACCGAAAATAAAAAAAGCAAAAAAACATGAAAAGTGTTTATGGGGATGAACAAAAGGTTGCCCAAAGTGTGGGTTCGTCCCATAAACAAAAGTGGCCGTTTCGTTCTCTCTCTCTCTCTCTCTCTCTCTCTCTCTCCCCCACCCCCTGGTACGTGTACGTATGTGTGTGTATATATATATGGGTTCACTCTTCCTCATTCTCCATTCTCATCTCTGAGCAGTGAGCACACGATCTCTCTTTCCAGACCTAAGCAGTTGTTGTTGGGATATGCAGAGAGATAAGAGATTGATAATGGTGGGAAGCCTTTCCTCCTCTTTCTCCACCTTCAAATCCTACCTCCGGGCACTCTCCGACACGCCGCACCGCCTTGCCCGCCGCGCCTGCTCCGTCTCCACTTCCACCGAGGAAACGAGCCGGGTCCGGGCTCGGTCCGGGTCGGACATGAAGCGCTCGCTGGGCTGGCACGATTTGATCGGCTTCGGAGTCGGAGGGATGGTCGGCGCCGGAGTTTTCGTCACCACCGGAAGCGCCAGCCATTTATACGCCGGCCCCGCCGTCGTCATCTCCTACGCCATTGCCGGACTCTGCGCTCTCCTCTCCGCCTTCTGCTACACTGAGTTCGCCGTTGACATGCCCGTCGCTGGCGGCGCTTTCAGCTACATCCGCATCACCTTTGGGGAGTTTCCGGCATTTTTGACCGGCGCGAATCTGATAATCGACTATGTGCTGTCGAATGCGGCGGTGGCGAGGGGTTTCACTTCCTATTTAGGCACTGCGTTGGGCCTACCGGCTCATACACAGCTGAGGTACACGATCCATGGCTTGCCTAAAGGATACAATGAAATGGACCCCATCGCGGTGGCCGTGGTTCTTCTCATCACACTTGTAATTTGCTACAGGTTTTGAAAAATGCACATTCTTAATTCTAGGGAAATCCTCCCATTTTTCCGCATTAAACCCTGAAAGTAGTTCTTAATTTTGCAGTATAAGAAACAGTTCATGGTTAAACATGGCGTTGACGGCGCTGCACATTATATTCATAGCATTCGTGATAGCGGTGGGGTTTTGGAAGGGGGATTGGAAGAACTTCACAGAACCCGGAAATCCGAAAAATGCCGGCGGATTTTTCCCCTACGGAGTTCCCGGTGTCTTCAATGGGGCCGCCGTGGTGTACATCAGCTACATCGGATACGACGCCGTTTCAACCATGGCAGAGGAGGTGAAGAATCCTGAGAAGAATATTCCGATCGGGGTATCAGGCTCCGTGATCGTCGTCACCGTTCTTTACTGCTTGATGGCCGCTTCAATGTCGGCCCTCCTCCCCTATGACTTGGTAAATCAAATTCATCCATTATCAACCTTTTCAAATTTGATTGATTATTCACACTTGATACCCTGAATTCCCTTATCTCGTACAATATTGGATGCATGAGATACAATCCTAAGAATGCCATTCTTGGAGTGTTGATTACTGTGTATTTCTGTTGGAACAGATTGATCCAAATGCGCCGTTTTCAGGGGCGTTTAAAGAAGGTCCGTCAGGGTTGAAGTGGGTGTCCAATGTGATCGGTGTGGGGGCCAGTTTCGGTATTTTGACGTCGCTGTTGGTGGCCATGCTGGGCCAAGCACGGTACATGTGCGTGATCGGACGTTCGTGCGTGGTCCCTTCTTGGTTCGCAAAGGTCCACCCCTCCACCTCCACCCCTGTCAACGCCTCCTCATTCCTTGGTATGGCCCCCCTCTCACTATGCCCCCACCACACCCCTTTTAGGCAATGTTAGCTCTAGTGCTCCTTGTTATCTTCTCCTAATTGTACTAGAAAGCCAATACCTATAGATACGTTATATCTTATTATATAACAAGTATTATGTGCATATTTGAACGACTCTAAAGAATTCCAAATTAGCGAGTAAGACTTTGCTATAACAACTGGGGAGGGATTATGGTGCTTAAAGGTTATACTTAGGCTTGATTTGGCGTGATCATCATGCGATGTGATGTGATGTGTGATGGTGATGAGATCTTTTTTGGCGTGGTCAAGATTTAGGTCGTTTGTCAAGATTATGTAATGATGAATGATAGGTTGTTGCTTGTTCGTTTATTAGAATAGTCGTTGTTAAATAGGGCCCACTTGTGGCATTTTCGGCTGAGATGAAAAGCTTGTGGGATTTATCGTGCTATCGTCATTTTCATTCAACTGTAAACCGCTTTTCCTTTCTTCCATGGGGCCTATGATGTTAAGAGTATGGATTTGAAGGTTCATGGTGAAAATTTCTAAAGAATAATGTTTTTTTTTTTTCGCGGTATATATGTTGTCAAATCCATTGAATCAGACTTTGTTACTCTATTAGCTTCAAGTAAGGTAAAGGGTAGTTTTGTTAAATCAGGGGAAGATTTTTGCAATTAATTTAAGCAGCTTGCTAGATTGTTTCCTTATTCTTCTTGAAATAGTGAAAGAAACTTTATTGCTTTAAACGTTTGTTTATGATGTAATGAGGATCTAACCGAAAGTGTGTGGTATAGTGCCATACTATATCTTGACAAATATTATCGCTATCTTGTAAGATAAAAAAGATGTAGGTTCTTAAGGATCCTATCAAGAGTTCTTCTTTTGACTTCTTCAAGGAATATCAGTTGATTCTTGAAAATTTAGTGATTTTAGGATAGTTGGAGTAATCACGAACTCAATGCTTAGAATATATCTTTTCGAAGTCTTGTAAAGCTAAGGTGGTCTGGTCTAACTTGGGTCAACACAGATTCTTGCGAGCTAATGAAAATGACCCTTTACTTCAGGGAAGAGACATCTTACCTGTTTGATAGCTTTAGATTGTCTTTCTTTGTTTTTCAATCTTTCCTTTTTCATCCTTTCTTTTGTTGACCTCGACTAAATTCTATTTCAGGGGTCTTCACAGCAGCAATCGCTCTATTTACTGATCTGAATATCCTTTTAGACCTCGTATCCATTGGAACTTTGTTCGTCTTCTACATGGTGGCGAATGCAGTAATTTATCGGCGTCATGTGACCATCGGAAAGACTAACCCATGGCCCACACTGTCCTTCCTATTTTGCTTCTCACTCAGTTCTCTGATCTTCACCCTCCTCTGGCATTTTGCACCATCAGGCAAACCCAAAGTCTTCATGCTCGGTGCATGTATTGCTATCTCGATCGCAGTCCTACAATTATTCCATTACATGGTCCCACAAGCCCGAAAGCCCGAAGTCTGGGGGGTCCCATTGATGCCATGGATTCCTTCCATATCAATCTTTCTCAACATATTCTTGTTGGGTGCTCTGCAAAAACAATGCTATATCAGATTCGGATTCTTCTCAGCCCTAACCGTGCTTGTCTATGTTCTGTACAGTGTCCACTCGAGCTTTGATGCCGAGGAAGATGGCATTCTTAGTCAAAAGACTGGAGAAAGCATGAAGGAATCTCTTGAAAATGAAGTCCCTATTCTAAAAGTGTAAATCCATTACCCATCTCGGTTACTTATTTTTCCCTGTTAGAACTTGTTTTTAGTTGGTTTGCACTTCGAATATATGAGTAAAGAAAATGAATAGCAAAACATACTGCAATTCTTGCACTATTTCAAGATATATAGTTGGCCTCAAGTATGGATCATAATAGGGAACCCCCACCCCCACAAGTGTATCTAGTGGTCTTATGATCCATGTCATTAGTGCAGATTTAACTGTTAAAAGTAGTAAAAATCTAAGGAAACTTCTGTAATTTGTGTTGGTTTTCTCTTTCTTGATATCATTCTCTTGCTTTTAACATTTCCATTACATGGAAATGCTTATGTGTGAGATAGATCTCACCATTACAGTTTATATATTATATTAATGGTGGGATCTGCACATAATGTGGATTGCTAGATGCAACATCTAAATAACTTATATATATGTATAAAGTGTTATCTACATTCTACACCACTATAATGCTAAAGGAGAAAGAATGTTGTGAAGCATCAATCTTGCTTTAAGCTTTAAGTTATTATAAACTCCCAAACATTCCAACTATGGCAAGAAGAACCTCATCTTCAACCCGGGATACTAGGCTTAAAGGGTTCTCTTATTGCAAGTGGAGAACTATATCTCATCCAAGAATTATTATATTTCAATAGATCTTCCTAGTTTCTTTCATTCATAAAAAGAGATGTAGTAGATTACATTTATATGATCATTCTTGATCCACTATCATTATATAATAGTTGGTTTTAGTGCATGAATTTTCTCAGTTAAAACATTAGAATTATGTCATGATTGCAGTCATTCAATGGTCCAAATCTTTTACTCCAAAAAAAAGAAAAATGAAATTGTTTTGGTGGGACTAATTTAATTATATGTAAAACTTGCAATCATGATTTTGACTAAGAATGAAGTATTACTGAATGTTTATATAATGATGATCCTCAAATTCAATTTCACAAATTTATATGTCTATTTTGATAAATGTTTCATAATAATTAACCTAAGAAGTTCAGTATGTATGAGAATTTGAAACTTTTTAAGAGATAATAAAGGTCCACAAGATTTGAGTAAGCATTTCCATAGGAAATACTTGTTTATTTGGTATATATTAAATCATTCATAGGAATCATCAAATATGGAGTACGCATCACCATTCATGCCCTAAATTAATTCTAGTATAGAAGAAGCACAAGATAAGTAATAATTGATCCCTATTAGATTGTGCGATTTTGATATCAATTTTGGATCCAAAAGTGATTAACTCAAGTGACTATCAACATTGAATGTTATTTCTTAATCAAGTTTCAAACCACTTGCTTGTGCAACTTTAAGTCCCATTTCAAATAATCTTTTTAACTTTTTGTGCTATTGGTGTTCATATGCTTCATTTAATTATCTTGAAATTTATTCATTTGAGTTTTGGACTATATTCAATAATTGTGACTTTCATACAAAATTCATGGGCCATTGAATTTCTCCAAAGCAATTTAACCCTTTTTGTCTCTTGCTTAGTCAATAGGGCCCTTTTAGTATCACCCAATTTGGATTATTCACTCCCTAATTCATTATTAATCAATCACAATCACTCCACTTTTAATTGTTATTACTAATGTGAAACTTAGGTCAGTCTAGTTTAGGGAAAGTTTTTATTTACACCCCTTAAATATTTGAACTTAACATGATTTACTGTCACATCATTTGTCATCAAACTGTGTATATGTCTTGGGGTCACTTATAATTATTATTGCTATGAATGATGTTAATCCATCTTGTTAGTATAATTAACTTATCTCAACAAACCTAGCATAGGATTCTAACTAATAACTTGCCAAAAGAATCACCTTTAAGATTTTGAGTTGTTATTAAAATTCCATTGGTTCTTCATAATTACTCCACAAAATTAGTTGAAGAAAAAAATTTGGATGATGAAAATCATAAGTATATACCCCCAAGTGGAGGTGCAAATGGAAGCAATCAATTTCCACAAGGAAATTAATTAGTGTTACATTTATTATTGAAATAATTTTATCTTGTTTTAGACCTTTTACTGTAAATTAATGATTAATTTTGTATTGCATTACACCATTATATGTTGTTGTGTGCAGTGATGATGTCAATATGCACTTGACTATATAGTGTTGGCATAATATATAGGCCTTATATTAGATATATTTTTTTCATTTTATAAAGTGCTATTTTAAATTCCTAAATTATAAAATAAAAAAAATTCATCAGAGTAGTATTTTAATGGGAATTTTTAGATATGATGTTTGAGTGAGTCACTTTAAGTGACTTCATGATCGATAGATGAATTCTTTAAGATGTTCAAACACCTTTTAAGTTAACAATTCAAATTATACGAACTATAAATTGTTAAATCTCATTTTGAGAATATATTTATATATAATATCAAGTACTGTCTTAAAAGGAAATATTTATATGATAATGCATAGTAAAAAAAAAATTTGGGTTCAATTTCTAAACTACGAAGTTAAAAAATATTTTCAAAAACTTTTACACATTAGCTGCATTGATTCTACGATCCCCAATACTGGTTCAGCTTCAACTCGAACATCTTTGTGTGTGTTCTGTTTTTCATTCGAGTTTTTGAGTGAAATGTAATGCTCATTTAATTTTGTTTTTTCTCAATTAAAGGTACCAAGTTTATCACTTACCTGTATTTCTAAAATGTATCAATTATTTATTGAAATGCATGATTTATATAATTAAAATATATTACTTATTTACTCTAACGTGTTATCTTATTTACCCAAATAATATAATTGTCAATATATAACTTAAAAAAAATTAAGTCTACATGCTGAAAAGTATTAGTTTATAATGTAGAATTTGTGATTTAATTCTTCCTTACTTTGTTAACCAATACCACACTAAATACATTTTTCCATATTTCTGCAAATGATGATTAGTGTACTTCTTCCTATTTGAAAAACTTGATTTTCTGTGTTTAAATCACATATTGAATATCTATATCTATATATATATATATATATTTATGACCATGCATACAATGAAAGACAAAAAATTAAAGTCACATAAGCATATCATGTGTTTTGATCTTGTCTTTTGTGATTATTAAAATAAAAAGTCACCAACTAAATCCATCTTAGCAAAAGAAAGATTTTGGCAGCTAGTTGTAGAATCCTCCAAACCCTTTATTTCATTAAATTAATTACTATTATTATTTTGACATAAATAATCATAATTGACTCGGCCTCATGTACTAATAAAGATCGAGATTTTGGAATATTTGTTACAATCAAGCCTTTTTTTAATATAATATCATTTTTTCTCTAAATTGATGATGCGATTGCACTAACTTTAAATTATTACTTTCAGAAAGTAACGGGACAAAATTATAAAATTCTCAATTTCTCTCTTCCATAATTTTATTATATTTAATATGAGGGGCTAATTAAATAAAATCTTTTGTTAGATCTGATTTCATGTATATTTATCACGATATTTCATGGTGTTTTGATTAACTATAAAAACCATACACCCTTTTTAAAGTATTGTTTAATAAAACAATGAAATATGTAGCAAATGACAAGAGGGTTTGATTTCCAAATTACTCCTTTATTTGAGTTTTTCAAGATCTTGCCAAAACAATGTATTTTTATTGCCATTCAAATTCATTTGGAGTGTTGGGATAATGTTATTTTTTATAGGAGTAAAAGTATTAGAATATAATTATTGTAGTGATCTCACAATTATCGACTCAATCCAAATAAACAATTTAGGTTACAAATAATGAATTTTACCTACCTAATATTGATAAATGATACCCCATACACTATTGTTACGTACATATCAACATGTCCACCATAAATGTATCGCACTTCCAACACAATAATTAATTCAAATCAAAATATTTAAGTAGATAAGAGATGAAGATTATTTTGATACAAATATATAAAATTAATTCAAGAAAATTAAAAACACTAGAAAGCACATGGGGCCATTTGTTAGGACCCAAGTGGCCTAAAGACAAACACCCAAAAAAAGAGTACTTGAGTATTTTGTCCACGACAATAAAAAGTTGCAATCTACTCTCTTTTAATTAAAAGATTGAAAGTTTTATCCAAAAAGGGTAGTAATGGAAGTAAGATATAAGAGTAACACTTGTCTATCCCGGGTTACGGTGCCCCCAAATTAATCATTATATGATGTTATATATATTCTACAGGTATCATGTATATATTCTTCAGGTATCACATGTATACTCTTATATACATATGATACATGTAGAGTATATTTATAACACCAAAAAACATAACATCTATAGAGTATATATATAACACTTGAAGAGTATGTATATAACACCTAGATTTGTGCCCCTATGTGCCCCAGGGGTATATAAGTTTTTGCCAAGATATAAACTCAACATTTCTTATAATGAAAGTCAAGCTTAATATAAATTATCAAACACTAAGTTAGTATTTAGAAAAATTCAATGTTTGAAGTCTATAACAATTTTACTTATAAAATCATGACTTTATTAGTTATGAAATCCCTCTAGGAAAAAAAAATGATGGAGCAATCAATATCCCCTCATACAAATATATAAAGAGATGTGTCCAAATTGAAATAAAATTTACTAATTATATATACACACACTAATAAGTGGGAAAGATTAATGGGGTGATGGTGAAATGATGGGTGTGAAATTGGTGAGGATACATAATTGGTTTCTTGGATTGTGTAGAGAAATTAATGGGGCCCCACTTTGTCTTGTTAAAAGTAATTGGTTTGTAAAATCAAATGATTGTGAACTAATCCTTAGCCTGTCATCTTTTCTTTTCTTGCAAAAGTCTTTTTGTTATTATCTTGAAAAAAATATTGTTATTGCAAATTCAAGAATGGAAAAATAAAAGGGGGCATAGCAATTTGGGTGGGGTTAATTGGTTTTTAGAAAGATATGATGTGATTAATTGGGATCCAACTAGGCCATTTCAGAGTTTGATTTCAAGGGATTGGTGTGTTCATATTTCTCCTCTTGTTAGCTTAATTGTTACTCTTTTACATCTTTTTTAATTATTATTATTGTTTTTTATATTCATCACACACTAAAAATATAAAATGGAAGATTTTTTTATATGTATAGTTAGGATATTTTTTTAGAGTAGAGAAACACAATTCAGATTTTTGTTTTCATTTTTTTTTTACTTATTCTTGTGATTTGAAAATTTATAATCTTTACTCTGATTAACATATTATTGTAATACGTAAAAGTGAGATGTGTTGTTGTTTACTTGACATCTAGTTTATGCGTTGACAATTGTTTATTTAAGTGATGTATATTTGGAATTCTGATCACCTATTATTTTTAATTACAATTAAACGATGTTTTAAAATAAGTGGATAATTATATATATATATATATATATATGTGTGTGTGTACACGTGAGTAATATATTTCTTTAATCTTAAGAATATTTTAAAATAAGTATATATATATATATATATTGTACAAGTGAATAGTATAAACAGTTTTTTACATATCTGTATCTGTTTCTGTAAGCGCATCTCCAACCCTTGACAACAAATTTACCACTAAATTTGTCACAAATAGTAAGATCATTATCAATCATGAACGTAAATTTTTAGACAAATGAAAATATTTTTAATTTTTATATGTAATAATCACCATGTATAAGTTCACAACGCTCTACCAGGATTTTACCAAAATGAAGATCAAATCATTATCTTGAAATAATTCTATGGTCTTTAGGTCTGTGTTTTCAAAATTTAATATGGATAAATATATTATTTAAGGAAAAATAAGATATAAGATAAATCAAAATTGAGATTAATAAATCGATGAGTATGAAATTAATAATATAGAGATGGGCTTCAAAGTCCAACAAGGGGACAATCACATGTAAAAATGTATAGAATTGAGTTCCATAACTGGGCCAGGCCAGTTCGAAAGTCCAATACATTATAACTTAGGAGCCCAATATGGGTACCAGGCTTTCTAAATGGGTTTTTTGTATCTTACTATTGGGCTTTTCAACCCAAACTTTATTCCTATTATATGAACTTTCATATAACACATGGTTTAAAAGTGGCAACATATAAGATATAATTTCCATTAGTTTTATGATTTTCTTAATTTTCAAGTAAAAGAACATTTAAAAATTAAGATTTAATCAGAAATACTGATTACAGGAAACCATTACTCTCATAAAATTAGATTTATGAGACCATATGATAATATATAAAAAAAATTGATTTATAAAAGAGTCACTTTTATTTAATAGACTACTAAGATAAGAAAATGATATTTCATAGAAATATTTATGGATTATTATTTATCTAATGTGAGAAATTAACGTGAGCAAAAAAAAAAAAAAAGGAAAAGGAAGAAATGTGTTCGGTGTCAAAACCCTCGTAGCAGAGCTGCAGCCATCTATTACTTGCTTCATCCGTCTTCATTGTCAACTCCACTCTCAACGTTTGATTCTCTCTCCTACCCTTCTTTCTCACTCTTCTGTGAGTAAATTAGCTCCTTTTCTCGCTTAGTTTCATTAATCCGTGCTCTTAAGATCCCATCCATGGCTTTTTCATCAACTAAAGTTATGCGTGAACTTGAGTTTGATGCAATGTTGTGTATCTATGTATAGGGTTCTTTGTGTTGATGGGATTTTTAAAGTTTATCTTTTGCTCTGGATTTTGTTTTTCTTGAAGCATTTCCGTTATTTTTTCTTGCTTGATTATTGTTTTTCGTAGCTTTTGGTGAACGTTTGTGTTAGTTACTGCTGATTTTTGATTTGTGAATGTAAGTTTCGATTTTTAGGAGTTGTTCTTTATGCTGTTGTGTGTGTGTGTGTGTTTTATTTAACAGTATATGAATCATGTCTGATTAATGTGGAAACTGCAGATACAGCTGAAGGGAGAAGGATATAAGTATGTTGGACATTAATCTATTTCGTGAAGAGAAGGGCGGAAACCCTGAGAAAATTAGGGAGTCTCAACGGCGTCGTTTTGCCAATGTGGATCTTGTGGATGAGGTCATTGCGCTCGACAAAGTTTGGCGACAGCGTAAGTATCTCACAATTTTCAAATTGAATGTGGTGCTAAGTTTATATTTAAAGCCATTTTGTAGATTTATAAAGGTTTGAGGTGACATGCAATCGGAGCAACATTTCTTGAACGACTTCACGTCAGTCTCTCACAGTCCCTCATCAAACACTACTTTGCTTCCATTCAACAATTCAACCGATCCCACTCCCATTTCCGCTGCAATCGATTCCAAGAAATCGTATATTCTCAAGAAATGCATTGCTCTCTTGCACTCCTGCGCCTCCTCTCTCCCCAAACTGAAGCAACTCCACGCATTCTCAATCCGCCGTGGCGTCCCTCTTTCCAGCTCCGACATGGGAAAATACTTGATCTACAAAGTGGTCTCTCTTTCCGGGCCGATGCAGTATGCTCGCAAAGTGTTTGATCAAATTTCGCACCCAGATGTGTTCACGTGGGGTACGATGATCAGAGGGTATGCTGACAGTGATGACCCAGCTCCGGCGTTGAATGTATACCGGCAACTGCGTGGGAGTTTCGTGCAGCCTGACACGCATACGTATCCTTTTCTTCTCAAAGCCATTGCCAAGGTGATGGCCTTGAGAGAGGGCGAGAAAGTGCACTGCGATGCGTTGAAAGATGGGTTTGAATCATTGAAGTTTGTTCAGAATGCTTTGGTTCACTTGTATGGCGCCTGTGGCCGGGCAGAGAGTGCTCTTCAGGTGTTTGAGAAAATGCCTCACAAGGATCTTGTAGCTTGGAATTCTGTGATTAATGGGTATGCTTTAAATAGCATGCCCAACGAAGCATTGACCCTTTACAGAAAACTGTGCTTGGAGGATGTTAAACCAGATGGATTCACATTGGTGAGTTTGTTTACTGCGTGTTCTGAGCTTGGTGCCTTGGCTTTGGGCAGGAGAGCACATGTGTATATGATGAAAGTTGGTTTAGATAGGAATTTGCACGCAGCCAATGCACTTTTGGTTTTCTATGCCAAGTGTGGGAGTATCAGGGATGCAAGAAAGGTCTTCAATGGAATGAAAGCAAGGAGTGTCGTATCATGGACTTCGTTGATTGTAGGCTTAGCTGTCAACGGATTTGGTGAGGAAGCACTTGATCTTTTCAAAGTGATGGAAATGCAGAGATTCATTCCTACAGAGATTACTTTCATTGGGGTGCTTTATGCTTGTAGTCATTGTGGTATGGTGGATGCGGGGTTTACTTATTTCGACAAGATGATGAAGGTATATCATATTGTGCCTAAAATCGAACACTATGGTTGTATGGTTGATTTGATGGGACGAGCAGGTTTAGTGAAACAAGCATATGACTATATTTGCAAAATGCCGATAGAACCTAATGCTGTAATCTGGAGAACTTTACTTGGTGCTTGTACAATAACCAAGAATTCAATGATTGGGGAGATTGCTAGAGATGAATTAAGAAGGTTAGAGCCTAAACATAGCGGAGATTATGTGCTTCTTTCCAATCTTTACGCATCAGAAAGGCGTTGGTCTGATGTTCATAATGTGAGAAAAGCTATGCTTAAAGATGGAGTAAAGAAAGTGCCAGGACAGAGTCTTGTCGAATTAGGAAACCGCGTGCATGAATTCTTGATGGGAGATACTTCTCATCCTCAAATGGAGGCTATATATGCAATGCTTTCGGAGATGACAAGGTTATTGAGATTGGAAGGTTATGCACCTCATACATCAAACGTGCTTGCTGACATAGAAGAAGAAGAGAAGGAGACGACATTGGCTTATCATAGTGAGAAGATTGCTATTGCGTTTGTGTTGATTAACACGTCGCTTGGAACCCCTATTCGGATTGTGAAGAACTTACGGGTTTGTGGGGATTGCCATGTCGCGATTAAGCTATTATCGAAGATTTTTAAGAGGGACATTGTTGTTAGAGATTGTAGCAGGTTTCATCATTTCAGAGACGGAGTTTGTTCTTGCAAAGATTATTGGTAGTTTGTTGTGCACTTGCAATTCGTCATTTGCTTTTTTCATGAATTTTGGGTACTTTAACTTTAGTCCTCTAACTATTAATTTTAATCTACTTTGCTTGGAATTTAGACTTTTGTCTGTGTAGATGAATTGCTAACATTTACTTTTTTATTCTTGCATTCATGTGGGGAAAAATTGATATTCAAAATATCACAGATGAAGTTTAGGGAGGAAAAAAAATAGTTAGAAGAGTAAAAAAAAAAAAAAGTAAAATTATGGGTCAATTTCTAAAGTACCAATTTTCATATGTAAAGTAACTTATCTATCAATTTTTCTGGAAAATAACTTTTTTATCCAATTTGTGCAGTGAAATGTCCATAATACCCTCAACTTAAGTTAAATTTATATAAGAAAGGTTCAGAAAAATATTCTGGACTCGAGTCAAGTTTTCTCGACTCGAGTCAACTTTTCAGATAAGGTGAACATGTCGTGAACACGGAATATAATATTGTATCCACGAAATGCCGGAGATATTTCTACTTTATGTAAATATAAACTTAAGTTGAGGACATTATTGATATTTCGGTCTCAGATTTAGTAAAATAAGTAACTACTCAAAAAAATGGGTGAACAATAAGTGGATAATTATATATATATATATATATGTACACGTGAGTAATATATTTCTTTAATCTCAAGAATATTTTAAAATAAGTATATATATATTGTACAAGTGAATAGTATAAAAAGTTTTTTACGTATCTGTTTCTGTAAACGCATCTCCAACCCTTGACAACATATTTACCACTAAATTTGTCACAAATAGTAAGATCATTATCAATCATGAACGTAAATTTTTAGACAAATGAAAATATTTTTAATTTTAATATGTAATAATCACCATGTATAAGTTCACAACGCTCTACCAGGATTTTACCAAAATGAAGATCAAATCATTATCTTGAAATAATTCTATGGTCGTTAGGTCTGTGTTTTCAAAATTTAATATGGATAAATATATTATTTAAGGAAAAATAAGATATAAGATAATCAAAATTGAGATTAATAAATCGATGAGTATGAAATGAATAATATAGAGATGGGCTTCAAAGTCCAACAAGGGGACAATCACATGTAAAAATGTATAGAATGAGTTCCATAAATGGGCCAGGCCAGTTCGAAAGTCCAATACATTATAACTTAGGAGCCCAATATGCGTACCAGGCTTTCTAAATGGGTTTTTGTATCTTACTATTGGGCTTTTCAACCCAAACTTTATTCCTATTATATGAACTTTCATATAACACATGGTTTAAAAGTGGCAACATATAAGATTTAATTTCCATTAGTTTTATGATTTTCTTAATTTTCAAGGATAAGAACATTTAAAAAATTAAGATTTAATCAGAAATACTGATTACAGGAAACCATTACTCTCATAAAATTAGATTTATGAGACCATATGATAAGATATAAAAAAAATTGATTTATAAAAGAGTCACTTTTATTTAGTAGACTACTAAGATAAGAAAATGATATTTCATAGAAATATTTATGGATTATTATTTATCTAATGTGAGAAATTAATGTGAGCAAAAAAAAAAAAAAGGAAAAGGAAGAAATGTGTTCGGTGTCAAAACCCTCGTAGCAGAGCTGCAGCCATCGATTACTTGCTTCATCCGTCTTCATTGTCAACTCCACTCTCAACGTTTGATTCTCTCTCCTACCCTTCTTTCTCACTCTTCTGTGAGTAAATTAGCTCCTTTTCTCGCTTAGTTTCATTAATCCGTGCTCTTAAGATCCCATCCATGGCTTTTTCATCAACTAAAGTTATGCGTGAACTTGATTTTGATGCAATGTTGTGTATCTATGTATAGGGTTCTTTGTGTTGATGGGATTTTTAAAGTTTATCTTTTGCTCTGGATTTTGTTTTTCTTGAAGCATTTCCGTTATTTTTTATTGCTTGATTATTGTTTTTCGTAGCTTTTGGTGAACGTTTGTGTTAGTTACTGCTGATTTTTGATTTGTGAATGTAAGTTTCGATTGTTAGGAGTTGTTCTTTATGCTGTTGTGTGTGTGTGTGTGTGTTTTATTTAACAGTATATGAATCATGTCTGATTAATGTGGAAACTGCAGATACAGCTGAAGAGAGAAGGATATAAGTATGTTGGACATTAATCTATTTCGTGAAGAGAAGGGCGGAAACCCTGAGAAAATTAGGGAGTCTCAACGGCGTCGTTTTGCCAATGTGGATCTTGTGGATGAGGTCATTGCGCTCGACAAAGTTTGGCGACAGCGTGAGTATCTCACAATTTTCAAATTGAATGTGGCGCTAAGTTTATATTTAAAGCCATTTGTAGATTTATAAAGGTTTGAGGTGATATGGTTGTAGGTCAATTTGAGTTGGATGCCTTGAGGACGGATAGAAACAGGATAAGCAAAGAGATTGCTCGCCTCAAAATTGTGAGTGCTCTTTTGGTATTTCATATTATGTTGAGATAGAAAATGTAGATTATCCACTGCCTTTGAATAAGTGGAAAGAGGTTTGGAGAACTTTTCAATTGTGTGGTTATCATTTCACAAAGAAATAAATCATATGTTGTATCATATGGGATTATAGCTTATAATTTTCTGTTTTCAATTATAGAATACGTGAAGACATTCTTAGTGTGGTATGGACCTCAGCATAAAATCAAAAGCTAAATGAAAAAAAGAAAAAAAAAAAAAGGAGAAAAGGACTTTCTATTTAGTAATGAATATATCTCTTTCGACAGTTTGAGTTTCCAGAAGCAGATATATCTTGAAGGAGCTATTTATTGCTTTCACCGTAAATAAGACTTGCATAAAATACATTTATCTAATATAAGATATATGACATCAATATGTTGTCTCTTGTTTATATGGTTTTGATTTTATATTGAAGTTTTCTATTTTGGTTTTGAAAGTCTGGAGGAGATGCAAGTGGCATGATTGCAAGTACAGAGGAAAACAAAGAACTGGCGGCAAAAAAGGAGGCAGAAGTACAGGAGGCTTTAGCAGCAGTGCAAACTAAAATATCTCTTATTGGTAACCTAGTTCATGACTCAGTCCCTGTCGACAACAACGAGGTGTGTTTGAGCTTTTCCATGCTATGAAAACTATCTGCTTCTACAGTGAATAGTTTTATCCTAATGAATGATGAGATGTTTTATAGGATAATAATGCCGTTATTCGGTCATGGGGAGAGAAGCGGGTGGAGCCAAAGCTGAAGAATCATGTGGACCTTGTTGAGCTTCTTGGAATTGCAGATACAAAGAAAGGTCTGCTCACTGTAGATAAACATGTTTAACTGAATATTCCTGAGACTCTTAAAGTTGATTTTTCATTTTTTTGTTGGTTCTCCTTCATATGTATGATAGCGAGCCCTGTTGATAAGCGAATATTCAGTCACTGTTTCACTTATCTTCTTTTAGGTTCTGAATTGAGTATCATGAGTAGAACCACTTGTTCTAAAAGATAAGAAACAGTAACTTTTCCAGCCAAATTTATTTGATGTGGACTTGTCATGGCAACACGAAGGATCAATGTCATAGTAGCATTATAAATGAAGCAGGTTGTTACATTGTTGTGCGGAATCAAAATGATTTAATTTTGGCCTTTAAGGCCTAGCAAGATAATTAACGTTTTTTCCGTAAGTACTTACTACCGTTTCACTGTCCAGATGGTTGTAGCTAATCACCTTCAGTTTACTTGTTCTGCATTCGATTTACTATTTATCTGATCTCTGTCCACTTTTAAAAAATACAAGCTGAGTTGAATTTTAAGTTGGTTTTTCTCAACGTTTAACCTCTTTGTGTATTCATTAAGCAGATGTCATCCATGATTGATTGAAACTAAATGCACTGTATGCATGAATCCACCAAGGTTGGATAAGAAACCACTTCATGCTTATGGTTAACTGAACCCAACTTTTAAAATCAACTGGAGTAAAGATAGTAGATCTTCCAGTTATGGGTTCTATATTATGATGGCAGTCTCAAAATTACACGAATTATCCTACCTTATTTACTTTATTGTACACAGAATATCCTACCCTTTTACTTTATTGTAATTGTTGCTTTGCTAACATTAATTGATTTTGAATGTTTTAGGTGCAAATGTAGCTGGAGGTAGAGGTTACTATCTCAAAGGGGATGGAGTACGACTTAATCAAGCTCTAATCAATTTTAGTCTTGATTTTTTGGAGAAGAGGGGATTCACGGCGTTGCAAACTCCATTCTTCATGAGGAAAGATATTATGGCTAAGTGTGCTCAGTTGGCTCAATTCGATGAGGAACTTTACAAGGTAATCTTTCTGTTTAGCTTAATAGTTTGGTAATTACTTCCTTGAAATGTTGGTGTCATGCCTTCTTCACATTAGACTAAGATATTACCTGAGTTTACCAGTTCCTATCTCCTGAAAAAGTGACCATGATTGATGTTCCTGCTTCCATTTAAGTCACAGTGGTGTTTGCTAGCTTATTGGAGTTCCTTGTCTGGTCATCTCACTTAATAAGTGAACCCTTGAACTCCTAATTGATCGGTCAGTAAGTTAAAAGGCATAGCATTGATATATGTGTTCTATGGAATGCATTACTTGTCTTTTTATAACTTAACTATGGGAATGGGTGACAGATCTTATCCCCTTCAGTAATACCTGGTGAACTACCATGTAGTCTGGATAAATATAATTTAAAAAATAAATCTTTTTTACATTCTACTACTATGTATATCTCATCCCCCTTATAACAAAGAAATTGGAGGTTTTATAGGTTTCATGGCAGAAGAGATCGATGTGTTTCGCTTAAAGAAATCTATGCTACATGGTGTCATAGGTTTCTTATAATTTCTCATGCCCTATCATACAATTAACGCACCCTCTATTTCAGTTAGCAAATAATATTATTTATCAATCAGAAACAATTCAATTATGTGAAATATGAGTTGTGTGGGCACTTTTCAACATCATAGTCAAATTTTGGGAAATGAACATTGTTTTAAGCGATGAAGTATGACTGTATGAGAACCTATGGGGCCAAGTTGTTTTAGCATATGGAACCCCATTAGTTTTTTGTGAAGTTGCTTTACATTGATGAACAGTCAATTAATGAACTATTAATTCTATTCTAATGCAATTACAAAAGAGCTAATGTTGTGCTCGTGTTTTCTTGAAGAGGATTCTGTATCACAATGCGGCCATTCTGTCAATACTGAATTTATACAATTTACTTCTTGGCCAACTAATATTACTGATTGTATGCATAATTGGTGTCCCTATCTTTAAATGAAAATGGCTAAGCTTTGTAGTGGTGAAAATGTGCTCGACTTTTTGGTGTCAAACAGGTTACTGGAGAAGGGGATGATAAATATCTGATTGCTACAGCCGAGCAGCCTCTTTGTGCATATCATCTAGATGATTGGATTCATCCCACACAATTGCCCTTGAGGTATGTGATCTACGTCAGAAAGCCCCAATTTGCTTGTCTTAGCTTTATTTGTTAGCCTTTCTGTTTTGAAGCATTTAAAAGAATTATCTTGTTTGATATCTTGTTTGCCTCATTACTTTTAGTTTGATTTGACATTTTGTGTTCTATTAGATATGCAGGATATTCCTCATGCTTCCGTAAAGAAGCCGGTTCACATGGTCGAGATACTCTGGGAATATTTCGTGTCCATCAGTTTGAAAAGGTGGAACAATTCTGTTTAACTAGTCCAAATGGAAATGATTCGTGGGAAATGCATGAAGAGATGCTTAAAAATTCTGAGGATTTCTACAAGCTGGTATCAGTTTTAACTTTTCCTCTTCATGATTTCCTTTCGAATAGTAGCTATTACTCGTTGTAGTACCTGTGTCGTTGCGTTGAATTATAAGCATTTTTCTAATATGAATTTTCAATATAAATGGTGTTAGCTATTACCCCTGGAGTTTAGTTTAATTGAAGTTTGTGAAATAATTTCTTTTGTGGGCAGCTTAATATTCCATATCAAGTTGTAGCTATTGTCTCTGGTGCATTGAACGATGCTGCAGCAAAGAAATACGATTTAGAAGGGTGGTTTCCATCATCAAAGGCTTATAGAGAACTTGTTTCCTGCTCAAACTGCACTGATTATCAGTCAAGAAGACTAGAAATCCGATATGGGCAAAAAAAGGTCGAGTTGCTTTGTTCATTAACTTTTCTGCTGAATTACTTGGTTCTGTTTTTACACATCAATTCTTAAGCATTTTCTTTCAAAAGAAGTGACCCGTTATAATCATTGTTGCAGAGCAACGATAAAACTAAAGAATATGTCCACATGTTGAACTCGACCCTCTCAGCAACCGAGAGGACAATGTGCTGCATCCTCGAGAACAACCAGAAGGAGGACGGAGTAGAAATACCTGAGGCTCTTAGACCATACATGGGTGGAAAGGATTTCATTCCTTTCAAGACCACCCCCAGCAAAGAGGCTAAAGGGAAGAAGAGCAAGGAATAGACCATGATACATTGTTATTCTACATTGCAAAGTGAAGTCGAAGTGATTCTTATCTCTCACTCCCATGTGGAATTATTGGATGTTTTAGTGACTTTCTTTTGTTATGGTGCAGTTTTTCGTAATTCTCGTATTACACCGATTTGAAGGTTTTGAAATGTGGCCAATGCCTAATGATGTTCACTAGCCTTGAGTTTCAAGATACTTGGTTTTGATACAGATTGATAAAACTTAGTTTATTGTAGGTCATTTTAACACTATTTATCTAGGACGTGTGGATCATGAATTAATGCATCTTGCTTAGTTTTCTTACTTTGTTTCTCCAAGTTTGGTTTTCTTCTTTACGAGGTATACCCTAATTTAGTAGTGCAAAGAACAATAATACAATATCTGGGCTTTTTTTTCTTCTCAGAAATATTTCTTTCAAGGCTTCACCCCTGAATGAGTTATATATAAGAAAAATAGTCAACTAGTTAGTGTCACAATTCTACAATTCAAGATTCAGCAATCGATTCAATCACAAACATGTCTTAAACAGGAATCAGTATACTCGTTTACAAATTACAGAGTGCAGCAAGAGCTACACATTTTTCCCAGATGAATCATGGTTACACAATAATCTCGTTGATCCATCATGAGGCTAAGCTCCCTCGGCTAGGGTTCCCTTCGACGTGCTGATATAGAGTACTGCATTCAGAGAACAAATCAGCAATACATAAAATAAAAAATGTTTGAGAAAGTAATATACCAGATTCGAAGCTTGTCTGCTAACTTACCATTGTTTCCTCGAATGAAGGCATCCCCATATTTGTTCTTCAGCTGGCCGTTTACATACTCCTCTGTTTGTTCCATTGCAATATTCATGTACCCATCCAGACATGCAAGAATACCTGAGAGGTAAAATAAAACAGGAACGGAAAATTTAATCAGATGTGTCCAGTAGAATGATGTATAGTGAGATGCTCAATACAGTCATGTTTGGGTTATTAAATTGTAGAGCACTGAGCAACTACAGAGCTTTAGTCCAATACTGCATACAAATTACAATCAAGCAACACAATTTACTTAAATTTTAGTCTAAACAATCTGCAGGAAGAATTTGACCCAATTAACTCCAGCACTTAGTATTCGGCACTGTCTTAGCTTGGTCCTTTTAATATCAATACATCTTCTAGGTCCAATTAACTCTAGCACCTTTTAATCTCCATAGTAACTTTGACGGATTCATTTAATTTCAGTAATGAGTGAAGCTCCCTTCATTCAATAGCAGTAGTCCTCTTTGACTCATTGTTCTAGTTGAATGCAACAGCAATAGCAGGCTTTATCCCAGTATGTTAGGTTGGCTACGTACATGATATACCACCAAAATGAAAAGCTTTTTACCCAGTCAAATTATTGAACACTAATGGTCACTATGTTCATACTCTGAGTCTTCAATAGAACCCATTTATTCAATCGAAAGGATAGGACATGCTCGGATAAACCTCCACACAAACCATTCAAAAGAATAGGCAAGTGACTCGCTCATACTGAACACATCAGTGTGTAATTAAGCAAATATATAAGCTGAGACTCAAGAGATACTTCTGATGCATAACTAGATGAATTCAACCAACAATTTCTTATACTTACAGCGCAGTTCTTATCCAAGAATTTCAGAGTATAAAACAATTTGCAGAACAAGCACAATTACCACTCATATCTAACACATAATTAAGAAAAACAAAGAAAATGTAAACAAAAACAAAATGGAATGAAAGGAAATCACCTCTATAGTCAACTCCAGAGTTCAGTTTCACCACAACAGGTCGTCCACGTATCGATTTGAGGAAATCAGCAGGAGTTTTCGTGGATGATAGTTTCTCTCCTGCACCACTCATTTTTCGAATTAATCGCCTCAACTGCTGTCCAAACAAACAACACAAACACGCAGTGACACAATCAGAATTAACTGAGCAAATTCTCCACTAAATTCAGACTAATACAAAAACTCGCATCAGTACAAGTGTGTTCCCGCACAACCATGATCTTGAAAAATTAAAACTTGATAAATTCATCGACAATTAGGAAACAACGTATTTGCATTTTCATATTCGTCGTAAATAATGATTTTCACTCCGCCACACAGTTACGCAAAATTTCGGAGAAACATAAATTAGAAGAGATCAAGAAACTTACCAGAATAATCGGAACTCCGGCGAAGGATGGTAGCCGGCGATTCGGTTGCGAGAGGAGGAAGATGAAATCGTATGACAAGTGTTGTTCGTTTCTTGTTTCAGAAATGTAGAATTTTGGGGGTTTTCCAATTAGGGTTTTAAAGGTTTTGGGCCGTACTTTATATCGGTTGCATATGAAGTGGGCCTTATATTATTCATTAAAAAGTGGATATACAAATATATAAATTGAATCAAAATTGTACATATACATTCATACCGCAGGTGCATATCTTTGACAAAAATAACCTTATAAATATTGATTAAAATATCCTTCTATTAAATTTTATGAAATTAATATATATTAATAATTAATTTTCCAAACATCATATTGTATTCAAATCCTAATTCTATACAAACTACAATTCTTTTAATCATATTGAAAATTAAATTTTTTGATATCGATATTATAAGTATCTCAATTTGCTCTCATTAATTCTATGACAACAAATTTTTTACGCCTTAATAGCAATAGACCTTGATAATTTCATGGAGATGTGAGACGTTAGTCTTTCGCCATGTTTTGTAGTAAAAAATAAAAATTTTAGATCACCATAAAATTAAGAAATTTGACGGTAAAATGACGAACAGTTCAACAAAACCAACAAAAACACTTGACCAATATTCAACCATTATATGAATAACAATTGTAAAACGTTCAATTATAAAGGGAAGAACATCTTGAATATGTTCGAACATGTGAACAATGTTTCTCTCGTTCGGGTCAAACAATTTTTAAGAACATCACCGAGAGCCGAAAATATATGACCGCTCAAAAATATAGATTTATATTGATTGAAGAGGTTGGTTGAAAGTGATAAAGTATTTTTTAATTTTTTGTAACTTATTTGATTTTTTAAATAATTAGGACAAAATAGGTATTTAAAGGGGGGTTATTAGAAAAAATAATAAGCTTAAAATATATAAAGGCGTTTATTTAGCAATGATGGTGTATTTAGAAATTATAGTGGTGTCAATCAAAATGTAAATGATAACTTTCAACTACCGTTTTCTTACTTCCATAATATTTATCGAAATTTAGTTTCTCTCTTTTTTTTTTTTTGGAGAGAAAACTTAGTTTCTTTTTAATTGTGTTTGATTTGTCGAACATATTATGCAGTTCAACAACCACCGATTATTTAAGAGTAGGTCTTTTGTGAATCAAGTGTATGGATCTTAAATCCATGCATCCGGGTCGGATTCGGGTTAGGGGACCGCATTTTTTTTTTCCGCACATGATTTTTGAAAAAAATTACAAGTTAGACATACATTTACATTATATTAGACATACCTTTAAACTATGTTAAACATACAAGTTTTGCCCAGATTTCATGTCTTGTCTTTTTTGGCTTGATTTTTGAATTTTGGCACATACCACTACGTTATGTTAGACATACATTTATGTATACTTAGACATACATTTACGTTGTGTTAGACATACATTTATGTATACTTAGACATACCTTTGTATATGTTAGATATACCTTTGTATATAGTTAAACATATCTTTATATATGTTAGACATACCTTTGTATATAGTTAGACCTACCTACACATGGTTGGTCTAACTATACACAAAGGTTGGTTTGACTGTACACAAAGGTTGGTCTATTGGAGCGAATTTTAGGTGAACTTCAGCACAAGTGTTCAGGCGCGTGGGAGCGCATGGGAGGCACGTTTTGGGCTCGTGAACGGGTCGACCCGGTTGCACGGATCCCACCGGTGCATAAAAGTTTTTATCATTATTTAATATTATGTTTATCCATTTTTTCATTTATAGTAATGATATATATTCCATCTGTGAAAGAAATCAAGTTTATTTTAATGTGCTTTTTATTTGAATCATGATAATAAATTAATCATGTCTTAAGCGATATATGTTAAGGTCTCGGAAATATCATGCATTTTAATTTAAATATCAAAATATATTACCATTCCAAAAAAGTATTATGTATATGATTAATGATATCAGAAAAATAACTTTTTTCAAACGAAAATATAATTACTAATTATTATCCATTATTAGTTTGATTCTAATATATGGGATATATATAAATTTATACACCTAATAACATTTGTATTGGAAAAATATTGGATTTTTTTTTCTAATACCATATAGTAAATAAAGAATAAAATCTAAGTATTCACAAATCCTTCTTTACCAGCTTTTCGAATTGCGTTTTACATTTGTAAAATATTTGGAAATTCACCTTCCAAAAAGTTGGGTTGTTTAATTGATTTTGTTTATGATTGAATTAATGGGTGCTCTTGATATATGAGTTTATTAAAAATATAATAAGATGCAAAATGTTTGAATTTGAATCATATCATTTTGATTTTAAATTATTTTTTCAAGGACTATGAAGTATCTAAAATTGACTCTAATTGGGTTGATTCGAATCCTAAAATTTCAAAACACTGAATCTTTACATAATTTTAGGATATTCATAACAATTAAAGAACAAAATGAGCTTTTTGTTACCTAACTTTGTTATTATATAAATGGCATAGTCTGCGTTTTAAAACTAAGCATGAAGTTGAAAAATTATTTGGGCTAAGCTAAAACTGGTAAGTTTTGATTGTTTTTTTGGGCTGGGCTTTTATTGTGGTTGCAGTACTTCTAATTGGGTCAGACTGGTACGAAAAATATTGGAACCCACAAATGAAGGGGTTTTGAGAATAAATGGTTTGGAAATTCAAGAGTTTTAACTTTTTTTATTATTATTATTTACAAATTACTCAATATGGACCATATTAATTGTTTTCAAAATAGTTTAGTGATAGCCACTGTTGATTATGTTACAATCACAAAATTGCATATATGTATTAGTTATAACTTGTTTGAATATTTAATTTTCTCAACAAACGTGCAAAAAGAATTTGTTTACTAGTTGTGAATTTTTATTTAAACACAAAGTACACAAAAACTTTTGTGAAACAATCTCACAAATAGTTCCTGTGAAATTGTCTTAGAAATAATTTCTATGAGACAAATTCCCTTTACTCACTAACCAAATTCATTTCCAAACTTTTATATTTGGATTGTGAAATGTGTGTTGTAGGTGCTTCACAAGTTGGAGAAGGTTTGCCTAATAATTCGAGACACCTCCACTACTCTCTTACCGCTTACTTTTCAAACACCTTATAGCACAAGTCGACGACAACCATTTATCAGATATATATGTTAGCCCACTTCATGGGAGTTTCGTTCGGATCATCTTTCATCTAAAGGAATTGATCTAGATGACAGATGATCTGACACATTTGAGACGTCTTACTTAAAATGACATGTAAAATATATTTTTATATAAAACTTCTTATTTAAAATTCTAAAGTTTGTCCAAAATTAAAGAGTGAAAACAGTATTAAAAATATTATAGTCCAAATAAAGCTGTGTGGCCCAATTAGAAATAGTGCAACAGCCCAGGCTAAATCACAACTTTAGCCCAAATAATATTTCAATTAAACCCTTGATACAAGAAGTACAATGAAACCTGTTTGTAACTCTCATTTTCAGATTAATGCATAAAAAAATAGTTTCACATGCATCATCACATCTTTGAAGAAGAGAAGAGAGAGATCATTCATTCTATTTGTGCCAAAGACAACTAAATTAATAGTAGTATATATGATCTGAAAAAGCAGTTGGCGTGGAGGATGATTGGAATTTAGTGTTGTTCTAAGATAGGAGCTACTTTGAAGGACATTAATAATGAGTTTAAGATATGAACGAAGAACAGAGGATCTCATGAATTCATTATAAAAATCAACTTCCATCTAACATGAGAAACCATCTAACATGAGAAATATATGCAGCAAACCAACAAATAATAGAAGCAATAATACATGGTACGTATTTTAATTTGCAATCGTCTCAATAAATCAAATAAAATCGTGGTTTTTTCTTCAATTTACTTTCCATGATAAAAATATATTTATCCGAAACAAAAAACCATGCTAATCTTAAATTATTGGAAATTGGATATGATTTATCTGGGTATTCACATTTCAATTTGATTAAAATTTTGTCCCCCAAAAATAAAATCTACATTTAACTCTATTTTTGGTGGTATATAGTAATTCTGGTGGTTATTATTAAATTCCAATTGCATAAGATAAAAGTGGCAAAACAATGAATATCTTCTCCATCTCCTCCACCCTTCAATGCTCGCACACTCCACCACCTTTCTCCACCGCCACCCTCGCCGGAAAATCTCCCCACGCCACCGGTAGCACTTCTGCCGCCTCCTATATTCTCGGTTCGAGCTCATCACAACAAGACAACGCCCAAAAACCCACCACCAACTCCACCGACATCCGCCGCCCCATCATCACCCACAAGCCTCTGAAAACCTCCACTTCTCACTCCTCTCACTTCCCAGAAAACCCCCTTAAGAAATTTGTTAACTCCCATAATAACCCCTCTCTCACCAATTCACCATCCCATGATTCTCTCAGTAATAAGCTTTGGCTGTCGAACAAGCTCTCCCCTCCGCCGCCTCCACCTCCACCTCCACCTCCACCACCCTTGCCTTCATTTGAAGAATCAATCGTAGAAAATGAAACTGAAGATGAGGTTTTCGGAAATTCAGAGGAAAATGACAAGGAAGTGGAAGTTAGGGAAAAGGGCAAGATCTTTGTGGGTAATTTACCACTTTGGATAAAGAAAAATGAGGTGGCTGAGTTTTTCAGGCAATTTGGGCCCATAAAGAATGTGATTGTGGTAAAAGGTCATGAGGAACTGGAGAGAAATATGGGGTTTGGGTTTGTGATATATAGTGGGGATATGGCTGAAAAGGCTGCAATGAAGGCTGTGGAGTTTGATGGGGTGGAGTTTCATGGGAGGGTTTTAACTGTGCAGTTGGATAATGGGAAGAGAATGAGGGGGAAATATGCAGAGAGGGCAAGGTGGGTGGAGGGCAAAGAAGAGGATGTGGAAGGGTATAGGTCCAAGTGGCATGAAGATAGGGAAGGTTCACGAAGGGAGCTCAAGAAGGTGTTGGAATCTCAACCAGAGAATTGGCAGTTGGTTGTGCGAGCTTTTGAGAGGATCAAGAAGGTAAATTTTGGATTTTTATGTTTGTTGCCCTTATAATGAATGCCAAGAAAACTTAGCCTAGAGCTGCTATTAGCACATAGAACATTCTAATTCATTGCATGAACCATAAAAGTTTTATCTTTGGTGAAGTTCAGCAAATGAGTTTAACCCATATGATTTCTGTTCAGTCTGTCGTTAAGTTAAAACTGCCCTAGCACAGCTAGCATGCTTGAAAACTAAAGAACATTACACTCTCATTTCTTATGGGAATATATGGTTTCTTTACGATTGATTGCCAATGTGCCTAAAAAAAGTGCTTGACTAATGCGCTAGAGGAAGGAACCTCTGAAACCCAAGTGCTTGACAGTGCAGTTAAAAGTGACACCACCAACTGACTGTAGTTATACTTATTCATTATCACTTGAAAGGCAAAGAATAGAGCACATATGGACTATGAAGTGGCTTGATTTGCTGAATCTGATGGTATGTACTCGTGAGAACTGAAGTATGTTACTGCAGTAATGTGAGCTATCTTTCTTGTGACAACTGACAAGGCAGGGATAGTGTGGCTTCATATCCCTGAACATGTCTACTTTGCATTTTTTGGTAGATAATATGACAAATCAGCTCTTTACTCGAGAGGAATAAGATTAGTTGTCTCTAAAAGCCGTTTTGTTCATTGTACTCCATCCTTCTATTCACTACCAGTAATTTTTGTTTTTTTTTGTAGCCTTCCAGAAAAGAGTTTGGGTTGATGGTGAACTATTATGCAAGGCGAGGGGACATGCACCGTGCACGTGAAACATTTGAGAAGATGCGGGCCAGGGGAATTGAGCCAACATTACATGTATATACAAAGTATATGTCATCACATTTCAGTTTTAACTCTCAATGATTTTTTTTAACACATTGTTGTTTAGGATTTGTATTGTGTCCAATGGCTACATGTTGGCTGAAGTTGATCATTCTTTAATGTCATTGCACATGGAATCTGAAAAGTACCACTTATCTCATGAATTTCTGTAGACTAATTTTAATAATTTTAAAATTTCTGTAAGTATCAAGTTTTAATTTTTGTTAATTAATCAAATATATTTGAAATTTTCATCTTGCAGCCTCATTCATGCTTATGCAGTGGGTAGAGACATGGAAGAAGCATTGTCATGTGTGAGGAAGATGAGGGATGAGGGAATCGAATTGAGTTTGGTGACATACAGTATTATTGTTGGAGGATTTGCAAAAATCAAGAATATTGAGTAAGTAGTAATGCATTTCATATATTGTATGTACATGCCTGTTTTAACTATCTTTTAGTGCATTTCATATATTTCAAATTTTGTCACCCTCCATCCATTCTTTATTCTTTAGATTCTTTGCATTTTGTTTCTCCAAGTCAGCTTTGATTTCTTGATTCATATTGAGTTTCTATATGTCCTTGCCTTTTGAGCTTATCTTTGAACTGGTTTCATGTTCTCTTCCTCTGATACTGTTTTCTGTTTGTTAAAGAGCTGCCGAGCGTTGGTTTAAGGAGGCGAAAGAGAGACTTACAGCCTTGAATGCAATCATATATGGGAGCATAATCTATGCTAATTGGTGGGTTGATTTTAGTATTTACATAAGTACTTTCAAATGTGATTTAGAATATTCAACAGGACAATGCCATTTTGCTCCACTCTTATAAGGGGATTGTATCAATTTCCACAAGACTTTTCCAAAATATGATAGATTGGCATGAATATATAACTCAGCACGTGTGTTTGCAGATGCATTTTGAGTGGATGAGGTTTGAGGATGAAGCTGATGATTTGAAAATCTCTTAGATTCCGATTTTCATATAACTGCAAATTGTTTTCTATTGATTCAGTGGGGAAGTGAATATATCTTTTGAGTCCATGAATATCATCTGTTGTTTAATTTGAGCTTTGTTTTTTCAGGCCAATATTAGAGTACTTGACCTTGCATTTTTTGAATCAACTATTTCCACTTATTTGTGCTGGATTTATCTGGAAGTTGTTTAATCATTAGCCTTTTCTGCAAATAATTTCGAAGGTGATAAAACAGCTGCTAAAGAAGTAGAATCTTGCATTTTGTTAATATATTTTACCTCATTAAGCATTGAAAAAACTTTGTTGGGTGGCACTGTATATATTTTGCCTCATCTCGTTGCAGGCTCCATATTTTCTATTGGTTGGTGAATTAAGGTTGGATTGCCAACCTTAATTCTTTCTTTTTATCTATATATCTATGTCATCTTTGCTGATTCTTTTAATAAATATTGTTTCTTTATCCTCTCTACTGGAGATCATTTTGAGTATTTTATCATAAATGCAGTCAAACACGTAACTTAAGCCGAGCTGAAGCATTGGTAAGGGAGATGGAAGAAGAGGGAATCGATGCTCCAATTGACATATATCATACGATGATGGATGGTTATACCATGGTACAAAATGAAGAGAAATGCCTGATGGTTTTTGATAGATTAAAGGTAGATACTTATGGAATTTTTTCAAGTTTTGTTGATCTTGGTGCTATTTATGCGATACCTTTCTATGTTGTTGTGTTATTTGTTTGTGTTTTTGTGATGATTTGCTCAGCAATTGAAAACATAAATGCATTCTTTTGCAAAATAGTATGCCATTCTAAACTCTGATATGAAGGATACAAAAATGCTTTTGTGTTTTCTCAGTTCACATAAAATACTGGACTGATTAACATCTTTTGTTGTTATAGGAATGTGGATTTATGCCTACGGTGATTACCTATGGGTGTCTCATCAATCTTTATACCAAGGTAGCTGATGCATTTATACTTCACCATAATTCTCTTGTTAGTTTTGCTGAGCTCTGATTTGAACCTTCTATTTCATCTCTTCTCAACTAGTGATTTGTAGATATCTGCGCATTTTCAGAACCCAATTTTATGTGATATCTGATATACTTGTGCCTGTGTCTAATATATTAAAAACTTCATAATCGTGGTCTGATTCTAGATTGAGTTTTTTTTTTTCCCTTTGTCCTGAGTCTGTATGAAACCTACATAGAAGTTACCAGGATAAGGAATGCAAGCAAGACTTCGACAAATTGGATTAATATTAAAGCTTTTAACAATTACAGAATCAACCTTTTGGATCTTACTCAATCCTTTTTTCTAGCAGTTTCCCTCGTTACTTTGCTCTTCTTCTTACATTCGCAATATGTTGGAGGGCATTTTTTGGTTCTTCTTCTGAACAATCTATGCTACTGTTGTTCTTCATATTTTGCAATTTTAACACGGCTTTTCATATTTTGAAAAATAAATCATGAACTTAACATAGTTTTGCAAATCCAATCTATCCATTTTCTGGAGAAAGATTGTTAATATCTTTGGCTACTTGTTTTAATGCTGGATGCCACGTTGTCACAAAATTCGAAATAAAAGGATTTGTATCTAGCAAAAATTAGGTCGAAACTTGGGAAAATTTCACCGGAGAATGAATGGTGCTTTGAATTGCAATACTATGTTAAGTTTGTGATTTATTTTTCTACATCTGAAAAGTCACTTTAAGGCTGCAATTATGTGAAAGTTTGCTCATCTATATTTTTCGTCGCAGTTAAGCCTTGCTGACTTGTTTTTATGTCATAAATTGCTTGTTTACCTTCTCAGATGGGAAAAGTTCACAAAGCTTTGGAAGTGAGTGACATGATGACACTGGCAGGCATAAAGCACAACATGAAGACATATTCCATGTTGATCAATGGTTTTATAAACTTGAAAGATTGGGCAAATGCCTTTTCAATAATTGAAGATGCAATCAGAGATGGTTTAAAGCCCGATGCCATTCTTTACAATAACATAATAAGAGCGTTTTGTGGGATGGGTAACATGGAACGTGCTCTTCGTACTGTTGAAGAAATGAAAAAGGAGAGGTGTAGACCAACCTCCAGAACATTTCTGCCCATAATTCATTCTTTTGCAAAGGCTGGAAACATGAGGGGCGCTCTCGATGTTTTTGACATGATGAGGAGAAGTGGATGCATTCCTACTGTGCAGACGTACAATGCGTTGATTCTTGGCCTTGTTGAAAAGCGGAAGGTAATCATGGAAACAGATGGTGTGAGATTACATGATGGGTTAATTGTCTATAAAATCTTAACCTTTTTCATAATGCAATTTTAATAAAGCCCTTCAATATTTGCAGAAATAACATGGCCTTATATGTAAGTGTACTTTTGACATCTATAAGTCACCTTTTTTTTTTGTTCTTTGTGATTAAATTGCTATACAGTGCTTTAGGGTACGGTTTTCCTATGTTGAGGGATACCCTAGAAACTGTACGACAGTTTAATCGCAAAGGACAACGCCAAAATTGGAGATATATAGTTAAAGTCGTGTTATTTTTGAAATATTTGGTAAAAGTTGCAATTTAGAAAAAAATTGTTGATTTTATTGGCAATTAAGCCTTACATGATTATTAGGTTCCTATATGAACTTGTGAGCTTCTATAACAAGATTTTAAAATAGCCACTCAAATTTTCTATTTGTCTCGTTTATTTTCTGTAGATGGATAAGGCCGTGAATATATTAGATGAGATGCTGCTAGCTGGCATTAGTCCCAACGAGCACACGTACACGACCATTATGCATGGATATGCATCGTTGGGTGACACTGGAAAAGCATTCGAATACTTTTCTAAAGTCAAAAAGGAGGGGCTTGAGCTTGATGTTTATACATACGAGGCCTTACTCAAGGCATGCTGTAAATCAGGGAGAATGCAAAGTGCTTTAGCAGTCACGAAAGAGATGAGTGCTCAAAACATCCATAGGAATACTTTTATATACAACATATTAATTGATGGGTACGGATTAGTTATTACTTTTATACGTTTATCTCTTCTTTACCTTTGGCCTTTTCTCAAATTTTCTGTTCAACGCAGATGGGCTCGTCGAGGTGATATTTGGGAGGCTTCGGATTTGATGCAGCAAATGAGACAAGAAGGTGTACAACCCGACATCCATACTTACACATCCTTTATAAATGGTTGTTGCAAAGCTGGAGACATGCTGGTATGTAAATAAATGGTTCCATTGCAATTTTTTTATGTCTTAAATTTTGTCTAGACGACTGTCTGAAACTAGTCTTGTTAGTTTTGGAAAATCAATTCTGGTAAAATAATTGAAAACCGTCCAATTTCAATCCCTTTTCACCGAATTTCCAACTCCAGTGGATTTTTCGCACATGAGTTCTGATAAGGTGCATTCGACTCATATTGGATGATATTTTCAAATGCAGGAGTAAATTGATTGCTCAAAGTTAATGGGACTAGTTACGGACACTTATCCTTGGGCAAGACTAAAATGAATTTAACCCCATTTTCGATTTGCTTGTGAGAAAAATGCCACACTATGCGTGTGTCTAATTCTCAAAAAAGAATGCCATGATTCTTTAATTCCAAGTAACTGATACCTCCGAAGTTTTAAAGACAAAAATACAACAAACTAAGCTTTTATCCGTCTGTACATTGTTGGCTATATGATCGTGTTATTCATATCTTACCATCATATTTCGAGAAATGCATCCATGTCTGTAGAAATATGAGAGACTAATACATCTCTGTGTGTGTGCAGCGAGCAATGAAGACAATTGAAGAGATGGAAGCACTTGGAGTGAAACCTAATATCAGGACATACACGACACTTATACATGGGTGGTCCCGGGCATCCCTCCCCGAAAAAGCATTGAAATGCTTTGAGGAGATGAAGCGAATGGGCTTAAAACCAGACAAAGCCGTGTACCATTGTTTAATGACGTCGTTATTATCAAGGGCTACCGTTGCTGAAGACTACATCTACAACGGGATCCTCCACTTATGCGAAGAGATGGTGGAATGCTCGTTGACCGTTGATATGGGCACTGCAGTTCACTGGTCGAAATGCTTAAGAAAAATCGAAAGGAGTGGTGGTGCGATTACAGAAGCACTTCAGAGGACCTTCCCACCCGATTGGAATTCACACAAAACCCTAAATGCCATTTCCGATTCTAGTGATCGTGAAGATGGGTTCGAAGAGAACGATAATGATGATGACTTTATTTACAATGGTGACATTGAAGGTGAGGATGACGCGAACTTTGGTTAAAGCTTTCGATTTCAACTTCGTTTGCCTTCAGAGTAGTTGCGGATGCTACACCAGGTGAACTTCATCGAGTATTATGATACGTTTAAAAACGATTTATGATCCCATTTTGATGTTGCATGCAATGCACCTAGGATTAAGATATCCATTCTTGCATATAATAATGCATGTAATGTATATAGTGTACACTGCTGAAAGGAAACACGAGATTGAAAGATGATAAAAAGTCGAGCATCGATGCAGCACTTGTACCGTTGACGTGAATGTTGATAGAGAGAAATTAGGTGCTTAACCGTGGTGATTAAACTGGTTAATCATTGTAGAAATTTTATTTATTAATTCAAGTTCATCCAAGGAGATTATTTCAACTAACACAATTCATTGACACTAGTTTTTTTGAGTTTTGTTATGGTGGGTATTTGCATGATCACTATATTAATTATAGTTTAGTACAAACCAATAATTATATACTTAAACTAATTAATAATGAATAAAAGACTGATCTTGTGAGATCGTGTCATTTTACGAACTAATTTCATAAGATTGATCAACTTATAACGCATCATTTATGAAATAAATATTGAGGCGTGGAATTAAGTTTGATTGGGGGTTTTGTACTATGAAAATATTAGTGATTAATGATTAAAGGTAGAAAGTGTGACAAAATAATGTAAGGTCAACTCAGCATGTGCCTCTTCTTCTTACAACCTTTTCAACCAATCATGAATAGTAGAAGATGGGAGACAAAACAGTTCAGTTACACACCTTTTTTTTGATCCTCACATATCAATTTTATTATTATTAAAGATTAAACTCCCGATTAATTAAAGATTATGATCCCAATGTTCCAACAGGGAAATCTTCAACCACACGACCAAAATATTATTCAAGATTTTAATAAATACTGGCTTAATTAAATTAATGTGGGTTGTTCTAAGTGTTTATGGAGTTGGGTGAGAATTTAAGAATGAATATTTGATGAGACTATTATTTAATTAATCAGCTAAGTTGTAGAAATATTGTTTCAAATAAAAATGTTTAGTTGCTCTTAGCTAGAAAATAATACAATAAGATAGAATTATATATTGAATTGTATCGATTTTAATTAGTGATGGGAATTTATTTAAAGAAAAATATAATAAACTAATTAAACATCATATTTTCGGGTGAGGATGATTGGTGAAATTAAAATACTTGATGAAATATTTTATATAACGTTATTGATATCAATTTTGGGTCGTTTTCGATTTTATCGAAATGACTGAATTACCCTTGACAGAATTTTACCATGCCCTATAAATGTTTAGGCAATTGTACCAATGATTTGCAGACAAAGTAGTGATTCTCTCCAACTAATTTTGGAGCTTAGTGAACCAAACACAAAGATTGGTAGTTGAACCAATTAAATTAAGAAGTAGCTCACATTAACGTATATAATTATTACAAATGTGAAGTTCATGGATTGATATAGAGACATTTAACTTTACATGCAAGTACATGTTTTTTTTGTTTCTACTAATTTTCAATATAATATAGAATCTAATGTCATATATATATACACTAGCATAAGCCCGTGTATCACACGGGTATTTTAATACTAATTAAGAAATTTAAAATTTGTTATTTATAGAGAAATTTAATTATTATTATTATTTATTATTAATTTTTAATTTAATTAGTATAAATTTTAATTTTAATTGTGCAAATTTTTTTAATTTTCAATTAATATAATTGCAAACATCAACTTAATTAAAATGTTTGTCCAAAATTTCATAATTTTATTATGTATCATAGTTATTAACATTTTATTATTCAATTATTATTATCTCATTAAATGTTCTATTTTAATAGATTATAAATACTAAATGAATTAATTGAAAAATTAAATTATAATTAAATAGGATTAACCAAAGAGTGACATGTGTCACTCTTGGTTATTCCTTTAGTATAGATATAGATATATATGATTTGCATTAATATAAAATGCAAAAATACGATGAAGAATAATATCAAGTGATATGATATTTCAAAATTAGTGAGGTTCGTTCCGACTCGGAATGTAAAAAGTTTGACAAAAATATAAGACTGTCTTATGGATATATATAGACAGAATCTTATTTAAATCAAGAAATGCAGAAGCCAATGACTATTCAAGTATGGGAAAAACTTATATGCCCTGTGGTATATAGGGGCACAGATCTAGGCGTTACATACATGCTCTTCAGGTGTTATATATATACTCTATCAGTGTTATATTTCTTGGTGTTATAAATATACCCTATAAGTATCATATGTATATAAAAGTATTAATGTGATACCTGAAGAGTATATACATGATACCTGTAGAGTATAAATTTAACATCATATGATGAATAATTTGGGGGTACCATGCCCTTGGGGCACACAAGTGTCACTCATCAAGGATTATCCTTACACTCATTTGAATTGTTTTCTTTCTTCTTTGTTTATTTTTGTTACTTCTATTATTATTATTATTTTGGCATTTATAGTAACAATAAGAGTATATTTTCTGGCATTCTGACAAGTTTGAATGAAGTGTTCAATTAATGGACAAATAAATTATTGCCAGCAAGAAATGTGCCCCAACTTAATTGTCTTAATTAGACAAATCTAACTGATTTGTCCACAGAAGCATGAACCTTCCTCACACATATTATTTCTTAATTTCATAATTTTCTCCTTTTTTTATTAGGTTGGTAAGTTTTATTTTATTTTCAGCTGTCATTTTGGGGCATGATTTTACGTACTACAAAAAGTCGCACCAAAATAGAAAAATAAGAGTTGAAAAATATATATAATAAACTAACATCGCATGCCTTTATAACACATCCAAATTATATATATGATCAATATTGTGAAGTCATCCTAGCATTTTTTTGTTTCTTGACTGCACAAGATTTAGTTTTTTTTTTTTTAATCGTGAAATAAGACGTAAAAAATAGTAATAATAAGTAGAAATAGTCATAAGATAATAAATTTTTTATCCTAGTAAAGTCCATTAAAAACTCTTGATTTCCTTAAGAAGTGGATCCCTTTTCATTAGGGGGTAAAAATATCGATTTCGACTGTATTTATGTTTTGTTATTGTTTGACTGGTTTAAAGTTTTTGTTATCTTCATAAACAATTTTTATGATTGTCCTAAATATTAGGAAGATATAATATCTACATTAATGAGAGATGAAATGTAGTAGTACTTAAGGCCTTATATTGCTCACATGACCATATTTAATGTCCAAAAAAGGGAAAGTGATAAGTGAATAAATATTAAATTGAAAGTCATTAAATTAGGTCTCTATCAAATTTCTCATGCCACTTTTATTACATTGGCAAGAAATAGTAGTATGCATGTGTCTCTGTGTGCATTCATATCTTTCATACACATCTCTTCACTATATCACATGACTTTTGCCTCCTACAATTTGTTTCATAAAAACCAATCTGTCTTTTCCATTTATGATGATAATTGATTCATCAATCTACTTTTATGCTACTTTCTTTCACTTAGTTTGATTGTGATGAGTTAGTATTAGTGTTTGATGATCATAAACAGAAGTACGATAATATTCATGAATTCTAGAATACAGGAGAGAAAAAAATAGTTTTTATATAAAAAGAATCAATTAAAATATAGGTATACAATTACATACAATAATGATATAGACCAAATTTGAATAGGATTTATAATTCAAGAGATAAATAAATGCATGCACAAATATTCACTATTAATCAAATATAAATACAATATAATGATATTCGAATGGATTTGATGCATTATAGAATTGAAGGTTAAGAGAAGAAGCATGATGTTTCCTATTGTAGTGATGAGATAGCATTTACTAACACTAAATTTATTAGCCACATGATAGGCCCTACCCACGCCCACCCCACCCCACCCCACCCCCCCATTTCCTTTCCACCTTCCTCCCACCGATCTCTCACATTATAACCCCTAAGCTATTAATACCACAACCAAAAACAACACCCCACAACTTCACCTAAACTTTTAAACACAATCCAACTCTCCCTTCTCTCTCTCTCTCTCTCTCTCTCTCTAAAACTCACATCCAAAACAACATGTCCAAGAAAATGAAAATCCCTTCAATTTTCAAGAACAAAGAGGCCAAGCAGCCATGGCAATGGCCCTCATGCCACCAACCCAAAACACTTTCTTTTCGAGCAAGCAACGACGTCGTTTTCAAGACCGTAAACTCCGTGTTCCTCGACACCTCGGATGGCCTCGAAACCCCCGACTCGTGGTTCACCAACTCCTCCTCGGAATGCACCAGCACTTTCTCCACTGACGAGCATTCCGAAGACAATAACAACAACAACGAGGCAGTAGAAATGATCATCCGAGGTGTGAGGTCATCCGAGAGGCTATTTTTCGAGCCAGGAGAAACGAGCTCGATCGTTAAAGACACGAAAGGGCAGATAAGCGATAAAGTGGACTTGCTGCCGTTCAAAGAAAGCGTGGCGCTTGCTTTGGAATCCGATGATCCTTACTTGGACTTCAAGAAATCCATGCAAGAAATGGTGGAGAGCCATGGATTGGAGGATTGGGATCGATTGGAGGAGCTGCTTGGATGGTACTTAAAGATGAATGGAAAACAGAATCATGGGTTCATCGTTGGAGCATTTGTGGATGTTCTTGTTGGATTGGTTAAGGATTCCTCAGCTTCTTCCATGGCGGTTTGCTGCTCGGATTCGACGTCGTATTCATCTGCAGATTCTTGTTTTTCTTCCCCTTCTACCCCTCATTCTCCAACTGGAGCTGAGGAGGAAAATGTCATTGTACAGTCTTAGCTTTCAATGTATTCGTGATTTTTGTGTGTATACTAATACTACTATACTAGGTTTGAACAAGGAGTAGACTGTAAGAAGCCATGGTTTTGCTCACTTTCTCTCTCATCTCCTATTTCATTTCATCACTTTCTTGTGACCAGAGTTGGGTGGACACTTTTAATGCTAACTTCTAACATAATATCATCACTTTATCATTCATATGTCATATTGATGAGCTTTTCTGGTCTTGCAATGTTTTCTTTGTTCAATAAATCTTTGTTCCCTTTTTTTTTGGACTAATTAATAATTCTGGTAAGAGGCCACCCATTTATGTTTTGACAAACATGATTGAACTTAACATTATCAACCCACGTTAATTGAGATATATACATAGAAAATTAAAAGATGAAACAGCCTGGACTGATAAAGCTAGTACCATTTTCCAACCTCATTCACAAACATACCAGAGTGTACTAAAAGGGGACCATATATTCTATTGCTACAATTTCAACCCCATTTTCCCACTACTATTATACGACCATGATGCGATGATAAAGCATGCGGTAAATAATATGGAGAATCGAGATTTAAATCCTCTTGAGAACGAGTAGTGCGTACCTATCATGTTTACCAGGCCAATTTAGTATTGATAAAACCTTGGATGAATTCCATGTTAATTCTTTCAGTTGTATTTGAGATCCATGTATAAGTTTGTTGTATTTTCATGGATTTCGATCACTGCTTAGATACTTCAGACATGTCAATTGTTATGACATTTTCATGGCAGAGAACAAGAACTATCAGTGATAAATTAAATGTGCATTGAAGAACTGGTATTTGATAGAATTAAAATGGAGAAAAGTTACCACTTTTAGCTTTTTCAAAAATGGCTCGATATATGATAGTTGTTATGTATCTGGAAATTCTTAAATATGTATCTCATTGACATATCAATAGATGTCCATACAGGTGATCAAGAAATACGTGCTTGGTGCCAATCGTTATATAATAGATAATAATCAAATATCATTTCATTCTGTGTAGCATTCATGAGACTCACAAGTTCTAAATCGTGTCAAGAGAACCCGTCTTCATATTTGGTCGTTAGTTCCAATGTGGTCGACATATATCTACGAACCAACTGATAATTCAAGTCTCAATTATGTGCAGCGTAATGAAATCATAACGGTAAAAGAGCTAGTGATATAGATAAATGACAACTAGCAACATTGAGCACAATGAAGTTAATAGAAGTAGCAAGATAAATACCTTTTGCCACTGCAATCAAGCTAGGGGACAGGAATACCATAGCTGGTTTATCGGAGAAAGCAAAAATTAAGCCCAAGTAACTTCGACAGAAATGGGAAGCCAGCAAGGTAACATAATAACTGCAAACGCAAAGAAGCATGGAGCCATGGTGACTCTTTTGACTCATCTTAATCTGACTCATAAAATTCCTCTTCATCAGATGGTTCATCAAAGGATCGAATGTCAACCTGGTAACGAAGAATTCCACCAATGCCTCCAAATCCTCGGCAAAACTGTGACCCTTCTTGGGATCGGTTGGTGACAAACTCAAGTGAACAGCCAAAGTTTCTGTATTCATTTGCAAACCACTCCAACAACGGCATTTTGTCTTGAACTTCCAATTCTCCAGACGTGGTTGAATCCTTGAACTGGCTCTGGTCAGTCTCTTGATCCTTGTTCAAGCATTTGATCAGAATCTCATTGGTCACGCTGTTTTTGAGCACATAACGGGTTATATCCAAGTTCTCCCACACTATCAATGTTTCAACTGCTCCCATCTCCAAAGCTTTGATTGTGTCATCCACTCCAAACACATACTTTCCAGTATCTTGACTGATTTCTTCGAAGAATTTCCCAATCAGACGCTTCTCTTGTATAAACTTAACATTGGATAGAATTTCAGCAGATAATTCAATAGCCTGATTGAAACCATTTTCTCCACCATAAGATACATCCACCACATTCAGTATCTTCGCCTGTAGGCGAGGATCGAACATGTCAGATTGACTCAGCTCAGTCTTGAAATCAGCTGACCCAGCAAGTATGAGCCCTGATACATTCGGCTGACTGGTAGCAGGATTGATGAAGAACTGAGTAGCAAGCTCTGCAGTCTTCCTTACATAGTTGTGACGCTTCTCCATTCGAAGACGAGCAAATCGAAGAGCTGATTGTCCACCTCTTCCGTGTTTCTTGGGAAGATCAACTGTGAACTTGTGAAGCACTTCTCTGGTGTTGCCACTCAAGGTACCAAAAAGGGTCCCATTTCCATCCATGACAATAAAGCCAAACTTCTCATCAGACTCTAAGAGTTGAGTCAGAGGTTCCGTGTGAAATTTATTGTCGCAAAGGTACAGAGAAGCATTTATGGGCTTAAAAGGCGCAAAATCAAAGGTGACCTTTTTTTCTTTTCCATCATCAGTCACTATGGTACCAGTGTAGAGAACTAGGCCATTTGGTGGAACCTTGCTATACAATTTAAGCCTCTGCTGAGCAGAAGTGATAGCACCTAGTACAGACTGACGATTCACCCTGCTTTTAATGTTCGAAGCTGTCCCATACTCTTCTGCCAGCATTTTAGTGATTCGGGCAATTTGATCGCCAGGGGGGATTATAAGTGAGATCATACTGGTACCATTTCCTCTAGCAGATTCCAGAGCCTTAATCAATTTCTTTATTTTCCATATTTCAATATTCTTATCATTTTCCTGGCCATCTGCCATTGTCTTCTCTATTACCAATTATGCACCAAGAACCTGGAAAGAGGGCATTAAGAAGACTTTTTAAAATCCATCTTCAACAACAACAACAAAACCTTTATCCCACATGGATAAAATCCAAGATAGAAAAGAAGGCCCAAATTTTAAAAGGCTGGTGATATGGAGATAAACAGAGGGGGGATAAAGGGAGAAGAAGAAAGCAGAAATAGTGTTATCATCCATGAACAATTTAAACATGTAATACTTTTCTAAAACTGTAAACTCAGGTCTGGGCCAGTTCAAATTGTAATCTTCGTTCAAGGTACACAAATGTGGTTCCATGATACAAATGATAAGTTGCAACAAATGAAAAGCGGGAAATCTAAATAGCTCTAATAGATACATCAAGGTGAAAATGCAAACATATTACACTTGAGAAATAAAAGAGCAGAATAAATAAGATCACACTGGAAAAAACAAACTTCGCAGGAGTAAATCGACAAGCCAGAGAATCGACTTTCCTCTGTAGCAAATAAATGAAGTAGACTTGAAATTATTGTTGATGATGTTCAGCTGTGAAAAACTACGTGTTCAGCAAATATGCGCCATTCATTGCTTTTATTGGTCATCTCAAGGTGGTGTTTCAGTCTTAGACTCAATGAAACTTCACTTAGCTCTCTTGAAGGCCTACAAGTATAAACTC
Organism: Scutellaria baicalensis; assembly: GCA_005771605.1. Lineage (NCBI taxonomy): Eukaryota > Viridiplantae > Streptophyta > Magnoliopsida > Lamiales > Lamiaceae > Scutellaria > Scutellaria baicalensis. The sequence goes on along the minus strand of CM016721.1, from coordinate 75,474,024 downwards.
ACAAGCGGCTTATACTACCATTCTGTAAATATTTCTAAGTTATCTTTGTCACAGTCTCTCACTACACCTTTGTTTTTATTAATAAATTTCTGATTATTATCATACAAAAAAAAAAAAAAAAAAGAGGCTCAAAGATATCTTGTACCATTAATGACTTCAAAACTGGAGAGAATATCAAAATGAGCCTTTTAAAGTTACATTCTCTTCTTCAGTTCACACATCTTGCCAACCACAACTAGGCACATCACCGTCATTTTTTTACCGTGCCTAACTATGAAATATTGCACTTCTTTGATTCAAGAATTACATCTTAACTAACTTGAACTGAATGCTTATGAGGCCATAAAGAATCCACCCAAAAATTAATATAATAGATCACTCCACCTTTTATCTAAGATAGGTCATTTTCTATCATTGTTAACCTATATCAACCAGTTACTAAGATCTAAAACAAGATCAATCCAAATGCACAAGAAAGAGGAATAGTCATGTATTGTGCCAAACAATCCATTACAAATATTAATCCAGATAGTGAATTTTCTAATCTAGACCAGCAAGATGCTCCACATATGAAGCCTATATCACCTTATCTTCCTATCCAATAGACAGCTCTTCTCTTTTCATATGGATCAAACAAAGGTTCTATTAAGGACAATTCTGATGCATAATCAAATCACAAGATTTCAAAAAAACAACATCAAGCAACCTAAAATTACCAAGCATTGCCCTTCTCTCGATGATACCGAAATGTTCCATCAGATGAAATTCACCACGACATGACCACTAATAGAATTAACATCCACCATAAAGGCCTTCCAAAGGGACAAGCTCATCAGTTTTACAACTCCCAACAGTCACCAAGTGGTAGAGTAGTAGAGCTGCTACTCTTACACCATGCAATACCAGAAATCAAGAAATTGATGAAAATCGAATTCGACAAAACCCAATAAGACCTTAAGACTTGAGAAGGTAAAATCCAGATATTTTATGTGTTCCCAAGTATTCAATTTTGCTGATTATATACATACATTTCATATCCATACTCTTCGCATGAGAATATGATATGTAAATGGAATGATCACATTACAACCTCTGTTCTACACAAACAACCCAACACATCACACACAATACACACATATCCAGAGAATCAAAAGCTTCACGAACACAGTTTCAATTTCACCACCAAAATCTTCCACATCAAAGAGATCTAACAACATGTAATCCATCTAAACTCACCAATAAGGAAATTACCAGCTTTCTCCACCAGATTCTAAATTCTATTCAAATTAACACCACACCATACATAACAATTACAACCACCTTCGAGATTGAAGAGAGGAACCGCCCACAAAATATTCAGAAAAATTACACAAATAGAAAATAATTGATCATAAATCGAAAAAAAAAAAGAAGATTAAACAGTGGGTTTTAATTTCAATTTGGGGTTCACAGCCATATACTTACTTGGCTGCTGACACGCAGTGACGGCGAAAGTGTGAAGGCTTCTTTGGTTTCCTTTTAATTTGTTTCTTAATTATTTCCTTCGATTAATATTTCATTTTTTAATAAAAAATTATATAGTTGGTTATCTCACCTGAAATATTAATTCTTTTTATTGATAATAATAAATTTAGGTTACAGTTTTGCTGGATAAATTAGTTTGTGAAAATATAAACTTGTGGTTCCAACTCCAACTAACAATTGTGAGTAAAAAAATGTCTTGTTTCTTTAATAAATTTCGAAATACTAAATAAATTAAATTGCAATTCTTGTATATGTAGTCATTTCTTTTTGTGTGACATTATTTTGAGAATGGTCACCAAGTTAATAAGTTTTAGAGACAACATGATTTGAAAATAGATTTAAAATATGATTTTTTTATTCAAATTCAAATATAGAATATTATCTAAAAAATCGTAAAAAATAAAATAAAATTACATTAACGTTTCATATATTAGATAGATTTGAAATCATGAAATCAACTATTTAAAACATGATTCTTTTAAGATATTTAAATTCAAATATATTCACCCCTATTCTCAATCCTCATGGAACCCATTGCTTATCTGAATATTGTCATTCACCATCTTTACCTGCCTTTTCAGATCATATGTATTAATGGAAAGGGTTATGCATGGTCATGCTAACCTACCTACCGTGAACACATAATTGATGTGGTGAAGATCCAGCATATCGATTAATTTGACTTTCCATATAATTAGGGATGAGATCTTTACGGGCATATTAAGAGTTGTCCATCGTGGACATTTTAGCATTTTTCGGGTTAAGCATTGCGTTTTCTGAAACTTTATAAACTTGTCTTCACTCTCGTGATGCATCTATATCTAATTATACATGAATATGCAGGTAAATGAAATATACTTAACAGAGTTTTGTTTTTCAAATTTACAGAGCTTGAAATCAGTGGTTGCTGTGTTTATGAGTGACTTTTACTACATCTTGTGATCCCAATTCACACAACCCCATCAACCAAACCTATTTATTGAGAATGGTCTCCAAGTTAATAAGTTTTAGAGACAACATGATTTCAATTTGGGGTCTTTAAGTCTAAAGCTAATTCCATAAATCCTTCTTGGACATGTTCTTAAATATTAAAAACATCTCTCACTATGGAAAAACAAAAAAAACCCAATAGTTTCCAATATTTTCACATAAATGAATAATGAATAATCTCTACATCCAAAAAAATGAATAAATCATAAATAAAATTGTATGTGAAATACAATCAAATACACATCCATCTTTATAAAGAATAGATCGATCACCTTCAACAACAAAAGGGGCAAATGATCAACCCATTCTCATTACACTCGGAGCAATCCAAGGGCTCTCCGCTCCCCTCCGGCGAGATCCTGCGGCTGCCATTGCAGTTGAAACACACAATAAACCTCACCCCAACACACCCTTCACAAGGCCCTTCGTTTCTGTGGATCGGAATCCCTTCCATCAATGGCTTCAGCTTCCCCTGTTCGTGCAATGCCAACACCTCTTCTGATCCTCCAATGTACCTCCCCTTTATGAACAATCTTGGAGGCACCATTTTGCCCTCCAACACCCTCCACATCTCCTCCTTGTACTCCGAATGCATCGATATGTCTCTCTCGAAGAACACGATTCGTAGGTTCTCGAGCAGGGATCGCATTCTCTGGCAATCCTCGAACGTCTTTCGTATCCCTCTTAGCCCTGTCGTGTAAAGAACCACTGATTCGGCCCCCCCTGGTGGGCACTTTTCGTCGAATTCTGTTATCGGGTCCGTGGTTTGCTCGATTTTTCGGGCTTTTAATGGGGGTTCGCTTGCCAGATCTTCAAGAAAATCGAGTCCCGCATCGATTCTTGATCTCCTCTCTGCCTCTAGAGCCTTGACCTCCATCACGGCTTGCTCGAAAGCTGCGAGAAGATTCGGGTCGAATAGGGTTCTTGAATTCAAATCGGGTCGCTTGAATGAGATGACATCAATCTCATCTTTTTTCTGCAATCTCTCTGGTTTGATATTCTCTTTATCATTGATCTCACAATCGAGCTCTGTTTCTTCATCTTCGAGGTCCTTCATTAGCTCCGTCACGTTGATGATCTCGGGTTCTTGATCTTGAATGATGATGTTCTCGCTAACCTGTCTCTTGGGAGCTTCTTCAATGGCCGCCAATGGAGGACGATAGCCATCTAGTGCGTTCACTTGGAGAATTCTTTCCGGTTTTAAGTACCCAATTGATTTGATTGTGTGCAGTTTCTTCAGAAGCTTCCCTTTCACTCCCTTCATTGGCGCTTCTTCCCCTCTGAATTCTTGATTTGGAGCTGCAAATTGAATTGGGTTTAGTGAGAGAATTGCGGAAATGGAGATTAGAGAGAGAGAGAGAGAGAGAGAGAGAGAGAGAGATTAGATGAAAGCAGATTTTTGTTCGGTCATTTTGATTTGCAGAGCGAAAAGGAGAAGTGAGATGACGACTAGGCTTAACGGCTAGTAAGCTTTTTGGCGTTTTAAATTTGAAAGTTATCTGGTGGAGGAAGGTGTACTGTAGCTGGAACGGCTGGGATTGAGTGTGTACGGTCTATGAAATGGAGGCGTACACCCATGAATGCAGTTCATACAACTAAAAACCTTTCTTTATTTAGAAGTTTTTATAAATTCATATATATAATAATTGAAGGAAATCCGCTTTTTTATTTTTTATTTTTTGAAAATCAAGAGACAATCTTTAAATATATCTGAAAATTATCTATTAAATGTGAAATTTTAATTTATTTGAAAAATCTAAAAGTGAACAAATAAAACCAAAAAAACATTTTGTTATTATCATCATTCATATGTAGTTTTTACATAAATCATTTAAATAGAAGAGAATAACCGAAGAATATGAAAATACTTTAATTATCGTCTGAAATGATAAAATTGGATAATAATTTCAAAATATTTAAAAATTGAAAATATAGAAATTTAAAGTTGTAGAGAAACCCTCTCAAAAATCGATCTAAATATTTCTTACAAATCTGAAATTGTTTCAAAATCTTAACAAAAAGGTAATGACAATGGAAATTTCAACATAAATTCTCCTTTTCATGATTATATATATTCCCTTGAGTAATTGTCATGTGAGACGGATCAATCCATGACTCACATTTCACAATTCACATACAAATTTGTGGATATGAGTTTAGATAATGGGTAAAAATGATCTCTATCACGAAAATCATTCATGAGATTATCTCGTGCAAGTTTTTGCATATTTCCTTATACTTGATCTTATTAAATTGACATAGAAAAATTTGTATCCACTATATTCATGCATGTAACTAATGAGTACGTAAGTCTCATTTCATGTGAAACGGATCAACTTATGATCCACACTACATAATTCACATACAAATTTATAGATAGATGTTTAGATAATGGGTAAAAATGATCCGTCTCACAAAAATTATACGTGACACAGTCTCATGCAAGTTTTCGCAATAGCTAATATGTTTTAATGGTTGACATATGAATGAAATATTGCATATGTGTATTTATTTGTGTCCATGTTTCAAAGTGGGGTTATAATTTTCTTTATAAATTAATTTCAAAGTACTGTGGTTTTTTTTTTTTTTTTTCTTCTTTTGAGGAAAAAGTACTATGGTTATATATTGTAATTTGTAACCAAACAAAAAGTGATTTTTTTTAACTTGATATTTGAACCTCCTCTTAGATTACATAAGTAGCTTAGGTTGTGTTTGGTTGTCCTTTAATTAGATGGATTTGAACATTGAAAGTAATAATTATTATTTTTAGTTTGAGATCGTTTTCTAACTAAAGTGGTGTCATAATTAGAAAAAAAGAATTAAGTGATGGCTTTTTTAACATTAATCCTTAAAAGGAAATAGGGATGTTATTTGCCACATCAAACACACAAGAATTTCATTTTTGATCTGTTATAGTGAGAGAAAGCAGTGTCATTGTTATTGGAAAACCCTAATCGGAGGATATTGGGATCTGTGAATGGTGTAGCTCGCGTTTTCTATTCTTTGCAATTTTGATAGGATTTGAGAATGATGGATTTGACGAAATGCATTGGGGACGGGACGGCGATGTGTGGTGAAGAATTAAGGTGGTAGAATAGAAGCGAGAGGAGCTACCACTGCACTGGGCCGGGGAATTGATTTGGAGGATGAAGATGAATGATCCCTGACCTTCTTAAGCTTCTTACCTTTTCTTTCCTTTTTCCATCTTTTTAATATAAGATGATGTTATTAAGAATTTTATACTCTTTTTGGGCTCACCTTTTATTATGGCTGCACTATTTCTAATTGGGCCACATATATAGCTTAATTTAGACTACAATAAATTACAACATGAATTTTTATCATAACATCAAAACACTCAACTTAACATTTGTTTCTATTCGGAAAATGTTGGAGTTTTTTCAGTCTCCAATTGCTGACGTGGAGCCCTAATTATATATGTTAATTGCCAACATGTATATTTAAATACAGTCATTATCCAAAGTTAAATTTATACGTCAATAATTAACTTATACAATTTGAACTTCACGTTGGCAATTGGAGCCTGAAACACCCAAACATGCTGCAAATCAGTAATCATCCACATGTAAATATATATGTCAATAATTAGCTTATACAATTTGAACTACATGTCAGCATTGGAGCCCGAAAAAACTCAAACATGTCCTGAATTAAAACAAGTGATAAGTTGAGTGTTTTTTGTGTTACAGTCAAAAGTTCATGTTCCAACTGAAACTTGACCCTAAATTCATGCTTTTTTATGTAATTAACTCTTTTTAATATTATTTTGTTTTTTTAATCTTGGAGAAACTTCTTATACAAACCATTTCATATGTCATTTTAAGTGAGACGAGTCAAACCAATTCCTTTAGATGAGTGAAGACCCTAACGAAACTCCCACGAGGTGGGCTAACATATGGATAGGATGTTTGGTTTTCATCAGCTCGTGTCGTAAGGTGTTCAAATAGAGTGGCGGAGGTGTCTTGAATTTTTAGGCAAACCTTCTCAAACTTTTGAATTGTCCAAGCATCAACACTTCACAATCCATATATAAATTTGTGGAAATAAAATTGGTTATTGGGTAAAGAGGATCCGTCTCATCAAAACTATCCGTGAGACCATTTCAGAAAAACTATTCGTGAGACTATCTTACAAAAGTTTGTATTTAAATAAAAATTCACAACTACTAAACAAATTCTTGTTGTACATTAAGTTTGTTGAGAAAATTAAATATTCAAACAAGTTATAACTATTAGATATATGTAATATTGAGTCATTTGTAAATTATATATATAAAAGTGTGGTTTGCACCCTCAGGTGTTTGACAAGTGACACTTTTACAATGTTGCCAAGTGTACGTCCTTTCATAAAAATTATTTTATTTATAAAATATCAAAATATTAATATCAATTAAATACACACCCCATTACCCTACAATAATAAAGTGCTTGGAAAAATTAAATATGTAAGTTACAAATGTTTGTTAATGTTGTATTGTTCTTTTTTCTTTTTTGTTTTACATGATATCTTTGGTGTCAAACTTGAATAATTGTTTCTGTCCAACATTTCAATTTCAAAAAAAATAAAACAAAATTTGAAGAGTAATTCTGCTACTACTTTTTAAGGAATTAAAACAACTAAATAAAAGATATTTGAAGGTGCTAACAATATTTTACAAAAGAACATTCAAGTACGTAGTTCAAACTCAAAAAAATAAAAACCTTTAGAGAAAAAATTATTTAGAGGATTCAAGAAATAAATAACATATAAATATAAGAATTCGGTAATGTCAGACATGAAATAAAATAATGTACTTTAAAATTGTAATTTAAACTATAAAACATATTGCTAATGACATTACCAAAAATAGGTGTTAAAAAAACCTAAAGATATGTGAGATTGAAACATATTTGACATTAGATAATGAAAAGACATGCAATTTGATAATTTTGTGTTTGTTTAGAAATTTTAAAGGGTATTATAAAAAAACTAATTGCTTGGAAAAAAAATAAATATTTAAGTTACAAGTGCTTGCTAATGCTGTATTATCTTTTTTACATGAAATCTTTGGTTTCAAACTTGAATTACTGTTCTTGTCCAACATTTTAAATTGGCAAAAAAAAAAAAAAAAGTAAGCAACAATGTGCAAACATTAGTTCGGTAATGTCATGTATTAAATAAAAATAATGTACTTTGAAATTGTATTTAAACTCTAAAACAATATTATTAATGACATTAGCAAAAAATAGGTGCTTAAACTTTTTTTAGGATATGTTTAGGTTAAAACATGTGTAAATTTGGCAAGTATGAAAGTGAGTTATAAAAAGGATGAAATTTGATAATTTTGTGTTTGTTTAGAGATTTTAAAAAGTATGATTACAATTAATATGTCATCATATAGAGAATTATAAAAAAAATGGATGATGTATTGTTATTTTATCTTCAAAAAAAGAGCTAATATTTTCAGTTCAAATTGTAAAAAAATGGATGAAGTAGACAAAAATAAAAGAATAGTTATAAGATTCTGCAAACAAATAACATGATTCGGATATTGGTAATCCAAAATTCAAACGTGCACATTCAGTCCAACCACCCCCTTAAACAATCAAGAAATTGTATTAAAATATTACAATATGTAACAATTTGTTAAGGATAATAAAAAGATCACAAAACGAACACAATTACAAAATAAACCAATACATAAAGCTAATAATGAGTGCACAGTGCACTTAGGGCAAACATTGAACAAAACAGATGTTTTCGAGCGATAAAAATCAGATATATTATATACTTTTTACAGAAATATATGAAAATACCTAATGCAATAATTAAAACACCTATTAAGAACTATATATTAACAATTTTGTGTTAGAGAATAAATGAAAAAAAAATATTAAAAAAAACAATAAGGCTCCGTTTGGATAGAGTGATTTCAAATCCTTTCAAGTTTGAGTGGATTTGAAATCCACCAAAATGACTCTAAAATTAGCTAAAAATGAAAACTATGGATTTTAAATTCACATTCAACCAAACACTATCAATGGATTTGCTACCAAGGATTTCAAATCTCTCCTCAAATCCACATATTCAAATGGACACTAAGAAATATTATTTTAAGAATAAAGAAAAAATATCACATTTATGTAAAATTTTACTATCATATAACAATAAACACTAATTATAAAATAAAAAACAAGATAAATATTAAATAAAACCCGTGCAACGCACGGGATCAAACCTAGTATTAAAAAAAGAAGAAGAAGTTAAAATTCTTAAATTTCCAAACCATTTACCCTCAAAACCCCTTCATTTGTGGGTTCCAATATTCTTTTTACCTGTCTGGCCCAATTAGAAACTGCAACCACAATAAAAGCCCAGCCCAAAAAAAACTATCACAAGTCTTAGCTTAGCCCAAATAATATTTCAAATTCATGCTTAGTTTTAAAACGCAGACTATGCAATTTATATAATCACGAGGTTAGGGAACAAAAAGCTCATTTCGTTCTTTAATTTTTATGAATATCCTAAAATTATGTAATTTTGAAATTTTAGGATTTGAATCAAGCCAATTAAGAGTCAGTTTTAGATACATTATAGTCTCTGAAAAAGTAATTTAAAATCAAAATGATATGATATTCAAATTCAAACATTTTGCATCTTATTATACTTTTGATAAACTCATATATCAAGAGCACCCATTAATTATATAAATCATAAACTAAAATAAACAAAATCAATTAAACAACCCAACTTTTTGGAAGGTGAATTTCCAAATATATTACAAATGTAAAACGCAATTCGAAAAGCTTGTAAAGAGGATTTGTGAATACTTAGATGTTATATTTTATTTAATCACAAAAACTTACGTGAAACAGTCTCACGGATGATTTTCGTGAGACAGATCATTTTTACCCACTAACCAAACTCCTATCTACAAATTTATATGTAACTTGTGAAATGTGGGTCATGAATTGTCTCACATGAAATGATTTGTGAGACGGTCTCAAATAAGATGTTATTAGAAAAAAGAAAACCAATATTTTTCTGATATACATGTTATTAGGTGTTTAAATTTATATATATCCCATATATGAGCATCAAACTAGTATTGGATAATAATTAGTAATTAAGTTTGGTATCAAAAAAAGTTATTTTCTGATATCATTAATCATATACATGCAACTTGTTTTGGAATGGTAATTTTATTTTGATTCTAAAATTAAAATACATGATATTTCTGAGACCTTAACTTTGCATATATATATCGCTTAAGACATGATTAAATTTATTTATTATCATGGTTCAAATAAAAAGCACATTGACATAAACTTAATTGCTTTAATAGATGGAATATATATCATTAATATTAGTAAAAACAATGATGGGACTTATATATGTTAAATCCACTTCCATGTTTGGGTATATACTACCAATAATATCAACAAGTTGATGATTAAAATATCACAAATTTGAAACAAGTTGGATCATAAAAAAGTGGTTAGATAGACAAGTTGTTTTCTAAAATTTGTCCATATTATTAGCAACTTGTATTAATATATAGCTTACTAACCAACATAGATACAATTAAGATGACCTCACTTTTAGTTGCCGTAACCAAGAACAAGACAAAATTAGTTTCGATTTTCAGCACAATAAATGGAACATACTTTATACTTTACTAAAGTTTTGTTGTAATTTAATATTTTAGTTAAATAGTATTATAAATATTAGGTTATAATCATGTTTGACCACTAGAACAAGTGACAAGACTGAATTCATGCATCTAGAATTAATTAGGACTATATTTTATTTTATTGTACTTTGGAAGTTGATATCTTACTAAATCATACACTGAAAATGAGATCGTTTTCTAACTAAAGTGGTGTCACACAATTACAATTTTTTTTTTAAGTGATGGCTTTTTTAAAGTAGTTTTTGAAAGTAACATCTCTAGTTTGTATAAATTAATTAATTAATATATGTATACATAAAAGAGACGATTACGAGTATGGTTGATGTTAATTATGTATTTAGATAAATTTAAACGATGTTAGGAAAAAATATGAATTAATTTTGTTAAAAAAGTAAAATACAAATAGTTATATCTTTTAATTTTGATGATAAATAATTTTATTGTATACTTTCCCCTTCAAAAAAATTTCCATGGTGTTTGGTTTATTTAAATAAAAAAAACCAAATACTAGTCCAAAAATTTGGAATTTGTCTTGTATGAATCAATACTCCCTTAATAGTTAATACGTGCAAATTACATAATGATCAAATTATATATAAAAATGTCAAGTGGGTATAACTGATCAAACATGTCCATTAATTTATACTATATATATATATATATATGTATATTGTTAAAGCATGCCTATTTATTGATTAATGAACTTCTATTTTAGAAGGTGTCATATACCATACTTTATAATCATATTCAGAGTAAGTTCTATATGAGACCGTCTCGCGGATCATGTTACATAAGATGAATCAACTACACTTTACAATTCACATATAAATCAGTGAAGATCGACACAGTCGAACGATAAAAACATTGTTTAAACATTCATCATTGATATGTTTTAATATGTCCGTCATCAATGAGTAAAAAATATATATTCATCCCCGAATTATATGATGTGAAAATGATAATAATATTAAATATACGACTCTTCAACACATATTATTAATCTGTCAAAAAGAAAAGAACAAATGTTTGAATGATAATCAATTATTAGTAGAAGTGGTCCCTTCACTTGTTTGTATTCACCAATGAGTCCTCATTTTCATGCAAAATTCATTTCTATCTTGCAAATATCTTTGCTTTTGGAATCTCCTTTTACCTTAACTTTCTAAGTCTTAAATAATCAAAAGTCATACGCTAACATATGTTTTAACTACAATTTAGAACGTTATGAAACAGTCCAACTCAATTGCTAATTATATTAAAATATATCAACTCTTTTAATTATGATTTCTATTAGTTTGGAATTGATCATGTCCAAAATACCAATCTAAAACTTACATACATGATACAACCACATCATATGCGATAAGTGTCGGGCACGGTTGTAGCCTATGACGTGGTTGATCGTGCTAGAAGAATAATGTAAAAGTATGTCTTTATCAAGATCATATATTGAGACACGGTCGAATAAGTATGTATATTTTTATCTAAGTATGTTTTTAGAGTTATAAGTATGTGTTACTTTTTTTTTTTTTTCCTTATGTCGATTGTGCTGTGATCGTGTTCGACCGTGTCGCAAATGAGAGCGCATTACAAGAGATAAACCAATATCATTTAATACACACACATACTATGTGTATTTTAGTAGTAGTATTATTTGAGTGGCCTAGGAAATAGGAATATGATCAAATGGAAAAAGAAAGAAGGAATGTATTCAAGATTCTCTCTCCCCTTTTTTATCAATTATTATTACTATATATTATTAAACCCCATTTAGTGAGCTGAATAAATATAGGTTGCTTTTGTGTTTCAAAAATCGAGTGATGGTGACATTAATACGCACGCAAGAACACCATATGAGCTGTTCACAACTCCAAACTCTCTCACCCCACAAATCCCACTTCCGATTTTTTTCTTGTCCGTACAATGCGGTTACAATTTTTGATTTTGGTTTCTGATTTTGTGATTTAGTGCAAGTATTTTGCGAGTAGAGTGCCCATGTTCCTAATATATTAATGGGTTGTGTGAAATTTTGTTAATCTCTCTGCAGATTAGCTGCTCATTGCGACCCTTCAAGATGACACTTTTTTTGGTTCCTTGTCCGATGATGAAATAATTTGAGAAGCTCAAAACTCATATAAGGTATTCCCAGATTCTTTTCTTTAATTTTCTGTTTTTGGGTTAAGAGTTGTTGAGTGTATGTAATTGTAGTCAATAAAACTGCATTGAGGTTCTTCTTCATGTGATTCTTGCTCTGTTTCTGCAATTCCTATTTCATTGTTACCTTCTTTCTTCTTCTTTTTTCCTTCGGGCTTTATCCTTTTCTGGGCCCGTTTATTTTTTGGTGTTGTGTGAATATTGGTGGGTGTTCGATGAGAAATGATAATACTCAATGTTTCTTGGAGGGTGTGAGTACAGATCAATTAATTGGATGTGTTCCATGTTTTGCATTATATAAATTTTGTTTTGTTGAAAATCTAATGACAGATGATAAGGGTATATTGTTAAGTTGTTGATTTGTTTTTCTTCTCTTTCTTAACCTTATCTCTTTAGGTGTAATATAGCTGATATCTTTGTTGGTTGGTCTTGCTATTATTTGTTACATGTTACTAAGTGCTGAAGTACTGTTACATTGACTCAAGGATTTGGGCGGAATAGTTTCCCGCTTTGAAAATGACTAATGGGATAGATTTTTGGTGCTTGTGGTTAAAATTAGGGTTTTGGGAAGGATTTCTACAATTTATTATAATTAGAAAAGCACATATGGAAATTGTAGCATTAAGTACAAGTGAAAATGAGTGAATTGTATACCTCGTACACCATTTTTTCATGATTATGTAAATAATAAATTGATCGTAGATTCCATTTACTAACTCATTTTCTTGCATGCCATTAAATATTGGTGTGTAGGTGAGTTCCTTTGTGAATACTTCATGCAAACAAAGGATTTCTTAAGTGTAAAGTTTTGGTTTTTGATTTCTCACAACATTTTTAGATGTGGTATATCTGTGTATCTACCTTTTTTTTTTTTTACTCCGTTGAGTTACTAGATTCTTATCTTCTTTGAATTCATGCTGTTTTTCAAAATTTACTTATTTAGTCGTAACAATTAGATAAAACTCAGCTGATATCCACCACATGCAGTTTATACCTATTATTTCGTTTTCTGAAAGTATTGGGGCAGAAAGTTTCTTATAAACATAAAAAAATTCTCTTACCATGCAGAAAATAAACTTCAGTATGTCGAGGCACGCTCAACTCCCTCCTCGCTGCCCTCTCCAGAAGAAAACTGTGGCTAATTTCTCTGTTTTGCCACCCTCAAGTAATGATATCGAGTTGCATGGCAGGAATTATGGACACTACCAATCCATCTCCCAGAGCTCCATATTAGAGGAGCAGCTGCCATGGCTGGATGATTTATTGAGTGATTCGGATACCAATTCCAATGGTACATTACACTGTCGAGCTGCTAGTGATTCTTCCACCCTTTTAGATGGTCTAGCAGCATTAGCAAATCTAGATCAACTGAATGAGAAGGAAACAGATGATTCTTGTGAGCCAGATGATGGATTGGAGTCCACCTGTACGTATGGTCCTAATTCCCCTCGACGAAAAAGCAAGTTAGGCTTCCCTGAAAATGAAATTGCGTCAGCATTTTCAGAATATGTTGTGCAAAACCCTCTGCAGCATTTAGATGGATACAATTCTGTTTCTGGAGTTCTACAGTCAGATTCATTTGGAGATGCCTCGACAGATCAGATCAATTCTGAGAACAAACTGGTGAAACGGTCAGATTCTTTTTTGGCATGTTTGTTTACTTGCTGCATGGTGAATCGTATCCTGTTAAGTAGATGTATGAGTTATCACAGCTAGATTTAGCATCGGCATTCTTTTTATATATATAAAATTTTGTCTCATGATAAGTGAACCGATTGACACTTACAATTAGTCTTGATTGAGGATACTTGCTTCTTGAACGTCTCATAAAACCATGGCCATCATGGTTTCTTAGTTTTATCAACTATTGCTGTTAAACTATTTTTTATTTCCTTCCGGTATGTTCAGTTCTTATGGCTTAAGGCTTTGATTTACCAGGGATGGAAGAGTAATGGGTGTTTGGTATCCTGTCTAATTAGATAGTGAAGCATGCTAATATCATCATTCTGTTTTAATTTTTTGCTACAGTTCCTTCATACTCGTCTTTTCCATTTTATATACATTAATATAACTTTTGCATGAATCTTTTTTATGCCTATCTTGTCTTTTTTGTGTGCTCTGATCCCTGAACCCTTTCCTGTTATGCTAAGATTTTCCTTATGATACACATGTCAATTAATATGCAGTCACCCAGGGCAGAGGTCTAGAGCTCGGAAACTCCAGTATATTGCTGAGCTGGAAAGGACTGTTGATGTTCTCCAGGTATGGAATCAAAAAGAAAATAAATTATATTAAGTGTAATATTTATCTGTTGTAGATATTGGATAAAACTATATGATGATGACGATGATAATGATGATGCTAGTTATGTGCTGTGTACTACTCATAAGTATGTGGATAAAATGATCTTACAACTTTGACTACGTCATGTGATGAAAAGCTATTTCCTACATATAATGCGAATAAAAATCATATTGTTGCTGCCTAATTGTCACCTTTATTGCCTTAATGCAACACTTTCACTATGAAAAAGACTGGATAGTGTTCTTCGTGAGGAAATGAATCCCTCTAACACGTGCACTCAGTGTATAATCTTGGCAACACTAATGCAATAGGTGCTACCTTATCTTGGCCTGATTGTGATTCTTAATGAATGTCCTATCAACAACATATGTTTCCTGTTTGCTTCTCTACTCTTAGTGGCTCGTTGGTATTTTTCTTTTTCCTTGTGCTACTATTTGATTGAAGTTCATGGTACAGAATGTGCGGTCAGAATTGGGTGTCAGAGTTGCATCGTTAATTCAGCAATATGCTTCTTTGTCCATGGAAAATAACACACTGAAGCAGCAACTTCTGAGAATGAAGCAGGAGAAATTCATCTTAGATGGTAACTATATTCTGTTGATTCTCTCCAATTTAGTTTTATCTTTATACATTTTAGAGAATACGTAGAGTTGTTTTTAGATGCTAATAGTCCTGGTTACGCCGTTTGAATCATTTTTTAGCTTGGCATGAAACCGTTTTGTCCCCAAACTGTGTTTCTATACTTATTAAAATTCTCATCAGGCTTAAATGAATAGAGGTTGTCTTGTATCCCAGCTGCATATCAACGTCCGACACCTGAATTGAAGGACAAAATCGTCAAATCATATTAAAAGTTTCATTATTTTGCCCCTTGAGCTCTGTTTACTTTCTTGAGTTTGTGTAAACAAATTTGGCAAAATAATATTGCATCAAATAATTGCACGTTGTTCTGAAATGTATGTTATCTGTTATTTTTTTGACCAAAAACTAATTTATTTAGCTTATGTGCAAAACTGAAGGTAATTGAACTAGTAAGGCTGTAAAACTTTGATTAGTCGAATTAACAATGCATCATTAATCTTTAATCATCGAACAATGCATCATTAATCTTTTTATTAGATGCAAGAATCGTCGAAGTAATGGTTAACAATGCAGGTGAATATCAGTCCCTCAAGAAAGAGGTAGAGAGGCTGAGAACTGGCTTAGCCAAAGTCCAGCCCAAATCCCGTCCCAACTTCGCCTGTTCAGATGCTGCCGTCTGGAATATGCTGGACATGCGCAAACTTGACCTCAACTAACGCTACTTCAATGCCCGTTTCTTGGGCCACATCCTTCAGCTTTCAACACAATTCTGCTCGTTTTTCACTTTTGATGTGACTTCTATAGCTCTAGATAAGAAGTAGCATGTGATCAACTACCAGATTAGCAAAGAATAGAATGCAAAACAGCTTCGTTTAGAGTAGGTTGAATGAGTTGATAGAACTCAAAACATCTGCTTTAATTTCTGAAATATTCGTCTTTGAACTATTAACAGTTTCTGTTTTGGCCCTTTTGTCTAAAGACATCCACTGGTATCGAACAGAAACATCATGGTCCATTGGGCAACTTTGGCATCATCTATATATAAGAGATAAAATATCATCTATTCAAAATAAACCACTACTCCCTATTGTAATATATTTATATTTCAAATATATTAAGATTTTGAGAGATTGAAAATATTTAGTATCAGTAAAAAAGATAACTATTTTAAGCAAACATATATATAAGGTAACAATAACCAAAAGTGAAGAATGAGAAATCAGATAGCAACCCAAGCATCTGTACACATCCATCTTTGAGTTCAAGGACCACAAAGAGGATAAAGAATCACTTATCAACATCGACTTTTAATGGTGTTGGTGTACATTTTCTCAGGAATTCTCAACCATTATATAGTCAACAGCTATCATAAATCTCTTCACAGAAATAACAAGAAATGACAGGTTTTGCGCAATTGTTTACAATATAGCCCCAACTCCATAAGCATGATACATTGACTAGGTCAATGAAGTGCACCGTGCATGATAACCAACTCCCTCTCTAACCTCGGAGTGTAGCTCTTGGGACAGCAGGTAGACCTAGTTCATCCTCAGCCTTCAATACCAAAATCATTCATTACATACGGTTAGCCAAAATGAGCAGTGTACGGAAACTAAATTTTTGTGCAAAGAAAGTAACTTCACTAATCTGTCTACAAGATTATCAAAGCAGATAACATAAAGATGACAAAAAACAAATAAGTAGGAAAACAGCAAATCTCACAAGCTTTTTAAAAAACAAGATTGAACAAATAGAGAATAAAGCAGGAGAATAATACAGCGACATAGGAAAATAACACACCTTGCCTTTAATACAGTAATGGGAAGTTAAAGTTAAAAGATGAACTTATAGGTTGCCAATTATTTATCCTGGAGTATTAAAAATCTCTTCAAGTGTAATAGAAAAGAGATCTTGAAGCTAGTGCATTGCCTCAGAAAAAAGGATAAAAAGATCTGTGATGTTCTTTTGACTAAGAAGACTGTTTTACCTGCACTCTGCCCCCTGGAATTGGAGCATGCCCAGACGGTGCTGATGGCAAGTTAAGATCTGCATCTAAATCAGTCTCCTTATCAGGTTGAAGATAAGAAGGTACTCCATCAGCTTCAGTTTCAAACCCCATGTCTGCTTCCAGAGCATCAAGCTCTACATAACAGATCGAAAAAAGTTCAACAACAGATCTTACAATGACTAGTAAGTAATAAGACAAGCTACAAGGCTGATACGATCTTTAATGAGAACATTCATAAAGGGGAATCAATGTTAAATCTAGCAGCTCATCATTTTCTTTAACTTGTAAAGCAACATCATTAGTTTCCATAATCTGATACATTTCTACCCAAACATCCCATCTAAAGCAAAGCATCTGGTGATGCTCTGATAAAGCTAAGAGTTCAGAGTAAATCTTACCACCCATCAGTTCATCCTCATCAATATCATCAGGTACGTTGTAGCTTCTACCAAGAGTCTCTTGAATCTCATTGCTCACATCCATGAGGTCCATCATCTCATCTTGTAAATTCTACAAGCATTAAACCCACAGGTTAGCATATGATTCACATTGAACAAAAGATCCATAAAGTGAAACATGTCAGAATCACGAAACACACATCTATGTCTTGAATTTTCACAGTCTTCATCATTCCTTTAAGTTCTTTGTTTGCCGACTTCAAGACTGACATCTGCACAGAATGTGGCAGAATTAGTTTCAGGCTAACACGAATAATGAACAGCATTTGGGTTACTAAAATGCCAACAAAACAGGCATATCCAACTTTGAACGGGGTACCTTCACAAATCATATCCAACTTCAAATACACAGACAGAGTTCTATGCAAGAATGAAGACTTAAGTTGGTCACAAACAATCACAAAACTAAGTCACTTGGTCGTCAACAATGGGTGGTCCCCAGCCAGGATGGAAGGCAGCAGGATTCAGTCACGTTACATTACAGAATTAAGATTTGCCTCACAAAATCCAAACATTGTAATTTAGGCTGCTACCAAGAAAACGCCTTTTATTCTAATCTTGATGAACGAGAAGTCATAAACATTGGCAAAAATCTTTTCATAACACAGCAATTCACTTCAGTTTTCAACAAAACAAAATTTTTAAAGCATCACTCAATAAACTTTAATAACATTTCAAGAATCTCATAAGAATGCAAGAAAACATGGATATGTTTGCAACAATTGTTTTTCTAGTCATCTTTAAGATGCACATCACCAGATCAGAAAACTTAAATTTGAATCTTTCACTATCTTCACCAGAAAAATGACAGAACCTATATGTAACAGAAGCATCACAATTCATTATGTCGAAAGCATATCTCAGAACATACAGTTTGTTGAGCATCTTTAATTCCCTCAGAAGCAAATGCCACTTGATCCAGGTTGAATGTCTGGTTGTACAGCATATCGCGCTGATCTTCATACCTGGCCAGTTTCAGAAAATGCTTATGCCCTTTATACTTGCAAGGAATGAAGATATAGACACAAGAATTTTTTTAGCAGTGCCAATAGGTTAAGCACACAATGAATGCTCATAAACAAATTTGATCTAGAAGGCAGATGAGTATCCTCAACCTGAAGATGATAACAGACAACTTAAAACAGTAAACCAAATAATATGGCAAGCATTTCTCACAACTTCAATCTGAAAGTTATCCAACAGAAACATTCTTAACCTGATTGATTAATCAGGGTCTTTTTTTACATGAATGTGTACATAACAGCAGCCAATCCACATTCTACAAGCCCAATAAAACTAATCTCTAAACCCCTAGCAAAAGGCAAAGCATTATCTTCTTTGAAGAGCAAACCTTCAAATTTACTAGATGCATGCTGAAGAGAAGATACACAGATTTAACTTCATATTTTTAGAGAAACATATGTCAATCATCACCCTAAAAACATTGTTGACATATTTCATCATATTAATTACTCTAAATTGAGGCCCCTAACAACGACAATAAGCCTTCCAACTAAAAATGTAGGACCAAGCTATGTAAATTACATTTGATACAGTGCATCATCCATCATGTTCGGTTGAAAACATATTTCCATTTATTTTTAAGCATAACATGTCTTTTAATAACTTTTTTGTTCAAAATAGTGGCAGAGATTTAATACTAAAACCAATTCATTCAGAACTAGTCTCCCCCAGTCAACATGCTGCAAGAATTCTCCAAAAAAAGAGGAGGCATGGGATGAAGATCCCCATGCAGTCATTGACAGAGGTACACTCTTAGCAATTAACTGAAATTCGTATACATTATCAACTTTGACTAAGATTCAATAAAAAATATGATGCAGCTTACATTCTTTTTTGCTTAAGAACCCTCATCGCTCTAGCTTTGACAGCTTCTTGGGCTGGACCTGGTCGAGTCTTTTTGATCTGCTCTTTATATTTTGCTAATTCAGCATCAAGTTTTTTAATCTTGTCATCAACACTTTCGCCTCTTTTATTGATCTGAAATTAAGCATATTGGTATATCCAATTTAACAACTCAAGTAAATAAACATCAATGTGACAAGGACAACGATGAACCACTAAAAGACCAAATACTTCGAAAACATAGAAAGGTTAATAACCTAACAAGCATATTCAAAGACATGTCGGCAAATACAATGTTCAACAGTTTAGGGTGAACTAGGCAAAATTGAGTTGAAAATTTGGGCAGAGAGGAGGGATTGAAGAAGTGGTTGGAGAACCATCCCTTTTTTGGTAGAAATTGAAGGGAACTAAGGGTTTAGAAGTTTATATAACAAAGCTTCTTAAGATTACACATCTTCTCCAACTTGGACAGAATGGAAAACTTAGCAACAAAATATCTCCTTCCCTTTTGACTTTTATTCAATACCAAATTAGGGAGAATAGAAATTTGCATTACCTATCTGTGATATCATAAAACTTATAGGTTTGCTCATACCACTAAACAGGTGAAACACCTGAAACCTAACCCCCTCACCATCTGTCACAACCGTTTGTGATACAAATTTTGAGCTAAACGAACGAAAAAGATACCAACTTAGTTTGTCATCCATAAGAAATAAGTCCTTCAGGTTTCCAGTATAGCCATGTAACAATTGATTAACTTAAATCATGGTACATTCAGATGAATAATTAGGGTTTCTTGGATTTTCATGTCCCCAAATCCCAGAGGATTCGCAATTCTACTAAAAGAAAGCATAATCAACAAATATGCTTCATGATCCCCTCGCTTTTGTGTGTTTCAAATTTCAATAAAGTATCATTACTCATTAACCCGTAATAGCCATCGCATGTATAAGCCCACGATGAGAACCAACAGACACCTGATGGTGAATCATAACCTAACAAGTTGCCATTTTTCCCAATCATTCCTCAAGAAATCTTCACCATTTTCCCCATCATTTTTCTCACGAAACCTTCTCTGTCCAAAACATACTCTCCGAACTCCTACTCATACAAAGCGACAGTGATCGGACAAAACAGCCGCAGGTAATACACTAGACGACAACATACTGTCCAAATTCCAAAAAAAATAAAAAAATAAAAAAATAAAACAATAGATTGGATTGCAAACCCGATCAGAGGCATCTTGCACGGATGGAGGTGGTTCCTTCTCCTTCTTCACTCCAAACACCCTCCTCATCGCCGCTGCTTTTCTGTATAACTGCAATCCCCAATGAGAATCAAATTTCTCAAACTGATCGGAATTTATATATCTGTATGAATAAATTCGCAGGAAGAATAGTTGAAATTCTGTGAGAGAATTGACGCGGTAATAATAAAAAATAATATTTAATTTCGGAAAATATTGGAGAAGATTTAGGGAAGTATCCAAGAAAATTCTGCAATTTCGATAAGTTTTGTAGCCGGCCGTGCACGTGCTCAGCACGTGGTCCTCGAGCTGGAAGAAGGCCCAGCCCATTGGATCTGTGGGCTTTTAGAGCATTTCCACTCCTAATTGGTGAATTTAAAAAAAAAAAAATTAACATTTTTCTTTTCCAACCTAATCTTAAAACAGTTTTAAGATTACAAGTTTCACCAATTTTCTTTTCCAACGCTGCGCGTTACTTGGAAATGTTAAAAGTTTTAAAGATTTTCTCTCCTCATGATTTTGATAACCATCCATCCTCCACTTTTAAGATTTTTCCTCAACACGAAAACGGTAAAACTTGCATGGTTAGGTTAGACTCGTGGTTATTGTATATAGTTATATATGATTTTATAGGTGTAGAGAAGATATATTAGATGAGCTCGGGGAATCGGGAGGTCCATAACTTATCTTTAACTTAATAACTTCTTCATACTCGTTCTTCACATGCATGTTATATACATTTTGGGCCTTATGAACTTGGGGAATTGAACTTGCATGATTAGGTTAGACCCGTGGATATTATCATATATATATTTATATGATTTTATGGGTGTAGTCAAGATATATGTAGTCATATATGTTTATCTAACTTCATCTTATGTGAGTTGGTTTACTCACATATCAATATACATTATTTAAAACAAAATAAATGCATGAACTATGAATCAAAGATAGCTTTACACATAGTTAACACAATGATAATGTAGATTTCTACTAAGACCAACCTCTATAAAACAATGAAGAAATGCCTAAAATTGCCAGATACATTAAGGACACAAGATATGCACAGAATTTGCACTTGAATGAAACTAAAATCAAACACCACATCAGACCAATATATTTGTATTAAATTGAACATAAATCCATAATCACAACTTCAAATACATGTAAAAAAAACACAGGCACACAGACACAGTTACATTCTGTTTCTGAATCTAGAATACAAATACAGGCGCTCACTTGCGCGCATTTTTATAGGAGAGCAGACGAAAAGAACACAAAAAGGGCTCCAAGAATTTCAGAAAGTGTGCTAAAATTCACAAGACAATGGTAACAGAATATATCCTCCGCCTGCTCGGCTATTTCGCGCTAGATTTTAGACCGAGTTGCTTCCGGGTCAGGCCAACAAACAAATCGCCAGATTTGATCATACCAGGAATGCGACCACCCATAGTTAAGCAAAAAAGTTGTGCCACTGCATCCTTTTTACCTAGTGCAACAAACGCCAATGCTGTGGCGGGCTTATAAATAGAAAGCTTGTTCTCGCTTTGTCCCTTCATTAACAGTTTCAAGTTCTTAGCCACAAACGAGGCGTGCCCTTGAGCCAAATAACCTTGTTTGAGTTCCTACACCACACACCACATGGATTAGTAGAACAAAATTTACTGGACAATTGACTTCATATCAAAAAATACAATGGAAAGCCTAGGCATGAAGTACAAGGCGTCACTAATATGGATGAAAAACAAACAAGACCTTTTGTATAAATAAATGAATAAACAGTTCGTAGTAAAACCAAATGATTGAGTACAAGTCTTGTTTTAGTTCTTTCAAAATTATCTAGTGTCTTAGAATTGATATTCATGCTAAAAAAATCCTACTCTGTAATGTATTACTTTGGAAGTTATAATGCCCTATATTTGGAGCAAATAAAGATGGTGGACTTACAGGAACATCAGTGATATCTCCAATGGCGAAAATGTTATCATGACCCTTGACCCTCAATTTATTATCGACCATTAGTCTACCATGAGAATCTAAGCAGTCCTGCAAGAAAGTCTCCCTTAGCCACGATGAACCAATTGGCTTCCCAACGCAAAGGAAATGGCAATCAGCTACTATCATCTCTCCTCCTGATGTTTGATAAGTACCACTGAGTTCAGAATCCAAATTGACAGATTGACCCAAGATGACCTCAACCTTTCTAGCAGTCAACCAATCCAATGCCTTTTTACTAGCCTTTTCTCCAATAAATTCCAGTAATCTTGGTCCCTTATGAACCAAGGTTACTTTTTTATCGGGGAACGCACAAGCGACTTCAGCAGCCATTTCTACACCAGTGGGTCCCCCTCCAATAATCAAAACTGAGCTTGCAGCCTTTATCTTATCCTGCTCTGCATATAGAAAAATGGCAGGTTAGAGGCTAAAAAAAGTAGAGCAGCAATTTGATTGTTAAAATGGAGTGTTTAGTTAAAATGTAAGGTGAGCATAGTAAATTGAAGTTGCTAAGCAAGTTACAAGAATGTCATATTGATGGTAAACTACAGAGGCCATGTGGGTTTTCAATGAAACAGGATTCAGTTGAAACCAAACAATAGTGAGCCAATATAATTCTGAATTTTCTTATGGAAACTTGGACTGTATAACAGAATAATAGTAACACTAAAAACAATAAACATAAGCAATAATTCTGATGATAGGTATGGAGTGCATCATTTTAGTGATAGCACAAGTGAATAACTCAGATGATGAAGAAGATATTAATCAATGCCTTGTAAACCATTCACATTTTCATCACACAATGAAGTTGAGATGGGTTTTGCAGCATCTTGCTTCTAAAGTGATCTTATAATACATCAATTGTGACTTTACGCATGTCCTGCAAAGAGGAGTCATACTTGGAGACCTACCCAAGATACAGGAGAACCAGATATAATGAAACATAAAAAAAATAAAGGCAGTGCACAAACACATATAAATTATGGGGCCACATGCTAATTCACAAGGAGGATATGAACATCTATAGCTGAGTTATTCTATTTATCTACCTGCTTGGTAGCTACGAAGCTTCTCAGCTTTTGTACATTCAATAGCGCCTGGATGACCAGTGGCAATGACAAGATAATCATATCCAATTAGACGGCCCTGTGCAGTCGTAACTTCCTCTTTCGTGATGCTAGTAGCAGCAGATGTAACAATCTGAGCCTTAGGAAGGTACTCCACATGATTAATCACAGTTCTTTCTGCAAATGATGGTTCAACTGCCGATCTCAAGCTTGTCCATGCGATCTCATAATACTCCTTCCTGCAATTGGGTGCAATACATCATCATCAGACTTCAATTCCATTAAAACTATCATCTCACGACTATGCTTTTAAAACTGCTGAATTTATAAATATAAACATGTATGTGTCTCAACTCTCAACAAACTCAAGAATTCAACACGTATATTCTTCTCTTGCTTCATAACCTTTAGAGTTAGAAAAACAGCTAAAACTACAAATATAAGATCGACTACTTTTCCTTATTTAGCCAAGTTTATTTCAATTCCATTCTATTCCACCTATATGAAAACATATATACTGACCTCCATAAACTGCAAAATCTTTGCAACTGCTGTTATTCATTTTAACAAACCCAGCTTCCACAAACTATAATTTTGCAGATTCCAACTTGTTTTCAAACCCAAATTGATCTCATTCAATAATGATATGATAGAACAAACGTTCTCAATCCAACAGAAGATATGATAACTGAAACACATATATCTACGAACAAAATTAAACAATTACAAAAACAAAAAAGTCAAAATTCAAACAAGAGCTCACGGATCAATGAGAAAAACATCGGCATGATCTTGAAGAAGCTTGGCGACTAACGAGCCTGCGACTCCGCCGCCAACCACCGCCACCCTCTTCTTCTCTCCGAGCAATTTATCCATCCTCCTCCAAAATCAAACTCGTTCCCAGAATTCGACAAACAAAGAACAAACGGATCAACCAAAACCCTCTAGCTGCGAAGCAAATAAACCTCAGACCAAAACCCTAATTCCTTCTCTCTTTTCTGCGCAGAGATGATAATAATATAATATACAAACAAAAGAGAATAAACAAAAGCCGCCAGCTTTGAAAAGCCCAATCGCCCTTGTATATAGGAAAAGAAGAAAAACCTGTAAGCGAAGCCATTCCACATTCAAATGCGACAATTTAATAAATTATTAGCTTTAACAGCCATTGATTGACCTGTGAAATTATTAAAACAGTTGGTCAAATGAGTTTTCTCTTTGATTTTCGTAAAGGGAATTTATGAATACATTTGTCAAAGAA
Organism: Scutellaria baicalensis; assembly: GCA_005771605.1. Lineage (NCBI taxonomy): Eukaryota > Viridiplantae > Streptophyta > Magnoliopsida > Lamiales > Lamiaceae > Scutellaria > Scutellaria baicalensis. Next base: position 75,448,870 of record CM016721.1, on the reverse strand, counting down.
AATTCAGCAAAAGAATAATTTAGAGGGAGAGAGAGAGGGAGAGAGAGAGGGAGGGGTTTAGGCTGCGACAGATCACCGGCGTGCCGGAAATTGTATTTTATTTGCGTTCCTTATAGCATTTGTTCTCACTTGTTTTCAAATTTAAAATGAATTTTTCAGTTTAAAAGAAGCACTGAAATAGTCTCACAAATAGTTTTAATGGGAGGATCTTTTAATCAATAAATTGAATATATTTTTATAAATTGTTAAGTATAAATCATGGAGTTACGTCTAATACAATCAGTGTCGCATAAGAGTAATCTTTTTGAATTGACAAATGGTCTGACTGAATTTTTAAAAGTATAATGTTAGAAGTGAAATAAAAATTTCCGGCACCAATACTTCTGGATCCAATCTGCAGCTTATGACTATTATATCATCCGGCAAAGCATTGACTTAATATTAAACAAGAAAATACACTTTATTTTAATAATGATGCAAATAACCCAAAACCAATTAGATGATCTTGCATAACGAATCTGCATACGTCATTTGTACGTGAATGATATTTATCTTATTTGCAATTTATTCAATTAAAAATAGATTTCTTTTTATTTTATTTTATGTGTAGTTGGCAAGTGGATTTATAATAATGATGGAAATATTGGATTAAGTGCTTGTCTAATACTTTCCTATATAAATTGTTGGATTCAGTTGAAATGATCATTCAATATGTCATGTCCACTAGTAACTCTTATGATTTTGCATGATGCTTGGGCTGTTTCGTAGTGATGCTTGGGCTGTTTGGTAGTTATGTTTGGGTTGGTCTAGGTTTGGTACTAGCCCATCTTCATGTTCAGTATAGGTGTTTAGGACTCTGGTTTCACCTGGGCTCGGGTTGAGAAATATAGGTTTAAGGTGCATTAGGGCTCAGCTTGTAAACTCATCACTTTTGGTGGGTTTAAGTGTAACCCAACAGTAACATGAAAGGAAAATACGAGAGTGTCCTTATTGTACATATGTTAATGACCATTTTGTCCTTAAATGTTGTACTAACTACAAATCTATCATGACTTATATGTGAAAACCCTTCCCAAATCGTGTTCCTCTATCTCGCATCTAACTCCATTCCCGATAGATGACCACCATTGAGCTCGCCGACCAAAAATCATGGAGATGAAGTGCACCTTGAAGTAATCGGAGTAGGGTCGTTCCTCGAAGTTTGCATTCGCCAGGTATCCTCCTTGAACTACGATTTGTTTGTTTTTTTTTAACTGGGATAGGGTTTCGGGTTTCATCGGGGTTAGGGTTCGTATTCTAAACTATAAATGCAACAATGCGGGGTTTGGATGTATTATTCTTGTGTTAGCATTTCATATATTGCATGAATTGATATTAGGGTTCACAACAGTTGCATGTATGGACTGAATTCTTTCTTATTCATGAAGTTTGGATACGCATTGATATCGAATGTTGACAACGCACACCCCGTTTACGGGGTTCACAATTCACACTCGAACCTCCGCAAGGAATCGATTGGAGCTTGCATTCGACGAACGTTTTAATTAGGGTACATGTTCAAGAATTTATTGTAGTACATCCAAGATGACTGAAGCCAAAAATTCCACCCTAATAACAGTCTATGCAACTACAATTGTACATATTTGACACTACTACACTACACACATTTAATCGAAATTCAAATTCAGGAGGACACAACCATAGTCATCTTTATGTGTAAATGAAGCAAACAAATAATACCTCGTAGACATTTTGAGAGATCCCTCCACAAAATATCAGTGATATGTGATGGAAGTGGACGGGGAAGTATTCGATGAAGTTTTTCGATTGGAAAAAGCAGATCTGGGTGAAGCAACAAAATCTTCTTTCACTATTTCATAAATTTCAACATTGCAACAACATTACTACGTTCTAATCATGTGATCAAGCTGGAAATCATAGATAGAAGTTAGGGAAGTAGCCTTACCCATAAAAAACGTCGGGACGAACCTTGATGTATATTGGGAACTTCTTAAAACCGAACAAATAACATCATGGTCGGACTTCCACAAGACTTGGGGATAAAGCTCGAAGAAGAAGGAGCACGTGGTGAAGATGAAGTTAGAAAAGAACAACTGCAAAATTCGATTTCAGTTGAGGATTCATTGTTCAAAAATGGTAGCTTAAGTTTTTTGGAAGCTTTCCCCTACTTTCAAAAATGGCTTTTGCGATTTGAGGATTCATTTTTAGCACATATGTTAATTTTTCTCTCTCTTGGTTATAGAAGTGGCATTTTTGGAATTTAGCCTACCTTATCAAACCCAACCTATTTACCAAACACGAATTTATAAACATTACACCTTTCAATCATTAATAACAAACACATAATACAACTAAACTCATACCAAAAACCTTCATACCAAACACTCAAATTATACTGCATGAACAGTAAAAAACCCGAAAATATTATAATCCAATCAAAACCCAACCTTCATATCAAACGGAAATTGATCAAGAAATTTAATTTGGTGGTCATTTCATTTTATATTAGTATTATTTTTTTTACTAGGACACAAAGGTGAGATACAAGTAAGAATTATAGAAACTTTTATTATTATAAAGGTGAGTTGTTTGTTAGGATGAATGAATTTCAGAGTATTTACTATTTTTAAATAATATACTTTATTTTATATATAATTGAATGCATATATAATTAGTTATATATGTATGAGATGAGTAGGTCTGTCTTCTGAATCTTATTATGTATGGGGACAATCCATAACCAGTAATTAATATTCGTATAAAAATTTGTAGAAATATATCCAATTCATACCAACGATCTGTTTGTTGGTTATTTATGTGAATTTTGAATAGGTAAATAACAACAACTTATCCCCAAACAATAAAAAAAGTATTATCTCATTTCTAATAGTACATTTGGAAGGCAATTTATATAGGATTGAAGAAATCCTACCGTGGGGAACATATAGGCAATCTTGTAATAAATGTGAACAGTGATTGTTTGAAAATTTAAGAGAATGTGATTATACTGTAAATGTCAAATCAGTGATGAAAAATATGAGCCGATGTGATATTCACAATGCAATGTGTGTTGACATAATATTTTATTGTGAAAAAATGTGGAATCATGTGACATTTTATCATGAAAGAATGTAATTAATAATGAGATCCGAAACCAAAGTTGGAACACAAGTCATCATACAATTTACACCTTTAGATAAGTGGGATATTATTTGAGTTGACAAAATCACTGTTAAATGATTGTAATATAAAAAATAGTAATGACTGTGTGAATTTTAAGGATCCAAATTCAAATATGAAAACAACGTATATTATGATTTATAGGTTGAAAACCATGAAATGTAAATCTTGTTCCAAGTATTTTTAAATGAGGGGGAAAAAAAGAAAAAAAAAAAGAAGCTTATATCCAAAAAAGCAATAACAGGTCAAAGTAGGTCCTTAAAAATAAATAAAAGAGCTGAAAGTAGTAGAGCACAAAGGTAGGCAAACAAGGGAATACGTAGAATAAAATTGTGGGAATCAATTGGTATTCACAATTGGTAGGCAAACCATTAATAAATAAACAAAATCTCTATGCCTATCAATTTAACCTCATATCTCATTTTTTTGTATTTTATATGTATATCATTGTTAAAATTATACTCCCTCCGTCCCGGTCTAATTTGACTACTTTGACCGGTCACGGAGTTTAAGAAAATGCAGTTGATTTTGATTGGATGTGTTAACTTTATGTTTTTTACATTTTAATTAGAATTTATGACAATTTTGTAAAATGACAGAAATGTAAGGGTAAGGAGAGAATTTTTCTTTTACCATTTATGGGTTGACAAATTAGAATGAGACAAATAAAAATGACAAGTAGACAAATTAAGCCGGGACGGAGGGAGTATAAGTTTAAAAATGATATATGAAAATAAGTTCTTAAATGATCCTAATCAATCTCATTGGATTTTTACTTTTCATATTTATTTAATTTTCTGTAAATAACAAATCAAATTTACTATAATATTATTTTTTAAGTTTTATCAAAACTTAAAAAAGATACAATGCAGATTAAGATAAAAAAATAATAATTCACTGATTAAATAAAATAACAACATTAGAAAATCGAAAATAAATTGCCGCGATCATTTTCACGTGCAAGAAACCGCCGAATGCAGCGAGTGGCGTTGACGCGCCAATGTACGATGACGTGTCGAGACTTGAAAACAGTAGCTTGAAGAATGAGTTGGAAATTGGAATACACTCACTGATCTTCAAACCCAAAAGATCCTGAAATCAGCTGCAAATCTGAGAAGGAAATGGCTATGGATGGAGTGAAATTGGAGCAGAGGCATGGCAAAGCGAGGGTTAGAGTGGGTAGAGCTTGGAGAGAACCAAACGGATTGAATCATTTCGTCGAATGGAATGTGAGCATCAGCCTTCTCTCCGATTGTCTCACCGCCTACACCCACGGCAATAACTCCGACATCGTTGCCACTGATACCATGAAAAACACGGTAAAAGGATCTAATTCAAGGTTTTGATGCTCTTAAGCTACGTGATGATGGAATCATGCGGATCATCAATTGATTATTTCTTCATATTCTTTTGGTAGTTGATGTTGGAATGTGTAAGCATCTGTTGTTTATTGAGCGAGAAATTTCATGTTTTTTTATGTTAAGATTGGTTCAATTGTGGATGTGCAATTGCTGTGTGGATTTATTCTACTCTTTTCAGAGTTTTCGTAGTTATTTCAGACAGGGCTGTACTGCAGGTATATGCGAAAGCTAAAGAATGCAAGCAATTGCTTTCAGTGGAGGACTTTGCCATTTTACTTGGCAAGCACTTTACATCCTTTTATCAACAGGTAATGATCCAAGTAATTTGCTTGAAAATGCATTTAATCCCACCTTGCTGTAGTCTATGATAGTCAATGCTTAAGAATGAAGATTTTTACAGCTTGTAGCTTGTGACTGAGGAGAACTCAAGCATAATTTCAGATTATATGATAGACAATCAGTGAAAGAACTCCGTTAAAGTTAAAAATATGTAGGCATTTACTGAATGGGATTTCATTCAGATTGGTTACATAATTTGAAGCTACTTTATTGAGTAGAGACAGAAACCCCCACCGAATAACTATATAAAACCAAGTTATGAATTCCTTACCACTGAACCATTCAGTATATTAGTTGCCAATGCACTAATGCGGCTGATTCTGTCAAATTTCTACAATCATTGTCAGTTCAGTGTGGGTAGTTTTGAGTCTGTGTATTTAGATTGTTTCTTAGTTACTGAGACCTCTCTCATTTCATATTGCTAGTTAAATGTGGTTGTTGGCAATCTTTAATTCATTGAAGGAACTAGCTTCTTTCTGGATATTATCAGCTTCACTAGTTTGATTTATACGATAATGAGTTTCAAAATAACAAGAAGAGAACCTGTATTACTTCTCACTATAATATGATCTAAGAAATTTCGATCTCATCCAATTTTTGTAGGTCACTGCTGCAATAGTAAACATAGTTGAGAAGCCATGGGAGCGCATTTCCATAGATGGTCAACCACATGAACATGGTATGCTGATTTAGTATGTTGTTATATTTCTGCATTTCTTCAGAGGAGATTGTCCATATTCCTTGGTGGTTCTGTTGCTATAGCAATAAATTTGATGAAATGTCATAATGGGAGTGGATTTGATAAAAGGTTTTCTGATCAAGTAGCCTAAACACTAGTAGCCTGAAATGCTAATCTTCAATATGCTTTCAGTGTTCCATTCTTTGGGTTATAATTTTAGGGGTTTGGGATGGGGGCTGCTTGGGATGGTGGCTTTTCTCTGTACCTATAAAATAGAGGGCAATAGAGAGTTAGCAATTTTAAGATTTATTTTGTGTTTAATGGCTCCTCTCAAGGTTTCAAGCTTGGATCTGAGAAGCACACTACTGAAATCATAATAAAGAAGTCCGGCGCGCTGCAGGTGATTTCTGGTATCGAAGGATTAGCACTGCTAAAGACCACCCAAGTAAGTTAATGCTAAACTGTGATCTTTGGCATTAATCTGTTTGGGTTGGGCTTGCTTAAGTTATATTCTGCAAATGTGTTTTGTCCTCTATCCACTAGGTTTCTCTGTGTATTCTCATCAATTACTCTGCCTCATATCAAGTGCAGCTGCTTGTTTTTTTATATTTTCCTGAATTTAGATAGTTAGTAACAGGTGCTTAAAATTTGCATAAGCACATATGTTGTTTGAATTTCATTAGATCAAAGGATTTAGAACCATCTTATCACTCAGAATACTTGCTCACTAATATTGAAATGTGGGGTACGGGGTTCTTTGATGCTCTGGACAATGAAATTACAAATTGAAATGAATCGGTCTTGGTGATAAATTCTGTGCTATTTAAGTAAAGTCATGTTACATAAAGAAAGTGAAACTCATTCATTTACCATGAGCGGTGTAACTCGAATCCATCAGAATGATTTTTCCTTCTCTTATGTACTAAACCCACCAATATGACAGTCAGGTTTTGAAGGATTCATCAGGGACAAGTACACAATATTGCCTGAAACACGAGAGAGGATGCTGGCAACAGAGGTTACTGCATCTTGGAGGTATACATGCATCAGGTTTCTGCCTCCTAAAGTTATAGGAAGTAATATTTGATTAATGTTGGTCAATCTTTTTATGTAGGTACACTTTTGAGACTCTTTCAAGTATTCCTGCAAAACAATTATACTTCACGGAGAAATTCATTGTTGTGAAGAAGGCTCTAGTTAGCACTTTTTTTGGCCCTACAAAAGGAGGAGTCTACAGTCCATCTGTTCAAAGTACTCTATATGACATGGCTAAGGCTGTGCTTGCCAGGTTAGTAAAGACTTTGAGCCATCTTATATAATTTTGTGGAAATGTGTCATTCTAACTAATAACCAAAACAACTTAAGTTTTTGACCACTTCATTAAAAGCAAGTTCTTATCCAAATTTTTTCCCAAATGCCTTAAATGCCCTTGAGCATCGCGATCTAACATGAACATCATGATCTAACTTGAGTTTTGTGATCTAAAATTCTATACCCACATTTTTTTCAAACTCTTCTCATTAATTTTTTATTTCTTTCAAACAGTTCTCATTTCTAACCCATTTTTCAGGTAAATTGTCAATTTCTCATTTTTCAATAAATTTCTGTTCATTTCTTTCGAACTCTTTCTCATTCTACCGCATCTCATTCTACCACATCTTTCGATAAATTGTCAATCGTAAGTTCTTTTCTTTTATATTCCATTAGAAATAATTTTTTTTCTATATTTTTTTATATTCTATTTCCATAAGTTTTTTTTCTTTCAAACTTCTCTTATTCTACCCCATTTTTCATTCTATACCCACTCTTTTATTCAAACTATTTTCATTCTACCCTATTTTTCAGTAAATTATCAATTTCTTTCAAACCTTCTCATTCTAACTCATTTTTCAATAAATTAGCAATTCTTCTCATTCTACCTCATTTTCTTCTTCGTTCTTAGTAAATTGTCAATTTCTTTCAAACTCTTCTCGTTTTAACTCGTGCTTAAGTAAATTGCGAATTTCTCATTAAAAAAATATTCCCTTATAATAGAATAAAAAAGAAAAGTGAAAAATGGGGTAGCACGAGAAGTTTGGGTAGAAGGAGAAGTGTTTGAAAAAACACATGCATATAGAATAAAAAGAAATGAAGATGAATAAAAAAATATTTATAATGGAATAAATTATAAATAGGAAAAGAAGTTACGTAAGGAAAAAAGAAATTAACATGAATGAGATGAATAAGAAAAACAAGATTTATTTATGGTGGAATTAAAAAAAGAAAAGAAATTACTTAAGAAAAAGCTATCACCATACTCGAGAAAAAAAAGTTTATAGATATGTATTTGCCATGTCAGGAGAATTGACTCGATAACAATTCTCGATAAGGAACCCAATGGTGGTTCCTTATAATAACTGATACATAGATAGTAAGTTTTTTGTTTGAGTTTGGCTTTATTAGGAAACCCAAAACTGGGTTTCTCTATCAATTTCACATATACATGTTTATGTAGAAATATGGTGGTATAGTTTATTGACACTGGTAATTGCATTTCAGGGTTCCTGATGTAGCATTAATTCAGTTGAAAATGCCAAATATTCACTTTTTGCCTGTCAACTTGTCGAGCAAAGATAATCCTATAATTGTTAAGGTACGTTTCCTACCATAGTATGAACATGGAAGTAACAGAACCTGTGAGGTTACAAATAAGTTCCCCTGGATGCTCAGCACTCAAAAGTGCCATATTTGTCAAAAATATTTAGTGAAAGACATTTGAAACTTTAGTCAAGCTGTCCATTCTTCTCATATTATTATGTCTTCTTTTCATTTTTCATCCCAGAAGCGTTAAATTGTGCCATAGTCATTGATAAATTGGTATCCTATTGTCAATTAAGATGCCAAAGTTGGATGCATTGGCTCATTTGTTAAGATATCATTGATGCAACCCGGATTTGCAAAAACAGAAGAAATCAAGCGACAGTTAAATTTGTAACTTTAAGAGTACAAAACATACATTGTTTCTACCTTAGATACCATACCATACGATCGATCATTCTTTTATTCAATTTTTGCTTGCAATGCGGGGCTGTTCTTTTCACTCATAATTATCTTGAAAGTGAAGATCTGCCCATAGCTTTTCCTGCATGGCTTGTTCATATCATGATGGAGCATGAAGGAAAAATCTAATGCCGTATCACATTTGGATGATTGTTGCAGTTTGATGACGACGTATATCTACCAACGGATGAACCACACGGTTCCATTCAAGCAACCCTCAGTCGCATTCAATCTAAGATGTGATGGCGATGCTGGTCCAGAAGATCTCTATCATTGTCAAAGATGAAATCACTAGAATTTGTATCATTGTCATTCTTGAATTTCGATGTGATTTGAACCTTACATCTCTTGTGTTTTTCATCTAACATTCAACTTTATGTTTGTCTTTATGTACAGTTTCATGACAAATTCTCTTTTCGAATTCACTAATATATTATTTGGATGGTTGTTTTTTTTTCCATAAAGAACATATAATTTAGACACTGCTTGGTTCCAATACTCAAATGGACTATTTGCTTTTAATTATTAGAATTTTGGAAATTTGAGAGATGAAGCAATTGAAAACTTAGTTGCATATATTTTTGTTTTTACATATCAACTCTAAGAAGTATCATGACATTTGAGTATAGATAATTTTTGTGAGAAAAGTTCAGTAAGATTTTTTATTCTAACATCTGTAATTTAAATCCTAACAATTATTAGTTGTCATCATATGTTATGAAGTAAAGATTTTAAAATTTATGGTTAGTCTGGTTCTGAAGTAACAGATAATTTTAATGATGTTTTCTGTATTGCATTTCATCAGTCATATGAAATAAATTTTGAAGTCTAAAAGCTTTAGACATCATATATTATTTAATTTTTTTATTTGATTTAATTATAAAAAATCCCATTATTTGAGTTTTTTATTTTTTTTCATAATCTTTCGACAAATATGGTGATTTTTTATAAGGGCATAATTGAAATTTTCATATCATGAGGGAGGGTCCAAATTGCTAAAAATAATATTTTCCGGGTCAAATATAGCAATAAGGTGAAATTTGAGGGCGCTTAAGGTAATTGTTTGAAAAATGTTCAGAAAAAAAAAAAAAAAACAAGAAGCAATTGGAGTTGTGTAGATTGTGACAGTGGATTCAAGAAGAAGGCGAGAAGTTGTTCGAGATTTCTTCTTCGCCCTCTTCAATGTCGAGCAGAGAAGATTCGCAAGTTCTAGTACTCTCTCTCTCTCTCTCTAGTGCTTTGCATATGTAATTCTTTATGTCTGTAAGCTCAGGTTCTTGTTTAGATTGTGACAATGGATTCAATGGAAAATCAATAACCCTAAACCCTAAAGAATCAACTTATCATCTTTGCCAATGAAGCCCATTTATTTTTTCTCACTCTTGATACTGTCCTTAGCAATTTTATTCAGCATAATAACCAAAACAGACCACTTCAAAACATACCTTCTAAAAGCAACCTTTTTGCCCTACACAAATTTCTTTCAAGAAATCTTCAAATTTTTCTATTTTACCCCAATGTCTAGAAGGAATGAAATTGCAGAACCCCCTTATTGTGTTCTATGGATGGCCCCTTTTCTCTCAGGTGGGGGTTACAGCTCAGAAGCATGGTCTTACATGTTAGCATTGGATGGTTACATTAAGAAGCAAAAAAAACCCCTTTTCAAATTGAGCATTGATCAACATGGTGATCTAGAAAATCTTCAGTTTTGGGAGGGTTTGCCTTCCAGAATGAAAAATCTTGCTCTTGAGCTTCACCAAACCAAGTGCACAATGAATCATACTATTGTTGTTTGTCATAGTGAACCTGGGGCTTGGTACCCCCCTCTGTTTCAAACCTTACCTTGCCCCCCAATCGGTTATGGCCGGTTTAGGGTTGTGATTGGAAGAACTATGTTTGAAACTGATAGGGTAAATGGGGAGCATGTGAGGCGCTGTAATAGAATGGATCATGTTTGGGTTCCCACTGATTTCCATGTTAGTACGTTTAGGCAAAGTGGGGTTGATCCAACAAAGATCAAGAAGATTATTCAGCCTGTTGACTTGGATTTCTTTGATCCCTCTAAGGTTGAGTCGTTGGAGTTGGATTCAATAAGTAGTCTTGTGTTAGGATCTGATAAAAAGAACTTAGAGAATCAGTTTGTTTTCTTGAGTGTGTTCAAATGGGAGTATAGAAAGGGATGGGATGTGTTGATGAGCTCTTATCTGAAGGAATTTTCCGGGGTTGATAACGTTGCATTGTATTTACTGACAAATCCTTATCATTCGGACAAGGATTTTGCCAACAAGATTGTTGAGTATGTTGAGGATTCGGATTTGGAGAAACCGGTGAATGGCTGGGCTCCAATCTATGTGATTGATAGCCATATAGCCCAGGTTGATCTACCAAGGTTGTATAAGGCAGCTAAAGCATTCGTTCTACCATCTAGAGGCGAAGGTTGGGGCAGACCGATAGTAGAGGCGATGGCAATGTCACTACCAGTGATCACCACCAACTGGTCAGGGCCGACTGAGTATCTGAGAGACGAGAATAGCTATCCCCTGCCATTTGAGGGAATGAGTGAAGTGAAAGAAGGGCCTTTTAAGGGGCATTTCTGGGCCGAGCCCTCCGTTGATAAGCTTCAACTTCTGATGAGACGTGTTGTTAGCAATTACAGTGAAGCTAAGAGTAAAGGGATGGAGGCTAGGCATGATATGATGAGAAGATTCTCACCTGAAACAGTTGCAGAGGACATTGTTAGACACTTGCAGGAAATAATAGACGATTTTGATTGAATAGTTGGAGTTCATTTTTGAAAAAGAAGGGAAAAGAATGTGTTAGAAGTTAGAACTTGAGTCAGTTAAAATGCCTTGGCTACTTAGCTGATGTTTTGCCTCAGAGAGAGAGAGAGAGAGATGTTGTACTGACTGTAATTGATGAGTAATCTTAGCACTTATTTAATTTGTTTGTTAGGAAAAAAAGAAAGAAAACAAACAATATTGTGAGATTGGTGCATGAGTACATAGTACTGTTCTTTTTATCCTGTCTTAGAATGTGATTGAAGTATCTGCTATACATTCAGACAATGTACTATCATAATTTGTTTGGATAAGACTTTGGAGTTTAACAAACATTTGTTCAGTGGTCACCATAACAAAAAACAGTCTTTTAAAAGCCTGACCCAGTGATCATTATTGATTAGTGATTTAACTCCTTGGATCGCTTCAATACGTGGTCTAGTCATTTATATAACATGATAATACAATGTGTTGATAATCATTTATTAGATTTTAAAAATGCTAAAGGTAATCAGTTATTGTGAATTTATGTTTTAAATTTAAAATCGAGACTCAAGAGTAAAAAATCAATTTTAGTATATATGAGTTTTAATAATTCAATTTTGGTTTTTCTAAAATGAGCCAAACAATTATGAATATATCAAAAAAAAAAAAAAACCCCAATTTTGCTGAAAAATTGTTGGAGGTTGCAATATGTAAAATTCATGGACTTCAGGTTGCAACCTATTAAAAAATAAAATTGAGGTTGCAAAATATGAAAATCTGAAAAGTACAGGTCAATTTAAGTATTTAATCCAAAAACGATATTACAAAATTCTCCGCGATTTCCCGACTAGAGGTCCTAGACTTTAATGTTACATGGACCATATTTCCCTTCTCTCCCCACATTGCTTCCACCCACTAATGTACTCTACAATAAATACACATTATTATTTGTACAATTTTGTAGCTAGGTTATTACACCAAAACCAGGTTTGCCTGTTGTACACTTTTGTATTTTAGCTTTGGGTTTTTATTAAATGTATATATGACTGTACTTATTTATTCAACATGATTTTGACATTTGTTACATAAGCTATTAAGTGGAAACAATTCTTATCTAACTTTCATATGAGATCTTTTATTTATTGACTTCTTTTTAACTTTTTGTTCATCTTCTATCATTTTGATCCTTATACATTTAGTCATTTTGTGGTACTGTGTCGGTCACACGTGTTTGTGGAAATTGAATATTTCAATTGTGCATCAACAAGATATATAGAGTGATACAAGAACGAACGCAAACAAAACGATTCAACTCACAATCCCAGATCTAACAATATTTTAAATAGTAATAAATTAAAAGGGCTAATGATCGATACAAGACTAACTTCAATTCACGCACGAACATCCAATCAGATGACCACCAGAGCTTAATATTATTGGTGGAGGAACTTTTACAATCTTTTAGATTACTGAATTAAAATTGAATTTTTAAAATTAACAAGATTAGTTTCAGACACTTATTTTAAGGCGGGACTAACAATTAGTTCTTAACCCTAAAAACAAAGACAATCATACAAGTAAACGAATCCCCTACACAACTTTCAATTTCTTATAATTGATAAAATCCCCCAATTTCTCAAATATCTTAACATTGATAAAACCTAAATTTCCAAATATAAAAGAAACCTTACATAGAACCCCAATTTCTTAAAATGATAAATAGTCCAAATTTCTTAAAATTGATAAAACCCTCAATTTCGAGAAATTTAATAAAAACCCCCAATTAATAGAACCGCCAATGGCCCAATCAGTATGAAACTCTAATTACTGGACCTGCTATTATGAAAACCTAACTAAAGAGAAGATATCATATCAAACGAAAGAAATGCTATTATGCAATTAAAGGGAACCAAAATAAAATTTAAATTTTTTTAAAAAAATTTCGCCCTATTAAATTCTTCATAAATTAGAAGTTCATAATTATAGAGACCCTATTAATACGAAACTCAAATTCTGCATTTAAAAATTATGAAAATCAACTCAGCAAAGAACCCTAATTTGCCGAATAATATTATAAATAGTAAGTTTTATATTAGACCGTTTCACAGATTATTTTACTGAAGACAGGTCAACCAACAACCCCCACTTCAGAATTCACATATAAATTTATGGAAATAAGTTTGAATAGTGAGTAAAATTAATCCGTCTCATGGAAACTATTTATGAGACCATCTCACAATTTTGCATATTACAAAACCCTGAGCCCTAGTTTCCACAAAGATGCGTTATAAATTGAAGCAAAGATGTGGATTTAGGAAGAAATATAGGTATTGTCGATTCGGGAAAAATTAAAATCACAATTAAACAAATAACCGACCACACATATATTGGTGTCCAAAACTGGCAATCGGGTATATGTTAATGGAAAATTGAAAAATTGATCGATATCAAAATAATTGCAACTATTGTAAAGTTTGGTTAAACTAACTAGCAATTCAGAAGAAAAATTATGATTATATCAGAAATTAACCTGAATTGAAATGTGGCCAAGGCTAGCTACTAAATTAATGTAGGTGAAGTCATGATCATACCTAGTTCAATAGCAATCAACACATTTCAAAACTAAAATTTTAGAATTATATATGGGTAATTAAAGATGAGAGATATTTAGAAGTATATATGGGGACATCATGTGGAATGAGAACCACTTGCATATATAATACACTTCTGAATCTTGTGGTGAAATTAATTCCACAAATTAAATATCTTGCTTAATTACTGCTGATAAGATAATTAATTAAGCATTACATTAATTCCAGAATTTATATGCATGGTCCAAAATCAAACCCAGATTGATTTGGCAGATTTAATTAAGAAGGATGTTAGAAAAGGACATGTTTTTTTGTCACATGATACAAACTGCAGTTCAGATACGCAATCTAATTCCCACCTTATTATAACTTATATTATTCAATAGCTTTCCAATACTATAAATGCTACATGTGATACACTAAACATAATATCAATATAGGTACGTATACAAGGCCCGTGGGCCCGGCCCGAAAGCGACCTGTATATTCGAAACAAATCATTGAGGAAGAAGCCCTCACAGCAATCTATATATATATATATATACACGAAGCTTTTAACATATATAATTATTCTGGAGAATTGTCGGTAGAGGATCTGCTGCGGAGGCGATACACAGCATAACCGTGCTCCTTACCTCTTCTCTCCAATGGCGATCACTACTTTGCTCTCTTCATCACTCTTTACACTGCAACCTTCATTCCTAAATCATTCTTCCAAGAATGCTTCTTCATTTCAAGTTTCAAGAAAAAGAGGGTTTTTGCTCAAAGTTGCATGCAGATCAAGATCATCCAATGATGTAGTGGAGATTGCTACAAGGGATTGTTTCTGTAAGTTTATATTTCACATGCATTAATATTCCGTGCTATTCTGGTCTCGTTTTGGTTTAAAAATGATCGGGATGTATGACACGTGACACATTTAGAAAATAAAATAAAGTCAATGTCTTTTCTAATTTTCTTTTTTTTCCTTCTACATTATGTGTCACGTGTCATGCATTAATTCTGTAGGTTTTAAGTATAAACGGAGGAGAGTAGCATGGATTAATGTCTTATGATGATTTCTAACTTTATGTTTCTATGATGTTTATTTGTTATATTTTCATTAAATGTTTTGTTTTGTAGTGTTTTATGATTATGTACTTTTTAGCAACTAATGTGGTAACACAAATGAGATATCTCAGCTTTAATTCTCCTAAGTGCATATGATGAGTGTGTACCACTTACATATATATCATGCTACACACATGATATATATTTCAACAACTCAAAGTACTCTACCATTCTAATTACATGATCAATCTATTTCTTCAAATAGCTAATTACTCTTTGTCAAATGAGATTTTTATTCTAAAGTTTTATTTCATCTTTAACTCCAATACACTACAAGAAAAATGAGTATTTACGATAACATTTTTTGCGACAACTTTAGTTTTTGCGACAACAAGTTGTCATAAAAAATGTTAATAAAATTTGGCAAAATGTAGTCACAAAAAGCAATGTAAAACGACTTATTTGTGACAACAAATGTTGTCGCTAATACATTTGCGACAACATTGTTGTCGCAAAAGAAACTATTTACGAGAATCTTTTGTGATAATAATTTAGCGACAACATGTGTCACAAATTGTACTTGCAACAATTATTAAGGTTTTTGTGTTGTCGCAAATACCTATTTTTCTTGTAGTGATAACTGATCAAACCCATAACCTAAGAGATATATTACATAATGCATAGAGCGTTTAATTTATAAATAATTATTTATTTCTCATATGAGTTTTTGTGAAAAAAGAAACTAGTGGATTAATTCTAGATCGAATCCTAATTGTAATTCTATGCTAACTCAATCGTTTGTATATTAACATTTGTAAAGGTGTGACATGTATCTACTTAAAATAATTCAACAATTAAAAGTCTTCCCTATTCTTTCTTTTCTTTTTTCAAATTGAAATTACAACAAACGTGTTCATTCATTTGTGTGACATACAACCATGGAGAGGTGAAATCACCTGCCCCCAACATACATAGTTGCATATCCACCACTTAACAAACCCTCACTTTCAGGAATTGGATCCTCTATTTCAAGACCGTATTCCATCTTATGTTTCATTGTTTTAATTAGATGACAAATGTACATTGGTGATGTCATCTTTTACACGTGTCGTGTGGGGATTATATTGGAACACTAGATGAAACACGTTTTGGGATAGAGGATCTTGATTGTCACTTTCAGTACTATTAATAAGGGGTCATTATTACATTTATTTATTGGATTTAATTTCCAATTATTAAAAACAGAGAGAAAATAAGAAAGAAGAATAATTTGAAAGCGTAAAGGGGATAAAATCACATTTGGTCCCATAACAATAATCTTTTCCATAATTGGTCCCACAACTATTTACTTTTTTAATTTAGTCCCGTAACTTAAATAATTGCTCGATTTTGGTCCCAATGTCCCTGAAAATTTCAAATTTGACCGGAAAATTGTCACGTGACATCCATTTTGGAGGTTTCCGGTGAAAAATAATTGCGCATTTAATAAAGATGACATTTTTTTAGAATTTGTTTTAATGTTTGGACCAATACAATAATCATCACATCTCATGTCATGTTATTATTTTTCATCGAAAACCCCCAAATTGGATGTCATATGACTATTTTCTGGCCAAATTTGAAAATTTTGACGATATTGGGATCAAAATAGAGCAATTATTTAAATTATGAGACCAAATTAAAAAAACAAATAGTTGTGGGACTAATTGTGAAAAAGACAATAGTTATGGGACCAAATGTGATTTTATCTCAGCGTAAAGTAACCTTGACCATCCCAAGATCGACCTTATATTATCATCATTTATGTGTGTGTATATATATATATATATATATAGTATTTGTGATGATTAATGTTATTAATGAAAATATTATATATGATGAAATATAATTAAATCACAACCACTCAAATACATAATTTTTAAAATGATAATATGTGGAGTAAAGTGGTGTGGACAAAATTTGCATAAATATAGTAGTTCAATCATTTATTTGGATGGCAGCACAGTACTCCGTACATGTCCATCGATACTCAAAACTTGCACTTAATATAACATGTTTATTTATTAGGGTTTGGTGAGTTTTTTTATCACAATTTATATAACAAGTTACTTTTCTGTTACATATGATAAAAGTTGAGCGAATCACTTTTAAGATGGGATATATAAGAAATTATGTTGCACAAAAATATCGGATAATATTTTTCCATACATCAGATACTACTTTTGTGTTATATATATTATGTAGTGTATATATATATATATATAATATGAAAATATTGCCTGATATATGTAGAAAATTATTACCTAATATACACAAAAGTATTACATGTTGCACGGCTCATGCATGAGGGGGAAATCACGCTTATTGATTACTACGAAGAGTAATTTGATTTTTATTTTTTCCCGAAATTATGATAGAAATGCATATCCACTATATATTGTGGTAAGAAAAATTAATCTTAAATGGATTTATAGCATATAGGGATATTTTCCTATTTGTTACTACTTATTTATTTTAAAATTAGTTCAAAACATACTTTTTATGATTTTGAAAATTATTAGTACTTTGACTTTGAAACGTACTGTTTCGTTTTTTATGCATTACCGATTATTTATTTAGAATCACAATATTGAAAATCTTACTTTTAACATGAATTAAATACAGTAAATTAATTTAATTAGCTGGTAGTGAAGAAAAACTTTAAAAGTATTACATGTTCAACATAATCATATTATTAATACTTATTGATAGAATTTAATTTAATTTTGTCCTACAAAAGTAATATTTTTATCTATTTCAGGTAATTAAGTAATATGTCATGGAAATTTTATTCATTTTGAGTTGATATTAAATGTGTTGCATTGAATCGCATTGCTGACTCGTTGATTGCAATAAATATGCATGGTTTTATTTCACGGATTATGATTCAACCTCACACATTAATTGCTTTTGAAATATTAATTATTTCCAATAAAAGCAATACTTTTACAATTTTAATAAAATGCCAGTGTATAATACGGTAAAATCAATATATTATCCGCATAAAATAACATAATTAGTAAACAATTAATAAAAAACACACGAATCTCTTGCTTTTAATTGTATTATATACCATTTTTACCACGATCACGTGTATAAAACCATATTACCAATATTATACACATGCCATATATGAAAAATTATTAAAATAGGAGATGTCAATTTTTCATGATCGATTATTATCGAAATATACCAATAAAACTATAATAAAATATGAATTAAACACCATATATAATATATGATCTCATTTTTGGAACGTTAAATTTCTCTGGCAAATTTAATGCATTAACCATATTAAGCTAATTTGGATTAGAGATCCACCTCAAGCTGAGTCATCTTCATGAATGGATATTGATCTCTAAATTTTGTTTATTTTCAATTAAGGACATGTTTTTCACCATAAAATGGTTCAGTTTCATCACTCCAATCCCTCAAAACATCATCATTTTGTTCTATTTCTGCTAAAAAAAATAGTGAAGATGACTATCATCATTGATCAGCAGCCAGGGTTTGGTAAATTAGTTAACTAGTCCTCTTTTTTTTCAATCTTTTGATTTGATGATCATACATTATTGATTATTTAATACTTGTGTTTTTCTTTGATTTTTTCGTTATTTTTTTCACGGTTTAGTGATTAAATTCTTGTTATTTTACTGAGGGGTTGAAGTGAAGGATCTTAAAACAGTTTCTCAAACTGATGAACTGGTTTTAGATGGAGGCTTTGTAGTTCCTAACAACAACAGCTATGGCAATTCTTTTAGGTATATATACATTCAACCATATATAATCTTTTTTGTTTTTAATAAATTCCCATGCATGATCATATATGTATGAAGTGAAGTAATGATGTGTATAATTGAAAAGGGATTATGAAGCTGAAAGCGAAAGGAACGGGACAGTGGAAGAGCTGTATCGCCTCAGCCACATCAACCAGACATATGAGTTTGTAAGAAAAGAAATTATAAGAGAAGAAGAAATGATATGATATGATATTCAATATTGATGGATTGATAATGCAGGTGAAGAGAATGAGAGAGAAGTATTGTTGGTTGGATGGAGTGGAGATGGGGATCTGGGAATGCTGTGAGCTTCTTAATGAGGTGGTGGATGATAGTGATCCTGATTTGGATGAACCCCAGATTCAGCATTTGTTGCAAAGTGCTGAGGCCATAAGAAAAGACTATCCTAATGAAGATTGGATGCACTTAACTGCTCTTATCCATGGTAATTGAATTCATCATTCTTTCTATTTTTATTTTTATTCATTGCATTAACCTTAATTATAACATCAAACTTAATTTCTTGTTTTAGATCTTGGCAAAGTTCTTCTGCTGCCTAGCTTTGGAGGTCTCCCACAATGGGCTGTTGTGGGTAAGAAGAGGAACGATTTTGTTTGTTAATGTTATCGTTGTTGTTGTTGTTGTTGTTGTAGTGATCGTGATTGTTTAATCTCAGGCGATACGTTTCCTGTGGGCTGTGCCTTTGATCAATCAATAGTTCATTACGAGGTCTGTTTTAATTTCCATCTGCAGTGATAATTTAGGTAGTTTTCGTTAAGGTTTTGACATAAAATGGCGATAATATAATGCAGCACTTCAAAGGCAATCCTGATAATGACAATCCGGCTTATAACACCAAGTTTGGTGTGTACTATGAAGGATGTGGATTAGACAACGTTTTGATGTCGTGGGGGCATGACGACTACATGTACTTGGTATACATACGATCCAAAAATATGTATATTCAGATTTCGAAAATTCCTTAAATGTTTTTAATTTTCTATTTTTCTGATGGTTTGATATCTATCTTGCAGGTGGCTAAGGAGAACAAGACTAGATTGCCACCAGCTGCACTATTCATTATTCGATATCACTCATTTTATTGTAACTACTTTGTACATATATAGTACTGTTTACGTTCGATTAAGCTACAATATGATCTGATCTTGTCTATGAATTTCAGCATTGCACAAATCAGGAGCTTATAAGTACTTGATGAATAAAGAAGATGTGGAGAATCTCAAGTGGCTTAAGATATTCAAGTTGGTGTTTTTCATCACATGATTTTATTTATCTTACTTAAATTGGAATATTTATGTGGTTTGGTTGATTACTTTTTGCAGCAAATATGATCTGTACAGCAAAAGCAAGGTGAAGGTTGATGTGGAGAGTGTGAAACCATACTATATGTCTCTTATTGACAAGGTAAATTAAGCTTCATATATATATTCATAGTTAGTTTTCATGAGGACTATATATATATATAATGAATATTTTCTGATATATATATATATATATATATAATGGATGCAACGCGCAGTACTTTCCATCGAAGCTCAAATGGTGAAAACGCCGTTGGTATGGATCGATCATTTGGATACTGATGAAAAATTAAAGGGCGGAAGGAAGGATTCTAATAAGTTTGTTTATCTATATTTATATTTATGTGAAAGTAGTACTACTGCTGTTG
Source organism: Scutellaria baicalensis (assembly GCA_005771605.1). Classification (NCBI taxonomy): domain Eukaryota; kingdom Viridiplantae; phylum Streptophyta; class Magnoliopsida; order Lamiales; family Lamiaceae; genus Scutellaria; species Scutellaria baicalensis. Next base: position 75,428,340 of record CM016721.1, on the reverse strand, counting down.
TGTTTGCATTAATACTTTTGTTGTCTTGTGGAAATATTCCATAAAAAAAGGTCAACCACCTTCTATGCATGATTCTTAATTAATTTTCTTGTAAAAACAAACAAACAAACAAATTAGTGTAGAGTTCAGAGGTCATATTAACAGCATTAATACTCAGCTCCTTCAGCTCTCCTCATTCATATATAAAACAAAACAAGAAATTCAGCTCAACAAGATTCGAAATCACGTACGAATCTCCACCAACAATATCAGCTGACCTGCATCTAATTTCTTCTCTCAATTCCCTCATTTGCTTCCACCCTAATGATTATGGAATATTAACTACATTCTTTCTCATACCCTTCAAATAATAATGCAAGCATATATGCATGCCTATTCTTTTTGAAATACCCCAACATTCCTTTAGCATTTGGGGCCACACATTGACTCCGAGACCAGCAAATTTGGCCAAGGAGAATCTCCAAACCTTGAGGATTGGGTCAAAGTTGCCGACCATCAAGAACATCTCGATTAATTCCATACATGGATGAAGGTGACCCCGATATGTATGGCTACGTACGACTCAACACACAACATCCTCCGGCGGCACAAGCACAACAAACCTCGACGATTTTTTAAGAAGGTAAGTTAAGGTAAGAGAACTACATGAGCTTTGATTCCTTAATTTGACACAAATTAAGGATACGCAAGCAATTTCATTATAAATATGGAAATGAATTTCAATTTCAAACTTAGAATGAAACTCAAGCTCTTTCAATTTTTTCTCTCTCACTCTTATATCTTTCATTTCATTTCATTCCTTAACGTTGTTTGCAATATCAATTTTTAGACTTGTAAATTTGTAATTGTAATAGATAATTGAAAAGTTGTAATAGATGGATTTTTGTACTCCCTCCGTCCCAACTCAACTTGCCTACTTGTCATTTTAGTTTGTGGCAACTGAACTTGTCAGCCCATAAACAAAAGTCAAATATTAATATTCTCATATTTCATCCTTATTACAAAAATTATCTTAAAAAACAATAGTCAACTATTTTTTCTTAACCTCCGTGCCCGGTCAAACTAGGCAAGTTTAACAGAGACGGAGGTAGTATTACATAGATGATAGATAGATAAATATATAATTTTGTAAAAGATAGATAGATTAGATAGAGTTCTTCTTCATTCAAAATTAAAGTTCTACGTCTAACTTGTAATAATTTTTCAAATTTTAATCAAAAATTTGTTCACTTAATTATTGTTTGTCTCTCCCATGTAATATTTTGTGTTCTAAAATATTAATTTATTTAAAGTATACTTCAAAAACAAACATTAAAAATCAAAATTGGAGATGAAAAATTAAATATTTAAACAAAAAAAAAAGGGTGGAACTGGTTGTTCTGGTTAAACTGTCGGTTCCAAAACCGGAACCGTAACCTTACCTAGGCCGGTTCGGTTTCAATTCACACTTTCCGGAACCGTGAACCATGGGTTTCGAACCAAAACCGACAAATCGGATGGACATGTATAGTATGACTGTGTTTCTGGAAAATAAGACCAAAGATGATTTATCGATATGATAAAGATGCACTCAAAAAGACATCCTAAACCTCCACTGCCACGTGATCGGAGTTTAGCCTGAATTTGTTGTATAAGTTTATCTCAAGTCACTCCAGAGTTGCATAAGACTACATTTATCAGCAACCCATCACAACCCAACCTTTTAATAAAATATTAATTTCTTTCTCATCCACATATACAATTCACAACCCAACCCAATTCCAAATTTTTTATACTTTATCAACAACTCAACCCAACCTAACTTTTTAATAATATATTTATTTCTCTCTCATATATACACACAAATAAATAACTAAATTAAAATTACAATAATTGAAATACAAAAATGAAAGATAATACATGAAATAATAAATTACATTTTAGAAAATTGAAAGTGTTTTGAAATATGCCAACATTCGTCTCTATATATAGAAAATTAAAATATATGAATTTTGATAATTTAAAAAATTAATAAAAGTAATTTTCAAATGAATTTAAATTATATTCATAAAAATATAAATATTACAAATAAGAAAATGACGTGACATATATGAACAAGATATGAGATATATCTATAAAATTGTTTAAATAAAATGAAATAAAATTGTCTTCAATAAAAGTTAAATATATTCATAAAATTAATTTAAAATTCCACCAAAGTTTGACACATGGCGAGGATTGGGTCGTAACTTAGGTTGGTTGGCCGACCAGGTCACCATATCTCACAACCTTTCTCCTTTTTTTTTAATAATGAGTCTTTTGTCTTCTAGCTATCACCCCAACCAACCGGTCGCTGATGAACATAGTCTAATATCATCTATTCACAACTTATTTAGCGGTAGAGAGGTTCAATAATTGAGGTGAGGTAGAAATATGATGGTAAATATAAAAAGTAAAAGGGAAAAGAGTTGGGGAAATTTTTTATGGATGTGAATATATAGAATGATCCATAAAATATTAATTTAGGAAGTTTAAAGATTGATACAAGATTGATACTAGTAGTATTTTAGGGGGGCAGTAAAATAAAATATGTAAAGATTAGACGACCCACCAAATGAAGCTGGGGCCCATTTAGGCTTGCCGTTTCAAATAACATTTCACTATCAATTAATTAAATTAAATTAAATTATTATAATTATAATCCATTTGCAAGCAAATCTTCGTGTCGTGTGCTGTAAAATCATCATCTTCATCTTCTTCAAACTTTTGGATCGCAAATCCAATTTCTGGAGAAGTTGAAGGTCTATCAACATGAGTTATCAAAAAGTATCCCACGATCACTACCCTCCTCCTGGTCTGTTATCTTCCTTAATCCTTTCTGATTTCTTTTCAGTTTTCTTGATTTCATTCTCTATATAATTTTTCATGTTTTTTTTAGGGTCTGTTTCCCTTGATATATTTGATTGAATTTTGTGATTGTGTTCTCAATTATGCAGGGTATGGGTCGGTGTACCCTCCACCGGCGGGGTACCCATCTGCGCCACCGCAAGAGGGCTATCCATATCCGCCTCCTCAGCCGTCAGGGTATCCGTACCCGCCGCCGCCACAGCCACAGCCACAGCATGGAGGTGGTTACCAAGGGTATTTCAATCATGGATATCCTCCGCCAATGCCGCCTCCACCACCAGCACAGGTTTACCATTGTGATCATCATCACCATCACGATGATGGCTCTGATTGTTTCTCCTTTTTACGAGGCTGGTATGATGGTTTCTTGCTCCCACTGCATATCTTAAGATTGTTTTTTGTTTTTTTTTTTACCTAAATCAAGAGAGTTTCTGCATTGACTTAATATATCTGATGTGAAAAAATGATGGAGAATATATATTTCTGAGCTGCTTTTTGGGCATCACGGAGTAGGAGGTTTAGTTGTCTTGTAGCAGACTAAATGATCTGTGGTTTAAACCTTGGCTTGATTGTATGTTGTGTGTTTGGAATCATTTTCTTGATACGATTCATCCAAGATTGTGGCTTAAGCAACCTAGTGATTTGTGGTTTTCTTATTAGTCTTCTGATTTTAGTTCTAGGTTTTCTCAGTAGACAACAAACTGAATTGGGTTTGGTTGGATACGTGCCCTCAGGACTCCGACAAGGTTTGTGATTAATTGCCTGGTGACGACGAGTTGTGTGTGATATATTCAATCCTTCTGGTCTGTGGCGTACTGTGAATCATATTGGGACTGTCTTTTGAGACTGTAATTCCTGAAGGGCTTCTTTAGAAAGACCTGTTCTTGAGGAGAAATGGAATGTTGTTTAGACTCTTGACTATAACTTGGTTGCCCAACCAGGGTATCACTTTTAACTCCTTGGTCAAGACTCAAAAATCATAGCTTTCGATGTTGCAGGTTGAGGTGAATGTTGCCTTTATTTTCATACACTCGTTACTTGAAACGGTTGATATAAATTCTAGCAATGGAAGAAAGAGGGAAAATGAAAAGTAAATTCTCTTGAATGATTCGATGATTGATACGCTAATATTGTAGCCACAGCTTCAATGATATGAGTGGTTGCTGCCAATATATTTTTAGTATATACAGTTTCAGTGTTAATTCGAGGGTGTAAATTCTTTATTCTCAAGTATGTGTGTGATCGTCTCTCTTTTTAAGGAATCATAACTGAAGGTAATTTGTTTCTCATGAACAGCTTAGCTGCCCTTTGTTGCTGTTGTTTATTGGAAGAATGCTGCTGCTTCTGAGTCTTCCAAGTGTGCCAGATGACGATAAGAGCATCCTACTCCCATTCTCTGTCGTGGATTTACTGTTCTTCGTTTTTATAAGAATGTTTATTGGTGTTGTTCTTAGTAATACGTTGCTATGCCCACCAAAATGTAACTTAGACAAAACTATTATTGTAATCTGAAACTCTTGCTCGATCAAGAGTATTTCTATAATCGTGTTCGTTTTGTAGTTCTTGAAACTAGAATTTTCCCAGCTTATCACTAGAAAGTTTACAATCATGCTTTCAAGAAAAAGGGTTAGTTCACCAAGCTGTGTTTCTTTGTAATGGGTGTAGTGAGGTAAACTGGTGAAGTGGGCAATCAAGGATGTGATTCATGCCTTGGTAGACTTGCTTGATTTGGTCAAGGCTAAGACAAGAGTATAAAGCATGATACATAAACAAAATGGAAGAAACCATTTGAAGACACGATCTTAATAAAGGCTTTCATTGATAAAAATCATACATCTCAAGTATTTTTGGACTCAAGCCAATAAACCTATCAAAGGAATAAATGATCTTGCTTGGAAAGCAAATGACGTTGAAAAGCTGTCTTGTCTATATGAACAAAAGCATTATACAAATGGACAGTTAAGTTCATTCAATAAACCCCACCTCCATATTTAACAATACCATCATAAACTAGAAAATGCATAAATAAGTTGGTCTAAACAGACTACAGCTACTTGATACAGAGAAAAAAAAAAAGGCATGATCACTATTGGATGAATGCTCGCAGTTGCAGAACGCATCTACAACGTCCAAACAAAATCTGGTGCATCTTTACGAGGCCCAACAAGTGTACGATACAAGTACATCTTCTCAACTATAAGTCTCTCATCAGGGCTCCCCTCGATCTGCTCACCCTCGTTTATGATCTCCACATTGAGCCTCGGCATCTTCTCAGCTAGTGTTTTGCATGCTCCATAAGTCACTTCACAGGACGACATCCAAAGGGATCGCATTGTTTCATACTTCCCTACGTCCGTTAGAAGTGCAGCATTACCAAATGGGCTGTCTCTGATTTCGAGCTTCTTCAATTTCTTGCACCCATTCAGCACATAAAGCATCCCTCTGTCACTCTCCCCAGCAAAAGCAATCGAAAGCATTTCCAGCTGCTCAGCATACATTCCTATATAGAGGAAAAGCTGATCTGTGAGTAGACCCGAGACTGACAACCGTTTCAGACCCTTGCATGACTGGACGATTGCCCCAAAACCATCGTCAAGTGGGAGATTTGTAACTGCATCTGGTACAATTGGGTTGAGAGTGCAGAGACGGAAACGGATGAAGTTAGGGCAATTTTTCGCCACGGTCATGAGGGCGGCATTGGTCATTTGCTGACAAAAATACAGTATTGAATTCAGCTTGGGACATCCAGCTGATATCGCAACTAGCCCTTCTTCAGTTACAGCTGCATTATTTTCATACAAGTTGGATGGGAAGACTCTCAACTCCTGCAATTCTTTGCATGTGGAGGCCACAACACCAAGCCCTTTATCTCCAATGGTATCTAAAATCTGCATAATCCAATTTGAGTCTTGATTACTAAATGAAAAGGAATAATAAGTAGGTTGAAAAGAGGAAAAAAAAATTGATAGAAAAACATACCCACAGCCGCTCTAATTTCTTGCAGTGACAAATGAGCTTTATCAGCTCGTTGTTGTAGATTCCCGGGGCATAGCTTAAGTTCAGTGACGTCAAATTTGTGCAAATCGGGTAGACAGCAGGTAAACAGCGCCCATTGACATCAAGAAATCCTGACAGGCTTCTGATTGATTTACACTTCTTCATAACTTCTTTCAGCTTGGTGTAAGTTTCGGAATCTGGATCATTGACAAAAGAGCCAGTACCCAGATCACTCAATTGAGGGGCTTGCATCAAAATCTTCTGAAGAGCATCCATGGGAACTGTGTGATTGAGTCTGAGACTCCTAAGGTTACAGCATCTTGCAACTAGTCTCTCAAGAGCTGCTACATTAACCTCTCCTTTGAGGCATGCAAAATTCAAAGAGACGAGGGAGGTGCAGCTCTCAGGAAAACAGCTAAGCCACTGGCCCTTGCGATCATCAACTTCATTTTCCTGCAAGTCGAGCTCTCTGAGAAACCTGTTGCACAAAAGTCAACCATCAAATAGAGAACCTTTTTCAATATGGCACTCACCATAAATCTAGCTCCGTCCACATAATCTATCTCCTATGACTCCTATAGATGTGAGAGAAAGACATAATTTTTTTTTTTTTCTATGAAGTTAGAACATTATCGACATTTTCATGCTTGGGGGTGAAAAATGTACGCAACAGTTATTCCCTCTCAAGAAATAGGTTTGTTCACACTGATATTTCCCCAATCTAATCCCAAGTTCGAAGCAAATCTAATTAAAAAGGCCAAATGCATCAAAATTGATAAGGGGTACAACAGCTTGAAACGGCAGCTAAACTTTCAAGAATCATTAGTTAGCCAACCAGCCACATCATTGTATGCAAAAGCGGTAAATAACATCACAATAACAAAAGATACCAATTCCCACTAAATCCTACCTCACAATATAAAGGGGTAAATACTTCCAACCAAGTCAGTAACTTAAATAAACGAAAATGATACAAGATCATCCATCAATCAAGAATCAGCACATAAGCCAATCAACTCGCAATATGTCAAAGTAACAAGGCTAAATCTATATATATATATGTGTGTGTGTGTGTGTGTGTGTGTGTGTGATTAATCAATAACAAAGGGGGGAAATGCTGCAGGTAACCAAAAGAAGCTAAAATCGATTGACCCAAGACGAAAGGAAACAGCTAATACCTGCAATTGGATGCAATGGCAGCAAGGCCATCAGTAGTGAACCCTTCACAGCTAACCAAAACCAAAGACTTGAAATTTGGAAACGATTTAGCAAGAAGCTCGAGGCTCTCATCGGATACCACCATCCTCTTCAACCTCAGCTCCTCAAGATTGATTCCGCTCTTCGCCATCGCCTCGATCCAAGGGTACACATATCCGCCCCAGTCAGGAGGCACCAGATTGAAATCAGCGAAATGTGGTTTCCCTTTGAGCGTCAAAGACCTAACCCTAGGAAATCTAGCAATCATACGCTCGGGGTTCACGGCGTAGCAGTTGCCGATGAACACCTTCCCACGGCTAAATCGTTCGACGCTGTACCACGATTTGCAGACCAGCGACACCGCATTACGGTCGCGATGCGATGTGAGAAAATCGAACACGTGCTCTAATACTTCCTCCGGGAAGTAATTCATCATACACTGAAACAAACACATCGATCCAACTCAATCGAACTCGTTTTCCTCAGTTTTGATCTAAAAACCTAATTTATCTGTAAATGCTTTTTAATCAAGAAGGAAAAAGAGAAAAGACTCAAGGGGTGAAAACTGCGCAATTGAATTTTATTTTCTTCTTCTTTCTCTTAACTGGATCTAAGATGAAACAGATCTGAAAATTTGACAAATTTCCTCGAATATGAAGTTGAAAGCTCGGAACTACAACTTCTCTTACTTTCAGAATAGATCTGAAAAACAGAAAAAATAGAGAGAAGAATAACTGTTCCTAGAGCTCAAAAAGAGAAGAGCGTTGAAGTATTATTATTAGATAAGGAAAGAGAGATTATTGTGAGCTCAGTTATCACCATCATCATCCAAAAATCAAAAGGTGATGATTACCAAGTTGAACAGAAAAGAAGAAAATCAAATGGTAAATACAGAAAAATCCCAACTACATGAAGATCTTCAACACCAAACCGAATGAATTCACAGATCCGTTAAAAAAATTCGGTATCACTCTTAACTGCAATTCTCATTGGAACGCCAAAAGCAGGATAACAATAAGATAAGAAAAATCCAAGAATAAATTGATATCAGGCATCAGAGAAAGAGAGGAAAAAATCTTTGCTCTCTCTCTATCTCTCTCTATCTCTCTCTCTCATGTTAAAGGTAAAGCTGAAACACACTCATCTCATCATCAGAGAAAAGAGAGAGAGAGAAAGAGAGGAAAATCAGAGTGTACAGTAACCAAGCATAGTCGAAGTTTGACCAGGGTTAAGGAGATCGACGGCTGGCATTGATGCAAGAAGGAATCTTGACCGTTGAAAGGCATGTGTCTCTTTTTCTCTGGTTTCGATGTGCAATCAGGTCTGCCAAAACGTCTTCACGGAATTGGGACACATACTTGTGAGATTACCAAAATGCCCCTCTCTTGATAAGGTTGTTGTTTGTTTCCCACGCGCTCCCCAACACCCCCATGTGGGGGCATCTTCCCACCCATCTCTCCTCGCCTTGGGCGACTACGCTCATTTCCCTACTCGCGAGTCTCTGATGCTTTTTTTTTTTTTTTTCGAGATAATTATTTTCTGTGTCACTGATTTTTCTCTTTTTAGAGAAATTTGGTGATCACTGCTTTTTGTTTTTTAAGCTTTTCTGTTTTTCTTTCTTTTTAAATAATTTTCAAAAGTTAGATATTGTTGAAATGGAAGAATCTAATTTGGGAACTTGAATTGAAAATGGAGAGTCCCAATTTGAGTAATTCTAATTTTAATCCATTAATTCAAAATTACAATTTGATTATAACAAATGGCCAAATCGTGGTAGATTCTAAATTTGTGTACAATTTCCATCTCATAAATATAGGTTGCATATTGTTGACTTTATTGCATTAAAATAATAGTAATTATTTCCTTAGTTGAAATTTAACCAAATTTTTGAAATTTAGCAACAAAACTATAATTAATAAATGATGTGTTTGATAATCACATATTGATGTGTTTGATACTTATAAATCTCATAAGTTATATTTAGTTATTCACGTTGAAAAATATAATAAATGATGACATATATACGAGGATATATAAATAACACAATGAAGTAAAAATTAACATTTAACAATAGTGACTACCACTTTTTAATCTGTTTGTGTGATTAACTATATGTTTATCCTTATAGATGGATCTTAGCAACATGAATAAAATACAATTAAAGTAGTCATATTTAGAAATTAAAGTGAGTTTAAAAAAATTGGATGTGGAGATAGTACCAGTATAGTACTATTGAGAAGATTGAAAATTATGTGCATTGGCACACCAAATTGGGTAGCTCTATTTTAATGCAAAAATTCCCCTATAATAATAGTCTTCCTTAATTGTGCATCATTCTGTTGATTGCAACATTTGTGTACCAAATCTAGTGTTCAACTATTCAAAACTGCTTTATTTTATTTTTTTCAATTTTATGTTAATGTGTGATACTATTTCGAACACATGTAATTGACTTACAATTTCATATTCCTTTTGTTTATGTTATATAATCCCAAATATTTAATATTTTACTATATTGTGATTTGATAATAATGAAGGATTAAATTAACAAAAAAAAAAAAGAAGAAGAAGAAGAAGCAGCAGCATTTAAATAACAAAATAACATTACAGATTGACTACAACCTAATTTTAAAGAATCAAGAAACAAAGTAAAATTCTGTTAAGCCAATTAGTATCTTTGAAATATAATCAGAGCTTGGAACCAAATATAATATCCTTTCACTGAAAATCGTTGATCTTGTTGTATGAATTCAAAATCATAATATAATTTGGAAGATGATCACTATTTTGCTACAAAAAATTTTAATTTGGAGGATAATCCTGATTTTATTATATGAATTAATACCGCAATTTAATTTATGATACATGCAATTTTGTTACATGGATTTAATTTGGACGATAATCCTCATCTTATTATATGAATTCAAAATCACAATTTAATTTGGAAGATAATTACAATCTTGTTATTGCAAAAATTAATTTGGAAGACATCCATGATCATACTTCACAATTCACATATAAATTTGTGGATATGAGTTTGATTAATGGGTAAAAATAATCCGTCTTATGAAAATCATCTGTGAGACTCTCACACAAATTTTTGTATATCTTATTATATGAAAACAAAAGCAAGTTTATTTCAAAATTTTATATTTGAAGATAATCTTAATATATGAATTCGAAATCTAGAGTTCCAAATGTAATAAAATCTAAAAGAAAATCTCTTGTAAATCCGTTTCAAGAGTCATATTTTGTAAAATGAATCAATCTGCAACTCACATTTCATACTTCATATACAAATTTGTGGAAAAGTAGTTAGTAAAAAAAAATGCGTCTGTTCAAGATTAATTAGTCCATTAGGCGACAAGTCAATTTAGCATAATCATAATATAATACTACTTTTATGGATATGAAAGTCAAGTCTACAATCCCGAATTTAATAACTTAATCTATTAATTCCTGACTACATAAATTTTATGAGTTAATCTCCTGAGCATGGTTGCATGGATCTCAGGGCCCGCCCAATCCGTATCTCTTTACTTTTTTCACGTGTTTTGGTTGTTACATTCACGTTATGTTCGTGTTACCTTCATGTTATGTTAGAGTTACCTTCGCATTATGTTGATGTAATCTCATCTTCAGATTTCATACCCTTAATTTAAAATCACTGAACTAAAATAACACGAAGGTAACACTAATATAACATGAAGGTAATACTAACATAACATGAAAGTAACATTAACATAACATGAACATAAAAAACAATGTTATGACATGAACGTAAAAAACAATGTTAATCATAATTTCACGTTATGTTAGGGTTACCTTCATGTTATGTAGTGTTACCCTCATGATGATAACACTAATATAACATTAGGATAACACTAACATAACATGAAGATAATCCTAACATAACATCAGGGTATGACTGCCTGGAGTGAATCTTGGTGGGTTTGAGCGAACTCACCAGACGCGATCTTGGTGGGTTTGAGCGAACTCACCAGGCGCGTGGAGCGCGTTGGGACGCGTGAAAACGCACGTCAGATGCTCGTGGGGCGGGTCGACCCGGATTCATGCACCCGTTGCACAAAATATTTTACTAAATTTTATTGATGATAAATGACTCAATACTTTATCCAATAATTTCGAATAATTTCGAATAGTGATTACAGATCTAAAATAAAAGGACAGATTTATGACATATAAAAGAAAAGTTAATTGTGTAAATCTGCATTACAACCTAACTAGACTACTGCGTTCTTTAGTTGAAATAAAAGGAGAAATTGACGTGTAACAAGTTGGCAAATTGTCAACTCATTTGAATCAATGGCCACAATTATAGATTATTTGATGGCACAATATACACGTGTAATCAATCGATGAGAGTTTAAAGTCTACACGAATTAAATTCATGAACCATAATTCCAAATAGTAAAATAAAATTATAGGTACGTCACACATTTATCTCATAAAACTATAAATTAATTAATTGAGGGAGAGAGAGAGAGAGAGAGAGAGAGAGAGAGAGAGAAGGAGTGAGTGGGAGGATTGTGGGCTGGCAAAACTTGTCTGGCATGAAATAAAAAAATAAGTAAAGAAAATCATCAGCCCATAATATCAAAAAGAGAGGGTAAATTGAATTGTAATAGAGGGGGGGTAGGGCAAAAGAAAGATTAAATTAATAGTAGTAGAAATATGTAAAGCCCCCCACTTGCATATGATTACAAGAACATTATTGAGAGAGAAAGGGATCCAAAAACATAAAATAAAAGTAATGTTTTGATGAATAATAATAAGAATAATGATAATGATGGATAGAGGCCATATTGATAGGCCATCATTTGCAAGAATTGCATCCCCCATGTGACCATTTTTCAACTTCCATTCTATCCACACTTCCCATCCTTTAATTGTCTTGGAATTTTTTTGTCTAATATTAAGAAATTGTTAAATGAGAGATCACTCATAAAACTCAAAATCTCCAAAAGAAAACAATCTATAGACCATTTCAATCAATCCCATACTCTCACAACACTGCTCTTTCCACTCTTGAGACCACATAACATAATCTTATTAGATGTATGTAGTTCTCAATCTCTTGTAAAATGGAGTAAACTGCACTTTTGCATCCAAATTGTGACCATTTTTACACTTCATCAATCAAGATTTTTGCACACACAATTTGTTGCACCTTATCATCTCAGACAACCTAAAACTAAAGACTAACACGTGTTCGAACCACCAAACGAATGTAACATAGAGAAACAAATCGCACGACATAGAGTAATGTGCAATAAAACACTCAGTAAAGTTTAGATGAGAGATGAGTATAATTGAGCCTACTTTCACGCATGGGCTAAGAGAATGACAACTGGTCCTAAATTCAGGAGTAGGAGTAGGAGGACCTCACCACCATGGTTCTTGGTGCTATGGACCAGTTCCACACCAGGCACAGCCAATCTACATTATCAACATTCTCGACTCAAAACACTTAACAGGGCCTCATTATATCGTATCACTTTCTTTTGTATCTTTCAATATTTGCTTCAAAGTTCAAGCATTCAATGGGAAATTCCATCGAGCTCCTTAAATAACTTAAAAACAGTATCATAGGTATAGAGAAAGGTAATCAAGTCATTCTCAAGGCACAACATAGCAGAGAAAAATCGAGCAAATTCAGCACTAATGCAAAACACAGACATCACATTTGACTTTGAAAATCAGAAAATGGATAAACAGAACCACACCAATCTAACAATGTAATTCTAACCTTCCGAGGCATTCCAAGCATGACGAGAACAAACTAGAGGTATATATGATGAAGGATTTTGGGATCATGCTATGAATCGAATTCTGCACCTGCCTAGCATGTTCGACATCAATACAACCTGATAGGGTTAACATCACATAGGTAAAAGGATAGCAATTAATTTTGAAGAAATCAGATGAAACAATAGTTATACCTTGACATGATCACAAATACAGATTACATAATAAGGTCAGAGGCTAATGTGATTTACAAGAAAATCAAAGATATCAGATTATCTAAAAGCAATTAAGTAACCCAGAGATGAGGAATAAGAAACATGGAGATAGTGGAAAAATGCTTCTCCATAGTCTACCACCAAATAACCAAAAAATCTTAATCAAAGACAATACCAATTTCATTGTCATATGATCACTAAGATATTGATGCATATTTCTCCTTGACTTGAGGAAAAGGGCTACCAGTACCAGTTCATGCTTGCAGTGAATAACTCTACAGCAATTTGGGATAATATACTTTAAATACAAGTATAAGAAGGAGCATCAGCAAGCTCTATAGTTAGTATAGGTGTGGTATTGTTCCTTGTGCAAACCTCTACATCATACTAAAATGTCACCTACATGCAATTTCCACCTGCCAATGAAGATATGACATCAAAGGCTGCAAACCCCCAGAAGGTAGGAAAAACCTCCCAACTCTTTAAGGATGACAAAAACCTCTTTTAAGTTACAAGTCAATATGCATAATATAATCAGTAACCATATAACCATACATGGAAGCTGTTAGAAATTGATTGTATAGATTTTGATGTGACAAAACGGCTGTTCTTATTGGGCTTTAGGGTACCCATTTTCTTTGCACTAAAATAGTGAGCAACCTTGGTCTTTATAGTTATAGTTGCTTAGAAGAAGAACAGAGGAAATGCTCAAGACAAGGAAGTTTCACACAATATGCTAGACAATGTGAAATGATGATGCACTAAGAGAAAGGATATTGCAGTAACCTAGAAGACAAGGCTATTGAGACATCCAAAGTCACAACAACCATATAAATTGAGAATCAACTATCTAAAAGTACAAGGTCCATGTCACTTCAAACTAGTAGAGACAAATAGTCAAGAAGCAACCAAAGAGCTAATTATGACATGACAGCTGGACAAAAAGATTGCAAGATCTCCAAATATACAAGATGTATTAAAGATGACTTTACCATGGAGGACGAAGCAATTAAAGCCAATTTCTATCTCTCTTCAACTCTTCAACTGACATATTTCTATTCCTATGAATAGGAGAAGAGTGTCACCTAAAAAATTATTGAAACACCAACTATTAAACCAAACATTCAACCTCAAAAGTTTTGAAGCACTCAAGTTCAAAGTTTCAAGTCACTCAATCTAGTGAGCAAGTCAAGCATCCAAAGTTCACCGCAAAAATCTAAAGGCTTGTTTCACAAAAGTTGAAGACATTATTACACTGTTATTTCTGTATTATATTGTTTTAGGAGTACTTACCAAGAAGAACTAGTTTCTTGATAAGTTGTTTCGCGAAGTTGTTCCGCTTGTTCGAATGTGGTTGATCAAACCTGTGTGGTCTTGGTTGATCAAGCATTTAACTATCTTACAAACTACATATCATGTTTTTCAAAAAAGGAAACCTTTATTCCGCTGCATAAAACACTTTCTGAAGTCTTTGTTAGTCTGCCTACTGCAACGCTCTCTAGCGCAGTACCTCACGATTTGCTACCAGGTGCACAGGCACAAAAGACTCTCTTTTGGAATGAAAAGTTTGAAAATTTGAAGAGGTTTATTCATCCCCTCTAAACCTCTTATCACTTGGAACCAACAGAAGTTATGATGGACAAGGAAACAAGACAATGTTGGACACAAGCATGTGCTGACAAAGATGATGCACTATCAGACTATATGACAATGTCACAACCAAATTACAGTTAAATTGTTTTGTCAAGATATAAAGGGGTCAAAGTTGTACTTTTGAGGGCCAACAACAAAAAGCAACAGCCAAGGCATGTCTCAAGCACTAGATAGTAATAGATCCATACAAAAATCACGGAAAATTTAGAACTAAATTTGGTATCCTAAATTCGCTACACAAAACAGGCAAGTACATACAAAAAGATCACACAGTCCTAATACTAGATCATACTACTGCTAGTTAAATTAATAATATTGTGACAACATACCTTATTTCCTAACGAGGTCCATCAGTTCTCTCAAGGGACATCATTGCCCTTCCTAAAACTTCACTTATCTTATTAGAGTAAGTGTCGTAGATAACTACATAACTGACCATTTTATATCTTTCTAGCTTCAAAGATTGAATTAAGGTCTCATAATGGAACAACACAAATTATTCAATGAAAAACAAACACAAACAACATCTGAATCAGCATAAAAAGCAATGTCAAAATCAGCCACAATCTCAAAAGGCCATCTTATTCTAGTTCACATCAATTTTATTCCTTCAACAAAGTACTACTGGAAGATCAGATCTCAGTTAACTCATTAAACTTGAATATCCTCTGAGCCACTATCAAGGCCCTCAGACTCGCTGCAACAATCACCACCGGAGTTATTGTCATCATCGTCGACTTCGAATTCATTGAATTCGATGATGCCAAGGCCACCACCGTAGTAATCGATCTCCTCATCAGACTCCTCAATCAGTGGCCCCTTGCCTTTTTCAGCAGCAGTATATCTTCCTATCTGAACATCATCTTCAACCTCCACTGAGTGCTCATCTTTTTCATCCACTTCATCAACATTGGAGGCTTCAGTAACATCTTCTGCCACCACCATTTTTCCGCTTACAAGAGAAGAACACTCAATGTTAGTCTCTAACTCTAAATTGATTTCAAGGTTATGCTTATTGATGGATTCAGATTCAGACTCTTTAAAGGCCTGATTATCATCTTCTGTCTCCACCATTTTCCCGCTCATGGGAAAAGAACAGTTGATGATTGGCTCATCCTCTGAACTGATTTCCAGTTTTTTCCTCTTGTTGGATTCAAATTCAACCTCTTTGGCTTCTGCAGTCTGGTCAAAATTTTCATCGATGGAAATTGGCTGGTCCAGCTTGCGTTTTGCAGCAGCATTTTCCTCATTTTTTCTTATATCTGCCATTGATGAAGGTTCTTTGTACTTTGGGGGCTAGGGTTTTGAAGAATTCTCAGATGATAAGAGGTATAAATTTGGCCTCGCTCGTCAGGTGAGCCTGTTTTATTAATTGTTCCTTTCCGCCCTTAAAAAATGTAACAAAATCATCTTTTCCAGCTGGACAGCGCCCAACCAAAAGAGCTATGTAATAAGAATAAGCGGATCCAATAGTAATTCAGTCCATCTAGTCAAGATTTTCAGTATCACCTCCAAAGATTTTTGTTATCAGAGAAAATAAAGAAACAAACGGTGAGGCTAATAAATTGACGTCCAGCTTACACGGAACATTAATTTTCACAATATGCTTACAACATAATAAACCAAAATATTATGGAAAAATAAAAACAACAAATATTACATCCTAGATATTGGTTTGTTTTGGCGAAACATAAACCATAGTTCTCGATATATTATAGATGCAAAGTCAGTAAATTTCAACAGGCAACACATCTCAAAAACAGATAAAGCTCCAATGATAGGATATAATAGACTAGAAAAAACCGTGAAAACAAGAATAGCAATGCACAATAACGCAATACAGATGTTACGAGTTCAAAACTGAAGCACCAAATTAAAGTGATTTGACTAGAAGCAAAGAACATATCAACAATCTGATAGTTGCAGCTACAATAAACATACAAATGCACAAGCAGATACTTAAACAAGACTTTCTATGCTTGAAGCTGAGCAACCAGCAACCTCATGACGAATCATGCGTTTTGATTTCCAGCAATTTGGTCATGTATCAACTCAACATAGAGACCCAGTCATGTCTGGCAATCAGCTTAGAAAATAAATTTGTCTTTTGAGATATACAATTGATGATGATATACATTTATTAAGATGATTACTCATTACATGACCAAAATAATGAGAGAAACCAAATGAGAGAAATCAATGTGAACATATGTGTATTGATATAGAAAGTACAAAATGACAAAAGAGTTAATCAAAATTCAATGTGGTGGATACTGAAAACTGAGGGGTGGGTAAAAGATACTTACATAGAAGTTATATGATATGCATAAAATGTAACATGTGTAGGGACACAAATGCGTATATTAGTTAAATTTCCAAAACTACAGGTGTGTATCAGAGGTTAGCATTAAGCGCATACTTATTTGCTTGAGTTAATATCATTTTGCTACCTAAACTGACACTTTTTTCCAAAACCTAAAACTAATTCTAATCACTAGCCATATTTTACAAAATTTTCCAATTGATACTCGAACTCAATCCGTGACACATTTTTTAAGCGAAAACAGCCACCGGAAAACAAGAAAATTCAATCTAATTTCAAACAAAAACCAAAATGCATCCAAAATGACTCACTTTCGAAGCCAAATTATAAGCACAAGTCAATTTCATGATTCCCGCAAAAAATCGTTCAAAATCTAGAATGAGTTTTGTTTTATTTGGGCTTGGATCGAATGTAAATCATGAAATTGATTTAGGCTTATATTTTGGTTTCAAACGAGAGTTATTTTGACATATGACTCATACATTTTGACTGATATTTGATGGTTGCATTTTTCGAGTTTTCAGGCTGGTGGTTTAGGCAAATAATTTGAGCTCAAATAGCAATCATAAAATTTCATAAAGTATGGCTAGTGAATAGTGATCAGAAAAGAATTTAGGTTTAAGCACCAACTGAAAATAAGTGCACCTTAAAGTTTTAATATTTGGGATACATCAGTGAAGAAAATGGGGGAATCAACGAAAATGTAATATATAGGATTCAGATAAGATGGAATAAATGGAGAAGTGTGCACTCTATATTCGTGATCATAGAATAAAGGAAATTACAATGGAAAAGTTTATAAATCAGTCATATATCAATGCTTTATGGCGTTGTGTGACTAATTATGAGCATTAATTAAAAAAATGAGGGTAGCAGAAATGAGAACATTTAGATGGATGCACGAATATACATGATTGGATATAATAAGCAATGAATACATTAGAAAGAAAGTAGAGACATTCCAAATAGAAGGTTTATTGTTGCAAAAATAGATCCCAAAAATGAAATAAAGTAGATATTAACTTCTTCAATTTCTTAATAAATTACATAGTACATTTATTGGAGAAAGCAAAATCCCAAAATTGAAACAAAGTATGGGACATGGTGATCATAAACAATTCTTGAGGCTGTGTTTAAAAACATTCTCGAATTACAGAATATCAATCTAATGCCAATCACAGTAGAATACTTTGGAAACCATGTAGATGAAGGCAACCCCAAACTAGACACATATGTTAATATAAATTATGGTTTCTAGATCATATCCAATCTTTCACCTGTGGATAATGAAGAATGTTAGGGTAGACTCATGGCAGTACCACACTACAACAATCTCTATAATACCTGGGATGCTTATTAAACTTATGTCTAAGTGGAAAGACTTGATCACACTGAAATACCTTGTGGAAAAAGAATCGAATGACTCAATTTGTGGATCAAGTCCAAAAATACCCACGCAACCGAAAAAATTCTAAAAAGAAATTTATGTAACTATCTTTTGAAATACACATTCCAACATTTATCATGCTTGAAACAAATCATACACATCATAATAACTAGAACATTTCAAACAAAGTCCGCATGCAAAGTTTTGTAATGGATAACAATTTTGATAATCTCCAACTTACCCATGCTTAGTGCACATTTTAATGAAAAAGTATACCTTTAAAAGCTACGATACTCACCAACCTTAGCCATTATCGGATCGCCAAGTTTGAAGTTTGCATTTGAGGGAATTGGTCCTCTACTGTCATGGATAGCCTGTCAAGTAGAATAGTTTGTTGATTTAATAAGTACAAACAAGTGTGTGTCATTTACATTGTTAGGATAAAGTAAGTATAATTACCTTGAAGTGTGTACATAAAATGAAGCCCAAAATGCCCAGAAATCTCATTATACAGGTCTTCAATAAGAAGTACAAAGTCCTTCATTTCCACAAGTGTGCTTTCCAATAGTGTATTAAACATCTAGACCAACGTGATTCATCATTGTACACTAACCAACCAACTTTCGTTGTTCCTCCTTTCTCCATTGTCCTCTTTCCCTTTCCTTTTGTCACTCCTCCTTTTATTTTTGTTTCCATTAATGTGTTCAATCCCTTCTTTGCACAACAGCAAAACAAATTACTCCGAGTTAGGCACTCATATCGCTCTAGCCAATGGAACAAAACATGCAGCAGTGATGGCACTGTTTTCCATCATAAACAGGCAGGCAAATCATCATCACAAACACCAAACTCAGTTCAACTTCAATTGCAATACTTCAAACTTTAGTTTGTAAGTAATCATCACACCTCAAATGAAGTCAAAAATCGTCTTCCCAATCAACACACCCTTGCACCAAATCACACAAAAAACAACATACTCAAATTCCTCTGCCCACAATTCAACAAATTACACTAATTCAAACTCAAAATTTAACAAAACGAAAAGTTTTTCTCAGAAGAAGGAGCATACCGTAAACCCTATCCTCCTCACAGTATTCCAGAGAGATAATGAATACATGTTTGGTTTTAATGCAACCAAGCTTTAATGGCAGCAAGAGACGGCGGAGAAGGCAACATCTCCTCCACAACTGATTCATGCCGGAGCTGAAGCTTTCCTATCGAATCAATCTCTCGTTTTGGTTCCATAATCGTTCCATTCTGAAATTGCAGTGGTTCTCCTATTGACGGTGGATGGTTCGCAGTCACGGTTGGGGCTGGTTGTGTTGCTGGCGACTCGACGGGGTGAAGGTTTATATGGATATTGATCAAAAGTATAAAATTGGAAAAAAAAAAAGGGGAAATTTTCAAATTTGGTACCCGAAAATAGGGTTTATTTTAGATTTGGTACCCCAAAGTTTAACTTAATCAATTAAGTCCCTCAGTTTTACCAAATCAATCAGAATTGGTCCTCGTCGTTAAAAAACCGTCCAATCAAACGGAAGTTAACTGTCTGCTATTATTAAAAGAAGGAACAGGACTAGCAACAACATTTACTATACACCTCTGAGCTTTCATTAATTAAAGGTTAAAAAACACATTATCTACTGGACAATCTTGACAAAACTTAGCTGTCAACGAACAGCATCGACAAAATGCTGCAGCCAATATCAGTATATTGTGACATGATCAATAAAGATTTCAGATCTAAGCCCAGTATGCTAGAAACTGAAGCTTAAAAGTTTCAACGCAGAAGAAAATGAATATTGGACCCCTTCTCCTTTCAAGAAACCAATTGGCTACCAACCACATAAAGATGGATGGGAGAAGCGCATGAGTGCATATATTTTCACGAATACCCATACATTTCACACAACACAAAATTCAGCATACCCATAAAACAATTTGGTGTATCAAATATAAAATCAAGTTGCAACCCAAGAAGAAGAAAACTATTGAGAAAAAGGCAAGCTTTTCCAGCCTTAAATGCTAACAATAGGCTTTATCACTTGGTACTTAAGAAACAATATATAAATAGAAGCAAAGAGTGGTTGTACTTTTTTAAAATTACAGAAAATAAAAAGGGGGAAATCACAAAATCAAGGATCAACAAGATTCCATTTTTCAAATATTTTAATTTTATTGTTCCTGGAAATGAGAACGCAAAGAGAAGAAGAGAAAGAGAGGCAGAAGAGAAAAGCAGACCCAATGAGATTAACCCTAAGATTGGCTTTGAGTTGTACAAAGAGGCCATAGAGCTGGCCCAGATCAGCTGCGTTTCCATGAGAGTACAACACAGTAAGCCTGGCGTAGGGGTTTCTCAAGTAAAAAGCTACAATCTTGTTGCCCCTTTTAGTGTGGATGTCCAACACATCGAGAGAAGAATCATCAATGGCGATCGGAAGAGACGACGTCGTAGAGACAGCGACCAGCTTGCCGTCGTCCCTTTTCTTGACCTGGTAAGTCGGCGGTGTTGGTGGAAAGAAAGCAAATTTGGCAGCCAGCTGAGAAATCAGACACCCCATTTAATAATGAATTAATGTGTGGGCTTCCTAATGTTGTCTGCAAGATTTATGAGATTTGAAGCAGAAGCAGAAGCAGAAGCAGAAGTAGCAACCAGCAGCGGCCCAGTTGACGATCGATGTCCAAGATTGTTCCACTCATCAATGCATGTGTGTTTGTTTGTTGGGGAGTGGATGGGGTAATGTGAAGGGTGAATAATCACGAGCGCTTCGTGCTCTGTGCCAAGAAATTGGGGAAGAAATCAGGTTAGAAGCTAATTTAATTTGTTTACTACCAGTTAACTTCCATTTGATTGGACGATTTTTTAACGATGATGACCAATTCTGATTGATTTGCTAAAACTAAGGGACTTAATTGATTAAGTTGAATTTTAGGCTACCCGATCTAAAATAAACCCTATTTTCGGGTATCAAATTTGAAATTTTCCCATTTAAGTGAAATGAAAAAAACGGTTTCAGTATGCAAAGGCCCATTCGGCCAAAAGCCCATATACCGAAACCGAATTTAACTTCCGAGTTTGACATTAATGGGCTTATTGTAGGTTTAGAGCCCTATGGTTTTCACGTGGATTTAAAAGACAGGCCCAATAGTAGTTTTTCCTTGTCTTATTAAGTAAGCCCAATAATATACCTTATAAACTCTTGTAAGCACAACAATTATAAATTACATTAATCACAAAATGTGAAACTATACACACCCAGCTATTACTGAACACACCATATTAAAAATAAATTAATAATAAATATATATTAAATGATATAACTATTCTTACTATTTATTATTTTTATTTAATTCTATATTATGCAATTTATAAAGATGGAATGGTAATGTTGTGTGGTGTGTTTAAAAAAGTTGATAATATTAAATATTTTAATATGAATCTATCTAATAATTGAGGTGCGTTTTAAGTCACATTTTATTTTTACTTCGAGAAATATATTACTTTTAACTTGATTTTAAAAAAATTTATTTCAAAGTATTACTTTTTATTTTGAATATAAATATTGTACATAAAAAATATAATTTATTATTATTTTTTAAAAGTTTTCAAGTATTACATTCTACTTTTTATTCCAAAGTATTATGTTTTATCCTAAAATATCATTATCTCATTTATTTATTTATTTGTACAAATTGAGATGTGGTTCTAGATATCTTATGAATTATGATGGTTTCCAAATATCACTTTTATTTATCACAATTTATTATGTACAAATGTCTTTGTTCCTTCCGTTTTGAGAAAGGAAGGACCCCAGAGAATCGATCTTTCTTTTAGTGGTTGAATCTATCTTTCATTGATCAATGTGTGATATTGTGAATTCTCATTATTAATGGACATGATTTTTAATTGACTATACTATGAGTAGGTCTCTTGTGAATCAGGTGCATGGGTCGGATCCTGGTTGGGGGGACCGCATTTTTTTTTTTCGCACATGATTTTTGAAAAAATCACATACCAATAGGTTATGTTAGACATACCTTTACATTTAGTTAGACATAACCTTTAAGCTATGTTAAACATACCAGTTCTGCCCAAATTTCATGCATTGTCTTTTTTTGGCTTAATTTTTGAATTTTGGCACATACCACTACATTATGTTAGACATACTTCTACGTTGTGTTAGACACACCTTTATGTATACTTACACATACATTAGTATATGTTAGACATACTTTTGCATATAGTTAAGCATACCTTTATATATGTTAGACATACATTTGTATATAGTTAGACCTACCTACACATGATTGGTCTAACTATACACAAAGGTTGATTTAACTATATACAAAGGTTGGTCTATTGGAGTGAATTTTGGATGAGCTTCAGAACAAGTGTTCAGCGCGTGAGAGCGCGTGCAGGCGCGTGGGAGGCGCATGGAAACGCATTTTGAGCACGTAAACGGGTCGACCCGGTTGCACGAATTTGATATAAAAGTTTTGGGTGCATAAAAGTTTTTGCCCTATACTGAATATATCACTCCTTATTTCAAAAAACGTATGACATTGACTTCCCGATCTGAGAAAAATATTTATCAAGTTCTTAAATGATCCCATATATAATAATGCATAGAACCGCAAGAAATCAATCACATACGATAAATCAAAAAGAAACTAGTAAAAAGTAGATATGATCACTTACTATAAAGGATAAACATAAAACACACGAGATGTTCTATTACATTTTGTATTACATCTTCTTTTCCAAAACAATCACCACACATCGTGTGTATTCGGTGACATTATTAATTTAACATAAGACATGTATTAATGTGATGAAACATCATATATAACACCAAAAGTAATAAAAGAATCTAAGGCAGAAATAAAATGAGATGGAGTTGTAAAATGGTTTCAAAAGAACCCCATTATTTTTGTAGTTTTATATATTAGCAAGTTAAATTGTAAAAGTTAAGGGTTACAACATTTTGTGTGTGATATTCATAGACAATTCAATAAGACTATAATCATCTCCTAAATCTTGTAATAGTAAGAAGTAAAAGTACAAATTAGGATAATGTGAGTTCATTACATTGCAAAAGCTTACATAGTAGCCCTTTTATGTTCCAACATCTCCCAAAACAACAAACCTCTATTTCAGACAAAGTTACAGCACATGATCGATCAAAAGGGCAATTCTATGACCAAGTTACTATGTTCTTGATCCCTTTTATTCCATATCTATATCTATATTATACATATATATATATATGTGCAGCAGTTACTTAGCATCCCATAAAGTTCTTCCAAATGAAAAACACTACTCCATATTTGACACATACTCCCAACCAAACCAAGTGAATCATTGGAACTTGAAGTCCTCGAGATTGTAGTCCTCAATGGCTTCCAACGATGAGTCCGATCCAAGGTATGGTAAGTCGACAAATTCTCCCACGTAGTCGAGAGGGGAATCGTCCAAGAAGTTGGTGTCGTATTCGTATATCATTTCCGTGTCTTCTAGCATCGTGAGTTCCGGGACCGCCAGCTCATTTGTCGGCTCGTTTGTCATGACGTTACTGCATATCCTCGGTGCATCATCTTCCCCGTTTTTCCTTGCTTCGATGATCTGTCCATACTCGCAAGAGTAGGTATGAGCTATGGATATTGATACCTATATTAATATTGATATAAACATTCAAATGTGTATATGCTTACATATCTGCCATCTTCGACATTTTGGTAGATGAGAATGAAATCGTCCGAGACCAAGCCATGAGTGTACACGAAATCTCCTGTTGTTTGTGAAAATGAGTTTGAGTTCAATGACCATATAGAAGAAAACAGAGGGACAAAGATTTTTCCATGAGATGTATATTGTACCGGTGTACTCCAGCACGTACATCCTGCTGCTGTTATTTGGCCAAAATCTGTTCGACAAAAAGAAGCGAACGAGTATGACATAGATATAGTGATATCGAATGTTTTTATACAAGTAACATTCTCGTATTGACATTTTAACTTCCAATTAATTTTCTACTTGGAATTCACTATGAGGTATAAATGAAAGAGCTAGCTAGAGTGAATAGAAACTAGCTACTTGTTATGAATTTATTCGCGACTATATATAATAATCCACGACATTTCTTACGATAGTTTATCATCGTGAAAAGTTAAATATTTCTCGTAGACCCTATTTTTCGTCAAGCAACTCATTCCTATATATGCTATAAACGACCATGATAAATAGTTGGTATCAAACACGTATATTATAACAAAGTACTTGCATGCTCGATTACAATCGCACCTAAATTCTACCAAAGCAAGAACAAAATCGAACTATAATAAACTAATTAATTACGTACGACATGAGACGAGGACGTAGCTGCATAGTAAGAACAATTAAGGAAACTAGTTCGAAAGATATATAGCAACCACTTCGATTCTAACCTGTACTTGAACCACCACTCATGAATGCCATCCATATCAAGCATGCTGATCGGAACACCTTCCTTCGCCTCAAGATTTGGAAGATGAATCTCAGCCTCTCTCTGAAATCAACGATCATAAGCAACTCTATTAGGGTATGAACCGGCCCATTAATTTACAAACTTGATCGTCAAATATGATTAATGCACTTGAAAAAACGCATATAAATGAGGCGAACCTTCGGAAGTATCATTCTTCTTAGCACACCAACATCACTGTTCTTTAGCTGCTTCTTGAAAAGATATGCCAGTTTTGAGACATCAATCTCCTGAGAATATTAACAAGTAACTATAATTCATTATGATCTTACAAAGATATAGTTTTTCAATCATTAATCAAGATTGAAGTGATACTAGATTAATACTCATATGTACACATCATTGTATTGATCAATTCTCACAATTCTTTCTTGATCTCTTTGACAAATTCTTACTATGAAGAAAAGCAATATGTGACATTGTATTAATGCTATACATATGTTCTTACATTAGTATACTAAATGCATCTTAAACAAGCTGGGAGACAAGTTTATGCGAAGTAAGAATCCTGTTTTCTTAACTAAATTTTTATTTAATATAATAAATAAAAAGGAAATGAATGAATGCAATAAAAGGACAAGCTTTTTTCTAGATAAACTTTTTTTCTAAAAAAGACAAAAAAAAATTAAATATTATTTTATCATAAAAATGAATTGCAGTTACGAAAGCAGATGAAAAAAATCCAGAGTACACCGCCTGGAATTGTGACAAAGCTACAAAAGTGGTTAGCCATAGACAAAAAACATTTACAATAAAACATGTGCTCTTACTATAATAATTCCAAAATTATCAAACGTATATAATTTGAAAAACAATTTAATGAAAAAACCCGAAATTGATGAAAAAGTCCGCAACGTAATTGACTTATGTAATTTCCGAAATTGTTTATTTGAATAAATCAATTAAATTGTTAAAGATGTGCAGATAATTAAACAGAATATAATGACATGAAATTCTTGGATGCACCATCGAGGCATCCACACCACCACCACCACCACCACCACGGCCCGCCTCTGACTTGTCGGTGAAAGTGTTAAACCTGCCACTCAACTTATAAAGGGAAAAACAAAACGTTTTTATACAATTTCTTCTATTTATAATTTATTTCCCCAAAGAAAACAATATAAAATTAATGTAGCTAGTTATTAAACCCTGAAGTAAAATATTTAATTTTTATTTCCGAATCGGCCAATTCTTACAAAAAAAAGTTGTCAAATTGTAGATCAGTTATTAAATCTTGAAGGAAATAGTAAAGATTTAATTTTATACATGTTTAAATTAATTTAAGGAAAAAATCGGTTGTGTTATTCCTTTAAATTATAGTTAAAATGACAGAAAATGGCAGAAAAAAATCATACTAAAAATGGAAAATTTAAGAATGAGAAAAAGGGGGGGTGGGTTTACACGTGCGGGAGGAGGAGGAGGTGGCACGTGCGAGGTTGGCAAAGCGAGAGTGTGAAGGCTAGCGCGCCTGATCCTGGGCATTCTGGGCCCTCTGTGAACAATGAACTCTGGGCCCGAGAAAAGATCGGGCCGAGAGGCCTCTTCACGGCGGCTGCGTCGGCGGCGGGTGGTGGTTCTGTCGTCTCTTTCGGCGGCGGCAATGCTGTTGCTGCCCATTAGGCCTTCTCCATTCCCAGTACTGAAAGTTGCCTCGTTTCTCGGCATTTCTTTTTTGGTAGCAAAGTGGTTGCAGAGAAGGGAGAATTGGGGGAGGAGTTTTTTGGTAGAGAGAGAAAGTGGAGAGGAGAGAGAGAGGGGGGAGGAATGCGATAGGTAAATGGGGGAGGTGGGCTCTTATAATGAGATGAAGTGATGGGCTGTGAAGGTTAGTGTGATTAAGTGTTCTAAATTTAGCAAGATAAATGTGAGTGGAGATGACACTTGTGTCTTCTTCATTCATCATGCTGCTTTCTCTTTGTTTTTTTTTTGGCCCTAAAACCTGTTCTAACTTTGTGGGAGTGAGAGTAAAAAAGTAGAGAGAGAGTGGGAGATTAACCAGAGTTAAGATGATTAAGATTAAATGAGAGAGAGTGTGTGTGTGTGTGTGTTTGTTTGTGTTTTTACTCCCACATACAAGAATCCACATGCATTGAAGGGAGTGAGAGTTTTTGAAAAAAGAAAAGAAAAGAGAAAATGAGGAGAGAGAGAGAGAGAAAGAGAGTGACGAATGAAAATGGTGGAAAATTGATGTGGTGGAAGAAGAGAAGGTCCAGGTGTTGCAAAAGCTCTGAAGGTTGTTTGGCAGCTGAAATCAATGGTGTTTCTTTCTCCTTCCTCTCTCTCCTCACTTCTACTCTCTCTCTCTCTCTCCTCACTTTGTTAAAATTATGAACTCAACTCTCTCTCTCTCAAGTGTTAACGCAGAGAGAGGAGAAAGAGAGAGAGAGGGGATTTTGGCGGAAAATGGAAACCGCTGTCTGGGCATGCAACACCGTGAGCTGGGTGGCAGCCACCTCGACACGCCGGTGGGCCCAACCCATTGCCCTATTACGTCACCAATTTTTAATTACTGACGTGGCTTTTGTGGACTCTTATTATAAACGTGACTTCTCACTTATTTAATATTACACACACCAAATTTTGCTGTTATTAATTTTTCAACTCTCAACTACTTGTATATTATATAAATAAAAATATTTTTTCTAATTTAAATATTTGTGTTTGTGATGCAATGCCATGAGAGGGGCAACTTCTGTTTCTTTTCATGT
Organism: Scutellaria baicalensis; assembly: GCA_005771605.1. Lineage (NCBI taxonomy): Eukaryota > Viridiplantae > Streptophyta > Magnoliopsida > Lamiales > Lamiaceae > Scutellaria > Scutellaria baicalensis. Next base: position 75,400,681 of record CM016721.1, on the reverse strand, counting down.
GAATCTTTCATCGTTATTCGAGTAAAATAAGATTTAAAACATGACAATTTGTTACCACTTCCTTTTTTCATGTGAATTACAAATGTTTAAATAATAAATCACTATGGAATCCATATTAGATCCAATGCATTTATCGTACAAGGGTTCTCTATTTTTCTTATTACTTTTTTTTTGGGCATAGGCAATAGTTGTATTTGTTTTGGAATAAATTAATATTCATTATTTTCTTATCATTTAACATTGATCATCATCGTATCTCCAATATGTCGTGTTTCGATGTTGTTTACCATTTGTATCTCAAGTTTACTGTTCGTTGGTGTTGTCGTATTTCAAAACTTATCAATTAACATCATCTAATGTCGTATTATGAAACTTGTCGTTTATAGTCGACCAACTGTCATATGACAAGACTGACGCCAACAACTGTCCGTAATAAACTTCCATCTTATCATCAAATATCATATATATCTTCGAATTTGTCGCCTATCACTTATGATCATCATTCGCGGAAACTTGTCACAACCAACCGTTATATCTTAAATTTTGTTGTTTAAGGTCATAAATTGTCGAATACTGACTTGTTGCGATCAATTATCATGTCCTAAATATTGTCATCTATCATTTTTAAACATGCATCATATTATAAGAGTGTACGATTTTTTTGTATAATAAAATTTGTCATTATCAATTCTTAATCTTGAAATATATATATTGATAATGGATTTGGGTTGGAAAGGTACATATATACCAATTACCTTACAGAAAATTTCACATTGTATATTAATGAAAAAATGCATACCGATATCTTACAGCAATATTGTTATAACGAGATAAAAAATAGATGTCAGAATTATCTTATATAAAAAATATCAATATTTTGTAACGAAAAAATTGCATATTGAAATTTCTTATACACGAAAATGAAAAAAAAAATTATTATCTATTAATGTGGAACTGATATAATTATTAACTGATTTTATTGTTTTTGGTATTTCAATCGATATATATGTATCGAAATACCAAAATTTTCATATTATCATATCAATATTATATTAAACCAAAATTTTCGATATATCTAACTCTTTGTTATATTGTGTGTATCATCATTCACCAATTCAGTCATCTCTCTGAGCCTCATGTTAAGCCCATTTTGTATGAATAGATAGTTTGATGATCTATGTAGATTTCATTGTTTCTCCACACAATGAATTTGACCGAAGTTTCAAAGCATGCATAGCAATGGATAACTAGATCATAAATGTATGTTTGTTTGGAGATTATGTAGGATTGAGGAAATCCAATTTTAAATCCTAGAATTTGTAAATAAAGGTGAATAGTTATAATATGTGTTTGTTATAATTAGATTTATAGGGTAGGATTAATTATTACTATAGATGTCAAATCAATACGGGAAAAGTGTGCATAAATAATATTATATTGTTAGATGATGTAGTAGTAGTTATGATTAGTTGTTTGTACCAATAGAAATCTAGGTGTGTATTTAAATTTGTGTATTATTGGATTAAAATGTAGGTTTAATTATGATTTTTTTTCTTTTACAAAATAAGGTAGTATTTGAATGGATTTTATAATTATGCTCTGAATCCCTAACTGAGATATTGAAATCTCAAATCCTGACTTATAAATCTCCAAAAAAAAAAAACACTAAGGAATTTGATAAGATTTTGAAATAGGTGATGAAACTTGAGTTAATGAATATTGTAACAACCAGCTGAACCTCCTAAATGACTAACAAACAAACACACACATATATATTTATATATATCCCAAATAATCTTGTGCACCAACGGTGACCTTTATGTAATTCTTTAACTCCAAAAGCAACTTTCTTTTTTGAAGTGAAAATATTACAAAAAGATCGTACTAATATAACACATATAAAAGTCACATTAATACTACATAAACGTCATATTTGAGGTGAAAAAAAAATTGAAGTAAAAATATTATATAAAAATCAACATGCTTATACATAAAGATCGCAATATCATAACATAAAGCTTTCACAATGTTACTCTGGAGAATTTTATTTATTTTCAGACTTAGTTATTTCGGTGACAGTCATTTACTCATGTATATATTATCCAAACCCTTTCATTCCTTTGTTATAAAGATATGGGAATTGAATATTGCTTTTTATTTTATGTTATAAGATTTTGTCGTTTAAATTCTCTGACTTGATTCTGAGTGGGTCTCAAATTGAATTGAAAATCATTTATTTAATGTGGCATTCAATGTGGTGAGTAGATCTCCGATATACGCACAATTATATGTGAAATAAATTCACACCATATGAATCATACTCAAGGGTTTCGGTTGATATATTGGTATCTTAATATCATAAAAATGTTGGTGGATATATCGGTGTTTATGAAAATATCGGTCATTTAAAAAAAAATATTGGAATTTTCTTTAAAAATTTTGGAACATATATCTAGTATTATACATAAAATATTATAACTAATATTAAACTTAAATTTGAAATACAATGAGATATTTAAAATAAAAATGGAGGTAAAATACTATTATATACATTATAGTCATTTAATAAATTTCATAAAATTTAATTAAACTTAATTAAATTATGGGGAAGACTAAATGAAAACGTGTTAATTTATTTCGAACAATTTTACCAATTTATATAATATAATTATTAACACCATTGATTTATATGGAAAGAACTCAATTTTAATTTTTTAATAGATATAAAACCTTAAATACATATTAATTCATAAAAAAAAAAAAAAAACTCCTCCACTACAACTTAAATTCATAAATAAGAAAAGGATGTACATGTTTGACCTTTTTTTGGGAACGATATATCTCTGAAAAACGATATATAAGGGATATTTTTTGAAATATCACGATATTTTAGACAAAATTAAATGTCCCGGTGACAATATTTCGGTCCATTCATTTTCGCGATATTTCGGTGATATTTTGCCGAAATATCGTGATATTTTGATCTATGATCCTAATTCAATAACTACACAAACAAACTCATGTATTTTAAAAGCGCAATTGAAAAAAAAAAAATCATGAGTTTTTCAAAAATTGTGAATTTATTTTAATTTTTCAATAATTGTAAGAGAAATAAAAAAATCATGACCTTTATTCACTATTATAATTTAGACCATATTTATATTTTTGGTGATTGGAATTCAAGTGTTTTGAAAACACGTCAATCTCAACAAAAAAGATTTAAATATCAAATTGCAAAATAATATAACAACATTTCCAAAATGCAATTTAATTCTAACTCTTTGTGTAATTAGCAAAAAAGCCACTACCGCACAATTGTAATTTAATACCAACTTTTTATATAATTTACAAAAAAAGTTACGACTTTCATTTGTTATAGCTATTCGAATTTATTGTCTGGTAAAGTGTTAATGTGTCTAAATAAATTTATACATGAGATGTCCGTTTTCTTTTTAAATAAAAAAAAATCATATCCATGTTCTTTTTATTGTTTAGCATTCGAGTATTTAATTTTTTAAAAAAAATTAAAACTAATACATGTATGTTATATATGCAAATATGTAATTGCATAGTTACAAAGAAAATTTTCTTACATCATTTTAACAAGAGAAACGAAGAATATAATTAAATTGCAATAATAAATAAAAGTTGTGGTTTTTCTGGCTAATTACATAAAAAAGAAATCAGGATTAAAATGCAATCTTGAAAATGTGGTAAGTTTATTTTACAATTCGATGTTAAAAAAATTTTTTTTTTTTGTGAATGACGTATCATCCGAGATGTCATGTGATGTGGCATGTTTGTCGAACACTTGAATTCCGATCATCGGAAAATATAAATATAAATAGCAACATAAAATAATTATAAATGTCATGGTTTTTCTATATAAGAGTAAATTGCCCAAAATCACAAATTTTATCTAAATTGTCATTTTAACCAAACTTTTTATTTAGAGTTGCTCTCCTGTACACCAGTTGCACGAATCTGAGATCCGTGCAACCAGGCCGCGTGCGGGCTAGGCTAGTCCACCCAGCCCGCGCCTCTTTACTTTTTTCCAGGTTTTGGTAGTTACCTTCATGTTATGTTAGTGTTACCTTCGTGTTATGTTAGTGTTACCTCATTTCCAGATTTCATACCCTTAGTTTAAAACTATTGAATTAAAATAATACGAAGGTAACACTAATATAACATGAATGTAACACTAACATAACATGAACGTAAAAAACAATGTTAATCACACCATGAGGTAACACTAACATAACATGAAGGTAACACTAACATAACATTACTAACATAACATGAAGGTAACACTAACATAACATGAAGGTATGATTGCCTAGAGCGAATCTTGGTGGGTTTGAGCGTACCCACCAGGCACGTGGGAGCGCGTTGGGGTGACGCACGTCAGGGGCGCGTGGGGCGGGTCGACCTGGGTGCATGGATCCATGCACCAGTTGCACAAAATATTTTATCTTTTATTATTGATCATAATAACACAACCTTATTTTTGATATGTTTTTCGACTAAGATGGTCAAAAAAATATTCATTATTTATTGATATACAATTTTTCACCTAAGGTTTTTAGTCTTTAGTTGTCTATCCCCCTCCCCTCCACAACCCGAAAACTTATTGATAAAAAATACAACTTTTCGAAAACTAATTTTGGTCGAAAAATATATTAAATATATAAGGTTGTGTTATTTTGACCAAAAATAAAAATTTTGATTAAAATGACAATTTGAGTAAAGGTTGTAATTTTTCTTACAATCAACCCTATATATAATTATTGAATAATACAGATAAATAAGCAATTTTCAAGAAGTTGTGATTTTTTACAATGGGCCTATTTTAAATGATAACGTTTAATAGATAAAATATATTGTTCAAGAGGCTTAACCAATTTGTTCGTTTACCAAACGTTGCGAATCAAAGATGTTTACTAAATGGGGAATTCTATACACACCCCAAACATTTCTAAACACACCCCATCTACACACACATTTATTTTTTTATTATTTTAATGTTCATATCTATTGTTGGGGTGTGTTAAGTATTTTTGGGGTGTGTATAGAATCCCCTTACTAAATTTTGTTTATTACAGCGTTTTGAGTCCTAATAAAATAAAAAAAGTTGCATGTGAACTGAGAAATTAGAAATTCAAGAATTAGAAATAACTGTAACTCATTTACAGAATTAATCCAAACAGCCTGCATGAAACTGTCACCATGGATTGCAAATCCTTCCATCCAAATGCAACCTAAGATCCATGACTGATCGATCACCAATTGCAACGAAAATTTAAAACAGAGAACAAGCAAAGCAAACAAGCAAAACTCATATCTCTCCACGTTGAAGAAATCGTTGGTCTTCACAGACGCAACAAAATATCATAGGAAAACATCGAGGGACAGGTTCGATTATCCATATGTCCCAACATTATTTAAATTCCCTTGGCAGCATTTCACAATCCTAATGCTGTGACTATCCTACACGTTATTAAAAATAAGCATAGTATTCGAACCTCCAAAATAAATCAGTTGAGCATGAAAATTGTTGCAGTTATATAAACGGAAAGAATATCCTCCGTCTGCTTCAAAAAGTTGAATTCAACAAAAATCCTGCAATTTACTCTATGCATTTGCAGGTTCGATGGCAGCTGGCGCTGGAGTAACACCACCAGTTGTTGGCCTGAAATACAGAATCAAGTCAACGAGGTATACCATGCTAACGTGCATTTACTACCCACACAGAAACAAATGTATTACAGTGACAAACATGGGAATGGTACTGTCAAAAGAAACCAGTAGGGAAAACTTACAGGCCAACAGAAACTTTGAAAGCATCATAGAGACCCCACTGGGCCCCTGTGAGAGTTCCGATCATGACGATACGAAGAGGAAGTCCACGAGTAAATAGACCCAACAGCCCCAGTTTCTTCACGGCCTGTGGGTAAAACAGATATATAATATTAGGAAAGAAAAAACTTCAGAAAGGCTGAAAATATCATGAGGCTAAATAAAACAAATTTCAGGCACAACACTTACATCACCAACAGTGGCACCCTTGGCATTGTTGAGGAAAGAGACGAGGTTGTCAGCCGGATGTGATACTATAGCACATAAAACACCAGCTATATATCCGCCAGCAAAACTCACACCAAGCTGGAAAGGCTTGCTGCATTCATTTTTAGGTGTGGGGATGGCATGCTTGTAAAGAAGCTCCACAATTGTCTCAAAGGATGCAAACTTCATCATTGTATCTGAATATAAAATAAAATATAACTAAGTTGCAGCTAGCGGAAAAGTAATTGTAAATCTTAAATAGATACAGAGTACAAAGCTAAGACAATGTAATCAACATTTCGATCCATCCAAATAGACAAGATGGAGGGCCCAAGCAACTAATCCTGATGAAACAGGTATGCAAAGACCAATCAGCACTGGATTAAGTTGGTTAACAGTCCAAGTATTTAACACACAGATGTTTTAATAAAATATGCTTTAATACTTCAACTGAAAATACCTCACTACAAACTGCTTTAGTATGTATCACACACCCGAATTCTATCATAACTATCACAAAACAAAGAAAAGTTCCAAAAATTAAATATCATACTTATTTCTTGAAAACAATTAACTTTCCTTATGACATGGTACATGGTGAAGGACATTATGATGACAGACATGGATAGATTACACAAAGAAGTAAAAGAAAGAAGATGATAGTGATGGTGAAACAGCATGCAAAGACCAATCGGCATTCAATTAAGTTGGTTAACATTCCAACTACTCAATGCACGGACAACACTATGATTCAGATTAAAACTAGACGGGTAAATTTTAATACTTCAACCCCCAAAAAAAAAAAAAATCTATTAGAAGGTAGCATAGTATTTATTATAACCCAGAATTCCATCAAAACTTTCTCAAAGCAAATAAAGGATCCATAAATGAAATATCATACTTATTTCTAGAAAACAGTTGACCTTCCTTAAGCAACAATACTTATTCCTAACAACAAAAAAAAAAAGCCCAGCACAAAAATAATATATCATGAAGTACACTCCTTAGATAATCATAATATCATGATATAGGGCCAACAACATTACAATGAAACAGAGAGCAGAAGAAATTAAGCCAAAACTTACATGGAATCTGACGACCCCATAGAGGAACCAATCCCTTGTACAGCCTGCAAACATTTACAAACTGTGACTTCCACATAACTTTATAAACAAGGCATAGAGACATCAAAACAAAGTACAACTTAACTAACATACCCAAGAGCTCCTTCAGATCTCACAAACTTGGGAAGTCCATCACCCAAGCCTCTAGCAAAACCAGGCTGAGTCTGAACACGAACCTTTACAGCTTCAAAGGGGCAAAGAGCGACATCTGCAATCACCTCAGCAGATGCAGAACCAGCAAGATAGATGAGAGTCTTGTATTTGGCTGCATTTTCTGGTCCAGCGAGATCAGAGTAGTATTTCTTGAAGAATTCATAGAAACCAAACTTGCAGGCACCCTGTGCGCTGTAACCAAGTAGAGTAGGTACCCAACCCCTGAAGAAACCCCTGGCTCCCTGCTCCTTTAGTAACACTCCGAACCCAGATGAGATGCTCTTGTACTTAGCAGGATCAATCTGAAAAAGTGGAAAAAACCGACTAAGTTTATTCTGTCTGGATCAGATGTCTTCACATGCCTTTAACAAAGTCCAATGGACACTTCCTGCATCTATTTATTTGGTTAGATCCATCTCTACCCTCTCCACATAAAATTGGTATGTTATTCACATCTTCTCTGAAGCATGGGTTCTAAAAAGACAATATTAGTTGCTGAAGAAAACACACAATCGAACATAATACCAGCAATCAACACACATCAATTCAACATCGTGAAAGATTACAGATTTCATTCAGCATCAGCAACAATGCGAACTGAATAAAACCTCGAATTATGTGAAGTCAACAAAGTTGGAAACTTATCTCAATGATATATACAGAGCATACAACCAATCACCAACATAAGTAGCACAAGTAACGGAATCCCAGATCTAATCCATATACGAGTCACAAAAGGAACAAAAAAGTGTTTTAAATCAGAAAATGAAGAGACCAAACAAAAGATCTGTCATCAATACATCGTCCATAGCAGATGAAAAGCAATTTAGGAAATAAAAAGAAAAGGAAAACGAAGCAGAAATGAATAGATCCGGACCTGCATATTACATTTGACGAGATCGAGAGGAGTGACAGCCATGTGAGTAAGTCCACAGCTGAGAATTCCACCAACCGTACAGGCGGCGTAGAACTGCGGAGAGTACATCTCGATTTTTCCAGGCTCGCTCGGCGCCTGAATCATGAAGCCGCTCTTGGGAGCCGGAGCTGACGACGGTTGACTTGAGATAGCACTGGAATCGCCGCCCAATTTATGGAGATTAAGGGGTTTAGAGGCGAAAGAAGAGGTGTAAAGGTAGTTGGGGATGAGAGAGTGGCGGTCGGAGGGGAAAGCCATGAGTGGTGGTTGCACGGCGGAGAGGCAGCGGCGCCTCCCGGAATGTTCGAAATTTAGTCTCTTTCGGAAGCGAGAAAAAAGCAGCGATGTTTTGGGAAAAGGAAATATCTGGCGTTATATATGCGATCAGTGCAAATGCCTCTATTTCACATAATCAAATGCCTTCTTGTCTAAATTACAGACTTAACTCGACTCTAATTAAATACTACCTCCCATTTACCCTTTTACATATAAATTAAGATCTATAATAAAAAAAGTTCAATTTACCTCTATTTAAATTTAATTAATAAAGGGTCTCTATCTTTTTAATATATTTAATTTGAGATTATTAAATAGGGATATATTCAGTATATATATATATATATGTTTTGAAATACGAAAATGACAATCATTTTGGAAAAAAATTTAATTGTTAAAACGACATTTATTTTGAAACGGAGATAGTAATATGTATCAAATATTATTTTTCTAATCTACTCTTACTTGATAATCTTCGGAATTAACTTATATATTTCTATCACATTTCAAACGATTAACGTTCAATAGATGTATAAATGATAAATATTGTATTTGTTGATGGGTTGAAGGTTGTAAATGTGACAAACTGTTTGATGATTCTTATTTTTTCATGGTATTTTATAGGATGTCATAAACTTATAATAGATAGTAGTTAGGAGTGTGCATTAAAGAAAATGTGAGATATAAAAAGGTTTACCCTTATATTTGTTTGACAATGAATAATTAAAGGTCAAAAGGCCAAAAAAAAAAAGAAAGTCGGGCTCTTCATAAGTTGACCTTTTAACATTAAGTAGACTTTAACCATTATGTATTCCATACGACTTATAAAAAAGGTCATATGAATTAAATTAGAGAATAAAAAATCGCTTGATTGAGTAATGAAATTCAAGAGAATTAATTTGCTATATCAATCCTTCTTATAGCCCTATTTTACTGAACTTCTCACTAGATTGATTGAAATCGAACATTCCAGGAAGAAACACATCAACTGCTACATCAACAAACATGAGGACGACAAAGTAGATTCTAAACAGTGAAACCACCAAGGAGAGGAAGAGGAATGATGAAGCAAAAGCAAAGTAGCAAGCCAAAAATAACTCGTGTTGAGGAAATAATTGGGTCTTCATACACCCAGCCAAATATCTCAGGGAAAAGGTAAAAGGTGCCAAGTTCGATCCTCCACATATCTCTGCAGATTATTTCAATTGCTCGGAAGCATTTCACAATCCTAATTCAGTGTCTATTCTAGAAGTAAATAAGGTTCGAGTATTCAGGCATCCAAAATTAAACGAGTCGAGCATGAAAATTGTTGCAGTTTTAAATATAGAAAGAATACTCCCATCTTTTACGGTTGGAGAAGGTACTGCTTCAATGATTGAGTTCAACTAAAATTCCACAATTTAATCTAAGGCTTTGCAGGTTCGATAGCAGCAGGTGCAGGAGTTACACCTCCAGTTGTTGGCCTGATATTACAAATGGAAGTTAACAAGATATTACACAAAAGTAAATGGGATTGCCAAAATGAACATTGACAAAGGAAACAAGCTAGGAAGACTTACAGGCCAACAAATACTTTGAAAGCATCATAGAGACCCCACTGGGCCCCTGTGAGAGTTCCGATCATGACGATACGAAGAGGAAGCCCACGAGTAAATAGACCCAACAGCCCCAGTTTCTTCACGGCCTGTGGGTAAAACAGATATATAATATTAGGAAAGAAAAAACTTCAGAAAGGCTGAAAATATCATGAGGCTAAATAAAACAAATTTCAGGCACAACACTTACATCACCAACAGTGGCACCCTTGGCATTGTTGAGGAAAGAGACGAGGTTGTCAGCCGGATGTGATACTATAGCACATAAAACACCAGCTATATATCCGCCAGCAAAACTCACACCAAGCTGGAAAGGCTTGCTGCATTCATTTTTAGGTGTGGGGATGGCATGCTTGTAAAGAAGCTCCACAATTGTCTCAAAGGATGCAAACTTCATCATTGTATCTGAATATAAAATAAAATATAACTAAGTTGCAGCTAGCGGAAAAGTAATTGTAATTCTTAAATGGATACAGAGTACAAAGCTAAGACAATGTAATCAACATTTCGATCCATCCAAATAGACAAGATGGAGGGCCCAAGCAACTAATCCTGATGAAACAGGTATGCAAAGACCAATCAGCACTGGATTAAGTTGGTTAACAGTCCAAGTATTTAACACACAGATGTTTTAATAAAATATGCTTTAATACTTCAACTGAAAATACCTTACTACAAACTGCTTTAGTATGTATCACACACCCGAATTCTATCATAACTATCACAAAACAAAGAAAAGTTCCAAAAATTAAATATCATACTTATTTCTTGAAAACAATTGACTTTCCTTATGCCATGGTACAGGGTGAAGGACATTACAAACAGAAAGCAGCAGAAATTTAAGCCAAAACTTACATGGAATCTGACGACCCCAGAGAGGAACCAGCCCCTTGTACAGCCTGCACATGTTTACAAATTATGACTTCCACAAAACATTTTATACAGGCCATTGCAGGTTCAAAACAAAGTGTAACTTTATCAAACATACCCAAGAGCTCCTTCAGATCTCACGAACTTGGGAAGTCCATCAGACAAGCCTCTAGCAAAACCAGGCTGGGTCTGAACACGCACCTTTACAGCTTCAAAGGGGCAAAGAGCGACATCTGCAATCACCTCAGCAGATGCAGACCCAGCAAGATAGATGAGAGTCTTGTATTTAGCAGCATTTTCCGGTCCAGCAAGGTCAGAATAGTACTTCTTGAAGAATTCATAGAAACCAAACTTGCAGGCACCCTGTGCGCTGTAACCAAGCAGAGTAGGTACCCAGCCCCTGAAGAAACCTTTGACTCCCTGCTCTTTCAGTAACACTCCAAACCCTGATGAGATGCTCTTGTACTTAGCAGGATCAATCTGAAAGAATAGACAAGACATACTAAGTTCACCGTGACTAGGAGGATGAGATTTTTACACATACCATTACCAATTAATGAAATAAAACTTCCTGCAGCTATTTATTTCATCACATAAATCCGAAGGGCACATAGCCCCCCCAACCGCGAATATAAAAATTGCATGTTATCCTCTGAAAAATAAAAGGGTGCAATCAGAGAACATGCTAGCAACTTTTTCTTTAGATTGGGAAAAAAAATCAAAATCAGTGAGTTGAATTTCTCATTTCAAATCCAAAACTACGTACATTAAAACAGACAGATGAATATGATTCCAGAAATGAATATAAAACAGACTCTACCTCGTGAATGATTACATAGTTCACTCTACATGAACAACAAACCTCTAACTTATTACCTATGTAAAATCTACAAACTTAGAAGAACTAATCTCCACTGTAATACAGAAAGAATACAGCTAATCACCAACATATACCACAAAGAAAGGAACCACAGACGACAGATCTAATCCAGGGACGAGCGAAACAGAACACAAATGAAGCCTTAAGAATTAGAAAATAACCAAGCAAAACAAAAGATGACAGAAACGATACACAAACAACACAAAATCAAATAGATCGTCGAAAGCTGATCCGAAAATAATCCGCAAAAAAAAAAAAATACAGTAGAAATGAATAGATCTGCACCTGCATATTACATTTGACGAGATCAAGCGGAGTGACTGCCATGTGAGTAAGACCGCAGCTGAGAATTCCACCAACCGTACAGGCAGCGTAGAACTGAGGAGAGTACATCTCGATTTTTCCAGGTTCGCTCGGCGACTGAATCATGAAGCTACTCTTCGGAGCCGAAGCTGCCGGTGTTGGACTTGAAATAACACCGTAATTGCCGCCCATTTTTTGGAGATTTAGGGGTTCAGAGGTGAAAGTAGCGGAGTAAAGGTAGTTGGGGATGAGAGACTGGCGGTCGGAGGAGAGAGCCATGGGTGATAACACGGCGGAGAGGCGGCGGCGCCTCCCAAAGGGTTCGAATTAGTAATCGACTGTTTCAAAGAGGAAGCAATGTTATTGGGAAAAGGAAATCGTGGCCTATTTATATGGAGAGAGATATTGGCGAGATTTAGCGAAACCCCTTTTTTTAGGCCATTTTTTCATGTCAACTGAATTTACCATTATGGACATGCCTGCAGGCCTCACCAAGAGGAATAATCCATCGAATAATTGTTCAAAGTAAAGTCTCTATTTACTTGACACTTTTGGTCATTCTATTAGTCAATTATCTTAATAACAACTTACAAATTTATATATATATATATATATATTAAATAGGATGATGTGTGTCATTTTTTCACAATTTAATTATATTATTTATTTTTATTGCAAACTCAATAGTTTATTGTCACTTGAAAATTATGTTAATCTCATCAAAATATATTATAGAGTAGGTTTATGTAACACCGTCTCATGATGATCAATCTATGTCTTGTGAATAAGTATTTAAAAATTATTCATCTCATGAAAATTATCAGTTATATAGTCTCACATTAGTTTTTGTATATATTATTTAGGAATATTTCTAATCACTTACTAATTATTAGATGAAGTTATAAGAATTATTAAAAACATGTTTTATAAATTAGAATAATTGTCAAATCTATTAGAATTAAAAATATACTATAATCAATGAGAATTTGATAACGTGTGAAGGCTAATAATATACATAATTCTTTTATAGAAATCTTTAAATACCTAAATTAGCCCTAATTATTATTTAAGTCTAGGTCAAGTGTCCCTTGACCATGTATTTGCCTGTTAAATGGTAACATCAAGGATGAAAATATCGTGAAATATCGCGGATACGGATATTGCGATACGGATATTGGGTGTTAATGTTTTTTTTTGGTATCGCGGATATGTCGCAAAATAATTCGATATCGATTTCGATATCGGTTCAGTGTAGTACAAAATTGGATGAAAATTGGGAAATATCGTGGATATATCGCAAAATATCGCATGTATATCAAATGAGCGATTTTGATTCAAAAAATTGAACTATGTGATTTTTTTTTTTTACTTTGTATTGTGTATTTTGTTTGATAGTGGAAGGAATATATTCTCTTCTCACATCAATCTTTCATATCCATATTTATAGCACACTTAGATGACAATGAAGGAAACCCTGATCCAAAAGTAACTGCTATGGCTCGTGATTATGACATTGATGTTGATAAAGTGTTACAACAAGAAGTTGGTCATACATCTTCTACTTCAAAATCAAATAGCTCTACTCATTGAGGAAACTAGTGGAAATAGTGATGGTGGAAATGATGACAATGATGATGGTGGGAATGGTGGATATAATCAAGAGGATTATGTTTCAAACCAAGTGTTACTGAGTCCATTCACTAGTGAGACTGAGTTTAGTCATGCAACACAAGATATGGATCATAGAATCAGAGAATTAGGTCCAGGAATAGGGGCTATTGGAAAAGAATACACTAGAAGACGTGCTTGGAATCAATAAGAAAATTCATCTATTGATATTGAATGAATTTCAGTCAGTTTTGATTCCATGAATATGGGTAGCAATGAACATAGTGATATGTCTCAAAATTCATATGTTGCTGACACCTTTGAAAGTTCACAATTTGGTTGGAGTACTCGAGATGTTTTTTATCACCCACCTCCTCAAATGTCGTATGGAAATCAAAATGAGTATCAACGTATGGAAATCAAAATGAGTATCAACAATATGATTGGATTAGTGTACACTATCCAATTCATGGTGAAGCAGTTGGACAAGATAGAGCAACTTATGAATGGCATGTGCATAACTATATTAATAAGTACTCTAATGTGATGAGTTGGTAGCAGTACTGCTTGGATCAAGATGATATTTTATCTACTATGTTTGAACCTCATGGGCCATCCTTTTGGTACTAGTGTATTGTGTGATGTAATTTTAGTAATTTTGTCTTGTATTATGTAATATATTATCAGTTTTCATTCGAAAAACAGTATTTATAATGCTTATTATCTATATGTTAGTTTTAAATATATTATTTTGATATGATTTTGAGTGGAATATATGTGTAATGAAGTGTAAAAATAATCCCTAAAATTTCATATTAAATTTCCAGAATTTTAATAAGATTTCCGTTGTTTATTCAAATTTTTTGCGATATCGATATGCGATATCGATATATCCATCGATATATCCGTAAAATCAAAGTTGATACGACATGCGATATCGATATTTTCATCCTTGGGTAACACCATCATGCAGGCCAATAACCAAAGTGTCCTGAGTTAGTTTCCAGTGCAACTGGTGCACATACAATTCGGGTCACATTTGGGTTGATCCGGATCCGTGCACTTTTATTTATTTTGAATTTTTTTTTGCTTCAAGTTGTTACCTTTATGTTATATAAGTGTGACCTTTATGTATAAATGTAATGACCTTTATATACTTTAACTTAGGAAAAAAATGAAAAATTTTAGCAAAATTTGTACATATTTATATTCATTCTTAAAATGCACTGAATTTTGAAATTTTCAATTTTTTTTCAAAGTTATGGATTATAAAGGTCATAATATTTGTACATAAAGGTCACAAGAATTGTACATAAAGGTTACAACAATACAATATAAAGGTCTTAATCTGAAGCGAAAAAACCTGAAAATCTTCATTTTTTCCTAAGTTACTGAACATAAAGGTCATAACATTTATATATAAAGGTCATACTTATATAATATAAAGGTCACATCCTTACAACATAAAGGTAACAGCCTGAAGCGAAAAAAAAGAAAAAAAAAAAGAAAATTCAGGTGCGCGGATCCAGGTCGGGTCACCCCAGTTGCGCACCAATACAGATCCGTGCACCTGGTGCACAACAGCATTTGTCAAGTGTCTTAATAATTATAAATTAGATATATACAAGGATGAAAATATCGATATCGCATGTCGTATCACAACTTTGATTTTACGGATATATCGATGTCGATATCGATATCGCATATCGATATCGCAAAAAATTTGAAAAAATAACGGAAATCTTATTAAAATTTTGGAAATTTAATATGAAATTTTAGGGATTATTTTTACACTTCATTACACATATATTTCACTCAAAATCACATTAAAATAATATATTTAAAACTAACATATAGATAATAAGCATTATAAATACTGTTTTTCGAATGAAAAATGATAATATATTACATAATACAAGACAAAATTACTAAAATTACATCATACAATACACTAGTACCAAAAGGATGACCTATGAGGTTCAAACATAGTAGATGGAATGTCATCTTAATCCAAGCAGTACTGATACCAACATATACTAAAACTAATTAGCACTATTAAAATTTTACTAAAACTAATTATAACAATTAATTGTAAACACACAATTACAACATTACATTTTACGTGCTAGCTTCACTATAAAATAATTAATTGTAAAATTATGATTTTATAATAAAGTTCTATAAGTTAACTAAATGCTTCACCTAACATGTACATAATTAGCACAATTAAACATAGCAATTTACAATATACCAATAAAATGCTAGTTTTATCAACTAAAATGAAAAAAAAAAAAGATTAAATTTACATACCAATTTGTAGTTCTTCAAAATGACAATTGAGTGATATATATAGTGGTGCAAGTATTTCCTCTCCAATGTCAATGTCCTATATCCAAAAAAATAAATAAATTAGATACATTAAAATAGTCATAATCTATAAAGTAAATAATTGAAATTAATTTAATCAAAAATGTTGGGAGAGAGTTATTGATATGAGATAATATCATACCTTGAACCTTAAATTGTATGATAGAAAATGTTCACTTGCCTTCAACATATATATAAATATATATATCATGCAAAAAAATTAGAAAAAAAAAAAAGAAGTAAATGAAGTAATAATTGGTTAAAGGAATGGAAATTTAAAAAAGCCACAAAATATAGCTATACCCGTGAATGAAAGATTGATGTGAGGAGAATATATTACTTCAATATCAAACACAATACATAATACAAAGTAAGGAAAAAAAATCACATAGTTCAATTTTGTGAATCAAAATCGCTCATTTTGATATACATGCGATATTTTACGATATATCCGCGATATTTCCCAATTTCCATCTAATTTTATACTACACTGAACCGATATCGATATCGATATCGATATTTTGCGATATTTTGCGAAATATCTGCAATACCCAGGAAAAAAAAACATTAACACCCAATATCCGTATCGCAATATCCGTATCCACGATATATCCGCGATATTTCGCGATATTTTCATCCTTGGATATATATATATATATATGATTAAATGTTTTAAAAAAATTGCTCTAAATTTAAAAGAACAATAAAATACATGACTACTAGCAATAGTATTATTATCATATCATTATAAAGGTTATAATATTAAATCTAAAATGTTAATCAACAAATAAGGTTTTAAAAAATACTTTAACGTAAAAATGATTATCTATTCTACGTATTACAAATTATTTATTTCAATAGTTAAATAATATATTATTGAAAAATACATTATATTTGAAATTAATTTAGATGATAGATATAACACAAAAGTAATTAAAAAAAGAATTTCAATATAAATAATATTTAACTTTTTAAATTTTTATTAAATTCAGTTTATTTAACTTCATGTAATACACAAAGTTTATGCTAGTTTAATTCTATTTTAATTGTCAACTTTTCATATAACACCATTTAGAAGGTTTGAAATAAGTTAGATAGAACTTTGATTTACAACATGTTCTCTATGTTAGACGACCTTATATAATTGTCAAAATGTAGATGATAATAAAAGTCGATCTACAGTTGGGGTTGAGAGTCAAACTAAATTAATCAACCGACACTCATCACTCGATTCGAGCTAGTTTATTTGAGTTCGTTTGAGCTCATTTCGATAGACACATTAGACAAGCCTAATCATATTTTTACTATAACATCTAAAACTCGACCAAAACTCGAACTTGACTTGAAGTATTAAGTTCATTTAGGTTCCACTTGATTAATTATCAAATAAACTCTTAAGCTAATTCATGAAGCTCAATAACATTTCAAACACTTAAAAAAAAAAAAAGTAGTTTGACTCAACCCGATTCATTTACAACCCCAACTACAATCAAGATCAACGCTTGTTGCTGAGTTAAGAAAGATGAAAGAGAATCAAAGAGGAATTTAGGGCAAATGGGAGAGAGCATAGAAAATAAAGGAAAGGCAAAAATGGATTTCATAACAACATGTCTCCATCTATGACAAGTAAAAAAAACAAGAAGTTGAATGCTACAAACACAAAGAATCATTCATGACTGTTGTCCCAGCTCCAGCATCAACTTATCTCTACTGGAATTGAAACCATCAACCATGGAAATCAATATACTGAGGGTACAAGAAGCAATGACATAGCTTCGACGTGTAACTATAATTCGCCTTTTCACCAGCGGATACTCATTCTTTATTCCCTTTAGAGAAGCCTAAGATGTGAAGTATCGTTCAATCTCTTTATTTGCCATCCAACTTTCCATGAATGTTGCAGAACAGTAATCGAAGAATCCTCGACACAAATCTTATGTGTCATCACCGGGCTGCAGCCAAGAATGCCAGTCAAGAGACATTTGATCGGTGTGGAATGACTGAAAACCCCAACACACGATGAGACGAGCGATGAAGGGGTGGTGCTTCTGATGTTTATATCACGAACTAGTCCTTGGTTATGGGGCGGTCGGGGCGACATCTCGTCATCGGCCTCCTGATCGCCAGTTGTTGTCACGATCTGGAGTCGGCTCTTGGCCGATTTCTTCCTCGAAAGCCCTTGCCTGTGCCTGTGCAACACATCCCAGTTGGGTGGTGTGAGAGTGGGCCCATCTCGGTCATTGATCGTGCGGGCCTGGAAACCGTGGTTGTCGGTGGGATCTGGTGGGGAGAAATCAGACCTAAATTTGTGAGGAAATGCCATGACCGTACCGTTTAGGAACTGAACCATCCGGAATTCTACCTGCCTGAGGGATTCGCCAGACGGGGCAGAGAAATCGGGTTGGAATTTGTCCATTAAATTCAAGTTTTCATGGGTTAAAACTTCTGATCTGTGGCAGCCTTCCCAGTGGCCTTGGCTCATTTCGACCAATGCGTCTGATGACTGTATATGTTCCTCCGATATGTTCAACTCCTGAAAAGTTCAATTCAATGACAATTTAAGCACAATTACAAGAAAAACATAACATTATTTTATCACATTTTTATCAAGGTGCTTCTGTAATGAATCATGAAGAGAAGCCCTGAAGAACAAGAAATTGTTTCCATCTCTATGTTCAATACAGAATTAATAAACGAATGTTATCAGAAAGCAAGTGACAGTGGCAAGTACTTTTGTTACGTTTTATGAAAAAGGACAATGTTCGACAATCTAGCTAATGAAGAACATCTCGTTCATCCAGAGCTGCTTTCACTACTTTAAAAGGATAAATCGGATTGAGTTAATCCAAGAATAATATTGATCTTGACACCCCAGAACACATGGATTTATAGGAAAATACTACCGTGATACCATAGGATCATAATTACTGACAAATAATTAGAGAAGTACTGAGATTTGTATCTAGATAATAAGATTCCAGAAGCAACATTCATCAGAAGTAAGATGGTTCTTATTTTAAATATCTATTTATTTTTACTGTTTTGACAAGAAGGACAAGGCAAAAGAGAATACCACTACTCATTTACACGAAGTTAGAAAGATTCAATGATTTGCGTAACTAGTCAGTTTCCATAGACAGTTTGAATTTCAACCTCGCCTTTAAATTTATCATAATTAGCTCGAACTCATAAATTTATAAGTAAATGAAATAAAAACAGTGGACCAAAAAAAGTTACTCCAATCAATCTTTGAGAAAGGTACAACTTGAGATCTTGGTGAAAATCACTGGTTTCAAGTAAAAAATATCAAGATAACGAATGTGAAGAATTAATATCTTTTGGGTACTAAGAAGTTCGACTAAGGATGAGAAACAATTCCAATGTTTTTTCATTTCTAAAAGGAGCTTCAATTCCGAGATAAATTATCTTCTTAACATACATGGCTAGTTGCTAGCATATTTAACCGTATACTCAATGCTAAAAAGAGTAACTGATTCTTTAGAGATTCTACACCACCTAAACAACCTCTTATGGAAAGCCCGAAAACAACAAGTATGACATAAAAAAATGGTGTTGAATGCTAAAATTCTTTTAGGAGTAAAAGGGAATACATTTTCTGATTACTTCAAGCACAAAGTATAGTAGTTTGTCAATAAGTGAATCTCAATAATCTTATCTACGAGGAAAAGAGAAACAGGTCCCTAACTAAGTTGATTTATCGTTTAGGAACAGTTTGTTAAATACTCCACATTAGGGAATATATTCCATTTCCATCATTGAATTTCAGCTTCTAAAGCAATCTTCTGCATCTCTTTCTTGTTTCTTTATCATCCCTTGTAATAAAATGACGTCATATAATGATCCATTTGTCTGAAAATTCTTGATAATATCACTCAATCATAGAACTTCTCATTGATATTCACATCAATTCAGAGATTGACTGCCTAACAGAGAGTGATCAATACATATGCACAGAACAAAGCTCACAACAAATTACAAAACTCACTATACTCACAGAGAGAGAGAGAGAGAGAGAGAGAGCAGACCTGACAAACGGAAATAGCGGAGGCGCGGGCCCGATCTAACGGCGAGGAATAAACGGCGTTAAACCTAACCCCCTGAGACTTCAAAAACACAGCCAGGGCTCGAGCTTGGCGTTTCCCATTGGGGGTGAGGGCCGCATCGGGGCAGCGGCCCGCGATCAAATCGGGCCTCAAATTCATGTGGCACTCACCGTGGCTAATCAGGTAAACCTCCGTCACGGCCCGATCGTCCTCGGAGGGCGCAACGGAGAAGCTTCGGTGGAAGTGCGACGGCAGCGGCGGCAGAGACGGCGGCGGGGCCAGGACATTATACGGGTCCCACACCTTAATCGATGGCCCGGTGCGCGGCGTCCCATAGGCGGAGAGCTGCGGCGACAGCGGCGACGCCGACGCGTGGTACGGCAGCATTTCGGGCTCTTGTTCTAGAATCTTCTTGATGTGATCTCTACTGTTAAGACTCTGGTGAACGTCGTCGTTTTCGTCTTCGTCTTCTACATCATCGTCCTCTTCTTCTTCTTCTTCTTCCTCAGCTTCATCTTCGGAGGGGACTTGAGCTGATTGAGAAGCGCCCATGGCGGAGATGGGCTGCTTAAAAATTCAATCTTTTGGAGATCTATCGATGATGCAATCGAGATCGTTGCAGCTATGGATTGATAGATGAAATGATTTTTTGAGGATAATTTAGTTGTCTGAAAAGGAGGATTGGTAAGATCTATGGAGAAAATATAGATCTCATCTCAGAAATTACTACTCTAAGTTTTTATTGTTTTGCTTTCTTATTTTTTCATTTTTCTATTTTGGCTGTGGAATCTAAACCCGAATTAGGACAAGGAGATTCACATTAAGCCCAATTAGATTAGATTAGTAATTAGTTCCTTCCCTTCGGTTACACGTCATCCAGTTTTGAACCATAATCGCTAGTTTTGTAAGAAAAAAATGAAAAAATTTCAATCTCGAACATGGATATTTAAAATAATATTGATAGTGTTAATAATTTATGTAGTATTATTCCAATACACATTCATTCATTTAGCAATCTCATTCTCATATGAAATAAGAAATTAGTTCAAAGGATGATAAGTTGACCATAAGAATCAACATCCATAGTAACTCTCTGCCCTTCTGCAACGCTTCCGTTCAATATTTTGTCGGACAAGCTATCTTCTAACAGCCTCGTAATCGCTCTCCTTAACGGCCTCGCCCCGTAGCTTCGATTATATCCCTCCATCACCAACTTCTCCTTCAAACTATGTCCGATTTCAACTCTCATGTTCTTCTTCTCAACTCTTTGACGAAACTCGATCAACATATTATCAAGAATCCTCATCATGTCACCCTTCAAAAGTGGCTTAAACACCACGATTTCGTCTATCCTATTCAGAAACTCAGGCTTGAAAAACTCCTTCAGCTTCGCTTTGACTTCACTCTCCCCTCCCACTTCTCCACCAATGTTGGATGTCATGATTACGATGGTGTGCTTGAAATCCACCATTTTACCCTTCCCATCGCTCAGCCTCCCATCTCCAAGGATTTGGAGGAACACATTGAAAATTTGTGGATGTGCTTTCTCGATCTCATCAAACAGAAGTACACTGTGTGGCCTTGCACGAACTGCCTCCGTCAATTGGCCACCTTGGTCGTGGCCAATGTACCCCGGCGGGGCCCCATGGAGACGCGCCACTTCGTGTTTCTGCATGTACTCACTCATATCTATTCTCACCATTGCTTCCTTGGATCCGAAACATTCGTTAGCAAGTAACTTAGCCAGTTCTGTTTTCCCAACACCAGTCGGACCCGTGAATAGAAAGCAGGCAATGGGCTTGCTCGTATCCCTTAGCCCTACACGGGCCCTACGTATGGCTCGACTCACAGCAGAGACCGCCTCCTCCTGCCCTATTAAACTCCGGCTAAGAGCCTTCTCCAACCCTAAGAGCCGATGAGACTCATCATTACACATTTTGCTCACTCTTATACCCGTCCACTGAGACACCACTTCCTCTATATCCTCCTTCCTCACCACGCAGCTCTTCCCAAGGAGCCCGACTCTTGACCCGGCCTCATCAATCAAGTCGATCGCCTTATCAGGCAGAAAACGTTCGCTTATGTATTGAATTGACAAATCGACCGCACATATAAGAGCCAACTCAGTGTACTCCACTGCATGATGAGTCTCATACTTCCTTTTCAACACTTTCAACACCTCCAAAGCCTCATCCCTACATGGCTCCCAAACATGAATCTTCTGAAACCTCCTCTTCAACGCTGCATCCTTCTCTATATACTCTCTGTACTCCTCCAACGTAGTAGCCCCAATACACTTCAAACAACAAACCAACCTTAATTAGCAAGACAGCACATTTGATTTCATTCTAAGCTCAAACCCAACATCATGTCATATGTACATACCTTTAGTTCCCCTCTAGCAAGTGCAGGTTTGAGAATATTAGCAGCATCAAGAGCAGAACTACCACCTCCGGCCCCAATAATCGTATGCAACTCATCAACGAACAGAATAACGGAGCCCCCACTGCTCTTCACCTCCTCCACCACCTTGATCAGCCTCTCCTCAAACTCTCCGCGATTAGATGCACCAGCAATGAGCCGGGCCATTTCAATGGCAAAAACCTGCATGTGAAATCATCATCCAATCCAATGCATACAAAAGGACACTACTCATTTCTACTAAGTATACATCAGCCAAACCTTCTTCTCAAACAGTTTTTCAGGAACAGAACGATACACAATCTTCGTTGCAAGACCTTCAACAACGACCGTTTTCCCAACACCAGGATCTCCAACCAGACATGCATTGTTCTTTCGTCTCTTACAAAGTACTTGAATCAATCGCTCTATCTCCGCCTCTCGTCCCATCACAGGGTCCAACTTCCCCTGTAGTGTAACATGGCATCATCCTATAAGTACCAGATAAAATACTATTTCAAACAACCAAAGTGCTAACATTTTGAATACTGTCCGTACCAATCTGGCCATGCTTGTCAAGTCTGTTCCATACTTGAGAAGAAATTCAACCTTGAAAGGATAATTCTCCAATCTCTCCATTTTATTTTATTTTTTTACTTGGTATACGTATTTTGGATTGCTTTGATTGCATCACCATTTTCTTGAGGGCTCTATTATTTATAGTCTATAACATTTAATTTCTACCATTAAGTGTGGATACTCAAAGGACATAGATTTTGTGTAAAATTATTCCTCTCTGCTACAAGATTCTGTTCGTGTCCTTAGAATTCTTCTTGTTTACCACATTTCTGTTACTCATCCTTAATTAATTATTAAGTGCCTTTTCATATGTTTGCTATATCAATTTTTTATTTTAATTGTTGGTTCAAACTTATGTTTATTTCCTCTTATATTTCAAATATGGGACAATATCATATACTAATATACATCACTTATTTGAGAATACGAAAGACCGTTTAGTTTTTTTTTAATTTCTTTTGCGCCCAGTGAAGATTAAAAATCAACATAACATAATACTTATGAAATGATCAGTTATCTTAATATATATACTCTGTTGTGTCAATAAATGATATTTTTTTCTTCTTATGAAGTACAATGAATTTCCATTAATCAACTTGAAGTGTTACAATATTACACCATATATACAAATTAGGAGACTCAACAAACATGAAGAGGCTGTGAAGACGTAATATTTGATGAGCAAGAATATCCACATCAACATTTTGGCTCTCTTACTGTATTTTTTTAAATACATCTTCTTTTCTTTTCTTTTTCTTTATATCTTGAGTGTTGTTAAATGTTTAATAAATTTGTTTGTATTATAACTAATCTACTAGAAATTAGTATTTAACGTATGTTGAGTATATGCAATTTAATGTCAAATAATTTCATGGTTTATATATTATTTGAATTTGAATAATTATAAGGTTCATGATTATTTAAATCAACCATAAAATTCAAATACTATACAAACCATTAAAATTTATAAAACTACAGACAACGTTTATGAGATTTTTATTGATCCTTGTTTACAAAAACAGAAGGGCAAGACCCACACTTTGAATACTTGGTTAGAAATTATAATCTACGTGAAAAGAACAGTATGTAAGTGGTGGGACCAATTAAGTAATGATGTTTGAAATTTATTATACTATATTAAATTGATTTAATAGTGGTTGGTCCAATCAATTGAATGATGAATGATTTGATATAAAAGTAAGGATGAAATTTAAAATAAATGTGAGTGAGAATATATAAAATAAACACGATTCAAGTGTTTCATGTGGTAAAATATTAGATGTTTTTTGATGAGATGAAAAGCAAACATCCCATAAATGTTGAGACAAAGACATAGTGGGCCTAATGGGTTGGAATACAAATAAACCCAACGCGAAACGGACTAGGACCATAACCTTAACAAGCTTCACTGTTTGATCCTTAAATTCCAAACCGAAATGATTATTAAATGGGCCCAATTTACTATGTGGCCCAATTTGTTTTCTACACTGCATTTATACTAAAATTGTTATTTAAAATGCAATAATAGTAAATTGTTACCCTATATATATAGTAGAAAGTATTAATAAATACCAAACAGCAAAAGAATACCAAATATAAAAATTATTAATAAATAGTATTACATTTAACTCTAAAAAGTACTGACTATTTTGATAAAAAAACTGTTTTCACCCATTATAAGTATTAATTATTTTTATCCACTATAGTTTTATTAATAATTTTAGCAAATTGTTAATCTATATTTCCTGTGGACCATAACATTACGTAAGGGTTTTTGGATCTTTTTATTTATTCAGAACTATCTTATTATGCTCAAGTGAATACTTAATTAATGTGTACAGATAATTAACATATGTATTAAACTATATGTAGAATTATTGAATTAGTTTTGTGGAGTATTTAATAGAAAAAATAAAAGACATGTGCAGCATATTAAAATAAACATTAAAAAATTATGGACAGCAAATGGCAAGTGGTAACATAAAATGTGGCGCCAAACAAGGGACCATGTTATAACCTGTCTACATCTTTTAATTTCCATGGATATATATATATATATATATATATGCACCTTAATTATTTAATCTTATTTCCCTCTTCTTTATATATATATATATATATCCTTTTCTCTTAAGTAATTTTAACTCTTAGTAACAAATAAAAAGTACACTTAATTCAATGTTGTTTTTAAATTGTTCCAACTTTGATTAATGAATTAAAAAGAATAGTTTCAAAGGCTTATTTTGAATCTATATATAGACATGTTGTTAATGGTCACTATATATTAATTAAATGTTTCAATTTGTTTTCTAATGTCTTCTTTTGTTTTAGAGATGTTGGGTTTTGTTGTTTGCAATATATTGTAACTATTAATTTTATGGGTATTTTATTAATTCTCAGACCCTTGTGATTTGAAAAAAAACTATAGTTCTTAGCTAAGACTTCAAATTCATATTTTTAGTCAATAATGTGACATTTTTTAATCATTATTCTTTCTTACCACCTAACTAGCTTGTACCAGTATAATTTAGGTTGTATCACTCTACTATGTAATAGAAATAGAATTAACATCGTTATTACGTTAATATATTAATTATCTCATAAAAAATCAAAAGATGAAGCACTCCAATTTGATCAATCTTATCATCAAACTCCAGCACTAAACTGAGTAAAAAAATTGAGAAAACAAACAAAAAGGAACATGGAGTTGACTAGCAAATAATAATGGACTAATATTTTATTTATTTGATCAATCATAATAAGGAGGCTGTTGTTTTTGCAGATAATAATGCATAAAAAAATAGTGATGTGAAAATATTCGAATCATTAAAGGTAAATTAATAGAAAAGTAAGAACAGATGCCGGTCTTAATTCTAATTGTATAGCTTATAAGCCCACTTTATTTGTTCTTTTTTCCACTCACACATACACTATATATATACACATACACACACAGAGAGATTGAGAGAGAGAGAGAGATTGAAGTGTTGGAGAAGAAATAGTTGAGTTTGCTCTGGACAAACAGCCTTCTTCTCGAAATGCTCAGATTACTTACCAGGTTTGTTTTTATATATGTTATTTTTATATTCAAAAAAAGAAGAAAAAAGCTGTATTTTTTTTTTTGGTTCTTTTTATTTATAAATAAAATCATATATAGAGCATAAACTGAACATATATAGTAGTATATATATCTAAAAAGAACGATTAATAAATCACAGTCTTTTTTTGTCTTTTTTTGGTGCACTTTGCAGATCAGATCAGTTGAAAAAGGAGATTGCTAATTTCATCAAACCAAGATTTTCTTCAACTTCGATTGTTTCACCTGAAAAACGGTAATAATTTACATTCTTTCTCCTTTGCTTTAATTATTCTCGTCAATTAATGGTATCTGGATTTCCCCTTTAATTTCCCCATGCATTTCTTTTCATGCTCAAACTTTTTTTTTTTTTAATTCTTGATGAGGAAAATAAAAATATATATCCAGAAAAAAGTTGCCTTTTGATTCGATTTTCTTGTTTTTTTTTGCCGTTTTTTGAGGCTTTAATGTTCCATTTATTTATTTATAATTGCTTTTGCATGCCTGATTTTTTTTCATACATATATACTGTTTTATTACATATTTAAATTCAAGAGCTGGACTCCTGTGAGACCGTCTCATGTGCGACGGCATTCGCGCACGGTCGTGTCCTAGGGACACGGTCGACCGTGCGTGAAAACACATACTTATAGATAAAAATCGCATACTTATCTCGACCGTGTCCTGAGACCCGACCGTGCGCCACAGATTGTTCTTAGTTTTCATGCGAGACACAGTCGTGTTCCAGGGCACGGTTGTGGGCGAGGAAAAAAATCACATACTTATAGTGAAAAATCACATACTTATTCTTGAAAAAAACATACTTATACACCAATAGTCGCGCACGGTCGTGTCCTGGGACACGATCGGCCGTGTGCTAATGTCGTCGCATGTGAGACGGTTGCATACGAGTATTTGTGTAAATTCAATATTTGGTGCATGTTATTGCTCCCATCATTTAATACATATATTTCTTATGATGATGGTACAAAAAATATGATATGATAGAAAATAAAATGGAAATTATCCTCACTTATTTTCTTTATCTTTTTTAAAAAAAATTAAAAAAAATTGTCAACGCTGGACAACCTGGCATGTTTTTTTTTTTTTTAGAAAAAATTTAAAAAGGAAAAAAGAGACAATGGCTTTTCAATCTATTACGAAATTAAAAAATGTAAGAAAAAAGGGATTTGATTGAAGAGGATCAGCTTTTGGGGGGACCCCTCCCCTCCCTCTCCCCTCCCTCCACTTTAATTACTCAACCCTAAATTCTTATTTTCTTATTTATCTTCTTTTTTTCAAAATAATAATTAAAACATATTACAATTATTTGATTTGGTTTTGGTAAAAATTATTAGGCAAAAACTTGCGTACCCCCGGTGCACCGTACCCCTAAAGGTATTATTAGTTTAGTATTAGATATATATCCATGAGGTATTATTGATGTATTCATAATGTATTAATGGTATATTTTTGAAGGTATTAGTGATATACTCATAAGGTATTAGTTGCATATTCATAAGGTATTATGTGTATAATTGAAATATATGTTTTAGTGAAGGTATTACTTGTTACATGTTAATGTATTACTCATATTATTTAAAAGTATTACAATAAGTATTTGGGAGCGCGGTGCTCCAGGGGCACGCAAGACCTACTCTTATTATTAATGTTGTATAACTAATACTTTTGAGCCATAAGATACTGCCATTTTTTTAATTAAAAAAAGATATATAGTATTGATATTATCATAGATATATATAACACAAAATTTAGTAGAATTCTTGACAAACCATCTTATCTTATTTTGTGAGACGACTCCAATCAACCACTAAGAATTAAAGTCGAAAATACAAATAGCTCTTTATTTTGAAGTTAGTTTATAAGGATTTTGTTAATCTTTTTTTTCTTCATTTTGTTTTATTTGTATATATTATTTTTTCACCTTATTATTTTTGTTTCTACAATTTGAGAAAACTAGTACATCATTTTCATAGCAAGTAAATGACTTTTTTTTTTTTGGTCACACTCACTTGTCTATTAATTAGTACAATGATTGGTGTTTCCAATTCTTTTTGCCTTTTGTTTTGAATAGAATTCTGATCATTAGATTAAAGTGATTTTTTTTAAATGTTAAAGTCAATATTATAAATCATAATATAATGAAAATGAGTTGCAAATAGCACAAAAATACTAAATGTCTTGGTCTTGCGCAACAGATCATACGTGCTAAAACTTAAGATCAGATTGATTTAATAATGACATGCTTTAAGATATTCAATACTAAATGTTTTATAGGTTAATTACTAGTATTTCAATTGTGAATCACATATAGTATAAATTGTATAAGCTTTGAATTATTTTTATTTTAAAAAATCCTGAAAAATTCAAATAGATATTTGGATGAAAAATTATTAACTCATGAATTTGGATGCAAGAAATAATAAATAACTTGATTGTCATAGCCGGTTTACAATACTAAAAATCTGAATATTTTCAAATTATATGATTACAAAAGAAAAGGATAAATAGATAAACGAATCAAAATCTAAGAGGGTAAAGTTAATTAGGACCCTAAAATACTCCTGAGAAACTATAATACTACCTCCGTCCCAAAATAAATGACGTTTTAGCCTTCTGCACATATATTAAAAAATGTGATAAAAAGTTCAATCTACCCCTATTTAAGTTTAATTAATGAGGAACTTTTATCTCTTTAACACATTTAATTTGAGATGAGTAAATAGGGGCATATTTGGTATATTGCATGTAAATATGCTTTGGAATACGAAAACGACAATTATTTTGGGACAAATTTTAGTTGCTAAAACATCATTTATTTTGGGACGGAGGTAGTATTAATTGATGTCTATCATGAAAAGTATATACTCAAAACTTATTATTATATATCCAACATAATTTTGTATATATTTACATTTTGGGGCCCTCCTATACTTGATTATGGCCTGCCCCAAAAAGGATAAATATTCATTAAATATGCACTCTTGCTACTCTATCCACTGTGGGCACATTACTATGTGTGTCCATTGTTAACGTGTTAGATATTCAGTATATCATTTAATTTTACGTTTCATATAATCAAAGAATGAGTCAATGCTGGACATATTAAGAGTTGTCCAAGGTGAACATTTTAGCATTTTCCCTATATTATGATCTGAAAAACAATTAATATTTCTTGATTAGTAATCCTAGGAATTGTTTGGATTAAATCATTAAACACTAGATTTGCAGATCCAAAGTTGGTAATAACAAATATAATCAGAAGTTAAATTGGGACAAAAACATGCATGGTCGATCAAGTTAATGTGGTGGGGATAAAGTGAACAAAAGCTGTCTCACTATTGCCCAAATAAAGCCTTTGAAAGTTGCAATAAATTAAATGATGATGATGATAAATAACAATAAATAATAATCGGAAATATAAAATTTGGCTCACATAGGGATCATCGTTAAAGTCAACCGGAACTACTAGCAAATAATGTAGTCCACTTGACACGTCCTAGTCTTGTTTTCTTTTTCTTTTTTAAATATGTAAAGTTACCTAGTTTAAATATAAATGTTGTTTTGAACTCGTACATATAAATTAAGAAATGTGGTGAAAAACTTTTCTTTAACATGTTTGATTTGATAGAGTCGATATTCTATACATTTCGTATTATATCTCTCATTTCTAATTAATCACCACAAGTCACGTGTATTTAATAATATTACTAATTAATATGTGGTGTGTATTAAATGTTATATAATATGAAATGTAAAACCAAATGTAACAGAAGATTTAGACTATTGATTTGATATGAGTAAATAATGGTACCTTTTGTGCACTATAAGAAATTAAACATGCATTGAAATAAAAAAAACAACACTTATTTTGAATAATTTATGTAGATAGGTTTTGTATGTAGATAAGTAATTTCGTAAAACGATATTTATTTTAGGGCAAGGAATAGTCCACTTTTTATATAGAGTAATTTTTGTTTAGCTCATAAATTAATATTATATTTTATTCAATTTAATTTGTTAATTCTGAAAATATTAAAAGTATTTAAATTAAATAGTTATATCTTATATGTGAGGGTATATATATTACCCATTGAATATGGCAAGAGATTATATAAGTTGCTCATTAACTAATTTAATTGTTTTCTCCAATAACTTCCTTAATTTAATCATTATGGATAATAAATGAAACAAACGGTATATTAAATTATCTAATTGTTCCATGAATGGTGAATCATATTTGACAAACTATATACTTGCCTCGCAAAAAATAATTCACATTATGTGAGGTATTGTTTTACTTTTTCAATCTTAATTCTCAATTTCACATCAAGCTTTTAACTTTTTGAGTCATTTTTAAGTAGTTATCAACAACCATTTATACCCTTCATTTATTTATTAAACCCGTCATTGAATTTAAAAACCCACTTTGATCTTTGAATCAATAAATTCCTATTCTTTTAAATTATAAATTTATGAACATATATATATATATATATATATATTTTTTTTTTTGAAACAAATGCTGTAGCTATTTACTACAAAACATTAGTGGAGTTATTTATAGTAAAAATCCAAGAAGTGAAACATCATGGTCTGCTCCAAATTAGTATCCATACCCATAAATAGAGGGAGCCCATAAAAATAAAAATAAAAATTTCTTGCCAGACATTCCAAACAAAGCTGATGAGTAGTTGTCAAATAATGTGTTTATTTATAGTTATTAAACAACTACAATTTGTTTATTAATTCAAAAAAAGACACAATGTAACAGTGTTGAAGGCAAAGTAGCCCTCATAACTGGGGGTGCCAGCGGGCTGGGCAAAGCCACGGCCCATTTATTCATCCAACATGGTGCTCGAGTTGTCATTGCCGACATCAATTCCCAATTGGGCCCACAAGTGACCCACGAATTGGGCCCGCAATCCCATTTCGTGCCATGTGACGTCGCCAACGAGGCCCAGATTGCCGATGCCGTCAACCTCACCGTGGCCCGTCACGGCAGGCTCGACATCATGTGCAACAATGCTGGGATCGCGGGCTCACCCTTCCCGCCCAGCATTGTTGACCTTGACCTCAACGAGTACGATCAGGTCATGAATGTTAATGTCCGGGGCACCATTGCTTGTATCAAGCACGCGGCCCGGGTGATGGTGCCCACTGGGTCCGGGTCCATTCTTTGCACCGCGAGTGTTAGCGGGCTCTTGGGCGGGCTCGGCCCACACCCTTACACGGTGTCCAAGTTTGCGATTCCCGGGGTGGTCAGGTCCCTAGCCAGCGAGTTGTGTCGATGTGGGGTCCGGATAAATTGTATCTCACCCTCTCCAATCGCGACGCCGATGGTCGTTGATCAGTTTTCAAGAATTCTTCAAAATGCAACGAGGGAGGAGATTGTCGGGATTATTGGTGGTTTGGGGGAGCTAAAGGGTGCGATCTGTGAAGAAATGGATGTGGCTCGGGCCGCCTTGTTTTTGGCTTCTGACGAAGCAAAATTTATCACGGGCCATAATCTTGTCGTCGATGGAGGATTGACTAGCTTCAAGAATCTTCAATTTCCAAACTTAAGTTGATAGTTCTTATGGATTTCAATTTGACTAGACATGCCAGCCTTATTCTTTTATATTTATTTATTACATTGTATTTGATGATAGACAATATAGATCATTGTTTATTTTAACAAATGTTCAGATGGAATTATATCTATAGATTTGAAAAGCGATACCTAAATCAAAAGAATTGGTTCACGAGCCCAATGAAGAGGAGGAATATCATGTTACATACAAATAAATTAATTCTATTTGGCCCACTTTATTAAAATGTTTTTTTAGTTATATATGTTTTGAGAGATATTAGGAGAAAGAATTGAGCGAAAAAAAGTTATATCGTTGTAGAAAATGAGAATAAGCAGCTCATTTATTGTCTATGGTTTTATACAGCTCATACTTTACTATTCAAAATTACTTTGATGAAAGTATTTCAATTATATTTTTTCTTTAACACTCTTTTTTTTACCAAGTTTAAAATTTTCATCTCTATGTTTTGCTCATGTTTCTCTAAGACAGTTCAACATAATGATTTGGAAAATGATATGTTGCATTTTCATCAGGGATCACTTAATATATTGGAATCTTGAGAAAAACATGTTATTGATCATAGAAAAACTTTGGTGGTATATGCATTTTCAATCATCAAATTTCAATGCAACCTAATTTCATCTTCTCGATGCAAGTTGCATTTTTGTCTTGAATACAAATAGATAATGTTTTGGATAGAGTGGTTTGAAATTCAAACTTTGAAATGAATGAATTGCAAACTCACTCAAGTTAAAGTGGTTGATTTAAAGTCCATCTATATTGTTAAAAATTAGTTTTAAATGAAAATGATCTATCCAAACACAACCAATGAATTTGCAGTCATGGAATTCAAGCCCCTCCAATCCATGCACAATCTTAGGTTCGTTGGATGTAGAACGCAAACCATTAGGAGATCAGATATGTGTTATGATAAATTTTAACAATATGCACTTATGAACCGTTTCATGTAAAGAAAAGTAGATCTAAGGGTTTACCGGTCAATCTCTAATATACCACCGTATTCCCTATAGTAGACATCTTCATATACATTTGATGTAGTTGACACTGTCAGACCATATACGAGTCTTTTTGCGAGAAAAAAAAAAAAGCAAATTATGTCTGAATTGCATCCTTTCATTTCAAGAATCTTGTCTTTGATGATATTATGCTCTTTGGATCAATAAAATGTTATTTGTAACCATTTAGAAAGATAAAGAAGGAAATTACACAAATAACAACCACCATCCATTAGTAGAATAAAAGATATATGGGTAGAGAATCCGACAATAGAGATGAAGATTACATGATATGCAAATATATCCATTAGTGATAGGCTGGCAAAAAGTAGTGAATGGAAGAAAAAGAAAATGAGACAAAATGAGAGTTTAAAGTACTATACTAATTATATGATACATGGTGGTCATGTGTGAAGCAAGAGACATTCTAACCCACATGCTATTGTTGGTGAAAACCATTTCCTCTATTTACACCTCAGTCTCTTCACATAAAATGCTAAAATATCTATGACGGACAGCTTTTAATATGTCAACTGCTGACGTATAATGATCACATTCGTAATTATATGAAAAATGAAATTAATTGATATACTTGATACATGACACGTTAGCAATTGATATATCAATATGTGCACAATGGATTTCATAGCATAGCTGATGTCTTTCAGTCCATCCTTACCTATGATCATATTCCTCTTCTTCATACATATATGTAAATTTTAGAGTAGCACTAAAAGCACCACTTGGATATCTAAGAGCACCACATATTCTAAAAGCACCACACACTATAAAACAACAACTTAAATTATTTCTTTACACACCACACTCATTTCCAATATTACCCTCAAACAAATAAAATAACCTAAGTATTGAAAAAGAAAAGGCAAAAATCCATTCTTAAGAAAAGAACACAATCTTTTAAACTGAAAACATCAAGCAACATTCGGTCATCCTCACTACCATATGTTTAGGATTTGTTATGGGTTAGTGAATTAAGAGTTTAATTTGATAAATTTGTGTGCAAAAATGGTTGTTTTGGGGTGAATTTCTTGAAAAATCAAACATGTGTTTATGGAAAATTCATGCACGATTCGGCCCTGGTCGACCGAACGCGTAGTGAGACGAGCGGGGCGCGCGGCCAAGGCAACCGAATGCACAGCGGGGCACGCGGCCAAGGTAGCCAAACGCACAGGGGTGAGCGCGGCCGGGGCTGCCGAGAAGAACGCCCGTGCCGCGGCGGCTGAATGGCTCTCTTGTGCTTGCAGAGGGGAGGGGGAAAAGTGAGTGGTGCTTGCAGAGGGGAGGGGGCGGGGGGCGGGGGCGACGGGCTGAGGCCAGGGGGTGGGGCGGCGGCGGGGGACTGCTGGAGTTGAGCGGGGGCAGGCGGCGACGGGCTGGAGTTGCAGGGAGGGGGTGGCTGGCTGGATGAAGCTTCTTTTCCCTTTTTGCAGCGGCGGCGGGTGGGTGGGTACTGTTAGAGAAGATGGAGAAGAAGAGCTACTTTTTTTTTTTTAATTTCTTAATAATTTTTATTTTTGATGAAGGATATTTTAGTCTTTTCATATCTTACTAAATTGTATCAAATAATTGTGTGGTGCTTTTAGTTCTACTCAAATTTTATTTTATTATGTTGATTTGAAAACAAATGATGCTGTGCACCAGGTGCACGGGTCTAGATTGGTGCAATTGGGGTGACCCGATCCGGATCTGCGCACCTGGATTTTTTTTTTTTTTTTCGCTTCAGGCTGTTACCTTTATGTTGTAAGGATGTGACCTTTACGTTATATAAGTGTAACCTTTATATATAAATGTTATGACCTTTATGTTCAGTAACTTAGGAAAAAATGAAGATTTTCAGGTTTTTTCGCTTCAGATTAAGACCTTTATGTTGTATTGTTGTAACCTTTATGTACACTTCTTGTGACCTTTATGTACAAATATTATGGCCTTTATAATCCATAACTTTGAAAAAAAATTGAACTTTTCAAAATTCAGTGCAGTTTAAGGATGAATATATGTGCAGCTAATATTACATAAACGTAAATATGTACAAATTTTGCTAAAATTCTTCATTTTTTTTCTAAGTTAGAGTATATAAAGGTCATTACATTTATATATAAATGTCACATTTATATAACATAAATGTCATATAACATAAAAGTAACAACCTGAAGCGAACAAATAAAATTAAAAAAAATAAAAATAAAAATACACGGATCCGGATCAATCCGGACCTGACCCAAATTACATGTGCATCAGTTACACCGGAGACTAACTCTAATTTGAATCTTTTGACAGTGGAGGCTATTAAATTGGAAGATAAATAATTGAATCAGTAACAAACTTTAGTGTGACTTGATTTATCGATGTTAGTTAACTTAAAGTACATAAAAGTTAACAAAAAGACAATTAAAATAATACTATTTGACACTCTAATTAATTAGCCTATGTTAAAATTTGTATACAATAAATACGAAGACGACACATCGCCAGTCAAATTTCAGATAATACTATTCATAACCATGAGTTGCTGCAAATACATTCAGATTTCAGTCAGAATCCAATTCAAACTTCTCTTTTTTCAAAAAGAATATAACTTATCTATATATAAAATAATTTATGGCATCAAATATCACGAGATCTATATATTTTGTCAAATTCATCACTTAATTACGATTTGTTGTTTTTATTATTTAGGATTTTTTTTCCCACTTTTACAATTCAAAGCATATGGACCATTTTCCATTTTTTAAGTTTTTAAAACTAACCATGTACTGTTTTTAATAAAATAATTTAAAGCCTATGTAACTTGGTCCACATAGGACACCACATCAATTACTAATATTTAAAAGTTATGATTGGATTATATTTTTTTCAAAAGTCAAGAATCGTAATAAAAATCATCCAAAATATATATATATAAATAAGTGACAATAAATAAGTGACACTCATTCATGTGTCCCTGGAGCACGGTGCCTCCAATTGGATCACCGTATGGTGTTAGATATATATTCTTCAGGTATCACATGTATGTTCTTAAGATACTACTTACATACTGAACAAAAAATCAATACATTAATGGTGTGTTTGCTTCAAATTATTGATTAGACTAGATTGTATCCATGTGATTATGAATTTTCTTGAATACATGTGATAAACTTATTCATCCATCCTCATGGATAGTCATATTACAAGGTTGAATGATATAATATCGGACTCTTTTTATATCATGGGCTTACATTTTTAAACCAAACAAGTTAATCTTGTGATATGATATCTATCATTCATAATAAAGGCAGGGAAATGGATTCTAAATGTATACACGTAATACCTGAAGAGTATATATCTAATACCTATCATTGAATAAAAAGTAATACCTTAAGGGTGTGTTTGTTTGCCTTTATTGGGGGTGATATATACCATATCAACAAGATTAACTTGTTTGGTTGAAAACTGAAAGCTCATGATATAAAAAGGGCCCGGTAATATATCACCAAATCTTGTGATATGGCTACCCATAAAGATGGATGGATAGCATATCACATGTATTAATGACAATTTATAATCACTTAGATACAATCAAACCTAATCAATAATTTGAAGTAAACGCACCCTAAGAGTATGCACGTGATACTTGAAGAGTATACAATACACACTTTAATATAGAAAAACAATACCTTAAGGGTGTGTTTGCTTCAAATTATTGATTAGACTTGATCGTATTCAAATGATTAAGAATTGTCATTAATACATGTGATAAGCTATCCATCCATCCTTATGGTATCACAAGATTTGGTGATATATTACCGGACCATTTTTATATCATGAACTTTTATTTTTCAACCAAACAAGTTAATCTTGTTGATATGATATATATCACTCCTAATAAAGGCAAGCAAACACACACTAAGAGTATACACGTGATATATGAAGAATACATATGTAACGCCACACATTAGAGCCACAGATCTAAGATTTGTACCCAAAATATATACTCCCTCCGTCCCGGTCCAAGCTACCTACTTGGACTGGGCACGGAACCTAAGAAAATGCAGTTGACTAAGTTACTTTTTGATTAAAAAAGTGTTTTTTATACTTTTTGTTGTTGTTTTTTGACTTTTTGGTTACTTTTTGACTTTTTGGTTACTTTTTTGATTAAAAAAATATTATTTCTTTGCTATTTTGGGGTTGGCAAGTTTGATTGGGACGGACGAAAATGGCAAGTAGGTAGCTTCGAGCGGGACGGAGGTAGTAAGTTTTTACCAAAAAAAAAATGCATCATCGATCTCTGCCACTGAGTTTTGATTAAATTACTAAATCAAGTCCTGATTTGTGAAAATTACAATAAGATTCCTTGGACGACCAAACTTTTAAGATATAATTCTTTTATCCTTAAAACATGTTAATAATATGTTATTAACAAAAAAAAATTGAGTTCAAATCATACTGTCCATAAAAACGGACTGAATCATCGCATGAGATATGTAATTATTTTCGCAACTATAATGTTTGGTTATAAATTTTCACCAATTTTGAAGCTTATTTGACAATTCAATCAAATTTAAATTAGGATAATAGATGTAATTTATTAAAAAACAATTTATTTTAGAAGAAAAAGAATAAAATGAAAAGAAGAAAATGATGAAGAAGGCAAGAGCACATGGTGATGGAGTCGAGAAGTAGGGGGCATATAAGACAAGGATGTTGGGAACCTATTTTTGTCATTTTACGACTGCTTTGGATTACTAATAGTTGCATGCCTGCCACGTGTCCTATCCATTTTATCTCCTCCTTTTTTCCCCTTATTACATTAACATCATCCATTCATTTACTTGTTTCACGTGAAAACACAAACCTTTTTTAATTTTTTCTTCTCATTTTTACCACCTCAATTTTATTTCCATTTACTCCTTCCTCGATTTCAAATTATTCGAATATATTTCTTAAAATAATTTTCATGAGACTGATTAAGAATATTTAGTGGTTATGATCTTATCTAAATTAAATAATTTAAATGATCATGATTTTAATTATTTTAGATTAGTAAAAGATGTTTACCGGTTATATATAGGACATTTCCAGCTGGTGTGCATACAAAAATAATGCAACCTTTTCATTATTCTCATATAGAAATTGATATTTGTCTCCAATAGAATGCATTATTCTTCAAGTAAAAGTAAAATTCATAATATTCAATAAAAATAGAAGAAAATATTTTAATGTAAATTCTACGTTGAATTCAACGCATGGTTGATGATTGAGATAGTTTAGTGTGAACTTTAAAGCATTGTTGGAGTTACATATCGTAAATTTTAAGGATTCAATCCACTGCTGGATATGCTTATAGAGTTTTCGACAAAAGTTATGTTAGTGCTAAAAAAAAGATGAAGATATATAGATTGGAAGAAATTTTTGTTTGTTTCGATAATAAGAAATGCAAATATATATATACAAAAATAAACTTTAATTTATAAAACGACAATTATATAATGTGAAATTAAGTGAGTAATCAATTTGGCATTTATAATTTGTAACTATTCAAATTCACTAACTTATCTCATTTGAATTTTGGTCCTTATCCTATGACATTAGGTAAGTTTATATTGTAATTTATATTGGCTAAAAATAGCCATTTTGAAATTTGTATAATATTAAGTTTATCTTATCATATGATAAGGATTGAGAATCCGAGATCATCATTTTTAGATTTCACGGATTGCTTTGGTTTGTGTTTGGATCAAAAAATATATTTGGATCATATTGATTCAAAATTCATCAATTTCATTTCAACTAATTTTGAATTAATTTGAATAAGTTTTAATCAGATTGACTGTATTTTGGGATACACTTGTTTCAAATTTTATATTTTCAAATCTTTTAGTCCAGACATATCGTATAGAGAATTTAAATTTATACATTTAATTAAGATTAAAAGAAAAGGATCACTCATGTCTCCAACTATCTAAACACAAAAACTTGTTTAAGACAGTCTCACGGATAATTTCCGTGAGATGACTCCTTTTTATTCATGTCCGTTAATTTATATGTGAATTGGGAAGTTTGGGTTGTGGGTCAATCCCTCTCACGTAACATAATCCGTGAGACGGTCTCACACAAGGTATTTAAAATTTTAAACATCAAGTTAGTTTTTAATTAAAATTCTTATCACGTATTTAAAACTTTGAACATCAAGTTAGTTTTGAATTAAAATTCTTATCACCGAAATTCATGTCCAACTACCGCACCATGCAACGATTTCACTTATAGTAGAAAACATACTTGAAATATACTAATAAAAATTAACACATTTATAAAACAGATACTCATAACTGAAAAACATATACTTGTACATGTAAGACTCATTAGGTCGAATCACGTCGCATATGATACTGATAAGGTCGCACAAAAGATTAATTCATTTTTTATAATATCCTGCTATGAATAATGAATTATGAAACATATACTTATATCTGTAAAAAGAAGACGTGACGAGATTGCACAGGAGATCCAACTCCTTTTTATTATGTCCTGCCATAAAAAAATATAAATGAGATTTAATGACTAAAAAAACTTGATACAAATTGAACATTGAGATTTTGCGATACAAATCTAAAGGGAGTATAAGTTTTCTATAATAAGCCGATAAGCGACTCTCGAATATTCTATAGGCGTTCTTTTTGTTTAATATTTAAAAGCGACTCATAAAATTATATTATTATATTTTTTATTTTGATTTTAAAGAAATAAATTAAACTAAATTACAAAATGGTGGCCGTATGAAATTTACATTAGTAAGACTTTCCAATCAAAATTTGGTTAATCTATATTCATTATTAAGTAATGAAAGATTTTGATGTATATCAATTGAATTAATCAATATTTTCTGAAATAAATAAGAGTAGGTTTTAGATGAGATTATCTCATAA
Source organism: Scutellaria baicalensis (assembly GCA_005771605.1). Lineage (NCBI taxonomy): Eukaryota > Viridiplantae > Streptophyta > Magnoliopsida > Lamiales > Lamiaceae > Scutellaria > Scutellaria baicalensis. The sequence goes on along the minus strand of CM016721.1, from coordinate 75,360,871 downwards.
ATTTATTATGTGAGATCGTTCAATCCATAACACACAATTAAAAAATCATATAAAAATATGTAAAAATGAGTTCAATTTATTGATAAAAAGAATTCATCCCAAGTAAACTACTTGTAAGATCGTCTCATATTGACTTTTGTGAATGAATAAATAACTAATATTGTTGTACACAATAGTTTATATTTCTAAGTGAAGGTCCACGACCACAAGTTATCATAATCAAAGTATAACAACACACTAACTTTGTATAGAAATTATATGAAATACTCTAAAGAATATATTTTCGTGCAAAAGAACGTTACCGACTACAATTCAAACTCATTTTTACAAATCAATCTCTACCTTTTAGATTATAGATCTATTATAAACATAATAACAATTATCATTTTATTATTTCAATAACTTAAATTTCAAAACAAGACCATTAATAATTTAACATTGTAAATACCCATGTTTTGCCAGTTAAACCATATAGTATCACACTCTACGTATCATACACGTATTGTTACTAAAACTGCATTGTTTTAATACATAACAGTCAAATACAATAATATATAATACAAACTATTCGACTGACCATATATCTCAGAGTTATATGAAATCGTCCCACGATCATTTTATATGAGACGGTTAGCCAACAACAACCCACAATTCACATATAAATTTATGAAAATGATGTAAAAATAATCAATCTTACGGAAATATATACGACATCATCTCATATAAGTTTTTGTATATCATCAGAACCACACGATTTCGGTAGCGAAAAAGCGGGAGATAGGATTAGATGTAGGGTGGTGCAAGGTGTTTCCAAAATTCAAAAAAGGAGGGCCCTACACACGATAACAACAACATAAATGAAATTTCTATATACCGTGGGCAGTAGGTAAACTTAATTGCTGAATTGATATGGTCAAGTTGTTAGCAATTTAATTTAATTTAATTTAACTTGTTGGAGATGAATAATAGTATGAATATATATATATGTGTGTGCAGAAAAGAAGCAAGAAAGTGTTGGATTTGAGGATGTTAGGTGCGGTGAATAGAAAGTAGTCACGAGGAACTTGACATCTTCATTCAACTAATTTATTCCACGCTACCTATCTTATTTTAGTTGCCACTATTTATGGTTTTTTCTCCTCTTTTCTTTCTACATCCCTCCCTTTTCATTTATTTCCTAACTTTTGAATTCAAATTAGACATTTGAATTAGATAATTTTTATGGAGTTCGAGTTCTGTTAACAAGCTATGTTTTATTGACTTTTTCTAAGTAAGTTAAAGGGAGTGGAAGAGATGGACACGAATAACTAGAAAACTTGCGTCGAACCCAGCCGGTCATCACAATCCATACCTTATAAAGTGGGATATCACTGGAACTACGAGACTCGTAGTTTGTTTTATCGAGTTTGAATTGAGTTACATATTATGAGTTTTTCGGTTCAGTCAAGTTTAACGTCAAAATGGATAATGTATGTCGATTCATCGATTATATAAAGATAATGTAATTGCAGAATTTTTGTACCTGTTCATGTTGTTTAATTTATGATCATTTGTATACTGTGCATACAATGTTATTATAATATATGTGATATTCATGACCTCTCAATATTAAATAAATATTGTTTTAGCCCTACATTTTAATGCCATTATAGGATTCTAAGAAATATTTACTCATATTCTACCTAGATTACCCTCATATTCTTCTCTGAAATAAAATGAGATGGAGTGGGTTATTAGAACTTTAAATAACACAAACATTAATTCATGTGAGAAAATCTCACGTTCGAAACTCATATTTATAGCAGAAAAATATACATTTACAGCTGTAAAATATATACTTATAAAATTCACATATATCCCTGTAAAAACATATCTATAAAACATATATTATAACTGAAAAACACATACATATACCTAACTATAAAAGGTACGCTTGAATCTCATCGCATATGAGATGGTCTCACAAGAAACCAATCCAATAAATAATCAGAATTTTCGTCAACTTTCTTAATCAATACAGAATTTCAAAACAATATTTATTTCAAAACAATGAGAGTAATGAAATAAAATAGGAGATAAAGATAATTTCAGAAAAGATCATATGTTACCCTTGTGTAGATGGTAAAAAAACCTTCACATTATTTGAATTCTTTTATTATTTTTATGTCACACTTAAAACTTCAAAAATTTATGAGAATAAATTGAATAAGTGAACTATATATTCTCCATACTTTATTAGGAACTTTCATGAATAAAGCAGCAAAAAATAGGCAAATCTAGCACCCTCAACCCAGCCACTTTATTATCATTATATGAAAGAAAATAGTAGAGCACTACTAGGCATTGGTACCTACGTAACTTTCCTATTTATCTCCTAATTTATTTTTTGACTCATTTGATTTAGATACCTTAGACTCTTTCCAAAAATAAAATTTGACCCAAATTTAGCTCCTCCTTCCTTCATATATGCTAAACTTTCATAATGCCAGAATGGTTTTATTTTTTCCTTTTAAGAAATTAAAATCATAAAATTTCAGATATATGGTTAAGGATTGAGCAATAATATCAGTTTCTTCTATATTTCTTATTGATAACTTATCAATTATGAAATAAACTATATTCTCAAGTATATCTGTTAGGTGAGTTTGAACTCAAACATATAGTTTGAAATTTGTATGGAATTAATTAATTCTTATTTTATTCTAAATTTACGTTTCATCTCATATTCTAATAACTATCATATATACTTTAAACCCTCCGGTAATAAAGAAATGTGGAATTTCAAACACATTTATACACAATCCAACGAATAAAGTACAAATACACACAAAATCAATAATCCCTTGATGGATTAAAACCGAGATTGGGTGAATTAATTGTGACGTTGTTTGGCTTGTTTAAGGATGACAATGGAATCCACACCAAGACTCAACCTTACTATGGGGCTACTTATTGATTGTGAGGTGGATGCTCACTTCATAATATGTTGGTTTTAACAAATCATGTGAAAAACATATAGAATACACTTGTTTGGTAAAATATAGTAAGTGCAATATTTATAATCTATTTAAATACATAGGTTAATTTTATAAAATGATATAGTATATACAATGTGTATAATGGTTATACTAAAGATGAAATGTGGATCCCACACATGGTTACACGAACATATTATCTTTCTTGTAGCACTTGCTAAACAAGTAAATGATATAGGGTAAAATATAGTAAATACAATTTATATAAAATATATGATTGATCATATTATTATTACCGTCATCATCAAATAGGTGTGCATACAATGATTATACAAAAATTGAAACACAGATTCGCTGAATAGGCTTAGGTCCCAAATACTACTGATCAATTCAAATCCGTGTTACCAAACATTCATTTACCATGTGTGTACTACATTCCAAAACAAGTATATTAGTTTTGGAAATAAAAATGGCCACAAACTAACATATTTTAATAATATTAAAATTACGAAGTTTAAATGTGATATACAGAGGATTCGATCTGTACAACAGACGGAACTCATCACCACACTTGCTAAAAAGAGGTTCAAATTTGGTAAAATATAGTAACTCTAATAACTACAATCCAGAGAAATATATAGATTAACGACATCTAATTCATATACTTACTAAAAATGAAATATGAATTCATTAGGGTTGGATTCCACACATGAACAACCTCAGTTACTAAAAAGATGCTCTCATATTTGATAAAATATAGTAAGTAAAATATTTCCAAAATTAATATAAGAAAAAAGTACATATTAGTGAAGAAAATGAATATTTGAAGGATAATAGAGATATATAGTTCACCACATGTGGAGGTGAAGAGAAGGTAAATAGAATTGTAATTTCAAAGGCCATTGAGATTTTTTGTGTTCTTCCAATCCATGCTGAATGTGGGTAGCATGGACTAAAATGGAGTAATTCACAGATAAACTGTGCGAGGAAATGATTGGTATTCAAACTTCAAATCCCTCTCTCTCTCACCCCCCCTCTCTCTCTCTCTCTTGAATTAGTGGAAAGCAACATACCTTTTTAGCCTACGTCTCTGCATTCTGCAACCCCCTTTTGTGGCCCTTTTGCTGATAAAAGGCGTCCATAATGCTACCCAGGTCCAACGCCGCCGTCTGGATGGACGGAGAAGAAGATGAAGCTATTTCATGGCCGCCGCGCACCTCCCACGCCGACCCTGACGTGTCTCGCGATGAGGAAATGAACGCTTCTCTCTCCTCCTTCAAATCCATGCTTGAAACCGATTGTTTCATCAACAATGCTATCAACGCTCCTAATCCAATGTATCACCCCGAGTTCAGCTCGCTGTTGTTTAATCCCTTGGACTCCTCGTCTTCCTGTTCTCCCTCCCAAGCTTTCCCTCTGGACCCCTCCCATCAGATTTCCTCATTTCTGCCGACTAAATCTGTGCTTCCTTCTCTGTTCAACAATAATTTTGACAATGGCTTCGATTTGGGCTGCGACCCGAATTTCTTCCCTGGGCAGGACTCGGGTTCGGGCTCTGCTCCCGTTTTGATGGGTTTTAATGGGTTTACTTCCCAATTTCAGCCTTGTCCGGAGTTCCCTACCAGTTCCAGGATGCTTCCCTTCTCCGACGACAACGCCGCCGCCATCGGAGGTGCTTCGAACGCATTCAGTTTCGAGGGCTTCGATGGCGGTGCGTTATTCCCCAACAGGTCTAAGCTGTTGAGACCGCTTGAAGTCCTGCCGCCGGTCGGAGCGCAGCCGACGCTCTTCCAGAAGAGGGCGGCGTTGCGGCAGGGCTCCGGATTGCAGAATTTGGGGACTGTGAGCTCGAAGAGCGACGAGGGTTTGACGAGCTTGGATGATACAGGGGGAATGGATTTCGGAAAGAAGAGGAAGAGGAGTTACGAGGATGAATTCGACGACATGGGTGCTGATATGTCGGCTATGAATTACGATTCCGATGAGCCTACTGAGAAATTCGGCGATGGAAACGCCGATAACGGCGGCGATAATTCCAATGCGAATAGCAGCGTAACGGTCGGAGATCAGAAGGGGAAGAAGAAGGGGATGCCGGCGAAGAATTTAATGGCGGAGAGGCGGAGGAGGAAGAAGCTCAACGATAGGCTTTACATGCTTAGATCTGTTGTTCCTAAAATCAGCAAGGTATATGCTCTTCCAATTCAATCATACTATCATTCAATTTGCTTATTTGATTTTGTGCTGTTTAATTTCATTGAATTCTATATGTTATCTATTTTTGGATAGATTCCACATAGTAAAATTCATCATAGTTTGAATGAGATGTGCTTTAGTATGTTTGCTAAATTTGAGTCTAGGTATTCAAGAATGTGGTGTTCTATGCTCATTTGTTGTTTCCTTTTGAAGATGGACAGAGCTTCAATACTTGGGGATGCTATTGATTATCTGAAAGAGCTTTTGCAACGTATAAATGATCTCCACAATGAACTTGAAGCTACGCCTCCTGGATCTGTGATGCATCCTTCGTCGAGCTTCCATCCATTGACCCCAACTCCGCCTACTCTTCCTTATCGCGTCAAGGAAGAACTCTGTGCAAGCTCCACACCCAGCCCCAAGAACCAACCTGCTAGGGTATATTTATATGCACACATTCTTGTGTTAATATCTGAAAGATCAATCTATTCTTGCGTAAATCCTCAGCTTGCTTTTGATATTGCCTGTTGCTGTATTTAATGCACTTTGTTTTGGGAAGTAGTCTTTGAATCAACCATTTATTGGATATCCAATGGCATCTCCACGTTCTTGAGCTTGAAATGAAGAATCATGCCAATTTTTGCTTGCATATAGCTTTCTAGTTTCCCACATGTCTAAGATAGACGTGTAATTCAAGAACTTGGTGATTCATCTCTGAATCCTTAAGATTTGGTCTAATGCATCCATTTATTGAGTTCCTATGATGCTGAAATCTCAGACATGTGAATTTGTTGGGGTTCTCCTTATGAAGTTTCAACATCTTTCTAGATTTTGATCCGCTTATGTTGTGTTGTAGGTTGAAGTAAGGTTGAGAGAAGGTAGGGCTGTAAACATACACATGTTCTGTGCTCGTAGACCTGGTCTCCTTCTCTCCACTATGAGGGCTCTGGACAACCTCGGACTGGACATTCAACAAGCTGTCATCAGCTGTTTCAATGGCTTTGCTTTGGATGTGTTCCGCGCTGAGGTACATTTTTGATTCACTCTATTTCTTTGGAGCTCATAGATTTAGCATTTATTGGTCGTAGAATTTGATGATAATAAGCTATACAGAACTGGCATACACTCTGCCTATAATTGAATTGTGTCTCACATTTCAACGTACAAGAAACTGAGATAAGGTTTGTACAAATGCAGTCCGCGTCAATAAGTGCCCTCCTCATCATGTGTTGGTCGAACAAAACAAATCATGCCTTTTCACTCGAAAGAAGTATATGTGATTAAACTAAATTCAAATAAGTTACCAAGGAGGAAGACTAGAATTTCAGATTTGAACACAAATTGTTTGTTCATCACACACACACACACACACACACACTCTCTCTCTCTCTTGTTTGGTTTGTAGAATGTGAAAAAAGTTGACAAGGTTATGTTGGTGGGGTGAGCAGCAATGCAGGGAAGGGCAGGATGTGTTGCCAGAGCAGATCAAAGCAGTGCTTCTTGATTCAGCTGGATTTCATGGTGTTATGTAGTTTTGCTCTTCTTTTACCACAGACTGTCTACTTTACTAGCTTCCTTCCTTCAACTGCACATTCATATTTCTTCAATCCAACTTCCCAACCACCAATCTACTATTTATTCTTAACATATATCTCTGCGTCACTTTGATTATCTTATTCTAAATTTATTTTTTATTGTTTCAATTATAGTAGCAGAGTAATGAATAAGCCCATGCCCATGAAACAAAGGGACCTAGATCAAGAATTCAACATGCTTGTTTTCCCATTTCTATTTGGTTAAACTTAGTAAATTTTCGTCAAAAAATAAAAAAAACCACTAAATTTGCCTTCAATATGGACCGTTTATTAGATCTATCAACCACAACATGCCACGTCATCCATTTCGTTTGTCCATCCCCATAGGATCTGGTTCGCTTCTCAATATATAAGTTGAAGTTCAAAGAAAAATTATTATATTTTCTTGATAAAAAAGCGACATAAATTTTATTTTATAAAATAACATAATTTGTGTCTAAATGGAGGGGATATCAACTCTTATTAATCCCAGTACTTCACAACAATAAAAATATTTAAATAACGTACGGTATTTTACATGTATAAATTGTGATGACTAGCTAGAGTTTGAAACTGGGCCACTCAAGTTTTTAAATCTTTGTTTCGTCTCTTCTACTCCCTCTAACTCATAGAAAACAACAAATTTTGATTTAAATGTACAATAGTGTTATGCATATTTGTAAAAATAAAATAAAAAATCATGACTTTTTCTAAAAAATACAATTTATCCATACTTTTCAACAATTGTAAAAAAAAAAAAAATTTACGATCTTTATTCACTATTGCAATTTAGACCATATTTATAATTTCTAATAATTGGAGTACTATATTGAATGTCACATCATTTTCAACAAAACAAATACTCCCTCCGTCCCGCTTATCTTTGCCTACTTTCCGTTTTTGGACGTCCCAGCTAACTTTGCCAGCCCAAAAATGGCAACAAAAAAATTACGGCCTTACCCCTCAATTTCTTTCATTTTACTTACTTTACACTCAAAAAGCACACATTAATTACAAAACTGCCACTCAAAAACATTAAAATAAAACATCACATCAAAGTCAACAATTTTTTCTTAGAATTCGTGCCAGTCAGAGGTGGCAAAGATAACCGGGATGGAGGTAGTATAAAGATCAAAATGCAGAATGCAGTAAAACCTCTGTAAATTAATATTGTTGGACCGGAGAATTTTATTAATTTAGAGAGATGTTATATAATCGATAAATTAATAATTTATTAATACATAACTGACCTTCAATATTTCGGGGTTGTATAATCCACTTACAATATACATTAGTTATTGATGACAAATAAATTAAAACACAAGTTTTTAATTACCATTCAAAAAATGTATACTCACATAATCATGTTAATTGAAAGTTTGAATAGCTTTACAAACCGGTCACTCAAAAAGAAGCATTACAAACGACAACAACTATTCATAACTTCTTATTGCAATACGAGAAGACAATGCCGCAACTTTTGGATGCAATTGGAAGAATTAAAGATCAATGTAGATTTGAAGTGAAACAAAAAACAAGTTATAGTTGATTCAATTTTACTAAATTGTCTTAGAATGATCAAGTGGATAACACACATATATATATATATATATATAAAAGATTTTTTTAATAATTATTAATTTATAATTTCGTAGGAACCTGACTTAAATATATACTAGGATTTCCCAAAAAAATAAAATATAATTTTATTATTTAATTGACAGTGTCCAAATTCGAAGTGGTCCCAAGTTGGCACCAGTCAAATTATTAATTTTATTGAGGTTATTAGTTGATAATATTATTTTTTGAAGGTTTTACTGTAAAATCAACACATTCTCAAAAGTTGTAATTTTATATTTAAAAAAAATTAAAGGAATTAACCATAAATTGGCATTTAATATAAAAATCCAAATCCAATTTCCAACCCACTCCGTTTGGCTGCGTCAAACGGTCAACAGTTCATAACCGTGTGTGTGTCCCTCCATAAACAAAAATAAAATAAAATTCTCATTAATCTAGGCCGTCCAATTCTAATCGATCAACGGTAACATTTTACCCCGCCCATTTGCGGCCCACATATATATACCGGCTTTCCTTTTCGATTGGCTACGCCGCACACCTTTTGAGCCATCATTCACATCGCCGCCGCCGACCGCCGTGTCCCGCCGCTTCTCGAACAGGTTCCTCTTACCATGATTTCATTTTTGTTTGTTTTCTTTCAAATATCTGTCTCGATTTCTCCATTTCACTTGATCTCAAACGAAGACTGTTTTGTGTATGTGTATGTGTATGTGTATGTTGTGGATGCTATACTTTGGCCATAAACACATTATTGTTTGTCTTTAGATTTGCACGTCCATACACGAAAATGTGTGTGATTATGTTTGTAAAGTGGTAGATAATGAAGTTTGATGTACTTTAGCTAGTGCAACGTCTATGAAGCCGTGTGTTTCTGTGCGCCATCGTGCTCAAAATGTGGGAAGGAAGTAGTAATTGAATAGTTGTTTGTGGTGTTTCATTTCATTTGGATCGTTATATCATTCCTCAATTTTCAGATTTTTCTCTACCTTTTCTTTTATATTGCGTGGTGTTATTGTAAGATTATACCATTTTGACACCTTGTTATGGAGTTTGCAGGTTTTTTGCTTGCTTATTGGTTGTGCCTTTCGTGGACTATTTGGAAGGAGAGAGTTGCACAGTCAACTCTCTGAGTTGCACAGTCAACTCTCTCTGTTTCTGGATAAATCTGCCATCCATATCTGTTGAAATCTACTGATTCTCTGCATATCGGCTATGGCAACCACATTGCATATATGTAGACCCGTGATTCCATATCTGTCTTCCTCCACGAAAGCTTTAAGCTCTCAACTTATTTGGGGGCAACAGAGACCTCCTCTTCTGGTTGTCTTTCCTTCTTTTTCTGGTCCATGTATATCATTGAATGGTTCCCATGGACCGTTAGCTCTTCATGTAAGTAGTGTGGTGGCTGAGGTTGGTGCACTTGCTAAGTATGATACTGAAGACCATGTTTCAGAACAAATTGCGAACGAGTTTACATGCGTTATGAAGTTTGGTGGTTCTTCTGTTGCTTCTGCGGTTAGAATGAGAGAAATAGCTGAACTTATTCTTAGCTTTCCAGAAGAGAGACCTGTCATTGTTCTTTCTGCTATGGGGAAAACGACCAACAAGCTCTTGCAGGTACTTATTCTACCGTGCTGTCTTATTTCATTTATTTGATTCCTCTTTTCTATTGTCAGTCCTTAAGAAGATTTTGGGTGGCAATGTTGCATTGTTGGCTTGTGTATCAGGCGGGAGAGAATGCAGTCACTTGTGGTGTCCCTAATGTATCCGATCTTGAAGAGCTTGCCTTCATCAAAGATTTGCATTTGAGGTAAGTCCATGTAAAATTCCATTAGTGTTACTGTGTTTAACTTTCTTGTGGAGATATTTTATGGATAACTATAACATCCATCTTCCTATACCAGGACTGTGGATGAGCTTGGAGTAGAAAGATCGATAATTTCAAGTGAGTTTCCATCCAGCTCAATTGAATGTTTGTACAAGAAACCTTGTCTATTATATAATGCAGTTGTTATCTTTAATGGTGGTTCATAAACTATTCCCTCTCTGTATATGGAGGTGTCTATAATAGTCGACCTTACAAAAATAATTGAGTTTTACTTTCTTTAGCATCAATGATCACCTAAGCACTCCCGTTCTTTCATTAACTTAGGAATGCATTATTGCTGTTTGCTAAAGTCCAGCCTCATTTTTATTCTGGACCTGTCCTGTTATCCTTAGCAGTTTCCTGAATAGAGTCCTTCATTCCATTACTACTGATCATCATCAGTATGTTATTCTTTCTTGATTTGATTTTTTATGGCCAACTTTATGCAGAATTTCTCCTTGAGTTGGAACAACTTTTGAATGGAATTGCTATGATGAAAGAGATGACTCCAAGAACTAGGGATTACCTAGTGTCGTTTGGGGAATGTATGTCCACTAGGATTTTTGCAGCTTATTTGAACAAAATTGGAGTTAAAGCTCGCCAAGTATGTCTTTCATTTTTTGTATAAGTTATTTGGTATACATAGAACATCCCATAAAAAAGGATGAACTTTGAGATGCAATAGAATCAACTTGCAGTTTTCTTGATCCGGAAAATGGTTCCAAACAATTTCTTAGTCTCAAGGCCACATAAAGTGATCATTTCACTGTAGATTTCTTCCCTTTCACACTGTTATGCTGCATGGGTATGAACTTTGACAAATGGATAAAGAACTATATTTCAAAAGAATGATGATTCATCAGGTACAAACTACCACTTTGTACTCTCTCACTTCTATGAATTTATCTTAGGATCTTCAAACTAAAGTTTTAAATTGATAAAAGAAATAACTAGTTACTAAAAAGTAAAAACATATGAAACTGTAAAAGAAAAATTCCAAGTAGGCAAAATATGTTAAACAAATTGCTTGTGTGAGTAGGATAGGTCAATATAAAATGCCACTTCACTAATGTTTGATGTTGCATTATTCAGCAGCTAGAGTGTAATAGCGCTTTTTGGATGAGACTGGTTTTAGCAGTTCCTTTTTTGTTATTGTGTGCATTTCCTACTTCCAGGTCCTGAAAGTTTGCTATCTTTGCAGTATGACGCATTTGACATGGGGTTTATAACTACTGATGATTTCACAAATGCGGATATTTTGGAAGCAACTTATCCAGCTGTTGCAAAGAAGTTGCGTGGAGATTGTACTATTGATCCTGCAATACCCATTGTGACTGGCTTCCTTGGGAAGGTTAGCCTTCTGATTCCAGTTCTTCCCCCACCCCCAACACATAACACATCAAAATTAATAAATTAGATGCTTGTGCATGTACATATTCTCACATGAATTCAGGAATAGTGTGACCTAATGTACTTCTGGTTATAGGGTTGTAAAAGTTGTGCTGTGACTACATTGGGGAGAGGAGGTAGTGATTTGACTGCCACAACAATTGGTAAAGCACTGGGGTTGAGGGAAATTCAGGTGATACATCATGTACTGTACTCATTCTGTGCATTTATGTTTATTTAGAAATATAAAATCTCCAAAACATTCCACTTTATTTGAAGTATATATACGTCAAGGAATGTATATCTATGTAACTGCCTAATTATCCTTGTGATTGTGCATCCTTTAAATCTGCACAAAGTACCTATGTTGCTGTGAGCTTTGACATAATATACCTGTTCTATTCTTTGTAGGTGTGGAAAGATGTAGATGGTGTTTTGACATGTGATCCTAACATTTACCCACAAGCAGAGCCAGTGCCTTATCTGACTTTCGATGAGGCAGCTGAACTTGCTTACTTTGGTGCTCAGGTATAATTTTCATGTTTCTGGACATATTTATACTGACATAAACCTCAGGTATAAACCTTGGGCTTTGTTTGTCACATCACTTATAAAATAGATATTCAAAAACAATTTTTTGTTCTTTTAGTTCTCTGGAATGAATAAGAGTTTCATGTTGGAAATGATAGTTGTTCATTTGACTGAGATATTTTCTGTTTCCTATCGCTTGGGTGGGCTGAAGAAGGAACTTTTCTACTTGCTAGCTTTTTGGTTTAAGAATATAGTTTTTATAAATGTTCATTTAACAAGTAGCAGTATAGTATTTGTGTATGATATGTTCCAACTAAATTCATCTGTTTCTTTGGTTTAAAAGGTTCTGCATCCACAATCGATGAGACCTGCTAGGGAGGGTGACATTCCTGTGCGGGTGAAGAACTCGTATAATCCTAAAGCTCCAGGAACCCTAATTACTCAGACAAGAGATATGACAGAGGTTAGCATAATATCATTAAGAAATAAAAGAATTTGATAATAGATGTTTGGTACTGACATGTAATCTTTCATATTTCCAGGCGGAACTAACAAGCATTGTCTTAAAAAGAAGTGTCACAATGTTGGATATTGTTAGCACTAGAATGCTCGGTCAAGTTGGCTTTCTTGCTAAGGTGAAACCATGACGATAATCAAACATCCCTACTACTATCAGTTGCCAGCATGATGGGTATCCCGTTTTTAATGCAGTCTACTTGCTATTGTCCTCATTCAGGTTTTTTCAATTTTTGAGGACTTAGGCATATCTGTGGATGTTGTTGCGACCAGTGAGGTGAGCATTTCATTGACATTGGACCCTTCAAAGCTTTGGAGCAGAGAACTAATCCAACAGGCAAGTGTGCGATTATATTGGGATTCATTTTATCATTAAACATTTCAAAATTTATGTAAAAGATTCATCGTCATGTTTCTCCAGTTTGAAGATCATCTTTCCATTTTTCATGCTGCTCCTTTCTTCTTGAGCAGGAACTAGACCATGTGGTGGAAGAACTTGAAAAAATTGCAGTTGTAAATCTTCTTCAGAATCGATCCATAATATCTCTCATTGGAAATGTTCAAAGATCCTCCCTGATTCTAGAAAAGGTGCTGCTTTACAATTAATTACTTGTACGCTTAGTTTGCATTGTTAGAAGTTTCACTAATAGTGTGATACAGTTAAGTGACAATGATCAATCAAAAAAACAAGAAGTTATATAGAACGTGTTTGCCTGGTAAAACCGAACTTAATGGTTCTTCTATGCTGTTTTCCATATTCTATTGACAAGAACATGCTGTGTTGACTCGTATCCTTGACTCGTTATCCCATCTTAATTCTTCTACAATCACAATTTCTGAGGCCCATATTCTCGTTTGTGATATGTACAGGTTTTCCATGTGCTTCGAACTAATGGAGTAAACGTTCAAATGATTTCTCAAGGTGCTTCAAAAGTGAATATATCTTTGATAGTAAGTGACTGTGAAGCAGAAGAATGCATCAAGGCTCTTCACTCCGCATTTTTTGGAGACCGATCTGACGGAGCTAAATCCGGTAATGGTTCATTATGAAGAAATGCCAAGTCCTTGCCGAGGCCCCAGAAATAGTCACTCATGGAAAATGCATATGCTTTTTTATTGAGTTCCCTTTTGAGTTAGATTTTAGTTGCAATAACATACTAGAGTAGCCTTGTTGTCTGCATAATTTTGTCACTAATGGCAAATTCCTTTTCATTTTTTTTTGAGAGAGAGAGAGAGAGATTTGTATACACAAAATTATATATTAGCTGTACTGTTACTTGATGATTTTGAAATGCAAGAAAAAGGTTATAGTATATTATTAGAGTCACCAGAAAAGGATGCAATGATAGTGATTATACAGAGACTTGGTGCAAACATTATGAAGTGGTTTTCTAGCAATTACTGCTCACAGAATTCTCCTCCCAGAACATCGCAGGCATCCCCCAGCAGCACCCTGCATGAATTTGCTTAGCATAAGCAATTTCTTTATAAACTTTGCTATTTCAATTACTTCTTCATTTACGCCACGTGTATTAAATGACAGAGCTTACGTTTTCGGATCCGTATATTCCAGATACTCCCTTTCAATCGGCTCTGATCCGACTTTGGGCTCATTGGCCTTGACCTCCTCCTCCGGCTTCACTGCCGGATACATTTCAACCAAACAAGCATCTCCACCAACCGTTTCGCATGCTTCTGCTGGAAATACACTGCAAAAAGAGGATATAAATAGTTGATAAGGAATGAAGGTATTAAGGAGCAGAGGTTTTTGGCTGCACTTACGAGGCCACGGAGTTGTAGTTGACTGATTGAGCATTTGATCTGATAGAAGCAAATGTACAAGCATTTGAAGCAGGCAAGTATTTTGGTTGTGAGGTGATGAAGAGAGGTACAGAGGTGGTGGGAAGAAGAGAAGATAAGGTTATTGTTGATTGCATTTTGTTCTCTTCTTCTTAGCTCAACTATGGGATCCATCTCATTTATACTTGTGGCAAAGATATTTTGGATTTGGATAACTCTATCTTTTTTATTTTCTTTTATCTTCTGACAAGGATCATATCATGTTTTCTAATATCGTGGAGTGGCACAATAATATGACACCATCATAAAATAATAAAATATGATAAAAACTTATATAAGTAACACATGGATCAAGAATTCATCCATCATAATTAATCCAGTTAATGGGCCAAAAATTGTATCTGCTTCAGTAGAACTATCTTCGTGTAATGTTAAACCTACAAATATAATAGGTCTAATAAAACGTGAAGATAAATCTAACATAACATTAGTGTAGGTCTAACATAACATAAAAGTATGTGTAATACAATGTAATGATACATGTACAAAATGTGCCAAAATTAAGTTTTTTTAAAATTAAATGTATGAAATTTGGGCAGCAGAAATGTAGGTTTATTATCACGTAGGTCTAACATAACGTAATGGTAGATGTTAAAATTGAAAAAATCAGACACGGAAGAAAAAGAAGAGTAAAGGAGATCAGACAACCCGGATCTAAACTAGGTACATGAATCTCTATCTTTGAACGGATTAGTATATGAACTTATTTCTCACGGGAATTTGAAGACACACCAACATGACTTGGTAATAATACAACTATATTGAATTACGTGGAGAATCTACATGAATGGATTAGCAAAATAAATTGTGATTGCATCTAATTTATTCTTAATTTAAAAAAGATTAGAAAAAACTAGAACAGGTTGTTATGTCTCACAAATTTGATGGTTAATTGAGTCATGACTCATAAAAGAGAAGAGGACATATCGTGAAATATCTTTTACTTTCTTTGTCTCCATTTGGCGCAGTGAAACCACAAATAATCACAATCCATTTATTCAAAAAATATTCGCAAAATCATAACCAAAACAACAACACAACATTATGTTAAAGTGCTTCCTAGCCAAGACGAGACTCCAATGCCAATCAAATTACTTCCACAAATATAGAAATCCTTCTTTGCAATAATTTAAAGATAGCAACAAATCAAATAATTTTTTTAATCCCGCTAAAGTGGGGAAGAAATAATAATTTTGCTCCTCAAACCTCATCATTCAAGCACAATGTAAACCTGGAATTGGGTTCTAAAAAAAATGAACTTAAAAGTACAGCAAATGACAATTATGGTTATGACAAAAGTACATAGAAAATACATACAGAAAATATAGAAAACTAGATAGCAATGAGTTACAAATGATAATAGGCGCTCGAAACTGGAGAACAATTTCTATTCAATAACTCAACATAAGCTAATTTTCTCTATAAATACACGTTTGAACAGAAAAGCCGATCTATCGAAAAAGTATGCCATGGTATTGCCTGATACAGAGCTCCACCTTCGATAAGTCCATGAAAGCTCGAGAGAGGCACAAAACATGACCTAGCAACAAATGCTGATGGGTATCGATTAAGCCCCGTTCCTCAATTTTGTATATGCAAAATTATCAGTCTGAACGACATGATGTAACTGGAGACTCTCCAATTAGTCAAAGAGAGATCTTGATCATCACACTTTATCTTTTGAGGAATGCCTCACACAGACTAGATCATCCAATTTGTTACCATCCATTTTATATAAAGACACACCCTCCATCTGAGTGTAATGATCTCGTGCTGCTTTGCTTAGTTTCTCGAAAGGCATCACTTCCCATTTGTTGTAATTGGAATTTTTTCTGACATCACTCATATCTGGTGATCCAGATACGGGATCACTGCCATACGGACCAGCATTCCCCCACACTTTACAATTATGGAACTGTCCCAAATCACTATCTTGTTCATCCTGGTTCTTTTTCAAGCGCACGGCTGCAGCATGAGCTCTGCTTATTGCTTCTCGACTTGGTATGTCAGACCAATCTTGCTTTCTTTCAGCTCTCATTGGAGAATGGATCCTAATAACCTAGATATGTTTATATTTTATTTTAAGCACACCGACTTGGAAATCGAATATAGATTAGAGACATGATGGCAAGAGCAAAAGAGTGTATGCTTACACCCAGACATTCCAGAAGCTGGTAATAAGCTCTTCCTTGAAGTGGATTGTGTCCTTTCCTTGGTGTTGAGAAGTATCGAGTCCTGAAACATTGCATAAAATTCAATGTACAACGGCTAAGTACAAATAACACAGCAAATTAAGAGAAATTATCAACCAACCATTCGGTATATCCAGGATCCACAGTGAAACCGTAAATGTCAACAATGTCACACATGGAAAGTGCCAGTTCTATTGATTTCATTCCAGTTCCTTTGGCACCTCTACGGAGCACAATACCTTGGAATAGATAAACCGGATTCGGGATTGTCTGCATGGTTTCGATGAAAATTTGACAGAAATGTCATTCAAGGGAATATAAAGATTGAAGAACCTACCATCAGTGTAGAATTCATGGCGAAAACTATTTCAAAGAATCAAAGATCATAATGATGCACTTCTGCTATCTATACATTGAATAATCATTACAAAGTAGCTACCTTTATCATTGCATTGAAATCTCTATGAGTGAGACTTTTGATAATCAGCACTTCGTCATCTGAAACAGATAACCATAAGACTAAATATTGATAATTCCTTCAAAATGATGAATAAATAGGATTCAGTGATTTGGCTATGAGGACTAAGTAATCTTCAAGACTTCAACTAAGTTAAAATACTATGTTTAATAATGAATTCACAACCAGCCAAGTCCTAGAGTGTTCAACCTCTCACATCCAGATTGTTACTCTTGCCTTAATAATTTGCCAAATGTTACTAAGACAAATATCCAGAACAGAGTGACAGGAGGATGAAGAGTGATGAGAGAGAGAGAGAGAGAGAGAGAGAGAACACAAAACATACATATGGAGATGCAATAACTCGGACTTTAAAACAATGTAAAAAACTATATTTTACCTGACCCTTTCAGAATCGGAATCATGTTTCGTGCAGCACCTCTAACTACAAGGCGAAAGTCTCTCTTTAAACCGACATATTTGGCATATTTCTGTATAGCATGAAGGTCAATATTTCAATCAAACTGTAAATTATACACATCCTAAGTTGAGAACACAAAAATCAAAATCAGAAATTTTGATAGTTGCAACTCATGTAAATGTAACAAACCATATTATCAGTTATGCTTTAAACATTAACGAAGTCTAGACTAAAGTAGGAATAATCATTTATGCACCAAGACTGATCAAGTTCTGGCAAAGGTTGCAAGGATTTTTAAGAATGACAGTCCAATTACAAGTTTAACCATGCATATTAATATAATTTTGACATAAGGCTATCAGAACGAATATATATGGGACACATGAGGCAAAATAGATCAACCAGGAAAAAAAGGAACACATACAAGGAAATCTATGACACAACCCGATGCGATATACTTATTTTACCTTATTAACCGGGGCCTCATTATCTCTTATGACTGCATCATGACTATCAATTTCCTTTCCAAATTCTGTCTTTAAGAGATCTCCTGAATTTCCAACAACAGCACAAGTTTGAAACTGGCGAGGATGGAAGGGGGGCTGAGCTGGTAAAAGCACATTAAGATGTTCCTCACAAAGGGTCCTATTGTAGCATTTGTCTGCTCCTCTAAAATAATACAGAAATAGGGGAAAACAAACTTAAATTGAAAGCAAAAGGTTTCAAAATGAATCAAGTCAATAAGTAGAATACAATATGACAGAAACTAGTGGGAGGCTATCAACATACAATTGTGCTATCCTCTTTGGAGCATATTCTAGCCACCCATCAGGCCGTGCATCTAAATACTCTCTTGTCAACACTGTAGTCATATTGCGATACTGCAATACATGATAATTTCTGCTTAATAAATGTACAAAGAGCGAAGAACTTCAACAACTAAATCCATTAACAATGAATAAACCTGTTCCCACAATAGTATTGCTTCACAAACATCATACTTGTATTCCAACGGCTCAAAGATCTTAAATTGCGCATTGTACTGCAAATAGATAGATAAAGTAATGAATATTGACCAGGAGGCACCTCAAATATGATTGGACAAACATTCATGCAAAATAGCAAGAGACCTACCCAGGTGCTATTAGTGCCTTCTGGAAACTTGAGAATCAGATTACAGTGATCTATTATCTGCGCAGTTAGTCCAAGACCTCTGTTTGCCTACAAGAAACATAAACACCAATGACAAATCTATCTTTCAAACCTTGTGAAGAAAAAGCAAGAAATGTGGTGATGAAAAATAATTCTACCACCACCACTGCTGCTGCTGCTACCCAATCAAGAGAACACCATAACTAACATAACTTAATCAAGATCCAAACAATGGTTCAAAACCTGCCTAAAATCAGAATAAGTAAATCCTACAACCTAACACTGACAAAATACAAAGAAAATAAAAAAGTAACAATTGAAAACAAGCTTAGTTAACTACTACTGTAGATCGTAGGTAAAAGACTATTGAGTCATCAAGATCAAGTGTATTGAAATCAGCATGAGGAGAGCGGGAAACTGACCACGCATTGTTGGACGCTCGACTGAAAATCAGACAAAATCCGAACATTAACTCCGTCGATTTTTGGGATTTGCTGGTTGCCTTAAAAATAAGGGAAACGTTTGTGCAGATTACGAGTGAGCAATGCGCCATGTAAGAGAACCAATTGAGTGAAATTGGAGAAGAGGGGAATAACGAGGTACCGGCTGGGAAAGAGAACTGAATGACGAAAATAACCAGAGATAAAATGGCGGCAGCGCAGAGAAGACGTAGGAGAGCAGGCGTCCTCAAGGACGGCTTTCTGAGAGCTCTCATCGCCGGAAAACACTTCTCCGATCGATCGGAATATTGCCTCAATGCATCTGCCAATTTCTTCTCTTCACACTGTAAAAGTGTCGCTGGATGCTTCTCCTTTATTTCACCGATTTAGGGATTCTTATTTTTCTTTCAAGTTCTTAATAACCATGCACTGCACATGCTTCATTTATTCCAATTAATCTATTTCAAAGTATTTAATTTTAGATATCAATAAAAATCAGATAAATTTTGTAAATATAAGAAAATAAGAGATGAATTAAAAGCACCTCACAACATTCTAAGAGCACCACTTCATCTAAGAGCACCACACACAATAATAATCCAACTACAACTTATACCAAGAGCATCACATTTAATTCCAAAATTATCCTTACTCAATAAACAAACTCTAAAATTAAAAAAAATGAAAAAAAGAAGAGGAGTGAAGGAGAGAGACGCCGAAGAGAACAAGTATAGAGAAGGAAGTGGAACCGAAGCAAGAACAATCGATTCGGCCGTTGGAGAAGAGAAGATTTCGGTTGATTCGTCCAAACTTCGATTAAACTGGAACCAACTCATCCAACTCCACAAAGTAGAGCAATAAATTTAAAAGGTTAGTTCATTTTAAAGTTTTGTTTCAATTTTGCAAATTTGTGAGTTGATTTTTGTAGAAAATTGATTTAGTTCTTTAGGTTCTCCTCATGTTCAGCCTCAAGATAGATGCATGCTACAGAAAATGTGATATCCGTTGATGTAATGCCAACCACTTCCAAAAGCGGCATCTTGTATCGATTGGTCTTGTACGTACAATCCATCAACAAGACATTTGGAAAAGCA
Source organism: Scutellaria baicalensis (assembly GCA_005771605.1). Lineage (NCBI taxonomy): Eukaryota > Viridiplantae > Streptophyta > Magnoliopsida > Lamiales > Lamiaceae > Scutellaria > Scutellaria baicalensis. Next base: position 75,340,629 of record CM016721.1, on the reverse strand, counting down.
CGCAACAGGTCGACACTAGTCGGGTGGACATAAAAAAGATCTCTCACCCTATCAGATTTCTCGCATCTGTTCACAAGGTAATAATACTTGTGAAACTCCAATTTCCCCAACAAATATTGCATTTGAGATTGACCGTCATGCTCAACTACTCTATGCTTATGACAGGCATTATAAATAGTCTTTAGGGTGGAGGAATTTTCAACAAATGTCTCTTTCAATGTACTCAATATTTCCTTCGGGGCAACCTTGTTTCTGGACAAGTCGGCCACAAATTGATCTTCAAACGGTGTTAGTCGGCCAGCATATGAATGACCAACCAAGGTCCTACCCATTGGATGGTTGTGAACTCTCGAAACAACCGATAAAGACCATTGTCCGCTCTTGTTCAATTGAAATGCCCTTAGAAGAAACGGACAACCACACTTCTTTGTGGCTGTGTTTCTCCTACTTTTCTTGTGAACGATCTCTAGACTGTCAAGTGAATTAAGTAGATGTTTGACCTTGTTGTGTACACGATACACCCCACCTCTTTCACATCCCAAATCAACCCGAGATCGACGACCTTGATGACCAGAAAGATCAGAACGTACGGCTAATATCACCATATTGTGTCTATGCGCTACAACGTTAATCCAATTCATCATCGAACTCCGAGATTCAAAGACTTGATCTGTGGTGAACTCCTCAGCAAAATCAATCTCAAGATATTGAGGATCTACATCGTCTGAATCCATTGCTTGTTCAACATCCATTGGGTTCGAAAGATATCGATTATCATCGTTCTGCATATGTTCCTGTTATAAACGAGTAAAGAACATCATAAGAACATAAAAAACAGAAATCGTAAATTTTTATATGTCAAAAACGCGACTGTTCGGCCAGGGTGACCGAACAAGCTTCAAAACGTTCGGCCAAGGCTGCCGAACGCCTTACATAGCTATCGGCCAACCCAGTCGAACACACAGCCTTCCATTCGGCCGACTCGGCTGCATGCGCGCTGTAAACTTCGGCCAGCACGGCCGAACATCCTATACTTTGTTTGGTCTATGTTGGCAGAACGGAAACCCTTCAACGCGAATTTTCAAGTTCAAAAAACAAAACAACATTGCTATCTACATTTATGCAAACACTTACATTGTTTGTACTGAATAAATCTTCACTAGCCATTGATGGTTTCTTCACTTACTGATGGGGAAAATGATGAAATTTGTAAGACTTATGTTGCAATTTTTTTTTTTGTAAGATTGTTAATGGAGAAGAAGAGAGTGTGTGTGGTGTCCTTAGTATTTGTTGGTATCCAATTTAAAATATTGTATGATGCCCTTAGCATTTTATGTATGAAGGATATTTTAGTTTTTTCAAAAAAGAAATTATATCAAAAATGTGTGTGGTACTCTTAGAAGGTTGTGTGGTGCTTTTAGTTCATCTAAATAATAATTACTAGATATATACTTGGACTCAGTAAGTATAATAAATAAAGGTGATAAATTACTAGATTCTTTCATGAAATCTCAATTTAACTCAAACTTAAACAACTCAAATTTGACTTATTTAGATGGATTATATTTCATATTTTAATTTATTCCAAGAAAGTTAAATTCTATAACAATTCGAATAAAGTTCTAAAAATATGGTGTGTTAACAGATGTGTCCAAATAAAAATTTAGAATATAAGATATGAAATGAATAGTCACGCAAATCAATGTAGATTAAAATCAACACATATCAGACAAAATTAGTTTGAAACAAAAATGATGAATTTTGTCCATTCAAACGCGGCCAATAGTTATTACCGTGAATTTTAAATCTTTCTTAAAATTCTTGAATCCAAAACAACGTTAATGTTACCTTTGTAGAATGGTGAACCATTTAAACTGTGAAATGAGTGAAGTTTACAGCAAGGTTGGAGATGATACTAGGTAGGTTGTCAAAGAAAAGGAGCAAAACAGATCCAATTCAAATTATATACAGAAATCTCAGCCCCATGTTTTAATCCTACGAGTACAGATCACTGCCTTAAAATTATTGAGAATTTGCCTTCACCATTTTTCAAATATCGAAAACTTTTCTTGCAGTAAACATGTCATCGAAATGAATGATGAACGTTCGAATATCCATGGGAGCGAGCTCCACCACCAGTTTCACAGGATCTACGGCTCGTCCTCTTGTCAATTTGGGTTCTCCATTGGATCCTTCTGCCTTCCACACCAGACGTTTTCTCTCCATCTCCGACCTTTCTTGGTTAGCCGATAAGCTCGTCTCCACAACTTTACCAATCTAACATCAACAAATTGCAAAAGTTAGTAGGAGAAATAGGCAATATATATCGATCATGAAGCTCAGGGAAATCAATGTTTACCTGCTTGCCAGGGAAAAGCTTTTTTAGTTCGACTTGTGTCATCACAGAAAGATCCTTGTCCTCTCCGGTCTAGCAATAGAGGTCGAAGAAGAAATCATATTTTGAAGTATTACACAGAGCCTTCAGAATGTGAGGCAAAATTATGCAAGCGAGTATTGGCATTATAGACTCAAAGCCATCAAATAGTGAAACATTTTAAAAAAGAATCCAAGAACATCATTTGACTTTTTTTTATTCGATGGGGGGTAAATTAAAATTTCATTCATCAAATGTATATAAGACTCACAACCTCGTATAAATGTGCTAAGCGAAGAAGAACCTCTTTATTAGCAAGCTCCTGCATGGTATAAGTAGCAGAATGTTATAACTTGCACGAGATGACATTAAGATGTACACACATTTAGCATAGAGCTTTTACTTGCTTCTGGTGATTCTCTACTTCAAAGCATTAACAAAATAAATTATATCCATAGTCACAAGGATAAGTCAACTCACCTGTAAAGTTATAATAGCCACATTATCAGGTAACCTGTAGGAGTCTATTGCTGAGAAAGTAGGTGAATGAAAAGTCTTCAACATATCTTCATCCTGCAGCAAGAAACTCGATTTAGCCAGTAATAATCAGATAACGAAAATTCAAGCTGTCGTATACCTGTTCAGTGAAGGCTATCAGAAACGGAGAATATATCTCCTGTCCAGCTGAACGACGCCACTTAGCACCCTCTCCAAGTGGATCTATCTTATAGTAATACTTCCCTTGTATCTACAAAGAACGTGAAGAAGTTACTCTATAATCTTAAATGGAGAATCCTATATCTCAGATTTGTGTATATAGAGATTAAAATGAAGGGAAACATTAGAAAAGGGAAGAGGATGAAGGTAAGGGAAAGGGATGGTATGACCATAATAAACATTCATTTGGTAGAATGAACTCACAGTTAATCCCTTGCACTGATTATCAATACAGACTGTTTCATTTAAAGCCTCTGCAACTCCTTTACCATCATCATGAAGCAATCTCCTATATGAGAAGAAACTAGAAATCATAGTGACTCGTGGTAATCAATAGGCAATGGAAGAATGATAAGAGTGGTAATAAACCTGTGAAGCATCAGCTCAATCTGGCCATCCACTAAACTTGAACCCCCCAAGGCTCGATCGACCAATATTGAAAGTTCTTTTTCATTATCTTGAACATAAATTCCAAGATTTATCTGCATTCTTAAAAATGCTGGAATTATTTGGCAGATGTAGAATGAAATAGCTTCCTCTGTCTGAATGCAAATCTATGCGATGAATTTAAAAGCATGAATCCTAGACGTTTGAATAATTGTGAAAAGGCATGTGATATTACTGAACTACTCTTGATTAGTGATGAAAAAGTGTTACATAGGGAAGAGAAAGTTCTTGGACTGAAGAAAACCATTTAGTAGAGATACGTGAATATTTAGATTTATAAATCATCTAAACTACCAAGAACCAAATTCATGTAAACATAAAATACGCGAGCAATGAAATATTATATAATTTAAGTACAATACATATTCTTACAAGAGATATTTTAAATATTTTAAAGTGATTCAACTTCACTAAGACATCTATGGTAGCATTTGATGGTAATATTTTAAGTTAGTTGCATTTGGGGCAGGTTGACATAAACTAAATTTATTATCAGATTAAGTCAGCCAGTACAGCCGGGGGGGGGGGGGGGGGGGTGACTGGGCTTGCAGTCAACTTAGTACAAATAATGCTTAATTATAGAAGGTTAAGAACATTTAAAAATAAGAACATACTGATGATTAAAATAGCAACAGTACGATATAATTAACTTCAGAAATAAGATATAGAATCAAAAGAAAAGTATCAAATAAAATTAAAGAATATGCAACAGAAACTTCCAAAGAAAAATCCACAACCTTATTAAGTTGATAAAGCAAATGACAAAATTCCAAAATGAGCAAATCTTTAACTGATCAACTTCATTTTGATGATGAAAACTTCTTTAACATCATCATATTTGCTTTTTAAGTTAGAATAAACAAAAAATAGTAAGATTCTTATTTGAATTGTTATGACAAGGTAAACTAATAGATAATAAATTTTGAAAACATTAGATTCAATAGGATGTCCGTGATTTCCCCCTATTTCAAATGGCAGAAGCACAGAATAATGATGACAATAGTATTGAATTGCCTGCAAGAGCAACATGGAAATATAAAAAACATGTCTACACTTACAATTCACATAATGCCTCCTAGTTTAAAAGGTTCTTAATGAGAAGAGCATACCGGGTAATAATTTCCAGCAGCAGGTTCATTCACTTTCAGATCCCAATCTGACCTATAATCACGAATCTGCATAGCAGCACAGCCTTTTGTAATGACATGAAAATTGACTGATATAAATTTCAGAAAAAGAATACTTTCATTTTTTTAGTGTAAGATTTTTGGTCGAATATAAACCTAAAATTAGGGAAAACCTAATCTAATATGAATGGAGTTCTGTACAACATACCCTTTTAATAAAATCACGACCATTAGAGTCCGTATAGAAGGTCTTATTGGTCTTCAAGTTAGTTTTGATTTGAGTGGCAACTTCTTTTCCAATTCCATCATTGATAGGAATTGGGCCAACCTGAGACAATAGAACTTAGTTAAACCTACAAACCTTTTATTGCAGAAGAAAGTCCAAACACGTTGTCTGTATCAACATGATCTATGTATATAGTTTAACACTTCAGATGTATGCTTACGATGAACTCAACTTCAACATGATCCTTCCCCTTGTAAAGACGATTGATCTGCAAGGACAAACAAAATTTTATATCAACAAGCAGAGCATCATCTGGAACAAGGTTATGTAAGGGATTCCCGAGAAATGCTCCACAATCTGAAATGCAAGGTTATGGCACGTCGGAGACACACAAACTGGCCTTATGGGGTTTGTTTATGATTTAATTTACTTATTTAGGCTAAGGTGTATAATACGCTAGCTTCACTTGGTAAAGATTAAAGAAAACATGGATCACATTTGGTGCCATGAAGTCGGTCTAGTTCATGGTATCTCTGATATGATTACACGTTTCTGTATCCATACATATAGAAGCTGTTACTTCCCTGACTTTCATTTAAAATAATGACTTTTGTATTCCTAACGTATACAATATCATTGATTAGACTTAGTGTTCAAAATACTGTCCTTTGCTTTCGTTCCTAATATATACAGATTATCAAATCTCCTTAATATACCAAGCATCAAACTGGCAAGAAATGCACCTGATAGATCCATGGATTAATCATCTGGTGAACTTCTTCAATAATTGGTCCACGTATTACTGTCAGAACACCCTGCAATTTTTTAAATATAGTTCAGTTTCTGATCTCAAATTAATTATATTTTTTTGTACTATGGCTCAAGCCTCAAGGCATCATACCTGCTTTTGCGGTTTTATGAGATATGTACCATTGGGTCGGAAGACATATGCTCCAGATGACTTCAGATATATATATATACACATATATATAAGATAGAGAACCATCATTAAAAAGAAAGAAATGCCATCTGAAATGTGAAATTTAAGTCAATGATAGCATAAAAAGAAGATGGAGTTGAATAATGCAGGGATGCATTGATGAACCTGAGGATCTTTATCACTTCCATTGTATCCAGAATAGAAGCTAAATGACTGCTGAATGCTTTCACTGACCTGCAGGTATCAGCGCATGAAGAAATAAGAGAACTATCAGATTCTGTGTCTAAATGCACATTCATTTATACATAAAACATACATCAATAGCTGCTATGAATATTATAAAGTAAAAAATGAACAATTTCACATGAAACTGGCAAGAGATGAGCACCAGAATATCATTATTAGACAATCAGGCATGCATCTTACCCCACTTTTGTGGTTAACATAACTAATCAGTTCCCCTTCTTCAGAAGAAAAGATAAGTTTCAGATGGTCATGACCCAATTCAAAGTTAGATCTATCACCATCTCGATATGATTGTATAGATGATCTTGTTGATCGAGCACCTAGTTTCAATAGCCATAAGAAAGTGTAAAATCAACATAATAAAAATGACATTTTATTTCCGTTGCACAAAAAGAACAAATGAATTTTACCTTTGCTTTGGGCACTGGAAATAGTATATGAACTAAATCCAAGAGGTGGAGCAGATGCAGTAAATGCGAGCCAGTACTTTGGTGTCTTACTTGGCGTGTGGCCCATGTAAGCCTTTACATGATAGTTTCTCAAGCTTACATGAGTATCGGATAAAGGAAGCAGTTGTGATTCAAGAACTCTTCCAGCAGAATCACGAACAGCAATATTTTCAGACATAACCTATAAAAATCTGATCTTAGCACTCAATATATTTTCTACTCTTCAGTCTCAAATATGAAAACTCTGAACATGAACATAGGTTCTATGGAACTACCAAATTGTGCTTTTTATCCAGGAAATAATAGTCTGCCAGTAGAAGACTTCCTGTCTTATTTGTCCAGTAGTACCCTTTAGACTTTCAAGGAATTTATCATTAACATCAAGAAAAATCACCTAAATTGTTTAGATCAAACTTGCAACCTATCTTATAATTATGATCTGGCTAAAAGTTATTACCTTTTACCAGACAATTATATTCAATATGTTAATATGTTCCTATGCTTAGTGGTTCAAGCTAGTTACTAGTTCTATAAAATCCCTAATTTTTGTACATATTGGTGGATACTATTCTGAAAAAATGCTTGATTCCTTAGAATGCATAATTGTAATTGATCATGATAAGATTAGCTAGCTTTTAAAGAATAGCACACTGAATATATGATAGATACTGCAATAATATATACAAATGCCAGTTTATTCATACAAAACACAGTAAGATATTATAACTTCAGAATCCGTATGCCCATATTTTGAGAAAGAAGTATGCTGGAAAAGTAAAAAACTAAAAAAAGTCAGAGCAAGGAGACCAACAGGTATTTGGACAACATCTTCTCTCTCCCATCCAAGAGCATTGTAGACAACGACAATCTAAAACAAGATCAAGAACTTTTAGTCTGCAAACAACACTTCATTAGTTGATAGGTGGAGAAACAGGGGCAAAATTAAGAATTTAAGCTCCTACCAGGTTTTTCCCATTAGAGAGATCAATTTCTGACGGTGGACAGTAACTGATATTCAGAAGTGGACACTGCAAGAGAAGTTACAAATCTCTAAAATAATAACAAACAACAGTAATATTTGCGAAAGTATACGTTAATATCATTTTTGTCCTTGAAATTAAATTTAAATCTTAGCATCTCTAGAGTTCAAAATTTGTTGCACTCCAGATAACTTTCTAGTGGTTTAATGAAAAACAATCATGTAAGCAGAGTACCACTTTTAAGGGACAAAAAGGTCAACACAGAGTTAGAACATTGCCCTTTAGTCTGTTTTTTTTTTTTTTAAACTAAAGTGGAAGAAGAGAAGAAGAAATGTGTAGATACGCATAACTGGGTCGAGTTACAAAAGTTATAGATTGTTTCTATTAATCAATTTAAGAAACCTATACTTAAAAGCACATACAATTTTTTTTAATTCCATATTCTTTCCATACCCCAATGTGTATGATCACGTAATCAGTTTGCAAAAAAAGAGATGCTTTCCAATATATATCTGTGATTACCGAACTTAAAATTAAAAGTTATATAAACTTCGTATTGGACGTATCATCATAATCTAAAGGGTCATACTTGGGAGAATTAACATTTGAATGGACTGTCAAAGTTGTGGACCATATAAATATAAAACAGCAAGCATCTTAGAACTAGTCAAAGAAATCAAGGGACAGGTTTTAAAAATTCAATTGAAGGAAATTATCCATCAATCATATATCTCTCCAGATTCCACAGCTGTGAACACCAGGCGCACTAGCCAAAGGCCATATTCAGCTCTCTTACCTGTTGAAACTTTGTGGTATTATCACATCCACCAGATGACTCAACCAAGCATGCCAGTGATGCTGCAGCCAACTCCTCAGCCTGGAGATATAATGATTACTTTGGATATAGTTTGAAAATGGGCACACTGGAAAGAGTGTTATTTAAAAGAGCAGGTTAAAAGCAATCATTATAATTTGAACCTCCACATAGCCCATGGACAATCTTTTCACATAATCATTAGCGACATGCTGTTGTTCAGTTCCAGTAACTGCATCATGATGCTGCGCAAGTGCCAAAGCATCACCCAGTAAGTCTGTGCTTAGACCAGACCCATCTCTTCCTTTGAAGAACTCAAGTTGCCTTACAGCCTGATTATAGAGAAAGATCCTCGGAATCACAACCACAGTATAGCTCTAAAGAAAATATTTAGTCATTCAATACCATATAATAGCCACTCATCATTCTGACATAGCGCTTGATGGCTGGTCTACTTGTAAAGTACCCAGTCCAGTAACCATGTACATGGTCTGCATATCTGAGCAAATGTATACATCATATTAATATTCACGAGAAGAACCATCAATGCATAATTAGAAAATGAATGGTTTTACATAAATAACTCACGGAAAGAAGTCTTCGGTCTTTATAGGCCAAATACTATCAGTTTTATGTTTTGCATCAGTATATATAGATGGCGTAGAGTACAGTGCATTCACTCGTCCATCCTGATAAGAATTGGATGCAGTAAGTCATTGACATGGTGCATAAGTAATACCCACAAGTCCAATGAATTCATAAGAGCGAGCTAAATTATAATCTAAGCTTTTTAGGATCTCAACTGAGATTCATGTAGAGAACAAATGGTGCCAAGTTTGAGTAACATACAAATCTTTGACTAACATACGTGCATCAAGTTATCTTAGACTAACAAGGGCTCAAATAATTGGCATTATGTGCATATCATGATCTGTAGGTGTACATGATGTACAATATAAATCCTTACAAATACAAGCAAGAACCTTCTACAATTTACGAATAACACCAAAATAGCTTTGAAATAGATCATCAGTGAAGAAACGGAAAAGGATATATTTCTATCACATAACTTTTCTCCAAAGGGCAGATGCAAAAACCACAGAACTGGAATTAATAAAAGGATTTCAACAAATTCTCACCTGAGATGACCCAAGCAAAATATTCATTAGAATTGAAAACAAGTTCAAACTATACTTTTGATGAAAGACCCTTTAGGTCCCATTCAAAGTAGAGTCTAATTACTACTGAGAAGCAAGGGAAAAACATTGGAAACCTAACACACTCACAATGTTAACATAATGAATAAGCTTGTCCATCTGCCGGAACCACGTGTGTGCATATTGATATCTAAAGTCTGTTCCCATGGTCCACATGATGTGGTTTGTCCGAGTTATGTTTGCCTGTAAATTGTACGAGTGCTTACCATTATTATTAAAAACTAGTAAAAGATAAAATAAATAACAAAAAGGAAAAGAAACTAATATAACTCCTGAGAATTTATTTTAGGGGCACAACTTCCATAGGGAACATTACATGTCTCCTTATGAGGGAAAATAACCAAAATACCTGTGACAATGCAGCAGCCACAAAGTCTTCAACTCGCTCTTGAACATTGTAGTCAAACAAATTGATATTGTCCTTCATATTGGAGAAAGGAAAGAAAAGAAACATCATGTAAGTTGTAAAAAAGGACCTGCAGAATCCTAAATAATTAAGCAACAGATTAAGGTTTTTCAACATAATTACTTGAACAATTGGTGAATCGGCGTTAACTTCAAAATAGAAACCTGAAGGTGGCTCATAGTTCTCTGGAAAAACCCCCGTGAAAATCTGAAAATTGAAAATAAGAAATAATAAATTTACTGTTATAATTCCAAAGTAACCATTGGGAAGATGAGCAGCATCCAATTGTTCCATGAGCAACTAAAAATACTCTAATCCATGTGAGCAAACCTGTGCAGAAGAACCAAGGCTCTTAGAGCCCCGCCAAATGACTTCAAGACTCTTCTCAGTTTTACGCTTCTCCCTATCTTGATAGTCAATTCGACAAAAGAAGAGTGAGTCAAATCCAATCTGCAGATAAAAGCAGACCCTAAAATTGATTAATCACCTGTACAGAGTTCTCCCTCAGTAAAATCATCCTAATTAGTTGCACTTAGTATTAAAAGTTCTAAAATGCATTGTTTTCTTCAATAAATAAGTTGGTTCTCAATTCAAGCTCAGGAAACGAAGACTCACTTCTGCTCCTAGCAAGTAAGCCTGTACTGCAGAGTGTCCAAAAGGGTCAATTTGCCACCCAATTCTCGGTGTCACTCCAAACTCCTCTTTAATAAAACGATGTCCCAGAGTTGTTTGATCGATCATGTCAATGTAATGCGTTGCTGCCTCATCATGCATGCACATTCCCCCATTTCTTCAAGAAAAGAGAAGAGAATACTCTCAACTGAAATTCAAAGGTTCTACGTACAATATGGACCAGAAAATGAAAATAGTGATCTTCATCTATGGTTAGTGAGTCGTAATATTTTCAGAGCATTGTTTGTAATCCTGGTTATTAATCACTTATTTCTTATTCTGAAGGTAATGTAACAACTTGAGGAGTTCTAGTGTAATAGTGGCAGCATAAAGAGCATCACCAGCAGTATACAAAATACATTGAATAGCATCAGCAAAAGAACAACAGTTACTTTTAAAATAAAGTGTACATAGGATGATAGGAATACCCTGTATGTATTAGGAAAAATGTTTTATGCTCACTCCACAAGCAAACATATCTTTACCCACACCAACTTTCAAAAACTTCGAAATCAGTCCAATCTCAAGGCCAACATGTACAAAATGAGCAAGAAAAACATATTTTTTTATGAGGTGAGCAAAAACATTTTCCCTTATACATAGTAGGTATAAGTCCCAACACCGCTTTACATGAATTCTAGTTGGCCCGAGCTAACAAGCTGCCGGACAATTTGCTGCACTGTTTCACTCTGGTCCCTCCACCAGCGCTGGAAAAAGGCCTGCATAATGCATGAGGCAAGAAAGATATAGCTACATCAAAAATCAAGCAAAAGAACATCAACTGCCATTAGTAAACTAAATACGCAAAAAGAGACATTGTTATCTAAAACAATGGAGCACAAATTATCGAAATCAAGGAAGCAATTTATTCAAATCCTCGAAACAAAAAGTTGAGCAACCAGTATAACAAGAGATTGGCATCTCAAAATTATGAAATGCTATTGACTGCAAAACCTGTTCAACGTAGATAAATTTCCGATTCTTATCAGCCAATAGAGCAGGAACGAGAGAATCCAAGACATTCTGAACACATGCCCCCTGGATAGAATTGTTGGAGCCGATGTAGTACTGATCGACGGTCTTCAACCATCCGACATCGTCGTGGGTGTGAGGTACCAAATGCACATTGAGCTTGTCGGGGACAATGCCCTGAGAAGTGTTATACACCATGTACTTGCATTCTGCGAGCTCAATCACGCTTCCTAACAGACACACCATGATTAGCACCGCCATTATCTCCACTGGATCTTTACTCTTCTTTTTCATCTTTGGTAAAATACTGGTAAAGCAAGAAGAACCCTAAATTTCTGCGAATTGGAAGTAGACGAGAAATGGAGTGGGTTGGATTTAGCAGAAGTGGGAGAAGAAAGTTGAGTGTTGAATGAAGAGAAAAGTTGGCACCTTTTTCAAAGTGCAACTTGCAATAGACAACGAATATATAAGCGCGGTTGTTTTTTTGCGTTGTTGTATAGTTTACTCCATGTAATACTCCCTTCGTCCCATCTTAACTTGCCTACTTGTTATTTCAATTTGTCTCAACTTAACTTATCAGTCCATAAATTACAACAAAAGTCAAACATTAATATCTCTATATTTCACTCTTATTACAAGAATATCATTCAATTTCACCCCACGCACTAATCTCTCCCATAAATAAAATCTTACAAAATAAAAGGTCAACAAATCTAATGAGTCAGCTACTTTTTTTTAATATTCGTGTCCGGTCAACATAGACAAGCTAAGCCGGGATGAATGAAGTATATTTTTATATCCATCCTGGTTACTTTAGGAGTATTTGTCTTTGTATTTGCATTTTGGGTTGAACTACACAAAAATATCACAAATTTTGGGTCAAAATTAAATTTTAGTATGAATGTTATTCGTAACAACAATGGATTTTTTTTCAACTACAGCATCGATCTCATTTTCCAACACCTAATTACAATAGGATAATTATCAAAATTGGACACGTCTTATAATCAAAACTCATGTTGGCAATTTGGCTATGGAGACACCTCCAACTATGGTGGTGATCTTGCTATTGGGTGAGGTAAAATGAAGTCAGATGTTATAATAAAGAAGAATAACTAAAATCAATAACCAATAAGCAATGCTGTTACAAATAAAAGTTTATATTATAATCAAAACTTAACTAAATATTCATAATTGGGTTTTAAATTAACCCTTGAATACCGACTCTTCTAATGGGAGGCGTATCAGTATGCAAAGTTGAGTATCTAACACAAGAACAATGATTCAACTTCATCTTATCCATTTCTTGATCCCACCCAACAGAAAATAAATGTTTCATTTACAACAACATAATACACACTGGATTATACACCAATATGCCCACATAATGGGATCATGATTATTTCATATTTCAGACCCAAAAACTTTCAGGTAATCCAAGTAGATGATGAAAGTCCGAACCTCCATTGGAGCAAGTTCGACGACGAGCTTGACTGGATCAACAGCTCGTCCTCTAACCACTTGGGCTTCTTCATGAGGGCCTTCTGCCTTCCAGTTTAGCCTCGCCTTCTCCATCTCTCTCCTCTCTTGGTTGGCAGATAAACTCATCTCTGTTACCTTAGCGATCTAGCAAGCAATTTGGAAAACGGACAAATGTTAACTCTCATACGGAGTCCACATTAACATGCTGCGAATGGGTGTAGTTCAAAGATTGAGATGAATCCACATCGAAAATCAGCTAATACACATCGTGATTACCAGTTTAAGAAGAAAGTAATTTGGATTTGGATTACCTTCTTTCCAGGGAAGAGCTTCTTCAGTTCTACAGCAGTTACCACCGAGTAATCTTTATCCTCTCCGGTCTTTGCACATGTCAACAACACGTGCGATAATGAGATTGAGCGTATGAATCAAAAAGTGAACTAAAGAAAATAATGTGAATGCTCAGAGCTACAACCAAGGACTAGGGAAACATATGGTGATCCTCTATGATCATAATTTGAATGAGATCAGAACTGTAAATTGGAACTTTATGATAACCAAAGACTTCCTAGGCTACTGAAAAGTGAAAACAAAGATTAACAGAATTTAGGACCTCATATAGGTGAGCCAGGCGAAGAAGAACTCCGCCACTTTCAAGTTCCTGCAGCATTAAACATATGATTGAGTTCTAGAAGTACTAAAACCATCTAAAAACTTACTCGATTTCACTTCCTTCATAAAACCTGGAGGGTGATCACTGCAATGTTGTTTGGTAAACTATAGGATTGATCAATAGCTGAGAACGTAGTTACGTGGGAACTCAACCAATTATTACCCTCCTGCATGAACAAAACTAATTAGATATCTCTAGAGAAAAACTTCCATCTATATACCAACCAAATAATTTTCTCACCTCTTCAGAAAATGCCAGAAGAAGTGGAGAATAAACCTCTTGTCCAAATGTGCGGCGCCACTTTGCCCCTTCTCCACGCGGATCAATTCTGAGATAGTATTTCCCCCGAACCTGATAAAAGAACAGTATGTTCAGAAATGATTATAAGAAAGCACTTTCCAAAACATAGGCCATTCATTTGAAACTTGTCGTAAGATAATTTGGGGGTGGGGGGTAGGTCCCCAAAAAAAAAAGAATGTGTTGCATAAACAAAGAGCATGTTTACTGATCACAAAGAGTAAACATAGGTAAATGTTACTGGAATATTATACTACCGTCAAACCCTTGCAATTTTGAAGAACACAAGTTTCTTCATTTAGAACCTCACCAACACCTCGAGAGTCATCATTAAGCAGCCTCCTATACAGCAAGAAAAATAAAATATTAAATATATAGGCTATAATGTATTCCAAATGCGAAAGAGCTAAGAACTGGACCAACTTTGAATTGGAAGATATGCATGAAGCAGGAAACAAAACAGCTTCACCATCAAAATGTCTGGAAAATGTTTCAAAATAAGTTAACCTACCTATGAAGCATCAGCTCTATCTGACCATCCACCAAGCTTGACCCACCAACTGCACGGTCCACCAACACAGAAACTTCTCGAGTTTCATCCGCCAGATAAATTCCAAGGTTTATCTACATAACATAGAGATTTTGAAATGCTTTTTAGCTCTTCCAAATCCTGATAGATGCCATCCTTGACACCATTAAAGTAGATCACCTTATGACCACTCAACGAGCTCAAAATATCATAAAGCAGCTAAAAACAGCTATATATAAATTAAATGCTAAGATAAGTGCAAGCTTTAAGAAATAAAAAATGGCATACAGGGTAATAATTGCCGGCAATTGGTTGGTGTACTTCCAGGTCCCAGTCAGCTCTGTAATCTCGAATCTGCAAGGAATCAATTTTAACAGAATCAGATAACAAGTGGTAAATTTTTGCAGATACTTCAAGTTGAGCATTTCTCCCAGCTCCCTGGCTAAAGTTTTTCTCAAGGATCCTAAAAAACCAAATATGAAAAATATACCCTTTTAATGAAGTCACGCCCATTGGAGTCTGTATAAAAAGTCTTGTTCGTGTTCAAGCCAGTACTTATTTGAGCTATTATTTCCTTTCCATATCCATCATCAATGGGTATAGGTCCAATCTGAAATTGAAATCAACATGAGGAAATACAAGTTTTATAGAAGTAATATTAAACCATTCAACTAGCATTTTACAAGGCTACAGGTACACTTACAGTAAACTCAACCTCAGCATGTTCCTTTTCTTTGTAGACCCTGGTGACCTAAAAAAATAAGGTATTAGCTGCTTGACATACAAGGAAGCAGAACCAAGACTGAATCAGTCAAGAACTACATATCTAATACATATAATAATAATAAAGTTTGGCATATTTGTAACTTTAAGAAAAAAGCTGGACAGTTTTGTAACCTAACCAATTATGTTATAAAAAATGATTCATTTATCTAAAACATGAGAATTTTATCGTCCCACACATATATTCTTCTCAGTTAACCATTCCACATACCCTTCTTCCCAAATCTCATCCACGCTCCACAATTCACACGCAGATATTCTTCTCAATTCCTATTCCACATATGTACTTGACTTTTTTCTTAATTTACCATCCCACACAAATACTCTTCTCAATTTACCGTTCCAATTTATCATCCCACACATATATTATTCTCAGGTCTATCTAGTATGAGAATTGTGATAGCGTGAGAATTTTTTTTGTTTATACTAATATAAAATATTAAAAATTGCATTGATTAACATTTATGATTTCTTGAGAACTGGTTTATTGAATATTTTTCATTGTTCCCTTTAATTCATTAATAGAATTTTTTTTCTTTTCTTTCATTCTTTAATAGTGGGTTACAATAGGATTGAATGAGGATTTATCCTATACAATCATATTTTGTAATTTTTAATAAATGACTTGTGAATGGGAAGAATGTATGTGTTGATAAGGGACTTAAATTCTGGAGCATGAATATGTGAATAGAATGATAAATTGATAAAAATGGCAAATGACTGTGTAATGATAAATAGATAAACATAGAAGAAATCTTTGTGAGATGGTAAATTGAGAAGAAAGTGGAAATGCTAAAATGTTCATGGCTGACAACTCTTAATATGTCCACCGACGTGTAATGATCTCATTCTCTTGTTATATGGAAAGTGAAATTAATTGATATGTATGATTTCTAACACGTCTGCGTTTAGCACATATTAATGCGCCCATAGTGGGTAGGGTAGCAGGACTGAAAAGAAAGTTGGTGTATAAAGTGGCAGAAAATTCAGGGTATGGTAATATAAAATCACAGGTGGATTACTAGTTCGGGACTAAAAAGGAAATAATTTGTACGACTATTAGAACCAACTAAAACACTTCTCTATTCTTATTTTTCAATGCTCACCCCCAATAAGGCTGAAATGTGAGAGAGAGAGAGAGAGAGAGAGAGAGAGAGAGAGAGAGAGAGAATGGTAAAGCACCTGATATAACCATGAATTAACCTGCTGGTGCACTTCATCCATTAATGGACCGCGTATCACAGACATGGAAACCTGGAAATAGGAGACACCAAATTTTACTTGCTGACCAAAATCTGACACTCTCAGATGAGATCAAAACCCTTGGATTCATATATTGGTTATTAGACATTTAAATTTGTGAAATAAGATACACTTAAGCAAGGAGCAAACCTGTCCTTCAGGTTCAATTGGGATTGTACCATTTGGACGGAAAATATAGGCCCCAGATGCCTTTGAACAAGAAGCAAGGACTTCAGATAATAGAAATCTTCTAAAGCAATCAAAACTTAAACTTTTTGGCAAATAAACTAAAGGATAAGTGCAAGAGGACATAGTTAACGCTAATGGTTTCTTCAAGGATGTAAACTTACCTGGAAAACTCTGTCAGTGCCATTATAACCAGTGTAATAGCTATAAGATTGCTTGGCTGCTTCAGTGACCTTCACCAGTGAAACAAAAAATTAGTCTGCACGCATTTTGTGCACAAGAAATGTAATAACATCATCTATTTACCAGTGCATTAGTATCGTGTTAGCATTAAGTTTTACTATAAAGCTGTTCCACAAGATGTTCCCCAAAGATTATGATTCAAATCTACCAAAAACATAAAACATCATTCAGTCATTAGAATACTTAATGGGGACAACTTACCGAATTTCTTTTGTTTGTATAACATGTTAGCTTTCCTTCATTCGCAGTGAAGAGTAGCTTTAGATTTCCTTGACCAGCTTCAAATGTTTCTCCAATACCTTTTTCTGGAGTATAAACTTCTGAGATGATTGATTTGGACTCTGATAGGAGATGTAAAGAAGAAACATCAGAACATCACATGACAACAGTCAATCTTCTAACTAAAGTAAACTTATTCATGTCTACCTGTTTTTTTTGCACTCGAGACAACATAGGTGCTGAAACCAAGAGGTGGAACAGATGCTGAAAAGGCAAGCCAATATCTCGCCGAGGAACTGGATGATATACCTAGATATGCCCTGATATGATTGTTCGTTGTCAACAATGAGATGTTCGAAACAGGAAGGAGCTGAGATTTAACCTCTCTTCCATCAGAATCCCGAACAACTAAATTTTCAGAAGAGACCTGCAAAAGATATGACTAATTAGTCACATACTTCTACTCTATAGGGAGCCAGTCAGCCAGGTAAGCATTACCTAAAATCAAGAGGATAACTATGAAAGAGAGATCATGTGCTTCACCAAAATTAAACTTATTTCTAATGTACTTACTGCTGTTGTACAAGAGCATCTGATAACAAGGCAACCTCACAAGTTAGCAATATTTTTATATATATATTGTCGTAAAAATAAAAAATTAAGCATGTGATTGGACGTGTTTCCGTTTTCTTTTTTCATTTTCATGGGAAAATAATGATGTAATATTTTGTTGAATGGACAGTTTGGAAAATAAGTGTGTGATTGGATATAGCAAGAAAATGTAATGACCAGTTAATATGACATGTCTTTTGGAAATTAGGGTGTGAATGGATATTAGTTTTGGAAATGTCTCCTCATATGGTTCCAAAGTGGAATCAATTTATAATTAAGTTTATTGTCCTCTCGAAATATGGGCAATTATCAACAATTGTAAGAATAACATCAGTTACTTACAGGAATTCGGATGACGTCCTGTCTTTTCCATCCTAGAGGATTGTATGTTATTATGACCTAGAAGTAAGAAAACCTTCAAATAATACCAATAGGAAGTAATATACAGTAGAAGGTGGGAGAACAATTCATTTCTTCAGGTGTTAAAAAATACAAGATTGTTGATCCTTACCAAGCTTTTCCCATTGGTGAAATTAGCTTCTGATGGAGGGCAATAACTTATGTTGAGCAGAGGACACTAACCAAAAAAGAAAAGCACATATTGATATCAGAATATAGTAAGCTTTCCTGCTCAAATCGTGAACTTGCACAAAAAGGGAAAAGGAGAAATAATCAACTATTAATGGTATCGAGAGAAAAAACCAATACTTTTGAGATTTTCATAAATTGATTGGAAGGAACGGGAAAAAAGAATAATCTCAATTGCAATCGACTGACTACTTAATGACTGCATACTCTAAGTTTGTCCCAGAACCATTCAAATTTCCATGAGCATATTGCACTGAAGCAGTAAACTTTCTGTTATTATTAGACATATAATATGCACTAGATTTCCTAATAGTTAACAAATCACACGACTAATGATATAAAATATATCGTCCAGACACTACAAAACCACAATGAAGGAGAATCCATAATCAAAGAGAACCCAACGCAAAACAGAGAAACATGTACTTGCCTGCTGAAATTCAGGGACTGAATCTGTGTGCATAGGATTCAATATTGGCCTTGTTAACATGGCCAATGATGATGCAACGACTTTCTCGGCCTGAAAATTTAAACCAAACAGAGAGGAATTTAGCAGTATATGATAACAGCAAAAAAAAGTCTAATGATGGAAGCAAGCATACGTACTATCCCAGAGGTGAAGGAAATGAGAACAAAAAAACTCCTAAAAAAATATTCCAAGGTCTGAACACTTTTCAACTGAGACGTGGACATACCTCTTTATAACCAATTGAGAGACGCAAAGCATAATCAGCAGCCACGTGCTGTCTTTCTGTCCCACTTACTGCATCATGATGTTGAGCTATAGCCAAAGCATCAGCCAAAGTATCGGTGCCTGGTCCAGAACCATTCCTGCCTTTGAAGAACTCCAATTGCCTTGCTGCCTAAAATTCAAGCCCATAAATGACTCTGGCTATGGAAACCTGGGATAAATACTCAGGTGCACGTATTGCATCCACACATACAGAATCCAAGTAAAAGGTCCAAAAACTTACTAAATAGTAACCACTCAGCACTCTAACATATCCTTTCAAGCCTGGCCTACTGGTAAAGTAGCCAGTCCAGTATGCATTCTCCCTATCTGCATACCTGCAAATTATAGTAACCATTTGTGCCAAATGTTACTTCAGATAAGCCTTTCAGCGGTTGATTTTCAATCGTAAGAAGAGCACTCACGGGAAAAAGTCACCAGTTTTCAAAGGCCATTTCTCATTTGCTGCATATTTTGCATCAGTGTAGATAGATGGCGTAGAATACAGTGCATTAACACGGCCGTCCTGACAAGAAAAAGGACAGCCTGAGAACACAGTTCTGAGAGATAAACGTACAGTTGAATGGTATATGAATAGGAATCTACGAAGTGAGGAATAATACCAGATTCACATAGTGAATGAACTTGTCCATCTGCCTAAACCATGAAACTGCATATTGGTAACGAAAATCAGTTCCCATATTCCACATTATGTGATTTGTCCTTGTTAGATTTGCCTGCAATGAAAAGAGGTGTCAGCTAATTAAATACCAAAAACACAAAAGGTAGACAAGATTAAAAATGAAAAGATATGAAATTCCATAGCTTTAAGCCATCCCTCAATTTCAACACTGCCTTATCTTAGAACATTTGTTCCTAATCTCCCCTAATATCTGGCTTCCTAGCAAATCACACACATGCATGCACATTGCTAACACTGACAAAACAGAGAATTGTAACTTTAGGATCTAAGTGCTGTGAGAAGCTAAGACAATCATGATTCATGCATGGTACCTGTGCTACAGCAGCTGCGACAAAATCATCCACTCTCTGTTGCACATTATAATCAAAAAGGAGATAATCGTCCTGAATTTAACCCTTGCATTAATAAAAGTTTGAAGGACACTAAACCCAAAAGAATGTAATTTCCATTATGAATGATATACAACCTGAATAGGATCGGACACATCGTTTATTTCAAAAGTAAAGCCATCTGGTGGATCATAGTGGACTGGAAATATTCCTGTGAATATCTGGAAATGTCTCACAACAGAAAGTCAGAACTTTTACTTCAACAATTTATGCATGTGAACAACAACAACATCTGCCAGATGTATTGAAATGAGAAAGTGAAAGTAACAGTCCCAATACAAGTTAAAGAATCTAGAAAATCGGGGACGGACTTCTGAAAAACACCTGAGAAGAGGAACCCAGGGACCTTGAGCCTCTCCATATAACTTCAAGAGTTTTATCACTTCTTCGCTTAGCTCTATCTTGGTAATCAATTCGAGCAAAGAAGAGGGAATCGAACCCCATCTGCAACATGATAATTTAGCAAAATGAAATCAAATATTTTCTACTGTATGAATGAATAACTGGTTCTTATCAAATGCATTCTGAAATGATTTGAATTCTATTAGTTCATATCTTCAGCAAAACCAGACTCCAAAAATAGTAACTCTTTCTACTAAATAACCTTACTTCAGATAAAAGAAAAATGCATGAAATATTGACAAATCAAAAGAACTTCACTCAATGGATACCTCTGCGCCAAGCAAATAAGCCTGAACTGCAGAATGTCCAAAAGGATCTATTTGCCACCCAATTCTTGGTTTTTTTCCAAACTCATCGAGGATGAAACGATGGCCTAGAGTTGTCTGATCAATCAAGTCAACGTAATGCGGGGTTGCCTCATCATGCATGCACATTCCCCCATTTCTGATCATAAATAAAAGACATACTTTAACTTAGATCAACAGATTCAACAAAAACAATACAGTATCAACTCCAATATCAAACGGATTAAGCGTTTGAGGATGATGCATACATGAATTCAAGTTGACCAGAATCAACAAGCCGTTTGACTTTAGCTTTGAGAGCATCACTCTGCTGTCTCCACCATCTCTGAAAGAATGCCTGATCAAAGAACCACCAATTTCTAACCGCATCAAAACGTCAAAGAACCACCAATTTCTAACCGCATCAAAACGGAAAAGAGCACAAGATAGTTGTATCTACCAGCAATAATTAGAAATCAAAAGTAAAATTACCATCTCAACATAAATGAACTTCCGATTCTCATCATCAAACAAAGCAGAGATCACGGAATCCAACACGTTCTGAACACATGCCCCCTGAGGTGAAAAAAGAAACGCGATTAAGCAAACCAACATTTAGCAACTCCAACATTAACAAAATGCAGTACCCGAATAGAATTGTTGGCGCCGGCGTAGTACTGATCGACGGTCTTGAGCCATCCGACGTCGTCGTGAGAGTGCGGCACCAGATGGACGTTAATTTTTCCGGGGACAATGCCGGAGGTGGTGTTGTAAGCGATGTAGGCGGAGTCAACAGAGCATATTCCGGCGAATATTGCGGCGATGGTGAAGAAAACGAGGTTTCTGAGCTCCATGGAGCAGCGAGTTGCAGAAAAGGGGAGTGTAGTGTGTGTGTATATTGGTGATGAATTCTTCACTTGAGAGCAAAGCAACAATCGATTGCTAGTCTTTCCATTAAGCAACTGCTACTGCAATGGCGACTTCGGAGAAGAAAGAGTATCGGACCACGCTTCTTTGCTGGCTCGGCTCCTTTTTTTTTTACTCTGGAAAAATGGATTATTATTTCTCTTCCTTTTTTTTTTTCTCTCTTCTTTTTTAGCCTAAAAAATAACTAAAAACTTTATAAATATTATAGTATAATAATAATAGGGTAAAATGATGTGTTGTTACCTGTTTGACATCTTAACTTTGCGTCATGTCTTTGCATCTTATCTAACATGACACCTTAGTTTTGTTTATTTTGAAAGAAAAAAATAACATCATGATTATTAATTACTACATTAATCCATGATAAAAATAATTGTAATTGAAAATTTGATAATGTTATTATACTTACATTGTTGTTAGTTATAATTGATCTAATAGATATCACATTTCCTCATTTTGTTATACAGTCCATAAATTTTCTATCATGTCACGCCCACAAATTTTCTGTACACAAACCATGTATCTAGCATCTAAAATTTCACCTGAAAATTATTAGATATTCAAATGTAACTAATTATTTGAGGGGAAATGTGTTTTAAGAAACATAAGTTTTTTTTTTCTAGTTTTGGAAGATAAATTAATGAATAAAAATATAGTATTTCAAATGAAATTTCATATAAAAAGACGCGGCGAGTGGCGAGTCGAGAGAGAGAGATGTGTCACTACTCAGTACTCACTGTTCTTATCCAAACTAGGGGATCCCACTTTCCAATATAATTATATGCTCCATTAACTAATTGATTAAGATTTCTCACTTGAGAGACAAATTCAAGTATGTGTTTTTTTAATTATACTTATAAGTATCTATAATTTAAATGTGTCGTTTTGCAGATATAACATGCATTCTAAATATGTCTTTCGTAATTATAAGTGTATTATTTTCTGCTATAAACATATTTATATCATGCATTCTAATGTGTATTTCATAATTATAAGTGTATTATTTTCTGCTATAAACATATTTGTTATACAATAAAATGTAAATATGTCCGTCAGACGATGCAGTAGAGGTACGTGAGTTTTTTGGTTAATTAATTTATTAAACTGGGGTTTGGACTTTAGATGCTAATTGTAGAATCTTTCTAATTTTTTGAGTAATTAATTTATTAAACTGGGGTTTGGACTTAAGTGAGACCATTGCAGTATAGTCTATGTGCAACTTTTGTGTTATAGTTAACCCAACAAACAATCCAAGAGATGGGCAAAGTTTGGCTTATTGTTGGAAGTGATGAAGGGCTCCCTACTCTAACCTTGTTAGGAGATGATAAAGGTTTGTAGGTTAAACCATCCTAGCTTGCTAATTGTAGAATCTTTCTAAAGGATAAGACTAAACTATAACTAACACATTTTTTAAAACCAAAGAAACTTACATATGAGAAGATCAAATCCATATAAGTCACATCTTTTTTTCATGAGTTAATTTCTATTTTATGAGTTATAAATATTGTAAATTGTGATATCTTTTTAGTTATTTTTAAAAGGTAAATTTTCAAAAATCATACTCTTAAGAAACTACAGCTTCTAATATTTTATGAGTTATAAATATTGTAAATTTTGATATCTTTTTAGTTATTTTTAGGTAAATTTTCAAAAATCATACTCCTAAGAAACTACAGCTTCTAATAAAATCATCCAATATGACTTACACAAGTACCTTGTAGCTTAAGTGATATCCTAGTTTATTATACAAATTGCGATGATTCGAATTCAAATTCGGGACACGTATTTCTTATCCCCTCCCTTCCTCGACTTCCAAGCTTATTATAAAGTTAAAAAAAAAAAAAACATGACTTATATAAGTAAAATACATATTTCAAACTAATTAATAATATTTATAATATACTAGTACTCACACCCGCGCAATGCGCGTTTTGTGATATAATGTTGGTAAATATTAATTATTTCATAATATAGTGTAAGTAATTTTAGTATACAAAGACAATATAATATTTAATAACTAAGAAAGTATAAATGTGTTTAAGATAATTCAATTCACAACAATATATTGATATTATACAAATCCAATTCACTAATCTATAATTAATACTTAAAACAAAAGTATAAATTAATACGACATTGATCATTACAATTTAAGCTCAACACATAATCAAAATGTAGTAGTAGTCTACAATCATGATGATGACAATATAATTAGAAACTAAGCATATAATTTAAATAACCAGGTGAGCCATATAAATTCAAAACGTACACTCTCATATAAAAATATACGAAGTCATAAGTGTAAAGTAAAAGACTAAATTTTATTTGATTATGAGATATTTATAATTTAAAAAATATTTAAGATAATATATAATTCAGACTAAATACATATTATATATACATATATGTATATACACACATCTTTAATAGTGTTATATTTATTTATTAATTTATATTATTATGATATAAATTATCCCCATGCAAATTAATATTTATTATTGATATTGTTTGGATATCTTTGTTGATTTTTTTATAAATTCTTCAATAAATATTAATTTAATTAAGATCGATAAAATGAGAATAAATTAATATAATATTTATATTATTAGATCAAATGAATTAAATAGTTAAAAAATGCAAATAAAAAAATTTGTTGATGGGACACTTACAAATTTTATTTAAAAAAATACTTAGAATGACTTATAATTTAACACTAAATACATTATATATACATATATGTTAATAAACGCATCTCTAATAGTGTTACACTTATTTATAAATTATATTTATATTAAATATGATACAATTATCCCCAAACAAATTAATATTTATTATTGAAATTATTGTTTGAACATTATCTATCGTTGGTGTATAAGAAATTATTCAATAAAAATAGTTTAATTAGTATAAGAATAAACTAATACAATATATATATATATATATATTATAAATTGAATAGATTAAATAATAAAAAATGCAAAATAAAAATATTGTTGATGTGACACTTTTTTGTTGAGAAAATAGTATTTCTGTAAACTATCTCAAATTTTTCCTCTATTATTGTAGTATAAAAATATATAGATAAATTTATCTATTTACTTTGTCTTTTGAGTTTCTATACAATAAATATAAAATTAAATGTATTAAATATTAATATTTATGTATTTGTTTATTAATAAATTAAAAATAAAAGTTATTAATAATTTCTTAAAATGGAAATATTTAATAAATAAGGCATTTATTGTAACTATTTTTGACAAAATATTCTGTTTATATATATAGATTTCATGATAAACAGAGTGAATAATAGTAATTCATATGAACAAAACAAATACTCAACACAGGAATAGTTAAGCCTAATAGCAAAGCATCTCAACGTTGGGCCTAATACTTTTCATTTTCTTTGAATTATATGTTGTCCTGTTTAAGCTATCTGACTAAAATGAAGCCTTACAGCACTAAGTAGGCAAATAAACAGTTTACACCCTGGAATCGAGAAAACAGCATCACTCTAGCTCAGCTTCATTCATCATTAAAAAAAAAAAAAAAACCTACAAAATTTTGGTGCTATTGTACATAATAATGGACATCTATGGTAGGATATTAATTTCCTCCACACTAGATTACCTATATTTTCTTTCTGTAAATTCAAGAACCAAGGAGGATAGAAGATTTTTTTAATAAGCTCTGCATGAGTGAAGATGAGGGGATAAGAAATACAAATAGCTTGCTTGTTCCGGGTTCAAACCGAGTCATCACAATCTGCACCATAAGGTGGATACGACTTGAGCTACAAGCTCGTGGTGATAGAGCATAGTAGATAAGTGAGGAAAATGGAGAATCCAGATATTTGTTTCTCTCCCTTGCTGCAATCTGTACTACAGCACATTTATCTCTCAGTGTGGCATCTCATCACCATGGGCCTCATCCCCAATTGAAACTTGGGACTCAAAATAGTTTGGCTCCGGACGAGGAAACAATAGCTTGAGCCGGAAAGCATCAACACCGTTCAAGTAGTATCGGAAAAGCCTCTTGGCTCTAATGAACCCTAGACGACCATAGAGTGCAAGTGCTCCTTTATTTGTAACTTCAGCTTCCAATGTTACCTGTTAAACAATGCAGAAAGCAGAATTAGTGTTTTCAAGCAGTTGACATGTCATGAAAAATTAAACCACGGACAAGAGGCAACTAAATCACATCCTTGGATTCTATTCGGTAATTGACAACAAAAGTTCAAAAAGATAGCTGCTGCTTCTCAAATCTAATATGAAAAACTGAAAGGGAAAAAGGTCGATATGATTTTGGATAGTGTATATTTGAATTGCAGATTGCATGCATAAGGAAGAGTTTAGATTGTGGTTTTGAAGAACAAATATGAAAAAGTGAATCACCTGGATATAGAATAGTAAATAACCATGATATCATATCTAGCTTCTAGCTTAGGAATTGAAGCTGTGTAAAAGCAATACAGAAAATCTGCAGTCTCAGAGATGATGCTACACCGAGTGCAATTCACTAGGTGCATTGTCTATATATTAGCAAATAGACATGGATGTATTTGAGCAATTGTGTGTGAAAGAATGACATACTTAGCATCTTCTGATGAATTTATGTAGCATCATAAAAACGCCAACAAAAAGAAAATGTTTATCAAGTGAGGGACATACCTCCTCACAACCTGATTCCATCATCACTTTAATTGACCTACTAACAAGTTCAGTTGCTGCAAAACGAACAAAGGTATTTCATTTTATGATAAGCGAGCAGTAATCACTAATTAACTAACTCACTTCAATGAAGTTTCGTTGAATATGCATGTAGTTTAAGAAGAACTCGAGAACTGATAAATGGTAGCAGTACATGGCAATCAAGTTGGGATAGTTGGTGATATGGCATTTCTTGGAAAATAATCTAAACCCATTTCAAATCAGAATTCTTCTCTGTAACTAAGCTAAGTTTTGATTCTCTTTTCAAGTTCTATGTGTTACAACATGTGAATTGATGTAGTTCTCACTATCCATAAACAAACCCATAAGATACATACATGCAAAAAATGCTAGATATGATAATGTAGCATCATCGTAGGATCAAGGAAGGCATAGTGCAACTACATACCAATGCCTCTGCCTCTGTAAGGACTGAGAACAACAAGCATGGCGATATATCCTCTGAAAGTATGCCGATGATCTCCCATCTTGCATACCACCGTACCCACGCATTTTCCTTTATGAAATGCCTGCAATTGAGTAACAACCAACATTCAACTAATCAATCGAACAACCCCAAACCCCAATTGAGAGTTACAAGCGGAGAAAAGGACTTCCAATCGGTCAATTGAATAACCAAAAACCCTAATTTAAATTCCAAGCAGAGAAAGAGGGAGTTACGAGGAAAGAAAGATGGGGCCAGAGATAAACGAAGTATCTATAGGTGAAGATGGAATATGGTTCGCTGAGCTCCTGATCCACCAGATTCATAATCAGTGGGAGATGATGCTCGCCGCCGTAACTCACGTACTCAATTTCCTCCGCCTCTGCCTCCGCCATATAAACCTAGCTCCGCCGCCGTTGCCTGTCGTTTCGGCTGGGTTCCAAGGCAGACTTTATAAAGAGAGAATCATGAATTTGTGGAAACACGAGGGAAAATTAGAATATATATATATATATATATATATATATCTTTATATATATAAAACAATAACCACAAGTGCCACATGACACTCTTATAGAGCTTGGACAATTAATTCTAACATTAAATGTTTGTTTTTCCTTTTTTGTATTTAAATAAATTGTCTTATAAATATAATTGTCTTTTACATATATATGTACATATAATTACTACATATATAAGTAAAAAATTAAAATACCAATAAAAGTTATTGATAATTTTCTCAAACTATAAAAAATAATTCATAATATAATAAATTAACCAATTTTCTAAATGTGACAATTTATCATTTTATATATGTATAAAATCTTTATATATAAAACTACCTAAACCAAAAGTAATTATAAAACTACATTATATATAAAATCTTTATACATAAAACTACATAATATTTAAATAGTAAATAATATTAACTAAAACTACATTATATTGCATATATTATGTATAAAAAAAGGACCAAAAGTGCCACATGACACTCATACAAAACTTGGACAATTAATTCTCACATGAAATGTTTTTTTTCCTATTTAAACAAAATTATTTTATAAATGTAGATATCTTTTGGATTCATATAAAGATTTTTATATATATATATATATATAATTAAAAAAATTAAAATATTGAAAAAGATTATTGATAATTTTTTCAGTACAAACTAAAAAAAAAAAAAAAACTTTTTTCCTATAAATTTTCTTTTGCTTTAATAAATTAACCAAATTTTTCAAATGCGACAATCTATCATTTTATACATGTAAGATTTTTTTCTTCACTAGAAAAAAGTAATATTTAAGTATTATTTAATATTGTTAATATGTAGACAGTATATATAATTTATTTACACACACATATATATATATATATATATAAAAGAAGGACAAAAAAATGCCACATGAGACTCATACAAAGCTCGAACAATTAATTCTCACATTAAATGTTTTTTCTATTTAAATAAAGTATCTTATAAATATAGATATCTTTTAAATATATAGATTAATATATGTGTATATATTTATATATAATTAAAAAAATTAAAATATCAAAAAAGATTATTGATAATTTTTTCAATACAAACTAAAAAAAACTTATGCTATAATGAACCAATTTTTTCAAATGTGACAATCTATCAATGTATACATGTACTATTTTTTCTTCATTAGAAATATATAATATTGAAACCATACATTTAAAAATTATTTAATAATTTGAATATATTATTCACACACATCTATTTATAAAAGAAGGACCAAAGTGTCACATGACACTAATACGAAGCTCGAACAATTATTTCTCATATGAACTTTTTTTTTCTATATAAATAAATTATCTTATAAATATAGATATTTTTTTAGATATATATAAATATTAATATATATATATAATTAAAAAATTTAAAATATTGAATAAAATTATTGATAAATTTTTCAATACAAACTATATATATATATAAAACTTATGTCATAATGAACATTTTTTTTAGATGTGACAATCTATCCTTTTATACATGTAAGATTATTTCTTCACTAGAAATATGTAATTGTGAAATAATATATTTAAAAATTATTTAATATTTTTAATATGTATACAATATAATTTATCTACACACATTATGAAATATTTATTTCAACAATTAAATAATATATTAATTAAAATTACATTATATTTCATATTAACTTAGATGGATACAAAATCATAATTTTTTTCTATATAATTTTTTTACTTCATTTATTAAATAAAATTATTTGAACCCGTGTATTACACGGGCCTTATACTTGTATATATATATATATATATATATATATATCAAAATTCATTCATTTCAAATTTATTCTCTTAGAGCTAAAAGTTTAGTAGAGTTGATTAAGCTGTAATTGTAAACCCTAAACTGAAACAAGAATATGATATAATGTATACTAGTAGTGTACTTGTGCGTTGCACAGTGTGTTATATATATAATTATTAAAAAAATATAATAACATATAAAATGTAATGATTATTATTTTAATAAAAATATATTGATACTTTTTTAATTTGTATTAGTATAAAGCTAGGTATTTTATAAATAATTATATTCAAAAATATTAGAAATTTGAAATATATAAAGTAATATATTAATCTATGGATTAAACAAACAAATAAAAAAAATTATGTTAGAACATTCATGGGTAGTGAAATTTTAAAAAATAAATTTAATATCGAAAAATAAGTTATATGTATTAGAAACGTTATGATTTAAGTATTGAGATAAATAAATTTATATTTTAATGGCATTTATAACTATAAATACACACGTATTTTAATAAATTTTTTTGGTTCAACGCCTCATATAACTCATTTATTTTAAATCAAATAAAAAATTATATCAACTTATCAAATACATGAAAATCTCTCTTACTATCTATTTAAATGAAACAATATTCAAAATTGGACTTAATATACGCATTTTGAATAAAAAAATTATGAATAATAATTATAAGATTGATAAGTCAACATATCAATGACTAAGAATGATGAAATTTTAATTTTTGAAAAACCAGAAAAATTATCTCTATCCAATCCCTTATACCACCTCAATTAATTAGAATATAAATATAAATAAATTTGACAACAAATAAATATAAAATAAGAAAGATAAAATAAAATATTTGTATATTTCAAATGAATACGTTGGTTAACTTGCAATAATAATTTTAATCTAATTTTTTCTATTTGATATGTTTTATATGTGTAATCTATTAGGTACACCTATAATATTTTTTTATTTCTACATTTTAATATCAATTTACAATAAATTAATACTATATATCATAAAAACGTTTAAAAATTAAAAATCATTGAAGCCAACACACACACATTTCCATATTTCAGTTTGATAAAATTTATATGAATATTAATTTTAAGATCATTAAATAATGATTGATTTTATATATTATATATTTAAAATTGATTTAAAATATGATAAATTACAAAAAACAACCTCAACTATCGACTTTTTAAAAATTGCAACCTAATCTGTTTTTTTTTTTAAGATTGCCACTCAGTCTTTCTGTGATTTTGCCAATTGCAAAATTTCCGGCAAATGAATTAATTTTTTTCACTTTGCAACCAAAACTTTAATTTTTTGTCCAATCGCAAATCATGATTTTTTTCGCTTCACACCTTTATGTTATATATATGAATGTGACATTTATGTTATATAAGTGTGATCGATATTCATAAAATAAATATCAAGGAAATACTGGTCAAAATTGGTGAAATATATGTAACATCGGTAAAATATCGATGGAATATCAATAAATATCGAGAAAATATCGAAATATATTGATATATATAGGAAAAATATCAATAAATATATGTACCCATATTTCCATCGATATCGATATTTTCACGATATTTTCGTAAATTTAAGTTACCTATATTTTCACGGAAATCGAAATTTTCATTCTTGGTTGCAATCTGATAAAAACACAAAGTTCAGGTTGCATGCAATTAGATAAAAAAAAAAACAAAGTTTAGGTTGCAAAGTGAACAAATTAATCTCCATTTCGTCGAAAAATTTGCAATCGACAAAACCATAGAAAGACTAGGTGGCGATCTGAAAAAAAAAAAAAGATTAGGTTGCAATTTGAAAAAAAATCGATAGGTGGAGTTGTTTTTTGTAATTTACTCTTTAAAATAAGTATTTAAAAATAAGATGAGAGATAATAAATATATAATCCCTTATTTCATCTTATTTACCTATTTATTTTTTTATTTGAAATTTCTATACAATAAATACTAAATTGAGTATCATAACTGATTTCTTAAATTAAATATTTATTTATTTGTATTGAATTTCTTAAAATACAATAAATAGGTTTATTTATTTTTATTTGTATTGAGTTTCTTAAAATACAATAGGTTTATTTGTATTTATTTATATTGAGTTTCTTACAATAAATACAATATGAAAGCAATTAATAGGTTTCTTAAAATAGTAATTATTTAATATGTAGATAATTTATTGCAATTATTTTTGACAGGATATCCTGTTTTATATATATATATATATATAAATATAGATATAGATTATATCAACGTAGAGGTATTAGTATAGATACTTAAAAGGTATTGTGTGGTGTACATAGATTATATAATGTAAATGTATTATTCAAATAATATAAGTGTAGTGCTAACATAATTATAAATTATTGCATATATTTCAAAACAATGAAATGAGTTATGGTGTACAATATAGATATATCACTAGCTTAACCACACCGTATTACATATTTGTCAAAATATTAAAATTTATAAGTGAGTGTGAATGTAGACTCGTAAGAAGTGGTCTTTAGTCGGGTTGCCTTGAATTCTTGGATTTAGGATTCATGTACAAAGTGTATAAAAGTTTTTTTATTATTTATGCCGTCTATAAATTTGTATGTTGAACATCTCCAATAATGCATCAACTCAATTTGATAGCGTTAATTTTCCTGAAACAATAATGTAAATCTAGGCCCCAATAATTGTCAACTACCACTTCTACCCCAACTTTATAGAAGTCAAGCCTTGACTCAAGTTGACTGCCAAGGTTGTGCTGCCATATTTTTTCTTCACATTTTCTTTTCTTTTTCATTTTATTTTCTTTTTCAATTTATTTTATAATTAATAAAAGGAAATATTCTAAAATATTCATAGAATATTCTCTTTTAATGTATAAGATAGGTGCATACTGATGGGATGGGTGAATGCTTTCACAATAGTAGCGCAAAATTAACACTAGATGTATGAAATTATAATGCTACAAATACAGTTATTTACACCGATATCCATTAGAAGTTAAAATACCTTAATTTTTTTAATATAAATCTTTATATATATAAAAACACAAACATTTCCTGAAATAGTAATGTGAAAATTTTCCCGCCAAAAACATCATGCCAAAAGTGGAAATGATTTTTTTACATGATAAATGATATTTATTTTCAATCAATAGATAAATAGATACTATATATATATATATATATATATATATGAAAATCTGAATAAAAATTGAATATTATTTGATGATTTTAATGATGATGTATACATATAACAAAGTGATATGAAAATAAACATTTATACTGTATGGTAAGTCAACTTTAATTATTAAATTTCAATTGATATAATTAATATATTTTATGTTCATATTAATAGGTACAATCAATAAAAATAATATAAATATATTTCATTTATTCACTATTAGCCAATGTATGAATAATATATATGATAAAATTTACGTCACTATGCAATGATAATATATATTTATATGATTCACTCCAATACTAAACTAGCTTGAGTCCCGTGTATTACACGGTATTTTAATACTAATTAAGAAATTTTTTAAATTGTTATTTATAAATATAATTAATTATTATTATTTATAATTAATTCTTAATTTAATTAGTATATGTAATTTAAATATAATTATATTAATTTTTTAATTATCATTTAATGTAATTGCAAACATCAACTTTAACTAAAATGTTTGCCTAAAATTTCATAATTATATTTAAAATTTTATTATCAATCATAATTATTAGCATTTTGTTATTCAATTATTATTATCTCATTAAATGCTCTATAATTATAATAAATTATAAATATTAAATGATTTAAATTATAATTAAATAGGATTAACCAGAGAGTGACATGTGTCTCTCTTGGTTATTCCTTTAGTATAGATATAGATAGATATAGATTATATAATATCTTTATCTTTATATATATTAAACCAAAAACGTTTCCTAAAATAATTTTCCCGTCCAACGACTCCCCCACTAAATTTGGAAAACAATGCTAGCATCATATTATATATATGGAAGGATAATATATTATGGTAACACATATATAATTTTAGTTGATTGACATTTATCTCATTATGAATATAGAAAATTAAAGTATCTTTATATATATTAAACCAAAAAACGTTTCCTAAAATAATTTTCCCGTCCAACGACTCCCCCACTAAATTTGGAAAACAATGCTAGCATCATATTATATATATGGAAGGATAATATATTATGGTAACACATATATAATTTTAGTTGATTGACAATTATCCCATTATGAATATAGAAAATTAAAGTATTAGTTAATTTATAATATAAATATAGTATGAGATTTTATGTTAATTTAAATCTTATATTGAAATATTACATATAGTATCGTAAAAACAATTGTATTTATATTAAAGATCATATAATTAAACATGTTCATAAATATGGAATGCAAATAAGTTGAAATGGTCGGGTCCATTAATTTGATCATTAATATTTATGTGAATTTTGCATGAATAATTAATGGACTTTCCAACAATACTTAAATTTGTGTGTTTTTTAATTCGGAATTAGGTGACATTACATATTTCTTGAAAACCAAAAAAAAAAAGTATAGTAGCATTACACGTCTCTCATTTGAAAAAATTAGACTTACATATTTTTTAAAAACTAAAAATAAAATGAAAATTCAATTTCATTCCCAGATTATTGGCATAAATATTCAATTTGATTCTTTTTTTTTTATTATCCTTTATTCATCTCAAAGAATTTAACAAGTATCATGATCGAAAAATAGTAAAAATGATAAGACCAATTAAAATACTAAGAATATTAATCAATATAATTATTAAGAAAATAAATCATCATATGAAGATTTTTCCTACATTTCCAAAATTATCTTATTTAAACATCACAAATGTCATTATATATGGAAGATTAGTAATTTATGAGAATCAATTTATTATGCCATATTTTGGATGTGGAATGTTTATTAATTTTTAAGATGATATAATTTATAATATTGTATTCAGTCGAATAAATGTATATTTTTTAACTTATATAAAAGATCTTAAATTTGATATTTTCCAAAAAGGCAACCTAGAATTATGTAATCACAATATCAATCAATTATGATCATATCATAAAAATGCACTAATTCCATATTTAATAAGCATATCATCCACTATAAATATGAGAAAATAAACTTGGAATTCACTCACACCTTTTCCATTCACAATTTCTCAAATTCTGCATTCCGAACATATGTTCTCCTGGATTAGTGGATTGCTTCTTCTTCTTCTTCTTCATTATGTATATTAGTTGGTTACGAATTGATTTGTTTGAGATATTTGTAGTTTGGATCAATAATTAATGACAATGGTGTTCATTTTTTAATGATTTAAGTTATTATTATTTGTAATTTGAAGAAGAACAATTCAGAATATGTATTATTTTGTTAGTATTGTATATTGATTATTCTTATTGCTATGTAAAATTATATTATTTCGTCAATTCAAATCATTTGTGTAGAAATTTTGAATCGATTCTTTAATTTTGATTAGAGATTTTGTTGATTTAAGATTAATACACTATAAGATAAATTTCATTTTTTTTTGTTTTTTTAAAACATTATCAAAAATACTGATTTTATATTTCAAACATTGTCAAGAATAAATTTCATTATTCTTGAAAATAGGTCTGTGAAATAAGGTGTTAAAAAGGTTATACATGCAATACATCAAATCCATTGTTCAATTCCACTAAAAATGCTTAGTATCAAATTAAATACAACATTTATATATATTTATTGTTTCATAATTGTCCTTTTGAAAATGTAGTGCCTCATTAGTTGTGTAAAAAAGGCAATGACTTTGTGGAAATTTTTGAGGAAAAAATCAAGTGAATAGGAGATTGAACAATTATTTTCAATTTCTATCAATAAGATTAAATTGAAGACTGAAAATCCTATGAGATTGTCTTATGAATATTCTTGATGCCTCCTTTATCTTCTTTTTCTTGCTTCATGGATATT
Source organism: Scutellaria baicalensis (assembly GCA_005771605.1). Classification (NCBI taxonomy): domain Eukaryota; kingdom Viridiplantae; phylum Streptophyta; class Magnoliopsida; order Lamiales; family Lamiaceae; genus Scutellaria; species Scutellaria baicalensis. The sequence goes on along the minus strand of CM016721.1, from coordinate 75,305,259 downwards.
TGATTGTATTTCCATTAGTTTTTTTGGTTAAAGATCGTCAAATGGAATAAAGAGGTCAAGGAAAGGAACATAACCATAAATTTTTCAATTTTTTTTAAATTATGAATTAATTCATTTTGTAAATAATCCTTACTTTTAATTATATATTATATAGTTCTTAAACTCATAAATTAAGTTTGAACATTATAATAGTTTTTTCCAATATTTTATGTTAATCATTAATTAAATATGTAAAATATATATGTATCACTTAAATTTATTCTGTTAAATTTATATATTATTATTATTTTAAATTACAAATATTTATAATTATATTTTAAAAAAACTTAATCTCGTGCATCGCACGGGCACAAAACTAGTACAAATAATAATAATATATATTTCATGTTGAGATAAATATATAATTACATTGTGTTATTATGTGAGACCGTTTCATTTCATATGAGATATGTTAACCCACTATTCACAATTCATGTATAAATTTGTGAAAATGGATTTGGTTAGTGGGTAAATATGATCCGTTTTACGTAAACTATCCGTGAAATCGTTTCACTCAAATTTTTGTATGTTAAAGAAAAAAAAGACATTATATAACAAATTGTGAGACGAGAGTTGTGGAAGATTTATTCTTCAATTTAGCAAGGAAAAAAAAAGGTTTAAATTTACAATCACCTATTAAAAAAAGTAGGGTTTATTTGAAATCATCTCAAACATATAGCCTTGCGATACATGTTAACAAACAATTAATAATGCATAATTCATATATTAATTTATAAAAATGGGTTTAATCTATATCTATATCTATATATATATATATATATATATATATATAAAAGCAGAATATTCTGTCAAAAATAACTGCAAAAAATTATCTACCTATTAAATAATTACTATTTTAAGAAACCTATTAATTGCTTTCATATTGTATTTATTGTAAGAAACCCAATACAAATAAATAAATACAAATAAACTTATTTATTGTATTTTAAGAAACTCAATACAAATAAAAATAAATAAACCTATTTATTGTATTTAAAATTCAATACAAATAAATATATATTTAATTTAAGAAATCAGTTACGATACTCAAATTAGTATTTATTTTATAGAAATTTCAAGTAAAATAAATAAACAGATAAATAAGATAAAATAGGGGATTATATATTTATTATCTCTCATCTTATTTTTAAGTACGTATTTTAAAGGGTAAACTACAAAAAACAACTCCACCTATCGACTTTTTTCAAATTGCAACCTAATCTTTTTTTTTTTTTTCAGATTGCCAACCAGTCTTTCTGTGGTTTTGTCGATTGTAAATTTTTCGGCGAAATGGAGATTAATTTGTTCACTTTGCAACCTAAACGTTGTTGTTGTTTTTTTACCTAATTGCAATCTGAACTTTGTGTTTTTATCAGATTGCAACCAAGAATGAAAATTTCGATTCCGGTGGAAATATAGGTAACTTAAATTCACGGAAATATCGTGAAAATATCGATATCGATGGAAATATGAGTACATATATTTATTGTTATTTTTCCTATATTTACCAATATATTCCGATATTTTCTCGATATTTATTGATATTCCATCGATTTTTTACCGATGTTACATATATTTCACCAATTTTGATCAATATTTCATTGATATTTATTTTATGAATATCAGTCACACTTATATAACATAAATGTCACACTCATATATATAACATAAAAGTATATGTATGAAGCGAAAAAAATCATAATTTGCGATTGGACAAAAAAATTAAAGTTTGGGTTGCAATTGGATTAAGAGAAAAAGTTTGGGTTGCAAAGTGAAAAAAAATTAATTCATTTGTTGGAAAAATGACCGGAAATTTTGCAATCGGCAAAACCACAGAAAAATTGGGTGGCAATCTTAAAAAATAAAAAAGACAGATTAGGTTGCAATTTTTAAAAAGTCGATCGCTGGGATGGTTTTTTGTAGTTTACCCTATTTTAAATATATACTCCCTTCGTCCCGCTCTATTTTGCCTACTTTCCGTTTTTGTTTGTCTCATCTTATTTTGCCAGCCCAAAAATGATAAAAAAATTTAATGATATGTGTGTGGAAATTTAATGATCTTAAATTTAATGATTATTTTAATGATCTTAAATTTAATATTCATATAAAATTTATCAAACTGAAATATGGAAATGTATGTGTGTGGGCTTCAATGATTTTTCATTTTTAAACGTTTTTATGATATATAGTATTAATTTATTGTAAATTGATATTAAACTGTAGAATAGAAAAAATGTTATAAGTGTACCTAATAGATTACACATATAAAACATATCAAATAGAAAAAATTAGATTAAAATTATTATTGCAAGTTAACGAACTTATTCATTTGAAATATACAAATATTTTATTTTATTTGTATTTGTTGTCAAATTTTATTTATATTTATATTCTGATTAATTGAGGTAATATAAGGGATTGGACAGAGGTAATTTTTCTGGTTTTTCACAAATTAAAATTTCATCAATCTTAGTCCCTGATATATTGACTTATCAATCTTATAATTATTATTCATAATTTTTTTATTCAAAATGTGTAGATTAAGTCCAATTTTGAATTGTTTCATTTAAATAGATAGCAAGAGAGATTTTCATGTATTTGATAAGTTGATATAATTTTTTATTTGATTTAAAATAAATGAGTTATATGTGGCGTTGAACCAAAAAATTTATTAAAATACGTGTGTATTTATAGTTATACATGCCAATAAAATATAAATTTATTTATCGCAATACTTAAATTATAACGTTTCTAATACATATAACTTATTTTTAGATACTAAATTTATTTTTTAAAATTTCACTACCCATGCAATGTTCTGACACAATTTTTTTTGTTTGTTTATTTAATCCATAAATTAATATATTACTTAATATATTTCAAATTTCTAATATTTTCGAATATAATTATTTATAATGATATAAATTTAAAGTAAAAATACTTAGTTTTATATTAATACAAATTAAAAAAGTATCAATATATTTTTGTTAAAATAATAATCATTACATTTTATATGTTATTATATTTTTTTAATAATTATATATATATATCATACTGTGCAACGCACGAGTACAGTGGTACACTACTAGTATATATAAAAGCAGAATATTCTGTCAAAAATAACTACAATAAATGTCTCATTTATTAAATATTTCCATTTTAAGAAATCATTAATAACTTTTATTTTAAATTTATTAATAAACAAATACATAAATATTAATATTTAATACATTTAATTTTATATTTATTGTATAGAAACTCAAAAGAAAAAGTAAATAGATAAATTTATCATATATTTCTATACTATAATAATAGAGGAAAAGTTTGAGATATTTACAAAAATATTATTTTCTCAACAAAAAGTGTCACATCAACAATATTTTTATTTTGCATTTTTTATTATTTAATTCATTCAATTTATAATATATATTGTATTAGTTTATTCTTATTTTATTAATACCAATCAAGTTATTGTTTATTGAATAATTTCTTATACACCAACGATAGATAATGTTCGAACAATAATTTCAATAATAAATATTAATTGTTTGGGGATAATTGTATCATATTTAATATCAATATAATTTATAAATAAGTGTAACATTATTAAAGATGCGTATATATACATATATGTTATATATAAATTATAATGTATTTAGTGTGAAATTATATGTCATTCTAAATATTTTTTAAATTAATATTTGTAATTGTCTCATCAAAATTTTTTTATTTTGCATTTTTACTATTTAATACATTCGATCTAATAATATAAATATTGTATTAATTTATTCTCATTTTATCGATCTTAATTAATTTTTTTATTGAAGAGTTTATTAAAAATCAATAATAGATATCCAAACAATAATTTAAATAATAAATATTAATTTGCATGTGGATAATTTATACCATAATAATATAAATTAATAAATAAATATAACACAATTAAAGATGTGTGTATATACATATATGTATATATAATATGTATTTAGTTTGATTATATCTCATCTTAAATATTTTTTAAATTATAAATATTTCATAATCAAATAAAATTTTAGTCTTTTAATTTACACTTAGGACTTCGTATATTTTTATATGAGAGTGCACATTTTGAATTTATATGGTTCACTTGATTATTTAAATTATATATTTAGTTTCTAATTATATTGTCATCATCATGATCGTAGACTACTACTACATTTTGATTATGTGTTGAGTTTAAATTGTAATGATCAATGTCTTGCTATATCAATTAATTTACGTGATACTTATAAATGAATAATTATTTGCCATCTTCGATGTTAAGCGATATTAATAAAAAAAATTGTAATTCAATTTATTTTGAAATAAAAGGTTGAAAATACATAATTGACAGTGCTTGCATCAAGTTCCTATGTAAAATTTCTAATTTATTGCTCTATCAATTAATGTTTTTATATATACATACTCACACACATGTATTTAATTTAAATAATTGAATTTGATTTTTAATTCATAATTTTTTTTAGCTTTTTTAGTATATTTAATTTAAGTGATTGAAGATATTAGTTTGTAACACAGATGATAAAAAAATGTTTCGACTATAATTGTTGTGTATAAAGAAGTTTTTAAAAAACTTACAAATTTTACATGTAGAATTTCTAATTTTGATTTGAAAATCATGATATTGATACTTTTGTTTTTAGTATTAATCATAGATTAGTGAATTGGATATGTATAATATCGATATATTGTCGTGAATTGAATTATCTTAAGAAAATTTATATTTTTTAGTTATTAAACATTATATTGTATTCTATATACTAAAATTACTTACACTATATTATGAAATAATTAATATTTATCAACATTATATAAAAAAACGCGCATCGCGGGGGTGTGATTACTAGTTTATATCAAATGAAGCTCCATTTTACATATATTAATCCATAAAAATGTTATAAAGGTATAATTCTAATGAAATAAAATATTAAGTTAACAATTTTAAAATACATTTTTTCCAAAAAATTAACTTAATTTTTTATTTGATAAGATCCAATTAATTAAAAAGAAATAGAAAAGGATGATAAGTTATAAATTAAAATTCACTAAAATTCAATTTCATATAAAATATAACAAATTTAAACATGAAATTTATAACTCAACAACAACAAACGAATACACTACAATGATTGTTAAATTGATTTTACCATCCTAATTTTTGGGTTTTTTTTTAAATTCCAATCCGGATCATTCAGTATATTTTGATGTCTTATTTTATATTTTTAATATATATTTATTTCAATTAATAATATAATATACATGTTTTGTTTGATAATTATTTACAATATCCAATGAAGATCATGTTTGCCAAATCCGGCCCTGAATAATCTAACGAAGTCGCATTATGGATTAGCGACTTTAGTTAAAGCACGAGTAAATGGTCACAAAAGCGGCCACGTCAGCCCCACCGTGATTATGAGCACCGTCTCTTTGGTGTCATCACTAATGTAATCTCTCTCTCTCTCTCTCTCTCTCTCTATCTTCTCTCTCCTTTTCTTGATATTACGCTTACGAAGTTGCGCCAGATTGCTGCTCTGATTGATAGTTTCGATCGGGAGAAAATGTTGAGAGTTGCTGCTCGGAAGCTCTCGTCCTCGCTCCTGAGGCCTACCAACGCCGCCGCTTCATACGCCGTCGTTCCTAGATACGCCATCGGCGGAGAGGACGGCGGAGCCACTTCGTTCGCCCAGTCCTACCCTTTTGATTCTCACCCGCTGTTTCATTTCCCCTCCAGAGGTCCGTTCTCGTCCTCCAATTTTAAGAAATTTTAATTTTTAGGTTAATCGCTGTGAGATTGCTGATGGATTTTTGAAATTGTCTGTTTACTTCCGAAGGCTGGCTAGGGTTTCTTTATTTATCTGTTTTGTTTAAGTATTGGAGAGAATTGCTGATGGATTTTTGAAATTGTTTTGTTTACTTCCAATTTTAGCTTTTAGGATTTACTGCATTATTGATTTCTTTGCCTTTTCTATTGTCTGCTGTTCTAGCTTTGAATCATGTTACTTGATCTGCCCTCATCTCCAGTGTTCCTCAGTTAGATTACTATGAGGATTTCCTGTTTCACGCATAACAGTAATGTTTTTTTCCTTCTTTTTCTTGGATGTGTCATCGACTATGCAAATTGTGAGAAATGTTATGATCTCATGTTAGGAACACTGGTAGGTGGACCAATAGAACATGTGCCTTTTGAATTGTGACTTTGATGATGATTACGAGCACATTAATTTGGTTGTTGTATTTCATTCCATTTTGATTAGAAGGTTGTCATAGTTCATTTGTAAAAAAAGCTTGTTAGAAATTCAGTTATCTCCAGTGATTATTGTCTGTGAATTCTGCAAGGCTCCATTTGGACGGGTGGATTTGAGGAAGGATTTGAAATTCGTGGTATTAAATCCGTCAATGGTGTTTGGATGGACATGGATTTGAAATTCATACCTTTCATTTTAAACTAATTTTTGAGTCATTTTAGTGGATTGCAAATCCGCTCTAATTTGAGTGGATCGTTCATTTGAAATTCACTCTATCTAATGGAGCCTGAGTGTTTTCGCCTCTGTTCTCACTGCCATTGGGTCTCTTAAAAAAAAGCAGTCTTTGTGATTGTTTTTTTCATCCTTGATGTAGGAGGGGAGGGGTGAGATACTCTTAACAGAATATAGTAATAAACCTTATACAAAGACAAGTATTCTACTCCCTCCAAGTTCATTGGTAATGAATGTTGCTAGGATGATTCCAAATTTGCAATATCAGAGCTGACTGTTACTGCTCTTATAGTTGACTGTTGATGAGTTCTATCTTTACGAAATTTTCACATCCTTCCTTTTCCTTTGTTTCTATTTAAAATTTGTCTTGAAGGGAAATTAAACACAAAAGTAATGAGATATTTGTCCATTTCGTTGAACCAGTATAGATAACCGTGTGGATGAGTTTGCTAGCGGGATTGTATACGCACTGGCTAAGTGGTGCAGATGTCTGATCCACAATTTTTGACATTTTATTTATCTATTTATTTTATATTCTTTTTGATATTGGTAGCTGTAATAGTTCAGCAGAGTAAAGCTATCAGAATTTATCAAACCAACCTTGTATTATCCTGTGATTTATGGACTCAGTTAGCTTTTTTAGGGGAATAGTTTGCAATGCTTGACACACCTTGGGATCACAGTAGTGTGTAACTTCATATAGCAACAGCTCAACATTGAGCTGCTGCTGTGATGTGAAGTGATGCAAGGTAAAGTTTCAATTTGGATCATAATCAAATTGCAGAGTTGGTCCTATTTGGCTAATCGTCCAGTGAGCTTGTGAATTTGGTAGAGATCACCTAAAGTGTGGACCAAATATGGACAAAAATGTCAAACTGAATATTGAACTAAGTTATTAGATCTGTTTGATTATATTGTTCTGTTTTTCAGTCTTGTAAGTTGGTTTATTAAAATATCAGCAAGACTGAAAAGATAAAAAGCATGTTGTATTTATATTCATTATCTTTTAGTTGTTAGTAAGAATAAATTTACCTTAACAATAAATAATCGCTTTGTTAAATTTGAAGAGAAAAATATGAATTTGTCAAAAAATAGGTCAAAATGGCAAGTTCAAATTTTCATTACTTCAGGTCTGTGATTGACCATATTGTGGAAACTCCATGAATGGCCTCTGCTGGCAGTTTCTTTGCCATTTGTACCTTGGATCACTCTTGCAAGTTCCACTAGACAGTGAACTCTCTCGACCATTTAATAGTAGATTCAGCTTTGCTGGCTGTGTCAGAATCTGTATTTTCTAGTTTTAAACATACCTTCTGGGATAAAGTCATCTGTGTAAAATTGTTATTCAGTTGTACAGTGATGGTCCTTGTGTTAGAAACACCCGACTCATGAAACTTGTACAAGCTGATTCATGGTCCTTCTGAGTGATCAATGTATTGTACTACGATCTTGATCAAAGATTTGATTCTTGCAGGTTTTTCTTCCGATTCAATTACCCCAAAGGACGAAAGCAACTTTAGTCTACAGGTCCCACCAACTGTGGCTGCTATAAAAAATCCAACTCCAAAAATAGTTTACGATGAGCATAACCATGAGCGCTACCCACCCGGCGACCCCAGCAAGCGGGCATTTGCCTATTTTGTCTTGACTGGTGGGAGATTCGTGTATGCTTCATTGCTCCGCCTCCTAGTTTTAAAGTTCATACTCAGCATGTCAGCCAGTAAAGATGTTCTCGCCCTCGCCTCCGTTGAGGTTGATCTATCCAGCATTGAACCTGGTACCACCGTAACTGTAAAGTGGCGTGGAAAACCTGTCTTTATCAGGCGGAGAACTGATGATGATGTCAAGCTGGCCAACAGTGTCGATTTGGGGTCCCTCCGCGACCCACAGCAAGACTCGGAGAGGGTGAAGGATCCCGAGTGGCTTATAGTTATCGGGGTCTGCACACATTTGGGCTGCATTCCTTTACCAAATGCTGGAGATTTCGGAGGATGGTTTTGCCCCTGCCATGGCTCTCATTACGATATATCTGGAAGAATCCGAAAGGGTCCTGCCCCGTACAATCTGGAAGTTCCAACCTATACTTTCTTGGAAGAAAACAAGCTAATGATCGGATGAGAGCTAACATAGCAAGTTGTTTATCCAGCCCAGAAAAGGACTTACAGCCTTTTTAACTCTTTATTATCATCTCTTTCATAAATAAGTGTATCTATTTTCGTGAGGCTTTCAGTTTATGTTGTAGATGATCTTTGTTCATCGTAAAACTCTAAAATACCTTCTCATACCCCTTTTTTTGTCTGAGTTGCTTTATGATGATTTATGCCTTTTCACCTCATCATTTGTCAATGGTCGATATGCACCAAAGAATGAACTAATGAAAACAAGAGAAAATATTAAAATGTAATTGAGGATTCAGATTGCTTATACAAGGCACTATAGAGCACATTCATTTACTGTTTAAAATCTACTATTTGAAGAAAAGAGTCAATGCATTAGACGGTCCTCTTACCTATCTATTGTTGACACATATTAATGAATCAATCGTTGATGTGTCAGATATGCAACACATCAATTAATTCACTTCTCATATAACGAGGGGATATGGTCATTACATGTCATTCACTTTTCATATAATGAAGGAATATGATTATTAGATGTCAGCAGTGACATATTAAGAACTGTCCGTCATGAACATTTTAGCATTTTCCATGCATCAAAATAGTGAAGTTGTTTATACATTATGAAATATCTTCTTCTTCTTCTTCTGTTTTTTATTTTATTTTTAATTTTAACTTCTTAAGCAGCTGTTTCTTTGCATTACATCAACATCATTCAACTTTTTTTTCTTTGTTTTTTCAAAATTGATTTAGTTTTTCATGGCATTGGTAGTGACACTGGCACATTGTTTTAGTGCATTGGTAACAAACCTCGTTTCTTTTTGGATCCTGTGGAAGAGCAAAGTGACTCGAAAGATTGTTACAATCAGCTTCTTCTCGAAAAGGACCATAATATGTAGGCTTAGGACATCCAAGGCAAAAAAGAAGAAGAGGTTTATGACCTTATTTATGCACCATTTTACTAACAAAAATAGCTTGACTTAATGAGTGGCAACTAGTATTCCAATGAAGGCCCACTGTAGTAGTGGGCCCAGGATCCATTTTGAGGCCCATTTTGTAAAGTACATCAGTCTTGAATTATAAACAAGTCCAGAGTCTGAAAAGGTATTTAATTAAACTGTACTACACTTGTTTAAAAACACACTCTTTTGAGGCCAACAAAATTAGGTAGTAATATTGTAGGAAGGAAAAGAGCTTTCTCATATTTGCTTTTTTAATATATCATTCATTTTTCCAACAAAATACATAACCTTAACATAATTTTTTGATTTGAACGATAGATCGGCTTCTTTTTTCTTTTTAAATCTCAACATGTTCGTGAAAGATTCTACAATTTATTTTATATTTGACATTCAAACATTAAAAACAAAATATTACTTAAACATTCAAATTATTTGATTATAAAAGTGGTATAACATGATATTGTGTTGCGAGATATCTATATTCGACAAATTAACCTATCAAAATAGTCTAAGAACCACGTTCATCTCCTACGCTTCAAGCTTGCTAAAATTTATGAAATCGAGCTTCCTTTTTCCATTGTTCCATCATCATCGTCTCCATAGTGAGTTTCTGAAATTCAAATTATTAATTTGTGAATCGTAATCTGATTATTCTAAATCAGTTTATGTGCAGTGGATTGATGTAGGTTGTAGCTAAATCTTGAAAAGTTTTTAGCATTAAAATGCCGGTTTATATTGCCATTGTTGATTACAAGAATTTGATTTGTTATTTTGAATGACAAAATAAAATGAGATGCAGGTCTATGAAAACTCTCATCTGTTGAGACATCACTGCTCCTTCAGCATTTATCTTGTTTTTTTTTCTCTCACCTTTTAATTTAGTTTTGTAAAATTCACCTCATGGTAAAACTATTTCAAATAAATATTGATGACATGTTTCTTGTTAAATTAAGATTTTTTTTTTATTATCGTTTTTCAACTTCAATGTACTAAACAACATTATAACATATATTGAATAATAATTTACTATATGCTAGTTACACCTTAAAATATACTAAATCTATGTATATAAAAGAAGCCCTTGAGTTTTTACGTGGAACTCTATTTAAATGCTATATTAGCATTTTTCAAGTCTGCTAAAAACACATATCATGTTTTTCTCTTCCTCTCTCTCATCCCTCCAAGAAACGACAGCTTTAGAAGTTGATTTTTATGTTGTATTATTGTGATTTTTATATTATATTAGTGTGATTTTCATGTGCAAGTCTGCTGACCATTATGTAATAATTTTACTTTAATTTTTCTTCACTTTAAGTGTTGACCTTTATGTTATATTGTAGTAACACTAGTAGTATACCCGTGCGATGCACGGTTTGTAATATACGATTAATAAGTTCTAAAATTTTTAATACTATAATGTAATAATATTATCTTATCCTAAATTATATATTAATAAGAATTTGATTTTTTATCTTTAATGTGTCACATCTTAAATAATATTATAATTTTAAAATGCAAACAATAATATATGTATATATATATATGTTTAACAATGAATTTTAAATTATATATTGAGGTTGTTAAATAAACACCAATTTTGTACATGTACCCATTAATATTGTAAATTAAAATAAATTAAATCAAATTTAGTACTGAGAAACATTTATTGTAAACGATAATTGATATCTAAAAAATATGTTACTTCATAAAGATATGTTGTGCATGTTACAGATTAATATAGATATAAGTATCATGATTAATATATTTTTTGATTCATACTTATTAACAAATGTCCTTTGCATTCACAATTATAGATATTTTTAAAGAAACTATATAAATCCCATCAAATAACTAAAAAATCTTGATATGTATTTAAAATTTAAATAACGTAGCTAGTTCAATATTCAACCCACTTGTATTGGAAAATATATCAAACAATTATACCAAAATGTTTTTCATTGTTTTTAATTTCTCAAAAAATCTAAGACTTTTTATTTTAAAAATTATTTTTTAAATTTTCTAATCTATAGTTTAATTTAGTCATTTATCTTTGTATTTGTAAGCTTGTTAAATACAATTTTGCACCAAAATGTAAATATAAAATTTATACTTTTCATAAACTAAAACAAAATTCAAAATAAAAAATAATTAATTTAAAGATTATAGTTTATATGAAATAGAGAAAAAAGATAAAATATAACTTCATAACTTACCTACTCATAGGTATAGTTTAACCTAGTGGACCCCACAACCCTTAAAAATATAAATCTTTTTATTTTTGATTTATTTAATTTCTTATAACTACTTTCTTTCCATTTATAATATGTTAATTGGGAGGGAAAATTAGTTATTTTATTTTTATTGAAGGTCTTCTTTATATATATATATATTTATATTATATAATTATATTAGTGTGATCTTTATGTTATACCAGTATGACTCTACTGTGCAAGTATGCTGACATTAATGGAATAAATTTACTTAAAAAAAAAAGGAATTTTTGCACAATTTGTACATATAGTAGTATACATATTCATGTGATATTACTTATATCTCCATGTTAACATGATCATTTTATTTATATAATACATAAATGTGCAACTACATCATATAAATGTATGTGTGATATGATATAAATGTATTTTGATCCAAAAATGCGTTGAAATTTGTTTTTTATGGACTTCTAGAATTACATAAATGTAACGATAATTGTACATAAAGGTCGACACATAAAATAATAAAAAAAATAAAAAAACTTGTGGATTTGGATTCGACCAACATGGATGGATCTACATTTATGCACTTGATGCATAAGATTTTTTATGCAAAAATAAAACGCAAAAAAGTTTTTTAACTCTCTATGTTTGTCTCATTAGATTTGTAACCCTTTTATTTTTCAACTTTTGATTTATAGTCATCTATGTCGAAAAGTACCATTTTAATCCTTTTACTTATATTAAACCTTTTTTCTATTTTTAATTACAATTTAATCTTTTAATAAAAAAAAAAGTCTTCCTCCACCATGTATGTTTGCCTAAATTACTAATAATATAATATTGAATTTAATAGAACATTGCTTTCTCTAGTTCCTCGAGAATTCTTTTTCCTCCTTTCTTTTTTTTTTTTCCTTTTTTTATTTTTTCTATTATGAATGTGATCTCTTGTTAGATCCATGTATACTCTGGTGAGACTTGGGCCGGTTCGACCCATAATCCTTTTTTTGTCGTTCATAAATTTTGTTGTTTTGGTCGTAACCTTTATGTTATGTTAGGTATACATCAACATTATATTAGTCATACATTTATATTATATTAATCATACATTCATTTTCAAATTCACACCTCAGTTTAAAACCGCTGACCTTTATGTTATATTAGTTATACCTTCATGTTATGTTAATCGTACTTTCACGACCAACATAACACGAAGGTATGACTACATATCATGAAGGTAGAACGAATTTTGATGGGTTTGAACGCACCCACCAAACGTGTGAGAGTGTGTGGATCGGGTTGACCCGGGTGCATGGATCCATCAAATACACCGATATTTTCTATTTTTTCACGTGATCGAAACAAAAATAGGCTGTAACGATATATCTCCGATATTTTCACTTTTTGGTAAAAATGAAATATCAATAATTATTAGCTAAATATCGGTGGTTTTAGGTAAAAATTATAAGAAAATTCATGAATATCGAGGAAATATGGGTAAATATCGGTGAAATATAGATAAATATCGAGAAAAAATCGGTAAAAATCGGTAAAATATCGATAAATATCGGAAAAATACATGTACCAATATTTTTACTGAAACTGATATATCCATCTATATTTCCGTAAAATCAAAGTATCTATATATCCACCGAAACCGATATTTTCATCCCAGTCTTTCACAATGTCAGGATAGTGTGTGCGACTATGGTGTGTAAGTATGTATTTTTCAACAATAAGTATGTGAATTTTTTTTCACGCCCACGATAGTGCCTCGTGCGAAAACTAAGAGCAATATGTGGCGCACGGTCGGGTCTTAGGACACGGTCGAGATAAGTATGCGATTTTTATCTATAAGTATGTCTTTTAGAGCTATAAGTATGTGTTTTCGAACACGGTCGACCATATCCCAGGACACGACCGTGCGCGAGTGTCGTCACACATGAGACGGTATCACAAAAGTCCCACTCATGTTAATTAGGTCAAGACTTAAGACCATTACACCTCTTATTTAATTATAAAGTTGATACTCCAAATAAAAATATTGATTTATACTATTTAAAAACATTTATTGATAATGTAAGTAACATGAAGGTTTACAAGAAAGCATAAATTTTGAAATCTTCTTTTGGAACTAGAACTAAATTAGAAGAACTTAATTTTAATGTTTTAATCCACAATAAAATTTAACTATTAGTGAAATTCGAAGTTGATTCAATGTGGGAAAATGATTAAAAATGTTTACCAAATTCAATAATAATATTTTGTATTCATATCAATTTAGACATGTTGGACGAAGAAAAACTCTTTTCGATGTTAAAATATATATCTATTATATATAAAAAACAGTTACATGCTAGTACAGGTAAAAATATTAAAATGCAATAAATCTTAAACATGTAACAATACTAAATCAAAAGTTAAAAAATGAAGGATTAAAAATGTAATTGAAAAAAAAAAAAAACTATAGAAGTGTAGTAATTGTATTACCTGTTGGAGCCTTTGTGTAGTGGGAGTGGCAGCACCACTGGCGTTGGCTCATATATAGCAAGGGACAACCTATACGTATATGTGTATGTATATGTCTCTCCTCACTCGGATAACGCACACCCCTTTCTTTTTCCAATGCCTTGAAATTATTTTTATTCTCTCTCTCTCTCTCTCTCTCTCTCTCTCTCTGTATATATCTATATATCTTTGTGTTTTTTACTCCACTGATTTCTTTTGCCTTATTGATTTACGCCTCCCTTACCAGGTACTTGTTTCTCTTCCGCCTCTCTTCAATTTTTAGGGCTTTTCTTTTCCCCCTTTTTTTATTTTCTTGTCTGTTTTTGTTTTCTCGCCTCTTCTTCAACTTCTTGAATTCGCTTCTGGGTTAGCGTTTCTTTGTGTTTTTTTTAATGATTTTTGCGGGTTTCCCTTTTGATTATTATTATTGTTTATTTTTTTGCTGAGTGCTCGTAATTGGGTTTTTTTTTAATTTATTTAATTTGTAGGTAAATTAGGTGTTGTGAATTGCTTTTTGTTTGATAATCCGCCCTTTACTTGCATGCAATTTCTTCCTTGTTTTTTGTTGCAAATTTTGGCGCTCTAATTTAGTTTTCTTTCTGCTGCCCAATGGATACATGTTATCGCTCATTCATTGTGTGTGCATATTGTTTGCTTGGTCAACTAGTACCTTGTTGTTTGGACAATTCTTTTGGGAGATAAAATATGCTGCCTAACGTCAATCCTATGTTTTGCCTGCTTTGGGCGCTTGCTCCCTGAACTTTAGGCACTAGATTATATGGCAAAAGATCACTGATAGGTGGCTTACCAATTGATGACATTTTGTTGACTGGAATCTTGCACTCATTGGATGGTAGAACTGATTATTCCTATTTTAGGATGCATATATATTTCGTCATATTTATTTCATGACTAGTGTCTTCATTGTTTTTAGTTTGGGATTTTTAGTTGGCCTGCATTTTAAAGTTGTGGATTTGGTTCATTCAGTTGTTTCATTGGGGCGACTTGCTCAAGTCCGGATAACAGATGCTCTTTTGGGGACTTTTGTGAAGAGCTTTTGAGTTGGTAAATGGCAGCTGATCAGCGGAAAAAAAAGCGGGTTAATGCTGCCAGTTTGGTTGGTTGCACTTCTGGTGAAAAATATAGGGTGAATCGGAAAAAACTGAAAGTTCAGCAGCATGATTTGAACATGAGACCTAACATATCTCTTGAGTGGGATAGCAAGAAAAAGAGTGTTGTTTCCAAAAGGCAGCAGATTGGTATTACAAGAAGGCACTTGGTTCCATTTGTTGAACCTGGTCCTCGTGGGCACCGCATATTGGCTGATGTCTTCCCTGTTCCGCAGGAGATATTTACATTAGAAAACCTCTCTGAGGTTCTCACATATGAGGTATGTTTAATTGTTGATTCCAGATGAACTTTTATTACTTCTGGCAATTTTCTTTTCCAAGACATATCTATTCATATGGAACTCACTGTAGGTATGGCAGAGCCATTTGTCTGACAATGAAAGAAGCTTCCTTTCTCAACTTCTACCTAAAGAACTGGAGCCAGATGCAATTGTTCGAGATTTACTTTCTGGGGATAATTTCCATTTTGGAAATGCTTCAATGAAATGGCAAGTGTTGCATATATTCTGTTCTTTTGGGCCAGATTTAGAGTTGCATGGAAAATTGGTTGATCTACTAATTGGAATTTTTTTTAGTCTATGCTGAACAACTCTTTCTTGCTGGATGCTGCCCTTTGATTGGCTTAAACTCATTTTTGGCTCTATGCTTCAGATTTTTCTGCATGCAATTTGTTGAACTGCTTCTTTTGAATGATGATTCTTCCATTAGATCATTTGGAACTCTACTTTTCTAGGATGGCCTTAAAGTCTTCCTTATTATGTAAATTACTTTTCACTAGGTAGCCTACTTTCTGGTCGAATGTGCTCTGAGTCAAAAGATAATGAAATCCATATCAGATCATTATTAACTTCCATTCTACCCAGTTTATTTCCACTGCTAGCTGGTGTTCTGATGTGATTGTAACACATAGTGGTCTATAGGAGTTTAGCGATTGTATAGATGCTTTTCTGTGATTTCTTGTTATTTGTCCTTCATCTTCAATATTTGAATAACCTTAGTTGTCTATTTGGCTCCCTCGATTTGCCCTTGATCTAGGAGATGCAAGAGTGATTATGATTGTTGATTTCTTCCTTGGCTTTGCCTACTTTGATGTCTTTTGAACTAGGCATCTTGTCCTATCTTGGAAAAATGTCAGAAGGTTGTGTTGGAAGTCAAAACGTATTTCAAGATATTCATATACAGCAGTTTCTCTATTGTTATTTTCCTTTGACAGAAGAACTTTTCTCTTTTATTCTTTGACTTTTTTTCCTCAAACTTGTTCAGAGTACCCTATGTGTTGAAGCTATTTTCTTATGTTCTATTTGCAGCATGTTTTGGTTATCTTATTTTGTAAAATGAAATGTTCTTACCAAGCTCTTAATTGAATGGATAAGTGAACCGATATGTCCAATTTCGATAACTAGCGTGCTCCTTGTCTAAGTATGATTGAAATTTTGCACTTTATTGCTGTAGGAGTGCTTCTCTCTGTTCTGGGCAGCTTCATCCGGATAACATTGTTCATGAGGAGCAGTCTCTCAAAGTTGTTAAAAAGGCGTACTATTCTGATTTAGAGAAGTATCACAATAAGTATGTCCTGGTTTACTTTGTCAGTATGCTCGATAATGTATACTGCTAAACTTGATGTTTTGCTTTGAGTTATTTTTTCACCAAACTGTTGTGCTTCTTCTGCTAGTATGATCGATAATTTGCGTACATGGAAGGAAAAATGGTCTAGTTGCAAGGATCCTGAGGTGGACATTGTGCAGAACATATGGAGGTAATTCTCTCTTTTGTATCTCGTGTGTGAGAGAGAGAGAGAGAGAGAGAGAGAGAGAGAGAGAGAGAGAGAGAGAGAGAGAGCCTTGATATCATTTATACTTCTCTGTTTTACTCTTTATCTGTTAATTCATTTCTGTGGTAAGGATTGGTCTCTTCAATGTTTTCATTTTAAAAGAATGCATTCTGAAAGCATTTTACTTTCTGCTACTTAAAACTTATTTATTTTCTTCACGTGGGCCATGAATGACCACAAGATGTTAAGAAATCCTCATGATCTGTATGTTCAAAATCTAAAAATATCCCTTTTCCTTAAGAAACAGCTGTTTCTAAAAAAAAAAAAAAAACTATCCTCTTTCTAGGTTTCTTAATCTTAAAATTTTCTTGATGAGAAAGAAAATATATCCTCTTTTTTCTTTTTCCATTTTATATGTTCTTAAATTCATTATATGATTCCATTTCAGCTTATTCTGACAATGATATGTTTTTGTTGGTTTCAAACTTTGCTTGATTTGCTAGAGTGCATAGTTGCTTCAACCTTCAATATAGAGCTATTATCTTGTGCATATGATTGTTTATTACATCTGCAAATTTATATGCTCATTATGGCAACTAGATCTACATTATTGTTCTTTTTATAGCAGAGTCTGCTCTTATGTTTCATTAACCAGTTGTCTTTGACCTTCCAACCATGGGTGATTTTACCTAATGCACTTATCGTTGTGTGTGCATTATTTATAATCTGAACTATATTAAATCCCATAGTATAGTGGATTTGCATGCTCAATATGTTCCACTTCTTGTAAACTATTCCAACATAAAGAACTACATGTTATATGCAGTTCTAGGAAGTATGGTGAGAGAAGTATGCCTCCATCTGAGACTAGATCATATGGTGCTGACGAGAACCTTGTTGCCACACCAGATTCTTGTTCTTGGGCTAATTCTGAGATAGCTTATAGCAGCGAGAACCAGAACCTGGGAACGGTGCACGGAGAATCACAGAGAAGGTAATGCCTCCCATAGAAGGATCTAGATAGATGTGGTTATTGGCATAGACTTAATAACTTACAGTTTCTTTGCTGGTTGGGTATGTTGAACTATTGCACTTCATTTCTTGTTAGTCGACTCTCCATTGCAAAACTCTAAAAACTGTTTATGCGCTGTAACATGTAGAAGAGACTTGAAAAAGAAGTCTGATGGTACCTCCAGTGGGTCAAAGGTGGCGGTGGCTGCAGCACCCAAAAGAGGAGAAAAGCTGCACAAGTGGAATATCCAGCAAAATGATGGAGCCAAATATATGTCCTACATCAAGGTTGATTGTGGCAGATAGATTAATTACTTCCTTTTATTGGTCAATTGGATCTTTGGCACATTGGTTGATGTATAGTAATTTTCACTTGTTTCGCTAAACCATTGCTGTGCAGCCTGTGCTCCTTATAACCATCTTTTTGGTCAAGTCTTGTCTTTTTCAGTTCGATCTTTGGTCATGCAACTTGGCCGACATTGTCTAATTAAAATATGGTCCTATGCTTCATTCTGGTTATCATTTTCTCTATACAATTGTTTATTGATAGTATTTACTGCATTTGGTCCTGAAGGTCAGCAGGGAACAACATGAACGTGTTAAAAGCAGTATGAAGTGTGCTGGTAGTAGCATTCAGCCGAGGTCTTTAAATAATGTTTTGGGAAGCTTTGATGCTCTAAATGTTCAGCCATATGCAAGATTTGAGGAGGAAGAAAATAAGAAGCTGCATGAATACTGGTTAGTCATAGACTGGTTGTATATTTATCAAATCGAAACTAAGAGTTGTATGAGATCCGGACCTTATATTAAAAATGCCAACATTTCAGGTTGAAATTGGTAAATAAAGATATCCCGGAAGGCTTTGCTTTCTGGACAAATAGACAAGCACAGAGACAATTACTACGACAGTCCCTGGGTGAAGAAATAGGAGAAAAACTGGAGCTGCAGAAGGTTTGATGCCTTTTCTTATGCTATTCTGCACCATGTAAATCTTATTCATATTTGGCCGTTTGCTTGGCTTAAATTATCTGTAATTGCTGCAGTATTGACTTGTTACTCTGCAGACTACTATGGATGTGAGGGAGGATTTTCAGGACAATCTAATGGAGCTCTCAGATGATGGAGAAGAAAATACTCCACCTTCTATCGCAATTGAGGTTTATGAACTGTCCAATTTTCATTCATATCTGAGTATAATTTTGAGTTCCTCCAAAAAGCCATTTGCTGACTTTATTTATTTATTCATGAAGTGACACTATAGTATACTTTTCACTGTGGGTTTCTCAAATTCCCATTTTTTGTGGTCAGGGATTGGAGAAAGAGCAAAGTGATGGCTCACCTGAGGAGCAGAAGGATAATGAAGAAGCAATTCCTGAAATGGCAACCGAGATAGAGGTTGATTTTATGGTTCTTTCAATTTTGTTTTTGGTCTGCTTTCTACTTTTGGTTTATGATATCTGTTTGTGGCCACCTTCCTTGAGTGTGGTGGATAAACTAAACTAATTGTACTTCATCGTGGTAAAGTTCTGAAGATGAATTTACTTCTTTCTGGTATTTTCATTTGATCTTCAGGATGGAAAGGAATTAAGAAGTGATTGCATATTTGAGGAGGGAGTCCATGAAGATACACAGATAATTGGAGATGAGGATGAGACCAACCATGTTTTCATTCAGGATCATAGTGAACAACAGATTTCATCACTTAATAATAGTCCTAGGAGCACAATGATAACATCATCTAGCCCTGGTTTTATTCAGGATCAGCATCAGCAACAAATTAGTTCACTTGATAGTAATCCTCGTACCAGTTCCATTGAAATGGACTCTCATGGCGATAGTGGAAGTGCAAAACACAAAGATCCTCCTATTGTAACTGGTTATTCAGGAAATATGAACCATGTTAATATTCCTCTTAGCCAGGGTAATCCGCTCCCATCTTCTAGTGACGTTTGGCCAGTGGGATCTGTTCACGGGCCTTATTACCAATCTACTGCCCCAAATGCTGGATACGCCTCTGCACAAGAGTTGTCTATGGGGCATCCACAATTTATACAGGATCAAGCAGTGCGGATGCATGATCTGGAAACAAACAGGCAGCATAAAGATGCTGGGAAGAATATGCTTCATAGACAGACAGATGATATGTCTTTCTTTAGTTCTTACTCAAACCAAGATCGAAGTGAACTGCTCCAATCTCTATTCAAGGGGCAGAGTAATTTATCATATCATCAGCCACAAAAACCTTCAGGTTTAGAGTTTCAGACCGTGAATGATCTAGTAATGGAGGCACCTCAATTCCCTGGACATTTTAGGGAGCTTGTTCATCCATCACTTCCTCTAGATCTGAGGCAGAAAAGACTGAACGATCTCTATGTGCAACAGAATGTTCATGAAAATATGTATTCTGGAGGTCGCTTCGCTTTGCCTAGGCAAGAGGATTTGCCAGTAAGTATCCATGACTGGGCGACTGTCAACAGTGTACGAATGCCACCTCCCCAACAACCTCATTTGAACAGTGGAGAGTTGAGTCAACACTGGTATACAGGTGAAAATGGAAACCGGGAAGGATGGCCTTCCCTCGAGCCAGTTGGTAGTGTGAGTCATAGCCTTACCAGTGGAAGCAGCTCGGATCAGACCTTGTTCAGTGTCCTGTCTGAATGTAATGAACTACCTCGAGCCAGTTATGATGTAATGGGCTCCACTGAACGAATCATCCAATCAGGAAACTACAGCGGGATCAGTGGAGGGATCCCCCCGAGCAGCAATTTCTTACAACAATCACCTAACCCACTCAACTACTTGAGTGGCCATGAGGCATCTGCTGGTATAAAGATCAATAATCTGTCATGGATGGGAATGCCACAGCAGAATTCAGGGATTCAAGAGTCCATCAGTAAACCATTCCTGAGATCATGGAATCAGTAGCAATGGATGTTCATCGTGTTAGTCCAAACTTTTGAGGTGGCTGAATCAAGAAAAGATGATGCTGCATGCAGAATTTATAGGCAACCACCTACAGTTGGTGCCAGGAGAAAACACAACAGGGAGATGCTCGTTCAACGCACCTTGGTCGTGTTAAAGACTTATTTTGGCTTTGGAAAGGTGGTGATGATGGTTTTTTGCTTAGTTTGCAAAGCAGAAATGTGGCAGAGTGTACATACATAGAGCCAAATCTTATGCCATGTATATTAAGTAGGGGAGAAGATGGCCTAAGTTGTGGGGTAGTAGGGAAATACACATAAATTTGATTTTGATGCTCTTTTATTTATCTGTTTCCAAGTGTGTTTTTTTGCAGGCGCACAATGGAAGTTGAGAAGTATAATTTTAATGGGAATAAATATATCATTTTAGGGATTATATGTTTCCAGTTTTTTCTTCGACTCTCTGAAGCCTCGTTATCATAGCAAAAAAACCAAAAAAAAAAAAAAAGTAGCAATTGAGCATTATATATTATGCTATTTTGAGTAGGTGAATAAATGGAAGGGTATGATTGAGCAGTTGACAGGCATTTAAACTATTTCTGGATTTAAATGTAAGTTTCTGGGCTTATTTAATCTTCTTTTCTTGACCAAGGATTATTGTCATTTATTTATTCTATAGTTCTTTATTATTTAATTTATTTCCTGCAAAAATATTTAGCTTCTAGTTACGAGATTGGGTCTTATTTACTTTATAACATAAAATCTAATGTTTAACATCACAATAATCACCTTTAATTTTGTTTCAATTGGATATACAAATAAACCTTTAAGCGCCAATTAATAACATGGAGTTTGATAACTAATTGCCACTTGTGATAGCATAGTTAGTACGTCAAAGTGAAAATTGTGGAACAATAAATGGGCCATCACTTCCACCATATGTGGTCTTCACTAGTACTTGAATTCTTATCATCAATGTACACTGACATGCTTAGTGCTAGAACAAGAGATGAAACACTAAAGAGATGAAACACTATTTGTAACAAAAGAATTTGGATAAATCCATGCCTTTAATTAAACACAGCCTGAATCTTATGTCCATGTCTTCACTTCATCAAGAATCATTGTTCCAGAACCAACTGCAAATGTAGATAGTGTAGGTTGCTATACATTGTGCAATTGTAAAATGATATTTTGTAATGGTGAATCCATCATCAAACATGTTACAAGGCGGAGAATCTATGATCTAGGAAAATAAGAAAACAACAACTTTGTACATAGCAATATTCGACTGAATGTGCAAGGACAACCATTATTATCATAGTTCAAGGGGTAATCTCTATCAGCTAATTTGTGAAACCAACTACGAGTCGTACAACAAGGGATCATGGCTAAACCTGATATGATAAGTCAAGGAATATAACCATAGCAGACTTCACATGTTATCCTTTAATCTACTGGAATTTCAACTTCCATCTTGAAATCAGAATTGCCAAGGATCTGTGGGTAAGATCACAAAAACATTGTTATACAACATGATTTTTTTTTAATTGTATCTTTTAGTAAAGATTAAGACAATGATTAAACCTACAATTGAAAAAAAGAAGAGAAAAAAGCATAAATCTTTAAAGGTACAGAAAAGGAAAAAAAAAAAAAACGAACAAACATCAAAAGGAACTCCTGATCAATATCTGCAGCTCATCATTTTCTACTTCTTTGTTCTGTGTGGGTGGGGAATAGGTTATTTCGGTTATGTTTTGTTCTTGGCATTTGTTACCATTATTGTCATTTGCATTCCATGTCCATGCTCAATGAAATGGACCGCAGAAGCAAAAATACCGAACTGCAAATATCAACATTCAAAGATATTGCCAGACTATTGCACATTGGGAAGTACAC
Source organism: Scutellaria baicalensis (assembly GCA_005771605.1). Lineage (NCBI taxonomy): Eukaryota > Viridiplantae > Streptophyta > Magnoliopsida > Lamiales > Lamiaceae > Scutellaria > Scutellaria baicalensis. The sequence goes on along the minus strand of CM016721.1, from coordinate 75,282,170 downwards.
TGATTACATAGATGTGTGAGAATTTCTGAAGTTACTAACTAAGAATCCCACAACATGGAATCAGATCCGGGATCCCACATCTTACAATGTGCATGAATCAGCAATATTCACAAAGATAGGGAAACATGCTATATCAAGATCCATTTTAGTGATTTGTATACTTAACTAAGCAACAACTTCCATAATTAGCACTACTTGTGGGATCTTAAAAAAAGTAAAATTGCAAATGTCTTGTCATATCAATCTATGCAGCACCAGGAAAGTGGTGATATATGCTTTTCTTGAAGTATATCAAAAGGTATCCTCACCATGCAAAGTCAAAGAGGTATGTATACTGCTTAGTAATAACGTTTATGAGACAAACAAATTTAAGAAGATATGAAGTCAAATTTCAGTAATTTGGGGGAGAAGAGCTCAAACACTTGGCAAAATCATGCAAGTTTGAGAAAGATTGAATTTGCATGAGACTCTTCAATTTCAAAAGTAGAATAAAAACAACATAAACTTGAAAAAGGCTCCAATATGTAAGAACATGTCTAGTGTCTAAATAGAAAACCAAATTGAAAACAGGGGAATTAAAGAGCAACTAAAATAAAAGCAGGGAAAGTAATCGTGCTTTCAAATTTCTTTGGGCTAGAGCAAGTTTCCTAACTTCAATTGATTGCAATAACAGGTCTCTCTCTGAATGGTCTACAAAGAAGTAACATACCTTCATGAAGTCAGCTTGAACTAAGAGAGAATCCTTTGTATAGCCTGCTTCCTCAAGAACTTGGGCGAGAACTTTCTGTTCAAAATGGACACCATGAGAACATGAATTTTCCCCTTTCAACAATCTACCAACTGTGCGACGAAAAACATGAAATTACAGGAAAAATATACATTGCAAAATAACATGATAGTTCCACGACTAGCATCACTAATCAAGTGGAGCCCAACACATGATGTAGAAACTAAGTATGAAGAAACAATATAAATTTTACACTGTTAATCAAAAGGATTGTGGTTTCCATTTCTAAGGGCATAGGAAATTCCCAATTTAGCACACTTATACACAATTAAAATAATTAAAAAGAAAAGAGACACTAGAGTAAATGTGAAAACGCAAAAAAATATAAAATACAAGAAGATGGCAACTGTCTGTAAATCAACCTCTCTCTGCTGTTCAGATATAAATTGACCCGTCAAGTCCCGCAATATGTCCAGCATTTCATTGAATGTAACCTTCCCATTACCGTCATTGTCATAAACCTTAAAGATAACTGCATCAAGGAAATAGCACACTGTTGGTCCCAACATTGATGGATGTGGGGAAACTGAATTTGATGGTAAATAAAATAACCAAGAATATAAACTCTCATCCTTAAGGTCTCACATTCAACTTTCTGCTGCAAGCTTGCTCGAGAGCTGAAAGCAGATAGAAATGCTACGAACTCCTTGAAATTTAGTCCATCCAGCATCCTAAACAACCTCTAGAAAAACAATGAAAGGACACTGAAGAAGACAGCACTAGATAACATGCATCACCTTTTGCATAGAAACCACATTCACTTGTACCAAAATGACAGGTAAAATGAATTAATGGGCATGTCTTCTTTATATCCCTAGTTAGCCCAGTTATCCTAACTTGCAAATGGTTTAATCAGTCAACTGAAAATGTAGAGAAGATTTAACTGCAGAATCAATTATAAACAATATGATGGTGGCGAAAACGAACAATGATTGAAAGTTATACAATAGAATGATCAGTAAAGAGTAATGTGATGTGTAAAACCTGAGAAAGGGGATTGACGACGAATTCAGGCACAGTCATGAATTCTTCAGCCGAGATGAATCCGCATCCATTTCGATCCAACTGACAGAATCTCTGGTACAATGACACAATCTCCTGCTGCGAAACTACACACGCAATCACAAAATATAAAATTCTACGAAAATAACTTAATAGAATCAGAAATTGCACTTGCTATTGGATTAATCATTCACATTATCAAAAAAACAAAAAAATCGATTATAAGGTAAACAATTATTGAGAAGGAACACGCATACATTTGCAGTGTTGTTGGACCTCTTCTATGTCGTATTGAGTGAGCATGGAGGAACTGTTGCCCATTTCCTTTTCCTGTTTTGGATGTGAAACGAGGGAGAAGATAAAAGAAGGATCGGTTGTGGAAGGAAGAAAAGCTTGATTTCAACAATGGTGGATCAACAATTGCTAGTGTTTGGTATGGAGGATGGGAAGGAAACTTGAATTGCGTGAAGTATTTGTTTTTTGGTTTTCAAGAAAGAAAAGAAAATGCATTTTACTCATTTTGACACGTGAAAAAAAAACATTTTTTAATTAAAAAAAAAAACAAATATATCACGCAATTCTTATTCAAGTTTCCTTCCCAATTTTCCCATCCTCCATAACCATACTCGCAATTCTTGATCCACCATTGTTGAAATCAAGCTTTTCTTCCAACAATTTTACGACCGATCCTTCTCTATCTTCTACCTCATCTTCACATCCAAAACAGGAAAAGGAAATGGGCAACAGTTCCTCCATGCTCACTCACTACTCAGTACGATATAGAAGAGGTCCATCAACACTGCAAATGTATGTGTTTTCCCTTTTAATGCGAATGATTGTTTCTTTACATCTTTGTCCTTAGAGAACTTCAAGCCAGGAATCCCTAGTGAATCGGCACGAATTTGTGGAAGAGATGGCAGGGATCAACAATTCCGACGAGCCGATACTGCGCCGCAAGCCGATCGATGGTACAACCTAACCCTAGGCTCCTTTTTCAAAGATCATAAATTCTGCACTTTTCGCTGTAGCCCACTCATTGCTACTCACTCTCAGTTTTTCTTATCTATGAATACAGAATTTGCCTTTGCAACTGCTTTGATTACTTTCTGAAATGTAATGCTTTTTTTTATTCATGTATAGTTGACTTGATTCTGGTGGTGAAGCGCTAATTCCTTCTCTTATTAAGTTTGGGTATTTTGTTTTTTGCTTCTTTCATTGGCTATTTGAAGCTGAACATTGGTTTTTGATTGTTTCCCTCTTTTGTTATCAGATAAGTTCAAGGCAGCTTCGATTGACAAGAATCATCGTGGTACGTTGCACAGAGCAAGGATACCAAGGTTACAGTCGAGTTTCAAAATATACAATCTGGGAAGCCTAAGGTGATCTTTGAGGGCACTAGTGAGGATTACAAGGATAATGATGCTATTCTTATCTTTGATGGCGAATATGTAGTGTTAGAACAGTTGGAACGTGCTGTCAAGCGATTGAGGCCTAATGGGATGGTGGGTGAGTCCACAGGAGCAGGGGCTGCATCAGCTGGACCCTCGGATGCGAATTCACAATTAGTTGGAAAAGGGGTCAAATATCAGTCTGTGAACAACGATCCATTTCCTGCCATGCCTGTGGGTTTTTCCATCTTGTTCTATCAAATGAAATGTGATAATTGATTTTGAACTTTGAAAGTGATTTTCTATGAAGAAACTTGCAGATTGGAAGAAAGTGAATGGGTGAGACCTTAGTTTTTCGTACCCTGTGTTTTCTATGTTCGCCATGAGAGGATTCAATATTAGAAAGAGTTGTATTTGGATTGTAATGAATTCTCTTGGAGTGCATGGTTGCTTTTGGACTATACTAATAAATAGAGCTCTTTTTTCCATTGATGCAGGTTGAAGTTGAACAAATTGAGATTGGAGATTTCAAAAGTTCAGGTGAATGTTAAACCAGAATTATTTACGGCATGCACTACATATGGTTTCATTAGCGTCCTTTCATGATGTCTCATGTAGTGGATTAATTGCTAAATTTGATTGTCACTGGAAAATTTAAAGAAGATTATTACAGTAAAACAGATGTCTTGTATATAGCTCACTCGACATATATTGTATGCTGTGTTTAATATGAAGGCTCTTACCTTTTTATTTATTTATTTTGGCTGGGGAGGGGAACTTTTTTGGGGTGAGTAGGGGGGTTTGGACCCTGTATTGCACATAACATACAAGATTTACAAGGGTGTAAACCTAATTTTTCATCTTTGGATCAGATGCAAAAGCTAGAGTGGATTAGTAGCCTGTTGAATACCCTGCAACCCTAGTAAACTCATCAAATCCATCATCACTAGAGCTGAAGAATGATGACCAAGAGGAGGATTTGGATATAATGAATACAGATGAACATGATGGTAATGCAGCGGCTGATGGAGGCACTGTGTGTGTAAAAGAGTTGGATATGGATATCAACATACCACATCAGACTGCTGATACAGATGATGATATTGCTGATGTTGATGTTAGCGACGACGAAGCTGATAAGGGATCAAATGCCATGGAAGCACTGAGAGCACAGGTCAATGCACAAGTAGGAAAAAAATTATAATACTTCAAGCTTGAGTAGCAGCAGTGGGAGTAGTAGTGGTGGTAGCGAAAGCGGGAGTGGAAGCAGCGGCAGAGACAATGAAAGCAGTGACACTGATTCTGTGAACTCCATCTGAAACCCTGTAAGTTTTGCTGTTAACTTGGGATTTCTATATGCAAATCAACTCATCAATTCCGTCATAGAGGTGGAAAAACAGTTCCAATGCATATATTATTTTGTGGCAAACACCTGCTTGTCTTTGCTTACATAGTAGATAGAAAAATTCATGGAGGGCTAGATAATGACTATCAAAATTCAAATTTTCTGTTCAGATGATGAGACGTCCTATTGTTTTGATGAAGGGGGGTCTACTAAAGGAGATAGGTAGTCCACCTTTTATATTGCGGAATAATTAGATTAATCCTGATTTTGTTTGTTCTCCGTTTTGAGATATGGTTAGTTCATATTTTAATTGTCAATATAAATTCAGTAATTAATTTTTATTCATTTAATCAGTCAGATTCGAGTTATTTGTTTTTGAATGTTGTTTCTTATCTTACCGGAGATTTCAGTATTACTCAATCGAGTGTATGATGATGTTTGATCAGGTTTTCTTGATTTATCATAAGTTCCTGATCTTTTTGCTGTGTTCTTTCTCGGTGTCTCTCACCGTTCTTGCTGATCTCGTGTCTCGTGTTTCTATGGCTTATGCATTTCGACCTGGTGATCTACTGGTGAATTCTTCTACAATGTCGTAAAATCCGTTTATTAATCCGTTCTCTCATCATGCTCTGATACCATCTGGAAAATCTTGAAGAAGAACTCCATAAGAAAGATTGATTTCAAGAAGAAATCAGTTTACAATGAATGGGGAAATTAGCTGAAAGAAGCTATTTGAACTTGAATAAAAGACTTTCTAACTGTATAACCTAACATAACTAACTAAAGCTAACGTGCTATTCCGCTGAAAATTAAAAGTGCTATTTTTCTTTAAATAAAGTTGTTGTTCCTAATATTTATATTCTCTTTCTAACTGTATAAACTAACATAACTAACTAAAGCTAACGTGCTATTCCGCTGAAAATTAAAAGTGCTATTTTTCTTTAAATAAAGTTGTTGTTCCTAATATTTATACTCTCTGTCAATGAGATTATATGACATCTACATTAAAGAAGACAAACATTGCTGAATCATCTAGAATTCTAAATTCATGCTATTGATTCATATGACTCATTTTTTTATAAAATATGATCCACAGAACCATCATTTGAGAAACTTAGGAGGTGTTTGGCTAAACTTATTTTTAAAGCTTATAAACTCTTGCATCTTATAAGATGTTTTTAGAGTTTATAAGAAGTTTAATCGAAGTTTAAAATAAGTTGTTGAAATGTTTGGATAAATAAGATGATGAAGCTTATAAGATGTTAGTAATGATATCTGTGTAATTCCAATAATCAAATTTGAAGATGTTTTGAAAAATAAGCTCTTTAGTTAAAAATAAGTTGGGATTCCCCAACTTAGTAAAAAAAAAAAAAGTTTATAAGCTCCTTACATCTTATAAGCTCGTATAATAAGATCTTATTTTTAAAAATTAGTCAAACACTTTTGAGGTGCTTATAAGCTCTAAACATCTTATAAACTCTTTTAAGGTACTCATAAGTTTAGCCGAAGACCCTCTTATTCTCGTTGTATTATCATCCTTAAAAAAGAACTTTAATGTATTATATGTAAACTTTCTCACTTTAAACAAGGCTGTAACCAGTAAGCTCTCAACTTGCTTCCAAAGCCATTTGAGATACCTTCCTAACCCCTTCCTAAGTATATTTTAATATATGAAAAAAGATAAATTAGAAAATAGTTTTTTACTAAAATATGAACTTTAAGAAAATTTAATTAAAATTAAAAGCATTGGATTGTTTTCAATCATATTTAAGCTCAATTTTCCATAACTACTTATTATTACACCGTATCATAGGTGAACAAGCCTCAACATGGTCATCTTACATCTACTGCAATCTGTCATCACAGCAATCATAAATCGTTGAATAAGCATCGACACGACCATCCTACATCTACTGCAATCCGTCATCACAACAGCCTAATTACCACTCTTCTTTCGAAGGTAATGGAATTGGAACGATTTTATCAGCATTCATCAAACTATTGTGTTGACGTTGCCAATCAATATCGAAGTCGATGTTGTATTTGATTTTTCTATAATTCACACACCATTGATTAATTTAAAATTTATATTGAAATTGAAACTCGATCCGTAGTTCACAATTATTTTAAATAATTAAACCCTTAAAAAAACACATGCATTCTGTGAGTATATACGGATACAGTACTCAAACATCCCAAATACACTATACATTATTTGTTGTGTGCATAAATGAGTATTAAATGCTTTATATAAATAAATAAATAATTCAAGAAAAGACAAGAGGGTAAAAGGGTAGTTTCACTTTCAAATAATTCAATTACTTTCACTCCACCATCACCTTCTTAATTGGGGATGTAAATGTCATTAAGCCTGCTTTCTTAACTGTAACGTTAGTCTCTCTCTCTCTCTCTCTCTCTCTCTCTAGAATCAACGGAACTGAAGGCACAAAAATCCTGCTGGTGCTCCACTCCATTTCCATGTACACTTTTCTCTTCCCACCCAAAGGAGAAAGCTGAAAATGCTCGAATTTTCTGATCAGTTTTGTATTTCCATGGTATTAACTCTTGTCGTTTATCTCCCTCTCTCTCTCTAGAATCATTGTTGTTACCGGAAAGATGCCGACGACGGAGGAGAAGGTGATTCCGAAGAAAAACAAAGACGTGATCCGCTTAGAGCGAGAAGCTGTTATCCCAATTCTCAAGCCCAGGCTCATCGTCCATTTAGCCAACCTCATTGGTATTTTCTTCCTTTTTCTCCAATTATTCTTCAATTTTTCCATAGAGATGTGTGATACTACTGATACTTTTTTGGACTCTTAAGGCTTTAGGATGATCATTGTTTCGCCTGGTATGTTTTGTAATCTTATTGTGAGGACGTTTATTCTTATCTTCGTCTTTGAACAGTATGCCTTATTAGCTTTGTTCTCATTCCTTTCGAGTTTCACTCTGTTAAATACTCAAGAATTTGCTTGTTAGATAATTTTATTTGAAGTATTAGATGGGTAGTTGGATTCAGTGTAATTTATTCACGTACTGATCTTATTTAACCCCCAGAGCCTGTTTGGTACAAGAGTTTTTGGTAGTGTTGTGTTTTTGTAATGCTATCATGTAATTGCGTTAGCTATTTTATTTTGTTGTAAACATAAAAAAAATATTACAATTTTAACTAAATTCGAAAATACTCTTCTCCAGTCCTTACACATGTTCTGGCACTTGACGCTTCATCCCTTATTTGTGTCATTTGTCTATGAATTAAGAGTCATGCATGTTATCTTGTTGCGTCAAGAATTTGTAGCCCTAATTTTAGGCACACTTGTCTTTATGGAAAATTCATTGCCCCTTAGGATGAGGACAATGAGAGGAAAGCCTATCTAGTCATCTCACCTTGTCCAACACATCCAGCACCACCTCCTCCCCTATTCTTTTCCTAATTATTTCTTAGATTTTATTTTCCTACAAAAAACAAATGATAAAGAATGCACTTCAGTAATTTGATACAAAAAAATTTGTCTCTGGCCTTTATTTCACTCTTGAAATCCTGTATCCAATCGTGGGGTTTCATTGACCCATACTTCCTGCAGAACATAGTTCTGACCGTGCAGAGTTTTTGAAACTCTGCAAGAGAGTGGAGTACACAATACGAGCTTGGTACATGTTACAGTTTGAGGACCTCATGGTAATTTCCTGGTCTTCTAAGTATCTTCTTTAAATTTATATTCCCCTACATATTTTCACACCTTGATGGTTCAATGTGAATGTGTCTGCAGCAACTGTACTCCCTTTTTGATCCTGTCCATGGAAGTCAGAAGTTGGAGCAGCAGAAATTATCTTCTGATGAAATTGATGTTCTTGAACAGAATTTCTTGAAATACTTGTTTCAGGTAAGCTTATTCAACCCTATGTTCACTTTCAGTTTGGTTTGGCAGTCAGCTTCATATTATAGTGTAAGTCCAAACTTTTCCAGTTAATACACAGTATGCAGCAGTTGACTACTGATTATAAGTTTGTTCTCTTATTGAGTTTTATATGTCCTGCACCTTCGGGTGAAGGGCTGAGGACAAAGGAATGTGGTATAACAGTTGCTGGTTAGGTCTTCCTTTTTTCTTGTTAACACTTTTTTGTAAAATACCTTTCTTCAGATTTTGGAAAAAAGCAATTTTAAGATCACCACTGATGACGAGATTGATGTTGCCCAATCAGGGCAATATCTTCTTAACCTTCCCATTACAGTTGATGAGTCCAAGGTATAGTGTTATCTATACATATGGTGATAATACAAGCATGCTTTCTGGCATATTGTGTCTGTTATGTTCAATAACTATTTTTTGCTGAATGTAGCTTGATAATAAGCTTTTGAAGAGGTTCTTTGAATCAAATCCTCAAGAGAACCTCCCGGATTTTTCAGATAAGGTATCTCTCTCCCCCTACTTCCTCTCTCTCTCTCTCTCTCTCTCTCTGTAAATTACGTTCTTTAGTATCTGTTTTGACCTTATGAAATTTTTATCTCTCTCTCTCTCTCTCTCTCTCTCTCTCTCTCTCTGTAAATTACGTTCTTTAGTATCTGTTTTGACCTTATGAAATTTTTAGATGAATTTACATTATAGGTCTTATCTGATTTAGTACGAGAGTAAGATCCCTACTTCTACTGTTAGATTTTATGTTTTAAATTTTTCCAAATCCTTTTAAGCGTTTCATATCTTTAATCTTCTGTCAGGAGTATGAATCCTCTTTCAATATTCATTGTGTATAGAATGAGAACTCATCTGGCACTCTGGTAGCTCTTTAGTGCTTTTATCCTCAATTTATGGAGAATAGTTTCTAATTTTTTTTGGCACTCTGTGAGACCAAGAGAAACATGAATATTGAATACTATCTGACAAAACCCGTAATTGTTGTTTTGCAATAACTGGAAAAGATGCAGGAGAATTGCATTAGTGTAATCAATGCTTCTTGGATATAGGATAATGATATTTATGTTGTGAATATTCAGATTTAATATGAAGCTAAGGTAGAAATACATATATTGTTAACATTTCCATTAATGGAAAATGTTGTTTAACTTTACATGTAAGAGAAGAATAAATTACTAACTGAATGAATTATCAAAAGCATTGTAGTTTTGTGTTGTGTCTATCCTCATGACATTGCATTTAAGTGATTCAGCGACAATTCTGTTCTTCTGTTGTCTGACTTATTTTTAGAAATCTCTCTGTTCTCTTCTCTCACATTTACCTTCTTCATGTCTCTATCTTTCTAGTTTTTAGTATTTAGAAATTTAGTTTATCATATGCATCTCGTATGGCCCTAATTGTTTTCTTGTTGTTTGCTTGTATTTTGGTTGTCAAAACTTTTAGACCTTTGTGGTGGCATCTTCTTTGAGTAGGCTCTTCTCTGCAGTAAGATATTCTTCCTGTAATCCTAGTCTAGAAATGAGGGAACAATATTCAGGCGATATGTGTATGTCTTCTCTTATGTATTTTGATTTGTTTTCTCAATGATATTGGTTGGAATTGATTGTATACTGTGAAGTTGATATGAAAATTAAATCATGAAAATAGGAAGCTCTTTTCTGTCTGATTAATATGGATGTATTACTATACCATGCATATAGTGTGGAATTTAATTTCATTTTATGAAGGTGGTCATGTTTTTTAAGTCTTTGCGGCGATCCATAGAGAGCTATTTTGCTGGAAACTACACCAGTACACACAGATGTGTGTGTTCGATGTATCTAGTTTTAATTCTAGATGTTACCCACTTTTGTCGTTAAGATGCACCCTTGTACGGTTTGGCGTGGCGCTATGGCTTCTTTGCACATGGTGAGGCTATGAGCCTTTTATAATTGAGAGGGTTAAAGTTATATCTATTGGAAGTTGAATGAACAAACACTCGTGTTTACATAACCACCTGAGCAGTCAGCTATTTGTTGAACTTTTCAACATATAAATATTGTGTTTTATAATTATCCTTCAGTGAATTTATGTTATGCATAAGTGGGTATCACCAACTTGCATGCCTTTTCTCTTCCTGTTATCTATTACAAGCAATATAACAAGATATCACAATTTTCTTATAGCTTTGTTGTTGGCAATATCGCATACTTGATGAAAGTTCTGATTTTTCTGGTATTTTGATTTCAAGAATGAAATTTTTATGTTAAAAGGAATGCTATATATGTCACAGTTTATATTTTTTCATTTTTTGGGTTTTGTATTGTTTGGCACTTGTGAAAATGATGGTACTTGTTATAATTTAAGAGAGTAAATAAGAAAAAGAGATCAGATGAAGCAGGAAATTCTCCCAACATGTTAACACACTAAACAAACGATAATAGTTACTGTAGAGGGAAACACTTGAATAAGAAAGCTTAATAGATTTATGATAAAAATTGTATTTGTCCTCTATGTCAGCCTGTTGAGTTCTTTGGCCCCTATGTTTTATGAATACACTTTTATACCCACTATGTTTGCAAAAATTGTTCATTTCCCTGGGCGCCTACTTGCTGCTATAATTTTTACCGGCTAATGCTGATTTTAGCCCAAATTACCTGACGTGAAAAACAACATGATAGTTACCTGATTTGGCCCAAATTAATTGAAGTTGATTTGCCGAATTAAGTAATCTGGCTCGATTAGGATTAGCCAATAAAATTACCAATTACAACATGTTGGAGACATTTTTTTTTCCCTGTAGAACCATTGATAGAATTTAGACGTCCATCATTTTGTTTTGTGATCCTGACCTTCTGATCCTCAATTTTATTGCCTTTCTCCTACCATACTTGGCTATCTATTCATCCTAAACCTTTCAGTTTCTTTTTGGTTATTTTCCCTGTTTAATTCATATATCTATCTTCATCCTAGTTTGTAATTTTGTATATATATTGCCAAGACTAGTTATGCAATAACTGTCCATTCCATTGGAATTTTGCATACTATAAAAGTAATCCAACTGTCATTTTATTGGGATGAAGTTCCATAAGGTGATCTAGTTTGTTTTGCAGCATATATATAATAAGGATTGTAATCAATTATTCTACTTATGCTTCTTTAATGTTCAGTATGTAATCTTCCGGCGTGGGATTGGCATTGATAAGACAACTGATTTGTTTATGATGGAGAAAGTGGATGCTATCATTTCACGTTTGTGGGCATCAATTTTGAGAAAGACAAGGTGATACATTCTGTAGCTTGAAGACTTTACCATCTGTTTTCTTTCAGAAAGTTCATTACGGTTTGTCCTTCATGCACACTGACAATTTAAGTTCTAATGAAGCAGTCTTTTCCACTTTCAGATTAGAGAAGGTTTTGTCAAAGAAATCAAGTACACGACTGAAAAAGGATCCTAAAAAGGATGATGAAATTGTATCTGCAGCAGAGGATGATGGATTTTATGTTGAGCGCATACGTCTTGAAAATATGGAGCTCAGGTTTTGAGATATGTTGTTGTACTTGTTTTTTATGATTTTAAAGTTTTATTCGTATTGATCAGTTTGCTCTGCATTCTCAAATCAATGTAATTAGAAGCTTCCTTTTATTGGCTGCTTGAGTCCTTCACATGCCATATAAATCTATATCTGAACTGAAGCACTTTTGCATTCTGTTACTACAATTCTTATTCCAGATCTAGTCATGTTTGTTTAATTAATTTGGTTCTGTAAGAGGGCTTAATTATCATATTTTAACATATTTAAGTGGACATGCTTTGGAATTTGTTTCATGAATTGAAAATTATTATTTATTATTTATTTCCTACATCTAGCTTTTCACCTCACATACACAAGTTGTGGCTGGATCTAGCTTTTCATTTCACTTTTGTCTAGTGTGTATAAGTGAACCCACCCCGAAGTTGAGCACAAGGGTGATGCTAAAACAGTCAAGGTCACCATGTTATTTATATGCTCTACAGATTTCATAATGTTGATGTTGACTAATGCCATCATGCCAATGGCTTTTATATTTTGTTGCTTCAGTTTCCGCAATCTGTTGAGCAGAACTACAATTCAAGAACCCACCTTTGATAGGATCATTGTTGTCTACAGGTATCCTTTTATCTTGTTAATATGTAATGTTTACATGTTTGTCACAATATTTTTGTCACTCTTGTATTTTTCGTCATTATTCTTTTGTAGAATCAAGTCTTACTGCTTCAAAGTTTGTGGTTTATTACTAGTCTTTGCTGTAAAGCTAATTGCCTTTGTATCTTTCTTCTTAATTTTATGTAGAATCAGGTCTTACTGCTATTAAGTTTGTGGTTTTATTACCTTTCTTTGTTCTCTTTGCTCAATTGTAACTCTTCTTTTACTCATATAACATTGTCTAGTTAAGAAAGTGTGTACCTAAAAGGATCTTGGAGTTAAAAATGGATAAGAGATGATGTATCACTGCATGTTGACTGAGAAAACTAAACCACCCATTGTGGGAAATTCCCTTGGCTTCTTTTTTTTTTTTTGTGTGCAGGCGAGCAAGTTCTCGAACTAAAGCAGAACGAGGCATATTTGTGAAGCATTTCAAACACATCCCTATGGCTGATATGGAAATTGTCCTAGTGGGTTTACTTTATCCTCTTATTATGCTCATTTTCAACTTTGTTTTTATGATGGAATCTGCTGTTAAGTTTGTTTTGTTTGGGTACTAAGCTTTTAAACATTCTATCTTCTGTAATAGCCAGAGAAAAAAAATCCAAGTTTGACTCCAATGGACTGGGTTAAATTTCTTATATCTGCAATAGTTGGACTGGTTAGTGAACTTCTTCCACTTCATTATCTTCACTTGCATTCTATCACTTCCTTTTCTTTTTTTTAACCCATACTTGTTTCACTGATGTTTCAGGTTGCTGTTGTAGGATCTATTGAAATGCCTAAAGCTGACCTCTGGGTCATCTTTGCTATTCTTTCTACAGTGCTTGGTTATTGTGCTAAGATTTACTTCACGTTAAGTGTTTCCTCTCTTGGAATTTATTTGTTTCAATGCATATTATTTAGTGAAATTTTCCCTCTGAATAAACCCCCCCCCCCCCCCCAACAAATATGAGTGTTCCCATGGTTTCATTGCATACACACCTTGAGTTCCTGTATGCTAAGAATTTTGTATAAACCCCTGGTGTTACAATAACACGGGCTGATGGTAGTTCTCTTTATCTATGGACATTTTCGTCCTCAATTATATTTATTTTTCTGAAGCTGATTGTGGAATTTCTCTTGGCTGTGATGTACATTTGGTTTGAGATGATTTCATTTGTTTGTAGTGCCACTGAAGTTTGTTTGTTTACCAGGTTTCAACAGAACATGGCTACATATCAGAACCTAATCACACAATCAATGTATGACAAGCAATTGGATAGTGGAAGGGGCACTCTTCTTCACTTGTGCGATGATGTAATTCAACAAGAGGTCAGTTAGATACACGTTTATTTTTTAGATTCCAAATTTGACAACCAATGTGTACCTAAAAGCAACTTTTCTTCATTTCTGCGATGATGTAATTCAGCCAGGGGTCAGTAAAATATTTTTCCCCATTAAATTCCAAATTTGTGCCAGGCAACATGTGCTGAAGCAACTCATTTTCTTTCCCTAAAACACAACTTACCTTTCTGGGAGAATGACATGAGTTTTATGGGGCAGAGGTAAAAGCAAGTGTGACCCGCAATAAGAAACAACTTTTTTTTTTCCAAAGATTTTTTTACAACTATATGTATTGGTTCTGAACCCTAAGTAAATAGATTATTATTTCTTTTTCCACTGAGTTTGATGAAACTTTCATGCTCTGCAAACTCATTATCTCCCAGCATGCATGGGACATTCATCTAAAGAGTTCTTGATATTTGAACTGAAAAGATAACAATGAAATTGCAGATCATTTAACATGATATCTATTATGGATTAAACCACTTCCAACTGCCTGAAATATCATGAATGTGCAGGTAAAGGAGGTCATAATTTCATTTTTCATTTTGATGGAACAAGGGAAAGCTACTCTGGAGGTATTCAAGTAGCTCACTTTATGTATTTTGCACTGCTTCTCATGATAAATTCATCCTGTGTTTGCATCTCCATGTTTAAATTTACTGATATGCATTCCGATTCTTATGATGCCAATTAGGATCTTGACCGGCAATGTGAGGAATTAATACAAGATGAATTTGGTGAACACTGCAATTTTGATGTTGATGATGCAGTCCATAAATTGGAGAAATTAGGAATAGTTACTCGGGTGAGTCACATTTCATTATGTTTTGCTTACATTTGGAAGTTAGTTGTTATTTAGGAAATCTAATGGAGAGTTTACAATTTCCTTTGGTTTTTGGATGATTGATTTCCAGTTGCCTGCCTTATAACTCCAAAGTGGTGCCTTGTACTTGCATACAGATTACCTTAGTTTTAAATTTCACACGCTTTGCTTAATAAAACTACTTCAAGGATTACAACCAAAACATACATATATTACACCCAAGATAGGTCTATCTATTCGGTGGTGTTGGATCATTTCTGGTTAAATGAGATGATTTAAATCCCCACATTTTAGTTTTTAAGTCTTATGTTCTTTGCAACACTTGATTTCGAACTGTTATTTTAGAATGCGACTAAAAGTCTTATCTCTGTATGCTGTGTACCAAGTGTCAATGTTGCTCTGGATAATGAGAAGTTGTCTACATTTGAAACACTCAAAATAATTTGGAACACTGTGTTTTTTATTTCTTTATTTGCTTTAGACAAATCTTCTTGAATAGGAAGGAGGAATGTATGGTGCTGCAGAGTGCATTCGGATAAGTTGGAAAACAGTTACGCAACCTATGTGAAAAACGCACCCTCCTGAATCATTTTAGGACCAACTTTTTTTAACTATATATGTTTTCTCATACAAGGGCTGTTTCTGATTGGCAGTGTCACACCAAACTGCAACATAAATTTATAAAATTTTGTATTATAGATGGAAAAAAAATTGAAGCTGTTATTTGCTATTCTGGTGTTCAGGATACAATTGGTCGGTATTTCTGCGTGGGGCTAAAGCGTGCTAATGAGATTATAGGCACAACTACGGAAGAACTCGTTCTGAAGGCTAAACAAGGTTCGGCTTCTGCTTGATTTATTCATCATATGTACAAGAAGCTGGTTTTCTCAGAGGTTGTTTTCTGTTGTGTGAGCTTGTGCAGAACCTATTTGTGAAGCTTTTAGTGTAATTGTTCTATTATTTTTTAGTTCATTATATCCATCCGTTTTATTGGTTCATGTATATAAAAGACATCTCTTGGTTGGTTTGTTATATACCTACCAACTGAATGGATGACACTGTCGTAGTTGTCTTGTTTTCCTTCAACAATTGGCAATGTTTTTATTTTTACGTACTTACTTCGTATTTTTGCACTAGTTAACCATATTATCTTATGCATGAATAATAGTTAATCATTTCGAATTTGTAAAAGTATCTTGAATTCAGGTTGCAATTAGACAAACAACAAAATTTAGATTGCAAATTAAAAAATAATCGTACTTTTAGGTTGGTTTTTGTGTTTAACCCAATTTTCGATCTACTATAGGTGAAGTGGGGTAGAGATAAGGTGATTAGAAGGATCAAATTCTCCAATATATGTTATCAATGGTCTGAAGTTGTTTTAGTTAGAATTACGATTCTATTTCCCGACAATCATTAAAAAAAATCTTATTTAAAGGTGATGTCAAAACATTTGATGTGATAAACTTGTTATCCAATAGTTCCAAAACTGATTTTTTTTCAGATAAATCGAGTTGCAATGTGTTTAAATTTTGTGAATGAAACTGTAAATTACAATTAATTGTAATTTAAATTTCATGTATAAATCTGTAAAAAAGAAAAAGAAATTAAGATACTATTTTTTTATTTACATTCAACATTCTAATTTGAGTTGGTCTCTTGTGAGACTGTCTCACATGTGATCAAATTCAAGTATGTCTTTTATAGGTATAAGTATGTGTTTTTCAGCTATAAGTATGTGTTTTATAAGTATATTTTTACAGGTATAAACATGAATTTTAAAAGTATGTCTTTTACACTCATAAGTATGTCTTTTTCAGCTATAAGTATGTGATCTGGAATTCCGTCGCATGTGCGACGGTTGCACGCGAGTTTTGTTGTTCTAATTTTCAATTTCTGGGCTCGATAATCAATCTCAATAATTAAGATTCTTTCACAAAATATTAGTTTTATTTCACACAACTAATATATATTGAAAGTAAAACAGAAGAAATTCTATATATTATCGATACCACCTAATATGTCTTATCTTAGTACGATGATTCAAGCGTGATGCATGGTCGGATGTCTTTTGGTGTTTTTATAAAATTTAGATAATTTTGTCAATCTTTAATTTATGAGTAACATTTGTGTATCCAGGGGTATGATGTCCTCAAATTAATCTATTATATGGTATTAAATATATACTTTACATGTATCTTATATATACTCTTCAGGTATCACATGTATACTCTTATATACATATGATACATGTAGAGTATATTTATAATACCAAAAAACATAACACCTATAGAGTATATATATATAACACCTGAAAAGCATGTATAACATTTAGATTTGTGCCCCTATGTGTCCCAGGGGTATGTAAGCTTTTGCCTTAATTTTATATGGTTTATTATCTGATGTTGATTAAGATTTTTGTTGCTTAATATAGGAAACATAACCAAATATCAAATTCATGCAAATTGATACATGCATATCTATTTATATTGGGTCTACTACTCTACCCTCCATGGATGTTGGACATAATACAAAGATGAATGTATGTAGTGTAAAATAATATCAATATGGTGGATAATAAGTATTAATATGTCCACCATTAATGTGCAAAAATTATATCCTTTTAAACTTATGACTTGAAATTAATAGTTATATTGGATTAATGGATGCATTAATTTATGTTCACGGTAAATAGAGTATGCTAATATCATACATTTATGTTACACTGTATCACATTTATGTAAAATTATCATAATCTTTATGTAATACTACTTATACCTTTTCTTTTTGATTCAATACTTCTGTTACCTTTATATCAACATAAAAATGATAGAATTATAACATAAAATTTTAAAATGTAATTCATGTATGTCTATGTAAAAATTATTATAACATAAAGATTGCACGAATATTATATAAAAAATTATGCGAACATAACTAAAATGTGTACCACTCAAGCTAGAGTATATGCACAAATGTTGGGCTCGTGAGGCGCATATATGGAGCGTGAAAATCACCTACGAATCGAGTTTACCCTTAAATACATGCACCTGGTGCTTAGGACATATACTTGTAATTTAAATTATGGTGTATTAAATTTCATGATTTTTTTTTTCGTCAAATAAAAAAAATTAAGATGAAACATAGATTTTGAAAAGGTGGTTGTTAGGAACCTTTATATAAATTTTGATGAAGACAAAACATGTAATATATAGGATGTAGTAACCTTGTACTTAGGATTTTTTATGTAAAATGTTTTAGTCTAAGTCAAGGATGTTGCTTGAAGAAATGAGGTCACTGCAGGAAACTATGGAGACCGCAACAGAAATTCAGCAAGTAAAAGAAGGTCACTACAACAAGCTAGCCAAAAGCCTAATGCATACAACAAGCTAGCCTCATTAAGTGACATCTCAACAACCTCGTCAAGCCGTCATTTCTGATTCAGTGCATTTATTTGCAAGTAGGAATTATCAAGAAGGAGTCTATCAGAAGATGACAGTTGGAAGAATAAAAAGGACAAAAGGGCGATCTTGCAGAGAATGAAAAGGCCAGTGTAACGTGTACCAAAATGCGCAGAAAATTTGTACGGGCCAATCACAGCTGGACACCTCGCTGAACAGGGAGCTACTTCATTCAACGAGTAGATTTCTCTGATGCCTATAAATAGATGAAGAGTGCACCTGAAACAACTACTGAAACCTTTGAGCTCACAAGCAATCCCAACGTTCAAGCATTCAAGTTATCTTCAAGTTTCAGTCACTCAATCTATAAAGCAGCAAGTCAGTCACCTGATACATTTATCTTTCCAGAGCTTGCTGCCTCCTAGCGTTGGAGAATTTTTTTTATTATTCTTTTGTAAAATGTTTTAGGAGTCTCTTAGCAGATGATAGTTCCTGCTAAATGTTTTCACTCTTACAGAAGAGTAGGAGTCTTGTGTGGGCTGTTTGTTTTTATCACTGCAGTAACTTGTGTGGGAGACTGCTAGTTCTTGTTAGGGTGTGGTTGTATTAGTTGAGTCTTTGTAAATCAATCAGCCTTTAACAAAGTTTCTCCTGTGTGAAAGGAATAGAATGGACTTAGAGGGATTACTTCACTCTCGAATCACTATATATCTCGTTGTGTTCTTTGCTTTGCTTTTTGTATTTAAGCTTACTGCATATCTACCTGCTGCATATTGCATGAAGTTTTTCCGTTGTGCATAAACTCTTTTAAGTTCCTAAGCTTATTGCTAAAAAGCAATAGTCTCTGTTCTGAAGCAGCTAATCTCTGTAGCTTACTGCTCACTGCAGGAACTTACAATTTTTGGAGAAAAGTTTTAAAATTTTGAGAAGGTTTATACATCCCCTTTAAACCTTCTACCACTTGGGACCATTTTAAGAGAAAGTTTTACGTGAAACCATCTTACAGTTAATTTTATATGAGATCGATCAATCAACAATCTGCACTTCACAATTTATTTATAAATGTATGAAAATAAATTTTGATGCGGGGTCAACCCACAATACACACCTTACAATTCATTTATATATTTATGAAAATAAATTTTGATGCGAATATGGTCACACGTGATGACATGAAGCTGATGAGAAAGATGTCAATGTCACACCTCACACGTGATGATGTGAAAGTTAAAGGAAGAATGTTGGGCTTAGTAAAAGATGGATCACGTGATGATGTGAAAGTTAAACTTATATTTATATATATATACACGAGTATCAGCACGTGCGTTGCACGTGGAGGATGAATTTTTTAAATCAAAAATATTATATTACTATTAACCTTAAATAATAATTTTTAATAAGGATATACAATCTATATTAAATTAAATTAAATTGAAAAAAATGTATAGTAAATTAAAGTCCTACTCATAATAGAACTCTATATGATTTTGGTTTAGAATTCTTTTGTAGAATTATTTAAATATGAAAATCATAAATACAATTATAACCTTAAATAAAATCTTTATTAAGGATATATTAGACAATCCATATTTTGTAAGAAATATCCATACTTTTATATAGGTAATAGATATATAGGAAATAAATGACTATTATACCCTTGTTATGTAGAATAAATTGTAACGACGAGAACTCCTCCTCCAAGCTATTCATTTTTTCCAACCAAATAAATAGTAAGTCTCTTGTGCATCAGGTGCATGGATCTTAGATCCATGCAACCGGGTCGAATCCGGGTAATCCAACCTGCTTTTTTTTTCGCGCTAACTTTTTTTTCAATTTTAGTCATGACTTTTAGTTATGTTAAGAATACCTTTATGTAATGTGTAAGAATACCTTTAAGTTACGTTAAGGATACCTTTATGCCCAGATTTCATACATTTACGTTAAGTTAGACATACCTTTAGGTTATGTTAAGAATATCTTTAGGTAATGTATAGGGATACCTTTAGGTTATGTTAAGAATACCTTTATGCCCAAATTTCATACATTTAATTTACGTCAGACATACCTTTAGGTTATGTTAAGGATACTTTTATGTTATGTTAGAGATACCTTATCCATAAGGTAGTTGTGTTACACATTTTGTACACAAAGGTATCTCTAACATAACATAAAAATATTCTTAACATAACCTAAAGATATCCTTAATATAACATAAATGTATGTGACCTGAAGCGAATTCTAAGGGTATCAAATCAGGATTTCAAAGGAACCTAGAATCACGATTTCAAAGGTATCCTTAACATCACCTAAAGGTATGTTTAATATAATCAAAAGGTATTCTTAACATAGCTAAAGGTATCTTTAACATAACCTAAAGGTATGCTTAACATAACTAAAAGGTATTCTTAACATAACGTGGTATGTAATCTGGAATCAGGATTTCAAAGGTATCCTTAACATAACTAAAAGGTATCCTTAACGAGCATCCGCCCAGGCGCGTGAGGGCGCGTCAAACGCGCGTGGAAGCGCGTACACGCGCGGGTTGGGTCGGGTGCATGGATCCTAGATCCATGCACCTGATGCATAAAAGTTTTTGTTCCAAATAAAATCTCATCTTCATTCCTTCTCGAATTTTTTATATTTGATATGTTCTTTCTCTAATTTGTTGTTGGGAAAATCTCAGTTCTCAACAAATTTGATTAGTGTGTAAAAAGATTTGGTTTTAAGCAATTTTTTTTTAAATCAATAAAGACAAATTCTCATGTTCACCAGGTGCACGAATCAAGATTGGTGCAACTGGAGTGACTTGGTGCACAAATCAAGATTGGTGCAATGGGGTGACCGACCCATTTCCGTGCATCTGAGTTTTTTTTTTGCTTCAAATTATTACTTTTATGTTATATGAATGTGAAATTAATTAATAAATGAAAACTGAATAATCATTCAAACTTTTCTAACTTGCATTATTTTAAAAAAATAATTAACATTTCTATATACTGAAGAATATATATATATTATCAATGACATATTAAATAGTCATATTAATTAGCTTTAAATATGTTTAATTTGTAAAGAAAGAGAAAATTAAATATGTTTAATTTGTAAAGAAAGAGAAAATTGTAGGATTGACAAATGTAGCTGATGATTATTTCATATATGAAAGATATGAAGTACTATGATTTTAAAAAAATTATAAAACAGGATAAAAGTGCATTAGCTTAAGCAGCAAAAAAAAGGAAAGGTTCAAAAATGAATAAACAGGACAAATTACAGATAACAAATAGACTCTACATTTCAAACAAAATCAACTCAAGAATTAAACTCAGCAAAGCCTTCTTATGTGGAGTATGTAGAGTGAAAAGACAATCCACATTGGTCCAAATCAAATTTCACTATAATATTAACAATATATAGAACTTGTTTACAAGGAATAACAAAGTAATGGAAAAAATAAAAAAATAATCCAGCTGTTCTTTATACAGTTATCAAACAGCTGGATATAACTCTTTACTTTGGGTGTTTAAGCTCAAGTATATTTTCCATGAAACACACTTAAAATTTGTGATTCAACACTCTACATTCTTCCTGCCTTTTCTTATTTTGAAGCCCTGAAAAGCTGGCTTCCAAGGGTCACAACTGGGGTTCCTTCCCCCATGATTGTTGTCAAGCTCATTTCTTTCTCGAGAATCCGATCTAGTTCGGTTACCACATAGTTCATTGGAGGGCGCCTCTCGCTCGAAGAATTCACACAGTGCACAATTAACTGTATGAACTCTTCCATGCTTTCTGTCGTAAAACTATTGCCCAATCGCTGATCGATTATGGTAGATATGCTGCCAGCCTCCTGCAGATTTTGCACCTACAAAGACAAAAAACAACAATATGCTTTAAGCCTGCTTTTATTATCCACAGAATTATTTTCTTTGGTGCAGTGTTCCGTGCCCGTCTAGCTAGAGCCTCAGCTTGCCCACCCCCACTTTTTTCATATTACCCCACCTAGGTGGTAGACCCTGCCGTCTAGCTAGTGCCTTTTAGGACATTGTCCATGCAAACGGTGGAGCAATTTGAATTGTAATCTGTGATAGCTAGAAGGTTGTGATGAACTAGCTGCAACTGCTCCAAGTGCTGCACTAGAGTACCCAGTGCGTAAAATTAACTGTATGAGCATCTTTTGTTCTTTTGCCCCCTTGAAGTAATTAAGAAATATCAAATTTACCAATAATTCAAAGGAAAAGGAAAAGAGAAGCTCAGCAATAAGTTGATTTTAGTGTCAGCAAATACGAAAATAATCTCTGATAATATAGAAAAATGCAGTTATGATTTGTATTATTAAAAAAGAGGCAATCCATACCCAATCAACCAGATTCTGATTGACATCTGATGATAGCAACTCATTGGCTTCCTTCCCACTGACTAACTCCAATAGAAACACCCCGAAACTGTAAACATCACTTTTGTCAGAAAACCGTCTGAATTCTCTTACCCTGCATAAGCAGATGAAAACACAATCAATAATTATCCGAGGAATTCTGTAATAAATTACCAGACAGCACGTGTAATACTCTGGAGCAAGGAAGATCTCGTCGGCTGCCACTTGAGAAGATGTGCCTGCATAATCAAATCTTCCAAGAAAATTGCGTAACCCAGCATCTGCTACTTTAGCTATGAAATTCTCATCCACAAGAACATTTGCTGTCTTGAAATCCTTATGTATCAATCTAGGACTGAGGGAATGCAGGTGAGCCAAACCTGCAAAGTAAAAGGTAAGGATGACAAGGCACATTTAAAAGCATTTTACTTTGCAATGCTTGAAGTGAAGCAAAGACCATTCTTAGGTCATTATACAAGTGTTTCTTCAGCCATTTTTGATATGTTACTTTTTTCAGTATCAAGACAAGATGAATTAATACCAGGAAAGCCAAAAATGCTCACTGGTTTTGCAGAGGATCACCTTTAGCCGCTCCAAGAGCTATTGCAAGCCTGTGTTTGAATTCAAGCTTTTCTGGTGAAACCTGACCAGCACCTGAGATTAAGACACTTGGATAAATGAGGTGCACCACGAAAGAATTGAGCAGCAAAGAGGGGAGGGGGCAGGGAGGAACAGATAAAATGAAGACAAAGATAGAAGTGGAAAACGGAAGATGGGGTTTAAGAAAATGCAAAGGAAAAAAATAAGGATATAGGGAGGTCCAACTAAAGCATGAATGTTACTACAAAACACTATTTTAGAAAAACTAAGGTGGGTAATTGATTGAGTTGGTTAAATAAATCCATTTACACTCATGCTTGCATAAAAAAACATAGAAGGAATGGAGGAAAATTGATTACCATACAAGTGAATAGAAACACTTCCATTAGGTATGTACTCATAGACAAGAATCTGTTGATCATTTTCCTGGCAATAACCTAAAAGGGAGACCAGATTTCGGTGTTGAATAGATGAAAGATATCTGACCTGATAAGAAATGAACCTCAAACTCAGTCTCAATCCATAATTACTGAAAACTCAGAAAAACATTGTATTAGTATATTTGCTATGTCATTTTAGCAACCATCAATAAGATAGACAAACAAATGTATTTTTCTGACATGAAGATTTTCGATCAGTCAATCATATTCAGCAAAAAGCAAAACATAACAATGTCAGCTTATATTTCACTTCCAGATTGAACCTTATACCAACAAGATGAGATGGTAACAATAATTTCATAGATAAATTAAGATACCTCATCAACAAACTCCTGACTAGGAGGACCAGGGCGCTTTTTTATTGCTACAATCATCCCATCATGAAGCAACCCTTTATACACTTCCCCAAATTTTCCTTCCCCAATCAAACTTTTGTCACTAAAACTTTTTGTTGCCGATAACAATTCATCAATTGCAAATCTCCTGGCATCTCGCAAAGTAAACTCAATACCAGCAGCTCTCCCAACTGCAAGATTGAATGTTTACACTGTCAGTTATTTGTGATGGATGTGGTAATATATTTTGGTTCATGCTGTAAGCAAATGTTACCTTGAACAGATGGATCAGAAGAACCTGTCTCAGATGTTCTTGAAACGTTCCGACATCGGAAAATGCAATACCATATAGTTATTATCAGTATCCCCACCAATGCCACGGCTCCTGCAGCACCTCCTAAAATTGCTGCAAGAGACTTTGACATTTGGTCTGGGATCTACTTCAGCTATGATGTTGATGTTGTTCGGGACACAATAGAATAATCATACATGGAACCTGAAATTCAGAATAAGCACAAGAATCGGTTACAAAAGTGAATATGAAAACATGATGAACACGTGCAGCATTGAAGGGAAACGACAATCTCTATTTATTGCATGTAGCGACAAAGAAAAGCTTTTCTAGAGGTAACGAAACAGATTGAACCGAATTTTATAACAGAAATATTGATACATTCCTGTAAGTTTTCTTGCATGCAAGTACAGATCACGCTTGCAGAATAATATGTTGAATATGATGCAAAATCTCAAAAAAAAATTGGCAACAATTAACAAAAGGACATTAATGGTCCATGCTTCTGGAAAAAAAAAACATAAATCAATGCACGTTTGTCTATGGTACAATAATGGTTAAAAGGACACAGAGAAGCAGCATCAATGGATAACCAGGAAAATAACCTATTAATCTTTTCCAGGGCATTCAAACTAGTAGCAAACACAACATCAACTCAACATTCAGAAAGTAAAGGAGGCAATACGGGCAAACTCACTTTAGACAACTCAAATGAAAACACAATAAGAAACAAACCAGCACAGAAAATGAGCAGAGATCAATCAAAACAGAAACATATCACTGAAACAAAATGGTGGGCAAATTTTAGTTCAGTAAAACCACAACAGCACAAAATGTGGTAAAACCTCACCTAGAATGAGAGATCCCTCACAATCCCAGCTCCAATTCAAAACGAATTTTCACAGAAAAACAATTTAGAGATCGGGAGAATTCAGCCACATTACTGCATTCAATTCTCAGTATAAAAGAATGAAGCAAAATTCAACAAGAGATGGATCTGCCGATTGATTCAAACCGGATTCTTTTTTCAATTAATCAAACACAAAGCCACAAAAAGCACGAGCAAAGAATTCTTTTTTAATCTTAAAAAAAAATCAATTAAGGAAAAAGGCAATCATTATAAGCACAGTCATGATCACAAATATCAGCGCCGGATTAAGACAGAGATAATGCCGACAGAAAGGGACCTGCCGCCGACAATAAACTCCACCAATCCACTCAACTCAACTCAACTCAACCCAACCCTGTACAGAAATTTAATTTAAGAATTTACAAATTCATCATGTGCAAAACAGAGAAGAAGCAATTGTCGGAGAATTGAGAAGAACCGACATATGGAAACGGAGAGAGAGGTGGAAGTCTCTCCTCCTGTATGTATGAGAGAGAAGAAAATGGCGAGGGGGGGGGGAGGGACAGAGAGAGAGAGAGAGAGAGAGAGAGGTGAGAGAGAGAGAGAGAGAGAGAGAATTGTATAGCTGGTTTAGTTGTATGGGTTGTAAAGTTAGTAGAATGGGGTTGTCTCTTACTGCAACTTGTAGCATTTTTATTTTTGCTCACCATTACCTTAATCCCCATCCCAATCTCCATTTTTATCCCTATATTCAAACCTTACTCAATTTGATACACACATATATATATGTATATTTTCACTAGGTTAAATATGTTAATGTATATAATTTATTTTTTCGAAAAGTAAATACAAGTTTGGTGTATAATTCATTCGTGTTATTTGATTATTCATGTGATGATGTTCGACGAAAGTAATATAATGTCGTCTTTAGTCTTTAGTACTTGGAAGTTTCAGAAGACATGTGTCATATTGTACCTCATAAACTATGTGACTAAATGTTGTGACTATATATATAGGTAAATAACAGTTAAGGCAATCTCGATTCTCTATCCCACAATTTTGTGTCGAATTCATAAATTATTGTCTAAAGTAGTTTTGATAGTTAGTTTTATTCTAACCGTAGTACACATTTGAAACATAAGGCTGTGGGATAGAAGTTATCATTTCTTTAGCTCTTTTGATAACCTAGAAAGTTGGGAGAGCTAAATGAGTAGTCAAAATGTGTGAGTTTATTGGGATTTATAATTTCATTAATAAGACAAGGAACATATATGCATAAACAATTCCTACTTATTGTTATATGTTTTTATACACTAAATTTAATTTTTATCATATTCTTTTATATCTAATTTGGTTTTATTATCTTCACATCTAAATATGTATTTTGTAGAGCTTCACTATTAATAGTGCAAGAAAGAAATAAGAATAACAATAGCAATACGTACAATCCAAACCTCACTTATTCAATATCAACATGTGTTAATATTTTCATAATAATATAACATCTACAAATTATAGAAACAAGTATGATCTCACTAAATCAATAATCATCATATTAACATGTATTCAATAAGCTATGGTGGCATTTTGGAGGGTGACAACTATGTTAGTAGTGTGTGATAATGATGATAGCTTAAAAGGGGTATTGGCATTGCCTCCCATTTTGTCCTACCATCCAGCTATGTTGACATTGCTCCTACTCATTTCACACTCAATCATATGCTTAATCAATTATTATTTAATCCAACAATTTAATATTTGTACCCTTTTTTAATTAGACAGAGAAGCAAGCAGTGAGTAACGGCTACAAATACATTAGTATTTTTGCTTTTGGGGATTTTTTTAATATATTTATTTATTTGATTAAAATCCACATTAAAGTCATTGGATTCTTGTACGGCATCGCCCATTCACCAATACTGTAGTTTACTGAAATGCTGCCTCCTTCATTCACATACACAAAATTAATTTAACTTTATCAAAAGATATTCTGAAAATATAATATATTACTAATAAAATGACAAATTATTTAACTTTACCAAAAAATAAAAGAACATAAATTATATAATAACATATTGGGCCGAATAAATATTCTGCGCCGCGCCGCACAAAACAGTGGATGCTTGATGTCTTTAATTTTAATAACTTTTGTATGGTCTTTGAGATATGCTTGATTTATAGATAATATTGGTTGCAGTGTTTTTGTTTTTAAGATACGAGTATCAGCACATGCGTCGCATGAGGATGATGAATTTTTTAACTCAAAAATATTGTATCAATATTAACCTTAAATAATAATTTTTTATAAGAATATATATCCAATCTATATTAAATTAAATTATTTTCAGAAAAAGATCTATAGTAAATTAGAGTCATAATATAATAGAGTTCTATTTATAATAGAATTCTATATAATTTTGGTTATTGGAGTCCTAATATAATAGAGTTTTATTTATAATAGAATTCTATATAATTTTGGTTTAGAATTTTAATGTAAATTATTTAAAGATGAAGATCGTAAATTACTATTATAACCTTAAATAAAATCTTTAATAAGGATATATTAGGCAAGAAATATTCATACTTTTATATAGGTAATAGATATGTTTGTGTATATGATTGTGAAAATGTTGTGTATGTTTTGTATGTGTGTATAAAGATAAAATTTTGTGTGTTATCAATTATTGAAATATTGTAAACAATAGGACTTATAAAAATAATTTTGTGGGACTTATAAACAATATGTTAAATAAAAGTAATTTAACATAAATAATACTCAAGATATCAATATATTACTTTGTGGGAGTTTGGTTAAATTACTTGGAAGATTTTGTAAACTGTTTTTAGAATTTATAAAATGTTACTTTTATTTTAAAAGTAGTTTTTGTGATGTGTGAATATGATAAAATGGACCTCAAGATATTAATAATGATAAAATTGAAAGAGTTTTTAGAATAAGATGTTATTTGACCAATAAAATGTTTCAAGGAAACCCCATTCTAACCACTTTGAACAAATTTATAAACTCTTTTAACACTTATTTTTAATGTGAAATAACATCTTTCTTTAAAAAAATTACCACATACTTTGTTTGCAAGCTTTTAAACATTTTGTAGGAATAATTGATTTTGGAAGAGTTGTTCAAATAGCATATAAGCTCATTAAATGATTAAACAATATGTTTCTAATTTCATAGCATATATAAATTATACTACCTCCGTCCCAGTTAAATCCGCCTACTTGCAGTGCAAATTGCAAGTAGGCTGAATTAACCGAGACAGAGGGAGTATATGTTATCAAGAAAAATACATTTAATACAAATGTCCATGTATTTGGATATGTACATTTGAAAATGTGTTTGTTTATTTATGAATAATTGACATTACACCAAATATATTTCATCAAATATAACAAATTTGGAATACACATCATCATCATCAGCCAGCTGATGCCCAGTACATTGACTTAACCATAATTGCCAAAAGATTCTCCCATCAATTATTCAAAAATGAAATCCAACATGAATAATCAATATAACATTTGATTCTTCCAGCCTTTCCCCAGAAATATAAAAAATAATAATTATCAAGTCTGTTTCTCTTACAATAATATACACCCAACTCAAACTTTTATATGTCAAATTCTATTTTGTGGATTGATACAACTCACGAGATTAAGTCCATGAGTTAATCTCGCAAAAGTAACATCTCAATTTGAAATTTCTTAACCACATTCTCAGACCTTTATTTTAAAGGTTTTGTCCATTTACTGTTACCTAAAATACTGTCAAATTAATATGAAGCCTTTATTATACATCAAATGATGAATATATAACATATTAGCTCATAAAACTGCAGGCTAATTGCAATATACATTTAAATTGGGCAAAAATATGTCAAGTCAAAATTGGAATATTACGATGATTTTCAGCAAATTCTCTTAATAACCGTTTTAGAGCTCTTCCTCCTTTTCCTTGCATATGTCCATGATTACTTGAACCTCCACATTGCCTGTTCTCCAGTTGCTCTGAAGCGGCAGCTATAAGAGCCTTCATCCAATTCAGCACTAATGATTCAATTTCACCCGGTTTTAGGTACTCTTGAGGCAGCGTTTGCAACTGAAAATACGTCGAAAAACAAGGTAAAAAGCAAATACATACTTGGTGTTAAAAAGAAAATGAATAACAGATGATTGGCTCTGTGATAATGCCTGAATATATGGACCTGGATTATGAGTCAAGAGTCATTTTCAGACCATTAAGTTATAGATTTGAAGATGTTGAAATAGCAATCTTTGGAGAAAGGGATGTTTAGTAGCAAAACTATTACTAGTAAGCGAGAGGCATTTTGGTAATATTTGTGTTTATTTGTTTAACTTACTGCTGGTGAGCTGTTTCTTTTGTTAACTTTCTGTAATTGCATGGTTATAGTGTTCTACAACTCCTACATATAATGTATAATGAACAGCTTGATCCAGAGAGAGAGAGAGAGAGAGACTAACAGCACAGTAAAGCCACCGGTGTAATATTTCCCAGCTAAGGACAGCCTTCCAATTTGTTCTTTCACTTAAACTGCAAATTGCAGCCAACTGTTGGAGGATCGAAGCGGACTTGTGAACCTGCAAGAGACATAATTATAGTTAATATAAAATAGATTTTTGTAGTCTTTCAATCAAGAAATCTTTCAAAAAAAAAAACAAGCAACATTCATCCTTCACAGCAATTAATGACTATGGCTACGCCCAAATCAAACAGAAGAGACTCCGAGCAATCAACACAAAAGCAGCATTCATTGCTAATAGGAGCTACATCTCAGTCGATAATTTCAGACAATAAGAAATCAGTGAAGCACCTAAGGTGAAAAATCTGAATGTATAAACACCTTGATTCTTAAAAATCAAGATTTGAAGTATTTGATACTTACCCTTGACATTGCAGAGACACCAAGTAGAGCATAGATCAGATTAGATATGAACCCCTCACCGCTGAGAGATATGACCGTTATTACCATATCCTGAATAGATCTTTCAGATGTAGAAGCCTCGAGTGTTATCAACGAAGCAAGACCAACCTCCACGAAGCCTGACAAGGGTCGTGAATAGGATGAGAATGCAATAATAACATATTTTCAATTACAAACTGATGCATTCAACCAAAGAAAAGATGGATTTTAATCAACAATGTGAAACAATCAGAACAATAGACTGATTAACTCTGATTAGCTTATTTTCTAGGCTATTCAGAACAATCAGGTACAGATCCAACCTATTTACTTGAAAGGTTACTATTCTACTAACTGAATAGACAAGCCACATCTAAATGGCATCTGCTCTTTACATAGCAAATTCAACATCTTTGGATAATTGCATCCCAGAGTCTGATAGTGGAGATTAACTGTAACAGGTTACCAGAAAAGAACACTCTCTCTCTGTCTCACACACAAACACATATATAAACCGCTCATTTAAAATATCATAGTTTTTAACAAGGCTTACAGTTCATATATGACATTGCTGATAAAGCTGCACCACGATGCATAGCTGTACAACAAATTCCAGCCTTCTGCAAGGATACTTCAAAAAGAGAAGCAGAGGCAGCTAATACTTCCTGAAATGTAAATTTCAGTTATGCGATTTGAGTAGATATGAATTGAGTTTCATCAGTGTAGAATGAAGGTTGCAGTAAAGTTTAATAATCATGATTATGAGCACCTTTGGACAATGGCGTACATATGCAGATGTGAAATTTGTGTAGGCCTCAACCAGATCAGGTTCTTGATCACAGAAATAGGATGAAGTAAGAGCCATTACTGATGCAGAAGAATTAAATCTTTCGAATGTACTGATGAATAGCTGTCCATATTCCTCCCTGCTGCCAAATTCTTCAACAATGAAGGAAGCTGTAAAAAATTAATGATAATGAGACCTCAGAAGGGGGGAGGGAGGGGGGGGGGGGGAGAGAGAGAGAGAGATTGGCACTTCAATATACAGGAAAATTAGAGCACTCTTGTGCCAAGTCAGTGATAAGCTTCAATCAGAGTTATGATGGATCATGTACAAGCTACAGCCTATGAGGGATCATATGTGTAGAAGTAGATCTAAAATGGTAGTAACCTCTAAAAAGAATTGGCATAGTTGTTCTGCCCAACCAATTATCAATTCATTCAATTACTGTTGAGCATGTTTCTGAGGAATATCAATTAAATCAACTCTAAACCTATATATACTCTTCCCAAGTGATAGTGCCCTTTTTTGCAATAAGAAACAGAGAATTTTAGTTCTAAAAAGGTACAAAGAGGGGACAAGACTTACACACTAAGGCACTAGTTCCAATCTCTAGCACTATCACTCACTTAAAAATTCCTTACACATTTAGTCTTAGGAGTCCACAGAGGTACTTAATCTTTAATCTATCCATACATCATCCCTTGATATGTGACAAAGTAAGTTAGAAATCAAATTAGATCCAAGCAACAAACAAGATATGCAGAGTACCATATAACATCACTTTGTTAACCAAATATAACTTAAGAAAACCGTTACAAACACAAAGACAATCATGGTAGATCTTTCACCTGTTCTCATGTAGCATTCATGATTTGGGAATGATAAAAAGTTGGTTGACAAGGAATCAAGCACCTTCGGCAATAATGGCCCAAAGTTCTGACCTGCAAGCGAACCAACCATGTAATGAAGAAGCCCCTCTAATAAAATCTTATCATGGAATTGATAACATTAAATCTTTTCTGGTGATTATAGATTGTGATGTTACGTAATGGTTCCTATCATATTTTAACCCTATTCTTAAACATAAAATTTAATAAGTTGCAACAGAATGTCTATAACATAATCTTCAGGTTGTCTATTATGTAGCACAGGTTCCGATCAATGATCATCAAGCCTTCTGTAATCATGATTTTTGGGTAGCATGATAGATTTTGGCTAGTTAAGAGGGTATTGCATTGGCCACAACAAACAATGAAAACAGTGAAACCTGCAGCCTGAATTGCTAGTGTAAGAGCCCTGCAAGCAGCTGTTGACAAGCTCACACTTTCAATGTGTTTGGACAAAAAGAGCTTCTCAAGCATTGGCCAGAACACCTCATGTAATGCAAGGATAGACTCAACTGGGCCCAGACCACTGGATAGATGTGATGCAACATAACTGAAAACAGTTCCAATCCTGCAACAATTGAGCAACAGGTTAAGCTAAGAAGACCATGATATTGAACATTGCATCACTGTCTATTAAGATACACACTATACTTTTAAGGATAAGTAGTAGTAGACGATGAGAAAAGAAGACGGGACTGTCAATTCCAGATGGCATTGAAAGTTGAAACCTTAAAAGAGATTATAAATGGACAAAGAGAATAAATGCGGCAATTTGGAGTTCCATCATGATAAGTCCACATTAGTTTTAGATGTTTATTGTCAAGACTCTTATAAGCTAATAATTCGAATACAAAAAAATAGTCCTTTTTCTTTCCTAAATTACAATAGCTTACAGATAAATAGCATATGGGGGATTGAGGCAGAGTGGGAATAGGCTTGGGGGAATTCCCCATCGGGTTTGAAGTGGGGCGGGTTCCTCAACCAGGATTCAGGTTAATTTGCCATCTCTAAAACTGCTTAAAATATAAAGTTTATGAGAGCTACCAAACCAATAAATCACTCACATATGTATTTAACAACTGATTTAGCTTTTATGTCATGCTAGCAAAACAAATGAACATATAAACATCCAACCAGGAAAATACTTCATCAAAAAACCATGAATAAGCATAAAGAATGCAAGATCAAACCTATGCAGCCCTCTTCCCGCTGAATTGATTAGTTCAATATAACTAGATGGATTGTGGTTCAAAGCATCCCCATGATATTCATTTATCTGAATCAATGGGAAAGAACATTCAGTAACTTAAAATCTAAAGAACTTAACAAACAAATAATTGACTTCATATTGAGTGGTTCTTTCGCTGATCCATCGTCACAAATAAAACTAATTTTCTATCAGACAATAACATATCAGGTTCAGAAAAGAAATAGGGGATTAATCAACTTCCACTGAGCAATGCATGTTTGTTAATAAGAAACACATCTTGGATTGGTTGGTCTTAGTAAATCATCCACTGTGTTCAACAACTCTCATGTGCATATCGTACACTAAGGGCTATTATACTTGGAAGTTCAGTACAATCCATTATCTGCATGTTCGCTATCATAATTGCTGAAAAAAACAAGTGTATCAACCTAAAATAAGATTAAGATGAATCTAGAAACAGAAAACCAACTATGGACCAGGCAACAAAATTAGCACCTAGTGTTCATCATTGAAACCGACCAATGGGGACATCCATTTGAAACCAAGCAAAATCAAATGGATAGTCATT
Source organism: Scutellaria baicalensis (assembly GCA_005771605.1). Lineage (NCBI taxonomy): Eukaryota > Viridiplantae > Streptophyta > Magnoliopsida > Lamiales > Lamiaceae > Scutellaria > Scutellaria baicalensis. The sequence continues at coordinate 75,248,743 of CM016721.1, read as the reverse complement.
GACCCATCATATATAGGAAAATAACAAACAGCAGACCAAAATGATACTAAAACCAACTAAAGAATAGGCACAGAGAAGTGCACAAACATGATGAGAAGTCAACAAGCTAGCAGTATGGTGAATACCAGTGTTACTTACCCACTATCTGGAAATTCAGAAACAACTTTTATGATTTTACAATTTTTACAGAATCCAAAAGTTATTGTTGTATCTATTGGAAAGTCGAAACCTGCTATGTTCCTGGTATATGCATTGACTAAAAACAACTTATATGCTTTTAACTTGTATGCTTTTACTAGAGGGTCACAGCTGGAAACACTACCAGAAAACTCCAGAAAAGGCCTTTAAGAAAGCCAGCAGAGCCAAACTATATATAGTAGTAAGATACTTTAAGGTTCACAGATCCACACTCCATTAAGATGGTGTGATTAAAGACCATTTTTGGCAATCACATTAATTTGAACCCTTCTCTAAGTTCCAAATCAATGTGTCTCACACGTTAATCACTTACAAGAGTAAACTATGTGATTTATTAGTTCAAATTAGAAGTTAAGCTGCAAGGCAATAGAAAAAGTAAAAGACTACTCATAGAGCAGAATTGCAGCTGTTATGACCCAAGACGATATGATAAGCAGTGGCCTGATTGCAAATGATCCCTACAACTAAATGTAAAATGTACTCAAAAAGAGCCCTATGTGGATGCCATGAAATATAAAGTTAAAGACAAAAGAATACTTACAAGCTTTCCAACAGTTCCATAAGAAGAGGAGAGAAATCTAGAAAACATATTATTCATCAGCATCTTGTCAGGGACCGAGCAAAATATCAGAGTGATGGCACCAACCAGTTCATCCTCATCCTCCGCAGGCAGCTTCCTCTCTTCCAACCCCTAACAGCAATTTCTGTTGATTGTTACTACACTAGACATATACATGTCTGGTGGCACACAGAGCAGGACTGAGATTTTTTTCCACATAAAGGCCATCTTCCCTAAATGGACACAGTTTATGGACGAAAGTACTCCTATTATTAGCTTTCACTATTGCTGGAGAATGGCATTGGAAGACACTTCTACTTCTCAATATATAGACTTTTTTTCTAAACAAATATCAGCACGTGCGTTGCACGTGGAGGATGAATTTTTTAAATCAAAAATATTATATTACTATTAACCTTAAATAATAATTTTTTATAAGGATATACAATTTATATTAAATTAAAATAAATTTTTAAAAAATCTATAGTAAATTGGAGTCCTAATATAATAGTCATATTCATAATAAAATTCTATATGATTTTAGTTTAGAATTCTAATGTAAAATTATTTAAATATGAGAATCGTAAATTACTAGTGTAACCTTAAATAAAATCTTTAATAAGGATATATTAGACAATCCATATTTTGTAAGAAATATCCATACTTTTATATAGGTAATAGATATTTTAATGATTGATTGACAATTTGCAACCTGTTGTTCAGTTCAAAAGCTTTGTTATACATAGGCAACATATTCTCCATTAAACATACACTTCACGGACCAGACCTTAAGGATCCACAGGACTACAGACATTCAAAACTGAAATAAGCCTCATCACAGAAGTTACCACTCCTCAGATTAAGACTACACTGGCGGCCATTATAATAAGATAAATAAATACATTTAGTAATTTTCCATTAACTTACCTCTCCTATCCAAATTAATATTTCCAGATTCGAAGGTTCATGCATCATTGTAGCAGCTTCTTCACAGAGTTTGCGAAATGCCAAAGCACAAGAACTTGAACAAAAGGGTTGAGGAAGCCCAGCACCAAAAAATAATCTGAAAAATAGCAAGTCAAACATACATTATAGCAGCACAAATTAAGTTGTAGGAAAGGGACTGCTAAAGGCATTGCATACACTACAGAACTTGATGTTATGGTATGAACATAGATGTTTTAAAAGAAGATTCATCCTTCTGATCCTATAATATTACAGCATATAATCGTTTATTTCATAGTGAATAAGCATATCACATGTGAAAGCATGCCTGAGCAAATGTAATGCCCTATAGCGCAGCAAGTGAAGAAGCATTTACATCAATGGTCTTGTATCGATTTGACTGGCCGAGATCGACTTAGCATAGGAACCAATAACATCAGCAAGTGTTTTGTACACCTGGGAAGGAAGCATTCATCATTGATATATGTAAGATAAGGTTTACACGTTACACTGATAATGTTGCAAGACTTAGCTTAAGAAGAGTCACAGTTCTGTTTTGTTTCTCAAAATCAGTTGACTTCACCATCAGAGAAAACACTAGAATACAAAAAGATGTTGAGTAATGAACAGAAGACATACAAGGCTCATAAATCCTGTTAGGTCAGCAGGCACCTTGGTGGACAAGATCGTCACCAATTGCACAACAATGGATATATCAAAATGGTGCCCCTCTTTAAGAACAACTTCAGCAACCTAAATAGAAACTCATATTAGAAATGAATAAACAAACAGACACTGACTTCCACATCACCAGAAAGGGAGATCTCTGCTGGAGCAAAATTATATCAGCACAGATTAAATATGAGAAAGGAAAACATCTGCAGGGACTTCATCCAGTGCCACTCACCGCATTAAGCATGAATAATTTGGCTTCCACCTCTTTCCAGGAGAAATGCATGCTGGAAGGCATCCAATCCCCAAGGAAGATCTAATATATTCCAGGGGAAAAGGGTTAGGGCACAGATAAGATAAAAATAACTGATCATGGGAATCAGATCTTGCGCTTAGGCTTGCATTTTGCTTCAAATACTAGATAACAACAAGAATATAGGAATATCATCAAATTAATCACTGTTATAGCAAATAATTCAAATTACATTGTATTTCCACATTCAGATAATGCCTGATGGTCCTGACCTTCATGTTTTAGTGACTATTTATGTAATAATAAATAGATGGTGTTTACTTTTTTCATCTTGTCCTAATCAATTCATGATTGATTAGTCGAAGGTTAATGACAAAAGGAGAGAAATTTTGCGGGTCAGTTTGTTTCCTTTCTGTCTGAATTGCTCATGTTCTCTGTAAAGAACTTTTGTGTGACTTAGGAAATATCCCCATCCATAGTTACAAGATCATGAGTCAATAATGGAAAAGGATCAATAATAGATCACACAGACTAAAATACTTTTCTTGGATGAAATAACAGATTAATTAATTATTTTCCCATAGCCATGCCTCAGATATAGAGCAGAAGTTGCATATATATCTTCAAGAGAAACTATGCATGCAAAGCCCTTCTTAAAGTTCTCTATTCAAATAAAATGCCCCATCCTTTGCTTGTGCAGCTAAGGGTACAACTAAATATTTGAATCATGTCCCCAAAAAAATTGATCATGGATAGAGAAAACTATAGATATAAAAAATTGAAGAGATGAAACTGCATGGACCCCTAATGGCGATTGAAACTTTGTCAATATCTTGATTTAATGATATCTTTATTTCTAAAATTTCAAAAAATATGCAGCAAACCCACCCTCCCTCTCTCTCTGGAAATTTTTGGATGGCAATAAGGGTCTGATGTTATAAAAAAACAAAAGGGTAATCGAACAGTGTGAAAGCAAGAAAGGCTTGACAAGGCTTAAAAGAGTGATAGAAGCAACTAGGAGATGTATGACAGGTAGCAGGCAAAAGATATAACACCCGTGGACACTTCTGTATCAGAACGTGAACCAACTTCCTTTCAGTTGCCATCTTATAAAACTCTAGGCCGCACTAAATGGCAACCTATGAGCATGAGCCATGTACATGCAGAGAAGAGAAATCTTCAAGTTATTAAGAACTTATGCCTGTCATGTTCAGATATGCTTGCAAGCTCGAATTTCAATTGTCTTAAGCATGAGGTATGCAATTATCACCTTCTGAAGAAATAAAGCAGATCCTAAAAGCTGGCAAACATAAACCACAAGTTCCACCAAATTCGCCCTAAACTGTTCAAGGCTATTGGGCACATCAAAGATTCTTCCGTTGTCATTGTATGTGGTGTCATCAACCTGGAAAGACATGATTCAATCTTAAGAGAGAAAGATGTAATTAAGAAGATAAATAACCAATCACATAACTTACAGAATTGACCATAACAAGTTCACAAATGGCCTGAAAAAATTAGCACCAATTATAATCATTTGACTGTTTTCTTGCAATATTTCCTCATTTACTTTCATTAGGACAATTGGAGGCTGCAGAATAGGAACCTTATTCATCCTACTCCCACATTCGGTGCCTAATTTAAGGAGTATTGGTATTTTGACTAGCTGATTGCTACAGAGATCTAACAAACAGTAAATAAATGGACTGTAAAACTTAGAAAGGTGCAGGTTTTAGACGTCTTTCTTGGTCAATGTGGCATTAATGGAAGAAAATCTGGAGAAGGCTCAGTTTCCATATCTTGGCTAACTAAACTAATTATATAGATGTTCGCAATACTTGAAACACAATAAGATACCACCTTCTTTCCCAAATGTGAAGAACACTCACGAAACAGATATAAGAACCTGAATATATAGTAATTATTTTTTTATGATAATCTTCAGGCATGAAACATAAAATGATTTAGCATTTTAATCTCGCCTGGATTTAGCAAAGGAGCCCAATTGTATAAAGATCACCCTCAGAAAAAGTTGCATTTACATTCACCAATTATACCAGCAATATTTCCTACAACATCAGGTATCTTCGGACAGCAGAATGACCACACATAACTAAAACAATAAAACATGAAAAGAAGACTCCAGTAGTCCAGTTATAGTCTTCAGTGATGTCATCTTTCTCCCCATAAAGAAGTGTCAGAAATGGACTGGAACTTGCCAATAAATACCAGAACACTGGCCAACTAAGAGAAGGAAACAGTTTGTATGTACCGTACTAGAACCTAAAACAAAGACAAACTAAAAACATGAACTGCGATAGCATTTAATATTGAGATCTACAGGGTAAACCCTTCGTTCTATTTTAGTACTTCAAGAAAATGCTGTTATATTCACTTTCAAAAGGTGTTCATAATACTAAACACCAACCTGAGCACGCAACAGAAGAGCATCCAGCAATGCTGAAAACATAGGAGCAAAGCGTTCCTCCAGCTTATTCCTATATTCAGCACTTTCTAGTGCAATAATGTACCCTGAGAGGCTACACCTGGTATGTCAAGAACAGAACAAGTCAAATTATTAGGCCTCAGATATATTACAAAAGAGAACAGTCATGTAATATTTCTTTTGTCATTTTAAGAAAGAGCACATGAATTTATTGAAGGTACCAAAACTGTAAAGTTGAGTCAGCAATCTCCCAATCTTCACTTGGAAATGTAACACAACTGTAGTTAAACACCATATGCTAAATGAATTAAAAGATTCAATGTCTGTTAATAATTAATATGGGTGTAAGTTTTCCAAAGGCACTGATTAATAAATCATCCAAAACAAAAACAAAAAAAACTGACCTCAATATAGCATCTGCCAATGCAAATGCTTCAGTGTTTGCTTCAACAATCAGACAAGGAGCCTAGCATACAAACAGGCATGTTAATCATAATCCAACTTGCAAATGAAAAATGAAAGGATACATGTTGAATGATATGCTACATAACTAGGATTGTCAAAGAAAGTAATAGAAGATTTACTGGAAACAGTCAAATTTATTGCACGCAAAGTTTACATTTAGATACTCACAGCTTGTCCAATTTCTGACATCAAGCATGCAAGTCTTCCTATCACTTTCTCATCTCCACTTCTAAGAGCAGGAAAAAGAAGTGTCTCCTTGATAAATCCAATTCGGCTTAATAAAACCTGAGGCAACCCCTGGGAGAGCAAACCCAAAATGAAGTTTTGTGATTTAATATTCAGTTAGGAATCAGTTAAGAAACACAAATTATAAGGCTTGGGTTTGTCGAGAAAACATAACATAACAAGAGGGAGAGGGAGAGGGGAGAGAGGGAGGAGAGAGGAGAGAGAGAGAGAGAGAGAGAGAGAGAGAGAGAGAGAGAGAGTAGTTATAACATCAAATCTGTAGCGTCGTTTTTTAAAGTAGCAACAAGTGAATTTGACACAATTTTCAAAGTTGAAGATGACTATAGCTTGGACGAAAAATACAGCTCAAAAAGTTATGTCTTTAAACTACTCTTAGGATGACTATACATTTTAGAATTAAATATTTAAATTTTTATCTAGGTTCAAAAGGGTCTACTATTATTTTAGGATTCAAAAGAGCCACCCTTAAGAATCTCAGTAGCTCATACCATTCAATTGCTCCAATACAAAAGACAACAAGCTACAAAAAAACAAAAAACAAAGAAGAAGAAGTAGCTTTATGTAGCACAACTTATGCAGTTGATATTAGAAACTCTGAGGTCACCAGTTCCTTTTACTACACAGTTTCCTATTCAAATTTATAATAGGGTTAGAGAATCTAGCAGCTGACATGCACCCTTTTGATTAACTCTGAAATTTGTCTTTAAAGTTTAAATAATTTGAGACTTTGTTTTGTGTATTTTGTGGATCTTTGTACAACAAAGAGATAGTCTAAATCCTCTTCTAGGACACCCAGGCTTGTTCAGATTCAGTTTAATCACTAACAAAAGACTTCAGAAACAAAACTGCAATGGTAAATCCTAGCAGCTATCTGGAAAAGGCCTGTCTAACACCACTAACAACGCGGAATAATAACTACTCTGATAAAAGTGTACTCCTATCAAAGGGGGAATATCAAAGTAATTTAAATACAAGTTATAAATAAGATCCCTAAAATATACTAAGCAGTACATATATACAAGCGAACATAATCAGAATGGCAATGCTACTTAGAAAGATCTCGTGTTTGCCTATACAACAACTAAGGTCATAGTTAAAATTCAAGTAATTCAACTAGTAGAAACAGTGCCATTCAGAAACTCAGATTGTCATTATCACATTCCCACCCAGTTACTATCTTTCAGCCTCACTGCTTGCAGATTCCCTGCAAACCGCTAGTGGGCTAATGAGTACAGAACACTACAGAAAGATAGGAATTTGGATCTTGGTTGCACTGGAGAAACTGAAGAACAGCTGTTTTGCCTATTTAGATAAGGTTTTGAAAATACAACACTTATAACTGTTTTTTGTTTTTAAAAGAAACGAACACTTAACTAATTAATTAGAAATCAACAAAATATAGGGAAGATATACAGAAGAAAGAACCATCTAAAGAGCAGTAAAGAGTGACACATCCCTTTTTCTCATGACACGTGTAGGATCGTAGATTGAATGCATTATGCATCTGCAAGAATTCTCATGCCTGTGTATTGTCCTTAGTACTTCTTAATCAGATAATAACTATATATCATTTCTTTGGAAGGATTATTTTGATTCAATATCATTTAATACCATAAAACTAAGAAATTTATTTACTAGAAATTAACATAAAAACCAAGATAAGCATAGGATCTTACCTCATGTCGACTCACAAGCTCAATAAGAACTTCAACAGCCAGATCAAATGAAGATGCAACCTATTAATACCAAAAGAAATAGGGGAAGAAATTTTGATATACATATCATTCTCTAGGAACCTTAAAACACCATCGAAACTAGAGATGCTATACCTGCAGAGAACTGAAAACAAGGTAAAAAAGTGGATGTGATGGCAAGGAGCCTGGAGGAATCTCCGAAAAGCACCCAACTCGAATCTAAGCACATTGAAGTCACTTCAAATGAAAAGGAGATACAACAGAAAAAATAATTGTATGGTAAAAGATGCTTTCTGAACTAATTGCATATCAATTAAATAAAATTAGACTGGTAAAGGAACTCATAATTACATTCATATTAATCTAAATATGGCTACACTTGCATGAGTTCTTGACGGGAGGAGAGTTCGAATTCTAAACTTAAGGGATGCAAATAAATAGCCATTCAAGTTGTTTCTTACTCTATGGAGCGGCTGAGATTTCTTCTTTTTTTAGTAATAAATTATTAATTAATAAACCAAATATGAATGATACATTTTTTAGTGGAGTTGATGTGGTCAAATCTTGAGTATAGGAAGGAGTACCAGTCCCTCACCATTCCACTTTCTACCAACCTAGGGTCTGTTTGTTACAGTATTCATCAGTTCCAAAATTCCAAAATTACACATCCTACTACAATCCAACTTTACCCCTACAATCATCCAACCATCATTCCACAGGTCCAAACATTACACACTAACTTTTCTTCAAAATTTTCAAATACCAATAATTCAAAGTCTGAATTTCCGTCATCCTACATAATCATGTTCCAAACATACCCCTAGGGATTACCATCTGAACTGTTAAGTTCCACTATTAGAACTTAGTGAGACAGTGGTACAATTATTACTTCAATAAACTACCACTACTAATTCTTTCCCCTTTTTGGACTTTGTCCACCCTACCATATTGGTATTACCATAAGCCACATTATCTATGACATGTGGCACACTTTGAAAAAATAAAAAACCACTAAACATTGTTTTTTTCAAAGTGTGACACATGACACACATCTTGTGGTGTTTGGGTAATATCAACATGGGTAGAGAACTAGAGTGGAATTAGTCTCTCTTTTGGAACATCTGAAAAACCAGAAGTCGCCAAGTACGGCATCATACCCAGGTTAGACAACAGAAGACAAGTAATATATTATTCCTCACCCAACTCAGCAAGCAACGCAGAATCTTTTTGCTCCTATCTTTGGGTTGAACATGGCTACCAAAACCTTCACCAATTTGCTGCACTAGAAACTCAAGTACCATAGGAGTGTGTGCAAGAAGCTGCTACCAAAAAGTACATTCTATTGTTAGCCAATAGTGTAAAACAATGTCCATATAACGAAAAATCTAGTTGCATGAATCAAAATACAAAACCTCTCGCCCATACTCATAACGCGAAGCAGGAGCTACACTATTTTGATCCTCAATAATTTCAGGCAAGACTGTCAGCATCTCCAAAACAGCAGTGTTTCCATTATCCTGCCTCTGTAAGCTCTGGAGGCTATTGAAGAGCTTCTCAATAGGCTTCCCATGCTCTACAGCATGAAGTGCAAGTGTAGAGATTGCAAGACATATTTGGGTTAAGAGCTGCTTTCGGTAAACAAGAAGAATTTCATCAAATACTTAGTTGACAAATACCAATTCAAGGTGTAAAACGACTAAATACTAATGAAAAGCAGCATTTAAAGGTATAGGCCACCTGAGGAGGGCCTGAACTAAATTTATCAGCAGCTACAAGAAGAGCATTTAATAAAGCATCCTTTGCTCCGATATGCAACTTATATCCTCCGTTTTGGATCTACACAGAGATTGGAAAAAAATACATAAAAAACAAATACAACAATTCAGATGCATAGCAAACCAAAACGAGTAAGTAAACTCAAAAGGAGCATCTAAAATTAGGGCTAGATTGTGGAGTAGAGCAAGTCCGAGCCTCCAAAATACAATCTCGAAGCAATAGAGAGAGAAAGAGAGATGAAGAGAGAGAGTGAGAGACCTTCCGCTTCAAAATCTGGGCGGCGAAGAACTCGACCTCGTAACCGGCGACGAATTGGTGATGGTGGTCGGATGTGAGAATCGAAGTGGCGACCTCCCAAGCAGCGTCGGTTTGCTGGAACTGAACGAGCCATTGATTAGCAGCAAGGCGGTTGCAGGATTGAGCGTCGTGATTGAGAACATGGACGGCCTGAGCAACCTTGATGTGCAGCTCCATGGAATTCATTCAAACAAAAAGGTGTTGTCATCAACCACCACACTCGGCATTTCACCACTCATGCTCGCTCGCTCGCACATGGGCGCCCTCTTCCTTTCACCAATCTCCACTCTGAATTCATCAGCTGGTTGCAGAGCAGTACAAGTGTTGAAACCCAATTCGGATTACTGTTATATATTTGTGGATTGCCTCCACTTAATGATGTAATTAGTTATTGTAATTTGTATAATTAAACATTTTTTGTTTAGGATTTTGGAAACCTCCTTCATTTTAGAACATGTAATGATATCAGTCTTTACTTATTATTAAATGAAGAGTGACACGTGTGTGCCAAATTAATCATCATATTGATGTTAAATACATACTCTATAGGTATCATGCGTATACTCTTCAGGTATCACATGTATATTCTTATATAAATATGATACTTGTAGAGTATATGTATAACACCAAAAAAATATAACACCTATGGAGTATATATATCACACCTTAAAAGCACATATATAACACCTAGATCTTTGTCTCTATGTGCGCAGGGATATATAATTTTTTGTCTTAAATTAATATATTGTTATCTTGGGTGTTCAAATTTAAACAATTTACATTCCAATTTTATTTTCATTTATTGAGATGGGGTGGAGAAAGAAGAATGATAAATACTTGGTAAATTCCATAAATATGGGTTCACTTTTGCTTTCAAACACATTAAAGATAATCCAATTTACGACAATATATCGATATTATACACATCCAATTTACTAATTTATGATTAATACTAAAAACAAAAGTATCAATCATGATCTTCAAATCAAAATTGGAATTTTTCCTGCAAAGTTTGTAAGTTTTTTAAAAACCTTTAATACACAACATTTCTAGTTGAAACACTTTTTTTATCATCTATGTTATAAACTAATGTCGTCAATCATTTAAATTAAATATACTAAAAAAGTAAAAATCAAATATGAATTAAAAATCAAATTCAATTACTTAAATTAAATACATGTGTGTGTCAGAATGTATACATATAAAAACAATACAGTAAATTATTTTACTTAGGAACTTGATGTATTAAATATGCATTAAATATGATTCATCTTTAATAGTGTTATTTTTATTTATTAATTTATATTAAATATGATATAAATTATCCTCATGCAAATTAATATTTAATATTGAAATTATTTTTTGGATATCTATAGTTTGTATTTAAGAAATTATTCAATAAAAGTTAATTTAATTAAGATCAATAAATGAGAATAAACTAATACAATGTTTATATTATTAAATCAAATAGTTAAAAATGCAAATAATTTTTTTTTAAGTGACACTTACAAATATTAATTTAAAAAATACTAAGGATGACATTTTATTTCACTAAATACATATTATATATATACACATGTATGTATATACACACATCTTTAATAGTGTATACTTGTTTATTAATTTATATTAAATATGATATCAATTCCCTAAACAAATTAATATCTATATTGAAATTGTTCAAAAAAAAAAGTAACTTAATTAATATTAATAAAATAAGAATAAACTAATACAATATTTATATTATAAATTAAATGGATTAAATAATAAAAGATACAAAATAAAAAAGAAAAAACAATTGTTGATGTGACATTTTTTGTGGGGAAAATGATATTTCTGTAAATATCTCCAATTTTTTCTCTATTGTTATAGTATATAAATATATAGTTAGATTTATATATTTATTTTTTCTTTTGAGTTTGTTCTATAAAATAAATATAAACTTAAAGGTCATAAATATTAATATTTTTAAAATTTTTTATTAACAAATGTAGAGTGAAAGTTATTAGTGATTTCTCAAAATAGAAATATTTAATAATAAGACATTTATGTTAGTTATTTTTGGCAGAATATTCTACTTATATATATATATAGATATAGATATATAGATATATCATCTATTGTACACCATATATTAATTAGCGACGTCATTAGATACACTTAGAGTGTGGTGATTGATTTGGAACATGAGATGTAATATGATGCGTAACAAACATCTCCCCCGTTTTTTATTGATTCTAACATTCAATAAATTAGTTTCTATTTTTCTAAAAAAGTGCATAGGGAGCTGAAGTTTGATATAAAATTAAGGGTATATATGAAATTACAAACTAAAATTCATACTAATAGACTAATATCACTGTAAGACGGACGAACATAGTAAATAAATATATATTTGTGGGACGAAGGGAATATTTATTATTTAGTGTTCAATGTTTGAACTCTTACCAATTAGCTTTTAACCACTTGAATTGTAAGATATAATAGTATTTTTATGATAAAATTCATATATACTTGTCTTATCTACAACAAACTTCATACATGGTTGACCGTGAACAACAACAGTGTATAAATATGTTTTTTTTTCCAACTATAAGTATGTATTTTTTTACTATCAGTATGTGATTTTTGCCTTGTACACGATCGTGCTTTAGGACACGGTTCAACCGTGCACGAAAAACAAGAGCAGTGTGTAAAGCACGGTCATATCCTATGACACGATCGATATAAGTATGTGATTTTTATTCATAAGTATATCTTTTAGAGTCATGAGTTTTTTTTTTTTTTTTTGTGGACTGTTTCCTAGGACACCACCGTTTTGTGGTACGACCATACCTGACCGTGTCGCACATGAAACGATCTTATAAGAGACCATCACAAAAGACCAACTCGACTCTGTATTTTTTTCAATTTTGTTAACATTTTTCATTCCATGGTTTGTATTTTAACGGTTTATATCAAAAAATATCTTTGTGCACCAGTTGCACGGATCTCTGGGCCGCTCGCGGGCTGGGCTGGCCCGCCCTGCCCGCGCCTCTTTACTTTTTTCGCGTGTTTTGATCGTTACATTCACGTTATGTTAGTGTTACCTTCATGTTATATTAGAGTTATATTCGCGTTATGTTAATGTAACCCCATCTCCATATTTCATACCCTTAATTTAAAATCATTGAACTAAAATAAACACGAATGTAACACTAATATAACATGAAAGTAACACTAACATAACATGAAAGTAACATTAACATAACATGAAGGTAAAAAACAATGTTAATCATACCTTCATGAGGGTAACCCTAACATAACATGAAGATATGACTGACTGGAGCGAATTTGGGTGGGTTTGAGCGCACCCACCAGGGCCGTGAGAGCGCGTTGGGCACGTGAAAACAAGCGTCAGAGGCGCGTGGGGCTTGGTCGACCCGGGTGCATGGATCCTAGATTCATACATCAGTTGCATAAAATATTTTGTCTTTTAAGTTTTATCAAATTTTCGTTCAATTAGAGTAAATTTCGTGAAGTAGTAAATCAATAATGCCAATTCACCATCAAAATAGTCTCTATCTTTTTTTTTTCTTTTTCTTTTTTTGTGTTTTTACTTAGTGAAATATCATTAATTATGTCAAAATATGATTATTGTGTACACACAATTATACATATTATACACTGTTAACAATTTGGAGAATTTAGTTTGGAATATGGGAAGTAATTGATAAGTTATTATTGTTTTTTTCTTTCAAGAAAGCGTTCTCTTTGTTGGATATGAAAGTTGAGAAAGGAAGTCCCAAATTGAGAAAGTATAGCCATATAAACATTAAATATGTTACTTAAAACATGTTGACATTTCTACCTCGACATTTACACATATTCCTAACAAGCTATATTTGCCAACAAACTAGTAAAGTAAGAAAAATTCATGTGCAATAACAAGAGTTTGACTTATCGAAACAAATAGAAAAGTACTCAGTAAAATCGGAAAGTAAGAACTCATATTAGACCGTCTCACATAAGATTTTACATTAAATGAAGCAAAACATGATTCTATATAAAGCCGATATTCGCAATATTGAATGAGTTGATCCGTTTTATTAATCATTTAAACTTCACCTCGTATATGGTCTCATGAGACCGTTTCAAGTAGGACCTATTTAAATCAAAATCACAAGAATAAATAGTTGAAAGCGAAGAAATATCATAGAGACAATTCATGAGATATTATTTAATTTTCAAAATTCAAAAAAAAAAAAAAAACATGAAACCAACTCCAAAAAACCATCGTATAATCCCACCGATTTGACTGGGTGAAAGAATGAGATTCGTAAAATCATCTCTATCGGGATATTTGATACGGAATGTAGTTTACATTTGGTTGACTTCAGTAAAAAGGGGTTTAAATGTTGGAAATAAATATACCAATTAATGGGTCTCACGGTTTACCAACCAGACCAATAAAAATAGTTAAACTGCCCACTCGCCTTTGCCGTGGACACAGCCAACGAATGCGACGCGTGAGCAGATACCTCTAAAAATTAAGATCCTCTTTCACCATTTCATCCGCCTTCTTCTTCAATCCATCATCATCGTCCTTTCAGATTTTCAGGAGGTATTTTGATTTCATTTCATACTTTCCAAGTTCTGCATTTGCACAATTGAATCATTTGTCCATTTGTAATTAGCAGCATCAATGGCGCGAGATTGGTTGCGTCATATGACCGAATTTTTTTATTTTTCTTCCGATGCATGAATCATGATCAAGAAAGATGATTACTGTTCATCGTTTTTGTCTGCATATTTATTCAGTTTTCATTGATGTATGTTTGTTTTGGTCAATTTGAATGCGGTGTGATTGATTGCATTTCAAAGCCATCCATGAGGTTTAGTCTGTCGGTCTTTGCAATAATACGGAATTTCGTAAACAGGGAAGTTATTGGAGCTTTCGACTTTAGCGGATTGAAGGACTTATGATCAGAGATCATAGGGGTCACTGAAAATTGTAGTTGTTACCCATAATGGGCAACTTTTGTGCCCACTCTGTAAAGAAAACCTTTCTACCCTGTTTTGTCTTCGAAGGCTAAATACTATCCTGGCGGGTGGGTAAGGTTTAATATATTACAAAGGTTGAAGTAACTCTTTTTAATTATTTTATGTCATGCCAACTAAATTGAATGTCACGAGTGTTCATGTTTTTTTGAATTTTCCCCTTTGTTGACATGATTATGCATTCTCCGTACTGTTTCGAGTGTCGGCACAATTTAGAGGATGTCTTGATCATGTCATTGCTGGATCATCCTCAATCTCGTGCCAACCTTACTAAGAAAAGAATTGTGGGTAGAAAGTTGTTTGTCCAATGTTCGTAAAAATGTGGTTTGACTAACAAAGTGGGTAGGGAAAAAGGTAAAAATAAAAATTCTACATCAGAATTCAGTCAAGAAGCGACTGGTAACATTTAGCTATAACATTCTTGATAGTATATTCCTTTTATTGGAAGATATTTTCTAGGAAGGAAAGAAAGAAGTTTCTTATGGGTAGAATTTGATTGTGCTTCATCCTTACAGGCATTGACATAGATAAGACACGTTAAACGAATATTAAGTTTTCCTTTTCCTTTGCTCCTGCAGTTTTATTTAGCTTCAGGAAAAGAATCTATTGTTTATAACCAATGAGAAATGGAGCAACTCTTAGTGACGGTTCTTCAAGTTCAACTTCTATGAGCAGTCGGCAAGATGTTGAGGATGATAAGATGATTGCTCTTGTACTCTCTGAAGAATTTGCTAAATTAGATGGTACAGTTGGTCGACGGCTATCCAATCTTGCACCTGTTCCCGTAAGAAGCTTTGATCATAATTGAAATGCCATAAATGTACTTTAGTGTTCAAATTTCAGTGCAGTCCAACATCTCTCATGGTCTTAATTTATTATTTCATGGTGATTTATTATGGTCGTTATATTGCTGAGAAAGTGTGAATTCTTTCTCATGCTAATAGTGCTCGAGCAAACTATATTTGGATCCTCCTGTTACTATCTATTCAGAAATAAAATTTGTTTAGCTTCTTCATTGAACCTATAGGAAAATTTCAAATGATGGTTGCTTGGTTTTCTCGGCATGCCAGTCACATTTCAGAAATGGTTTGAAAACACTCCCATATTTACTTGATAAAAGGAAGAAGGCATTGTTGAGTATCTAAATTGGGGAAAAAGTCTATTTCTGTATGCATCTTGAGAAAGTAGGCTGTTGTGGGTTTCAAATAATGGTTTAGAGATGTTCAGTTTTCTAACTCATATGGACAAAAGCGTACTTTGTTTAACCAGTAGATCTACGGCGCTGTGAATATTTTATCTAACCGCAGTGTCAAGGATCTTTGTCTCAAAATATACCACACTGTTTTACTTCTTCCCTTCATGTTTTTTCCAGCACATTCCAAGGATAAATTTGCACTTTCCTTCTACAAGTGACTCAAATTTGGACTATGAACGGCTCCTTCAGAGGTATAATAATTGTAGTTGAGGTCTAGATTAATTATCTTATATCAGTGGATTTATTTAAGCACCATCTTCCTTCATTTCTTAAATATGGAAGGTGACTGGTCAAAAGGAGTTCTTTGTGAGCCATGGGTGGGGGAGTAGAAACTCATTCAGTGAAGCAGAAAACAATCAACTTCATGTTTTTTATAGGATATGGTTACCAAGAAGTTATGATCTTGATTTCTGGTTGAGCAACCATTTGTTTGCTCAACTCCGTTCTTGTATATAATTAGAACAACCACTTTGATTACTATAACCAGATTATTACTCTTTTAGACTGATGCTAATGGATGAACTCAATCCATTATTATTTATGCTACTGAGAGGAAACTTAAGTTGCTACAAATTTCAGTTGCTAAAGTGCAAAGTTCCAAGTCTTGGCTTGGAACATAAATGAAAATACATGTAGGCAGTAAGTTACATATTGCAGGTTACAAGAAGGAGATGCTAAGCCTTGATCATGAGTGATGACTCTGAAAACTGCTTGATATCATAGAAAGTTGGAACTTGAAACATGAAGGATTTGTTGGAACTTTGACTGTTAAGCTAAAATCACCCATTTGTCTATCATTTTAGACTTGATGAGTCATTCTGAGTAATTTTAAATGAAAAAGATCAAAGGATCTTTTGGTGTCAGTTTTCTCCTTGAGGAAGTAATTGCATGAATGGGTGTAGAAAAGAACTTTGTGTTTGAATTCTGAAAATACACAACATATGTAATGTTTCACCATCCTTTTCCTAGATTTAAAAAAAAAAAAGAAGGAAAAAAAGGGCTTTTTGGTGAAGTCTCAGGATTTATTATGAACTCTGCATTCTGCAGCTCTATATCATTATTTTTATTGACCTTTCTCTTCTTGTTCTTGATGATTATGATCATTTCAATTAAAATTTATAAAAAGGAAAATATATTTGTCATGAGCTCTTAAGATTCAGAATATGAATATTTATCGATTTACTTTATATATTCAAGAAAGAAAGTGATTTGTGATTAATATGTTCAGGGTAAATGTTTATGGTTTGTTTGAAGTGAAGGTTTCTGGAGATGGAAACTGTCAGGTTTGTGCAACACTTAGCCAGATTACATTTTTTGTCTTTATCTATTGATTTATTTTTTCCCTCTAGTTTCGTGCACTTTCAGATCAGATTTATAGATCTCCTGAGTACCACAAGCATGTGCGCAAAGAGGTTGTGAAACAGGTATGCATGATAGTTTTACCTGGTATTGCCTTTGTGGTTTTGCCTGTAACTGCCTTGCTATCTCCCTAATCGATCCTAAAATCATATTTGTAGCAGTTTATGTCCTAAGTGTTTGTAGTTTTCAAAAAGCTCTGCAGAAATTTTACCCCACTGGATTTCAGTGAAACACACACATGATGTTGTAGTGTTTAGTTTTGCCTGTGTTAGTTCACTATCACTGAAAGATGATTGTTTTGTGTATCTTTTCCAGCTTAAAGATAACCGTGCCTTCTATGAAGCTTATGTACCGATGAAATTCAAAAGCTATTACAAGAAAATGGCAAAGTAGGTACTCTGCTTGCCGCTTTTGTTTTGGTGCATTTCTAATTTTATTGTTTGCTTCTGAAATTAGCCTCCATTATGACATTTCAGGTTAGGCGAATGGGGGGATCATGTTACACTACAAGCAGCAGCTGATAAAGTAGAGTACTTTTGAATTCCAGTAATTTTATTTTTACTCTGAAATTTAGTGATTCTCCTATGTTGACAATAATCTTGGCCATAGAAATGATTATCAAATTAAAATGACCCGAAAGTAATATTCTATCTGCTGTTATTTACCTGTACTTTGAATTTAAGTGGCAAAGAGGGGAATATAAGTCACATCTGTGAGTAGAACTCATGATATTTTTGTGCTCTTAGTGCCATGGAGGAATTTTCCATCTTTCTTAAAAGTGGAATCAAAGAAGAGATAATCTGGAAAATTTTCTCAAAATACACACTTGACTTGCTTTTCTCTCATGTTAAGTGAAAGTCCTTCTCATGTTGTTGCACATCTTGAGTGAATCCTAAATATATTTCATGTATATGAAGTGTGGGGCATCAAATTAATTATCGTTATAATGCAGTTTGCAGCAAAGATCTGTCTATTGACATCATTTCGTGAGACTTGTTTCATCGAAATTGTTCCACAGCATCAGGCCCCAGCACGAGGTATAAAAAGCTGCTCTAATGAAGTACCTTTTTACTTAATGTAATGCTTGGCCGTTGCTTTTAGTTATGTTTCATGTTTCTGAATGTGTGGATAGAGAAACTAGAAATGCAGAGTATTACACACATGATATATGCAGCATATTAATACTTCTTTATAAAAAAAACGAAACAATTTGGTGAGATCTAATGCTATGGTGATCCAACCACGCTACGCTGACTTTACATACGTACGTTGCAGAGCTATGGCTAAGTTTTTGGTCGGAGGTGCACTATAATTCACTCTATGAACTACAAGGTTCGTACAGCTAAGCTACTAGATAGAGCTTAATTTGTGGCAACAATCAATCCAGATAAATGAAACCTAGAAGTGAAGTATTTAGTAATTTTGATATTGAGAAATTGTTGTGTTGTGCAGATGCTCCATTGCAGCAGAAGCCAAGGAGAAAACACTGGTTGTTTTGAAGATTTGGAGAGGAAGTTCCAAATCTCTGTACATGTGAGATACCAATATTGCTTGTTTTGGTTGACATATAATTACATGACACACTATAATACCCTTGAATTAAATTCTTTGTTTTGATTCCTTGTATACGAGGATTAGGATTTATTTATATTGGTGTAACATTATTTGTGTTTTATATTGGTAACAAAGGGAAATAGTACATATGTACATAGTGAAATTATGGATTTTAAAATGTGTGTTCATTTAAATGTTAAAATCCCGGTTCTACCCCTATATTTTCAGGTCAGGATCTAAAGCTCCCCTGCTTAATTAAACGTGGGATATCTATATTTATTATAATGGGACATTTGCTATCACATTAATTACCCTAGTTTTGTCTTAGAATTGGGTGTTGGGCCCACATGGTCCAACCCTGATGGGCTAGTGCCTCAACGTGGCCCAATATCTTTAATTGCCCAACAATAATAATATGAATAAATCTAGTAGTAGGTGTAATATAACACAAAAGTAGGTCTAACATAACAAAAAAATATATCTACTGTATTGAATTTAGTGGGTTTGAGCATGAGTACCAGACCCGTTGATCAGGTCAACCCTGGTGCATGGATCCTAAATCCGTGTGTCTGACTCATAAATTTTTACCTAATAATCTATCTATATCTATATCTATATCCTTACTAAAGGAATAACCAATAGTGACACATGTCACTCTCTGGTTAATTCTATTCTTAATTTAATTATAATTTCATTTTTAATTAATTAATTTAATACTTATAATCTATACTCTATATTCTTACTAAAGGAATAACCAAGAGTGACACATGTCACTCTTTGGTTAATCCTATTCTTAATGTAATTAAACCAAGAGTGACACAAGTCACTCTCTGGTTAATCATATTCTTAATTTAATTATAATTTCATTTTTAATTAATTAATTTAATACTTATAATCTATATCTATATCTATATCTTACTAAAGGAATAACTAAGAGTGACACATGTCACTCTATGATTAATCATATTCTTAATTTAATTATAATTTCATTTTTAATTAATTAATTTAATACTTATAATTTATTATGATAGAGTATTTAATGAGATAATAATAAATGAATAACAAAATGTCAATAATTATGATGATAATAAAATTGTAACTTATGAATATTTTAACTTAAGTTGATGTTTGCAATTATATTAAATGATTATTAAAAAAATTGCACGATTAAATTTAAATCTATATGTATTCATATTGAAGGAATAATCAAGAGGGACACATGTCGCCATCTGGTTAATCGTATTTCTCACTCAAAATTTTAATTTAATTTTAATTTTAATTTTAATTTCAATTAATTCACTTTACATTCTAATTTATTATAATTAAAATATTATAAAGGAGTTAATAAATGAAAACCAAAATGTTGATGATAATGGTTGCCAATGAAACATTTTGCAAAATATTTTAATTGAAGTTAATTGACGGTTATATTTGCATCAAATGATAATTGAATTTTTTTACATAAACCTAACTTTAATTTACATGATAATTAAAGTAAGAATTAATTATAAATAAATAATAATTTTCATTTTTTAAGTAGTACTATTAAAATATTCGTGTGACACATGAATCTTACACTAATTTAATATCAATTCGATGATGGATATATCATACAAGATGATATATATAATTTTCAATATAAAAAAAATTAAAAAAATTATTTTAATAAATTTAATTGATGTAAACCGTGTAATATACGGGACTTATACTAGTATAAGTTCTGAAATATTACAACTTTATAACAAATACCAATTACTGAAAATTGTTACAGAAATGAAGCAAACTACACAATACACATGGTGCAAATTCTAGCAAGAATATATACATTTGTAGGGTTAGGCCTCACATTATATATCCAATTTTATTATTGCTTGTGGGCTAACCAGGCTAGGCAATATATAGGCTAAACATTGGTGTAGGTTTTTCCTTTTCGGGAGTTTTAAGTGTACTTTGCATACCACAACTTGAGTTAAAGACGTTCCTGAATTTAAAGTAATGTTTAGGACATTGCTTAAATATTTCTTCAGAAATTAAATACTGCAACCAGTAATATTTTATTGTTGATGTACAGATTTATGAAAGAACGAGGATCAATCTAAGTTCGAAGAGGTTAAGACAAATAAACATTTATATTGCATTCTAGCAATTTATTCTCAAATTAATCAAATGTAAACCTAAAAATCAAATATAAACAAATATTATAACTCTCAATGGCTTTGGGGAATGAGATGTGAAAGGACAGATACAACTATTGTCCTAATTTATAAGTCATTGAGATTATATTTGTTTTAAATTGGTTTTGACAAATATGGATTTAGATTTTACAAGAATTTTGTGAGTGTGAATTTTAAAAATTTTGTGTTTATTTTGGGATTTTGCGGGTATGATTATAGTTAGAATGTCATTTTTCACATTGGAAATTGTAGAAAAGTAATATTTTACACTAAAACTTGGGTGCACTTTAGATCCGTGCCCCTAACCTGACCCGGCGTGTGGGCCGTCTCTACGTGCGCCCACGCACCCCCACGCGCGTCTGCAGCGCACTCCAGATTCCATTCAGTGATGAGTATTATACACATACTCTTAAGGTATTACACATTTATCTTTAAGGTATTGAGTTTAAAACATAAGATATTACATATGCACCTTTGATGTATTACATATTTTACCTCTGATGTATTACATATGCACTTTTGAGGTATTACATATGCACATTTGAGGTATTACATATTTTACCTGAGGTATTACATATGCACCTTTAAGGTATTACTGCTTATAGTTTAAGGTATTATGTATTTATCCTCAATGTACATAAAAATATGTTTCAGGTATTACATAAATATGTTTCAGGTATTACATTTTTATCTATATGGTATTACATATTTATATTTACATTGATTCAGGTATTACATAAGTCTCTTCCAGATATTACATAAATACCTTTAAAGTATTACGTGTATACTTCTGTGGTATTACATGTATGCTACATATTTATTATTAAAATCTTACATACATAAATAAATTTAAGGTATTACATTTTTACCTTTACGGTATTACATAAATCTCTTTAAGGTATTACACTTTTTTTTACCTCTATGGTATTGTATACTTATATTATGGTATTACATGCATATGTTTGAGGTGTTAAACAACTGTAATCTGCTAATTAACAGAGAAAAAAAACTTAAAAAAGACCAGAAAGCCACAATAAACTCCAAAACATGAGTCATCCAACCAAAAATTAATTAATAACAATACAATGTAAGTTCTAATCTTCAAGGAGAAAACAAGAAGAGACTGATAATCAACAAACTAAACTAAAAACTGAAAGTTTACAAGATAAGGGAGAAACAATTTTAATTTGTTCAAAAGAATAAATCTGGGAGAAGGCTCGCCGCCGTGACCTGCAAGGCCGACGTTGTCGCCATCTGCATCACCTGCGATCGCGACATACACTCCGCCAACCCTCTCGCCACAGAAGTCCCCTTCTACAACACCACTAAGTCCATGGTGATTGGAGCACGCTGATTTGGAGAAGAGATCTAACGCAGAGAGAGGAAGAAGAGGCTATGGAAGAAGAAGAAGAAAAAAGAAGGAAGAAGAAGAAAGAAAAGATGCAAGAAGAGGCGTAAAGAAAGAAGATGAAATGAAAATTAGGGTTTTAATTATATATAGTGTATTTGGGTAGGGTTGGGGGCATGGATTTAAGATCCGTGCCTCGGGGGCACCCAAGTCCTACTCAATATTTTATGTTGGGAGTTGTTGGAAAGTAGAAAAAAAAGATGTTTTATTGGGAATTGTAGAAAAAATAGTGTATAATTGCAGGATTTTGTACATCTTTGTCCAAACATGGACTAGACTAAGCTCATTCAAAATTCGAATTGGTCAAGTATAGTTCAAACATACTCTTAGGGTGAGGTTGCATAAACCCAAAAAATACCGAACTCATCTTTTTTATATAATAATACATTTTTTCGGATGTGTTTAATATTTTTTGGACCTGGATAGTTCCATCAATGAATTAATAAGATGATGATACTGATGAGTGATGAACAAGACGACGATACTGGTGAGTGATGGGGTTGTTGGTCGGCTTAGGCTGATAATGTAAATATTAGGTTTAAGTCTGGCATATTGTGTACGAAAAACCTTTTTATTTAGTCCGAGTCTAACCTTTTTTTTGTAGATAAGTTTGCTTAAAATCTATCAAAAACCTGTTAAAAGTCTACAAGATTATCTAATATAGTTTTTTTTAAAATAAACTTTAATGTAAACAGAGAATTACACTAACAAAGATGAAAACAATATAAAATACAAAAATATATAACACAAATTACGCTGCAAGTATATACATTTATAAAAGATATCAAATTTATCATATATTTTGATATAAAACATTATAAATAAGCCGGTCTATTAGGTATTTCTCAAGTTCAAGTCTAGCTTTGTTTTCATAGATAGGCTTGAAATAGCTCATAATTTGGCTCATATGAATAGGCTGACCTGAATTAATAGATCAATAATAGACTGGACTATAGAATCATAGATCCCAATCTGAGTATTGTTGATTATTTGTATCCCTAATTATCACTCTCTATGTTATCTATCTATATATAATTATAAGGAAGTTGACAAAATTTACTAATTTGTCACTTTTTCTCCTAGAAATGTTATATCAATTTGATAATGTGTAAATTTTTTTTTTGTTTTTTTAGATTTCATTTTGATTTTCTAAAATTAATTTAATAATTTTAAATTACATAATTTTCTTGATAAGTTATCAAATATTATAATAAAAAATAAAAGAAAAATACATATAATTATTGATTAATGATATAGTATAATAAGAGAGAGAGAGAGAGAGAGAGAAATATTTTTTTATATATGTATGTTATATATAATATTAGATTTTTGTTTAAATGATTATAAATTGTAAAAGATTTGAGGTAAATCTATACTGTATCTAAAATGACAATAGTTGGTGATTATTACTAATTTGTTATTCAATTGCAAAACTATTAGTTAATAGGAAAAAAAAGGGAAAAAGAAAATTTAAAAATAAAACTAAAAGACTTTGAATCAAACTTTCATCTCAAACCATTAGAATTACGCTTCTTCTACAAGCCATTGTCCTACTTCTATATAAGCAATGCATGAAATGGAGATGGAAGTCTCACTAAATGAGGATGAACAAACTTATTGAAACGGAGATTAGAAATATCAAAATAAAAAGAAAAATAATTGAGGCTAGAAATATCAAAAGAAGAAGAAAATTAGTGATTGAAATAAGAAAAAAAAATTGAGATGAAAGTTATTTTATCATATAAGCAATGCATGTACATATAACAACTCATTTAATGAGAATGAACTATAGATGAAATGGAGGCTAGATATATCATAAGAAGAAGAAAAATTGGTGATGAAAATAAGAAGAAAAATTGACAAGGAGGTTATTGTACTATATAAGCAATATGTAATAATAATAATAATAATAATAACTCTTATTTAACGAGGATGAATTAACATCAAATAGAGGTTAGAAATATTAAAAGAAGATGAAAAATTAGTGATGAAAATAAGAAGAAAACGAGATGAAAGATTATATACATATATATATATATAAGCTATTCATGATCACTCTCACTTAATGAGAATAAGCTAGCATAAAATGGATGTTAGAAATATGAAAAAAAGAAAAAAAATGGTGGAAATAAGAAGAAAAATCAAAATAGATGTTTTTTAAGATATAATGAGATAGTCCAATACTATTTTGATTGTCATCTTGATTATACAAATCTATTTGTAAGTAATTGCATTAAAAAAACGTTTAGCATTATAATAGTTGAAAATTTTATCAAATACAATTATTTATAAAAGTTGAAAATATCAAACATTTTCAATAATATAAATATTCAAAGCAATATAATTTTTTTAAATGATATTCATTACTTTATATCGATCATCAACAATATATTAGATTATATAACAAACTACGTATAGCGTGAGTACACTGCAAGTATGTTTAATACAAATTAAGTCAAATCGAGAATGTGAATATAATATTTTAAGCCTATCATCCATTCAAATTAAAACTAGAGAGAGAATCAAGACAAGTTGGCACAGTTCTTTCAACTGGATCTCAATTATTAGCTCAATGATTTAAATTCAGGCCACTCTTTAACACAAAATCTCTTATCAAAAATTAGTGTACAGTTGACGAAAGAGATAAATAATTGTTCTATATAGCGTATTATAAAATCTTGAAGATAACATTAATAATACAAATCAAATAATTAATTGCACCAGAAACACGTTATTGCATGATGTCCAAATATGATATTTAATTATCAGGTAGAAAGTGCTCACATGTCCATTTAATATGTCAAATGTTAGAAGTTGATGTGTAAAGATCCTAGTAGTTGTTTTTAATAATGTAATTTGAAATCGATATTTGATTTGATTGTGACGCATAAGTGTTTGATAATAGGGTAATTCTATACACACCCCATCAAATACTAAACACACCCCATCTATACACACATTCTTTTTTTTTATTATTTTAAGAATGTGTGTATGGATGAGGTGTGTTTAGTATTGATGGGGTGTGTATAGAATTACCCTAGGAGATTAACATGACTTTATTTCTGTTATTGATTGATGATTATGATATACATTTGAGTATAATTCTTATGAATTATTTTGTGAATTTCATTTGCAAGAGGAGTTAACTAACAAGTCACAACCATAAAGTTAGATATTGATTTTGTGAAGATGATTCACAATTAATATGAATAATGTCCCTCTTATAGATATGATGTGTTTGTAAGACGACATCAAATAACGAATATCAAATTTAAAGATGGAGTGATAAAAAAAATTCCTCTTGCTCTTTGCAAAATTATATGTAAATTCTTATCAATAATCAAATTTTATTTTATTTTAGGATAAACAACAAGTGAATATAACATTGATTCTTTGCGATCAGTTAAGTTATTTGATTGGAGTGATATCACATTGACAAGAGTATCTTACTTATTTTTATAATTATATTTTTTTAGTTATCTTTATAAATAAATATCTTCTCCACTAGAAAAAAGGGTGTGAATGTTAATAATTGAATTAAATTTGTGACATATAAAATATAATGGACATAAAGATATGTGTACATGATATGGATTGTACACAATATTCATACATAGCTGGTCATTTAAACCAAATACTTTAAAAACTATATTTATAATTCAACTTCAACAATTTCAAAATAATTGTTGCTTTTGTATTATAAAGAAATCCTTTTTCCCCCTTCCAATCTTGCATTGTCAGCTTGGCTTACGTACTTCTCATTCATTGTAAATAATCATAACTTTTATCTCCCTCCTATTTATTTAAAATGTTATTTTTGAAACTTTTAATTTTATATTTTTAAGTGAAATAATAAAGATCAAAGAAAAGCTTAATTAATGAAGGGTATATTTGAAAAATAAAATAATTCTCAATTTGTATGCAGAGTTTAAGGATGACACTTAAAAAAGAATAGGATGAAGTATTTAATTTCGATCTTTAAGTACTTCAGTAAAATGTGTTACAATAATTTTATACTAATGTTTATCTAATTTGTGTAAAACAACTATAAACTACAAATAAGTTGAAACAAATATAGTAATGTTTTAACCTTTTCATCTTTTATTTTTATTTTTTACATAACCACCAAAAAGGCTTGGGTTTAAAAATAGATTTACCAGGCTTCAGAGATTGGTACTGTAGTTTATAAATAGTATAAATACTTATGCATCTTCTTTAAGTTCTAATCAGTTTATTACCTAAAAAACCTAATAACTTTAACTTTCAGTGGTTTGGTTAATTAATTTAATTGGAGTAAATATGTACCACACTAGCAACACATTCCAGTTTATTATTATCATTACATTCTATATTTTGAAATATCCATTTATAATTTATCTTCTTTATTACAAATTTATAATTGTTAAAGATTTATAAATTCAATTTAATTCCTCTCAAACATTTCCACAACTTCATTTCAATATTACATAAACAAAATATTAGATATTACAACCTTTTAAATTAACTTTGACTAAAGCCTCAGTCAGATTTACCCAGTCTCTTAACCCCCATGAATAGATCAGATCAACCTTAACATAACTCAGATTCATCAGCCAATATTTAGGACATGGGTTTTTTCTAGTGATTATCATATACTATTTCCTTAAATTTTTTATCTCAAAATATTTCTTGTACAACTATTATACGTAATAGGCATTCATGATTTACATAAAGTCGAGCTATATTATCTCGCATTTATAAGTGGATTTTTCATTTTGTTAGAAAAAGAAAACATGAAGGTTTGATTTATCATTTCTCTTTATAATAAATTTATTTAAATGACTGGATTCTGTATAATTCATCATGATTTTTGAATTTCGTTGTAAATAAACTTAAATTTAGATACTTGTAGCCTTTAAAATAGACGTAAAATTACGGCCATCTCAAAAAGAAATATTTATCAGTAATTCGTGATTTTTCTCCTTCAACATTGCATTGCTGTAAATCATCTCAACAATTCTCCTTGCATTACATTTAAAATTTGATTTTTAAGAATAATAATATCTATAAATATATGACAGATAAAAAGTACAAAATAAAGGAAGATTCATTTTATTGCAAGAAGTAGTGCTTGGAGATTACTAACATTTTTTAAATTTTCAAAAGTGATTATTTATAATATTAATAGATACTACATGATAAATTAAAAGTAAAAAAACATTAATAATAAGAATATTCATTTTTAATAAAAACAGTGCTCAAAGATGAATGCCAATTTTTACATCCGATTATGCAATAATAATAATGATATTAATAGATATATGATAAATAAATAAAAATTATGAAATATTTACTTTTATAGAAAAACCACAACTTGAAGTTCAATACAATCCGCTATCAACATTAATTTGACATCTACAGTTACACTTATAATCCTATAAAATTTTCAAACAAGCATACGTTTTCACCACCTGATCCACATGATTAAATACCCTACAATTTACACTAATCACTAACACGTTTAAAATTTGATTATTTTGGATAAATAATAAAAATTATCATATCCTCTAAAATCTTCAAACAAACATACATTTTCACCGCATTATCCACGTGTTTGAATAACCTACGGTATCCACAAATCACTAAACACGTTCAAAATTAGATTACTCAATTAATGGATATATGATAAAAAAAGGAAAAAAAAACATTAATTATAATAAGGATTATTAAAGAATGTCCATTTTTAATACCAAATATAATACTAAAACTTCACAACAATCTTTACATTAAATCAAAATTCACAGTAAAAAAACGTGGAAAGTGACAGTAATGATGAGAATCAGAGCAAAAAGGAGATGAAGAAATCATGGAATTGAGCGCCTGATTACAGAAAAGACAAAATCCGACGGTTCCAATCCCACGTCGGCATGCGACAGAATCTATGGATGGGGTTTGATGAGGAAAGTACGATGATACTTCTCCTCCTTTTCTGAGACCACGATATTGTTGATTTACAGGGGAGAAGGCCGGCGATCACCATGGCCATCTCCGTCCACTCTCCGGCGAGCTCTTCTCCCTCTCAATTGCACTATCGCCGCCGCATCGTCGACAGTAATTGTAGGAAATGTAGCTTTGGGGGCAGAGGAGTAAGGGGCAATGGTGGTAGGGTACTAAAAGAGTACTTATTAATTGGGAATATTAAATCTTCGTACTTCTCCTGTAATAAAAAAGGAGAAAATCCGAGGAGGAGTTGGTGTTGCGTATCCTTATATAAATCAAAGTCCAAGCGCCAGTCGACCACGATTGCGCCTCCAATTCGAGTTCCAGCTATTTTGGTCAACCTTTCACCGATCCAATTTCTTCTCCCAGATCGTATTTTAAACCGTCGTTTTCTTCCGGCTATGGCGGATCCTTTCAGCAATGGATCTTCTCTCTCTTCCAAACCCAATTCTTTGACCACTGACAACCATCTTCGCCATGTCGAGTCAATGGCTACTCTGCCCTCCGGTGCCGGAAAAATCCCCCGTTTGAATGCTGTTATTCTCGGAGAGGCGCTTGCCTCCGAGGAGGATGATCTCGTTATTCCTAGCAAGGATTTCTCCGAACAGGCCCATGTTTCTTCGCCTGAAAAGGTTTGATTTTGCCGCTTCATCGCCGTTTTTTGAGTAATTGGTTTCTCTTCTGCACTTAGTCTCTGTTTCTGTTGTAATGATTTGTCTTTGTGATGGTGTAGTATCTTGAGATGTACAAAAGGTCGATTGAGGATCCTGCCGGATTTTGGTCGGACATTGCATCGCAGTTTTACTGGAAACAGCAATGGGGCAATCCAGTTTACTCTGAGAATTTCGATATTCGAAAGGGAAGAATCAACATTGAGGTCGTCTTTTGTTCTTCTCTCCTCTTTGCGTTCCTTCTCTTACATACTGTGTACAGTTGTTAACGTGAATGCTTGATTCTGTTTGGGATCAGTGGTTCAAAGGTGGCATTACCAACATATGCTACAACTGTTTAGATAGAAATATTGTCGAAGGAAACGGTGAAAAGATTGCCATCTATTGGGAAGGGAATGAGCTCAATGTTGATGCCACTTTGACTTATAACCAACTTCTGCAGAAAGTTTGCCAGGTTTCGTTTTTCATCTGCTTTATCTCTGGCCTTCTTGCAACTTGGGAACTAATTCGCTGAATTCGCCTTTTGGTTTTATGCTAACAGCTTGCTAATTACTTGAAAGATGTTGGTGTCCGAAAGGGTGATGCCGTTTTGATTTATCTACCCATGCTCATGGAACTGCCCATAGCTATGCTTGCTTGTGCTCGAATTGGTGCTGTTCACTCGGTATTTGATGTCTATACTGGTTGTATCTTGTCATTGACTCCTCAGAAGTACAGATTTTGACATGCTTTTGTGTTCAGGTTGTTTTTGCTGGGTTCTCAGCTGAATCTCTCTCCCAAAGGATCATAGATTGCAAACCAAAGGTTGTTTTAACCTGCAATGCTGTGAAACGAGGACCCAAGACCATATATTTAAAAGAAATAGTTGACACTGCACTGACAGATAGTGCTCAGAATGGCACAGTTGTAGGTAACTTTTTAGTTTGAGCGCTATTTGGATGCTTACTTCTACCTTCTCCTTAATTGTATATAAAATAACTTTTGGCTGTGGGAAAGAGTGAAGGAAGTAGGAATTTTGTCAAAGTACCAATGCCTTCATTTGTAAAACTATCCGATCTGACAATATTTGTTGTGCAGGTGTTTGCTTGACCTATGATAATGAATCTGCCATGAAGAGGGAAAGCACTAAGTGGGTGGAGGGAAGAGATGTTTGGTGGCAGGTTGTTTGACAAAATGAGCCTTACATTTATGCAGTTTTAAAATTTACACACTTGGGAATAGACAGAATATGAGAAAACTTAGTATATAACTCAAGCTACTGTAGAAGCAGCTCTATATAAATTGTCCTGCAACTGCTGAAACCAAGGGCCAATCCAATGGTATTATTCATATGAAACAACAGTATTTGAGGAAT
This sequence comes from Scutellaria baicalensis, assembly GCA_005771605.1. NCBI lineage: Eukaryota > Viridiplantae > Streptophyta > Magnoliopsida > Lamiales > Lamiaceae > Scutellaria > Scutellaria baicalensis. The sequence continues at coordinate 75,218,398 of CM016721.1, read as the reverse complement.
TGCAGTATTTCTCATGCACGCTATAACTCTCTCTGAAGGCAACCCCTGCTTGTTTAGCCAGCCACAAGAACATTGTAATATGTTTTCTAAGGACATCACGGATCTGTGATAGTTTCTAATGAGTTGCTTGCAATAGCCTCAGCTATAAGGTCTTTGACTGGACACATGTTTTCTGGAGGTGTCTGGAAGTCTTGACTGAGATTGGCATTAATTCAGAAGTATTGAATATGACTTAAATTTAAGCTCTGCCTGATTGTTGCATGAAAATCTTTCAAATGTTTTTTTTCTCTCTTTTAATTCTGCATCTCACCAGGAAGTTTCATGTTTTCATGTTTCCAGGATGTTGTTCCTAAATATCCGACAACTTGTGACGTGGAATGGCTTGATGCAGAAGATCCACTTTTCTTGCTTTATACCAGTGGGAGCACAGGAAAACCCAAGGTATCAAGGTTTTCAAGTTATGAAATATTATATTTAAACTTTTGTTTTCGCATCAACATGCTGAGGAAGTTATGTTTGGTTGAATTGGAAGGGAGTTCTTCATACAACCGGCGGATACATGGTGTACACTGCTACAACATTTAAATATGCATTTGACTATAAGCCATCAGATGTATACTGGTATAGCAAACTTATATTATCACCTTGATTTTGGATTTCTGAATTCATTACCCATAATTTCTAATCCTTCTCTTGCTGAGCTATATCTTCATGGTGCAGGTGTACAGCTGACTGTGGTTGGATTACTGGTCATAGCTACGTCACTTATGGGCCTCTTCTGAATGGAGCAACTGTTGTTATTTTTGAAGGGGTATTTGTTTGAGAACCTTGGTCAAATTTTTTAATCACTATACTCAGCATGCCATTTGAAAGTAAATGGGTTAACTGCATGATAATATTGTAGCTGAGATAGAGTTTTGCATTATTACAACAAATACGTATGGTAGATGAACATGTAGGACAATGAGGTTTTTAAGATATTCATCCCACAAGAAGGTGATTATGCTGCATCTTTCTGCTACTTATATCTAATGTTCTAATCTAGTTGCATGAGCAACAGATTGTAGTCCATGCTCTAGAACTGGATGAGTAATGGGTAGGCAGGGCCTGTTATAAATTTACATCTTATGACTAATATTGATCCACCTGCAGGCTCCTAATTATCCTGATGAGGGACGTTGCTGGGACATAGTTGACAAATTCAAGGTTTCTATATTCTACACTGCCCCCACATTGGTGCGGTCTTTGATGCGTGAAGGAGACAAGGCAAGACTAGTAGAACATCTGACTACTTATAGTTTTCTCACACATATCTTTATAGGATGTGTTCACATTTTAGATTGAAGTCTGACTTGCTTGAGGTTCTTTTTCATTGAGTTTTATTGGATGTATAGATGATGCTTTGCTTCTTTCGTCTTTCTTTCTTGTTTGGTAATTATAGGACCTCTGCTAACATCTCTTTTCTGGGAAAATAACTATGGTTAAACAATTAGGCACTATGGCTTAGGTAGAAGATATTCACTTTATGCATAATGGAGAAGTTTAAAATAAATACCACAAGAAGACTTGAAGCCTGTCTTCAATTTCATTTAAGATGCTGAAATGTTTGATTACAAATTGAGCTCTTTTGAATCCCAATCATAATTTCCTTTATCTGACTCCATATTTACTTAGTCTTTATATGGTCTTTCATTCTCATATTAAACATCTTCTAGTAGTATTCTCTTTTAGATGTTTTAAATTATGGTTCCTCTTTCAATATGTTGGTGTTGCTCTATAAGACCTGGATAATATATCCTCATCCTTATTCTTTGAAAGAACATCTTATAGGATCTGGCATGGATTATAGAGCAAGCTATTGAAGTGATGAGATCAGACCATGACTTTACCCTTCTAGCAGAATGTCCAAATCCGAAACTATTGAGTCCATATTTTTTCATAACCTTTTCCAAAACATGTCAAGTGTTCACCTATAATTTGTTATGCAAGAATGACTGCAATTTATCCTTGCATGGTTTTCAATCAGATTTAAAGTATAAGCTATCCAAGTTTGTTAACATATTTCTTGTACCATGATTTTTGAAGTATTTCTTACTCCTGATAATTCGTTAGGAGACAGATTAATTGTAGGAAAGAAAGATAATAGGTGAAGAAATTCTAATTTTATTATGTTATTCTTGCAGCATGTCACCCGATATTCACGGAAATCCTTGCGAGTGCTAGGCAGCGTGGGAGAACCCATTAACCCAAGTGCATGGAGGTTGTCATTTTAACCTCGACACTGTCTTTACCTGTTTTACTAAGTGGGTGTTAGTATTAACTGGGCTGAGTTGCAAGTTGAAGTATTCATGTATTTTGCCATTCTCTTATATAACCAGATAGTTTCTCTTTTTATAACCAGATGGTTTTACAATTTGGTTGGAGACTCAAGATGCCCCATTTCTGACACTTGGTGGCAAACAGAGACTGGGGGCTTCATGGTAGATATTCTTTGTTCATTTGATTTTGTATAATTGCAGAAGCTATTGTACTACTGGCAACATGATTTACGTTTATTATCTTGCAGATCACTCCACTACCGGGTGCTTGGCCTCAGAAACCTGGTTCTGCTACCTTTCCTTTCTTCGGGGTCCAGGTAATAGAGTGCATATTAATTTTATACGTACATAGTAATGATTAAGAGATACATGCATACATACATGCATGCATTGTATGTACCAATAAGTACATGTGTATGAGAGTATTTATATAGATATCTGTATTATCTATATTCCCATGTAATGTATTAATTTACTTGTTCACATTTGTCTTGTGAATGTGATCAATCAAAAATTATGTACAATTTTTTTAACAAAGAAAATCCAGGGAATGCAGCTGGGGAGAGATGGTGCACTATTGTATTTATTTTTATATGAGGCTACTTAGTTTCTTTTGTTATTTCTGCCACCTTTTGTTGTCGACCATTTTTAAACTTAATAAAGGACCGTAAGATTTAAATCTTAAAGGAAACTAATTTGATGTTTGAACTCAGCCCAATAGTAGGCGACCAGATTAATTTATGTTTTTCTTATCTGGTAATAGAACTCCTGTTCTGGTAAGCAGCATTGTCCCTTTTTCACAGTAATAAACTATTTTCGTTTTATATGTTTGCTAATCCCTGGGAATTTTGGTTTCAAGTAAAATATAACCTGCTACTTTCCAAGCCATCTATTGGTGATGAGCTTTAATATCTGTGAGACCAAATCACATGTTTAAGCCTTACAACTTGCTTATGCAGCCTGTCATAGTGGATGAGAAGGGTGTTGAAATCGAAGGTGAATGCAGCGGATATTTATGTATCAAAGGCTCTTGGCCTGGTGCATTTCGAACACTTTATGGAGATCATGAAAGATATGAGACAACATACTTCAGTGCCTTCCCTGGCTACTATTTCAGTGGAGATGGCTGCAGCAGGTAGTGTTCTGTGGGAAATAAGAGATCTTAGAAATGACACATCACCATCACATTCTCTTGCCGAATTTTATTTATTTATCTTTTTGTTTTGGTAATTTAGGGATAAGGATGGCTATCACTGGCTCACAGGCAGAGTTGATGATGTTATTAATGTCAGGTACTTCTTTTGCTTTCATCTGTCAGTGTTTCAGATTGACCACCTGGTTTTTTAGTACGTGTTTGCTTTTACATCTCTATTAAGGCCAGACAGAAATGGTCAATTGAGATAATGTTCAGTGCACAAAATGTAAAATTCAAATGATAGCGATTGTAGCTGGGAATTGCCTGAGGTAGATCATTCAATGAGTACGATAGTAAACTAAGAGATAATCATACTACATTCGCCAATCAAACTAACAAATCTGGATTAAAATGATAGGAGTAAGAAGTTTGAAACTTCATGGTCATATACTAGTTTTTAATTTTCTTAAACCTGATGACTGGAGCTAGCCCTGACAATTTATCCAATATTACTCCAAATTCGTTATAACATCCTTTCTTCGAATGGTTCATTGATCTCTTTCCTGCAATCCCTTCAGCACTTAGGAAACTAGGTAGGTTCAGATCTTTCTTTCGGGGGTTAATTTTTTTTTTTCTTGTATGACATGCAGTGGACATCGTATTGGTACTGCAGAAGTGGAATCTGCCTTAGTTTCACACCCCCAGTGTGCTGAAGCTGCTGTTGTCGGTATTGAGCATGAGGTATGTTCAATATTTTTATTCTGACATCATATATATTAGTTGTTGACATTTTTGTCACTTCTACTTCAAGGCTCACCTTCAACCATCCTTTTCTTGAAACATGATAGGTTAAAGGACAAGGCATATACGCATTCGTCACTTTGGTTGAAGGTGTTCCTTACAGCGATGATCTCCGGAAAAGTCTTATCATGGTTGTGAGAAAACAGGTGCCTCAAACATTTCTACTCTATTATTACTACGCTTCTTATTGAACGTGAGTACTTGAAAATGTTTGTATGAAGCTCTTTCGTGATTTTCAGATCGGAGCATTTGCAGCACCGGATAAAATCCATTGGGCCCCTGGGCTACCAAAGACAAGAAGCGGAAAGATAATGAGAAGAATTTTGAGGAAGATTGCTTCGAGGCAGTTAGATGAGCTTGGCGATATAAGCACCCTTGCAGAACCTGGTGTAGTTGATCAGCTCATCGCTCTTGCTGATAAATGATTTTGAGCGGCTGGAAACTACAACGAGTGATGAGACGTCGTGTGCAGGGCTATATTTGTCTTTTCGCATCATGTATCAACTTGTACAATAAGGTTTTTATCTGGTGATAGGCCATTGCAATTGCTAGTACAACTTGATGATGTTATGTTGAAATTTTGTACATTCGTTTGAATAAATTTTCGGAATAAATGGGGTCTTGATGAATACTTCAGCTCGTGCGTTCATGTGCAAACCAGTGCAGAACAAAAATCTTGTTCATACACCTCACACACAACAATAGTGCTGTATTTATGAAATTAATATCATTTGTAATGGAAAATTCTCACATAAAACAATAATTTTAAGTGAAAAATTAGAATTATAGGAATTATAGGATTTGAAAAAAAAAAATATCCATCAATTGAAGATCCAAAAGATAAAAATATCAATGAAAGATGACAACAAGGTGATAATTTTATCTTCAGGCCTCCCGACCGATAGTTTAATTTTTAGGTCTTGAATCGATAATTAACATATCTTTCGGGGTTAAAATCAATAAAACTCCGATAGCACAATGTACAATGCAAAAGGTTCTGATTATAGATAAAACTAAAGTAGTGAACTCTGACCAATATTATTTCAACTAAAAAATCTGAATACTCAAGTGAATTTTCTTTACATGAGAAGTTCGAAAACAATGAATTATATTATTTGCATCTTATCATTTAAAAGAACCTTCACAATGAAAGACATAAGAGGATTGTTGCTATTGTATCCAAAGTTCAAAACATACAACCACTCTCCTGACGAGAGGCAATAACTTATAAGTATAATAGCAATTCAAGATGACGATTAGGACCAGAGTCTAGAATTCAGTCTCCTTGAATCGACTAACCAAGAGTTAGGAGCACATCGCTTTCTCCAATACTTCCTGCAACTCCCCACTCTGGTATGCCTCTGTTTCAGAATTCGATAAAATTGTTAGACTTCCATTACATGGAAACTAGGTATTGGCATTTTTCTGAAGCACTATGAAAGTCTCCAACCAAAACAATATGAAGAACATTTTGTCTACGGTAAGGTTTAACCTGTAAACAAATAATATCTCCATATCTACAACTTGTTAGATGAGGTTTGCTAGGTATAGATCATCTTCATGTGGTCTAATTATTCTGGTAAATTATCCTTTAATCAATGTGAAACAAACACTCAAATTTAATCTAAGTAAGGAGAAAGAGAAATTGCATATATGCATAAGATCTATATTTTGATCTGAAACGAAAGAGTATACGTTGTTGAGCATGGATACAATCAAAGCTAGTACATTCTTAAGCAATGAGTGTTTTTGAGGATGAAAGCTGCACGAAAGTTCATTCATACCTTGATCTAACTTCATTAGCTTTTCTGCATTTCTCTTCTTAAATCTTTGCTTCCTCCATTTAACAAATAATTAAGAATAAAGCTAAAATAGAACATAAGACTTAGCCACCATTTTAATCCCTATGGTCCATTACAAACTCAGTAGTTTTAATAAAAGTATCAATATTTTCCCAACTTAAAAGTATTAATATCAGTAGGGGTGGCAATCCTTGACACAATTACACAGGGATGAAAACAATAAGTTTCAATTTAGTTAGAAGTGTGTATATATATATTTATTTATTTATTTAAATCTATACTAAAATAAAAAATTAATAAGATGAATACACAATAGACACAAAGATGAAGATGACACAATTGCACAAATTGCCACCCCCGAGTTTTTAAAGGTTATAGTTAAAATTAGCTTCCATTTGTTTGAGATAACTCAGTTCTCGTGCAAAATAAATCATCTACTAGTCAATTAAATTGAAAAATGTATATTACATAATTCAATTGAACTACTGCGAGTAAGTTTGAAAATGAAGTGATCTAGGTTTCAGCAACACTTGAAAAGACACATTAATGCAAACAATAACATCAACATAATGTAAGAAAAAAAGAAGTAAATATATATTACCTACGGTAATGTCACAGCCACCGAAGAACTCGCCATCAATGTACAATTGAGGAAAAGTTGGCCAGCTAGAATAATCCTTCAATCCCTGACGCAATATCTCATTTTCCAGGATATTTATGGTTTCAAATGGCACATTCAAGGATTTCAGTATCTGCACAACTGTATTCGAGAACCCACATTGTGGGAAGTCCTTGGTTCCTTTCATGAACAGAACAACCTTTTGCGAGCTTACAACTTTGTCCAAGGTATTCTTCAATTCAGGAGTGAGAGCTGTTGGAGCATAAACAATTTAAAAAACCAAGTCATTGATGTTTTTATTACAATGAACTTAATAATTCCATGATTGTTCTCGATATTATCTTCATCAAATCACACTTGTCATTCAAGTCTTGTACCGACTTCCATTTTCCATCCAAGGCTGAAAATGAAGCCAAACCTGCTCAATATTTGAACTGAAATTGCTCTAAAATCTCATTGGAATTTGGTTGATTAAAACATCAGACAAGTTTGTACTCAATTCATGTTAATCTCTATTAACGTTGACAATCCAACAAACTTAAAACACAATTTTCAGTTCTAAAGCTCGATAATATCTTCCACAATAAAATACGTCCAAAAAAAGGGGGGAAACAAACACGCAGGGTTTTCTATTAAGTTCTAAAGAATAGAATATATAATAGGCTTAATAGCCAACACAATCAATTTCACTTGATTAATCGACGAATCATTGGAAGGCAGCATGAATCCATTTACCAATTGAACTTTGAAGGTGAAAGAAACAAGGAAGATAAAATTCAGCGGCAGATACCTGCAAAACATCGGAAGGATCGCAACTTTCTACCACCAGAAGAAGTAGGCCTCGAAGAAATGGAAACGGTTGAGCACCGACCGTCGAACTTTCTCGAACTATAAATAGAACGGCGGTGGTACTGGCGGAAGCTGCAAGGCAACACGGGCGGCGCCGCCGACAAGGGGGAGGGGCGAGCCACATATTGGAAAGGAAGAGACATCTCAGCCAACAGTCAGCTATCTACGGCCTCCAACCCACATAAGCCACCTTCTTATAAATCTTTATTTTTTTATGTGAAAATGTCAAATAACCTACTCATGGTCTTAGTTAAAGGTGGCAATTAGGCCGCCGGTCAACCCAACGGACCAAATGATAAAGTTGGGTCGGGCCGGGCCTATTCATCATTTGGTTGGGTCTATGAAATTGGAATCCGGCCCAATCCTACTTGAGCAATCGGACCAAATCGGGTCAAATGCATAATTATTTTTTAAAATTAAAATAATTTTTAATTCATTAAATTCTTACAACAATTTAACTAGAAAAATAACTTCTTATTATTATAAGTTAAGACGTTCAATTTAAACTATAATATCCTATTTATGTAATCGAAATTAATTTTTTTAATATAATTAAACTATTAGTGGGGATAAAATCCAATCATTTTTTACTTCCTTTTAGCATTCAAAAATATTTTAACTCAATTATCATAGTTTGCTAATAAATTCTAATTAGTTAATGATAGTTGAAGATGAGAATAATTATAAAAAAAATTAAAAGAATACATAAAAACATGGAGGAAGGAATTGAGTCACATGTAAAATTTTACAAATTGCACAAAAAAAAGTAATAAAAAAATTAAATTTATCGGGCCATCGGGCCGGCCCAAGCCCAATCGGTCAAATTGGTCCGAGCCCATTGGCCCATCTGGCCTGGCCAAAAAGTTCCGGTGTTTTTCGAGTCGCTCATTTTAGAGTCCAACCGGACCTAATTTACAGGTCGTTTTGGCTGGCCAGTCGGGTCGGGCTCAAATTATCCGCTCTAGTCTAGTTACATATATCCAATTAAAAGTTTTTTTTTTTTTTTTGGTAAAAAAACACCCATAATATTTGTCTCTAGGTACAACCGTACAAGATTTGTTTAAGTATAATAACACCACTGATATTGTAAAATTAATACATTTAAACTTATGGACACTTTAAATTCTTTTTACATTTTATTAACCTCATGTTTTTCAAGTATTTTAAGAACAAAAAATAATTTCATGAAAACATTAATACACTAATTTATTATATTTGTGTATGTGAATATATTATTATTATTATTATCGATAAAATGCAAAAAATAAAAGTATAATAATAATAATTAAAAAAACTTGTTCAGTAACAAAATTTGAATTTTCCCTAAAAACTCGAGAGTAATTTTATTGGAATAATAGTTATTATTATTTCACTCCCACAAAAATTGTAATTCAAGTTGTTGGGCAAGTAGTTGGGCTACTCACGTGGGACCGTTGATTAGTGGTGCTAATATGAGGTGCATGCTAATAATAATAATAATATATTCACATGCATAAATATAATGAATTAGTGTATTAATGTTTTCAAAAAATTATTTTTTGTTCTTAAAACACTTGAAAATATGAGGTTAAAAAAATATAAAAAGAATTTAAAGTGTCCATAAACTTAAATGTATTAATTTTACAACATTAGCGGTGTTATTATACTCAAATAAATCTTAAATTAGTTACATGTACCTAAAGACAAACATTAGTGGTGTTTTTGTACCAATAAAAACTTTAATGGGATATATGTACCTAAGACTAAATATGAGTGGGTTATTTGACCATTATCTCTCTCTCTCTCTCTCTTTTTATCAAATATGAATTGTTTAATATATCTTATTGAAGATTTGATTTAGGGTTATAATTGTAGTTATATTTAAATAATTTTATTAAAAATCTAAATCAAAATCAAAATCATATTGAGTCATAATATGTGTGAAACTCTAATTTACTATAAATTTTCATTTAAATTTAATCTAGTTTAATATAAATTGTATATCCTTATAAAAAGATATTATTTAAGATTAATAATAATATAATATTTTTGATTTAAAAAATTCATCCTCTACTTACGACGCACGCCTGTTACTTGTATGAATAAAATTACTATCACAATTACTGCACTTTATCAATAATTAGTATAAGACCCGTGTAATACACTACAATTTAATTAAATTGAGACGATCTCATGGTGATTTTTCGTGAGATGGACTTTTTTATCAACTAACCAAATTTGTTGTCGTAAATTTATATATGAATTGTGAAATGTAGGTATAAGTTAATACATCTCATATAAAATGATTTGTAAGACGATTTTATATGAGAGTTACTCTTAATTAAATGGTATTTCATCTAAGGATAATAGCTGATTTTTTAATTTTTTTTTCAAATTTACCCTCGTGGCTTTTTACTGTTCTTATTTGTTCTAAAATAATCCAATTATATTTTTTAGGCATTTAATATGAACTTAGAATAATCTCGATGCTATTAAAAGGAATAATAGTTTAGGTAATAAGGTGTGAAAATACTCGAAATCAATCATTGATACATCTTAATGTATTATCTAATTTATAAAGACTGACATTTATTAAACCATATGATATGAAATTAATAATTATGAACCATGATGTATATATTTTTAAATATGTATATATATCAGTATTTTTTAACTTTAATTTAATATCTCCAAATATACATATTAATTTTTAAAAAACTATAGATACTGAAGTAGCAAAACAGAAAATAATACATATATACACATACATATTCATTTAAATAACATTACTTCGTTGTCTCGTGTATGGTTCAATCTAATTTTATTAGAGTGAATTATACCTATCAATTTTTAAATTTGATCAAATTATCAAATAAATCCTCATACATCACACTCAAACCTTTTAGCTATGAAAAAAAAAAAAATCATCAAAAGTTTATTCGATTTGAACTGACTTAAATTTGTCAATATCATATTAGTTTATCTTATTTTAGTTTAAGGGTGTGAAATCTTAAAAATATTATTATTAGAAAAGGTGCAGTTGAATTTTTATAAATCTGGAAATCTATTTAATAATGAGTAAGTCTCACGGATTATTTCATGTGAGACGAATCAATCGATGACACACACCTTACAATTCATATGTAAATTTATGGAATTGAGTTTGATAAATGGGTAAAAAGATCCGTCTCATGCAAATAATCCGTGAGACTGTCTCACACAAGTTTTTATGTTTAATAATTTAATAAAATCTAAAATTCTACGTATAGATAGAAAATTCATCCATTTTGTTTTGGATAAATAACTTGTCTAAATAATTTCAAAATAGTTTTTGGAGTCATGAGGAGTCAACAAGAGGCAAGTGTGTGTATATATATAAATGAGAAAGAAAAAAATGAGTAATAAAAAGTAGTAGGGTTTCAACTTTCAAGTGGTCTGTCTGCCTCAGTCAAAACGCTGCTTATCCCCAAATCTCTTCTCCTCTCTCTTCTCTTCTCTTCAGGTAATCATTTCTCCTCCCAATTTTTTCATGTTTTTTATTTTCAAATTTTGGAACTGATCGTTTGATTGCTGAGTTACCTTGTAATTCTAATCGGTTTTACGCATCGAAACAGTTGGATCGAAGTAGGGTTTTATTCGATCCAGCCGATAACTTTACTTGTACCAGTTTTGTTTCTGAACAATAATAATCGGGGATTCTTCTTTCGAGAGTTTAGGAGTGATGAAACGAGGATAAAATTTGATGAAAAATGATTGATTAGTAGTTTTTCTTACCTTTTCATTTTGGGGCTTGAAGCTACTATTTGATGATCGCATCGGTAGGCGTTTTTAGGGAATTTTGGGTGGTTTAGGAAATTGGAGGGGTCTGTTTTCCTTGAATTTTGAAGTTGGTACATGTTCTGCGAATTTACTGGATGTAATCTAATGGAGGCGATTCATGTTTTGTGAATGAGGGATGGGAGTTAAGACATTGCAGTGCATATTAATTAGGAATCACTGAGCTGCATATTATTATTATGTTTATGATATTTTATCAATTATCACGAAAACTAGGTGTTTGGGAGATATATGAGATGAAGTTGTGTTGGACAAATTGGAACTTTTAACCTCACTGGCGCTGGAAGTGTGACTATTAGGGGGTATGTATCTGATAGGTTAACGAGATTCTGAGTTGATATAGCACGGGTGATGGCGGGATGATAAATTTAATAAGAGGACGACAAAATTGCTTGGACAAAATTACTTGGACTAACTGACAAAACTATGTCTTTGCTGTGTTATTAATTATTTGATCTTTAATAGGGACATTATTTGTTTTTTAAGTTGGGAATTCATTACATGACATTGCTGCAGTGTGCCAAACTTCTCTAATCATATACCTTTGGCCCTTGGATCCAATTTTTAGCTGGAATTTCTGGATTACAGCAAATGTCAATTTTAAATCTGTCTGGCTTGTTTAAACCAGATGTTCAAGTTCAAATTTGTCCTGTATAATCATGTTATGTTGATTCATTATGTGAAAAGCTTATTCATTTGTTTGTAGCCTACATTTTGTCAACATAGATCTGTTGTGTATGGGTTTCCTCATGAAAAAATGCTTCTTGAAAAATAATAAAATTTTAATAATAGTTTTTCTTCTGAATTGTTGAAACTATGAAAATGCAGTTTCCATTATTGCCTAAAGTTTGAGAAACTCTAATCTGTATTTCTGAAAAATATTTGCAGGCTGTGGCTTTTCTGTTCTTGCTTAGTCACTAGTCAGAGTTGAGAATGGGAGACAGTCAAGAATCTGATAAGAATATTGAGATATGGAAAATTAAGAAATTGATCAAGGCTTTGGAATCTGCTAGAGGCAATGGAACCAGTATGATATCTCTCATAATGCCTCCTCGTGATCAGATATCACGGGTTGCAAAGATGCTTGGTGATGAATATGGAACTGCTTCAAATATCAAGAGTAGGGTGAATCGTCAATCTGTACTTGGTGCCATTACGTCAGCCCAGCAGAGGCTAAAACTTTATAATAAGGTTCCTCCAAATGGATTGGTTCTTTACACCGGAACTATTATTACTGAAGATGGCAAGGAGAAGAAGGTGACAATCGATTTTGAGCCATTCAAACCTATAAATGCATCTTTGTACCTGTGTGACAACAAGTTTCATACTGAAGCTCTGAATGAGCTGTTGGAATCTGATGACAAGTTTGGTTTCATAGTAATGGATGGTAATGGCACCCTTTTTGGCACATTAAGTGGAAATACACGTGAGGTACTTCATAAATTCACTGTTGATCTTCCAAAAAAGCATGGAAGGGGAGGACAATCAGCTCTTCGTTTTGCACGTCTGAGGATGGAAAAACGACACAACTATGTGAGAAAGACTGCAGAACTTGCCACACAGTTCTTCATTAACCCAAATACCAGTCAACCTAATGTCTCTGGCCTTATACTTGCTGGTTCTGCTGACTTCAAGACTGAACTGAGCCAGTCTGATATGTTTGATCAACGTCTACAGGCAAAGATACTTAATGTGGTTGATGTTTCCTATGGTGGGGAAAATGGTTTCAATCAAGCTATTGAGTTGTCTGCAGAAATTCTTTCAAATGTCAAGTTCATTCAGGAGAAACGCTTGATTGGGAAGTATTTTGAGGAGATCAGTCAGGACACTGGGAAATATGTATTTGGTGTAGATGACACATTGAAGATTCTCGAAATGGGTGCTATTGAAACATTAATCGTGTGGGAGAATTTGGATATAACTAGGTATGTCTTGAAAAACAGTGTTACTGGTGAGATTGTCATTAAGCACCTGAAAAAGGAGGAAGAGGCTGATCAGAGTAACTTCAGGGATGCTCCCACTGCTGCGGAGCTGGAGGTTCAGGAAAAGATGCCACTGCTTGAGTGGTTTGCCAATGAATATAAGAGATTCGGTTGCACGCTTGAATTTGTTACCAACAAATCACAAGAGGGGTCACAATTTTGCCGTGGTTTTGGTGGAATTGGGGGAATTCTTCGCTACCAACTTGATATAAGATCATTGGACGAGTTGTCTGACGATGGCGGAGTATATGAAGATTCTGACTAGAGGCTTGTCAAGTATGTGTTATTGGTCTGTTCCTTAACATCGTCCTTGGCATGAAGGCAAATATGGGTTGTTTTTTCACTTGATATTTCCTTCTCACTCTGCTTGCTTGCTTGTGTTGTTGTACTATTTATCATAGGATCCTGCTGTTGTTGTCGTTATTATTTGGACATTTTTGTTTCAAATTTTATCTTGGTTTTAATTTAATTTTATAGATTGTGAAAGCTGGTGGCTCTTCTTTTCATGATTTTGACCATATTGTGATACAGGATTAAAGATATTTGATTTAAAGAGTTAAAACCACTACTCTTCCTCATTTGAATCATTGCCTTTATCTTTTTCCTCGAGAATAACTTCTTTTTTCTTGGTTCTTGCTTTCTTGTTTCCTTATTCTTCACCTTTCCACTTTCACTTTGCTCACTGTTACCAGAGGAAGGGGAGAGAGAGCGAGAGAGAGAGAGAGAGAGAGAGAGAGAGAGAGAGAGAGAGATTGCTTGTCTCTATATCTCTTCCTTAACCATTACTCTTTATAGAATAAAGAGAAACTCTAGCCTGAAATTGTGGCTTGTTTACAAGTCTCTCCTACTTTTATATATTCTAATAGCCTTATATTTGTAGTAGTAACACTAGCAGAGCTTACAGAATGCTGAAGAAGGTAATGGAAATGTTGGCATCGAAATATTTGGCCATCAAAGCTAGAATAAGAGACATCGAAACCCATCTCATGATACAATCTCTTCTGTTGCGAGACAAGAGGATGATCCGGCATGTCTTTCGACAGGGGAAATGCCTTAAACTATCAAACAAGGTTAAGGTTGATGTTGAGGATGAAGATGATGAGGATTATCAATCGGAAAGTATGGGTGCTCTTGTTCACGACTCGGTTGCTACAACTCCCCTTATAAACACCTCGATAGCTGCTACTCCAGTGAGCATGGTGGAGGTGGTAGAGGATGATGATGGTTGGAGAGACAATCTGTTTGAAGAGGAAGGAAAGAAGGATGAATCGGTATCGGTAATAGAAATGGTGAAGAATGCGAAAGAGGAACGAGGAAAGAAATTTGTACTGGAGGAGGACATAGACAAGGTAGCTGATTTGTTCATCCAAAGATTTCATCACCAGATTAGACTGCAGAAACGCCTTTCTGAGGACGCCCAATAAAGGGCTTCAGTTTAAATTCAAGAATTTGCCCTCTGAGGTCTCTCTCTCTCTCTCTCTCCCTCTCTCCCCTCAATATTATTGTCAAACTCCCACTATCAAATGTCTCGCAACTTTACTAAACACAGTTGCCTGTTTCATGTGGTGGATGTGTTAAATCGGATAACCAGTCATTGATTTGTTTTTAAAATAGTTGTTATTTTATAAATTTGTATTCACTGGATATGGAACAGTAATTTTGAGGGTATTTAGCATGGTGCTCATATTTTATATTATGCAAATAAGTATTATCGCTATTATTTTGAGTTGTTTTAGAGAAGTAAAGATGTAGTCGAGTGATATGGAATTGTAAGGACCTTTGGAGGGCCAAAAACAAACCTACCCATTTTAATAAATATTTAACATGATTCTACCAATGAATCAAAATAGAAATAAAACTATCACGTAAGATAAAATTCAGAAGAAAATTGAAGATGAACCATCAATCAAATTAATGTTCTGTATCTATACAACTGCACAATTTAGTGATTGTTTATGCAACTAACCCCTTGGTAGAAAAATAGCACGTTGCAGAAAGTGTTTTAACAAATTTATCAGATATACATCTTGTTATGCCTCCAGGGATATACATGAATAGTATCCTGCAAAAAAATAAAGTTAGCAGCAAATTTCTTCTGAAAGATCTTCGAAGGAGAGATCCATGGGAGAAAACCAAGATTGTTCTTTTTTAAAGAATAATTGTGGATTCAACTTAGAATTTATACAACAGAGTCTTGATAAATATTAGAAAAGAATATAGAATAGACAATATTAGAAGTCATTCTGGGCTGAATGTTTACGTGTTAGTCCTACTTCATGCTCTGAGGAAGTAGCTTTGACGTCTGTAATAAATCCTCATCATCCTCATCGATCCTACTCCAACCTGCGTCTCTAAAGGAGAATAACTTGTTCCTATCTAGAACGTTCCCTCTGAAACCGGTTATTTTCGATGAAACCATAGGCATCACAAGAACGGATGATGCATGGATCGATTCTTCTCCAAAACGTAATGATAATGAACAAGCAGCCTGTACCAAAACCAAGTTTTGCAGATATTACTATTATGTTTTCATCATCCAATTTCAAGAAAGCCAGAAGTATGCCTGAACCTTAGTCTTGACAATCAGGTTTGCAGCTTTCATCCGTATCATGCGTATAAGTGATCTCATGTCTTTAATTTGGGTATCCTCGGAAGGCATGGCATATCTGTTGTTATTAGTAACAGTGAGTGCAAATAAGGGACAACCATAGCCAAACAAGTATTTATTTCATGGTCATTTGCACACTACACTCAGTGAATTTCACCATTGTAGAATCCATTACAATTCACACATGAAATTGTGTGCTTGTGTGTGTGTGAGTTTGAAATTGTGGTGGATTACACACCTTAATTACGCCTACACATTTAGAGGAAAAAGAAAGTTGATTCGAATGTAAGACATGCATCACTTTATGTAATCACATATCAAGTCCTCAGTTTATCAACAAAGGTTAGTTGTGCCATACCTTTCTGCATCGTTTGGATGATTTGCAGTTACAGAAACCAGAGGTGAATCTTTGATTTCCCCTCCTGAAAAAAATTACTATATTCTTAAATGCGAGAGAGAGAGGAGAGAGAGAGAGAGAGAGAGAGGAGAGAGAGAGAGAGAGAGAGAGGGAAGTTTATACCGACAATTCACATACCTTTTAATTCATCTGGTGCCAGCAAAGAAATGCCTATGAATACAGAAATCATTCCTAGTATAAACATAGTAGTTCTTAATGCATCAAATACCTGCTTCGACATAATTCAAATAAGAACAATGTCATTTCGAATAAAAAAAAAAAGATTTACATTTTGAAAACAAACACCAAATGTGACAACAAGTGATTTAGGAAGTAAAAAATGAATGGACTAGGAACTCTGCAAATGTTGTGTCACTATTATGTAGACGGAAGGCATTCTTGAGCAATAAGAAACTTCACTTGATTAGCGACAAAAGAGAGACCAAAACTATCCCAGTTTATCCACTTCAGCAAAATTCACCTTGACATTATTTTAAACGACAAGTTTTTGGTCTAGTACTGCAGAAACTCAAATTTGGTCAAGGAGAACTAAAGACTAATAGATGGAACCTAAAGTTGATGCAAATTTCATGACATTCCAGCTCTTTTAGATATTCAAATATAGTGTTGTAAAAGAAAGAATCCATGAAAAACTCCCCCACACACAACTTGCCTACCGGCACTTGTGATTAACCAAAAATAAAAAAAAAAAAAAAAAACAATAACTGCCACCACAGAATGCCATAACTGAAAAATGTGAGTTAAGGCAGAAGTGCACCTGAAATTCCTGGAAATAAACAAATCCTGTACAAATGGAGAAAAATGTCCAAACAATCTGAAACATAGGGACAATGAGAATTGCATCAAACAACGATAGCCCCTCATTCAGCCTTGCCATCTGCAGAAATATTCAAGGAAATATCAACTGTTAAATATAATTCATCATACTATGCAGCTTAACATACACTTCCACTGGATTCAATAATTAGGTAGGTTGATGATATTTACCCAAAATCCAGCTGTACTAAAAAATAACAGAAGCATGGAGTATGTGAACCAGCTATGCAACTGATACTCACTTGACATGGATAATCTTAGCAGATTTGATCTACAAAATAAAAAACCAGTGATTAATATACGCTGAGCAGTTTCTGTATGGAGGAAACATACTGCAACAGAACTTACAGAGATTTTGCAAACAACACTGAACATGATCCCACTGCACCTGACACAATAGCATAAGTAAGAGGAAGGAGCATTTTCCAGTAGGCCTTAATGTCATTCCCTGGAATAGTAAGCAGTAGTTCTCCTCTTCTGCAGGTTTCACAGTAGATGGATTACAAAGACAAGAGGGCAGGGGGGGTCATTGAACGATAAAAAAAAGAGAAAGAAGCATTATTTTGCTTCCCTTATGAAGAGTTTTACCCTCACCTGTACATTGAGTGACTCAAACAGACGACTATAACCAGAATCAGACAGTATATCATGAAAGTAGTGTTGCAATATTTCTCTGCCAATTGCTCAGGAGTGTAAACTGTTTCAGGGAGGAAAAAAAAATGAGAAAAAGAGACACATAGAAACAGAAAAGGGGGAACCCAAAAATTAGAATCATTTGATGCATGCTTCCCCCAAGTGATCCATAGAGCACACAAAATATTATCATTAGATTAATATTCATTATCCAAGCATCATAACAGACATAAGAACTGACAAGGACATTGCAATATTTTAACTAACTCAATACCCAATTTAGAGGACCAAACATAGATTTATTTTCAGTTTTCCTTCGGGATAATAGAGAGGGACAATTACAATTGTAGCAGACATCAACGATGGATTTCTACAAAATAAATCCATTCCCAGAATGCCATTTGTTTTTCCTTGACTTTATTGCAATACTTTCAGAGTCGATCATGACTGTTCAAGGTATATTTCCAAGCATAGAAATTTCACTGTTGAATATATGATCCCAATCAATGACATCAGACAAGTCTTTTATCATGAAGGCTGAATATCTGGAAGTCTCACACAAATACTTTTTTGGAAAAGGAATGACACATAAACCAGAAGCATGTTAAATACCAATACTCTCAGATGACTACCTGGTGATTGGTGGTTCCCAAAAGCCACAAGGAAGATGTTTCCAAGAACAATAAAGGCTGTGGCTACAAGTACTCTGCAAAACAAGTAATATGCTAGATGATGAATAATGGATAGTAGAGTAAACTTGAGCTTAACAGTTTAGGAGCAAACATACTTGACAGTCACGGTTTTATTTAGCACAAAGTAGGCAAATGCAATGTTCGACACAAATTGGACAGATCCCAGAGCTGCAAGAAGGGACTGCAGAAAAGATGAAGACAAAAAAACAAGAAAGGTTAAGTAATCAAACAGTCCTGCGTGCATCTATTGGGCATCAAGATCTGTAAATTTTTTTTTTTTTTAAATGATAACTTCAAATGGTTGATTCTGGAAGGTGGCTTTTCCCTCAAACTCACCTGAGCAGCGTAGCCGAAGGAAACGAAATTAAGACAGTTTCCAAGAATAAAAAAAAGAATACCTGCATAAATTAACTGAATTACTTACAACTGATATTTTGACAATAGATACTACTCGATATTCAAAACAATAAACATTGAGCTCTTGATACCAATTCTCCAGGTTTGGAAGTATACAATAGGCTTCATTAAAGCTTTTCCACTGGCTCCATCATTGCCAACTAACGTATGTCTTTCCCGCTGAAAATTTAACACACAAAAAAAAAAAAAAAAATTAGAGTAGGATTATATGAAATTGCAATAATGAGGTGGTCCTTTCTTTATTACACCTTTTGTGTTAATGCAATTATGGAATCAGGCAGAAGAGAACCAAAAAAAGAAAATGCCAGTAGAAAACATTTCAAAAACATCATTTAATTGGTAACAGGTAATAAATTCTAAATTGAAAAGGGTCTTAGATTGGAATCAATCAGTTATTGATAAACCACTATATATTAACATAATCTAATATGTAAATCTTCTGAAACAAGATTTTGTGCACTAAAATTTCAAAGAACCAAACAAACACCAAGAATTAGGTGTTTTTGCAGCGCGTTTTAGTAACCATGGATAGTCGATTCAAAAGTACGGACCTCCTAGGCCATCAGGCTGACTTATAAGTTATAACAAGATGGGCTCATAGAATTACCTTTTCTTCTCTACTTCAGTCAATGAAATTTTCATTTAATTCTACTCTTAATACATATTATATTGTTAGTTTAATCTTACTGGTATATCACCACAGCTTTTTTCCAGTGCAAAATAAATGGCTAAGCTTAAAAAAGTTAACTCATTGCTGCATTATAATAACGTTTATCTCAAACAAGTTAAATTCACATAAAGAACAGATGATCATGCTAAAGAATATAGTTTGTGCTAGATGCTAGATGCTAGATGACAGCTGTCAAGGTAAAGTATTGTCCTAGTTAGGTAGGGCACAGACCATGCACTAAAAGGATGATACCCAAATTTCACACCTCAAAATAAGATTGACCAAAACTGAAATAGACCAATATGCAATTAGCAAAGATGGCAGTTTTGATAGGCTAAAAAAATGGATTTAGTGACCATTGCGATGATGACAAATTCACATTTCTAGTAAAAGAAACTTTTGAATTCACCAATAGATGTAAAGAAACAAGAGAAAGTATACAAAGAAAGGACAAAGAAGATACCACGACTGCACATTTGTACCCATAGAAGATTAATAAATGCTATTTATAGGTTTCTGTTATCCATAACCTCAGATGATATAAATTGATTTACTACATTACAAATGTAGTCATTTGCCATTCATGCATGCACATTAAGGTGTTGCCATCCAGACAAAATGCATCACGACCACATTGATGACTGCAATAAGTCACAGTTATTTACTCAATACTGCAAAGAATGTAAACCAACATATATTCGTTGTTTCAACACCCTGCAGGAAGACGAATTATAAGTGGAAGAGAACATAATTTAATTGAGTGACTATCACTTGTCACTCTACGCTTTTCAGATAATTGTAAAAGAATTCAGAACACAATTACAATTTACAAGCAAGCAGTTTTGGAGAAAACAGGAAAGCCCAGCATACCTCATCGTGACCCAATTTAAGAAGGTTAGTCCCAAAGTTGATGGCAATGCTGCCGAAAAGGTTAATGAATGCTCCAATAACCCACTCTCCCATAGATAAATGCAGTATTGAAGGCGGTTGAAAGAATTGTAGGAGATAGTGATGCTATTCAGCAACATCCATCACGACATTACAGCACAGAGCTCAAAAACAGGAATTTTCATCCATTATGAGATCAATTGCTTCACAGAAGCTTCGACTCTGAAACTCATCTATCAAAATTGTACCACCATGAGCTGGTTGGGTGCCTTGCAAGAGTGTGAAGTGAAGTGAAGTATAGGAGGTTGGTGATGAATGCACCTGCATTATGGAATTAAGCAACATAAAATCAAAAAGTGGAATTAATCTTCATACATAAAAGCAAAAGCCCCATCTCAAACGGATTTTACAGTTCAATTTAGGGAATTAATGAAGCATTAATTACGAAAGCTCTAAGCTCTAGAAATTACGACAATACTCAATGAAGGTAGCAGGAAAATTAAAAATTCAGCAGCAGCAGCCGCAGCCGCAGTAGCTGGATTTAAAGAGAGATAAATAGCTTCGTCTTCAGATCCAACCCAATGTTGATTGAAATAAACGCTAAACACAGATTAAAACCAAAATCTATAATCCGAGAACGGCATACAACAACCAACATTGCAAAACGATCGAATCCAACAATTAATAAGAGTGAAATACCCAAATCGGAACAGACCGGGGACAATGATCAATCAGCAAAGTGAGGATGGGTAGCAAAACCGGACCACGACGCCGCCGAATGAGAAGAAATTCAGCAATTTGTAAAATTGAAGCTCGAAAACATAGGAGAAACCTAATTCTAGAGAGAGAGAGAGAGAGAAGCAAAGAGGAAATTGTTGTGGAATGGGAATTGAGAGCGACGAATACGAACGCGAATAGAATCGAGCCGTCGTGTTGCGGTTTGGTCGTTGGACGAAAGCTCTTTTCTTTTTCCTTTTGTTTTTAATTCAAAGAAAAAAAAAAAAAGGAGGTTTGAAAAAAAGTGGTCAATTTTGCGTAGCAAAGCGAAAAGGTGACACCTCATCCACCCCTCTTCTCGGTTTGGCCAACTGTCGGTACCAAGGATTTATTTGCTAACTATAATCCCAATCCTAATTCCATATTCAAATAGCGTTCCCCGCATTTAAAGATTCTTAAAAGTTTTATTATTGAACAAGAAAAAGAACTTTCATAATATTTTGACTTCATTCTATACAAATAATTTACTTTCAATGAACTCTTTTCATGGTTGACGTTTATTAATGTTTTTTTTAAGTTGTTATACCTTAACATTTTAGTCGAAGAATGAGTATAGTCGTAAATTTTTAAAATTTCAAATACATTTAATAATTTATCAATTGTGAAACCTCGAATCCAAACCGGTCAAAACCAAACACATGGAGGTCCAAGGGAACCCGGTCAGAGCAATTTTTGAGAGGACCAACCTACTTAACCCTGGAAATGTTTGAGTTGGTAATACGTTGTCGAACCAACTATGGCTTGAATCAGCATCTCTTCTCAGCCAGACTCAAATGTTTCAAGAGGTGTACTCTAGTCTCTAAGTAAAATTATTTTGAGTATAACGTCTCCAAAGAAGAAAAAGTATGAACCAATTACCTTTATTATACTCGTTTTATATCCGATTTATTTGGGGCAAAAACTTGTGTGCAAGATCCGTGCCCCTGACCCGACCCGATGTGTGGGCCGCCTCCACCCGCACCCACGCACCCCCACGCGCGCCCCTAACTTAGCTGGTGTGCGTCCACACACACCTGATTACCTAATTGATGATTTAGTGATGATTATTACATGTATACCCTATAGGTATTACGCATATACCCTATATGTATTACACTTATATTTCTTGAGATTTAATGATAGGTATTATGTGTTTACTCTATAGATATTACATGTATACTCTATAGGTATTACAAACTTACTCAATTAAGGTATTGATTTTTTGTTCTATAGGTATTACATGTATACTCTTAAGGTATTACATGTATACTCTTAAGGTATCATGTGTTCATTCAATAAAGGTATGAATTATTTGTTTTTACTTTCGTGTAGGTATCACATGTTTACTCGATAGGTATTACATGTATACTCTATAGATATTACAAACTAACTCAATTAAGGTATGAATTATTTGTTTGAATTTTTGTTCTATAAGTATCACATGTGTACTTTATAGGTATTACATATTTACTCTATAGGTATTACATTACTGTATGGTGAGTTTAATATTTCTAAACAATAAAAAGGCGATTTATATCATATTCTTCCTCTTTTTTTTTCTGCAAATTACAGAATTCATATAAATTGTTATCACATAAACATTGTGCAAAGAAACCCTAGAGCAAATTCATACAATTAATTATCCTCTGCAAAATCAGAAGAGGAGGAGGAGGAGGAGGAGAAGAGGAGGAGGAGGAGAGAGAGGAGGAGGAGGAGGAGGAGGAGGAGGAAGAGGAAGAGGAAGAGGATTGGATGAGAAGAAGAAGAGGAGGAGGAAGAGGAAGAGGAAGAAGAAGGAGAGGAGGAAGAAATAGAGAAAAAAAAAAGAAAAAAAAATATAATCCGGGTCGGGTTGGGGGTACGGAGCCTGGATCCGTATCCCGGGGACACCCAAGTCCTACTCTTTATTTGGTGTCTTACTCAATTTATGTTCTTACTCACTTAGTTCTATTTTACTCTTTTTATGTCCGATTAATTTGGTGTTTTACTCAATTTGTATCGATTAGTTTCATACGAATTTTGATGTTACCACAAATTATTGAATACAATAGCTGTTTAACATATGTAGAAACTTTGGGTGACGAACTCACATTTAGAAGTTATATGAAATAAATCAAACTCAATTCATTCCATCTTTTTAATAAAGTGAATCATTCCAAATCTTGTAAGCAGTGGAATTCTGATGAGTTACTATATCATGTATATTAGTATGTAACTGTCAAATTTATATGGTGTGTGTAGAATAAATATGAAATATAATATTTCATTGTTTGTATATGAGTACTTTAAGTACCGGGTTCACATATAGAAATGAGAGAATTGGAACACCTTAATCAAACAAATGGAAAAAACATGAATTAGGAAAGCAAACCAAGAGCAAATTTACATTGGCATGAAGAAAACAAGAAACTCTGAAAGTCGCATATACATCAATTTGGGGGCCGGGGGGGGGGGGGGTGGCAATAGACCCGGGTCAAACATGGACCCGACCCGAAAAGGGAAGTTCAACTATGTGAAGAACAAGGGCCACAAAAACCATTTCCACACAGATACATATATACACAACATAGTTGAACAATGCAGAGGCTAATAACCTCCAGACGAACCAACCGTCTGTCCATTCTGAAGAAAGTCGAAGATGGACCTTGATTTTGAAGCTATAGTATTATAAAGATAACTAGAATAGCCAGAACAATCACAATAAGCGCGAGCACCAACCAACACTGACAAGAAAGCAAGAATGAGAACACAAATACTTGAGTTCATGAAACTTAGCTGTTTAAACATATATGATTGAAGATGAGTTGATCATGCAATGTGCATGCTGTAATTTGGGATCATATTTCAACTTTTTCTATATTTGACATTGAGAATTCTTTTTAATCAGCCATAAGATTTCGTTAATTATTATCGACATATTTTTAACAGAAGTTTTGATGCTTCTGTGCCTCACCCCTAAACAGTTATTCAAATGATTCTTGTATATGCTAACTAAACTGTTTAGCACTACACTTAATTTAACTAGTCAACAAACAGTGATAGATTTCAGTTTAGCATAAAGAATGTAACAGACCTTATCTAGGATCTTTTCTATTGATATTTCGACTAAATACTTTTTGTAATTTTCCAGGGCTATTAATCAAAAATTGGTTGAAATGAAAAAATGTCACTTTTTAAGGGTGCAATAACTTGTGAGATGTGAGGGGCCTGAGGGCTTTGAAAAAACTCATGTACTCAGAATCAAGGTTGCCAAGATAAATTCCACTCACCCAGGAATTTGATTTTCTACTTTTGGATCCCTTAGAGAGCTGCACCTTAGCTTGGGTTGTTGCAGCACCAGATGCCTCGATTTTGTAATGAATGTCATCTGCACAAGCAAAAGAAATACTCCATAAAGATGGCATTTAAAGAACATAAGCCTGTCAGGTGTTAGAACTTGTACCAATATCTACTATCTGATCATCAAGTAGCACAGCAAGGTCCCTAAAAATTCCACTAACTTCTACAATTTGACCCTGAATCTCTTGAATTCCTTGCTCTCTTTCCTCAATGACAGCCTCGTTGAATGCAACATCACTATCCAATAGTAGTAACTCTTGTCTGAAATAAATTCATTTCTCAGATAAACATATGTTTTACAAAAGACAGGTTGCTTAGCTGAGGAAAATCGTGTTAATTGATCCAGTAGTAATCACTGAACTTCAGAATTAATTTGCAATGGTACAAAACTGAAGAACTTAATTGTGAACTTCTAAAATCTTTGCCCTATAGATTGCTATCTTTTAACTTGAAGCATCAGCAGTTAATGGATCTCTGACTTTGTATACGAATAAATCATCTCTAAAGAGCCATTTTCGTCAAGAATATTTGAAAGTTAAACGAGAACTTACAATTAATTTGGAAAAACAACAGAAACATGGTCAAACAAGCATGCAGCAGGAATAGGTTGAGTTCATGACCTCTCATTCATCATCTGGGCCATACGGCGTATGGCTTATGGCGTTAAACTTTATTTCTCGTATTAGAAACAGAAAAGAGGGATTTAAGATTATTTCACTAATTTATATCAATGTTGGACATTGAGCTTCTTAAGTCCTTTTGAATGCATAATACAGAATCTCACATCATGGATAAAAGGGATGTTGTTTTGGTCTCTATATCTTTCTGAAATTGTTTGTTCTGAAAGGTCACATTAAGCCCACATACCTATTACGTTCCATAAGAAATGAGTCATTTCCCATTTCTGAGCTGGGTTCTGTTCCTTCTGTATGTTGGCTGGAGCTAGAGCTTTGCAAGAAACAGGGGATTCCAAAAGTAAGCTATTGCTGTGATAAGAATATAGAGGCAATTGAAGCCAATGCATGTAAATAGAAAGTTGAAGTTCTTACATCGTTATAGAGGAAGGTGGAGGAGGAACAGCAGGAGAAAATGTAGACTCACGTTCCATTGCGAGTTGTTGCAATTTCTGGAAATCTTGTAAAGTAGTTTGAAAATCTCTAGCAACCTTGGCATTTTGAACTTTCCTAGTTGGCTGAATAAAACTCCAGTAAATATGTTCAGTAATCCATCAAACCCGTCAGATATTAGCTTAGTAGGATCTAAGTTGCACCTTCTGTTCAAAGATAATTTTTTCTTAACAGACACTATCTTTGGCAATACAAGCCTTTGGTTCTCCGAGAACTATGGTCATTAACAGCTGAATCTGGAGTCGAGTGTTCTAATGTTCATAGTAAAAACTCAATATAGCTAGATATGTTTTGCAAAATATTCGAACCGTTTTCAAATATTAATTTCAGGTACAAAATCTTCCACATAGTGCTCTCTCTTTTTCTCTCGCAGTCATCATGGACACACATCCAGTTACCTGGCTCACTATATATCAATTAGAACAACATGTTTAAATGTGACCTGACGTTTAAAGCCAGATAACTAATAATATTTCTTTGAAGATCAACTCGAAGGAAGAAATGCAAAGCAACATAATTGGAATTTGAGCAAAATCAAAATCGCAAAGGCAAGCGAGCCAAGTAAAAAGTGCAATAACATGATATCGAAAGAAAGAAGCGTACATCAATGTCAGCTTCATGATCTGGTTCATTGAGGAATTTGAGCTTAGCAGAGGTCTCCTTTACCAACTCTAGTATACGTTGTCTTGTATTTTGCCTGTTATCCAATCACGAATTCAAAGGCGAAAACGAATTACATAACATCAGTAAGTGGAAAGTAAATGTTGAAAGAATTCGCACTTCGCACTACTGCTAAAGCCGATGATAAGAACAATATCTGCAACAAATTAGGTAAAAATTACTATGCAACTAGCTGAATTGATAGGAATTAGGAACGGACAATTTCAGACGATGATCAGGAGTGTCTTTGGAGGTTCCGATGGCATCGACGAGGCGACGGAAAGTGGCGACGGCGGTGTTGATCTGGAATAGCCCGGCGGCGACGGCCTGCGAGGGAGGCGCTGATGATGACCGATCGCCGCTTTGCTTGTGGAGGTCCTGGAAACTCATCTTCTAACAAGCTATAGCGTCGGCGCTGAGCGAATGGTCGTTGTAGAGCGATGAAACCGCAATTCGCCGGAGAAAAAGTCAGTCCTCACAGTCTACTCCGTTCAATTAATTAATCCTGGTCACTCTTCTCCTAATACCAAATTAGCAAGTTTGTAGAATTCACCATGATCATCGATCAGAATTCAAAAAACGCACGAAAGAAATGATAGATTGAAGCAAAAATTCACGCAAAACTGCCATCCTTCGCCTCCCCGTTCCAGTTGACTAGCCTTAGAAAATGCATGATTGGAGAGAAGAAGGAAAGTGTGGTTTCTTTCGAAGGGAGGGGAAAATAGCAAAAAATATCTCATAACTGTTTGCTCAAATTTTGTCACGTGCCAATCAATTATTTTGATTAAATCTTATAACTACCCTTTATTTGACAAAAACTTTTATGCATCAATTGCAGATCCATGCACCCAACCCGATCCGCGCGTGTACGCGCTTCCACTCGCGTCTGACGCGCTCCCACGCGCCTGGGCGGATGCGCACCTTTAGGTTACGTTAAGGATACCTTTCAGTTATGTTAAGGATACCTTTAAGTTATGGTAAGGATACCTTTCAGGGATACCTTTCAGTTATGTTAAGGATACCTTTAAGTTATGGTAAGGATACCTTTCAGTTATGTTAAGAATACCTTTGAAATCCTGATTCCAGGTTACATGCCACGTTATGTTAAGAATACCTTTTAGTTGTGTTAAGCATACCTTTAGGTTATGTTAAGGATACCTTTAGTTATGTTAAGAATACCTTTTGGTTATATTAAGCATACCTTTAGGTTATGTTAAGAATACCTTTAGGTGATGTTAAGGATACCTTTGAAATCGTGATTCCAGGTTCCATGTTATGTTAAGAATACCTTTTAGTTATGTTAAGCATAACTTTAGGTTATGTTAAGGATACCTTTAATTATTTTAAGAATACCTTTTGATTATATTAAGCATACTTTTAGGTTATGTTAAGAATACCTTTAGGTGATGTTAAAGATACCTTTGAAATCGTGATTCTAGGTTCCTTTGAAATCCTGATTTGATACCCTTAGAATTCATTCCAGATCACATACATTTACATTATATTAAGGATACCTTTAGATTATGTTAAGAATACTTTTATGTTATGTTAGAGATACCTTTGTATGCAAAATGTGTAACAAAACTACCTTATGGATAAGGTATCTCTAACATAATATAAAATTATCCTTAACATAACATAAAGGTATGCCTGACGTAAATTAAATGTATGAAATTTGGGCATAAAGGTATCCTTAACATAACCTAAAGGTATCTCTATACATTACCTAAAGGTATTCTTAACATAACCTAAAGGTATGTCTAACTTAACGTAAATGTATGAAATCTGGGCATAATGGTATCCTTAACGTAACCTAAAGGTATTCTTACACATTACATAAAGGTATTCTTACACATAACTAAAAGTCATGACTAAAATTGAAAAACAAGCTAGCGCGAAAAAAAAAAAAAAAGTGGGTCGGATTACCCGGATCCGACCCGGGTGCATGGATCTAAGATCCATGCACCTGATGCACAAGAGACTTACTCCCTTTATTTTGATTTTTTTTTTTTTTTTTGACTCTTGATTGCAAAACTATCTCAATGCTGCCTGTGTTGAATCAAATATCAAAGTCATTTGCCACATCATCAATTTATAGTTGAAAACAATACAACATATCAAAGTCATTTGACATTGTGGTGGTTTATGAACATCAATTTATTTTTTAGTGTAAATATACCTTTCAATTTGAGAAATTCCTATAAATATTTTATTCACATTCTTTTATTGTATAAAATTATAATATATTTTTATTATGTGAAATAGTCAATCATTTATATTAGAATATTTTAAATTAATTTAAATTTTATTAATGAACTTTACTATGGAAAGAAATTTGAGAATTAAATAAATCTTCATCTAATAATCAACAAATATGACATTCTCCCTAAAAATTAAAACACAACTTGGTTTAAGTAATAAAGTACTATATTACATGCTTGACCGAAGGGTACTCATAGCACTCCCAAATAAATCATCTCATCGAGAAAAGAAATTGTACCTCATGAACTGCATGGTTTTTATGATGAGGATGATATATAAAAAATATACACACAAATTAGGTAGAATACGTTAATTAATGGACTTGAGTGAAGGCTTCTTCGGGTGGTCAGGTGTCGTTAAACTTCAAAACTCCGTCTAGCAATGCCCCTAAATTTTCAAGGGGTAAAAAAAAACAATTTCACTTTCATATCCATTGAAATTGGTGAGAAGAATACAATTTTGAAGCACTAATCACTCAAAGACATGATGATCTTGGAAATATTGGGTCCAATTTAGGCTTTCAACCAATGCACTAGTAAGAAGATGACATGACATATTTTTTGCTATTAATTTGGGTAGAAGGGTAGGTAGAGGGAGAGGAAGATGGGTAGAGACGGTTCTACCAGTACTCAGGAAGAAGAGAGAAAAAGTACGTAGAAGAGAGAAAAAAAAAAGTAGGAGAGAGGAGAGAGGGGTGGGGAGGTGACATTTTCTTTACACAAAAACTTGTGTGACACGGTCTCACGGATAATTTCAGTGAGACGGATCATTTTTACCCATTAACCCAACCCATTTCCACAAATTTATATGTGATGTATGAAATATGGGTTATGGGTGATCCGTCTTACACAAAATGACCCGTGAGACGGTCTCACATAAGACTTACTTTTTTTTTTTTATCACTTTTCTTTGTGTGATAGATTTGTGAGTATTGTTTTTGTCCCATTTTTTTAGCCGTTTTTAAACTGCTATTTCTGTAATAGATTTTCTATTTAATAAAATTTAGAATTTCAATACTATAAATACATGATATAACTCACAAATTTTTATCACTTCTTAAAATTTTCAAATATAAATTTCAACGAAATCTTGTACATCTCTCTGAGTCAAATGAATAAGATTCTTGGAAGAATTGGTTTCATTCTTCCAATTTCGGAGAAAATACATCTTCTCAAAATAACAATAATAAATTAATAGAAGTTGAATAATAAAGATTTATTGAGTGATTTAATAGTGGAACCCATGAATAGCTATTTTTTTAGGTAGAATGAGTGGTGGGATATTTGTTTAAAGATAGCTGTTTTTTAACTTTTGAGATGGAGCTGATGTGACACAATTAAACCTAGCTTTTTTTGATAGTAGCATTGGAGATGCTCCTATGGAAGACTGCCGTCAGACAAAATCCCTTTTCAATCCTTTTTTTTCCAACCTTAAGCTCTTTGTAACTCCCAACATTTCCATTATTGTAGAAAATAAAGTCGGTCATAGAAGCTTGAGAGGCACAGATTGGAAGAGATGATGAGGTTGAGAGAGACTATAACAGTTAGGGATAATGCATTTTATTCCATTTTTTGTAATAAAGCTATTTAGTATGTGATGGGCAAAGAATAAAAAGCAGTTAAATTTCCAATTCTTATACACGTGGCAGCATAATAGAAGGCTTATGTGGCAGCATTATTAAACTCCAAGTGTAAACAACTGAGAATGGCAAATCTTACTTATATATGTATAGATAGATTTGAGATTGTATGAAATTTATCAAGCTATTATATATGCAACAATTATTTGTTTGCACGTCAAAAACGAATCTTTAAATTTCCTCATATTGTCATGACCCAAGAATTATTTGACTTATATATGGAAGATTAACAGATTGCTTCTTTCCCCATTACGTTATCTATTTTGAGAAATCTGGATAAACCCTAATTCATATAAATGTTTATAAATAGTAGTATATATTGATCATTGTGATCATTAATTAGTGGCTTAGCTGGCTGCTCATCCTTCTCTCTCCATAAAGAGACTGCAGACACAAAATGAAGCAACTAAGCTCCCAAATAGGAATGGAAAGAAATGTCATCTGAAAACATGACTCCAATCATGTTGCAGCAAGAAGAAAGCATTATCCCAAGAATGCAAGGTGTTGATATGATCTCCACCCTCCCAAGAAGCAATTAGGGATTAATCAACCAATATGAATCAGTATCAAGGATGTATTCTGGTATCCATGGTGTAACTTCATTTCAGAAACATTTTCAAGCTAAAGATTCAGACATGCATTTTTCTTGTTACCCATCCCAAATCAGGCATCACATGGTTGAAAGCCATCATGTTTACGTTATTGACCCGAATCATGATCTCCCTCTTCTCACCCATAACCCTCATGATCTCGTGCCCTACATATATAGAGCACCTGTATCGCGAGAAAGAGAACCCCGAAACGAGATCATCTCGTGGTCATGATTCTCCCAGCCTCTTTGCTACCCACACTTCTTATATTACTCTGCCAGAAACCTTAAAAGATAACCCTACGTGCAAAGTTGTGTACCTTTCCTAAGGACACTTTCGTGTCGTTGTGGCCTGCACTTCTTGATCAACCTAGGGGTTTATGAAGAGGGGAATGATGACATGGGAGAGGCTTTTGAATCCTTCTGTGAGGGGTCGAGTCTGTTTGGACCCTATTGGGATCACGTTCTGGAATACTGGAAGCAAATTAATCAAGAAATTAAACCCTAAAAGGATCTTTTTCTTGAAGTATGATGATTTGATTCATTTACGACAACTTTCAGAGTTCTTGGAATGCCCTTTTGAAGAGGGATAAATTCAATTTTGGTCCTGTTAAAGAGGTCATGTCGTTCCATTTTAATCCTCCTAAAATCCGATTTTCAATTTTAGTCCTACTATCTCAATTTTTGACCAATTTCGCCGGAAAATTCAAATTCGGGACAATTTCCGGCGAGTGTATTGCACTTGCCCTCAATTTGACTTTGACACTGAGTTGTCGCTGATGTGGCTAAATTTTACAGATGTGGAAATGAATTTTACATTTTTGTGAAATAGAAAGTTAATAAAAAACAAAAACCAAAAAAAAAACAAAAATTAGAGAAAAAAAATCAAAAGAAAAATAAATAAATAAATGAGAAAATTCACCCCTCCTTCCGCCGCCACGAGCACCACCTATCCTTTCTATCCCCCACCCCTTCCGCCGCCACAAGTCCTCCGTCAAGGTCTTCCACAAATCACCATTAAAGAAGAAGGAAGAATCAGACTGAGCAACACCCTTCAATTCCAACTGAATTCGTGTGCCCAATTTCGGACTCAATCATGGTGGATCCTGCTCAATCAGCGTATTTGGCCAACCATTCATCGTCAGAGCTTTTGATACAGTGCAAAGCCTCAACGCCGTCCTCGTAGGCGGCGGGAAGGCGATACTCAGGGGCGAGGCGCTACTCCACTGACACCATCACCGCCAGGGTTTGGCGTACGATTGCGTAGCAGAGCTTTTGTAACAGTGACATGGCAACGCTGTCGATGATGAAGCCTCCGCCGTGGAAGAAAACTATGAGCTTGGTGGCGGAGTTGGATTCCAGCAGTTGAGGAAGATAGAGACGGTGGTAGGTTGAATTTTCTGATTTTTTTTGATTTTTTTCTCTAATTTTTGATTTTTTTTTATTAATTTTCTATTTCAGAGAAATGTAAAATTCATTTCCACATTTGTAAAATTTAGCTATCTCAGCGATAACTTAGCGCCAAAGTCAAATTGGGGGCGAGTGCAGTACACTTGCCGGAAATTTGCCCGGAATTTGAATTTTCCGGTGAAATTGGATTGAAATTGGTCAAAAATTGAGATAGCAGAACTAAAATTGAAAATCGGATTTTAGTAGGACTAAAATGGGACGACACCTCTTTAACATGGTCAAAATTGAATTTAACCCCTTTTGAAGAAGATGAAGAGGAAAGAGGGCTTGTGGAGATCAGAATCTTGAAACTGTGATAATCTGAGAAGCTTGGAAGTCAACAAGAATGGTAAAGCACTAGTGTCCGGTATAGAAAAGAATGCTCACTTTAGGAGAGGTGAGGTTGGAGATTGGAAGAATCATTTGTCAGTTGAAATGGCTCACAGACTTGATCATATAAAAGTTTTTTGGATGCCAATCCTCCAAGATATATAAAAGCTGCCATTATTATATATTAATATTAATGATGTGGATCTGCTACTAGTTCCTTAATTCGATTCAAGATGATGTGTGCAATTGGTTCTTGTTTGCTCTAAATGAATAAAATATGTAATTGTACGTAAAAAAAACAAAGGTTATAAGATAGTAACATTTTGTTCGTAACATCGGGTTTTTAAGTTGGTTATAAACACTTCTGTTGTGGTTTGCAGGCTCTTGTAGTTGGAGAGTGCAATTAAAATTCAAAGTAGGCAAAAAGAGGATATCATATGTTTATTTCCACCAGTTACGAGGTCCTTTCATTTTGAATTAATAAAAACATAATGAACCAGTTAATTGTCTAGTAAAATTTGTAGGCTGTTTCATGAATATAATTCCGTAAGAATGATCAATATACTCTCAAAACCCCACAAAAGATTTTGACTTTGTGAAATGAATTTGTATTGTAAATAATATTTGTTAGAACGTCTTTTGTAAAAATTTTGTGAAATCTATATCTATACTAAATGAATAACCAAGAGTGACACATGTTACTCTCTGGCTAATCCTATTTAATTACAATTTAAATCATTTAATATTTATATTTATTATGCTTATAGATCATTTAATGAGATAATAATAATTGAATAATAAAATGCTAATAATTATGATTGATAATAAATTTTAAATATAATTATGAAATCTTCGACAAACATTTTAGTTAAAATTGATGTTTGCAATTACATTAAATGATAATTAAAAAATTCACATAATTAAATTTAAATTACATACTAATTAAATTAAGAATTAATGATACATAATAATATTAGTTAATTTTATTTATAAATAATAATTTCAAATTTCTTAATTAGTATTAAAATACTGTGTGATACACGAGACTCATGTTAGTCTGTGATAGAACCATCTGTGAATAGCATCGCTTCTACTACCAGGTAATGTTTAATACAAGTTATATAGTGACTTTCTAATGCAACTAAGCCGATACAATACCTTGCATTTGTTAAAGAACTTAATGCAAGGCTACCAATCGATACAATATATCCTTTGCCATCTATCCTTTAATCATGTGTTTCTTCTACCCAATCAAACACGAGATTTCTTTCAAATAAATAGCACTTCAACCAATTACTTTATATTGCAGTGTCTGATCATCATAACCAGAAATCAAATTTCTACCAAGGCAAACGGGACTTACTTACATCACGACAGGACTACATTTTCAAGACATTTCCATAGTTCCTGAAAAATGAAAAAACGTAAAAGAAATCAGAATACATGGTCAAGAACAATTTTATCTGAGAATGGTGCACCAACCTTGAAAGGTTCAACGATTCATTGTATGGAATTCTACTGTCTTTAGCAATGAATGATCTCCTGCAGAAATGTCGTATATATATTGGATCAAAATGTGGAACGGATTTTAACTTGTTTATCTGTACAATTTTGCTCGAGGTAGAACAAAGGATTGAAGCAGCAGTGTTGGTGAGAGCCTCAGGCCATTCATTTCATATCTAGGACCACCAAAGAAGACTATAACAATGAACATAGGCTGCTCCCAAGACGAGAAGTTATCACATTCACACTGTAGCTAATACTTTATCAAGGCCGGTAGTGAAGCATAGAGTTCAGCTAAGCACTGGAAGATCCAATCGAGCAACTGTTCTCTTGGGAGTTCCAAAAGAAGTTTGGCCTATATCAGGAGAAATGGAAGGTATAAAACATGCTAATATTGGCAAATAGGATGTGTGTAACCAAAAAAAGATATTAATACTTAATTATCCATGTAATGAGCAGAATCAAATAGTGAACATGAAAGAGAAAGTGTAAATGTACCTTGATTGTTCCATACTCAAAAACAAGAGATGTTTGATGTATTTCAGATGCCATTGAATCTGTCATCAGCTTGAAAACCTTCTTACTCATGTTTGTTTTCATGTGGACCATCTTACCTGAAGCTTGTATCTTATTAATTCCTAAATCTGCAGCCATTCTCCTTACATATAGCTTCTTCAACAGAATCTCCATGGAGTAAGGCTCTTTTCCATATTGGCGACGTAGATTTTCAGTAAACTGAATTAGATTCCAGATGTCTTTTTCAGCAGCTTTCTCAGCTTCGTTGATTATCTCCAAGGGGTTCTCTAGATAATTAATGTACTCAGAAGGGAGATGAGGGTTCAAATTCATATCAAGCTGTGCAAGAATAAAATTAAGAGGGCTTATCAATCTTAAATAATATATATAGTGTCATTAGGGAAGTACAGTGAAAATTGCTACATAACAAAAATAATGCAAATACTCTGATTATTTATGGTATATGTCAATAAGGATCGCCAATAAAGTTTGTTTATCCATCAAGTGAGACACCTAATCCTGGCATCTTACTGAAAACTTCCGTAACATTGAGGCTTAGTGGTGAATAAAATATGAACAAGGTTAAGTAAGAAACCTTCAAGACACTCCTAACTACTTTTGCACCCACTGCAATTCTAAGCATTCAATGATCTGATGACAGTCTAATCATCAGCTTTTTGGTCCAAACGCTGCAGTGCTATATACTAGTGCCTAATTATTTCAAGATCTTGAGAATTAATACCATGATCTTTAAAATCTTAGTGAATAGCAAATTAACAAAGAGACCACAGATTGTTGGCAACATGATCTCAAAGATAATTCTTTGATTGTAAAAATGAAAAATAAAATTTTCAAATGAAATCAAGTCGCAAGTGAGCAATACCTGTACTGAGTCATAAGGAACAGGGATTACACGGTGTTCGTCAACCTGGAAGTTCAAAAAACAAACTTTACTCAGTAATTGGAAGAAGCATGTATAGATGGTTCAACTATATTGACATAAATAGCAGTATTGTCTACACACATGCAAGACATCATAGTCTCATACATCAATCAACCATTTCCCATGATAAAATAAAACAACTACACATGCCTCAATAATATCATCAAAATAATCCCCCAAACATGCCAAAAGAAAACCAAATACTGCTTATGATTCTCAGCATTTGAAAACACATCTGAAACTACCTTTGACAGGCTTTCAAAAAGCATTTCAAAGAAAAGATCAATCCCCACATTTCCAACATCCCCGGTTTGTTGCTCTCCAAAGATGTTACCAAAGCCTCTGATGGCCATGTCTCTTTCTGCAATCTGAAAACCTTGGCCAAGTTCTGTACATTCTTCTAAAGCAGATAGTCTCTCCTGAAGAGTCAAAGTGCAATTGCTTTTCAAAAAATAAAGAATATATCCTGAGATAAATAAGTTGAAGAAAAATGGCATTAGGAACATAGAGTACTAATATGATGTTAAGTTATCTCCGCAGCATACGATATGCATTGGTTTATTTTCAGTGATTTGTAATCATTGATACTAGAAAGAATTAAGATGTACATACAAGTGCCTGATCAGAAAGCAGTGACTTATCTGGGTAAAATAAGTATGCATGAGCCTCCTTATCCGCTCGGCCCACTCTTCCACGCAACTGTCAATAAAGCACATAAATGTTCAGAAAAATCCAGCAAATAAAGACTTGAAACACTAATCATGCAACAAATGAAAGAATATTATGTTACGTTAATTTTTTTTCACACATACAGTATGTACACAAGTTTTACAACATGAACTTCACCATTTGTCATGCTTGGCCAAAAAAGTTCACCTTGTGAAATTTTGAGCTTTTAACACCATAGATAGTATTTTAACACCAAAAAGAAACAAGAAAGAAAAATAGAAAAATGTTTTGTAGCTTCAATAAGGAAGGTCATGCGCGATAACATAGAACATGAATTTCTAACCTTAGTGCTAGCAGAGGATGAATTACAATTTATACCACAGGGCCATAACCACAATTTTTCCAACTACAAACAATATGATTCCAATTCCATCTACTTCTAAAGTTCAAGACATATTAGGAAAAAGAAAAAAAAACAACATAGCAGACGGTAAAACCTGATACAACTGAGCAAGTCCAAATTGCTGAACATCTTGAATTGCAATGGTGTTTGCATTTTGAATGTCAAGGCCACTTTCAACTATATTTGTGCATATTAAAATCTTAATATGTCCCTGTGCAAATTTTTCCATGGTTTCTTCAAGCTGTCTTGAGTATTGCTGCCAAAAAAAAGAAAGATATGTTGACACATGGTAGGAATTTTAAAACAATTTATTTATCAACATAAATGAGCACCAGGAACATTAAAGCTAAAAGTAAACTGGCTACACCAATATATTAAATGGCAAATCTAAAACATGTCGTGAAAAAAAAATGTTCTAGCTGCTCAAAGTCAACAATGAGAAGAATAAAGCTGTTTGCGGAAACCATAGGATTGTTTATGTCAACATCGACACAGTAGGAATGTTAGAACAATTTATTTATCAACATAAATGCATCACCAGGAAACATTAAAGCTGAAAGTAAACTAGCTACACCAATATATTAAACGACAACATTAAAAAAAAGAGAAAATGTATTAGCTGCTCAAAGTCAACAATGTGAAGAATGAAGCTGTTTGCAGAAACCGTACAATTGTTTATGTCAACTTGACAGGAAAAAAAAAAAAAAAAGTTTAATGAACCAAGGTGGTAGGGACCCAAATAGTTGATATCAGAGTTGTCTCAATGAAAATGAATGATGGATGGACATGTGCACAAGAGCTTTAATCAATCGCTGTAAAGAGTCAAGATTCAACTTAGCCATCATTGTTCCTCACTCATGGGCATAGTTTGATGCCTCCATTAGCATACACGGAGCTATAATTTATATACACATTTGGTTACATGACTAATGCTAGAGCATTTATACCTTAGTATAACATATATACAACAGATTTATGAAAATAATCAGTTATATTGATACGATATCCCACATCAGTTCCACATGAAAGTGTAGGTGTGAGTCAACCCTTTACCTTTGACCGTGGGTTTAGTTAGGGCTCCCTAACTTATATTACTAACACATATGCTCAGATATCGAATAAGTATTGCATTGAAATCATTTCGAAATGTTAAGGAAGATCACCTTTCCATGAGCTATTGCAATTTCAACATTTGGAAAGGATTGTTCCAGAAATTCCATAACATCTTCAAGCCCTGAGGACAATGCACATTATATGACTCTGCCTATGATGATAAATATAAACACATTTATGGATAACACAAAGAAACAACTATAATCAGATTACCCTTAATACGAGGCAAAACATAAAACACTTGGCCACCACGGTCCAACTCCTGCTTGATTGCAGCTATCACTCTCTCTTTCGTGTAGGCATAAAGGTGGGTTCTTATTGGAACCCTCTCAGGAGGCGGTGTTGATATTAAACTGCAGGTGATGTTATAGAAAATATAACAAGGAAATAAATTTGTAACAACAGCTCCATATTTACTCATTATTTCTCCTTCAAATGATCAATTAACAACACAACTAGCACCAAACAATTCCTAAATCTGATGAGGTACTGAATCTTTTCAAGCTCAGAACTCCATCTATTTTTATTGAACTACAATTCTGTCTAGCTAGTTTTATCTTCAGCCCTTGCACAGGACATTGCAGGTTTCATAACACACAAAAGTAAAAGAACATATCTAATTCGCTCACTTTGAATGAAATTACCTGGCATCACGAAACCCAGTCAATGCTAAATAAAGTGTTCGTGGAATAGGTGTTGCTGAAAGTGTGAGGACATCAACAGAAGTTTTGAATGAAGCAATCTTTTCTTTCTGCTTTACGCCAAATCTCTGGAGAGCAAATAGAGATACAAACACAAACTTTAATTAGAAAGAAATAGATATCAAACATTGCTCTAGGATACATAAATAACCACAAAAGTCTTTAACCAGCAACCCTGCTGCCTGACTGGCATTGAAGTTTATAATGCAGGAACCAGAATTGGGCTCTATGATCATGGACCAGTACAGGGGTTACTTATAGTAATTAAACATCAGTGATCATTTACAAATGATGCATGCATTCCCTAACTGTTGGTCTATGGTAACTATGTTAGTGGTTAGTTAGACCTATAGTTTGATGATCTTTCACAGATGGTCTAACCCGGCAACAGTTTGCTAGTTTCTGTGCTGAACAAGGAATTGTGTAGTCACTGTGTTCATGGATATGAACAGATTGGCGAGGAGAAAGCACAATATTAGTCCTATCTTTACAAAGGATGGAAAACCTAGCTGTGGCTGTGTCTTGACCACAGAAAAACATGTAATGCACTGCTATTGGTGTTAGCTGGCAGCAGGTTTCAGAGATTGTGATTCTGCAGGTGAGTGCTACAATAGATTACTAAAATATTTCTCAATGCAGTTGACCTGCTAAAATGCCTAAAAAGGAAACTTAGAACTTCTTACTAGAACTCTAAAAGAAAGAGTGAAACTTTAATTCACCTACCATTAATGAAAGCAGATATCCTGTAGAATTCTGAGTTTAACCAACACATACAAATGGCTACCTGGTCTGAGTGGTTGACTCAGATAGGAACCTAGCATCGTAAGAGATCTTTGGTAGTATTAATGCAGAAGCTCTCTATTACACAAAATTTATTAGTAGTGATTTCAGATATTTAGCTGCTGCCATACAAAGATAGTGATTTAAATGAACACATTTAAATGAATGATGATGAATGTGAGTAAACAAGTAGTTCCATAAAAGAAGGGAAAGAGGGAAAACCTGTTCCTCATCAACAACAAGCAGGCCGAGCTTATTATATACAACACGATCACCCAGTAATGAGTGTGTCCCAACTATAATGTCCAGCTCACCATTTTTAATCATCTGTAAATGGGTCTCTTTCTCTGACTTGGTCTTCATGATTGAACACAGAACGAAATCATAGTAAAGACAGATGTTAGCATCATATATGGTCCAACAGCAGAGCAGTAAAAGCTATAATATTATATGTTTAGGAAAATAACCATTGGAGTAAATTGTGAAACGAGTAATATGACTACTAAACGAAGATCTAAAATCAGAACTATATAAACTAACTAAAACCTTGTTAGAAATGAACTCCTAGCCTGATATCACAAGGTCGAACATTATTTTTATTGCATTTTGAGTCAATTGGTACATCATAAGGATACAAAAACACATGATACCAAGGCCCAACGGTTTACTTATGAAATCAGTAAGGTAAAACCCCAAATTTCAAAACCAAAATACTTTAATCATAACCTGAATGAACATCCCGAGCCCAAATTTGCTTTCTGAAAACCAATCCCCAAGTTCAACACACACACACATGCACACACACACACAAAGAAAAAGAAAGAAAAACCCCCAAACCCAAACACCTTAACCCCAAACCACAGATATCTGAATAATATAATGTTTTCTCATTCGACAATATCATACTTCATT
The DNA here is from genome assembly GCA_005771605.1 of Scutellaria baicalensis. Lineage (NCBI taxonomy): Eukaryota > Viridiplantae > Streptophyta > Magnoliopsida > Lamiales > Lamiaceae > Scutellaria > Scutellaria baicalensis. The sequence continues at coordinate 75,178,243 of CM016721.1, read as the reverse complement.
TAAGTTCATCCAGTGGTCAAGAAGTGAAAGGAGCGAATAAGCACAATAATGAATACTATATGGAACCTAAAGTGAGTAAGTTCTCAACGAAACCATTTTTGTAAAACATAAAACTAAAAATGCACATGGGTAAAATATTTGCATAAAGTCCTTTTGGCTAGTGCATGTTTTGAAATGTACATGGATTCCATTTTCAACAGCACTTAGTTCGTCAGAAATTTTTACAAAGGACATAAATTAACTGAATTTTTGGAACTGACTGATATAAGACAATCTATTGACACTGACATCGGTGGGTCAAAGGACATCAACAATCATGTGCCTTTAGTATACTGAATTTTTTTAAATATGGGGTGACAATCATACCTGAAACCTACTCAGAAGTCCAACCCTGATATTATGACTGGAGAACCTCTCTGAGATAACATCAAAATGTTGTTTAGCCAGCACTATTGTTGGGGCCAAAACCATCGCCTGCTTTCCAGCTGAAACCACACAAAATATGGCACGCAGTGCAACTTCAGTCTTACCGAAACCAACATCCCCGCAAATCAGTCGGTCCATTGGGTTTTCTCTCTCTGTCAAATCTCTTTCCACATCCATGAACGCCTAGGTGAGAATCTAAATTGTGAGAGAAAAGAGCATCAACCGCTACATGCGGAAATTTGAGCATTATTTTTAATTAAGTAGCAAAAGGAACTGATGCAACATCATTACGCTCTCAAATGCACAATAAAACTGCCTAATGGAACTAAGAATGCTTGATCAACTATGGCATAAATATGATGCATCTACATTAAGTAAGAGTGGTGGACTACACTGCTATTTTGAAGATGAACTTTCATGTTTCAGGTCCCCCAACAATTCAGTTATTTTATTCAAGCAAAAACCAAATATGCATTTTAATTACCTGTTTTTGATCAGGAGTTGGCTCGTATGGGAAAAGAGATGCAAATTCAGCCATTGCTGGAACTTTTGGGTATGGAGGCCGCTTCTGTTTGAGTCTATGCAAGTACAACTCCATCAAGTCAACAACCATTCTCTGAACTGCAACTTTACCCTTTATCCTTCTCCTCTCCCATGCACCAGTATCACTCAATTTGCTTAATGTCCGTGGCTTTTTGGTTTCATTTGGACTGAAAGCAGAAAACAAATATTATCCCAATTTTTTGTACTTTTTAATATGATAAGGTCTCGCTGAACATCATAAGCCAATTTTGCACATAATACAAACACATAATGCCTTGGATCAAATAACATAGAACAGTAATGCAGTCCTCTAAAACCTGGAATATTCTAGATATATGTCAAGATTAGCGAAAGATAATCCACACAATCCACGACTGTACTGCCATATATTGACATTTTGCAATGACTCAAAAGTTCTATTAAAGAGTAGAACAACTCCTACCGTGCCATTAGATGTGTATGGAAAGCTAGAATGCTGTACACCCATATGCATAGGGGTTGGGGGGCATCAACGAGGACAATTAGCAAACACATATAAACTAATTTGAAGTTCTACTATGATGTTGTGTAAGGGGTCTATTACGTGAATTCAAGTAGTACTCAATTAACAGAACAAATCAATAAATGAATCAGCGAAGGAGTAAATGAAATGAGAGAAAGAACGTACAGATTGTAGCGATACAGCATCCTCGACGCCTTCTTAACTGGTAACTTCGCCATTCCATCAGCATACTCTATAAAAACAAACTCAATAGGCTCTGGTGAAGTTTTAGAAACATCAAATTTGACACCAACAAAACGTCCAACTCCAACTTTCTTATGCACGACATAGTCTCCTGGACGAAGCGAATAAGGATCCACCTTATAACTGAAGACACCAGAGGCATCTATTCTCTCCCCCTTGAGTTTCTGCAAACCCCTCTGCTGCTGCTCCTTCACCAGCTGAATGTACTTGTCGGCCTCCTTCGAGTCTATCGCCGGCCTGGACGACGCCATTTCTCTCTTGCCATGCTCACGCCGTATCCTCTCGTTGAGCAGCGATATGGAGTCGCGCTGCTCCGCCTCCGGCGGTTTCCGAACTCTGGACGGAACGGAAACGCCGTTGCCGTTGATGTCGCGGCGAACGGGCGGGGACCATGGGGACGACGACAAAACGCCCCTCACTCTAAATCTTAAACCGAATCTTCTAGATGAAAAGGGAAGCCAGTGTTTTGTGAGAGCTCCGCCATCATTGCTATCGCTGCCTTTTGTGAACCCAGCCAATGAGGGAGCACGAGTCACTGCATCCATGGAGAGTGATAAACCAGAGAAATTTGCAGCTGCCATAGGAAAGTTCAAGGTACAAAATTAGGTAGCATGGATGAGAGAAGTGATGAATTAGGAGGGAGAAAATGGATATTAAAAGTTTATAAGCAGTCTTCGTTATCTCAACTCCTTGATTTCTTCTCTCTTTTCTCTCTGTGTTAATGTTAAGTATTCACACAGATATTTTTGCGCTCTCTCTCTCTCTCTCTCTCTCTCTGTTTTGGATATTTGCACTTGTTTTGGGTTATAGCAAAAAAAAAGAAAAAGCTCAATTATGAGTGGAAGGCAATGAATTGGGCTCGCTAGATTTGGGTCTTAATTTGTGGGCCGTAAGCTTGGCCTGAGTCTTGAGCTCCAAAATGAAAGCGGGCTCACGTACTGAATTCATTTTGTATTTATTTTAGCCCAAGTCTTGAGCTCCAAAATTAACTTTTGGTGGGCTTCCCTACTGAATTCTTTTAGTATTTATTTTTAGAAGGACATATATATATATATATATATATAACTAAGTATAAAACCTGGGATTATAAAAATTAAATTAAATTAGGTAAATTTATAAAGAAATTTAATTATTAATTATATAAGAAAAACTAATTATTATGCATATAAGCAGATGCCTTAATGTTGCATTAGTAAAAAAGCACGTGCGGTTATTTTTTTCCTATTATTTAGATAATTAAATATTTTTATATCTATTATTCAACCCTCAAATTTTATTTTGTGAATTGATAAAAAACCTTGAAGTCATATATTTTTAAATAAATTTCATATAATATTTTAAAACATATATTCGCGATATCTATATAATCTTAATAATTAGTTTCATTACAATAATGTTATTTCATTACAATAAACGTATTAAATACAATTCAAATTAGTTTCTAATATAAAATTATTAAATTATATTAAATGAAAATTATAATTTTTTCCAATATGAATAATATAGTTACAGTTTTTAACTTCACAAAATCTATATCTATATCTATATATATATATATATATATATAAAGAAGACCTTCAATAAAAATAACAATAACTAATTTTTTCTCCCAAATTAACATACTATAAATGGAAAGAAAGTAGTTACAAGAAATTAAATAAATCAAAAATAAAAAGATTTATATTTTTAAGGATTGTGGGGTCCACTAGGTTAGGCTATACATATAGGTAGGTAGGTTATGAAGTATATTTTATCTTTTTTCTCTATTTCATATAAATTATAATATTAAATTAATTATTTTTATTTTAGATTTTGTTTTAGTTTACGAAAATATAAATTTTATATTTACATTTTGGTGCAAAATTTAAGAAATTAATAACAATGAAAAATATTTTCGTATAATTGTTTGATATATTGAACTAGCTACGTTATTAATACATATCAAGATCTTTTAGTAATTTGATCATGAGATTTATATCTTTTCTTTAAAGATATCTATAATTGTGAATGCAAAAGAATTATTTACTAACACATTTGTTAATAAGTAGGAATCAAAAATATAATATAATAATATATTAAACATGATACTTATATCTATATTAATCTGTAACATGTACAACATATCTATATGAAGTAACATATTTTTTAGTTATCAATTATCGTTTACAATAAATGTTTCTCAATACTAAATTTGATTCAATTTATTTTAAGTTACAATATTAATGTGTACGTGTACAAAATTGATGTTTATTTAACAACCTCATATTTCAAATATAGAATTTAAAATTCATTGTTAGACATATATATATATATATATATATATACATTTATATATTATTGTTTGCTTTTTAAATTATAATATTATTTACATTGTCACATTAAAGATACAAAATTAAATTCTTATTAATATATAATTTAGGTTAAGATAATATTATTATATTATAGTATTAGAAATTTTAAAACTAATCAATTGTATATTACAAATCGTGCATCGCACGGGTATACTACTAGTTCAACTTATTTAACTATGTGATAAACACGTCTTATGCTAGTTCACACACACATATGATAAAATAATATTTATCGATTTCATTATCATTTATTTTTTAAAGTTTAAGAACTTGTTATTTTGTCATTATATTTGAGTACCGATTTTATTAGTTTTTGAGGCTAGCTAAATAGATTAACATTTAGTTTTATTATGAATAACCATGGTCTCAGGTACTGGGTTGTAAACGAACACAACATTAATTAAATTAATTGTGATTGGAATTTGATAAGTGCTTATATATATATATATATATATTTTGAATATGGATTCTTCAATTTGTTTGTTTAATCCATACATTAATATATTACTTTATGTATATCTAATTTCTAATATTTTCGAATATAATTATTTATAATGACATAAATTTAAGTTTAAAATACATTTCTTTGTACTATTATAAATTTAAAAATATAAATTATATTTATATTAAAATAATAATAATCACGTTATATAGTCTAACTTGATAATCATGTTCCCAAATCTCATTCCCTAACAATTATTCAAAATTATATGGCATAATTATGGATGTGTCTACATATCTAATTCATTCAATCAAAGCTCAAGAATAAAGATCAATAAAGACGTGCAGACCAAGTGTTTGATAAAATGCTCAAATGAACTTATAAAACTTAATTGCATCAATTTTCTGCTACGTATTTGCTTTTAACTCTGTTTTTAAGCTATGTCGTCAACAGTGTTGCTCGACACTGTGTCTTTCGATTTTGCAATTGGCTAGACCACTTCCCTAGAACGAAAGCAAAAAACTAATTTTATTGTTCATCATTTGTATCCTAATTCACGAAGTATACATCCGACAAGAAAATTCTTCCTATTTGCCTTTGCTGCATTCGGATTTTACATGAATTTATTTATTACAACATTTAAAGGTATTATAGAAATTTAGGGTCAAAAATCAAGGGCGGATCATGTGTCCTAATCAAACATTACACATGTTGCTTATAAATGACATAGTATTCTTATATATGCGAACACATTAATTTGCTATGAAGATAACACAACATATTAATTCATTGATTATACTACAAATGAAACCTTATACATGTTGCTAACCAAGAAATACTCTTATGCCAACTATAGATCTAAGGAGAGAAAAAGTAATATTAATTATAGCACATGCATCATGTGGCCTATGCTGGCAGTGAGATAAAAAGAACCAAGCACATCACATGAATTAAAAGTAAAGCTCACTCATTTTGTCAATGACCTAATATTTGTTATGCCTAACACAATTTGTACAAAAGTTAGTAGTGCTATAAAGCACGGAGCCAAAATAAATTTTGTTAACACATTTGGTATTTTCATTACAATAATGGGTTCCTAATTTCTTTACTATTCCATCGTTTTCTTTATCTTCTTTCATTCTTTAACTTGCCATGAAGCATATAGTGTAGAATCTAATCATGTGAGATTAATTGTTGTTCAAGATGGATCTGGAGATTTTTCGACCAGCAATGAGGCTTTACAAGAAGTCTCGTAACATCAAGGAAGGTATATATAAAGAATATGTAGTTATTAATAGCTCTATGTGGTCTGTTGTCTAAGGCGAAGCAGGCCCGGAGAATACAATAATCCAAGAAGCAAGTTCGGAAGTGAGAGCACAACATACAACACTGCCACTTTAAGTAAGTTTTCAAAAATGAATTGAAACGTGGTAATAAAGAGAATTTAATTCATTTTAATCATGATCATCATCGAATGCAGCTGTTCTCGGGGACAATTTCATTTGTGCAAACCTAAGTATTACCAACATTGCAAGTCCTGAATACTTTGGTTTGCACAAATGAAATTGTCTCCATGAACTGTGGCTCGCTTAAATTCAATTTTATTTTCAAGTAATACTTACTTAAAGTGGTTGTGTGGCCGTATGTTGAATTCTGACTTCCGAGATGGTGTGGAACTTGTTTCCTTTGATTATTGTTTTGTTTGGACCTGCTCCAGTTAACACAACGGACCACATTGAACTATGAATAACAACATGTTCACCTTCATTGATGTGAATGTAAGTAGATACATTGGCTTTGGTATGGGACTTCTCGTAAAGCCTCATTGATCGTCTCATAATCTCCAAATCCATTTTATCAACAATCAACCTTACATGTTTAGTTTTTTTTGTTGCTCTTGGCAAGTTGAAGAATGAAAGAAGATGGAGACGACGATAGAAACGAAAAGAAAATAGCAAGTCATAATTATTGTACTGAAAATATTCAGTACAATGCTAAGCTGCTATCATATTTGCAATATCCTTAAAGCAATGTTTATTAGCATAGGAATATTAGTGCTTCATGTTACAATATATATATACTAATCCTAATATATCTACGTACATATTGTTTTAGCATAACAAAAATATAACCTCATTTATCTTTAATTAAGTACATGTGATGTGCTTAATTAATTATTTTTTCTCATTAATATTGCCAGCATGACTCATGTTTAATTAAGCCACATATAATGTGTTAATTAATTACTTTTTCTCTCATTAGTTAAATCTATCATTTGTGTTCTCATAAGCATATTTCCTCATTAGCTATGCTTATATTGTAGCGTAATCAATGAATTTGTGTTATCTTTACAACAATGATAATCTATTGAAATGCGTTTGCAAAAGAAATATTGCCTTATTTATTAGCAACATGTGTAATGTTTAATTAAGACACATGATGTGCTTAATTAAATGCCCTATAATTCTCTTTTTTATTGCTTTCCATTTTACACTCCTTGTATTCCTATAATTTTCTTACACGTTCTTTTAATGTTTTATAAAATAGAAAAACGTATAAATTTTTGAATTCATGAAAAAAAATCTTTAATGTTAAATCCTAATATAGCAAAGCAAATACTAAGAATATTCATCATGTCATATTAAACATATAAAATTCATAAATTAGGGTACGTACAAAGAATATATATATATATATATATATATATAGAGAGAGAGAGAGAGAGGGAATGATAACAATGTTCTCAAAAATATAAAATACTGGTGTACGGTAAAAAAATTCAAATATATAGTTAAAATATTTGAAAATATTGATATCAAGTTGTGGAAACAAATATCAAATAATATTGACATAATTGACAAAAGTTGCACTCTCAATTTTTTTAGTGGTTTAACCACATGACAACAATTATTTGGGTTTATTCATCTTCTGTTAAAATTAATTAATTGAAAATGAGGATATTGATGTAGCCTCTTGTCGATACTATTAGGGCAAATGTTGCTGTGCACCAAGTGCACGAATGTGGATTGGTGCAATTGGGGCGACTCGATCCTGATCCGCGCACCTGGATTTCCTTTTTTTTTTTCCGCTTCAAACTGTTACCTTTATGTTGAAAGGATGTGGTCTTTAGTTATATAAGTGTGACCTTTATATATAATGTTATGACATTTATGTTCACTAACTTAGGAAAAAATGAAGATTTTCAGGTTTTTTCGCTTCAGATTAAGACATTTATGTTGTATTGTTGTAACATTTATATACAATTCTTGTGACCTTTATGTACAAATATTATAACCTTTATAATCCATAACTTTGGAAAAAAAAATTGAAATTTTCAAAATCAGTGCATTTTAAGGATGGATATATGTGCAGCTAATATTACATAAACGTAAATATGTACAAATTTTGTAAAATTCTTCATTTTTTTCTAAGTTAGAGTATATAAAGGTCATTATATTTATACATAAATGTCACACTTATATAACATAAATGTCATATGCATATAACATAAAAGTAACAACCTGAAGTGAAAAAATAAAATTCAAAAAAAAAAAAAAGTGTGTGGATCCAGGTTGACTCAGACCCGACCCAAATTGTATGTGCATCAGTTGCACATGAGACTAACTCTTCTATTAGTCTTTCCGGAACTGGAACCGCCGAACCGGATGAACATGTTTAGGAATAGACTCCCTCAAATTCTTCAAAAATTACTTAATCAATATATTAAAAAATTAGAATTATGAAGATGATTACAATTACAATATTTCGTCAAAAAATGATTATTATAAGGCAGTATTTTAGAATTTGTAGGCTCAATTTTATTAGTTGTTTTGTAAATATTAATATTAATCTTCACAAACCATGTATGTTATAAGTTTGTTGTGTTAAGTAACTTTAAATTTTGAATGTCTATAATTATTTATTGACAGATCCAACGATAAACAACTAACTTTATATATTTTTGAAAATTAAAAACTATATCATTTAATATTTTTCTAACAAATAAATTATAAAGAAAAGGGTTGCGTAATTATTTTGTAAATCCATCGCGCCAATCTCAATCTATAGCAATCTGGTCCACTCCTGCAATTGACCATAACTTTTTCCAAATTAATTCGTCCGGATTGATTAAATTATCAAAGTCGAGGTCCAATTAATTCAACGTGATCGATTACTACGTGTTTTGTTTTTCACGTGTGTTATAAATATCATTTTTTAGGAGTGAATGCAAAACGCAACTTAAAATATACAATTTTCTTCAATTTGCAATCAATTTTTTTTTTTCGATTGCAACCTAATCTTTCAAATTTTATCCAATTTCAAAATTTTCGGTAAAATGGAGATCAAATGACACACATGTTACTTAATTTTTCACGTTGCATTCTAAAATTCATTGTTTTTATTTAATTCCTGAAGGGAACTTTCGCAAAACCAATGGTAAGCAACTTGAACTTTGTTTTTAATTTTTATCAAATTGCAGTGTCAATTTATGAAATTTTGATAAATTTATCAAAATGTATCCTAATTCAAAGGTTGTAATTAAATAAAAAGATAAAGTTTGGATTGTAAAGTGAAATAATTAATTCATATATCAGAAACATGATCGAAAAATTATTTAGATTACAATGGAATAAACTCTATAAAATTTGATCGCAATCGAATAAAAAATGAGGTTAAAAACTACACTTATTTAGGTTGTTTTTCTCACGGAGAATGAGCAAGAAAATAATATTCGTTTATATAAACACGCCAAACTATATTTACGGCCGGTATCGAGATTCGAGAATGACTTAAATGAAGTTGATTTATTTTCTAAAAACTTTAAATGTGACGTCGACATATTAATTTTGACAATGAACAACTATATTAAATAATTTCAACTAGGATGTCCAAACCCGGTGGCCCCACCCATTCTCAATCTCAGGGCATATCCAGCAGCTTGCACTACTTTAGTGCAGAATCTGCACTAAAGTAGTGCAGAAACAGTATTTCATCTCCAGAAGTCTGCATTAAATTTTACATAAAAAAGGAATATTCCATAGTATTTTTAATTATTAATTTATTTAATCATATTTTCCAATTTTATTATAATTGATCAACATATTTAACACACATAAAAATTATTTAATATAATTTTTGTTCTTTATATTTTTAACTTTAATAAATAAAAAATTCAAATTGAATGAAACGTAACTCAAAGTGAAAACAAAAGCAATAATATTGTTTTTATTGAAATGAAAATAGATGTTACATAATGATAACTTTTAATTTTCTGAATTAGAATATTCTTCCCACAAATGATCAATTAAAGCATTTCGGAGTGCAAAATGAGCATCTGCATCTCTAATTTGTCTAAATCGACCAAGAAAATCTTGAAAGCGAGTGGATTCATTCTCAGCAAATTCGATATCCGGGGGTGACACTTCCAAGTTTTCTTCAATTGGAGCAGTTAGATCTCGTTCATCTTCTATTATCATATTGTGCATTATTATGCATGCAGTCATGATATCTTGCAAATCACTTTTCAACCAAAAACGTGCTGGATTCGCCACAATTGCAAATCTGCTTTGTAGAACTCCAAATGCACGTTCTACATCCTTTCTACATGCTTCTTGTTTTTTTGCAAAATATTGGTTTTTGGGACCACTTGGTGAATGGATAGTTTGCACAAGAGTTGCCCATTTAGGATAAATATTATCAGCTAAATAATATCCCATATTGTAGTCCTTCTCTTGAATGACATAATGCGCTGGAGGAGCAATGCCTGCAGCAAGATTGGAGAAAAGATTCGATGTCTCCAACTCATTAATATCATTATTAGATCCTGGCATCCCAAAATATGCATGCCATATCCACAGATCATAATCTGCTACAACTTCAAGAATAATCGTTGGAAATCCACTTCGCCCAGCATATTGTCCCGCCCAAGCTGTTGGACAATTTTTCCACTTCCAGTGCATACAATCAAGACTACCCAACATTCCTGGAAAACCACGTTCCTTACCAATATAAAGTAGTCTGGCAACATCGTTAGGGGTGGGCGATCTCAAATATTGCTCTCTATATATCTCCACAATAGCACGACAGAACCTCTTAACGCATTCTAGTGCTGTAGATTCTCCAATTTTGATGTACTCATCTGTTGCATCTGCTGGAACTGCATATGCTAGTTGACGAAATGCAGCTGTAACTTTTTGGAGTGTAGACAAACCAAGTTTTCCAGCCGCATTCCTTCGCTGCACAAAGTAATTATCATGATTAGAAACATCACAAACAATACGAAGGAATAAATTTCAGGACATTCGAAAACGTCGGCGAAATTGTTCTTCATTGAATGTCGGATTTTCAGAGAAGTAGTCATTGAAGAGATTTTGTGCAGCCCCTTCTCGATCTCGATAAATCGTTCTACGACCTGGAACTGAGCCTCCACTTGTAGATTTGATATTTTGGAATCTAATGATTTCTTCCATTCTTTTATTGTTGTTGTATATCTGCTCCAATAGTATCTGTTGCTCCTTATCGTAACTATCCATTCGTTGTTGAAACTCTTCATCAGATGAGCTTGATGAATTAGTAGTACCAAAAGCATCAACGTGACTGAAATCCATAATTCGATTCTTTTATTTATATGTTTTACTATTTTATGTGTCACAAATATTCTCTAAGTAAATTCAAGATCCTTTACAGATACGACAAGCAAACGAGCTATTTATGCAACAAAAAGGATACAAAGACGGATTCAAGTTCGACCATGTGTGGTCTGTTTTGAAAGATTATGTGCGGACTGAAAACACAAGTGGAGTCTCATCATCATTTCCACAAGAAATTCTTAATGAATCTCCTATCTCTCATGACCCTTCTGCACCTTCATTTTCAATCGATTTAAGCGATGAAAACATAAGTGGTGGTTCTTCATCTCAACGGCCACAAGGGGTAAAAAAGTCAAAATCTAAAAGGAAACAAGTGAAGAAATGTCTGTTTTTCTAAACATTATGAAAGAGGAAAATGAAAAATTGCGAGAATTGTTTTCAACTTCGGTTGCAAATAGGGAGAAGGATATTGAAGTGCAAAGGCAAAAAGTTGAAGCACGAAAGCAAAGAACTGAAGCACAGATGCACTAATATGAAATGACTAGACAAGATAACATACTACAAATCGATTTGAACACGATTGCTGATCCCGTAAAACGTGAGTACTACCATGAACAACAACAAATGATTATGCAGACAAGGAGACAATCTCAAGTGCAAAAATCTACCAATGCATTTGATATGTTTGGACAATTTCCAAATCTTGGAGGGTCTGGTTCTGGTCTCTCAGATTATTAGGTTTTTTATTGTTATTTCAGTAATTTTATGTTTTATTGTCATGTGTTTTAATCTGATTTTCGCTTCTTTTAGTTTTTATTTTCATCTATTTAATTTTATGTGTTATTTCCATGTATTTGTATCCTTTTTTTTTAAGTAATTTTATGTAATTGTTTTCATCTATTGCACTTTTACTATTCATGGTGAGAATTTACCACTCATGTTTATTTAAAAAATTTATATTATCATCCACATCATTAAAATTATCACTCGTGTTAATTAATGTCACTTTTATATTACAAATTTGAAAAATTAATACATATATATTCTCAAATATCATAAAACTAATATATATAAACAATTAAAAGAAAAGAAAAAAAAAACAAACTAGCGCCGCACAGTGCGGCGCAAAATGTAGGCCCAACTCTTCTTATCTCTACTCTAGCGCCATGGATAGCTTGCTGCTGGGAGGGTGGATTTGGCGGCGGGCGCTATCCCAGCGCCTTGCTGCAGGTGCTCTCATGTATATATTTTTACATAAAAATTTGTGTAAGACGGTCTTACGTATTATTTTCAAGAGACGAATCCATTTTAACCATTTACTAAATTTATATCCATAAATTATATGTAAATTGTAAGGCTTGAGTTATAAGTTGATCCATCACACATAAAACTTATTCATACCTTTATGATATTATATTAAATCTATACATATATAAAAGTAAAATATCCTATCAAAAATAGTTATAATAACTTTCTCATTTATGAAATATTTTCATTTTTAGAAATAATTAATAACATTCATTTTGCAGTTATTAATGAAAAATAAATAAATATTTAATTTAAAACTTATTAAGATATTTTATATTGTATTTATTGCATATTAACTCAAAACAAAAAATAAATAGATAAATAAAATAAAATAAGGGATGATATATCTATTATATTCATTAAAAATTTAGTATAATAAATATTTTATTTTAAATTAATTTTAAATACATAATATATTTTTAATGATCTTAAATGTAATATTCATATTAAATATATCAAATTAAAAAATGGAAATGTATGTTTGAGGGTTTCAATAAATTTTTTAACACTTTTATGATAACATACAAGTGTTAATTTGTTGTAAATTAATATTAAATATAGAAAAAAAACACACACAAATGAAGATGTATTATAAGTATACACATACAAAACAAAACCATGTAATATTTATGAAAATATTAAATAAAAATTGTTATTACAAATTAAGCGACTTCTTTATTTGAAATACACATATCTTATTTTAACCTTCCTATTGTTTTATTTTATACGCACATAGTTGTAATATTTTTTTTTTGGCTCATTTATATTTTTAATGGAGGTCGCTTAATGGTTTGGACAAGAGTGATTTTTTTGTTTTTAACAAATCATACATGATATAATGATTTATCAATATTATCATTATAATTTATAATAATTTTATTGAAAATGTTGGATCAAGTCCAATTTTGGTTTATTTTATTTAAGCAAGAGAGATTTTCGTATATTTGATAACCTGATATAATTTTTTTTTCGATTCAAAATAAATGAGTTATATGTGTCATTGAATGAATATTTCATTACATTAAAAGTTTATATGTGTGTGTCTAGGGGTGGGCATTCGGTAAAACCGAATCGAACCGAAACAAAATTTTCAAAAAAATTAAAAATCGAATACCAAATCAAAATTTAATTTCGATTTGGTAATTACCGAAATTTTTTGGTTTTACCGTTCGGTAAAACTGAAATTTTAAACTTTTAACAAAAAAAATGCCCAATTTCTGATTTTCGATCATTTTTTTTTTTTTTTGTCTTTTGACTGATTTTTCACTAAAACATGCATTACAAGTTCATACTTTCGAAATATGTCCACAAAAATGTACAACAAATCCACGAGTTGACTCAAAACCGAATTAGATAATTTACGTTGAGAGGGTATATAAAAATAAAATAAATAATGTAAATGGTTCGGTATTTGGTAAAAACGGAATTACCGTTCGGTTTTTACCGAACCGAACATTGAATTTTTAAAATTTAAAGAACCGAATATCGAACCGAATTTTTCTGTTCTGTTCGGTACAAACCAAAATTCCGGTTCGGTTCGGTCGGTTTTATCAAATTATGCCCACCCCTATGTGTGTCTGTTATAATTTTGATTTTTGAATATATATGTACATAGCATACCTTTTTTTTTTTTTTTTTCTTTTGTGCCACTAAATTTCATTTATTGAATATTTCAAGTACTTAATGGATCCACAAGTTTGGCAAAATTGATCATTTTTATTTCGCAAATGCTGCTATGCACCAGGTGCACGGATCTGGATTGATGCAACTGGGGCGACCCGATCTGGATCTGCGCACCTGGGTTTTCCTTTTTTTTTTTCGCTTCAAGCTGTTACCTTTATGTTGTAAGGATGTGACCTTTACGTTATATAAGTATGAATATAAGTATGATCTTTATATATAAATGTTATGACCTTTATGTTCAGTAACTTAGGAAAAAATGAAGATTTTCAGGTTTTTTCGCTTCAGATTGAAACCTTTATGTTGTATTATTGTGAGCTTTATGTACAATTCATGTGACCTTTATGCACAAATATTATGACCTTTATGATCCATAACTTTGAAAAAATATGGAAATTTTCAAAATTTAGCGCATTTTTAGGATGAACATAGGTGCAGCTAATATTACATAAAGGTAAATATGTACAAATTTTGCTAAAATTCTTCCTTTTTTTCTAAGTTAGAGTATATAAAGGTCATTACATTTATACATAAAGGTCACACGCATATAACATAAAAGTAACAGCCTGAAGCGAAAAAATAAAATTCAAAAAAAAATGTGCGTGGATCCAGGTCGACCCGAACCCGAACCGAATTGTATGTGCACCAGTTGCACAGGAGACTGACTATTTTTATTTTTCTTATATTTATGAATATGTACTTTCCAATTTGTTTGTTTAATTCATACTTTAGTCTATCACTTTATGTATTTCAAATTTCTAATATTTTCAAATATAATTATTTATAATGACAAAATTTAATTTTAAAATACCTCACTTTATACTATTATAAATATTAAAATCATTCATGTATTTATATTAAAATATTAAATAATCACATTATATATGATATTGTAATTTTAAATAATTATAAAAAAAAATGTGTGTATATATATCACATACCGTGCAACGCATTGATACATTACTAGTTAGAACTTAATATTTCAAACATAATTACATCCTTTTCCATCTTGCAAATATCATTATCAGTGGATACATAATTATAAAAATGACAAGTAAGTAAGTTCAGGTGGGACGGAGGGAATATAATTAGTATAAATTAAATATTATTATTATTATACATTAATGATCTTGGTGGACATCCTTATTAACAGGATGACTGTCTAGAAAAGATAAAGCTTAATTTATGTCCTTTATGTCAGAACTTTAAATTTAGTTAATCCACTTTAGTTAGTACTCTTAAAGAAATTTAATTATTTAGACAATGAGAGTCTATTTTGCAACGTGCATGGTGCATTAGTAGACGTAGTGATAAAAATAGAATTTTGAAATAGTTTTTTTTTCTAGTTAGTCTATAGTAAGAAAGTTTTAGAAGCAACGAAATATTAGTATATCTTTTCTAGGTATAAACAGTGATAGACTCAGGAATTTTGCTCAAGGAGCCCAACAAAAAAATTATAAAACACATGAATTGTAAAAATAACATTATAAATTAGTTACAATTTTTATAAATAACATTATAAATTAGTTACAATTTTTATAAAGTCAAAATATTACAGTATGAACAACTTCTAAAAATAGTAACTTTATTACCTTTCAACGTAACAAAAAACATTAAAATAAAAAATTTAAACACAATTACAACATTTATGTTTCAAATTTTCAGATTTTGAAAGTGATTTCTAAATGATACTCATTTTGAAGATCTTTATATTACTAATGATATATTTTCATAGTATATTTCCATTATCTAAAGATAAAACACAAAATAAAAAATAAAAAATACCATTGCAATTAAACTAGCTTATATCAAAAATTGTTATTCAAATCTAATAAATCAAAAAATAATAGTTAAATAATCAATCATGCATATACTAATAATAATAGAAAAACAACAATAATAAATTGTTATTGTTGTTATTTTCAATCACTCCATACATTAATAAGTTGAGAGAATGGATATATTATATAATCACTAAAAAATGTTAATCAAAAAAATTAAAATAAATTTAATAATCAATTAAAAAAGTAAACAATGGGTTTAAATATGAAGAATTTACATTAAAATTCTTTAAAATTGGTGTCTTCTATAAGAATTTGAGATTATAATACAATAATCTAATTAAAATAACTATTTTTATAAAATAATACCTATTTTAAATAAAATTGAGGGGCCCAATGTGCCCTTGGCCCCATCTATAAATATGGATTTCACATGTATAAATATGAGTTTTATAAATATATTTTTTATAATTATAGTTTATAAGTTTTTTTTTTTTTACTATAAGCATCACCATCAGTGTAATTGTTGCATTTGAGTTTCTTTTATGTTTTTTTATTTGACGCAATACATACTTCTTTATATTTGTTTCTACATATATGCTTGGTAGTAGTAAGGAAATGCAGTGCGTTAAAAGGATTTTACTACATTTGAATTTGTCTTTTGGATAATTCATGAAACCTTCGAGAAATCTTTTAAAAGAAATAACTATTAGGGAACACATGTGACTATTGGTTATTCCATTTTTCTATTTTTTCTTAAGTTTTATATACTTTCAATTGATAATTTACTCCAATTAATTCGTTAAATGATATTTTAATATAGGAGTTGGAGTCTAAACATCTTTCATATATCTCTCTTCGAGGATCTCTATAATTTAACAATTTTTTAATGTGTGATTATATTTTAAAAATTAATCTTTTTTAATATTTTACTACTACAGTTTTATTCTACAAAGCGTTTGTTTTCTTGAAAGCATCATTATTAGTATCATTATAAACCACATGGATATGATATAATATGTCATATTAAAATATTAATCTTCACCCATGTCATTTAAATTTACCTTGAGAATTCATGCCAAACTTATTTAAAAAAATTCACCTTGAAATATAATATTTCTTATGAAATTTTTATGTTATATCCAGATCTTAGGATCGATGATCCATTTAATGTTCATTCATTTTAATTTTCTCAGTGTATGAATATATATATATATATATATATCACTACAAGAAAGATGGTTTTATATGACATCAAAAGTGCCTAACATAATGGATATTAATACATTTAAGCTGTTAAAACATGATTTTCAAAAAATGTCTTATATTCTAATGCAGGGACGAATCAAGGATTTTGTTTCAAGAGGGGCGGAAATCTTCATTTTGTAGTGTTATTCAAAAAACGTTCCCAATTTAAAGTTCATGAATATATAATACTAAAATATAGTGTTATTGAAAAGAAGTAACTTAATAGACATCCATAATATTTGATAAAATATTTTTCTTCTACAATATATCATAAAGTCTATACAAAAGATAAATCATCATTCTATTTTTCTAAGTTCGACATCTTGAATTGTACTCTGTTCTGTGATGTTTCAAGAGATCAAAATCATCAATGATAGAATCTATTGAAAATTCTCGAACTATCTCTTTCTCGATATATGTGACCAAGTAAATCGAAAGAAAATCATCTTCCATTTTGTTCCTAAGTCGTGTCTTCACAATCTTCCATTAGGTATTTGATCATTGACTTCAATAGAAGGTTGTGCAATTTGAAAATTATTATTGATTTTTGGATCTCTTTTCTTGAAAAAAGAATCAATCTTTTTTTATGCCCATGAGAATATGAGATCTTGATATACAATGAACACTTTTTAATACACATATCACATATATATTTATGAATTACATATATTAATATATTACAAAATAATTAACATACATTCTTTTCGTCTCCATCATTCAATCTCCTAATGCCTTTTTTAAGGCTCTGTTTTTTAATTGATCTATGCGGCTCTGCTGTGGGCTGTCTAATGCCTTTCTCAAGTTTTGTTTTCAATTTTTTTAAAATAATAATATGCTAAGCTACAAATGATAAAAAAAATCGAGGAAGGAAACAATAAACTCATTACTCATCATATCATGATCATGAATTCATCTTAATTAGAATAACACATTTGTAAGTGATATAAAATATGAATTCAAAATTCTAACTCACCTTTTGACTTGAAATTCTGAAAATATGTTGAATTTTACTTGAATGATAGATAATGTGCACCCAAAATGATTATTGAATTGAGATAGAGAATTTGAATTTGACAAGTTGCCCTAATCTATTCTCTTCTCTCTTTATCCCCTTTTAATAGATGAGCTTCAAAAGTATAAGTTATGAAGTATTATAAATAAATTTGGCTTATAGTTTGGGCCTTTGGGCTAAAATTGTGTCTCATAAGTTGTAAATCTATTTACCTTTTTAATTTACTCCATTTAAATCAAAATATGATTTAACAAATTGTGGACTAGTTATTCACAAATTACTCCGATTTTATCACAATTTTATTTTACTATCACTAATTCACTGATAAATCATATTTTTAATTACAACTTAAGGGAGCGAAATTTTAGAATTTAAGGGGGGCGAACTCTTAAAAATTAAATATCTAAATAAAAAAGTTCATATATAAATTGAAATTTTATAAAAATCCAAGGGGGACGACCGCCCCCGCGCCCCCCCCCCCCCCCTACATCCGTCCTTGTTCTAATGTAGCAATAGGTTACATACATTGAAAGGTAACCTATTATGAATGCACTTTGAAATGTCTTTAAATGTATATTATGAGTACTTTAAAGTGCCTTAATAGACTATGTTTAATAACATTTAAAAGTGTCTTTAAAAGTATTTAATTAAACTACAACTCATTTTTAACTAATTTATTATGACATATATATAGGTCATATTAGGTTATTTTTTTAATATTATATTTATTAGTTCTTGTTAAGATACTTTTTTAATAATAATAATAATAATAATAATAATAATAATAATAATAATAATAATAATAATAATAATAATAATAATTTTATTCTATAATAGTTACCATAATAATGTTAATACAATATTTTTCGAGCTTTATAATATAATAGAAAGTTGAATATATATATATATATATATATATAATAATGATTTTAATTTCATGTATAACATATTCTTTAATTTGTTTTCAATGTTTTTATTCGTAGAGAACTAAAGTTCAAGCAAGTGATGGTAGGATGCATTTGAAATTATTTTACGCATAAAATGATGGAGGGCAACTCGTGGGGATTACAAACTTTACCGTAGGACAAAATGAAGGAGAAACTTTGAAAACAAATTATACACATTGTTTAACTTTCACCAATACAATTCTATCAGAAATTGCCCATGTGTGGACAAATCAATTCATACATGACTTTGATTTTGTTCTGTTGGACAATATTATATTTGGAGTTTTGGAAGAATCCAGATAGATTAATATATGTATATACATTTTCAATTTGAATCTTGCATATTATTTGATTTTTGATAACATTTATTTTAAAGTTTTCGTTGTTATAGGTGTTAGTAGCAAAAATGGTATCAAAATTCTATGTGTGACAAGGACGAGAAGATTTGTAACACTACTACTAATGTTGTTATGAGGATATTTTTTAAAGTTTGTAATGATATGTGACAAAAAAATTTATTTACTTTAACAATATTTTTATTTAATTACAATGATTAATGAGTTTTAGTGCCGGTGATTATATGCTTTCAAGGAAATATATCGATTGTTTGCTAAGGTATTATAGATGAATGTATTACTAACTATATACAGTTTTATACTAATTTAGAGTTCACAAGTAAAAATATCGTATACTTGAAATTTAATCAGAATTATTATAAGATTACTAAATAATAGAGTTAAACATATAAAATTTATAATGTTAACTTAGAAATTATAAATTCCTTTTTTATTAATGTTAATGTACCGTCTGATACATGAGTCTTACGTTAGTATATAAACTATATTTAAAATAGATTTCAATTAAAATTTATTCTAGGAAAGTGATTCGTATCAATATTTCATAAAATATCAAGTCCACTATGTATTAATTTTTTACATTATGATTTATTTATTATTTATAATTTCAAGAAAAAAAAACATTAAAAAAAAAAATAGAGACGGACATATTCACTGAACCACATGCTAACCCACCATGTGCTACCTTACATACTTCTAATTACCTTAATCATTTTTATGTACATGATGGATTCATTGACCTAACAAACCTAACACATTTTTTTAGAAATCTAATTATCATAGTGATGCTTGACTCCATTATTTATATCAAGCATCATTCTTCATTTGTTATTCATCACATTTCTATAAAAAAAAGTAAGAGAAGATTGATATGTAAATATATTTTTTTCTGAAAGATTGCAATATCATATTGTTGCTTGCTTCTTTGAAAAGGACATTATTATTTATTTCCCTTTTCTTGAGATTTAGTTGCAAAATAAGTACAAATATGAAGTTGATAACTACTAGTGAGATAATATAAAATTTAATTTTGTGACCATTATAACCCCATTAAGGGCATCCTCCCAAATTTTCTTATTCAATCTCTTTAATTTGTCTAGCTAGTGTAAAACGATGAAAACGAGATTTTAAAGTATATTCATATTGTGAATATACAATAGAACAATTTTTTAATTGGTTCTCGACAATACGTTACCAACTTATCTGTTTTTTTTTTTTAAACGTTGCAAACTTATCTTCGTATCATAATAACTAATTAACTTATCAAATCCAATGTATTTAGTATAATAATTATGAGACAAACTCTATACAACTAACACATAACAATGTTAGTTAACCAACAAAACATGCATTAAAACTTCAAAAAATCTATTGTGTTGTATCTCACTTCACCGATATTAATACTGATATAATGTATGTTATATCGTCTGTACATAAAATACGAGATGGAACGATACTGAATTGAAAAAAAAAAAAGGACAAAATATGATGAAATATGCCCTACATGACAGGAGTGACCATATATTTATTAATTGAGCAGCCGACTAAAGCTTTGGGGCAGGTACACAGAAAATGACATTTTAAGATGGAATGCATTTATCCGATTGAGGAAATTTCATATGTAATCGTTTGACAGATAATTTCATATGAGACGAGTTAATTTATAATCTATACTTCATAATTCATATGTAAATTTGTGGATATAAGTTTTGTTCACATGTAATTGTAAAAACATTTGTCTCATGGAAATCATCTGTGTGATTGTTTCACATAAATTTTTATGTTATCCAGATTGGACCAATTATTGCATATATTTATATACTACATGCGTCCGATGTCTCTAAGAAAAGAAAATATGTATGAAAACCCACATTTTATATTTATAGTGAAACAAAGACCCAGTGAAAAATAATCAAAAAAAGTTGTAGTATTGTAAATGGAAGTATTGATCGATTGAGTGGGATTCTCCATGTATATATATATATATATATATATATATAGGGAGAGAGACTAGAGAGAGAGGCAATTTCTTTCTACCTGCTCTGGATTTGAATAAGAGAGATTTTTCTATACACTAGATGCAAATACAATTTGGATAGAGTTTGGATCGATTCGGATCCGTGTATTTTTTTTTTACTTCAGGCTATTATATTTATGTTGTATGTGTAGCACATTTATGTTATATAAATATGACTTTTATGTACAAATGTAGTGACTTTTATATATTATAACTTAGAAAAAAAAAATTAGCAACATTTGTACATATTTACCTTTATATGATATTAGATGCACCTTTGTGTAATATTAGCTTGCACCTTTATGTCATATATAGGTGTAACTAATATTACATAAAAATATGAGTAATATCACATAAATGTATGTTCATCTAAAAAATGCGCTCAAATTTTTCTGAAAATCTTCATTTTTTCTAAGTTATTGAACGTAAAGGACGTCCAATTTATATATAAATGTCACACTTATATAATATAATGATCACACCCATATAACATAAATGTAACAATTGCACGGATCACAGATCCGTGCAACTGGTGCACAAGAGAGTGACTCTAGTAATAATAAAACTAAGAAGACAAAAAATGTGGAACTATAAAATTAGAGAGGAGATGGAAAAATGATCATTACACCACAAGTTGATTGGATAAATGGAGAATGAAGTAGCTAAGAACAATTTCATGATAACGAGAGGCGACATTGAAAATGGCGGCGGTGATGGCGGTGGCAGCGGTGGCTCTGTCCTCTCCGGCGAGCAGATAGCAGGAGGAGAGGAAGTTGATAGAAGCATGAGTTTTAGCAGGACTTATCAACATCCTCAACAAACTGAGAAGGTTCACTTCATCTTATAATATTAGATCACTACCCCGGCCAATTCTAGTCAAATCAAATTCTAAGATTTAGTGTTTATCTTTCATTTCCTAAAATGTTCACTAAAACTTGAGAATTATTCCCCTCCAAAGGAAAAAAAGAGCTGGATATATAGGATAAAAAATTGCAAGATTTTAGAAGTATTAGTGTTAAAATCTAAAAACAGCATTTTTCTGTGTCTTTTACGACTGATCATTGTTTTTCATTTGAAATTTGAAACTATATACATCTGTTTTCGATTACTTTTCCAGCTAAAATTGAATTTGATATCCTGAATTTTCGAATAACATTAATACATCTCAAGCCATATGAAAACCCAAATTGCAACCTTTTGATTTCCATTAGAATAAAAGTTCCAATTTTGACCGAAATAGTGATCTGAAAATGAGGATAAAACCCCATAAACATTGTGGTACAATTGGAAATTATAATTTTCAACTAATGATCCTAAAAAACATAGGTCCATATTGCAAAACTAAATTAGATTCATCCAATAGTTACACAACTAAAATTGCAAATTAAGCATCCAAAATATGAAGAAAAATATATTGTTGAATCCTCAGGTATATCCAACCATGGAGACCATCTTGTTGGCATATCAATCTCTAGGAGTAGTGTATGGAGACTTGGGCACTTCTCCGGTGAATGTATTCTCCTCGACTCGATTGACAAACCTATCGGAGCAAGATCTTCTTGGAGTCCTAAGCCTTATTATATGGACACTAACATTCCTCGTCTTGATTAAGTACGTCTTCATCGTGCTACACGCGAACGATCATGGTGAAGGCGGAACTTTCGCGCTCTACTCGTATATATGTCGACACATCAACTTCAAGAGCAAATTCACTATTCAGAATTCAAGATTGGAATCGGATTCGAGCATGGCTTACTATAGTGGAGGGAGCCCTTTGTCCACAAGGACTAAGAAATTTCTTGAGAGGAGTTGTTATGCTCAAAATTTTGTTACTATTATTGTTTTGCTAGGGACTTGCATGGTTATAGGAGATGGTGCACTTACACCTGCAACATGTGGTAATTACTATTCCCCTTCTGTGTATCTATAGTTGTCAAAAATGTTTTTTTTTTTTTTTACTTTTTACTATCATATGGATTCATTGAACATTTTAATAATAACTCTAGAAAGAAGTAGAATTTTACCCTTTAATTTGTCTTGGGTTGCCATTTGAAAAAAATCATGAATTGGAAAAAAAAAAAGCCATATTTTTATGTTCGTTTTAATCTTTAGTGTATATCAATTGTAGTCATGTATGTAAGCGTTAATTTTATATGGGGTTAAAATCCTTCTTGTTCTCATAATTATGATGACTTTCGATTTTGGTCCTTAAGTATCACGACTTTCAATTTAATCTTATAATGTAAGAATCTGTCTGATTCTAGTCCAATTTTAGCCGAAAAATTGGAATCAGTGACCGCAACGTGACAACATATGTTAATCAATAAGAATGTGACATGTGTTTTGCCATGTTACTTGTAAATCGCCAGAAAACCCCATTTTCTAAGAAATTTGATTGAAATCTACAAATTCTTAAATTGCGGACTAAACTAAAAATTATGATTATTTATTAGACAAAAGTTGGAAGATCATAGTTACAAGACAAAAAATGATTTCAATCCATTTGTTAAGTTTCTGCATAATGATAGTTGTCAGAGTAACGCAATGATATATGAAAATATTACAAGATTTCATGTATATTAAAACTTTTTTTGTATATTTTTTGAGTTTTAATCTCTTGTTCCATAATATTAATTTGAGAACATATGAATTGTGGTTGTAACTATAAAATATGCAGTTCTTTCAGCGCTTCAAGGAATTCAATCTCGCTCTTCCAAAATAACACAAGGTAATTTCTGAAGAATTTGATTTACTTTAAATATGTATTTTTTTTTGGAAATATAATTGACAAAAATATTAATTTCCTATATTGTATCAGACCATGTGGTGGGAATATCTATAGTTCTTCTTGTAGCACTTTTCTGCTTCCAACGTTGTGGAACAAGCAAAGTTAGCTTCTCATTTTCTCCAATAATGTTGGTGTGGTTTGCTACTAATGTTTCAATTGGTGTCTACAATATTATCAAGTATCATCCATCTATTCTCAAAGCTGTTTCTCCACACTACATTCTCAAGTTCTTTATGAGCAATAGGAAGACTGCTTGGGACCTTCTCGGAGCCGTTTTCCTAAGCATAACGGGTAATACATTTCTCCATCTCATTAAAAATATCCGATAATTTTTCTAATTTCCATGGTTTTTGGCATGATAGGAGCTGAGGCCATGTTTGCAGATTTAGGCCACTTCAATAAAAAGGCAATCCAGGTTAGATAACAAGCAACCCAATGTACTTCTTTTAGGACTATATATATTTAAAATCGATTTGAAATATGATTTTTTTTTTTTTTTTTCAGTTTGCAATCCGATTGCAACCTCAAAGTTCACAATTTTATTTCAAATTGTAGCATGGGCCCCTTTATCAATCGCTTTTCAGACTAAAAATCAAATGTGATGTCCCGATTTTTTGACCAAAATACATGAAACATACTTAAAACACTCATATTTCAATACAAACGAAATCTCCAGATCAGAATTGATTCGAACTCAATCTGAGCAAATGTACTATACTTGAGGTGGGATTATAATATTAACCTTTTGTTTTAGAATCAAGGATTGATTAGTTTATGGACCTATGTTGCAGTTGGGATTCTGTTTTGTGGTATATCCATCATTAGTCCTGACATATGCTGGTGAAACAGCATACCTAGTGAAGCACCCAGAGAAAATGAGTGATGCCTATTACAGTTCCCTCCCTGACGCCGTCTACTGGCCGATGTTCGTCATTTCTACACTGGCTGCCATCGTTTCCAGCCAGTCGATGATCTCTGCTAGCTTCTCTATCGTCAAACAATCACTCGCTCTGGGTTGCTTTCCAAGAGTTAACATCATCCACACATCTTCCAAGCACCAAGGCCAAGTCTATTCCCCTGAGATCAATTGCATTCTCATGATCCTCACACTCGGCCTCATTGTTGGATTCAAAGGCGGGGTCGAACTAGCCAATGCATATGGTAATTAATACTACAATGCATCAAGATTTTAGCAAAAACTTAGCTTCTCGATTCAAGTATGTCATTTGACTTCTAATTGTATTGTGTCTGTGATTCTGTTATAGGTGTTGTGGTGATATGGGTGATGATCATAACTACATTTTTGACAAGCTTGGTGATGTTGGTCATATGGAAGACAAACGTCGTTTTAGTGCTAGGATTCTTCGTGCCTTATGTGCTGATCGAAAGCATATTCATGACATCGTTGCTAAACAAAGTCCCACAGGGAGGATGGGTGCCCTTTGCTATATCGGTTTTTTTCATGACTATAATGTTGTCATGGACGTACGGAAGGAGCAAGAAGACCACGTACGAAGCAGAGAGAAAGATGAGTGTAAGAGAATTGGATGAAATGCTGTCGAATATCAATGTGTGTCGAACTCCAGGGATTTGCTTCTTCTTCACAGATCTTGTCTACGGCATTCCACCCATTATCCGTCACTATATTCGACACACGAACTCAGTTAGAGAAATCATGGTGATTGTGACCATTAGAACTCTGCCTATTAAACATGTCCTGTTCAATGAAAGGTTGATCGTTGGGAAATTGGGAGATGAAGGAGTTTACAGATGTTTGGTTCAATTTGGATACAAGGATTCTCAAGACATGAATAGCGACGAATACATTGCTTCAATTGTCGGAAAACTTGTACAGCTGAGTGATGACATGTCCGAAAAGCAGAAGATTCAAACACAGGCACGAAACGGGATTGTTTTCGTTCTAGGGAGGACGATTTTGAAAGCAAACAGGGACAACGGAATGCTTGCTCGATTCACGATTGATTGTCTCTATAGATTTCTGCAGAAGAACAGCAGAGCAGCTGTTTCAACACTTGAAACACCATCAGAAAGAACAATGCAGATCGGAATGCTATATCAGATCTAATGTCATACTTTGTTGTATAAGTATATATTTACATGGAATTGAACCAAAAAATGTAAAAATAAATGCAATTTCTATATTAATGTGAAAACTAATTTCACTTGTTTAGATTGCAATATATTGTGATGACTTGAATCAGCTCATTCAACATTTAGTAGGTGTTCGACTAAGAAAATATTTGTCTAAGCTTATAAACTTTTTAAAACATCTTATAAGATATCAAAACACAAACTCAGAAAACGTGGGAAGAACTAGGAGATGAGGGGGGTAAACAGGTATTTGGTTCAGTTTGGTTATAAAGTTTCATAGGATATGAATGAAGATGAATATGTTGCTCTAGAGATCAGAGAAAATCGAACAACTCACTGATAACAGGAATGACAAACAAAACAACCAAGAAGCGCCATTTGATATTCACAAACAATGAAAGCATATAGGTTGGAGTTAATAAGCAATAAAAAAAGCTATCAAGATAACAAGCACAAAATACTAATTATACGAAATGCTTAAAAGGTCAACTACACATACAAACAGTTTGAAAGCAATGTGCAGTTTTGTTTTCTTGAGGGCACATCTTGGACCACTATTTAGTCCAAATTTAGGACTTTCAAAGATAGAGATTAGACTATTTTGATACATAAAATGAAAAGACCAAAGTATTTAAAGGTAAGGGGTATCCCCTCATATCCATCCAGAACATGGTTAGCCCATAGCATATTTTTGAGTCCAGCTTCTTGCAGTGGTTTCATACTTAGTCCTGTCTGTTTTGTACATATGAGCAATCTCAGGCACCAAAGGGTCATCCGGGTTTGGGTCCGTCAACAAAGAGCAAATGGAAAGCAACACCTGAAATTGGAAGCAAGAATAAACAACCTCTGCGAATTAAACGGATACATTCCAGTTGGAGATTATTCAGGGAAAAAGTTGACCAAACACATGTGGGAGATGGGAAATTCTAGAAACCGACCTTAGAAATGGTTAGGGCAGGGCTCCACTGCTCCTTCAATATGTCGAGGCATATGCTTCCGTTGCTATTTATGTTGGGGTGGAAAACTTTTGTCCTGAAAGCAACCTGCACAACTCAACAAGATAAAAATGTAAGTGCAAAGTATGATTCAGAAAGGGGAATCATAGGGGAAATCAAGCAAATATCTGTGGTGAAAGGGATAATGCCACATCAAAGAAGACCAAAGCTAAGAACCATTGAGATTGATTAGCGTAAAAATATAGTGCTATTTCTGTAAAAGGATAAACTAACAAATTGAAAGAAGAATGAAAATAGGAATGTAAAATACCTTAGGAGGCTTGAATGGGTAGTCAGGAGGAAAATGAATAGTAACTAAGAAAACTCCACCAGCATACGGACTATCTGGAGGACCCATGATTGTAGCTTGCCAATGAAACATGTCCTCAGCAACAGGACCTAGTGAATACACAAAGCAGAAAGAGCAAACAAATGAGAATTTGGACTTTGAATCCTTAATTCAAAACGACAGGCTATGTCAAAAAATAAATTTGAGAAGATAACATATAAAAGGACTGTGATCATAAAATAAGGTAAATAGCAAAAATATTAAGAAAAGAATAATAGTGGAAGACGGACAAAATGCAAAAGAAGAAAGCTAGCAAACTTGTTGAATGACTGAGGATGGCATATACCAAAATCCAGGCCCAACCTTTCTGAGCCTTTCAACCCTTTTCAACAAAAATAAAGCCAGGAACAGAAAACATTTCATTTGCATGGACAATAATGAAGAATGATCGGTGCTTGAACTATAAGGCAAGTAACAAAGAGCTGATTTCGGAAAATCATTCAGAATATCTTCTGCATTGCTTATCAAGATTTTGACCAACTTATATTTCAACTTAGTTGCTAATTTACAGTATAATGTCAATAAATGGTGATGGCAACTGGTCATTATGGAAAAGTAGCTTATCAAATCAATATCTTGTTAAAAACCTTTAACCTTATATGTTAAGAAACATATCTAAATCAAGTCAACTTACAAATGGTGTGCTACAATTCACTGCCAAGCTCCTCAGCCCCACAGCACAAATCACAGTTGAATATATTTTCACTTAAAATGTTTTTTGTGAATTGGACTTATCACTCTTCAAATTTCTGATGTTCAGATTCCATCACTATCACTATCTCTAGACATATGGGACCCTCTGCATGCATCTGTTCTTCAGAACTTTCTAAAGCTCTACACAACAGATATTTCTAAATTCAGACACCTCATCACCCTTTCAAGGAAAGAAAATGGCAGCATGAGGCAAATTTCTCACAAAGCAAAATCTAACAAGTATATGAAAGATAAACCTAGGTGCATAAAACCAGCAAGACAGACTAAGGTGTTAAACCGCACACATGAAGGATTTCACCTACTTAGATAAATAAGAACCAATAAAAATCTACATTAAATGATAACCAGCAACAAACTCCAATGAAGAAAAAAGAGAGGAAATAGCTAACATATAAAACCCAAAATCGCATTACAAAGATCCAAACTAAATGAACAAGCCCACTAACCATAAAAGTTCAAAAGGGCAAAGTATACCTTATTTATAATCCCCGAAAAACATAAATAAATAAAAAATCAAAATCAAGGTTTCTAAATGATTTTTTTTTTCGCGAATGATTGCAAATTACCAGCACTGCAAGAGGTAGGAGGATCCTTCTGAAGATCCTTGAGCTCCTTCAAGATCCGCTTTGAAGCCATAAGCGATTCCTATGATCCAACAAAAAACAACCCAGATCTATAATCTCTACCAAGAATTCGAAGAATAAACAGATGATAGAGAATTGAACAGAAAGTGTTTGAAAAATTGTACCTGAGAGAGAGATTGGATCCTCCTGCCTGCGTAATTCGAGGGGAAAGCTTTATTACTTTACACAAAGTGAAGAACAGAAATTGCAGAGAAAATGTTAGCAACGTGGGAAAATGAGTTTTATAGGGAACTGATTGATGAATAATTTGGACAGCTATATTTTCCTTTTCTTTTTCCTATTTTTCCTTTTGAGCAAAAATTATTTATTCAAGATTTTTTTTTTTTAAACACTGTTGAGAAAGTGAATTTCATTATATTGACCTTAGTTGATTCCAATTATCAAGTGGGCTCCATTTAGTGACCATTCATATAAACTGTAAAGTATGATTGATTAGAAAATGTTAAAATGTGAATCGCTCCATCGTTGATGTGTAATAATTATATTCCCTCGTTATAAAATGTGTAACGATTATATTCTCTTGTTATAAAATTAATTGATATGTTGAATATTAGACACCTTAATAGTGTACATATATTAATGAGTCCACGATGGGCGGGTAATAGAACTGGAGATTGAGTTCACACAAATTGTGAGATTAACGTAAAATGATCTTAAAATAATTGTTATGAGTTGGTTGTTTCATGTAAAATGATCTCTAAGATGATCTTATATAAAACACATTCTTAAGTTAAATTAATTTGTTATGTTTAATTTGTAAAAGTGAGTTTAAGTTGTGGATGATAGGATCTGGTCTGATGGAGACTATGTTAAATAATTTTGTAGTAAAAACAAAATGCAATTTCCATCCTACAAAAATAGTCTTTTTAATTTATTTTTTTGAAATAAAGTATAGTCTGTTTCTAATATTCACTACGTAATACTCCATTGTTTAACATGTATATGATAGTCTTCTTTGATATTGTTGTATGAATGATTATAAATATAAATTGTTGATTCCAAAGAATATTAAATAAATGTTTATTATGCATTTAAAAAAGAAAATAAACTAATCATTTCGAGATGAATAAATACGGAGTATGAATAAACAATTATTTCCAAT
Source organism: Scutellaria baicalensis (assembly GCA_005771605.1). Classification (NCBI taxonomy): domain Eukaryota; kingdom Viridiplantae; phylum Streptophyta; class Magnoliopsida; order Lamiales; family Lamiaceae; genus Scutellaria; species Scutellaria baicalensis. The sequence goes on along the minus strand of CM016721.1, from coordinate 75,148,093 downwards.
TCTCTTGGCAAACAACTAGCAAGTGTTGCGTGTATGAAAAAAAATTAAAAAAATTTATTATGTATTGTAAGCTCTATTCGAAATTGTGTATTTAAATATTATTACAAAATTATGTATATTACATAGTATTACGATTCTTGAAACATAGAAAAACTACATAATTTTATCCACATTTAGTATATTCTTGAAAATTATGATTCTGGATTTTAATAGGATAGTGTAGATAAGATTAAGTTTTTGAATGGTAATATTTATAATATATTAATAAAAAAAACAATATTTAGGCTTCTAGAAGGGGTTTATATTAAAGAATAGAAAGTGGAGTGGATTGGGATACAACCCATAAGCTAAAGTTAATTATGGTTTAGAGAGAGCAACGTGGGCGGCTAATCTTGTTTCTTACATAATTTTTGTGGACTTTCAATAGAAACACGCTTTTAGGTTGCATTGCCAGTTTTCTTGCAAGAACCATGTTCATGTTGCAACTTGTTTTAAATCATTTTACAAATCCTAATTTATAAAATTAAAATTTATATTGAAGTAAATAAATCGATTAATCTCTCTCTATGTATTATTATTATTATTATGGGGTAAATTACAATAATTGTCCCTAAAGTCAAAAATTGATCCACAAGTGAAGATTGTGAATAATGAAGAAATAAGGCTTGTTGACTTTTTTTTGTACGAAAGGGGGAATGAAAACACTCAATTTTAGCTGAATAAAATTAGGATTCGCTAACTTCCGTCAAGTTTCACACCTAATGTGGGACTTTTTGAAACATGGTACCAATATAATTACTCACAAAAATGGGTACCCAAACTGAAAATTGGGTATACTTTGGGTACAAAAAATGTAGTTTATCCTATTATTATAAGTGAATTGAACTCACTAGATTGTGACAAATCAGCATCTTAAGTTTATTTAGTAAGGCATGTGTGGTCCACATGCATTCATGTATATCTTATGTGCCATCCATATGGATATGGTATATTAAGCGTCATTACTAATTAGTGTATCTTTTGTTATAAAAAAATTATTTGACCGTTTGACAAAATTTTTTTTTTTTACCCTTAAATCAATTTCTTCAATTAAGGTAAAAAAAAATTATTTCATATGAGTTCTAATAATTCAATTTTAGATTTTCTAAAATGACTCAAACAATTATGAAATATCAAAAAACATTCTAATTTTACTGAAAATTTGTTGGAGGTTGCAATTTGTAAAATTCTTGGACTTGAGGTTGTAATCTGTCAAAAAATAAAATTTAGGTTGCAAAGTGTAAAAACACGAAAAATACAGGCTAATTTAAGTATTTAACCCTAACTAATATATTAAATTGTAAAAAATAATTTGACTACATCATAATGCATATACATGGATGAAAAATGTTTAATTTAACAAATAAAGATAAACTAATTATCTAGAACAATGTGATAACTTCATAGGATAAAATATAAATTATTATCTATTTACAATGCTTATAATATTTTATTTGGATAATGATATTAATTATTCTTATCCATCGTTTACTATGTGATATATGGAGATTAGAATAATAGTGATAGTACTTAAATGTCTCATTTGATATTGAAAACACGAGTTTTTAAATGTTTATTAGAGAAAAAAAAATGTAATTTACTAATGTTATCCCGAATTTTGGATAAACTATCCTATGGGGAGGGTGTGAATAGTTATCCAAGGTATTATCCGGATCTTCCAAGTTTTATTTCGGGTCGGAAGGATAACCCGATAATTTATTTTCATCAAAGTAAATATTAGATAAAAATAGATAAAATATCACTATCATAAATTATCCCTAAAAGTAAACGCAACCTAACTGAATAATAAACATCCTCTTCAAATTGATGCACCATTATAGACAAACAAGATTATCCAAACTAATCAAAAATGTCTTCAAAATCTTTCATCCCATGCCTCTTCAAATAGTGTAGTAAAGATTGATTGTATCAAGATCAATGCCTTTTGCCTTTGCAATTGATTCAATATGACCCTTTAGAGTGTGTAATTCTCGCAGCCTAAATTCATAAAAGATTTATTTCACATATTGCACCAAAAAAAGTTCAAAAAAAAGGAGTCAATTCGAATTTCCTACCTTGCTATTTCAGTTCTTCTCATATTTGCTTCTTCATCAGACATATCTTTGATAGAAAAAACAGTAGTGTTGTCCATTTGGTCTAGGCCATGTAATGTTCTCTGAGCTCTACCCCATTCAGCTTCTCTTTCCATTCTTCGATCCTCCTTCTTCGATGAGAAGCCACTCTGTTACAAACAAATTCAAGAAATCCAAATTTATATGATATGTAATTCAAGAGGCCTACAAAATTCAAGAAATCTTACGAAAACGGACAGACGTTTCCAGACAGAAGTTGTTTTAGGCAACGCCTTCTGCTTTCCACCACTCTGTCCGAGTGTGAGTTTGAGTTGATCCGGTGTCCTTCTTAAAGACAGGCTGTCTTGTCGAGAAGTGGTTGAACTGGAACTAAAATCGGAATCCATGGATCTCATGCTGGAGCTCCATGAATCAGCTAAGCTCAGGCTTCGAAGCTGCTCTCGACGTCTCACAGCTTCGACTAGCCTTTCCCAGTCGTCGTAGTATCTCCCCATCTAACCCACTCCTGATCTTCAAGATCAACAACACATATTGCCAAACTCGACTCGATTATTGATGGATCAAATCAATCTCCGTTAACAGTTAATAATATAGAGAAATGGGTCACGGCTCAATGAGGTTAAGGCTTGAGAGCGACCATGTAACAAGTGTGTGTGGATCCTACCATGTTTCAATACAGTGTTTTAATTCACAAAAGTAGTATGCAACGTGTATGATCACTATATCAGGCATTAATCAACCAGCGAGGTCACTGTCTAGATAGTTAATTCGAAAAGATTGTGACGAAAGCTACCTTGAATTTCAAACCTTGAGAGTCAATGGTGGACTCTAAGCAATGGCTTTGCTGTTGAAATTCAGAAACTTGAACCAATTGGTATTTTTGCTTTTCCTTTTTATTGATCTTGGGGTCATGTGACGTTGCCTCTGCTCGCTAAATATGGTGGAACTGCAACACACAACATTTAATCGACATAATTTTTAGGTTTAATTATGACAAAACCAAACATGTTTTATGACAAATTTTTTTACACACATCACTATAAGAATCAAAGAAATGTTAGTATATATTTGATATGGATCAAAATAGACTTGAGCCTACTAGAATAAGGCCCAAGAGGAAACAAGGATATAAAACCTATAATTCAATTAAGCTAATTTTCATTTACAAAACCTAAACAATATGTAGGTATAAGAGGAGGAGAGACGGGAAGCAAAGGGGCAGGGGCATAGCAATCACACATTTACACCTTCACCATTTTTCTTGCTTTTAGCCCATCTTCAACCTCTTCTTCTCCTTCGAGTTCTGCAGTGGAAAACCAGACCAAGAGTGGAGAGATTGCAACTCATAAAGCTGGAATCTTGATCAAGCAAAATCAGACTTTTACAAATGGCGCCGTCTGTGGGAAACATGAGGTGAGAAGTGAGTCTCCTTCTTCCTCATTATTCCCTATTCCAATCTCTCTTCTATTCTCGTCTATCCTTCTGGCTTTGGTTAGAATGGTGGTGGCTAAATCTCAACCCCGAGACGGGGCGGTAAGCTCCGTTAACGGATCTGAAAACCCCCCGTTAAACTTGCTCGATCGTCGTCGTCCATCGACCTCTCTAATCCGTTGTTGCTCTCTATTATCCGAGGATTTCTCTCTGCCGCCCCTGCTCCGTTCACTGCCTAACGACCTCGCCGCTGCTGTAATCGACCAAGCCCACCTCGCTTTGCGGTTCTTCATCACAGATCTGAAATCTCCTTGCTTGATCGCCGACTACCACCCCTGTTCCGTCTCCGACATCGACCGCTGCAGCCGCTCTCTCATTCAACTGTTGTCCTCAACCCCTGCTACGGAGTCTTGAATCGCGAGCCATCATCTCACCGTTTCTGCTCCGGAGTTTGAATCACACCCCTGTTTGTCAAATGATCTCGTCCTTTCTCTTTCTGTTTTGGAAATGTCGTGCTGTGTTCGATCTTTGCTCCGAGCTTGATGGGCTATGCTTGAACTCTGTCAAGTTGCGTTGGCTCAAGGATTTTCTCGAGTAGCATGGAGCCACTCTATCGTCGGCGCTGGAAATTATATCAACATCAAATTCCCAAAATCCAGATTTACTATTCCTTATCCCTTTTACTTTTTTCCTCTATATTTTCTCCTCATGTTAATTGATAATAATTTCTTGCTTAACAAACTTGATTGGGTTAATTATTACGATTTTCTGCCGAAAGGTGTTACTGATATGTTTCCTGCTGGTATTGGCCATTTTGAAAAATTCTTGTATTTATTTTTGACCCTTTTCAAAGAATGCAACTTACATGTTTGACGAAATGCTTGTATGAAGTCATGTAGTGGAAATAATGTGAGTTTACGTGATTGAATTGACATTTTCTTCTGATTTCTTATATGTTTTAGCTCCTGCAGTTAAAGAAGGCCAGTAGCAGTTTAGTGGAACATAGAGTCTGCAAAACTGCAAAACTCGTTCTCATCTCTGCATCATATTCCGCGACTCACCAGATCTGCCCGCTTCTGCTCGGTAACAGCTGGTTACAGTGCTACCTCCATTTTCAGCTCTACACCCTCCAGCTCTGCTCTGTTCCTCCGTAGCTCTGTTAGCCTGGAATTCTGCTTCTTCTCGATTGCTGGCACTCTGAAAGTTACCATCCATGTCTCTGAGTTGAGCGAAGATCTGTAAATTAAAGCTTTAGAGAACCGGCCCGATCGCAGCTCGGCACGACAGTGGCTCTGCCTGGCGAAGGATTGCAACCCTGCTGCACCTCCAGTTTCAGTTCTGCATCTCCTCAAGCTCTGCTCTATTTCTCCGGTTGGTTAAGTCGCCAGAGCTCTCCCTTTGTCCAAATCTGCCGAGCACACGTCGCAGCCTCGCTTATTGCCAAGTCTACACCAGGTCTGTCAAAAGGCCTTTTGAAGCCTATCATCCACCTCTCGGAGCTGAACTTTGAAGATCTGCAAAATGGGATGCCTTCACCTGCAGCTCTGCTTGCCGTAGTCTACCGGCAATTCTGTTCCCCATAGCAAGTTTCAGCTCTGCTCGCCGAACCTCTTCTCCCTACAGTCGAGCTCAATGCACCTCTTCTCACGACATATAGTTCCATTTCCTTTCATTTACTCAATTAATTGATTATTTCTATTTTCTGATTGTTAAATATTAATTTTGATGTTTGATTTTTAATCTCGATTATGAATATTCTTTGAAAGAGATTTTAATATCTAATTTTTACATTCTTAGCTTCATGACTCATTTTTGAATCCACCATGTTTGCTATTTGTTTAGAAAAATAGATTTGCTAGCTTTCAGCTCAAGTCAAGTCTGCCCATAGTTAGAATTAAAGCAGACATTGTTATATTATATCAGATATATTTGTTATATTGTATGTTGGGAGTTATTAGAAAGTTGTTATATGAGGGAAGTCAAATCTACTACACTACATGAAGTTTTATTTTATCTTGTCTGCTAGGTGAAATCTTATCTGTTATATCGCAGTAGAAAACACATCTTATCTGATAAAAACCAGATCTATTTTTTATTAATGGTTAGAGCATATTTGTTATACCATGTTATGAACTTTGATTTCGTAAAAATCTGGTGTAGAAATCAGGTCTTATTTGATTCCGTAAAAATCAAGTGTAGAAATCCGTAAAAATCAGGTGTAGAAATCAGGTCTTATTTGATTCCGTAAAAATCAGGTGTAGAAATCAGTTCTTAAATAAGACCCGCTCAATTAAGTCTGTGAATTTTGGTTCTGCTCAGATCTGTCTCTCAAATCAGATCTGTCTGTGAATTTTGGTTCTGCTCAGATCTGCCTCTCAAATTAGATCTGTCTGCGAAGTTTGGATCTGCTCAGATCTGCCTCTCAAATCAGATCTGTCTGCGAATGTTGGTTCTACTCAGATCTGCCTCTCAAATTAGATCTGTCTGCGAATTTTGGATTTGCTCAGATCTGCCTCTCAAATCAGATCTGTCTGTGAATTTTAGTTTTGCTCAGATCTGCCCTTCAAATCAGATCTGTTAATCATCTGCTCTAAATCGAATCTGCTAATTGAATCAGATTTGTGAATTATCTGCTCTAAATTGAATTTTTTAATTATTTTCAGATCTGTCAGTTATCAGTTCTATGTCGGAGCTACTGATAAGAAGTGGAATTACAGGTTTCTCAGATTCGTCAATTATCGGTTTCGTTCAATCCAAAAAACGTGGTCTCATCTTACGTCTTCCTGGCAAAGGCCAGACTTCTACGTCTGCGTCATCCTCTGACCTGCGGAGCAGAGACTCAGTCAACGCAGTCTCATCTTACGTCTTCCTAGCAGAGACCAGACTTCTACGTCTGCGTCATCCTCTGACCTGCGGAGCAGAGACTCAGGCAACGCGGTCTCATCTTACGTCTTCCTGGCAGAGGCCAGACTTTTACGTCTGCGTCATCCTCTGACCTGCAGAACAGAGACTCAGTCAATGCGGTCTCATTTTACGTCTTCCTGACAGAGGCCAGACTTCTACGTCTGCATCATCCTCTCGCCTGCGGAGCAGGGACTCATCCAATATGGTCCTGATAACTGTTTCTTGACATAGGTCAGACCTCCGGGTCTGTACTCATCCACGACAAATTAACGTGAAGCTCTGAGTTGTCAAATCCGCTCTCACTGTATATGTCTGAAGCCTCGCTGCTCACGGTGTTCCATGATCGACTTCCATGTGGGGTTAGTTGAAAGAAAAAAGATGATCTTGATTTTCATGATCCGCTTCTCACCAGCTCGGGTCTGCTTATCGCTATGATTCTATTATTTGGAGTTCCGCTTCTTACCAAGCTCTGTCGCAGTTTAAGCCGCGAAGCTCTGTCTTTGTCCAGCTCTACCTAAAACTTTATTAAGCTGGACCAGAATACGGGCCTTATTAATCTGCTGAAAAGAAATAGAAGAACTTGGTAACTCCTCGTCTGGGTAGCTCTGCGAATAAGTATTTCTGGTCTGCATGGTCAAATCAGTTCTGCATGAACTGATTTGAGCCACACTAGGGGGAAGTGGTTGATATGGATCAAAATAGACTTGGGCTTACTAGAATAAGGCCCAAGAGGAAACAAGGATATAAAGCCCATAATTCAATTAAGCCCATTTTCATATACAAAGCCTAAACAATATGTAGGTATAAGAGGAGGAGAGACTGGAAGCAAAGGGGCAGGGGGCATAGCAAGGGACATCAGCCATTTCTACCCTATTTGTTATATATATGGACAAAAATAACACTCATTATAATAGAAGGACAAATCTAACCAAAAACTAAATTTTAGCCCAAAAATACCCACTTTTGACTTGTGTGACATTGACACATTTTCAGAATTGACCCACCTTTTCATCTTTTGACCCACTTTTTCAGCTTTGAAAGCCCTTTTGGCAAATAAAAAAAAGGACACACTACTGCCAGTGGGAATCGAACCTAGGACCACGATGAGCAAATTAAGTTATAGTTCCACTGAGACAAATAAGATTTATATAATAGTTTTCGTGTAACACCTAAAAATAGGGTTACACGAAAACTCTTGAAATCAAGCTTACACGAAAACTCTTGAAATCAAGCTTACACGAAAACTCTTGAAAATCAAGCTTACACGAAAACTCTTGAAATCAAGCTTACACGAAAACTTTTGAAAATCAAGCTTACACGAAAACTCTTGAAATCAAGGTTACACGAAAACTTTTGAAAATCATACTTACACGAAAACTCTTGAAATTAAGCTTACACGAAATTTTTTGAAATCAAGGTTACACGAAAACTCTTAAAATCAAAGTTATACTAAAAATTTTCGTGTGTAAGCAATTGTTTTCCCATTTTTCGTGTGATTTTATCCCTCTTTACACGTGTCATTACCCCTTCTTAGAATTGGACTTACACATGTAGGTTAGGGGACATGAATTTCAGTGTGTGTCAAATCATGACACATTTGACTTTCAAAGTGGGTATTTTTGACTCAAATTATAGCAAATAAGTTATATTTGTCCTTTAAATATAGGGGGTTATTTTTGACCCACATTTTAAAAAATGTGTTATTTATGGATATTTGCTCGGCATAGCAATCATACATTTACACCTTCACCATTTTTCTTGCTTTTAGCCCATCTTCAACCTCTTCTTCTCCTTCGAGTTCTGCAGTGGAGAATCAGACCAAGAGTGGAGAGATTGCAACTCATAAAACTGGAATCTTGATCAAGCAAAATCAGACTTTTACAATATTGTTACCATGTTAATAAATGAATGTAAGAGTATATTGAAGATTATTACAAGAGAGAGAGCTTGAGGATGAACAAGAAAGTCGAGGTTTCTTTTACAATATGGCCTTGGATGAAGTATATCGAACAAGAAAGTTGTGTAATACCAACATCTCATGTGCTGAATTATTACCTATCCCATCATCCTATATATCAACTCCATTTCAAACATGATTTGTTCTAAATCACAAAGCCTACAAAAGAATGATATATCATCATGGGTACTAGCTACTAGTCTAAAAAAAAAAAAGGGGATCAAGTGTGGATACATAGCCATAGGCCTAAGCATGAGCAGTTCTTGGTTTGCTAAAAGCATTAGAAAGCCAACGAATCCAAACCCATCGATTCAAACCCATTCTTGATTTACTTCTCCTAATCATCGATTTCGACTTCTCCTTGTCAACCAATCCTTGTCCATTGATCTCATGTTTCAAAACCGGTGCACTTGAGATTCTAGAAACCAGCTTAGGGATGACTTGATCTACAGCTACAACCTGCTGCTTCAAAGGCGAAATCCGTGTACTTGAAGTCTTGGGAGCCAACAGGTGATGACGATTGAGCAGGGTTGGATTCAAAGGCGAAAGACGCGATGTTGAAGTTCTAAGAGGCAGATGATCAAGAATGGGAGAAGTTGAACCTGCAGAAGTGGAAGAGCCATCGCTGGGGGTTCTGGAGTGATCGTGACATAGTTGCCAAAGCTCGTCTCTTCGCACCGTTGCTCGGACTAGTCTCTCCCAGTCATCGTACACTTTAGGCATCACTCAGTTTATAACTGATGTTAAAGGCTATATAACTGATGTTAATTAATTGATGGAGTATTGCAGAGATCATGAAGCTGCTAGCTAACAGGCACTGAGAGAAGACTTGACTTGAGTAGTCCAACTTCATTTAAACATTTCCTTTTAAAATCTAAGTCAACCAAGACTTGGATTTTTCTTGGAAGATACATCCAGGCTGTATGTTGGAAGTAGTAGGTTCCGTAAATAGTGCATCTTCGATCTCTTATTCTCAAAGGGTGCGCTACACGAGAACTTTTCAGTGGGTCGGTCAGCTTCCGTAGAAGTACATCTCTCCTTCCACCCCACATTCATAAAGGGTGTAATATGAGAACTTTCTGGGGGGTTGGCTTCCACAAATCGTGCATCAATAAAGTGTGCAATATGAGAAGGGTCATCTAAGGGTGTTGTAAGTAGGGTTGTAAACGAAGCGAATCGAATATCGTGATATTCTATTCGTATTTGTTTAATTATTCGAATATTCGTATTTGTATTCGTTTATTATTCGAATAACAAAAACAATTCGTATTCGATTCGAATCAACCATTCGAATATATTTGAAAATATTCAAATATTCGTATTCAAAAAATTTGAACTTGAAATTTAAAAAAAAATTCAAAAATATATTTATTTCCAAATCAATAATATCATATTTCAAATATATAACATATATATCATATTTATTTTTAGGCATTATTTTACAATATATGTAATATGTAATTATATTTTATGTAATACTAATATGTACTTAGGCATTAATTATGAATGTGAGGATTTCCATTTATGTATGTGTATATATATAATTAAAATAAGAACTTACACACATATATATAATTATTCGAATATATTTGTGAATACTTGAATCGAATACCGTCATATTCTTATTCGGATTCTTATTTGTATTTTTTGAATTCAAATCACTAATACAACCCTAGTTGTAAATGAGTTGAGCTGAGTATTGGTTCGAGTGCGACACAAACTCGTTCAAGCTTATTTTTTGAATGTTTAAACTTGACTCGACAATTAACTCGATAAACTCGAGCTTGGCTCCGTGTCCAAAAAATATTTATAGAAATACTTTAATTCCTTTGATTTTTTTTTTTTTTTGAAAATGAATGTTCTAACGAAAAAAAATCAATTATAAGAACAAAATTGTAAATTTAATATATGTTTGGTTATGCTCAATTAGGCTCTCGAATTTGCATTAATATGCTTGGGCTTGAGGTTGTGAGCTACTCAAGTAGCTCAAGTTCGAATCCATTATTTTCAAACTTGAACTTTAGTTTTTCCAAATCGATCTTGAGTAGCTCACAGGTTATATCATCTCATTTACGCTAGTAAAGTCGCCCACTTCAATACTGCTCCCACCAAGCATAATAAATATATGAGTGACACTTGTGTGCCATGTGGTCACGATGCCCCCAACTTAATATATTATATGGTGTTATATATATACTCTATATGTATCATATGTATAAATCATTAGGTATCATATGTATGCTCTTATATACATATGATACCTGTAGAATATATATATATATATAACATCAAAAAATATAACACATATAGAGAATATATATAACACCTAAAGAGCATGTGTATAACACCTAGATCTGTGTCCCTATGTGCCCGAGAGGTATATAAGTTTTGTCCCAAATATATATATATTTTTCACTTTTCCCCTACTTGATTTGCTTTTTGCCTTGTTTACTTTCGTCTACCAACTTTTTGCTCCTTTCTGATGAAAAATCAAAGATAAGAACTACATCTAATGTGCGTACTGCATTAGGAAACAAAATATCAACCTCACATCTGCCAAAAAGTCCTACCACTTATATTAAAAGTATGATAGATTCACAAAAATTCATTGAGCACACTCAATTTAGAGACATCATTAACCAGAAACTGTATCACATATTTCAGCTTATCAAATTAAGACAATGCAACTATTACCACCACTTAAAAGTGAATTCCAATACCTCTAAATTGATTTTGAATCCTTAGCCGGTAGCTTGCACCTGAAAACTCCGCTTTTCATCATTCCAATGACGTCTTATTCGTTCATAAACCATCCCTAGATCTGATCATAAACTCATGGGATTCTATGAAACAAACCCATGCGAAAGGTACTACATGCTGGTATAATTCATAAGTGGAAATATCTTGCAAAAGAGGTTGACCACGGATATAAACCCCATAATCCTAAGTAAACAAAGGTAAGCATAGAAGGAATAGCTGCACCTCAAGAGACTCTGTTCACAGTTGATCAGAAAAAATGAACAGCTAGGCAGCATAGACAAGTGTACAATTAACACATAGATTAATTAACACGGTCCAAAACTGAGAAAACACAACATTAAAAAGGAAGAAGTGTTTCAAGCACTTAAGTCCATCGCAGCATATCAAAATACAGATGTTTCTGCAAACATCTGTCCAAAATATGTATAACTCAAAAGTGGTATGGCCAAAAAAATTCGAATAAAAGTACAATTACAAGTAACAGTGATCAAACATTCAATATTTCGGCAAATGATATACACTCCATTATACCTGTAACAAAATCCACTCACTTCGTTTCCACCAATAATATATTAGCCTACTGTAAAATACCTTTCTATTTAAATTAATAATCAGCTCAAGTTCGTACCAAATCAATCATCAACCTCAGCTTTGATTTCCTTGACAAGCTCTTCCTTGTATTCTTCGAATGTACCTGGGTAAGTCTCAGCAGTTCCATTTTCCACCACCCATATTTCACTTTTTTCTTCATCTTCACAGACACGAGATATAAGCCTAGAGTCATGACTCACTAGGACAACTCCACCAGTGAACTTATCAAGCGCATCCGCAAGAGCATCAATACTTTGCATATCTAAGTGATTAGTTGGCTCATCCAATAGCAAAATGTGAGGCTTGGACATGGATATGGAAGTGAAAACCACCCGCGCTTTCTGCCCACCAGATAGTTTTGTAATAGGAGTTAAATGGTTGTGGCTGGGAAGTCCGAACTTACCAAGCTTCGCCCGAACAGCCTCCTGCTTGCTGAGTCCTTCTTGATCAGGATGTAAGCGAAGCAAATACTGAACTGGAGTCTCATCCATTGTCAGTAAATCCACAAAGTGCTGCGAGTATCTTCCAATCCTCAATTTCTGACTTCTCCTTACTTCACCCTCAGTTGGAACTAAATCTCCAGCAAGAAGGTTGAGCAAGGTTGATTTCCCAGCTCCATTGGGCCCAACAATAGCTACACGAGTCCCCATATCGATGCCAACATCCACATTAGAAAGCCTGAAATCATTACGATTAGGATAGCTAAAGCTAACTTCAATAAGCTGCAAAAGTGGAGGCGTTAATTCAGTGGGCTCAGGGAAATGGAACTCCACAGTATAATCTCTCCATTTCTGGGGGGCCTCAGGTACTGTCTCATCCTCATCAACCTTGCCTTTACCCTTGTACTTAGAGGCTTCCTTAGCAGCAGTAAATTTGGCTCGATCCTTCACCTTTTCCTGCTGAGCCCGACTCCCAGATCTTTTAGCAGCCTTTATCTGCTTGTCATAAATCTCAAACTTCTTATTCATCTCCTTGCGACGCTGTTCGTATCCAGTTTCAAAATCATCAAAATTCCCACGATAAAGGTGGAGTTTCATATCATGGAGATGAATAATTTCATTGCAAACCGTATTTAGAAAATCACGATCGTGCGAAACAACAACAAGAGTTTTTTTCCACCTGCATAAGTATTCTTCCAGCCATAGAACGGCCCTGAGGTCAAGATGATTTGTAGGCTCGTCTAGCAGCAAAAGAGTTGGCTGAACAAAGAGTGCTCTAGCTAATGAGATTCTCATCCTCCAACCACCACTAAAGGACCGGGTTGGACGAGTCTGCATGTCTCTAGTAAAACCTAAACCAGCAAGAATCTTCGAAGCTTGAGCCTCAGCAGCATCTGATCCCATCAGTTGCAGCTTCTCATACACTTCAGATAGCTTCTCTCCAACATCATTCCCTTCATCATCATCTTCCCCATCCTCACCAGTGGCTGATGCATCTTGCAAAGCTGCAGCTTCTTGTCGAAGTTTGATAAGTTCTTCATTGGCTGAAACAACTGCTTCAAGGGCTGTTCTATCATCACCAACCACCTCTTGTTCAACCAAAAGTACATCAATGTTTTTAGGCACAGGAATCTTCCTCCAAGCAAGAAGCTTTAATAGGGTAGACTTACCCATTCCATTGGGCCCTACCAGTCCATATCTCTTCCCATGAGAAATCTTTACTGATGCATTCTTCAAGAGTTCTTTCCCACGAGCAGAAACTGAGAAGTTTTCTATTGTTATATCTTTGACATTAGCGTCTGCTTCATCTTCACCATCAAGAACAGATGCCCTGCTACCGATTACAACAGTAAAAGCATCACGATCATCCTTGAGGGCCTCCTGTTTGGCATGCTCAGCAACAAAAGTGGCAAGCATCTCCTTTTTTTCACGTTTCTTTAACTCCTTTTCACTAAGAGTTGTATCAAGGGGCCTTGCAATACTTCTACTCTGACGGCTCGGCTGTTCGGGAACCTCATTCTGCTTTAGCTCTTCCACAGCGTCCAACGCATCATCCTCTTCATCAGAGGGAGGAAGATCTATCTCATCAAAATAAGACGAGGTTTTAGGAGCAGCTTTTGACTTAGGCTTACTAGAAGCACCAGCTCCTTTCTTCGGTTTTTCAGGCTTTGCATCCATACTGGCAAGCATTGCAGACACTGAGAGCTTCTCCTTACCACCCTGCTTCGCCTTGGTACCAGCAGCACCCTCATCTGGTTTCTTCTTCCCCATAATGATGATAACTGACCTATCACAGTTAAGTACCAAAATATTAATTTCAACTAGTAAAAATAATCAGATCATAGAAAATTCTTACATGTTTTTTAAACAATAAACCTCACCAATTCCAGTACCATATACAACACCAAATATAACATACTAAACCGCCATTCTAAGATGAGTCAAGGAAACCAAAGGGTCCTGCAGCTCTATAGGGCACAAATCGCCAAAAAATAAAAAATACACGCAAGTAAAAAAAAAAAAAAAACCAAATTCATTATTCAGTAGACTCCAATACAATTGAACACTAAAATACGTCAATTTTCAACTTCCTTATTAATGTATTACTTAATTTGTTGGTATAGATAATTAACACTTTCCTCAACAGAGCAGATTTGTCAAATTTACTGAAAGAAGCACAAATTCGAAGAAACTTGTGTACCATGAAACCGGTTAAGGCGCAAGAGATCGCAGCCGGAAATTGAAACGAAACAAAACTTACCTTCTTCAAGTTTGTTTGCTGACAGTTAGCTGTCGCTTGATTCTTACCCTAAATTTTGTGAATTGATCAGATGAGGCAGATGAGCTATAGCGCACCAAAAATCAAGCTTCTCGCAGCCGAAATTTACAGAAAGAAGATACGATGAATGGACAAAGATTGAAGAAAGCAGAGGAAAGTAATGGGGATCCCTCTCGATTTTGCCCTAATTTTTGCGTATTGTGGACAGTACCAATGGGCTTTGAATTTATAAATAAGGCCCATGAGACATTAATATTTGAGAGGTCAAATGCAATTTTAATAGGAATAGAATTCAACACTTCAATATTCGTAAGATTGATCCATTCAGAAAAATATACTGTTTTATCAAAGCACAATTTTTCAGTAATGGAAATATTTTGATTTATGGTGTCACTTATATTCCTTCATCTATTCATTAAGTAATCATAAATTAACAACAATGTAAAATAGATATTCGATTAAAAATTAATATTCACTTTTAGAACAATGATCTTCTCTAAACAAAAAGTTTCCCAAAATATCTTTTTATTTTTTAAGATTGAGAGAATATTAAGTATATATTTATTAAGATGGAGAGAATATTATATATATATATATATATCTAGTACCTATATAAAAGTATGTATATTTCTTATGAATAAAAGTATGAATATTTCTTACAAAATATGGATTACCTAATATATCCTTAATAAAGATTTTATTTAAGGTTATAATAGTAATTTATTATTTTCATATTTTAATAATTTTACATTGGATTTCTAAACCAAAATCATATAGAATTCTATTATGAGTAGAGCTCTAATTTACTATAAAAAAATTCCGATTTTTATTTAATTTAAATATAGATTGTCTATCCTTATAAAAAATATTATTTAATGTTTATAGTAATATAATATTTTTGATTTAAAAAATTCATCTTCCACATGCGACGCACGTGTTGATACTCATACATATATATATATCGAATATAATAAGAACCCATTGGAAATAGACCACTTTCTAAATATGGCAAGATATTAATATGTTTTAAATAATATATATATATATTTTAAAATCATATATATACACTAGCATGACATGCTAGGTCGAGTTTTTATTAGTTAAATTGACTAAACAAAAAATATATATAATGAAATTAAATATAAAAAATGAAGAGAAAGTTGAAATGTTTCTTAACTTTGGATGTTCAAATGTAAATTAAACTATTTTCTTCAGTCTTTTTCTTGAAGTTCTTGAAACGAACTAAGGCCATAACATAGGTTAATTATGATCATAGTTTACAAAATGAAACACCAAATTGAAATAGAGAATCGACCCACTTCATTTAGTATTTATCGTTTGATTACACTCATATGGCCATATATTAAGTATACGATGTACATAAGGTGTTCGACACAAGACAGAGTGTTGATGCAAGAGAATATAGCTGCACAATAGGATTTCCAATTTGGAAGATCGTATTTGAGATTGTTTAGTGATGAACAAAGTTGAAGATCAATGTTGAAGATGAAAGATCAACTTTGTATTCAAGTGAAGAATAAAGAGATTAAAATTGTATTGAGTTCACAAGATAGCTAGGTGGTCTATGTATACAAGTATAGATCAAGATCAGAAAGCTAGACACAAACTATTCTATATGCAGGAAAAGTAACTTAATAATATGCAGGAAAAGTAACTAACTTATTAACTAAAATAACTAACTTTTTTTACTTTGATTCTTTTGAGCTGAGGTGTCTCCATCTTGATATTCAGTAACCAGGAAGGTTGAACGAAAGGGCTGAGTCGAGCTCCCTTACGATAAATTTCATGCTTCTCTCTTCATCTCAATCTGTTTCGTATAACATTGCTTTCTGTAGCGCACAAAAGTCTTAGTAGGATTGCTAAGTCTTTGCATCTAATCATAATTAATTGACAAAGTCTATGGTAAGTAATGTAAGTGGTTGAGAAATAACCATTCTATATAGCCTAATCTTGGTCATGACCATAATGTATATTTAAATGGATTATTATAGTGCACAAAATCTCATCTTCCTTCAGTTCAATATCTTCGAATTGGTGAATGGTTCATCCAAAAATCTCTGCTCTTCAAAGTCGTGTAATCTTGATAGATTTTGAAGAGCAGATAGACAGATGTCTAGGAACTACGACAACTGGGAGAGGCTGGTGGCAGCAGTGCTGAAGAGAGAGGAGATTTGGCAACTCTGTCATCAACCCTCAAGAACTCCCAGCATCTGCTCTACGTCGTCTGATTTC
This sequence comes from Scutellaria baicalensis, assembly GCA_005771605.1. Lineage (NCBI taxonomy): Eukaryota > Viridiplantae > Streptophyta > Magnoliopsida > Lamiales > Lamiaceae > Scutellaria > Scutellaria baicalensis. Next base: position 75,131,347 of record CM016721.1, on the reverse strand, counting down.
AGTTCAATTTCTCGACTGAGTGATGTTAACAAGTACATTCCAAAGAAAGAGGAATCTTTGCAAAGACCATTTTCCAAGCATGTTTTCCAAGGGCCTTTTAGTCATGGATTACTGTTTAAAATTTGTTGGAATAACTTAGAATGGCTGGGCAAGGGGCGATTCTGGGATTCAAATCTCACTCAGTTATGGCAGGATGCCAGAGTCTCGGAACACGAAGTTTTAGCCAAGGGAACTCAGCTTGTTATGAAGAAGTTGGAGAATGTAGTGAATGTGACAGATGAAGAATTTAAGAAGCAAATAATGGTTTTTATAAATTGTAGGCATGAAAATGTGGGTGCACCCAAGGCATACTACTTTTCTTACAACACAAAATATGTATTCTATGATTACTACAGTCAGGGTAGTGTGTCTTGTATGTTGAGTCGAAACAGAAGTAGTTTTAATTGGGAAAGTCGTCTGAGAGTTGCAATCGGAGCAGCACGTGGCATTGCTCATATCCACGCACAATGTGGAGGGAATTTGGTGCACGGAAACTTAAAATCATCAAATGTTTTCCTCAACTCTCAGAACTATGGCTGTGTGTCGGATTTCAGTTTGGCTGGTATGACGATATGGCAACCACAGAGAGGTGAATGGTACCTTGGCCCTTCGTATTCTAACGTTGTATCGCAGGAAATGGATGTGTATGACTTTGGGAACTTGTTGCTTCAACTTCTAACAGGGGATTCAGCTATGGAGGTAAAAGGTTTTGACATAGATCTTGGATTAGACATGTGGATTCGTTCCATAGAACCACACGTGTGGACTTCCAAGTTGTTCGACCAAAGCCTAAAAAGAACAATGACTGATAATACTTCAGGTGGCCATCTAAGTGTGTTAGTGTTGGATTTTCCAACAAATAATAATTTTCCTTTTTCAATATTATTCTAAATTCAAATTAGATTTTAATTGGATAATTTCATTTAAAAAGATTTGGAAAAAGATTTGATTCTCTCACTTAAGATTTGACTTGGTAAAATCACGTGTTTTATATTTTTGAATCTCTTCTTAACTAACAAACACTCCTAAGTTTTAGGAGTTGTTATTTGCTCATGTGTTTTGATAGGATTCAAAGAGATATAAATTCAAGTGAGATAAGGAGTCAAAACGTGATTTTAAGAGTGAGATCGTGTGATTGAAAAACGTGGGGTTTGAGAGAACAAAGTCCAAAGGAGATCAAGTCAAGATAGAGATCTAGAAGATTGAGTTGAAGAAGTCAAGCAAGGTTGAAGATGTCAAGAACAAGTCCACTCCCATGTTGCACGTGAGTTATGGAGTCATGGAGATCATGGAGCACTCCAAGATCATGGGAAGTGGAGTCTACACCAAGTGTACTTCAAGGTCTATAAATAGATGAAGCTGCTGAAGATCAAAGTGACACAGAATCGAGAGCTTAAGCAGTCTAGTATAGGCAGTACACTGGTGTTACGAGTTGTGTTGACACAGAATCGAGAGCTTAAGCAGTCTAGTATAGGCAGTACACTGGTGTTACGAGTTGTGTTGTTCACACCGTAGGCAACATCGTTTTTCTTGTGTGTCATAGAGTTTGCATACTCTTGACTTTTAGTATAGGTGTTCTTCGGAGTGTTCAACTGAGGTAGTTTGTATACGTCCCTAGGTTTCATATTCATTTCAAAGAATCTCTTTTAGAGATCTTTCTTTCTCCTTTGTACACATACACAAATTCAATAAAGGAGTTTTCGCCCTGAAGGCATTCCACGAGTATTTGTATACTCGTGGATATATCGTTTGTGTTCTGCAACTTTTAATTCAATCTATTTTTCCGCTGTGTGTTACGCTGGTGTTGTCGACACCGCCGACAACACCGTGTACTTTGATTGGGACATTTTTGTTTTTGTTTTTGCAGATCCACGTAGGACTTTCACGTGGTATCAAAGCCATCACTTGACATACTAAGTGGTGGATCTAGCCATGTAGGACGCGGACTATTGCAATCCTAACTTTGGACGCCTTCCAATTTTGGATGGCTCCAACTATGCCTATTGGAAGATTCGTGTACGATCGAAGATCAAGTCCATTGATGCATGTGCTTGGACTGCCGTTTTGGAGGGTTACAGCGCCCCTATGAAGGAGGTCCATAGTGAAATGGTTCTCAAACCTCAAACCGAGTGGACAATCGATGAGATCCATAATGCCAATTTCAATGAGAAAGCCATCAATGTCATTTTCGAAACGGTGGACTACAAGGTGTTTCGATTGATCCAAAATGTTGCCCATGCCAAGGATGCTTGGGATACTCTCCAAAAGCATTTTGAAGGTGCAAAGTGTGTTCGTGAGGCTTGGTTGCGGCTGATTATGTCCAAGTTCGAGAATATGCGCATGGAGGAGAATGAAGACATTGGAACCTACTTTGAGAGGCTCCGGGACATCTCGAATCAAGCCCAAATGCTTGAAGAACCAATTGGACGCAAGCAACTCGTGTCTAAGGCCATTCGAACGCTGCCACCAAGGTTCAACATCAAGGTATCCGCCATTGAGGAGGTCCACAATCTTTCGATAATGGACTTTGATACACTTCAAAGTATTCTTCAAACCTTTGAGCTCAACCTTCAAAGCCAAATGGAAGCGGGCTACAAGACTAAAACCATAGCCTTGCAAGCTCAAGACAATGAAGAATCTGGAGAAGATGATGAACCATTGGAGGAAGTCACCGAGGGGCAGAATGTAGCTATGTTGACCAAGAAATTCAACACCATGGTGAGAAAGTTCAACAAGGAGAAGTCTCGTTCGAAAGGGAAGGAACCATTCAATCGATCCAATGATCGATCCCAATGGAAGCCAACTGGATCATCCTCTCAGTCCAAACGTCAGCTTAAGAAGACATCTTCAGATCATGGATGGAATGATCCCAAACATCTCGATACCATCCAATGTCGAGCTTGTTCGGGTTGGGGTCACTATGCTAATGAGTGTGCCAATACTTTGAGGAAGTATGGTCTGAAAAATCACTGGGTATCCATGAGTGACGATGAGGATGATGAGGAAGTTGAAACTGAAAGTTCCACAGCCCTGTTTGCAAAAATCGCTACTGGTGTTACCGGCGGTGTTGACAACACCGGTGTCATGACACCGCAGACAACACCGACGACAACACCACAGAGGTATGAACTGTTTGATTTTGCTAACATAACCTGCCTTAATGTTGTTTGTGATGATACAGATTCTCTTGCTGGAGATGACTTAGATAAAGATGAAGCCATTGAAGAACTTCATGGTCTTTATAACTCCTTGCTTAAGGAATGGAAAAAGCAATGCAAGCTAGTCGAAATTGTTTCCAAGGAAAAGGAAGCTATATCCAAGGAAAAGGAAGCTTTATCTAAGGAGAATGATGTGCTGAAAAACTCAGTTGCAAAGCTGGAAACCGCTCTCACCAAGAAGGACATAGAACTTGGAAAGGTGCAATTCAATCTTGAAGAGACGGAATCCTTAATTGCAAAATGGAACTCGAGTTCTTCCAAGGCAAGTGAAATCATGGGATCAGGTAATTCAACAAAATCAGGTATTGGATCAAGTAAAACTGTTGAAAATATTTTTCCAAGCCTTTTTGTCGATTCACATGCAAAGATTAATTTTGTGAAAGAAAAATCAAAAGAGTCCATAAAAACCAACAGTTCAGGTCATAGGAAAAGAAAATATGTTTGTCATTATTGTTTTCAACCTGGACATATAAGACCATACTGTCGAAAGTTGAAAAACGATCGAGCAAATGGTCTGGTGTTACCTCCGGTGTTACGCAACACCGCCCGCAACACCACTGTTGGAAAGAAAGTTTGGGTTCCTAAACAAGTCTGCCAAGTCTGCCAAGTTGTATTTTGATAGTGGTTGCTCACGCCACATGACGGGCACTAAAGAATACTTGTGTAATTTTGTGCCTATTACCGAAGGATCCGTTACTTATGGAGGAGGTGCTAAGGGTAGAATCATTGGCAAAGGAACTCTTAATCTACCAGGTTTTCCTAGGTTGTCTAATGTGTTTTTAGTAGATGGTCTTATGGCTAATTTAATTAGCATAAGTCAATTATGTGATGACAATCTTGAGGTAAAATTTACTAAGGATTCTTGTGAAGTTTTTGATAAGTCTAACATGTGTATCATGACAGGTACAAGATCTCATGACAATTGCTATCTTGTTGGAGAAAATGTCACGTGTAACAAGGCTAAGTTTGATGACACGATTTTGTGGCATCAAAAATTAGGCCATGTGAATTTTCGAACTCTCCAAAAGTTGATGAAGTTTGAGGCTGTACAAGGACTGTCAAGTCTCAATCACAATGGTAAGATAGTGTGTGGAGACTGCCTTAAAGGTAAACAGACCCGTGTTCCCCACAGTATTACATCACACCACGGACAACACCAAGGTACTGTTCATTGTTTTCAACTTTTACACATGGATTTAATGGGACCAGTTGAAGTTGAAAGTCTTGGAGGAAAGAGGTATTCCTATGTGATTGTTGATGATTTTTCCCGATATACTTGGATTTTCTTTTTACGTGAAAAATCGGATACGTTTTCTCAATTCAAGATTTTGTACACTAGGATTAAGACCTCATTTTCTTCTAAAATTTTGAGCATTAGGTCTGACCATGGTAAGGAATTTGAAAACAAATTGTTTACTGATTTTTGTGAAAAGAAAGGCATTGAACACCAATTTTCGGCTCCAAAAACTCCTCAACAAAACGGAGTTGCGAAAAGGAAAAATCGAACTTTGCAAGAAATGGCTCGTGTCATGCTCAGTTCTAAGAACCTCTCACGACGTTTTTGGGCTGAAGCATTGAACACGGCTTGCTACATTGGTAATCGTGTCTTTTTAAGACCGGGTAGCAAAATGACCCCTTACGAAATTTTGAAAGGGAAAAAGCCTAATCTTAAACATTTTCATGTTTTTGGGTGTCTTTGCTACATTTTGAATGATAGAGATAATCTTGCTAAGTTTGATGCAAAGAGTGACAAAGCCGTGTTTCTTGGATATTCGTTGAATAGTCATGCTTATCGTGTTTTTAACTTAAGATCTAGGACTATTCAAGAATCAGTTAATATTGTGTTTGATGACTTCTCTGATCTTACAGGTAAATCTTATGAAGATGCCGTGACTGATCTAGTTGAAATTCCAGTAATTCATGAAACTGGAAATACTGATGTTGCCCCCAGTGTTGTGACACCAGAGGCAACACCAGCGGCAACACCAGTGACAACATCGGCAGAACCTGAATCCGATGAAAGTGATGATGATCTACCTGATCAAGTTCGAAGAGATCCACCTGCTCGCATCAGGAAAAATCACCCTACCACACAGGTGATAGGGGGAGTAAACGATGGTGTTCGAACTCGTAGAAAAGACCCCGTGAATTACAAGGAAATGGTAAGACATGTGTGTATGTCAACCACATTTTCAGAGGTAAAATTCTACTGTTTTGTCTCTCCAATTGAACCCAAAAATGTCTCTGAAGCTTTAAAAGATAATTTTTGGATACAAGCAATGCAAGAAGAACTTGAACAATTTACTAGAAATGATGTTTGGTTTCTTGTTCCTAGACCATCCGATACTAATGTGATTGGAACTAAATGGATTTTTAAAAATAAATTGGATGAGTCGGGGAACATTGTAAGAAACAAAGCACGACTTGTAGCACAAGGGTACACACAAGTCGAAGGCATCGATTATGATGAGACCTTCGCACCCGTTGCTCGAATTGAATCGATTAGGTTAGTTCTTGCAATTGCTTGTTATTTGAAAATTACCCTTTATCAAATGGATGTAAAAGGAGCATTTTTGAATGGGTTTTTAGATAAGGAAGTGTTTGTTGAACAACCAAAAGGTTTTGAAGATCCTTATCAACCTCATTATGTATACAAACTCAAGAAGGCATTGTATGGATTAAAACAAGCTCCTAGAGCTTGGTATGGTCGATTGACCTCTTTCCTACTTGAGTTTGGATTCATTCGAGGCATGGCCGATCGTACTCTCTTTGTTAAGAGAACTGATCGTAATTGCATGATAGCTCAAATTTATGTTGATGACATTGTATTTGGATCTACTTGTCAAAGTGATCTTGATGATTTTGTGCATGCTATGTCATCTACCTTCGAAATGAGCATGATTGGAGAGCTAACTTACTTTCTAGGTTTGCAGGTTAAGCAATTAAAGGAAGGAATTTTCATTTCTCAAAGCAAGTATGCCAAAAATTTGGTATCTCGCTTTGGTTTAGAAAATTCTAAGCCTATGAGAACCCCTATGGGTTCGACTCAAAAGCTATCGAAAGACAGTGTTGCCGATGGTGTTGACAACACCCTCTATAGATCGATGATCGGCAGTTTGCTCTACTTGACCGCTAGCCGACCGGACATAATGTATAGTGTTGGTGTCTGTGCACGTTACCAAGCTGACCCTAAGATCTCACATCTTCAAGCAGTGAAGCGTATCATAAGGTATGCTTCCGGTTCGATAGATTTAGGTATTTGGTATACTAAGGACACTAATCTTAATTTGGTGGGGTTTAGTGATTCTGATTGGGCTGGAGATGTAGATGATAGGAAGAGTACTAGTGGTGGTTGTTTCTACTTAGGCAATAACTTAGTATCTTGGCATAGTAGAAAACAAAACTGTGTTTCCTTATCCACCGCCGAATCCGAATATGTGGCCGCCGGGAGTGCGTGTACTCAACTTGTGTGGTTGAAACAAATGCTTGATGATTATGGTTTTGAAAATGAATCTTTGAGCCTATTTTGTGATAATTCGAGTGCAATTAATATTTCCAAAAATCCACTTCAACATTCTCGAACTAAACACATAGATATTAGGCATCACTTCATTCGAGATTTAGTTGAAAAAGGGTTAATCCCACTTGATTATGTATCCACTGAAAACCAAATAGCAGATATATTTACAAAAGCCTTAGATTTAGAGAGATTTTCTTCCTTAAAGAAATCTCTCGGATTGTGCATTGTTTGAATGTGCATGCTGTTTTGCGGGTCTTACCGTTCATGTTGCTCACACCACTCTTAACACCCTTAGAATAAATTGTTTTATTTTTAGGCTTTCTAGGCATATGTTTGCTTGTTTCTATCTGACCAGTGTGTTTCTTATGTGAAAACACTTGCTTGGACACCTATTTTGTTAATGGCTCATAATAAAAGTGCACCCTTGTTCGAATAAATGATAAAAGTCACGAAGCACTTGGAGCACGGCGCTCGCTACGACGATGCTTTTCAGGCAGCCTAGTGACTATGCTTAAATGTGTTGTGTGACCTCACTGAGTAACTCGGGGCACGGCGTTCGCTGCGACGATGCTTCCTTGTCAAAAGGTGTAGGAGATACCACAACCAAATTGAAAAGAACTTGATCTCACAACCGAGTAACTAGAAGCATGGCGCTCGCTACGACAGTGCTCTCTTTTCAAAAGGTTGGTTGAGGTTAGGTATGTGTGAATTTATTTTCGTGTGCACAAAAGAAAAATTTTCTAGAGCCAAAATTTTCTATGGTGTCATCGCAGTGTTACGTAACATCAGGGACAACACCAGTCAATTACATTGTGTGCGATTTTTATGGGATTTAAATTTTATGCATCCATAGGTATCTGCATTTAATCCTTATAATATATAGTGGATATATTTGATTTTTGGATGACTCAATTTCAATTTTAAAATTCGAATTTTGTGACTCCTAGTTTTATGCAAAATTGTTGAGATTTGATCTTATTTTCAAATTTTTTCAACATCTCTTATTTTTATCTAAAAGTTCAAAGGCTCAGGTTTTTATTTAAAATCAGAAAATCAAGCGTGATTCTCCACTACTTGAGTGTGTGCAATCTCTCTCTTGCTCACATACTTCTCTTTCTCTCTCCAAAAAGTCGATCCCCTTTTCTCTTCTCTTCCAAAAGCTCTAATTTCTTTCTTCTTCTCCCATGGCTGATTCTGTTATTCCCCCTGCTGTTCTTGAGTTTATGGAGAAGCTGAAACAATCTTATCCAACATTTCTCGTGCCCCCCTCTGCTGCAGTGTTTTCTGACGGTGTTGCCCACACCGGCGCAACACTGCCCATACCACCTACGTATTCCTGCCTTTTTTATCTAAGGTAAGGACGAAGCTGCTTTCTTTCCCTCTCCATTTTTCTCTGTCCTTAAAGTCCTTTGCTTCAAGATACGGTCTACTAAGATGATGGTGCCAAGACAATTTTCATTGGCAATCGAATTTGTGATTCGCCCTATACACCGGATGTTGCCTCTTCAATTTGGCAACATTTGGCCCAACGTCTTTGTTGATATACTTTGAAAGTAGGGAACCGTTTTTATGAGCTAATTTTCAGCTCAAAAAGGGGGAGAAGATATGGTAAGACAATTCCTATGGTGAAAGGTGGTGAAAGGTGGCGGAAGAGAAAGTTTTGATGAATCTTTTTCATGATTGTGTTGAATGATTAATCCTTAATTCTTTGTGATTGTTTGTGTTTGCAGGATTAAGGGGGAGATTGAATTAAGGGGGAGGAAAATCTATTTGTTTTAGGTTTTGAGCTGAAAAAGAAAAATAGGGGGAGATTGTTAGTGTTGGATTTTCCAACAAATAATAATTTTCCTTTTTCAATATTATCCTAAATTCAAATTAGATTTTAATTGGATATTTTAATTTGAAAAGATTTGGAAAAAGATTTGATTCTCTCACTTAAGATTTGACTTGGTAAAATCACGTGTTTTATATTTTTGAATCTCTTCTTAACTAACAAACACTCCTAAGTTTTAGGAGTTGTTATTTGCTCATGTGTTTTGATAGGATTCAAAGAGATATAAATTCAAGTGAGATAAGGAGTCAAAACGTGATTTTAAGAGTGAGATCGTGTGATTGAAAAACGTGGGGTTTGAGAGAACAAAGTCCAAAGGAGATCAAGTCAAGATAGAGATCTAGAAGATTGAGTTGAAGAAGTCAAGCAAGGTTGAAGATGTCAAGAACAAGTCCACTCCCATGTTGCACGTGAGTTATGGAGTCATGGAGATCATGGAGCACTCCAAGATCATGGGAAGTGGAGTCTACACCAAGTGTACAGCTTCAAGGTCTATAAATAGATGAAGCTGCTGAAGATCAAAGTGACACAGAATCGAGAGCTTAAGCAGTCTAGTATAGGCAGTACACTGGTGTTACGAGTTGTGTTGTTCACACCGTAGGCAACATCGTTTTTCTTGTGTGTCATAGAGTTTGCATACTCTTGACTTTTAGTATAGGTGTTCTTCGGAGTGTTCAACTGAGGTAGTTTGTATACGTCCCTAGGTTTCATATTCATTTCATAGGACGTATTGAGTCGTTTGTTCGAAAGAATCTCTTTTAGAGATCTTTCTTTCTCCTTTGTACACATACACAAATTCAATAAAGGAGTTTTCGTCCTGAAGGCATTCCACGAGTATTTGTATACTCGTGGATATATCGTTTGTGTTCTGCAACTTTTAATTCGATCTATTTTTCCGCTGTGTGTTACGCTGGTGTTGTCGACACCGTCGACAACACCGTGTACTTTGATTGGGATATTTTTGTTTTTGTTTTTGCAGATCCACGTAGAACTTTCAAAGTGCAACGAGGCCAGTGGCCCGTCTTTCAGATTTGTACTTTCCAGCTAAGGACTTGATGGAGATGATGGAGACGTTGCGCGTTGCAGAGAGGTGCTTGGCTGTATTTCCAAGCAACAAACGATACAGAACTAAAATGTCTGATGTGGTGTTAATGCTAGAAAATATATCAAGTTCGAGTGATGGGAAGATACAACGTGCTCTGAACTATAACCAACATGAAGAGAAATCACGAGTTTGGAATAGAATTTTCCGATAGGGGATGATATAGTGAGTAGAGAATCTGTTGAATCAAGAATGGAAGATAACGATGGACGAGTTGTTGCCCCGTCTTGCTCCAAATTGAGCTTAAAGTTTGCGGTAAAATCCTCATGTGGTATACATATATTTTTCTTCTCATTCAATGTGATTCAATTGTTGTTTAGTCCTGTATCTAAATTGAGTACATTATCCTGAGCATGGACCCTTGATTTAACTGTCCACACATTATCTGAATTAACTTTAGTTGTTTGCCTATAAAGAGGGTAGTAACAGAATGACATGATTCTTTTTATTCTGCTGATTCTCTTCAGAGAATTTGTTAAAAATGCTAACAATTTGAAGGGATACTTTATAAGCAGAATGAGAGGAGAAATATGAATGTGATATTAGCACAAAGTTACTTACTAAACAAGGGGAAGTTTTGACAGGAGAAAACCAAAGCAACTCTATTAATAGATAAACAATGAGGGGCTTTTCATGTCATTTCAACCGTAATCTCGAAGTTGGGAGGAGTATCATGATAGAGCAAGGATACAGAATCAGTTGGATATGAGGTCGTCCAGCTTTGATCCACATTCACTGCAACCTGGGATGATTGAGGGGGTTGATGAGGAATTTGCAAGCGTTCCGCATCAGCTTCAAGCATCTCCACAACTTTATTCATTGAAGGCCGAGCATCTGGACTCATCTGTATGCACCATAATGCCACTATTGTCATCTTCCTTGCTATCATCCTAGTACCCTCATTGTCATCCTCCTCGTTACTTTTTCCAATTTCAATGTCCTTGCCTTGTTCAAAGCAATCGTATATCCAACATGGGAAATATTGGCTAGAACTTGCATCATTTCCTCTCGAGTCTCTGTTTAGGCCCACCATCTCCATAAGCATCATCCCAAAGCTATACACGTCGGCTTTGTAAGAGACTCCACCAATGCCTCTGTTTATGAGTTCTGGAGCAACATACCCTATGGTTCCTCTTGCAGCTGTCAGACTCACTGTTTTTTTATCTGTTGAGCAAAATTTAGCAAGCCCGAAATCAGAGATTTTAGGGATGAATTTATCGTCAAGAAGTATATTGTGAGGCTTGATGTCGAAATGCAAGATTTGGATATCACATCCTTGGTGCAAATACTGGATGCCTCGAGCCACTCCAACTGCAATCTCATACTTCCTTTCCCATGTCAATGAACTCATTTTTTCTCGACTAAAGATGTGCTTTTCAAGAGAACCGTTAGACATGAAATCAAAGATAAGTGCACGCTTGGATCCTTGTGCACAGAACCCAACAAGTTTGACAACATTACAGTGATGGATCCTTCCAATGGTTGCGATTTCATTCATGAAGTCTTGGTCGTTTCCCCCAGGCTTAATTCCAAGAAGTTTTACAGCCACATCATGGCCACTTCGTAGCTTTCCTTTGTAAACGGAACCGTAACCTCCTTGGCCTAATTTCTCTCGGAAACCTCTAGTCATCCTCTTTATGTCGGAATAAGAGTACCTGATGGGCATGAGTTGGTTGTCACTTTGTAGGAAGCGTTCGATTGCATTATATGTCGACAAATGCCTTCTTCGGAACTTGTATATCAAAATTCCCATCACACAAGGAAATACAATTATTAACCTTAGTGCACACATGATCCCTGCAACAGAAGAAACAATAACAAAACCAGGATATACATATAAGGAAAAAAAATTCAAAGGAATGATGGTTCAATTTGTTTCTTAAAATTATCAGTCTCTCCTTAGAAATTATTCATAAAAAGATAACTACTTGAAATATTTAGTGCAGCACGAATTAAGAGAGCAAACCTATATAAATCAGAATGCCGAGGAGTTCCACTGCATGTACACCACAAAAAGTTTAAGTAAAGAGGCTTATATTACAAACATTCTGAAATAACCTACTTAACGCGTCACTAGTTTTCTTTGTTTCTTGCTTTATACACAGAAATTGAGACAGAGGAGTGTGAGAATTCTTACATGAATCTAGGCCGAAATGCCAGTCCCAGTCATTAAAGAAGTAGATATATACACATAAAGTGGTGAGTCCAAAGATGATCTTTGCAGGTATGCTTATCCCTCCTAATACAACAACTGGAATGTTGTACACAATATTAGAATTCACTCCATGCTTTTCTTGCAGATATATAATTATCAGACATAACTGAAGTATAAAAGCATGCAAGAAGAATGAGATGTTTTTGCATTGACCCTAAAGCTAATATTGTTAGAAGTGAAGTATTTAGTGCAACATGAATTATGTGGATACCTACGGCCAGCACTAAGATCAGGATATATGCTGCCGATGACCCACTCCAGCAAGTGGCTGTATGGTCTTCATGAACATCACAATAAGTTCTTGATTTGCACTTGGCACAGGGATACCTGAACCAGGAGAGTTCAAATCCATACAAGAGAGATTGATGGATTTCTGAAAGCGAAACATTGTTGGAATCCTTAAATTTCCAAGATGTCAGCAATATCTTGTCTACAACACACATATCTTCTCTTACATCTGAGGCATTCATGTGCCCAACCTTTATATAACTATGCCTTTTGCTGTTGGACGGATTTGAGGCATCGAAGAAAGCATCTCTCTCACTAATCTCAGTAAGGAGTGAAGAGTTGTTCAATGAATGAGGGCAGCTCATAAAATTAATGGGCCAAGCTACCTCATAATAATTAGGAGGTTTGGCATAATATTTAAGATCTGTGGTGCTATAAAGATCATCATAAGTGAAGTTGTAGGCATATAAAGAATAGGTAGGAAGAGAAAAGGTGTGATTGTTGATGGATACATCTGCGAGGCTGATGGTGAAATTGTTGTAATTGATAGCTTTGACATGGAGCTTCTGGGATTTGAGATCAATGGTGGTGATGTTGTTTTCGCATGCTAATTCATATTGGGGATAACCACAGTGTTTTGGATCATCTTTGAGTCGGAAAGGGAAGCTAATATTGCGAATAACACCACACGAAGAGGAGCTACAAATATCATAGTTTGCATCACATATCTGAAGGAAAAGTTGTAGTAAAATGAAGAGAAGGAAATTTGGAGTGATGATCATCATTTCTTTTGCTTTCTAGCTGCAATAACAAAATGAATTGTCAAAATAATAATAATGTTGGATCGATGGGTTGACTCACTCCTTCCAAGTCTCCCCATTCTCCTCCTACACACAAATCTAATCCACTTAATTCATTATATATAGGAGGGATTTTCCACTATATATTTACGAATAAATACTTAACTAACAAGTATTAAATAAGTCTAGCTTAACGATTATTCCTAGCCTCTTCTTTTACTTTTCATTCAAATCGTTACTAAGTTGTTGAACCAAGATAATATTGTCAGCAAAGTTTCTTGAACAGGCAAAACTATATTACACATCACTTATGATTAAGTAAAATTTTGTTGGTAGCTAGCATTTCATTTGCTATTTGGTCTTAAATTTGCCCGATTGTTTATTTCATGTTTTAAAAAGTGCAAATTTAATTATCTGAAAATTTGATGATTCTAGATTATTTTATTTTAGTAATGAAATTGTTATAATAAGAAAATATACTTATAATAATATAATTGCATTTTTTTAAGAGAATAATCATCTATATATCTATCTATATCTATATCTATATCTATATCTATATATATATATAAAAAGAAGACCTTCAATAAAGATAACAATAAATAATTTTTCCTCCCAAATTAACATATTATAAATGGAAAGAAAGTAGTTACAAGAAATAAATAAATCAAAAATAAAAAGTTTTATACTTTTAAGGGTTGTGGGGTCTACTAGGTTAGACTATACCTATAGGTAGGTAGGGTTATGAAGTTTATTTGATCTTTTTTCTCTATTTCATATAAATTATAATATTTAAATTAATTATTTTTTATTTTAGATTTTGTTTTAGTTTATGAAAAATATAAATTTTATATTTACATTTTGGTGAAATTTAAGAAATTAATAACAATGAAAAATATTTTAGTATAATTGTTTGATATATTGAATTAGCTACGTTATTAATACATATCAAGATCTTTTAGTTATTTGATGAGATTTATATATTTTCTTTAATGATATCTTTAATTGTGAATGCAAAAGAATTATTTTCTAACACATTTGTTAATAAGTAGGAATCAAAAAACATAATAATATATTAATCATGATACTTATATCTATATTAATCTGTAACATGCACAACATATCTTTATGAAGTAACATATTTTTTAGATATCAATTATCGTTTATAATAAATGTTTCTCAATACTAAATTTGATTCAATTTATTTTAAGTTACAATATTAATGGGTACGTTTACAAAATTAATGTTTATTTAACAACCTCATATTTCAAATATAGAATTTAAAATTAAAATTCATTGTTACACATAGATATATATATATATACACACATTTATATATTATTGTTTGCTTTTTAAATTATAATATTATTTAAGATGTAACACATTAAAGATACATAATTAAATTTTTATTAATATATAATTTAGATTAATATAATATTATTATATTATAGTATTAGAAATTTTAAAACTAATCAATTATATATTACAAACCGTGCATCGCACGGGTATACTCTAGTTTATATAATAACAATTACCCCTAAAAATAGAATGACAAAAAAATTCTCATCCATCTCACTTACTAAATATGTAATATATTAATAATTAACTAATAATTAATGGTTGATAATTATTGAATATAGAAAATATACATTGTGCAATCTCAACATACGGAAATTGCCTATTTTTCTTTATCAATAGCAATATATTTAAACTAAAACGTTATTTTTTCCACTAAATTATTTATATGTATATATAGTTAATTTAATTACTAATGATACATATATGTTTTTTTATTGAGTAAATAATGTTTTCCTCATGATTAAAAGTAAATATATCTAAGATTACATTTTATGCATGGTTGCATTAAGTTCATTATTATATGAACACTGATAAAATAATTTTCTTATTAATATAATATGGTTTCATGATTTTAGATTTATCAGATTTTGTAATGTGTATATTCCAATATGATTTTTCTATAGTATAAAATTTTGATTTTTAGGTTTTTTAAAAATAATTATATAAATTTTTTTAATGGACCGTTAAATTTAGAAATTTTATTTGGAGTAATATGCAAAATAATATTAGTGTTACTTTTACATTCATTATGAATAAGTTTTATTGAACATATATTTGCATAACTTTTTTACAGACCAATCGTGACAAAAACCAATTAACAATATAGTCAAAAATGATGGAAACGAAAAATATTTAAAATTGATAAAGCATATGGGTAGTAGATTAACTTGAAATAATTTTGAAGAACTATATTATTTTCATGATCATAATTTTTATTTCAAAAAATACTAACATTTGAATTTATTTGTCACATTACATTAATTGATAGCAAATGAGGTTGAAATATTGTGGAGATTTAATTATAACATACAATAATATGATTTTGCAATCATTATGAATAAATTATTGAACTATATATATTTGCCTCGATTTTTTTCAGGCTAGTTGTAACAAATGAAATTATTAGAGTAGTTGGACAATGCATGATAAAAAGAACAAATATTTAAAATTCATAAATAATTGTATGGTTAGGGGAGTAAATTAAAATAATTTTGAAGAACTATTTACACATGTATCACACCGTACCAACCGAGATTGAAATATTATCGGGATCTGGGAGCAATATTTTACATAAATTAACAAATTTCAAATTAAATTCAAAATATTTAAAAAAATTATGATGATGTGTCACATGGATACTAAATTAGTTTAAATCTCAAATTTATTTATTTCTTTTATTATATTCAACAATCTTATATTAAAATATATAAATATTAAAAAATTTATGTCTCTGTATCGATGGAGACATATGCTACTTTAACATTATAGAAGATATATATTTATTTGATGTAAACCATAAATAAAAGGAGTTAAACTAACTACGTTAACAATTTTAAAGGTATCAATATTTTTGGATACTAATTATTAAAATAATCCTATTTATTATATAACGTAAATAGAAAATAAATACATTTAATTGATATACAGTACAAATAAAAATAGATTGATATATGGGTAGAGGTGTCCAAACGGTTCGAATAGTCAGTTTCAATTTGGAATCGGCAGTTCGGAAATGGTGGAATAGGAACCGTGACCGCGCTGTCGTCATGGATGAAAATAACGTGATATTTCGGCGATATATCGCCGAAATATCGCCCAAATCGTAAGTTCGATATAAAAACGGGGTGTTTTTTTTTTCGTCAAAATGTCGCCGATATATCGGCGATATATCGGCCCGTTTCCGTTCGCGTTTCGGTTTCGGTGAGTTGCAGGTATAAAACGTCATTTTTCACCGAAATATCGTTTCAATGATTGTTTCGGCAATCAACACGAAAATTCCATTTTTTTTGAATTTTTTTGGCTTTACACTATTTACTTTACACTCTTTCTCTCACCTATTTCAATCCTAACTATACTTTAATTAATAAATTACCATAAAAAACAAAATTATCATACTATTGATTTACCTTAAATTCTAAATTACATTAAATAAGAAGATCACTTTTCCGAGATTAGCAAATGAGATGCAAAGAGAAGATGTGGAGAATAAAGAAACATTTAAATATATCATTAATGATACAAATATTGTGTCAACTTAATTAAAGAATGTATAACAAATCGATCAAATTGAGCTGTGTTTGAAGTTTGGATTATTATGCAGAAGTGAAGTCAGTCCAAAAGTAGCAACACATCAATTGAACTCAATTCTTGAATCACACCCCAAATTAAATAAACATATAACCAAATCAAGAAAAAGAGTGGTCCCAATTACTGAGTTACTAAAACAGATATTGACATGTTTATGATTACACCCAAAATTGGTCTAATATGGTGAGTTGGTATCAATATTGTTTAAATCAAGATGGCATGTCATCTCATTCATTTGAACCTCATAGGAGTTCATGCTATTATTAGTTCATAAATAAACTTTGTACAAAATTTCTCATATTATCACTCTATATATTAGTTTATCTCTCATTTTGTTGTAATTATATTTTTTTATTTGAAATTTTAACTTCAATTTATGTATGAATGTTAGTTATAACATTATGTAAATTACCAGATATATTTTCTAATTTTTTTACAATATTTCCGTGATTTTTTTAAAAATTACCGATATTTCCACCGAAACCGATATATGCACCGATATTTCCGTAAATTTAAGGTACCGATACATGCACCGAAACCGATATTTTCGTCCTTGGCTGTCGTGACGCGATAAAATTAAATAAAAGTCCTTCCTAACCCAACTAACTAGTAGATAGGGTAAGTCGGAGTCGATCCCACGGAGAGTGACAATTCAATTATGTTTACTTATGTCTAAATTCAAAGGAACAAGAAGTATGGGGGTTATCAGATTGATTGATAATTAAACTAAAAGAATTACTAAAGATGTAGAAAACAACTAAACAGAAATCAGTTGATAAAAAGCATTCCAATTAACAGTTCAGTTATCCCCCAATATCAATTACGCCTTAATCAATGTTACCCCCTCTCTCAGATTATCATGAAATTATCACCCCTAATCTAACAACAAGCTCTGTTAAATCGAATCGTCTCTTATGATTAGTTAAATTAGGATAAGATCACTAATTAACCTTATTTAATTGAACAACCTAGAATAAGCTCTCTAGATTTAATTCATTAAACGCATTAATTACCAAGACGATAGGGTGAACTAGACTCCAAATACACAAGCTCGATTTGATAATCTAGGATTGTGTTACCCTAGAGATGCACGATCTCTAGTTTACTACCATTGAAAATTAAACCACAACAATTAGGATTCATGATTTAAGATTCTAGCAATCAATTATCAAACACTTAACCTAGGTCGCGAATCTTAATCAAGTATCAATAATTGAAATCGTTCATCACAGATAACACAATCAATTCCAATCAAAACATCGAGAGGGAGAAATGAGATTAATTAAAACATAAAAAGATAATTGAGTTCAAACATCCCTGCTAACCGAAATTAAAGAATTAGCCAATCGTCATCTCGATTGGATCCACAAAAGTAGTTGATAAATCCATCAAAGAAAATAGGAATAAAACAAAAATATGTGTGACTTAATCTCTCTCCTAAACTCTCTCTCCCACTGCCGTCTATCTCCCCCTCCAAGACTTTTTTTTCCTTAAGTTGGACAAAAACCCTCTTTTATAAAATGATATGGGCCTCTTAATCCTTAAGCCCATGATTTGAATTTCTTGTTCATTTGACTGCTTGGGCTTCTTTTAGTTGCTGGGCCTTCTCTTTGATCTTCATTACGTTTGGGCCTCGGTCCAATGAACTCCAAAATACTTCAAAAATTCCTACATTAATCAAGAAAATAAAATATGAAGTATCTCGAGTTCAAAAGCGCATATAGGTACGAAAAAAATGCATTCAATCAAATAAAAGATAATAAGAATCCAATTAAGTCAACAATTAAATGCATGTATTTTCTACCTATCAAACCGAATTGTGGGGTTACCGGTTTTGATAAACCGCCGGTTCAATCGGAACGACGGTTAACCATATTAATTTTTATTTAACTCTTATTTTTTGCACTACCACTTTAAATTCTTAATGCTTGTTTTTAATTTTTAAAATCTCTATACAAAATTTCAACAACTTATAAGATAGAAAATAAGCTACACAGCTTATAAGCTAAAAAAAAAAAAGGTAGCTGGGTCCATCTTTTTACTCCACATCTTATAAGTTATATAAAAAATTACCAAACTACCCCTAAAATAATTTCATATTTCCGACTCTCAATTTTCCCATTCCTAAAGGGAGAAAATATTATTTGGTTGATGCTGGATACTCGAATACATTAGGATATATGGGTCCTTATAGAGGTGAGGATATAAGATACCATTTGGATGATTTTCGTCGAGCTAGGACAAGGCAACTACGTGCACCGAGAAATTTTAAGGAAAAGTTCAATTATTATCACTCATCATGTAGAAACTGTATCGAGCGAACTTTTGGAGTTTGGAAAGCAAGATGGAATATTTTGGCCGATATGCATGCCTTATTTTTATATTGACACACAAAGAGAAATTGTGTTAGCAACAATGGCAATCCACAATTATATAAGGAAAAGAAATGTTCCTGACAAAGCATTTCTATTAGCAGAGGATGAGAATTATAGGCCAAATTCATATGGTGTTATCGAAGCATCTACAAGAATTTCAAGTGTGGAAGATGATCGTGGTCGTAACAATGTTTATTGGCTTGCATTACGAGATTCAATTGCCATGGATATTGCTAGACAAAGTTGGTACTTGTTTTGTATGGTTTGAATATTATGATATTTTTATTTCTCCTTTATGTTTATTATGACTTATTAGATGTTTGAAGAGTGATATGAATTATTTGGTTTGACTTTGCAAAGTTGTTAATTGTTTTGAATTTGTTTCATAAATAGTTATTAATAGTTTTGGAAATTTTTATTGATTATTGTAGGATTCAATTTTTTTATTATTAATTCTGTATTTTCATTTTGAACATGCACACTTATTGTTTAAAAATATGAAGAAATTGGTTGGAATCTTTATTGTTGTATATTTCAAAAGAATTTAATAAAAAAAGGGAAGGAATTGTTGTTTACATGTTTATATTAATATGATGTCCTTTTTGGTCATTTTATTGTAAGTAGAGCTTATAATGCCAAATACTTCAATATCTTATAAGATCTAAAAAGAACTTATAAGCTCTACATCCAAACACTCCAAGGGCTTATTTGTAAAAAAAGATGTTATATCTTATAAGCTTTTCAAACAACTTATAAGATGTAGGAGCTTATAAGCTCTTTAAAATAAGCTGAGCCAAACACCCTCTAAGTATTAACTAAAGTACAAGTCTATAATGAGTTTGGAATAGAATTTTGGGACGGGGAATATAGTGAGTAGTGAATCTGTTGAATCAAGAATGGAAGATAATGGTGGACGAGTTGTTTCCCCGTCTTGCTCCAACTTAGCTTAAAGTTTACTGTAAATCTTGTTGTATACATATATTTTTTCTTCCCAGTCAATCTGATACAATTGTTGTTTAGTCCTATAGCTAAAGTGAGTGCATTATCCTAATCATGGAGCCTCGATTTAAATGTCAACATACATTATCTGAATTATTTGTCAATAGACACATGAAACCATCTTAACTAATTAAAAGATTTGCTTGCTTCTCTTCATTTGCTCAGTACCCCTTTTAGTAGTTGTTGACTATAAATAGGGCAGTCACAGTCCAGAATGACATGGTTCTTTTCATTCTGCTAGTTCTGTTCAGCGAACTTGTGAAAAATGCTAAAAAGCAGATTTAGAGGAGAAATATGAATGTGTTTTCAGCACAAAGTTACTTACTAAATAAGGGGAAGTGTCAAGTTTCAGCCTCACTCAATACACCAATTCGATCAGAAAAGACAACTCAATAATCCACCAACACAAGATATCAACCCACAGCTTAGAACTTGTAAATTGAATCAAGAAATCAAGAAAACAACACACAATGATTTACGTGGTTCGGCTTAACAATGCCTACATCCACGAGAAACTAGGGAGGGGAATTCTTATTAAGAACAAATCGATCTCTGTTACAAATCTCTGAAACTCAAACTAAAAAACCCTAAATCGCGCTGCTGACTTTTAGCTAAGAACACTCTATCTCAAAAACTACTATACAATGTAATAACCAGCTCTATTTATAGACCTATCACCTAGCTAACAGCAGCAACAAGAATCAAACGAATCGGTTGAGAATCGAGCTCCTAATCTTCGCTGAAAGATTAGCTCGTTCATGAAGATATCTTCCAGCTTGATCCTTTCTCAGCCGTAGATCAAGTGAGCGGCCCAGATTGCTCCAAAACCCAACGGCTCTCAACCAACTCCAACTACCAAGAAATCGCCTTTCTGGAAGTGCGCTTTTATAAGTGAACTTGCACTTCTTCTTTAAACTTTTATCTGTCTTTAATCTCCACCGTAGGATTACATCAACGGCTCACAATACACCCTGCAAAACTAACACAAACTACAAGAATTAGTTTACACGCTTTTATAAGTGAGAAGCGCTTTTCCAATACTTAGCAAATTAGAAGCAAAAACGAGCTGAACATCTTCAGGAAGTTTTGTCAGGAGAAAGCCAAAGCAACTCTATTAATACATAAACAATGAAGGGCTTATCATGTCGTTTCAACCGTAATCTCGACGTTGGGAGGAGTCTTATCATGATAGAGCAAGGATACAGAATCAGTTGAATACGAAGATTTGATCCACATTCACTGAAACCTGGGATGATTGATGAGGAATTTGCAGGCAGGCGTTCTACATCAGCTTTAAGCATCTTCACCACTTTATTCATTGAAGGCCGAGCATCTGGACTCATCTGTATGCACCATAATGCCACTATTGTCATCTTCCTTGCTATCATCCTAGTACCCTCATTCTCATCCTCGTCATCAGTTTTTCCAATTTCAATGTCCTTGCCTTGTTCAAAGCAGTCATGTATCCAACATGGGAAATATTGGCTAGAACTTGCATCATTTCCTCCCGAGTCTCTGTTTAGGGGCATCATCCCAAAGCTATACACATCAGCCTTGAAAGAGACTCCACCAATGCCTCTGTTTATGAGTTCTGGAGCAACATACCCTATGGTTCCTCTTGCAGCTGTTAGTGTCACTGCGTTTTTATCTGTTGAGCACACTTTAGCTAGCCCAAAATCGGAGATTTTTGGGATGAACTTATCATCAAGAAGCATATTGTGAGGCTTGATGTCGAAATGTAAGATCTGAATGTTACAACCTCGATGCAAATACTCAATCCCTCGGGCCACTCCAACTGCAATCTCATACTTTTTCTCCCAACTATGGAATTCAAATTTTCTCGACTAAAGATGTATTTTTCAAGGGAGCCGTGGGACATAAAATCGAATATAAGTGCACGTTTGATCACATTAACATGATGGATCCTTCCAATGG
Source organism: Scutellaria baicalensis (assembly GCA_005771605.1). NCBI lineage: Eukaryota > Viridiplantae > Streptophyta > Magnoliopsida > Lamiales > Lamiaceae > Scutellaria > Scutellaria baicalensis. Next base: position 75,109,419 of record CM016721.1, on the reverse strand, counting down.
TTGCAATTCCATTCATGAAGTCTTCGCCATTCCCCCCAGGCTTTCCAAGTAGTTTTACAGCCACATAATGGGCCACTTCGAAGCTTTCCTTTGTAAAAGGAACCGTAACCTCCTTGGCCTAGTTTATCTCGAAAATCTCTTGTCATCCTCTTTATGTCAGAATAGAAGTACCTGATCGGCATGAGTTTGTTGTCACTTTGTAGAAAGTCTTCTATTGCATCGTACCTCGACAAAAAGCTTCTCTTAAACCTGTAGATCAAAATCCACATCACGCAAGGAATTACAACTAGTAACCTTAATGGAAAAAAAGATCCCTGCCAAAAAATAGAGAAAATTAAGGAAACTGTTTTAAACAATATTGTCAAATATATCCTTGTTAAAAATTATTATTTAAGGATATAATAGTAATTTAGAATTTTCATATTTAAATAAATTTATATTGGAATTCTTATCCAAATATATATAATTATATTATAAGTAAAACTCTTATTTAATACACAAAAACTCATGTGAGACGGTTTCACGGATAGTTTCCGTGAGACGGATCCTTATTACCCATGAATTGAACCCATAACCACAAATTTTCATATGAATTGCTAAGTGTGGGTTATGGGTTGACCCGTCTCACGCAAAAAGATCCGTGAGACGGTCTCACACAAGACTTACTCTATTTAATATAGATCATAGATACTTACCAAAGATATTATTTTGATGTCTTAATAGTAATTTAATATTTTTTATTTAAATAATATTATATTAGAATTTTATATTTACTTTATAATTTAATAAAATTATTATTTATATTAGAATGGGAACAAAATTACAATTCATACTTTTAATTAGATTATGTCATGATTTAGTTTATACATTTGCAATAAAATAAGGCAACTAAGTTTTTGTACATAAATTATATAATAATTTAGTTACGTCTCCTATTTTTTTATGACTTATTTAATTTTTTTGTTTGTTTTCTTATAAAAGGAAAAGCATTTACTTTTCAATTTGGAAGGATTAATTAAATAATTTCATATTATAATTATAATCCTAATTCCTATAGAATTATAATAATTCTAGCTTATACATGTATATAATATGTTTATTGCATCATTATATAATAATTTAGTTACGTACGTTTCTCCTATTTTTCATGAGTTCTTTCATTTTTCTTTCTTTATTTTTTTTATAAAAGAAAAAGTATTTACTTTTCAATTTTAAAGGATTAATTTAATAATTTCATATTATAATTATAATCCTAATTCCTATAAATTATAATAATTCTAGCTTATACATGTTTATAATATGTTTATTTGCATTATATGAGTTTTTTTTTTTTTTTTTTTTTTCAAATCCACCCTCCTCACCAAATTATATTAGTAGGGATGGCAAAATTGACCCGACCCGCGGGTACCCGACCTGACCCCCGGTGTTTGGGGTGGGTCTGGGTACCCATAGCGCCCCGACCCCGCCCTGCCCCGACCCGCCCCGCCTAATACTAATATTAATAATATATATATTGTGATAATTAAGTTTATATATATATATATATTAATCTCAATTAATGTATATATTATAATAATTAAGTATATATGTGTATATATATAAAAGTAATTAAGATCATATTTTAATTAATTAAGTAAAGACTAAAATGGTAACATTACATGTAAAATAATGTTTTTAATTTGTTTTTGAGTGTGTAAAATAATAAAAGTAAATACCACTTCAAATTATTTAATCAAATAATTATTCAAATTATTTAGTTAATGATTTAATTAGGTGTTTTTCAAATTATTCATGTTAAAATTGCAATTTGTAATTTATTTATTTTTAATTGTTTTTATAAAAACGGGGCGGGGCAGGGCACGGGGCAACAATTTCCGACCCATGACGAGTCGCGGGGCGGGGTGGGGCAGCGGGTAGTAGGCACGGGGCGGGCCTGGGTAGTTAACTACCCGCCCCAACCTGCCCCATTGCCATCCCTATATATTACGCTCCATTTGAATGCAAAAATATGAGTAGAAATGTGGAATTCTTTGCAGTAAATCCAACAATTGTGTTTGGATAGATGCAGATTTAAAATCTATTTCTTTCATTTAGAATTATTTTTTGATTCAAATGGGTAGATTTCCAAATGATCACCACAATTTGAATGGATTTGAAATCAGTCTTAGTCTATTTATCAATTATTTATTGTTATTTTAGCAGTATGGACTTTTCAAAATTCATCTTCATCAAATCATATTAGTTTTATGCATAAATGTTTGATTGTTCTTTCTTGATTGTTTTTCACCAAATTATTTTAGTTTATTCGTAAATCATAAAATAGACTTAATGTGTTAGAAGTATATAGACAAAGGAGAAACATGGGCAATGAAAAAAAAAAATTCAACTTAAATACTATTCAAAGATATGAATATATTGATAAAAGAAATAAAAAGCTAACATCCCAAAGAAATGATGACATATAGATTTAATGTTCGATTTAATTGTTTTGCAACATTAGACCTAGAGCCACCTATGGCTAGTTGTGATAATCAAAAAAATAAACTTTGCAACTATTTGACAATCCAAATGAAATATTAAATGTGTTTACATTATCACAAAAACTCCGTGAGACGGTTTCACATAAGACCTACTCTTACATTATTTGAGTTATAAAAGACGATTGAATTTAAAAAAAAAAAATCATTTAGACAATTATTGGTCATACTCTTTTTGATGAGTGACATACATGAATGTAGTACTATAAATGTTGTAGCTCATTACTATATCCACTTCAATATCCTAGGGACGAAATAGGTTGACATCAAAATATCAATAAAACCACATGAATCCAATTGAACTAGAATAAGAACAAGGTATATCTTCATATTACATGAGTTTTCGTACATTTGATTATTTTCATCTCATTCTTAAGTACAAACATACAAAGCTTACTTAAACTTAATAATTTTTTTTATAAAAATATTCTATTTGATTTCAGTTGAAATTCCAAGTATTACTTGATAACTTGAGAATACCAAGTTAAATATTCTTTTACAGAAGACATGATTTCTCAAGAAACAATGCATGTATGAATGTTTAATGCATGTATTTATTTAAACACAACTCCTAAAAATTTTAAGAACTAATTGTGTTGTTTAAATTTGTCAGTTGTAAAAAAAAAAAGTGAAAAAAAAAGTTTTACGTAGAGAATATTATTGCTACGAACTTATTAATTATCTCAATTTACTCATGAATCATGTAAAATATGACCAACATCTTTTTAATATTTACTGATAATGAATGATGGATAATGTACTACTTGGACGTATAAATCCAGTGGAATGGGACATGTTATATCAGGTTACTCATGAATCATATAAAATATGACCAATATCTTTGGAATATTTTTAATGATGAATGGTAGATAATGTACTACTTACAAAGAAACTGTTAATCAGAAATGATGTTTTGTTGGAAGTTGATAAAAGTATTACAAAATGTTTGAAAGACGTTGTCCTTTTCAAATTTGGTCACACGAATTACGAAGACTTTTGCAATGATTTTAGTGTACCGTGTACCAACATATGTCAATGTTTTATGTTTTATGGAATACATTCTTTGAAATATCGTTTGAAGATCTCAAAAGAGAACTTGAAACCTTACAAGTTTCGAGAACTTTGAAAATCATGATTTTTTTACTAAAACTAAATGAGAAAAAACATAAGCTCATTTGATCTTGCAAATATCCCTGCTTATATATCACTTAGATCATAGATAATGATTTATCCTAAAAAGATAGATTTAGAAATGAGAATAGAGATACCAAAACAAAATCAAGTAGTTGTACATAACCTGAATATCGAACAACATATAACTTTTTCAATGATCATATATTGCATAAATGAAGAAAATTGAGGAGTTTTCATCATAGATAAGTCGGAGAAACATATGTGGATAATGATAAGGGTAGATGAAACTATCATTATTCAAACATAAAAAAGGAGTAAATGTTTGAAAGGAAAATATAGATCATATATGATGAGTAATTAAATTACTTATTCTATAAAAATTAATGAGAAAATAAAATATATTTAATCCCAAACCGGAAGAAAAAGAGTAAAGTAAGGGGCACATCAAAAAAGAAACACAAATGTTCTTGTGTACCAGGTGCACAGATCTCGATTGGTGCAACTGGGGCGACTCGACCCGAATTTGCGAACTTGGGTCACCTGGGTTTTTTTTTTTTCGCTTCAGCCTGTTACCTTTATGTTGTAAGGATGTGACCTTTATATATAAATGTTATAACCTTTATGTTCAATAACTTAGGAAAAAATGAAAATTTTCAGGTTTTTTTCGTTTCAAATTGAGACCTTATGATGTATTGTTGTGACCTTTATGTACAATTCTTGTGACCTTTATGTACAAATATTATGACCTTAAGAGTGTGAAATTCTTCATTTTTTTCTAAGTTAGAGTATATAAATGTCATTACATTTATACATAAATGTCACACTTATATAACATAAAAGGTCACACTCATACAACATAAAGATAACGGTCTGAAGCGAAAAAAAAATTCAAAAAAAAAATGCTCGGATCTGGGTCGACCCGGACCCGACCCGAATTGTATGTGCAGCAGTTGCACAGGAGACTAACTAAAAAAGAAAAGATATAATTATGAGTCAATACACAAAAAGCACAATCAACTAGAAATTTTATCTGTTTGTTTTAGAATTTTGAAACTTACTATTGTTAAAATAATTCTTTTATTTCTTTTTCTAAATTTTTATTTCTTGGGAATAGAAGAACTCAATATTATTAATCTAATGTGATGATATTTTTTTCCACGTTTTAATTAATAGGGAAAATGAAGAATACATTCACATTACTAGAAAAGAAGAGTAGAATAAACTTAAATTTTTTATTATGCAATCTATAAAGAATTAAATAAAAGTAAGAGTATAAATTACACAAAAGAAAATCAAGGAAGAAAAGATATAACTAGAAGTAATTTTATTTTATAATGAATTGTTTCATAATTTCGATTTTTTTTATTATTCTTTTTCCTAATTTTTTTTTGTTAGGAGAATTGAAAACCCTTAATTTTTATTCTAATGCATCAACGTTTGTTCATTTTTCAAAAAAGAAGAACAATAAAAAAAATCATCTTTCACGTGCGACGCATGTGCTCTATACTAGTACTTATATATATGAAATATTTGCAGTATTAAATTAAGAGCACACCAATTATAAGTTGTAGATGCGCGACAGGCCCTGCAAGTACACATCATACTCGATAAGTAAAGAGGAATAGTTGCTGAAACTCAAGAGTAAATATCTCATCTATTGTTTTCTGCTGTTTTGTACAGATAAACAAGTGCTTATTTCGATTTGGTTACCCAAGAAAACTCTTATTTCAATGTTGTTATCTGATGTTTGAAATTATGTAAAGTTTGATATCTCCCATGAACTTTACATCCAAATCTAACAGAAGTATCAAACCTGAGTATTTTTTCAAAAGTTGAGTATCAATATTGAGTACATTCAGTGCATTTTCATCAGATTTGGATGGAAAGTTGATGGCAGGTATTAAACTTGAACAATTTCAAATATCGAACATCAACGGTGAAAATTGAAAATTTTCTACAAGAACCCATGGAAATAGTACAAGGGGTGTAAAAACTCTTACAATATGTGTTGAGGGAGGAATCATGCTTCTCAACAAGAAAAAAGGAAGATGCACAAATGAATGCAATGATGATCATTGCTGGGAGGCCTACCCCTGCAAAGAATACAACTGAAATATCGTCCACTAAATTAGAATCACTCACATAAACTTGTAGCAATCTTTCTAAGAAAAACTTTAGTTGCAGCAAAACATAAATTACATAAGGGCATACTTAGGATGAGCAAAACAAACAGGACAATCCCTGCAGATGGACCTGATAAGTAATGTAAAATGTATGTTGAGTATTTCATTAGAGTAATAATTAATCTCCACTCGTTTTCACCGTTCTTGATTCGTAAAACAAAAATCAGATTAACAAAACAATGTCGTACCATCAGGTCCGACTCCATCGCTAGAGTATTTGATTTGATCTGTATTTCCAATATACAGAGCATTAGTATGCAAGAAGTTAAAAGGAATGTGAGATTATTATAATGAAGTTATACTAAATCCAATGTATATTTTCCAGATATGTTGATGAATAATGAGTACTTTTAATCGGGATTCATTGATGAACTAAATGAGAAAGTGTACAAGGGAGGCCATAGCTTCTGCAAGTTGCTAAATCTCCTTCGTTACGAGGACACTCCACTCCACTCCATAGCTGCATTTCTTACAGTAAAACAACATCCAATGGAGTTCAAATCCATAGAGCAGAGATTGATGGATTTCAGAAAGCGAAACATTGTTGGAATCCTTAAATCTCCAAGATGTCAGCACTAACACATATCTTCTCCTACATCTGAGGCATCCATGTGGCCGACCTTTACATAAGTATATCGTCCACCCTTGGACATACAATCTTTAGCTTCCGTTAAGAAGGAAGAGTTCTTCGTCGGATACGAGCAGCTGATTAAGTGAATAGGCCAAAATGAGAAATTGAACCTCTGCACACCATAAGGATAATCAACATACGTAGAATACTTCGGAAAAGAGCAGGTGTTGGTGTTTATGGAAGCGATTGAATAATATAATATTGAATAATTATTTAATAACGTGCGTAAAAAAAGTTGTATGTGGAAACGTTAGCAATGGAAGTATCATGCAATGATTTTAAAATAGGAAAAAATGCAACATAAATATCACAATAGTATTTATTATTATTATTATTATTATTGTTATTATTATTATTATATGTTGATTTATAACCATTATTATTATATGTTGATTTATAACCATATTTTAATAAAATTATTGATTTTAGATGTTATTTTCCAAAGTGTAACACTGACTATGAAAATTTTATGCTGTTATTATTATAACTATTGTTCTTATTCTTTTATTGGTTAAACCCCTTTATAAAAATCTTATAAAATTTTGTGTTGAATCATTAAAAAGATTATAATTAAGGGGTGATTCTGTAGTACACCAGGTATATTAATACACCAGACTCCCCTCCATTTCCAGCCATTAGGTCCAAGAACATTGTTAACTTTGACCATCATAATCTCAGATCTGATGGCAGAAAATAAGTGAAGAGTTTGATGTATTAATACATCTGGTGTACTATAAAATGACCCATAATTAAGGTGGTAGGTGGAATCATTAAAAAGAACAAGGATATTTAAAATACTTTGAAAAAAATTGGATAAAATTCCTTCTTTTTTTTTTTTTTTTAATGAAATTGCCAAACTTTTATATGTGAATTTTGTTGTGGGGTTAATGCATCTTACTTAAAGTGATTCGTGACAGTTTGAAACGATTTCATATAAAACTTATATCTTATTTGAACGGGTTGTGTGAAAAAAGTCGGTTGTGGGTTTTAAGGTCTAATCAGACATCAATCTGCTTCCTTTAGTTTTCCACGTCGTATTTACTATCTTTGTTGTCATAGAAGTGCCAATAACTCTTTGAAAGTAACGAACAGGACAAGGCTCCAATCCATATCTGTTGAAGTCCTCTGTCTCATTATGTCCTCATTTTCAAAAGATTTCCATGTCTGAGAATTTGGTGCAAGATGTCAAGAAATTATGACAACTGGGAGAGATTGGTTGCTGCAGTGCTGCGGAGAGAGCAGGACTGGAAAACCTGCCATCAACAATCATAACTATTAATGTTTCCAAGTTTATAAAAACGAATGTGAATCAATGCGTTTCCTGATCATAATTCCAGGGGGAAAAGGTGAAAAAGTATCGATTCACTTAGATTGGGACGGGCGCATCAGGGTTGCAATAGGTGCAGCAAAGGGTCTTCTTCATATCCACAAACAAAGTGGGAATTTCGTGCATGGAAACGTAAAGTCTTCAAATATATTTGTTAATTCAGAGACAGGGTACTACGGTAGTATGGATGTGAAGCCTGATATAAAAATATCAGTTAGACATCGAATGTATAATGCCCCAGAGGCCTATAAGTTCTCCAGACTGGTGACGTTTACAACTTTGGAGTGGTGCTGATTGAACTCATCACTGAAAAGTCACCTTAATTTACATTATAAATACAATGCAAGCATTAGAACTTTTGGTGATTGGGCTCGTCACTATGCTCGCGATGGATGGACAACAATGGTGTTCGATAGAGAGCTTCTCAAGTATTCTTTGGCGAAGCAAGCGATGAGTGATATGTTAGGAGTAGCATTGTCTTGTCTGAAAAAGAAAGCAGAAGAGAGACCAGATATGAAACTTCTTGTAGAATTAATGCTGCAACTTATTCCGACCTCTTTGGAGGAAATAGAAGACATATAAAATCTAGTCTTTTACAGTGCCTTCGACTTCATTGGGCAGCAACAAAACAAACACAAATTTAAACATTGAGTTTGTTAAAAGACTTATCTTCTATAATCAAATGAAGAAAAATTAGATAATACAAATAAGGTATAAGATTATCCTTAATTTTTAAATGGTAGATTTGAAATAAATGAATTTCTAAATCATTTAAATTAGAATGCATGTAAAACTAGTTCACAATAGTCGAAATAGATTTCAAATTAATCAAAACACTACCAATAAATTCACTATTATAAAATTAATTTGAATTTCCCTTCAAATATCTCCATCAAAATAGAACTTTATAAATTTTAACACTGACCTGGAAAGGTAAGTCAACAATAATTATATAATAGTAGAATAAACTATTAAGTTTCGAACACATTGAAATGGTTGAGTGTGTCACCACCTTCTCAATTTTGTCTGATATTTTAATGCACAAAGTCAATAAATCATTCCTTGTCGGTAATATACAAATACGCCTACGTGTGGTGTTTGATGAAAAAACCCAGTCAACGCCTATGTGTTGATCTGAATACAACATGAAAATAGCTAAGAAATTTCAGTGAGAAGCCAAAGTTTACATGGCAAAGATTAGCATTTGCGACCAAACATGAGTTTCCACTTACTCGACAAATCAATTCTTGTAAGAAGTTGAAGATGTCTGCGATCTACGATAACTGGGAGAGGTTGGTGGCAGCAGTGCTGAAGAGACAGCAATATTTGGAACTGTGTCGTCAACCCTCAAGAACTCCCAGCATCTGCTCTGAATCATCGGATTATAGTTCGACTAGTTTCTGGTCGAAAGATGACGTGACAGTAGAGACGAAAGATGAATCTGTTGCCAAACCATTTGCCAAGCTTGTTTTTCTTGGGGGCTCAGCGCCTCGTTATCGCCTAACAGATGTGTTGAAGCTAGTAAAAGAAGTAGGAAAGGGAAGATTTGGGACGTCGATTCTGTGTGAGTTATTGCAGGATGTCCGAGTTTCAGACCAGGAGTTTTCACCTGTAGGAACTCAAATGGTAATGAAGTTGGTGAAAGAAGTCAATGTAAGAGCAGATAAATATATTGAGCAGATGATGATGTTCACAAGTTGTAGGCATGATAACGTGGGAGCACCAAAGGCATACTACTTTTCCAATAAGGCCATTAATGGAAAGCTCATCTTGTATGATTACTACAGCCGGGGAAGCGTTTTCGACATGCTTCATCAAGGTACCATCAACAATTTTCTTTCATGAATTTTAGAGTTTTCGAGAATTTTCTACCAATATACCCACTTTGATTATGATACAGAAAACAAGTTTTCTATTTAAATTAAAGTTCAAATGATGTAAATTTCCATTGGATAATGAAATGATCCATATGCTATTCACAGTCTATTACTCATCTTTCCATGTCAGATAAAAAGAGTCTCGTCACATGGGAAAGTCGTGTTAAAATTGCAATTGGAGCAGCACGTGGCATTGCTCATATTCACGCACAATGTGGAGGGAAGATGGCACATGGAAACATAAAATCTTCCAACATTTTCCTCAACTCTAACCAGTATGGATGTGTGTCGGACTTCAGCTTGGCAGGCATCATGAAGCCGCCACCATTGCCTAAGGGTGTACGGTACCATGCATCAAAACATATCATGAGTACTGTATCCCAGAAAAGGGATGTTTACGGCTTTGGAAACTTGTTGCTTGAGCTTCTTACTGGCAAATCATCTTTGGAGGCACAAGGTTTCGACGAAGATATGGAACTAGTCACGTGGGTTCGTTCCATAAAGTTTGATGAATGGACTTCCAAGCTATTCGATCAAAGGCTTAAAAGACAAATTGTAAACAAGAATGATCTGGTAGAAATGGTGAAAACAGAGATTCCAGGCATCGAGTTTTCAGTGGATGATGCAGAATCATTAAGAGCGATTCTTCTCTCCCGTTTTCACTCAATGGCTATGGTTCCAGTGCTCTACTTCCCGGCTCAGGACTTGGTGGAGATGGTCGAGACATTGCACGTTGCACTCAGGTGTTTGCCTCTGTCAGAAAAGGACATACCAAAGATGTCGGACATTGTGTTGATGTTAGAGAATGTAGCTAGCTACTAAAAGGGCTGATAATTAAGCCACAACTTTTTCGATTGGGAAGATGATAAGTGTTGAACACTGTTAAGCTTTTGAGCTCAAATAACTCAATATGGGCACTAACTAAATGACAAAATCGGAGGGAAAAAGAAAACAAAAAAAGAAGGGAATTGGGCGAAGATTCATGTGAAGGGAACTCAAGAAATTGTTGATTATTAATCAGAAAAGTAGGCCCTTTTGTTGTTGCTTAATATCAACGCGTTATGGGGAGTAGGGTTGTAAACGAATCGAATCGAATACCATGATATTCTATTCGTATTCGTTTAACTATTCGAATATCTGTATTCGTATTCGTTTATTATTCGAATAACAAATGCAATTCTTATTTGATTCGTTTAACATATTCGAATATATTCAAGAATATTCGAATATTCGTATTCGAAAGTTTTAAACTTAAAATTTCAAAAAAAAAAAAATCAAATATATATTTAGAATAAATTAATTAATATGCAATAGTTATATCAAATAATTTGTGCAGCCCAACAGTGTGAACTTCAAGCAAAGATTTCAAAGGTCCCAGGTTCGAATTTGAAGATTAGTATTTTCATTATATATAATATAATAAAAAAATTATATATACCTATAATTATTCGAATATATTCATTCACAAATAATCAAATATGAATATAATCATGGTCATATTTGAATCAAAAAAGTTCGATTTTTTTACAATCCTAACAGGCAATGGAACACGACAAGGTTAACTAAATAAAAGTAGGAAGTGATATATTGACTTGGTCAACGCTCGAACTATGTAATTCTCAGCAAATGTCTTGAGATGATTTCTACAAGTTGAATCATCCAGTTTTGAACTTGTGTACACAAGGCGTGTGTTAATATTATGCTAGCTAGTGTTTCTGATACCAGCCACAGTTTGGAATGGAAGAGGCTGTGCAGTTTTTAGAAACAATCTATTGTTTGGATTATCGAAATCAAAAGACAAATCGGAAAACGAATAATTGAACCGAAATCAGAAGAGATATGAGGATCGGAAGCTGGTTGTTACTGATTGTTCATGGCAGATTTCCCAGTCATGCTCTCTACGTAGCACAGCACCAACTAACCTTTCCCAGTTGTCATAGTTTCTAGACATCTTTCATCAAATCCTCAAACATCGAAATTTGAAGAAAAAGATTGATGCAGATGGGAAAATGTAGAGAGAGAATTTAGCAAATGGTCAACGCGTTAATGGCGATGGATAACAACAAAAATAGTCAACTGATAATACTAGAAATCAAATTATAAAGGGAAGGCACATGTAACATGCCAATATGCCATTATATTTTGTATATTAACGTTATTTGAAATGAGAATCTGCTACATTGAGAATAATCTTTTCTCTTTTCCTTTTTTTTTTTTTTTTTTTTTTTACAATTGATACATCACCAGGGATGACAGTGGGGCGGTGAATCCTCGTACATAGTTGGGATCTGCCTTGAATGGAGGGAGTCCCCGAAATATATCCATGGGATGGGGACATGATCGATTTTCTCCCCAACTAGTGGCGGGGTGCGAATGAGGATCATATTACTTGTCTGGCGGGGATCCCCACCCTGTTCTCCCAAAGCCCCGTGTATTTTATCTATTATCTATTATTTAATTTTTATAAAAATATGAATATTTCTTACAGAATATGGATTGTCCAATATATCCTTATTAAAAATTATATTTAAAGTTATAATAATAATTTAGGATTTAAAATCATATAGATTTCTATTATGAGTAGGACTATAATTTAATATATATCTATCTTTATACAAGATTATTATTTAAGATCTTAACACTAAATTAATATTATTGATTTAAAAAATTCATTCTCCACATGCGATGTACGCGTATGCTCAATACTAGTGTATGTGTGTGTATATATATTTGTTAAATAATATAATTAAATTACTAAAAAAAACATATTATCATTTTATATACAAATCACAAATATGAAACATTTTTTCCAATTATCTTTTAAGTGTATTGAAGTATTGAAAATATTAACGAAAATGTACTAGAATTGTTTATTTTTGCATTTTTTAAGATAGTATGATTAAATAATATTTTATGTTTTATACCAATTGAGTCATTTTTTATAATTTTGTTGATATTTTAGTTATATGTAATTTTGTTGATATTTTAGTTATATGTAATTTTGTGAGTTATTTTTATGTTAACTAGAATAAAAGAAAGAGACTGTTGAAACGATAACTGGAGTGCTTTCATTCATTAATTTACTGTAATTTGTTTTATTTTCTAGTTTGCATTGTTGATTTAGTAGTAATCTATCTGTATCTATAATAATCAAGAGGGATACATGTTGTGCTCTGATTAATTCCCATTCAAAATTTTAATTTTAATTATTATGTCAATTAATTCACCTCATAATTATAATTTATTATAATTAGACATTTGATGACATACTGATAATTAAAAACCAAAAAATGATGATTGCAAAAAAATTGTAACTTAAACTTTAGACAAAATATTTAATTCAATTTAAAAAATAAATTGTATTAAATGATAATTGAAATATTTTGCATAATTAAATTTAATTTATATACTAATTAAGTTAAGAATCAATGATAAATAATAAAAATGAATATAAATACAAATATAATTTTCAACCTTTTTACGTATGTTTAAAATATCCGTGTTTTGTATTTCTGAATTCAAATTTAATATAAATAGTTCAAATTAAGTCTGAACTCACCTCTTCATGTTTGTACCATTGAATTGAACATAAGAAGTGTAATAAAATTTATCACTCTTCATGGACCAACCCCTAGTCACTTAATAAAGTTGGAAAATATTTATTAATTTTATTGCATCACAACATCTCGATCAATGTGACAATGTGTTACTACACATTAAAAGTGATATAATGAAATCAGCCTTCACATTACTTTGTTTTAGGTATGTTGAGAAGTTCACATCGACTAGTTGGATCTTAAGATATTGACTGGTTTATCGCATTGGTATTTTGTTCTCGTGTTCAGAGTTTAAGATTCAAAATACTTATTAATTAATTTCACTTTGTCTGCAGAACTTTGAATTGTCCAAGAAATGCAAGTGTGGAATGTGAGAAAGTGCACTGATAAGTGTAGAATAATTTAGCAGACATTCAAGTATTCTTTCAAATGATTTTGATTACGTTTCATAGGTGGTTTCTATGTTTTTCGTGTATAAGTTGCATTTGATTTGTTTTGTACTTAGTTTCGTGATTTTAGTGGAGAACGATGACGAGGAATCACAAAAAAAAAACAAACAAAATATGACTTGGTAAACTGAAGGAAGCTTCAATGTAGTTTCTTTTAGCTTGTTTAAAAGTAAGTGGACTGACTTCACATTAAACTATCATCTTTTTACCCTTTTCTTCATAGAGTTGGTGCATAATGCTAAGCTCTTTTAAGTGTTAATGCATCTCTACGTTGACCTAATCATCTCTAAGTAATAGGATCCGTAACTTTGTTTCTTCAAATCTGATCATAGTTAATTAACAGAGTCTTGGATAAGTATACAAGTGAGTTAATTGATCACTGTTGTTTTCTCATTTTTCTTATGCTCATAGTTTGTGTAACTTTCAATATTAGATGAAGTATGATATATAACTCCATGTGTGTATGTGTAGGTTGAGTTAGCTAATCTTGAACATCTGCAATCTTGATTAGTTCTCAGACGAAGATGTCTAGGAACTACGACAACTGGGAGAGGCTGGTGGGGGCGGTGGTGAAGAGAGAGGAGATTTGGCAACTCTGTCATCAAGAATCAAGAAGCCCGAGTGTGCGTTCTGAATCATCGGATTTGAGTTCACGTTCGCGGATGAAGGCTGTTAGAGGAGATCAAAGTGTAAGAAGAATAATTTTACCAACATATATATGTGTTGGTCATGAGCTAATAGATGATATAAATCTATCTGATACAGCATCCATAATCAATATCTAGTGCAACCTTTTAACTGATTGCATTTAATTAATTTACAGCCTGATGGTTTTCCAAAATTTGGTGAATGGAACGAGAATGATCCGCAATCGGGTGAAGGTTTCAGTCATATATTTAACAAAGTGCGGGAGCAGAGGAGCATATCATTGTGGGATGGAAAGGAGCAAGTAGCGATGAAGAACTCGAACTATCCTCATGAGAAAAGGCAAGTGTGGAGTAGAATTTTTGGATTGAGAAGATGATAAGTGACAGATATGTAGTAATTCTGGATTCTTGATTTCATGTAATCAATCAGTTAATGTAACTCTGAACACTCTATTCCTCAAAAGCTTTTGATTTCCATCGTCTTAAACCTATTTTGGATTTCATTAATCTCAAGGGGTCAGAGATGTTTGTATTTTATGATCATAACTTTCTTCTAAGACTTGAAGTGTGACTTGGTTTAAACTTTAAACAGCTTAATTGTTATCTATGAGTCAAAGTTCAACCAATATTGGACCCAAACTGCTGATTTCGGGTTATGTTACTTAAAAAATCGTATTTTGTTCTCCATCCATCATACATCTTTATGTCATAAGATAAGTGAAAGAAAAAAGGGAAATCAAACTAAAAATGTGTGCAAATTGCAAAATGAAAAAAAAAAAAAGTTATAAAATGGGTTTGGGCTCGAACAAAAAGATAAATACTAATCATGGGCATAATAGTGATACTTGATGTGGGTAATATAAGTAACCCAAACAATTTAGAAAATAAGCCCAAGTCAGCTGGAGGTTCAATAAGTAAAAGGCCCAAAGAGAAGAAGGTCCATAAGGCCATGAACTATAAGTAAGAAAAATCAAATCAGTGTCCAAACACAAATCAAAATATCACACTTGTACTCTAACAATACTGATGCCCTATCATGTAATCCGCTGTAAATTGTAATGGACTTCTCATAATGTCAAACAGGCTGCAACATAATTGAGAATTCAAATTTAAAATTAACAAAATTTAATTGAGTTGGACCGAGCTTGGTGGGCCAAATTAGCCCGACAGCATCAAACCCTCATGTGATTAGGAAACATTACGTCGGTCCCCCTATCACTTGCATTAAGAAATCGACACATGTACCCTTTTTTAAATTGAATCAAACTCCGTTAAATTTTTTCTTGAATTTCCCGTTATACACTTAAAATTAATTATAATTTGTTTAAAAAAACTTCTTATAAACATTAAAAAAAATCAAGGAGGGAGGGAGAGAGGAACACTTACACTAAATTTTAGGGGTTAGTTGTTTGTTGAGAAGTCTAATAAATTTTCCAAGTGAATTAAGTCTAACTTTGATCCCTTAAACGTAGGGGTGTGTGTTAGATTATATTTAAAAGTTGTATGCAGATTAGAAGTGGAGCATAACTTAAAAGATATGGAGATGGACGGAGAACATGGAGATGAGGATACGTGGTGGTGATCATGGAATTATGCAGCAAGATATATCATGGATATTCAGATCTCTATAAATAGGAGTTTGAAGGCAAGGCAAGGCAGGCAAGCAAGAAGAAATATACTAGTTAGTTATATAGCAGTTTTACATTTGTTGAGACATTTTGACAACATTCCTATCTACTTTTTTTAGTAAAGTCTTAGATAGGTTTGTTTGTCGCCTCAACTGTATTTTCGTGTCAATAGAATTTCATTGCGTGTCGTTTCAAAGAGAGTCTTTAATGATCTCTTTGTGCTTTTTGTAATTACTTTTTACAAGTAATAAATTTCGCACTGCTGCCTCGCCATGAGTATTTTACTCCTGGTTAAACCCTCTGTCCGTTTGTTCCCTGTTTCTTTTGTTCGTTTTTTTTTTCACTGTTTTTATTCTGCTGCGTTGTGACATTTGGCACAACATTATGCACTCTGAGTTGCTGCTCAATTTTTTCAAGTCGTGTAGGAAGACTTTGACACTAGAAGTTGCTTTACACATTGAATGAATTGTGACACCACAATACATAATTGGAAATTTTCTAAATTGGAATGAATGCCCTTTGATTGTAGAAGATTAATGATGAAGATGACTACAAAACTCTCTTCTTCATCTCTCATCATTTTCCTCCTATTTTTCCTTCAAACATGTCAATGTGATCCAAATCATGATAAGTCATGTAGCTCCTCTGCTTGTGGTGCTATTCGCAATATTAGTTTCCCTTTCCAACTCAAAGATGATCCCGAACACTGTGGTATTCCCCTGTATGAATTAGCATGCCTAAACAACGTCACCACAATTTTTCTCAAAAACCAGAAATTCCATGTCAAAGCTATCAATTACCAGAATTTTACCATCAGGCTCTCTCATGTTTCCAACAACAATCACAGCCTATCTCTTCCTACCTATTCTTTATATGCCTACAACTTCAGTTATGACGATACTTATCACACCAAACATCCTTATTATCATGATGATGCAGTTTATTATGACAAGTATTCTTACAATTATGAAGTAGCTTGGCCCATTAATTTTATGAGCTGCCCGCATTCGTTGAACAATTCTTCACTCCTTACTGAGATCAGTGAGAGAGACGCTTTCTTGAATGCCAGCAGAAGGCATAGTTATATAAAGGTTGGGCACATGAATGCCTCAGATGTAAGAGAAGATATGTGTGTTGTAGACAAGATATTGCTGACATCTTGGAAATTTAAGGATTCCAACAATGTTTCGCTTTCAGAAATCCATCAATCTCTCTTGTATGGATTTGAACTCTCCTGGTTCTGGTATCCCTGTGCCCAGTGCAAATCAAGAACTTATTGTGATGTTCTTGAAGACCATACAGCCACTTGCTCTGGAGAGGAGCTATCGGCAGCATATATCCTGATCTTAGTGCTGGCCGTAGGTATCCACATAATTCATGTTGCACTAAATACTTCACTTCTAACAATATTAGCTTTAGGGTCAATGCAAAAACATCTCATTCTTCTTGCATGCTTTTATACTTCAGTTATGTCTGATAATTATATATCTGCAAGAAAAGCATGGAGTGAATTCTAATATTGTGTACAACATTCCAGTTGTTGTATTAGGAGGGATAAGCATACCTGCAAAGATCATCTTTGGACTCACCACTTTATGTGTATATATCTACTTCTTTAATGACTGGGACTGGCATTTCGGCCTAGATTCATGTAAGAATTCTCACACTCCTCTGTCTCAATTTCTGTGTATAAAGCAAGAAACAAAGAAAACTAGTGACACGTTAAGTAGGTTATTTCAGAATGTTTGTAATATAAGCCTCTTTACTTAAACTTTTTGTGGTGTAGATGCAGTGGATCCCCTCGTCATTCTGGGTTATATAGGTTTGCTCTCTTCATTCGTGCTGCACTAAATATTTCAAGTAGTTATCTTTTTATGAATAATTTCTAAGGAGAGACTGATAATTTTAAGAAACAAATTGAACCATCATTCCTTTGAATTTTTTTTCCTTATATGTATATCCTGGTTTTGTTATTGTTTCTTCTGTTGCAGGGATCATGTGTGCACTAAGGTTAATAATTGTATTTCCTTGTGTGATGGGAATTTTGATATACAAGTTCCGAAGAAGGCATTTGTCGACATATAATGCAATCGAACGCTTCCTACAAAGTGACAACCAACTCATGCCCATCAGGTACTATTATTCCGACATAAAGAGGATGACTAGAGGTTTCCGAGAGAAATTAGGCCAAGGAGGTTACGGTTCCGTTTACAAAGGAAAGCTACGAAGTGGCCATGATGTGGCTGTAAAACTTCTTGGAATTAAGCCTGGGGGAAACGACCAAGACTTCATGAATGAAATCGCAACCATTGGAAGGATCCATCACTGTAATGTTGTCAAACTTGTTGGGTTCTGTGCACAAGGATCCAAGCGTGCACTTATCTTTGATTTCATGTCTAACGGTTCTCTTGAAAAGTACATCTTTAGTCGAGAAAAAATGAGTTCGTTGACATGGGAAAGGAAGTATGAGATTGCAGTTGGAGTGGCTCGAGGCATCCAGTATTTGCACCAAGGATGTGATATCCAAATCTTGCATTTCGACATCAAGCCTCACAATATACTTCTTGACGATAAATTCATCCCTAAAATCTCTGATTTCGGGCTTGCTAAATTTTGCTCAACAGATAAAAAAACAGTGAGTCTGACAGCTGCAAGAGGAACCATAGGGTATGTTGCTCCAGAACTCATAAACAGAGGCATTGGTGGAGTCTCTTACAAAGCCGACGTGTATAGCTTTGGGATGATGCTTATGGAGATGGTGGGCCTCAACAGAGACTCGAGAGGAAATGATGCAAGTTCTAGCCAATATTTCCCATGTTGGATATACGATTGCTTTGAACAAGGCAAGGACATTGAAATTGGAAAAACTGATGATGATGAGAATGATGGTACAAGAATGATTGTAAGGAAGATGACATTAGTGGCATTATGGTGCATACAGATGAGTCCCGATGTTCGGCCTTCAATGAATAAAGTGGTGGAGATGCTTGAAGCTGATGTCGAACGCCTGCAAATTCCTCAACGGTCCTCTCAACCAACCCAAGATGTAGTGAATGTGGATCAAAGCTGGACAACTACTTATTCAACTGATTCAACATCCTTGCTCTATCATCACGATACTACTCCCAGCGTCGAGATTACAATTGAAATGATCTGAGAAGCCCCCTACGTTGTTTATGTATTAATAGAGTACATGGATGCAATAATCTATAGTATTGTTTATGTATTAATAAAGTGAATTGTTTTCCTTTTCAGACAAGACAATGCCACTTCCAACATATCCTGCTTCACCAAAAAATAATTTAGAAGCTCTCTATCATTGTCTATTCATCACAAACACAATGAAGGCCCAATCACAACCTAACAACATATGCCATTACCTTTTCTAAATCTCCCTTCACCACAACCATACTACCTACATTAAATCTTACGCTATATGTTTTAGCTTTACAGCTTCTTCCTTAATTTTCTCACACCATCTCACAAATTGTGAAACAGTACAAATAGCAATAATATGGATTGTTTTTAGAAATTTGACAATATTACATATTATAAGATTGATATAATTAGTAACGAGTGAGGTGTGTATAGCTCTGGTCGAAGCAAATTTAGGGGTATGAGATATCATGTTGAAGCTTCCAGGAAAGGGTGTTATTTCTCCTCACTGCAAAATGGTATTGACATTTTAATAACAACAAAGTTGACCAAATAAAATATACTATTACTTTGGTAAACTGAAGGAAGCCTCACAGTAGTTTCATTTAGCTTTGTTTATACCCTTTTCTGCATAATCCTGACCTCTAGATTTTAAGTGTGAATACATATCTTAATTAAGTCGATCCAGAACTTCAATATGCTAAGTCCAACAACGCGTTGATAGTAACAAATGCAAAAGGGCCCATGCATTTTCTCACCTTTATCAATGTTATTCTGCAGATTTCCATGTCCGAAAATTTGATGAAAGATGTCCAGAAATTATGACAACTGGGAAAGATTAGTTGCTGCTGTGCTGCGAAGAGAGCAGGACTGGAGAACCTGCCATGAACAGTCAATCACCACGAGCTTCCGATCCTCAATTTCTTCTGATTTCAGCTACAGTGCTTCATTTTCAGATGCATATTTCAATTTTGAAAATCCGAGAGATGGATTGCTTTTAAGATCTTCCAGAGTCTTCCATTCCAAACTCTGGCTGGTATAAGAAAGAGTAAAGCAATTAGGCCCGAGAAGCTTGTACATCTTAAGGGTTCGCCTTTCGCTTTTGGCCTGCAAGAACTGTTAATGGCTCCTTCTTTTGCCCTTGGAGAGGATGTAGGTACCTTTACCAACACTTATGCCGTAAGCCTTATAGATGGTACAATGGTTGTGGTGAAGAGATTGAGACGAGGATATGCTAGATACAAGGTTTGGGAGCAAAGGTTCCTCACCATTGAGGCCATTGAGCATGAGAATGTTGTTGGGTTGAGGGGATATTTCTTCAACGAGGATGAATATTGCTTCGGGTTTTATGATTACACTCATCAAGGGAATCTACACACAATGTTACACGGTATGTTAGACCAACAAAATTTTCAAGTTTGTTTATGATGATAGTTAATGAAAATCACGTTTTCTGATCACATTTCCAGGTGGAAAAGGCAAAAAAGGATCAATGCATTTAGATTGGGACGGGCGAATCCGGATTGCAGTTGGTGCAGCAAAGGGCCTTCTTCATATCCACAAACAGAGTGGGAATTTCGTACATGGAAGCGTAAAGTCGTCAAATATATTTGTCAATGCAGAGGCAGAGTACTATGGCTGTATAGATGTAAAACCAGAGCTTGCAGTATCTTATTATAACAAAGAATGGTCATGCCATCCCCCTGAGGTTCATCTAACAGGGAAGTTCACTCAGGCGAGTGACGTGTACAGTTTTGGAGTCGTGCTGATTGAACTTCTGAGTGGAAGGTCTCCTTCGCATTTTCATGACAATAAAAAGCGAGGAACTTTTGCTGCTTGGGCGCTTCACAATGCTCGAGATGAATGGACAATGATGGTGTTTGATAGAGATCTTCTCAAGTATTCTTTGGTGAAGCAAGCGTTGAGTGACATGTTACAAGTAGCATTATGTTGTGTGAAAAAGAAAGCAGAAGAGAGACCTGATATGAAACATGTTGTAGAAATGTTGCAATTGATTCCTACCACATTTCCTGTTTATTCCAATTAGTTGATCTTAATACCATTTCCTTCATGCTGCAAGTACAAGTCCTTTATCTGGAAGTGATTGACGGACTCTTGGATAAGTTTGAAAGTGAGTTGAGTTAATGAACAAAGTCAATCAATCTTGAACTGCTGCAATCTATGACAAACAGAGAGGTTTGGTCAAAGTGCTGAAAATTTTTGGTGGGTTGGCAACTCGAGAAGCCTGGGATTCTGTTCTATATCGTTAGATTTGAGATCAAACAGTTTGGTGTGTTCACTTTCTACTGCTTCACTTCTACACTACTTTCTTTTGTGATTGATTGCATGACCTCCAATCTTTCCCTTCTTCCTTATATATCTTATATTTTAGGGCAAAGGGCTTTATGATCTTTTCCTCTTCACCTTTTGTGGAATGAGTCACATTTCTTGTTGGCCTTTACGGCGTTCTTGCATATTGTACCTGCTTCCTGCTCTTCTCTCAGTAACACTGGCACGACATCTGACGTGTCCTCCTTTGTCCCTTCGGTCTACTCCTTTCTTTGACCCTTCCCCTATTTTCCCTTTTACTTCTCCACTCTTACCCCCTACCCACATCAGTGTTCACGGCCACGGGTGAGGCGTGTTGAAGGAGATCAAAGTGTAAGAATATTATGCATTTTGTGAACGTTTAATTTTCTTCGTATTGCTTTGAGTGACAGTCTTTGATGAATGGAAAGCCACAAGAGATGAGCAACTCGTAGTACTACCATGATGAGAAAGAGTAAGTGGGGAATTTTTTTTCTAGTGAGAAGTATGTTATATGTAGTAATTCAGGAATCTTGAATCACAGGCAGCCACTTTGGTTATTTATTTAGTCTATCAATTGTAAAAGTGACCACTATATTCTTCAATAGGTATTTATTTTTCTCTAATTGCATATCAAGTTTCATGTTCTAACACATCTTTTGATTTCTAAAAACATTATTGGCCCAATTTATTAGTGGTACCTCTCCATGTCCTTCACCAAATTATGTGTTTATAAAAGTGTGGTCGCCAACAACTTGAAAGAAATCAGTTTTGATCCCTTCTCCCTTCTTGTATAGTTGAGTGGCTGGTCTTTCTGGATTTTGAGTTGAAAAGTTAGTGAGAGGATGTTATTCGATCTAATTTGATGTTTCATCTTATATTCATTATTTTTATTGTACTAGTATAACAACACGTACGCTGCACATGAGATATTATAATTACATAATTTATTATTAAATATTTATTTTTCTAAAACATTACGTACTTGTTTTTTATAATATAAGAAATTTCATTAATTAACATAATTTATTTAAAGTTCAATCAATTAAAAATTATCAATAAAATTATTTACTTACATTTTAGAAACATCTTATTTCTATTTTGTCATAATTAAAGGAAATTATTTCTATTTTATTTCTTAAGTAACTGATAATATTTACAATTTAAATCATACTTTTTGGTTAAATGAAATTTATATCTTGATAGTTCAACATAAAAAATGAGAATTTGAATTATTTTAAAAAATTAAAATTCTAAATCTTACTTTCTATTTCCAAATATGTATATGCTTCTTATTATTAATATGGTAATTCAAATGTTAATTCTAATAGTACAATACTTTAATCAAAATATTAAATTTATAGTATAACTTTTTTTTCATAAGCTTTTAATATATATGATTGAAAAGCTCTTTAAATATATATTAATATGAAACTAATTTTACTCTTAAATTTAAAATGTTATAGAAGAAAAATAATCAATTCATGTAAAAAAAATTCTAGAAGAGTTGTAAAAATAAATGACTCTAGGAAAATAAATAAAAATTAAATTACATTACTATTCTTAATAAAGAGTTTTATTCAATTAAGACTCTATTTCACATCAATTAAATTTAATCATGAGGATTAAATTTGGTATTACAAAAAATGGACAAAACATTCATACTTATATAATGTTATATATTATATTATATTATATTATATTATATTATATTATATTATATTATATTATATTATATTATATAGATATAGATATAAATGTCCAAAGTTGTAAATTAAGATAGAAGTTAATAGAAATTATAATTCGAATTGAAAGGAATAAAGATAAAAAGATCTAGCTTATTTCACATATAAGGGTACGTATGACAGAAAATTTAGTACACAAATTAACTTTGACCAAAAAACACCAAATGGCTCGATTTCTCTTGTTTATTTTCGAATTGAAAACATGATTTTGAGAATTTAAAGTATAATAAGAAATATTGTGAGTTCTATAAACTTTTCAATCTTACAGTCTATATCCTAATACTTTTAAAAGATAAAAATATCCTTCGAAATAAATATCTTAGGGAGAATTTTCCACCGTCGACAACATTTGGTTGCCTATTAGTATCATTCGCAAAGGTTTATGATGGTATTATAAAATTCCAAAGTTCAGGTACCTATAATACTTAATTTTAGTTTGATAGATTATTTAAACCAAAGTCTCTATGTCTTCCAAACAAATCTTCATGGTTATTTAATTTTATTTACTCTTGATTTTGGTAATTCAAACTTACTGATTCTTTATATAAGGATAATTATATTTTACCTCCAATTTTGATAGCTACGTCAGCAGTTCTGAAAATTTGACAAAAAAATGATTAAAATTGAAAAATTAAAACATAGAAGACCAAAATTGAAAAACGAATACTTAATTGTACAAAAAATGGAAATTGTCTTACATATAAAACCATATTGAAATTATCCCTAACTTCTAATAGTACACTACTTTAATAAAAATATTAAATTTATAGTATAACTTTTTTTTTCCATAAGCTTTTAATATATCATTGAAAAGCTCTTTAAATATATAATAATATGAAACTAATTTTAGTCTCAAATTTTGGATGTTATAGAAGAATAAATTTAGTTTGATAGATTATTTGAACCAAAGTCTAATCTCCATGGTTATTTAATTTTATTTCCTTTTAATTTTGGTAATTCAAACTTACTGATTATTATATAAAAGATAATTGGCAAAAACTTGTGTGCTTAGATCCGTGCCCCCGACCCGACCCGGCGCGTGGCTGCCTCCACGCGCGCCCCTAATTAAGCTGGTGTGCGTCCACACACACCTGATTACCTAGTTGATGATTCAGTGATGGGTATTACATGTATACCCTATAGCTTTTACACATATACCCTATAGGTATTACACTTATATTTCTTGAGATTTAATGATAGGTATTATGTGTTTACTCTATAGGTATTACATGTATACTGTATAGGTATTACAAACTTACTCAATTAAGGTATTGATTTTTTGTTCTATTTTTTGTTCTATAGGTATTACATGTATACTCTTAAGGTATTACATGTATGCTCTTAAGGTATTGCATGTATACTCTTAAGGTATCATGTGTTCATTCAATCAAGGTATGAATTATTTGTTTTTACTTTTGTGTAGGTATCACATGTTTACTCTATAGGTATCACATGTATACTCTATTGGTATTACAAACTAACTCAATAAAGGTATGAATTATTTGTTCGAATTTTTTTTCTATAGGTATCACATGTGTACTCTATAGGTATTACATATTTACTCTATAGGTATTATATTACTGTATGGTGAGTTTAATACTTCTAAACAATAAAACAGCGATTTTATCATATTCTTCCTCTTTTTTTTTTCTGCAAATTGCAGAATTCATATGAATTATTATCACATAAACATTGTGTAAAGAAACCCTAGAGCAAACCCATACAATTATCCTTTGCAAAATCAGAGGAGGAGGAGAGGAAGAAGAGGAGGAAGAAGAAGAGGGGGAAGAGGATCAGAGAAGAAGAAGAAGAAAAAGAAGAAGAAGAAGAAGAAGATCGGAGAAGAAGAAGAAGAAGAAGAAGAAGAAGAGGAGGAGGAGGAGGATCGGAGGAGAAGAAGAAGAAGAGGAGGAGGAGGAGGAGGAGGAGGATCGGAGGAGAAGAAGAAGAAGAAGAAGAGGAGGAGGAGGAGGAGGAGGAAGAAGAAAAAAAAGAAGAAGAAGAAGATCGGAGAAGAAGAAGAAGAAGAAGATCGGAGGAGGAGGAGGAGAAGAAGAAGAAGAAGAAGAAGAAGAAGAAGAAGGAAAAAATAGAGAAAAAAAAGAATATATATATATATATATATATAATTCGGGTCGGGTTGGGGTACGGATCGTACCCGGGGGCACCCAAGTCCTACTCAAGATAATTATATTTTGTCTTCAATTTTGGTATCTACGTCAGCAGTTTTGAAAATTTAGACAAAAAAATGACTAAAATTGAAAAATATGAAAACATAGAGGACCAAAATTGAAAATGAATACTTAATAAACCTAAGATAAAAATGGAAATCATCTTACATATAAAACCAAAATTGAAATTATCCCTAACTTCTAATAGTACAATACTTTAATAAAATATTAAAATTCATAGTATAACTTTTTTTTCATAAGCTTTTATACCGTTGAAAAGCTCTTTAAATATATATCAATATGAAACTAATTTTAGTCTCAAATTTAAAATGTTATAGAAGAAAAATAATCAATTCATGTAACAAAAATTCTAGAAGAGTTGTAAAAGTAAAGGATTCTAGAAAAATAAATAAACATTAAATTACATTATTATTTTTAATAAAGAGTTTTATTTAAATAGGACTCTATTTCACATCAATTAATCAATTCATGTAAAACAAATTCTAGAAGAGTTGTAAAAGTAAAGGATTTTAGAAAAATAAATAAACATTAAATTACATTACTATTTTTAATAAAGAGTTTTATTTAAATAAGACTCTATTTCACATCAATTAAATTTAATCATGAGGGTTAAATTTGACATTACAAAAAATGAACAAAACATTCATACTTATATAGTGTTATAGATATAGATATAGATATAGATATAGATATAGATATAGATATAGATATAGATAGATATAAATATAGATATAGATTTAGATATAGATATAGATATGATATCATTTTAAATGAAACTTTAAAATGGAATAGAGAATCTTGTCAAATCCACGCAGAAGCTACTGATCTTTCTCAATGGTCACATTCCGAGGATATTTTTTCATCAAGATTTAAAACCTAGCCAATAAAAGATGAATAAATAGTAAATTTTATTTTTCAAAAGAATCATATGTTAAAACACAAACATTCCGTAAAACCATTCTAACGTGACATCATTCGGCTTTCCCCTAACGGCTAACCGTGTACTAGCAGAAGCTTCCTTTATATTTCTTCCTAGTATTATATCATCATTTCACACTCTTTAAACGCGTTGATTCTTTTCATAAACTCTCTCTCTCTCTCTCTCTCTCTCTCTCTCTCTCATCAGCATCAGTCTTTGATTAAACATGTCTAGAAATTATGACAACTGGGAGAGGTTAGTGGCTGGTGTGCTGCGCAGAGAGCAAGACTGGAAAACCTGCCATGAACAATCAATAACCACCATCTCCTCCCAATCCTCATTTTCTTCTGATTTCGGTTCAAATTTTTCATTTTCCGATGATTTCGAAAGCCCAAAAGATGTTTTATGTTTGAAATCTGCGCAGCCTCTGGAATTCCAAATAGTGGCTAGCATCAGGAATAGTAGTGTAATGAGTAAAAAAAAGGGTGGGCAGCTAGTACTCTTTAAGGGCTCCCCTTTTGCATTTGGGCTGGAAGAGCTGTTAAAGGCTCCTTCCTTTGCTCTTGGAGAAAAGGTTCTGACATTTAGAAGCACATATGCGGTGAGGTTTAAGGAAGATGCCATGGTCGTGGTGAAGAGATGGGGACGAGGTAATGCCACGCGCCAGGTGTTGGAGCAAAGGTTGAAGACCATTCAGTCTATGGAACATGACAATGTTGTTAGTTTGAGAGGTTACTTCTTTGATAAGGATGACAGCTTCGGGTTCTACGACTACTTTCATCAGGGGAATCTACACACAATCTTACATGGTATTAGTTTTAACTTGTAAAGTTTCCAACTTTATCTATCTGTTTTCTGATGAATTAGTTTTCCAGGGAAAAAAGGAGAGCAAGGATCAGTTGGATTAGATTGGGAAGGGCGAATGAGGATTGCAATAGGTGCAGCCAAGGGTCTTCTTCATATCCACCAACAGAGTGGAAATATTTTTGTACATGGAAGCGTAAAGACTTCAAATATTTTCGTCAACTCAGAAGAGTATGGCTGTGTAGATATAAACCCGGAAATTGGAATATCTTATTTTTTTAAAGATCAGCTGTATCATCCCCCAGAGATCAAAACGACGAAGAAATTATCTCAGGCGAGTGATGTGTACTGCTTTGGAGTGGTGCTGCTTGAACTTCTAACCGGAAGGTCTCCTTTCCATTTTCATTACAACATATGCATAGAGAGTTTTGCTGATTGGGCAATTCGCAATGCTCGTGATGAATGGACGACCATTGTGTTCGATAGGGAGCTTCTAAAGTATTCTTTGGCGAAGCAAGCTATGAGGGATATGTTGGGAGTAGCATTTTGTTGTGTGGAAAAGAAACCAGAAGAGAGACCGGATATGAAACATGTAGTACACATGCTGCAGTTGATTCCTACCTCCTATCCTCCCTATTCCGATTAGTTTTTTAATCTGTTTCCATTTACATACTAGTAGAAAGATTTTAGCAACGCCAAATATTGTGATCATCGTATCTTGTATATAACAACTTGGAGATTTCGATTGATGACAAAATTGCCAAATCTTGTCTCTCTTTTGCCACCACCCTTGTCGTACATCATAGACATTTTCAACTCCGTTGATATCAGAGAGAGACGGACGTACAAGGGCCATGAAATTTTCATGATTGGTAGGCCAGTAGGGTAGTGTAGTAATTTCACTAATTTTATTTATAAAAAATATTGAACAACTAATTATAACTTGAGTGAGGCTATACACCCCCACAATTTTTATATTATTTATATATTTGATTTTGTGTTTAATTGGAAAAAGATTGATAAACAATTTTACATTTTGTTTATCGATTATTCATATATACATGTCATATACTATTGATGTCTCAACCCATCCGTTTGAACTGCAAAGGTTTGCAACGTATGATGATATATTTTCCAGCCAAAATCGAATTACATATCTTGATTTCTTTTAACAAAATAAATGAAACGTAACCTAATAAATCTCTATCTTAAACCAAATCAAAGATACAGATCAATTTTTTTTTTTTTTTGATTTTGACTGCAATGATCGAAAAATAATCATACGTTGTGCTACCAGAGATAAAAATATAACGCATAATTTAAGAAATCATTACTTCAGAATGATTAAGTAGTACCGGTCCCACATTTTCTTCTGCACCTTCACATCATTCAGAAACTTCATTGCAAGTTGAGTTCCCTTGGCTAATAACTCTTGCTCTGAAACTTGGACATCTTTCACTTGAACTGAAGTCCAAAATCTCCCGTTTCAACGCGTCTTTTGGGGGAATTCCAGGATTCGAGCCTCCAAGGAAAACGAGCTTCTCAACGGATTCATCTTTCGTCTCCAACTTCAAATCATCACTCAATTGGAAAATGAAAAAGTTGCCAAATCTCCTCTCTTTTCACCACTGCTGCCGCCAATCTTGTCATAGATTGCAGACATCTTAATTATGATCTTTAAAATCAATCAAAAACAAGGAATAACTTAATCTATGTATACATGGAATTTCAGGATTGAGATCACTACACATCGAAATTAGTTATGATCATAAACCAGATTAGGCTATACAAGAAAATGAAAATACCATCCAACAGATAGATGCTCATTATTGAACTCATGGCTTGCATGATCGGATAAGAGTTGTCAATTAGTTGTGGTTAGATGTCAAAGGTTAACTTTGGAATGCAAACGTTCGTCTGATTATTATACTGAAAAGTGATTAAGTCGATACTAATTATTACTCATATACAGAAATTAGTTAATGAATATGGATAAGTCAATTAATTGATGTCTCAACCCATCCGTTTCACAATCTTGATTCAAATTCTTCATAAGTATACATTACACTTGTTGCAAATCGTGTTGTCCAATCCAACCTCAACAACTTCAATATGTGATCAACATATACAAAAATATAGAGAAATAGTATAATATTGTAGAAAGATGTTATTCATTCATCAACCTTCTCCAATGTCATTGAGTACATCATTTATATAAGGAGAAATTGAATACAAAAGGTTAAATGAATATCAAAGGTCAATGTACATGAAAAGACTCCAAGAGTAATGTCCACATATGTACTTTTAATTTATAACACTCCCCCTTGGAAATTACGACTTGATGTGCATGCCTCATTAAAAACTCTCTAGAAAAACCCAGTGGGAAAAAACTAGACGAGAAAAGAGTACATGACATACAAGTTCTAATGTGTTGCACTAGCTGCCTCATTAAAAACCTTTAACTAAGAAAACCCTGTGGGAAAAAACTTAGTCAAGGAAAAAGAGTACAGCGCTGGTCTTCAGGACCTAACCTTCAGGGTTAAAGATGTAAAACTAATGGTCTTCAAGACCTAATGTTTAGGATTGTTTTGAAATTACTGCTCCCCCTGAAGACAACTGTCTTCCAAGCCTACGCATCCCAATACCATGAACATATTTTTCAAAAGTAGACGTAGGTAGGGATTTAGTGAATAAATCTGCAAGATTATCACTAGAGCGTACTTTTTGTATAATAATTTCACCACTCTTCTGGAGCTCATGTGGATAAAAGAATTTAGGGGCTATGTGTTTTATTAAATTTCCTTTAACATACCTGCTATTCATTTGTGCAACACAAGCCGCATTATCCTCATAAAGTATAGTGGGGGATATATCGGTTCTAGAAATGTCACACGACTCACAAATGTGTTTCATTAAAGATTTTAACCATACACATTCTCGTGAGGCCTCATATAGAGCAATAATCTCTGAGTGGTTTGAGGAAGTTGTAACCATAGATTGTTTGACAGACTTCCATGAGATTGCAGTACCACCACATAGAAAAACATAACCAGTCTGGGATCTTACGTTATGTGGATCAGACATGTAACCAGCATCCGAGTAACCCACCAATGATTTATTTTGATTTCTCGTGTAATATAAGCCAAGATCTTGTGACCCCTGAAGATATCGAAGAATATGTTTAATGTCATTCCAATGTCTCCTTATAGGAGAAGCACTAAATCTGGCTAATAAATTGACTGCAAAGGCAATATCAGGTCTAGTGCAATTTGCAAGGTAAAGTAATGCACCAATTGCACTTAAGTAAGGAACTTCAGGTCCTAATATATCTTCAGTATCTTCTTTAGGTCTAAACGGATCTTTATCCACTTCAAGGGATCGGACGACCATTGGTGTACTAAGTGGATGCGATTTATCCATGTAAAATCTTTCCAAAACCTTCTTCAAGTAGGTTGACTGGTGTATGAAAATTCCTTCAGGGAGATGCTCGATCTGCAGGCCGAGACAATATTTTGTCTTACCTAAAGCTTTCATTTCAAATTCAGATTTTAAGTTTGAACTAGCTTCTTCTATTGCCTTATGTGTTCCAATAACATTTATATCATCTACATACACAGAAATGATACAAAATTCATTTAACGACCTTTTTATAAACACACAAGGAAATGCATCATTGTTTGCATATCCCTCCTTCAGGAGGAATTCACTCAATCGATTATACCACATCCTTCCCGATTGTTTTAGACCATATAATGATCTTTGCAATTTAATGCTATACATATTACGATTTTCATCTTTCCTCATCTGGGGAATTTGAAATCCATCAGGGATTTTCATATAAATATTGGTATCTAATGATCCATATAAATATGCGGTAACGACGTCCAGTAACTGCATTTCTAAGTTCATATTTACTGCCAGAGTGATTAAGTAGCGGAACGTTATACCACCCATTACAGGAGAATATGTTTGATCGAAATCAATACCGGGTCTCTACGAGAACCCTTGAGCTACTAATCTCGCTTTGTATCTCACCACCTCATTTTTCTCATTTCTTTTTCGCACAAATACCCATTTATATCCTACAGGGATAACATTCTCAAGGGTACGTACGATTGATCCAAAAACTTTTCTTTTGTTTAACGAGTCTAGCTCAGCCTCAATTGCATCTTTCCATCTTACCCAATCTGAGCGCTTCCGGCACTCAGCAATAGACTTGGGTTCTGGATCCAGATTATTATTTGAGATAGTAAGAGCAATTATAGAGGCAAATGTGTCGTCGACGACCATTATATTTCTATCGTAAGTTTCTCCTGTATTTATAAAATTCATAGCAACTTCAATATTCACATCGACCAGATCTTCTTCATTTCCTAAGATATTATGATCTGGTCGTTCCGCAATCCTAGTATTTTGATTATCTTGTGCACGTGCAATGTTACTGGGATTTTCGTCTTCGGGACGAATCTCTTTAGAAGATATCTGGAGTGATTGATTATTTTTGTTAGATTTTGTTTTCCGTGGATTTTTATCTTTTGTACCCATGGGTTCTTTACGCTTCAGGTGCAGAGTTGTATTAGATATATTTGTACTTTTAGGAATTTCCACTCTTTGTGGTGCATTAACAGCAGGTATATGAGATTTTATCACTCCTTTATAATCAGTAAACGCATCTGGCAGATTATTTGCTAAATACTGCAAGTTAATTTTTTTCTGAACTTCTAGTTCAGTTTGATTAGTGCGTGGATCTAAATATTGAAGATTTTCAACATTACATGAGATTTCACGACATTCTTTTAATTTTTGAGTTTTATCTCCCCCTAATGTCGGGAAATGATCTTCATCAAATGTGCAGTCAGCGAATCGAGCTGTAAATTGGTCCCCAGTCATGGGCTCTAGGTATTTCAAAATGGATGGAGATTCAAATCCAATATAAATACCTAATTTCCTTTGAGGACCCATAGATGTACGTTTAGGTGGTGATATTGGAACGTACACTGCACATCCAAAAACTCGCAGATGGGAAA
This sequence comes from Scutellaria baicalensis, assembly GCA_005771605.1. NCBI lineage: Eukaryota > Viridiplantae > Streptophyta > Magnoliopsida > Lamiales > Lamiaceae > Scutellaria > Scutellaria baicalensis. Next base: position 75,077,299 of record CM016721.1, on the reverse strand, counting down.
TATTTGGTTCTTTCCCACGCACTAATTGTAAAGGGGAATAATCATGATATGCAGTTGGACGTATTTGAATTAGAGAAGCAGCATGCAAAATTGCATGACCCCAACATGAAATGGGTAAGTTGGAATTTTGTATTAAAGGTCTAGCGATTAATTTGATACGTTTGATTAGTGATTCAGCTAGACCATTTTGAGTGTGGACATATGGAACAGAATGCTCCACTTTAATTCCTAATGACATACGAAAGTCATCAAATGCTTTCGAAGTGAATTCACCAGCATTATCCATTCTAATGGATTTAATTGGATAATCAGGAAATTGAGCACGGAGTTCAATAATTTTTGCAATGAATTTTGTGAAAACATTATTTCGGGTGGATAATAGACATACATGAGTCCACCTAGTGGAGGCATCAATTAAGACTATAAAATATCGAAATGGTCCCGATGCTGGATGAATTGGTCCACAAATATCTCCATGAATCCGTTCAAGGAAAATAGGAGATTCTAATCCAACTTTAGTACGAGAAGGTCGTACTATAAGTTTTCCTTTTGTACAAGCTTCACAAATAAATTCATTCACAGAAGGAATTCTACTGTCTGACATACTATGTCCAGTAGAGTTAGACAAAATTCGATGGATCATATTTTGTCCCGGATGACCCAACCGTTCATGCCATAATTTAAATGAATTTGGATCATGAAATTGCATACTCATCGAGATATGGAGATTAGAAGGGCGAATGTATGTATAATACAGCCCTGAGGAGAGAGAAGGGAGCTTTTCGACAACTTGTTTTCGACACCCTATATAATGAGTCATTAAGAGATACTCTACATTATTCTCGGTGTCAGTTTCAATGTGAAAACCATTTGACCGGATGTCTTTAAAACTGAGAAGGGTACGTTTAGACTGTGGATATAGCAACGCATCATCAATAATTATTTCAGTACCCATAGGGAGAACTAGTGAAGCTCTACCGGAGCCTACTATTAAGACATTATCATTTGAAATTGTGGTAACACTCCCTTTCTTCTCAGTTAAAGTTTGAAAGAATTTTCTGTCCTTAAGGATAGTGTGAGTTGTAGCACTATCTACCAAGCAAATAGTGTTCTCATTCTCCATATCCAAAGAAATCAACGAAATACTACAATAATGTAGTAAACTGAAAAATTAGATATTAAAATAATCATAATAGTATATTTAGAATAAAATCATGACATATTTAAAAGCATATAAAAACACAGATGAAACGGTAAATTGTTCGGCATAAAAATTACTCATTCCTCTTATACTTATTCATGATAGTCTCCCAAAACCTTGAGTTCAATTTTTAATAAATTATCATTTGTAATATTCATGTTCATGTTTGCTTTAGGCAAACTAGCATGATGAGATATTGAGAAGAATCGAATCTTTTATCTTTAGGACTGTAGTAGAATGAGAATCATTTTCATTGCACTTAAAATAGACAATCAATCTTAATAATAAATCACGTCAATTAACCATTTCATCAAGAGATGGTTTGGAAAAGAAAAGTCTCTGTCTTAGCTACACAAAATTAGTTTACATATTCAAATATTATTTTTATAACTTATGATATAGAAGCTACCTGTGCAAAAGATGTTCATTCCTATTATCTAGATGTTAAAGTAGCAGGAGAGTTCCTAAAAAAAATTAATTTCAATCAGACTTTCTAGAATTGTAAGAAATTCTTTCTGGAAAACAAGCTTTAATGGTTGCAAAAAGAATATGCCCAAATTATCATTCTTGCTTAATAAAATAAAATTATGTGATAAAAGAACTAGCAGTGGTCTACGGGTTGATTAAAACCAAGTAAATACATAACTGCAATTTGTAATCAAATTCCTAGATAAATAATAAACACTCTCCAAAACATACCCACTAGTTAAATTGCATGTTTATTAGGATAATGAGTTTTATAATTTTTGGAAGCAAAAAAGTCATGTGATACGCACATCAACAAACTCATCGGCTAAAGTCATCAACAAATCATAATTTACTAAACATTGTTGAATCAGATGAACAACATGGGAATGAACAAAAAGGTTCTGATTTCGAAAACATCCAATCAAGTTTGAAATTGGTAGTTTGAGAATGAAGGGGAAAAATTCAAAATTGGTCCTGCCCCAGGGCTGTCGTACGATTTTAGTCCTGTTAAAATCGTAATTTCAATTTTAGTCCTCTTAACTCAAAATTTGTCCAATTTAGGTCCAATTTGGCCGGAAAATTCAAATTCCGGGCCAATTTCCGGCGAGTGTACTGCACTCGCCCCCAATTTAACTTTGAAGCTGAGTTGTCGCTGACGTGGCTAAATTTTACATATGTGGAAATGAATTTTACATTTCTATGAAATAGAAAATTAATAAAAAATATAAAAAATCAAAAATTAGAGAAAAAAAATCAAAAAATTAAAAAAAAGTATTTAACAAAAAAAATGAAAAGTTAAAAAAAGTCATAAGATATATTTTTGAAAAATGAAAAATATATCAAAAAATGAAAAAAAAGGAACAAAATTAAAAGAAAAATACTGCTGCAGGATACACAAAACTGATAATCAAAAATGAAGAAAAAGGAACACAACTGATAATCGCCTTCCTCTTTCTGATTGCTACTGCTGGCCTTCACCTAAACTGATCATGATTGCTACTGCTGGCCTTCACCTGAACTCGGACCAGTTCCAAGATCCACTCGAATTCAATCCATGGAGATGGAAGGTCAGGATCTGATCCAAATTGTTCATCTTCTTATTCACAAGTTCAGACAGATGTTGTAATGATTTTGATCTTCATTACAGGAAATCCAATCCACGCCTTCGCCGCCGTCCGCCTCCTCAAGGTGGTCGAACCTGCCACAAGGCTATCGTCTACGTTTCTCCCTCCGCCAAATCCTGCCTCTCCACCACCCTCCGCCACCTCCACCGCCCCAAAATCGCCTTCCTCTTTCTCACCAACTCCCCCTCCACTTCACCCCTCCCTGGGAATGCTTCTTCTCCATTGCCTTGCTCAATTAGGGTTCTTGAGAATTTGGGAGATTAGGGATTTTCCCCCTTTTGTTATTTGAATCCCGTTTTTTGTCTTTCCTTTTTCTGTTTTTTATTTGTTTTTTATTTCTTTTTTATTTGTTAAGTTTTAGAATTATGTTTTTACATTTCTTAATTTATTTTATAATTTCAGCCGCTGACGTGGACTGCCAACTGGAAAAAAAAAAGGCCACGTGAGTGCATTTGGAGGAATTGTACAAATTGGGGGCGAGTGCAGTACACTCGCCGGAAATTGGCCCGGAATTTGAATTTTCCGGCCAAATTGGACCTAAATTGGACAAATTTTGAGTTAAGAGGACTAAAATTGAAATTACGATTTTAACAGGACTAAAATCGTACGACAGCCCTGGGGCAGGACCAATTTTGAATTTTTCCCGAGAATGAAGTTACCTTGCAGGAAAGACACGATTCTTTCCTAGGGCACAACTCAGATTTCGGTAGAGGCTCGTGCTGATAACGTGTTGCAAATCGTGTTGTCCAATCCAACCTCAACAACTTCAATATGTGATCAACATATACAAAAATATAGAGAAATAATATAATATTGTAGAAAGATGTTATTCATTCATCAACCTTCTCCAATGTCATTGAGTACATCATTTATATAAGGAGAAATTGAATACAAAAGGTTAAATGAATATCAAAGGTCAATGTACATGAAAAGACTCCAAGAGTAATATCCACATATGTACTTTCAATTTATAACAACACTAACTAATGATTTGTGATTGACGATTGCACACTAGCTAGTAGATCATGTTGATAGTTAATTATAAAGTATTGCATGATTTTAGATTGTTTAAATAATTTGAGGTTATTATAATCATAGTGTGCTCCTCATCAATCTTTATGAAATTCAACCTTACTCACCAATTCCTGTACCTGTCCGACGCTTGATTATTTTAGCTAAATATATGTGGTAAATTATATCAACGATTTTAATTACGTTATTATTTTGGCGATGGAAGAAAACAAAACGTAAGTAGCCAAACATGCATTAATCAAAATATATTTAGCTAGCTAGCTTCACACAAATGGATTGAAGTTTCCTTCCGTTTTCCCAAGTAATATCCGACCTTGTCGTTATTATATGTCAATAATTGACTGATGAAAATGAAAAATACCAAAAATCTTCCAAGAAAATTCAACAATTTATTAGATTCCTCTGATGTCACAGATTTGAAGTGCAGCTGATCTTGTCGTTTTCTATAGGCCTAGCCTTATGATAGGTACATCTTTCAATCGTGCATGATCAAATGAAATGTGGAAAGAATAAATAATGATTGTATATGAAGATATTGAAATTTAGATATATTTGTCATAAGAAAAATGTTATTAATCCCGTAAATATAAATGCTAATTTGACACATGACACAATTTTGGATAAAATTGTGAATTGGAGACTCAATTTGCAAAAATTAAAATATGGGAGACCAAATTGCAACTTTTAAAATTAATGTACCTAGTGTTAATTTCATGAGACCCCATACATACATGACTAATTTTTCATATATTCTTGAGAAAGAAGTTTATTGAAGTTCCAAGAATTTTTGAGGACTTCGTCAGGGTAGTTCTATCGAAACTCATTGAATCTATATTCTCATTTTTTATTTGAATCCAGATGCAACATTTCATCTTATGACCTTAAATTAAAAATAATTAATAAAAATAATCCATGTCTATAACTATTAGGCATTTCTGACATAAGACAACATTACCTATAACTAGAAGGAACGAGAACGTTTCACGAATCATTTTATGTGAGACGGGTTAACGCACAACCCATAATTCATATATAAATTTATGAAAATTGATTTAGAAAATGGATAGAAATGATCTGTCTGACGAAAACTATACGTGAGATCATCATACACAAGTTTTTGTGCACACTTTTATGCCCTCCATCATTTTCACGACGCATGTCGAGTTTGGTCTCCAGTCCGGCTTTTCTTCGATGCACCTCATTGCCACGACCAACATCTTCCACATTTCGATCAGTTCCCCTGCATTCTTTACTGGAACGAAGTCGAAGACTATGAGTGTCCCTGCTTCGATAAACTTGTCATTAACACGACTGACCAACTGCTTTATATCATCGATATTTTCAATATTCATGGGAAATGCCCCAGTAAGAAGTTCTAGCAGCAGCACTCCGAAGCTGTAGATATCGGATGCCTGAGATGAGGGATGACCAGAGTCGGTTTCAGGAGCGCGGTAGCCTGCAGTGGGGATGACGATTGATACTTTTTCCATCTCCTCTAAGCCAAGATCAGAGAAGCAATCGTTGATGAATGAGTCTGAGGTTTTTGTCTCTATTTGGACATGCTTGCCATTGTATTTTGAGTGGGTATTTGCCATAGCCCTGGCTACACAAATTGCAATTCTTACACGAGATTCCCATTTCAACTCATATATTCCAACATTCCTCTTCCCTGCAAAGACACGCAAGTCATTAGATTAGATCGTTTATTGTTTACATTTTAATTCACGTCAAATGCTTAATTTAATGATATCATCAATGCACTTGACATGTGATATGTATTTTGAAACATCAGATGAAACACTAAAAATGATTAGAGAATCTTGATTTCAGAGGATTAGAGCATTGAGCTTACCATGCTGCAAAAAGACAGAAACGCCACTCTGGCTCTCATACTCGTATATGATGAGCATTTCGTCTTCGCACGAAAAGAAGACATCACTCGGAGCCACGCCAACGACTCCTGCATGCCTCAATCGCTTCACAACAGTAGTTGTTTTTCCATTGTCCACCACTGATGATCTATAAGGAATCGCAAATTTCTCCTGTTTGAGCGCTTCAACTACCCGGCTTTGCAACACAGCCTCATCGGAAATGAAGTTCATAGCTTCGTAGTCGAGGAAAAGACTATGACATCGAGGATATTGATGATCAATGATGACACCTTCCTCATATCCTTCATCCTCCTCTCTTATCACTGCATCAGAGGAAATGTCTGCAGGCAAATGAACCCATGAACCGGTACAAAGCTGACTAGTAGGTAAGCTCGACGACAATGAATCAGAATAGGTGCTGATCGAATCAGAGTGGAATAGTTGCCAAAGCTGCTCTTTCTTCACAGCAGCTGCCACCAGCCTCTCCCAGTTATCATACACAGCAGACATCTCTGAATGGTATGATACAACCTAATTGTGGATCAAAATAGAGGTTTATTTGGTCCACTTGGTTTTTGTACATTTGACTAATCTGTTGGAATAGTGTGATACGACCAATCACAAGCCCAATAGTGGATCAAAATAAGGAACCTGTTTAATTGAAAGTTTTTTGCACTGAAATGATGAGGAAATTATTGCAATCCAATAAGCCTTTACATCCTTGTCTTAATTAGGTTATTCAATACAACAACTTGCATGAAATCACTTCCCAGTGGCATTTGTCAAGTATAGTCAGTTTATGATCAGAACAAACAATGGGCTACATAAAAATGAATATACCATCAAATTTATGGCCATTATCCAACCCACTTGCAATTATTATTTGGATGTCAAGAGGTTGATCTTTAAATCAAAGTTGATCTCGGTGTTACTTTTATTCAAACGTTGGTATGAAAATCACACCAATCAGATTTGAAGCATTAAAATCTAAATTAAAGCACTTGGGTTATTTTTCAAAGAAAAACAAAACTTGTATTGATCTACTTCAAATTTGTTGTTTCATAATGCTATTCAATGGTTCAGCAGTACAATATGGAATCCCTTCATGAACTTTAACTATCTGAATGACAATTCATTATTAGATTAATTTGACCCTTCAAACCTAATTTGCATAAAAGTAAAAAATAAAATTGGCGATGGTGACAGAAAAATACATCACTGACAGCAAAGTTTTCATAAGATGTATAATTATGTTGGGAAAACTTCCTCTTTAACATCTTTCTTTGTCCAACTTTGGAATTAAATGCTTAAATCAACTTGTTTTTTTCATTTTTTACACTTTACATCTAAATTTTTATTTTTGACAAATTACACCGGTGAAGGCCACAAATTGTAGGAATGGCAACCTCCAACAAATGTTTAAGGTGAAATAATGTTTTTTGATATTTCTATAATTTTTAAAGTTATTTTAGAAAACTAAAAATTAAATTTATAGAACCCATATTTAATAAAAGAATTTTTACAATAATAGAAGAAATTGATTAGGGGTAAAAAAACCTTTTTATTAAATATGAGTTCTAATAATTCATTTTTTATTTTTCTAGGATGAACGTTCAAGTTGACCAGAAAAATATGTCAGAAGTTGCAACATATACTATTCGTGGATTCAGGTTGCAATCTGTTAAGAAATAAAATTTAGGTTGTAAAGTGTAAAAATAAGAAAAATACATTCAGGTTGATTGAAGTATTTAACTCACATATATATATACTTCTCAACTCATTTGTACATTACAATTACTAATTAACTTCACATATATACGATAATACGAGTCTTAAAAATCAATGAATGAAATAAATCATCCAAATTTACATCCAACCACTCCAAATCTTATAAGGTCTGGATATTATACTATCCAACATCAACAATACATCACCCATATTAGTCCTGCACATTCTATGCACTTCTAAGCGTCTCATTGCAACACACAACACTTCCACCATTTCCAGCCTATCCTCTTCATCGTATCCAAGACCTGGATCAAACAACTTTTCACTAAATTCCTCGTACTTGATCGAACAAACCCATGTCATTATGTGGACATCCGAGCCTAAACCCGTGTCACCATTCCTCCGAGGCTTCCCTGTAAGAAGCTCGAGCAGCAGGACTCCGAAGCTGTATACATCACAATCTTGGGACAAATTTATAGAGTTGATGATCATTTTCCTGTCATGATGAGGAGGGCAGAGTTTGAGTGATCGTGTTCGTGTTCGTGTCAATCCGAAGTCGGAAACGCAGCCGTAGTGGTGAGAGTTGAGAAAAATGTTGGAGGATTTGATGTTTCCATGGGCCATCTTTCCATTGCCTTGATTGTGAATATGAGCAATGCCTCTTGCTGCTCCTATTGCAACTTTCATACGCCTTTCCCACCTCCCAAGATGCTTCTTTCCTGCATTAATCACCAACAAAAGTTGCCAATTTGTATTCAAACTTTATGATCACATTTTCTTAATTAATTCTTTGCAAAAGTGATAAGAAAATAGTTCTTAGGTTGCAATTTGAAAAGATGTGGACAAAATAATTAATATTACCATGTAACATGTCAAAAACGCTTCCCTGGCAATAGTAATCATAGAGAATGAGCTTGCCATTGGGCTTGTTGGAGAAGTAATAGGCCTTTGGTGCTCCCACATTTTGGTGCCTACAATTACCAAAAACCATCATCCTCTCCTTAAATTCATCTTCACACACTCTCCATTTCACTAATTTGGTCGCCATTTTAGTACCTTTCTCCACCAATTCTTGGTCCCAAACATAGACATCATGTAATAATTCTGTAAGAATTGTAGTCCCACGAGCTCCCTTGCCCAACTCCTTGAGGCCCTTCAACGTGGTTTTCAGGCGAAATCGAGGTGGACTCGAGCCCCCAAGGAAAACGAGCTTGGGGACCGGCTTATGGTCCGATTCTAGCTCGTCGCTTGACCTGGAGCTTGGAAAGGATTCTGATGAGCCGGAGCTCAGGCTCGGGCTCAGGCTCGGGGATTGAGCATGGCATAGTTGCCATATCTCCTGCCGCTTTAGCACCGCTGCCACCAGTCTCTCCCAGTTGTCGTAGATCATAGACATCTTCGACTAATTAATTCTTTCGAGGATTAGTTCATGAATGAGCTAGTAGTGAATATTGGAAATAAAATTAGCATCTTGATGACTTTATATTAATATACACAAGTGATATTGACTTTGTGATTTCATCTAGCACTTGTTGGATGTCGCTCGGATTTGGATCTAATTTGCTGGAAGTTGAAATATGCGCGCACCTAACATCAAGGTTAAGACAATGAGAACAATGGAATATAAACGGTCCATTAATTGTTTATTAATTCACTTAAAATGGCAACTGTTTTTAATCATTGTGTTACCTAAACCCATGATTAATATATGCTCCTTATAACAGATGAAAGGGCAAACAAACAAATCAAAAACCCGACACCTCAACGAACCCCTTCAATTCATATTTGCGTAAATTTGTAACACTAATTAATCAACAAAACCTAAAAACAACGATTAATATATCTAACAAACAAATAATTATTATCATTATCTAGTTGAAATGAGTATGATAGAAAAGCAGATAACCAAATATCTAGTTGAAATTATTTATATTTCTACGATTAATCGATCAAGAAAAAAAAATTTAATTATAAAATTTAAAGTTATAATTAATTTTCAATGAAAATGAAAAACAACAATGTTTGAACTAGATTATTATCTAGGTTACCTCAAGTAAAACTTCTGTGCAGATCAGAAGGGCCCATTTTCCCATCGAATAATTCATAGTAGGTTTTGACTCCATTTCTTAACATGCACCATACACACACACTCATTATATATATAGTAGAAAAATAAATGAATGATGTTTATTGATAGAATAATTATTGAGTAGGTAACGGTTTACCAAAGACTCTAAATATATATTTAAATAATTTCATGCTGATTTCGTTGCACTTAGGAGTGTAACACTTCATGGAAATTGCACTAAAGTTTCGATTTCTCCTTTTCTTATTTAAAAAAATCTAGAAAGACTTTTGGCATGCTAAGTCTTTAAAAAATTACTCTATTATTGAGGTATGTACAAACAAATGTCCACCTAAGCTCTACCAATTACTATTGTTTTGTTTAGTCATCCATCCACTCAACAAAAAAATAATTAAGAATTCATATAGCAATCACTTAAAATATTCACATATATTTATAAATTGAACTCATTTTCCTAAATTGTAGATTAGAAATTAATATATGAATCGATTTTACTCATAAAATTAAATTTGTGAAAGGAGTGATTGAAAAGAGTTAATGTAAAAATCAATGTAAAGTAAGATTGTTTTTCCATTTTTGCAACCTGACCTTTTTTTATCTGCCTTGAGGTTTTAGATTTTGTCTTATTGTAACCTAAATCAATTTTCCGAATATGATTTAATATTTTCACTTTACAAACTAAACTTTGTGTTTTAAATTAAATTATAACCTCAAGTTTTGAAATAGATTAAAATGTATCTTCAAAACATAAGTTGCAATTGGAATTTAAAGAAAGAAAAAGAAAACAAATTTAGGTTTCAAAGTGAGAAAAAACAAAATTAAGGTTGCTTAGTGAAAAGGGGGGAAAAAACCAATACTTTTACATCGAGTTTAACATTCAACTCTTGAGAAATTAATTGTGAATCAATAATAAAAGAATTTTTAATATTATTTTCACAATTTTGTTCAACAATGAGGGCTTGTTGATCTGACAAAGATTTAGTCCATTACCCACCCATTGGGCATCCAGCCCAATACTTGGGAGGCTGGCTATTCGAACAACAGTTCGCAAACATATATCATATTTCTAAACTTCCAAATATAACATTTCCTCATACATATTTAGTATTTCTTGTGTGTATACTTTTTTTCCCTCTATTTTTGAGTTTTATTTTTTTATTTTTCAATTAATTTTATTAATGACTTTGCGGCCACGTGACTCATCCACGTCACTCCAAAAAATTGGGGATTAGGGTTTAGGGCCACGTAGGTAAATTCCGATGGCCACGTCAGCCCGGAAGAAAATCCAGCCAAAATCGGACTCAAATCGGAAAAAAAAAGTGAAGTTACAGGACTAAAATTGGATTTTCAAATGGAAAGTGTCAAACTTAGCAGATAAAAAATGATATTATCCCTTAAAATATATTGACTAAAATTTCAGCTTACAAATTGTTAATAATTATCATTAAATTTTCATAGATTACAAATTGTTAGCAATTATCATTAAAAGAATTAAAAATTAAATTATAAATTTAAGATATATATATATTAAAAATTAAGTAGAATATTTGGAATAATCATAGGTGACATGTGTTCACTAGTTGTTATTCCTTCAATATATATGAAAGATAGTTAGATAAAAGTACAATGTTTATGAAGATATCTTTATTATAAAACTTTAGTAAATTTGTAATATTTTTATGTAATGTAATTAGTTCAAGTTTTGTATTAAACTTTTTATAATTTGATGTTTTAAATGAGTATAGCATACACACAAGAAATACTAAACATTATACATGATAACCTATTTAAAATAATTGAATTTATATATTTTAGAAAAAAATTAACTTGTATATAAAAGAGTATGCTCTGCACTAAGTCACCTACCGTCGGCACATATATATTAACGCGTCAATTATCACAAATCTAACCAGCCAAACTATTAATTTCATATCAAATCTTTAAAAAGGATAGTATATTTACACATCATTAAACATATTAAGATATGCACATGATGGGCAAGTGAGAATCTTTTATACATGTAAAAGGAATAACCATAGAGGACACTTGTTTTTCTCATTTTAATTTTTCTTTTTACAAATTAAATCTATATATTTATAGCTAATTAATATTGATATTTAATGATATCTACATTAATGTTGATAATATAAATTAGTAAATAATAATAAAAATTAACTAAATTTGTTAAAGGAACACATGCTAAAAAAAGGATTTATATATTTGAAATTTGTTAATTTAAAAAATTCAGAGTAAGATGTAAATAAATAAATAATGAAAAATAAAATAAATGTGGGTTGATTTAAGAAATTATTCAAATGTTTCAAACTAATTAATTAATAAGATCATATTGTTTTGGGAATATGTGTTGTAAAATAAATTTGAAATTTATTTAAAAATACTTGACTTTCATTTTTCATCATTTTATCATAAATAAAATTTGAGGTTTTGAATAATATATATAATAATATTTAAATTTTCTAAAATAATAAAGAAAAATAAGCATGTTGTTTTACTAATGAAACATATATTTCAACTAAATATATATAAATAAGATTGTATTGTTTTACTAAATTAAACGTTGTGCGTTGTATAAAGTCATATATAATTTTCTTATATAAATGCTAATTAATTTTTTTTAAATTAGTAAATTTATTTTAATTTTATAATCTCATGTATTATACGGGTTCTATACTAACTATTATTTCTATAAAAGTACGGTTAAGTATTCATGACAAATAGGATATTTGGAACCTTATAAAAATAAGATAAAGTCTTGAGAGATATGATATTTGGAGCTTTTTAGTATGACATGTATCATTATATTATTATCATTATTACGATGTCATTTATGATTTAATTATTTTTTTATTAAAGTTAGCATTTCAATGCAAATATTATCAATATGAGTCATTAGTATTTTTGATTTAAGTTTAATGGTTCAACTTAAATCTACCTTATTATAGTATTTGATTTAGTTATACTTAAAACAAATTTTGTTTAACCAAATTATCTTAATAAACCAAAATGGGTTTGAATGTAATTTTGAGATCCCATGAAAATCCAAAAAGAAAGTTAGGTTTCAATTATCATTTGAGTTGTTACAAGATTATTAATATTCTATGACAATGATATCCACTCCTTGAATAAACAAAGATAGAAATGACGTCATAATCAAGGGATTTGAGTAAGCTAAAAAAAACAAACCTGTCTTTTGACTTTTGACTTTCAATTAATCTAGGTAGGCTAACAATTTCCTAATCACCAACTTGTCAACACAAACCTAAACAAATAACAAACCATGTGGAAAATTATACTTCTCAACTTAGCAAATCATCATACAATTTAACCAAAAAAATTATGGCATTTAATTATCTAAGTTTGATGATCAAGAATCTAGTTGAAAGCTGAAGAGGATCCAATCTCATTCACATGTGGTGTTTGATTAGGACTTGAACCTGGAGATCTTGTTCCACCATATGAGCTATTTCCTGTATTCACACCTCTTATTTCCTCCACCATTTTCACTACTTCACCCATCTTTGGCCTCTGCTCCGGCATTCGACTCACGCAGCTCAACCCGATCTGCAGCATTGACACCATTTCTTCCTCTATGTTCGCGTACCTCAACAGCTCCACATCGAACACTTCACCCGTCCATTCCTCACGGACCACCGACTGAACCCATCTCACGAGGTGGATCACCTCTTCTCCACCCGAGGCGTGGACGGGGGACTTGCCGGTGAGGAGCTCTAGTAGGACTACTCCATAACTGTATACATCAGTGGCTTGTGAGGCCTTCCTTGTGTCTGTCTCTTCTGGGGCTCGGTACCCTGATCGGACCACTGGTGGTGAGACGGGGCTCATCAATGTTGCTAGGCCGAGATCAGAGACACAGCCGTGGAGTTGGGAGTTGAGGAATATGTTTGAAGCTTTTATGTTTCCATGGACAAGCTTTCCCCCACTTTGTGAGTGGATGTGAGCAATACCCCTGGCAACACCGATTGCAATCTTTAGTCGCGTTTCCCAGTCTAAAGGGATCATGTTTTGTCCTCTTTTTGCTGCAAAAATGACGAATATATCAAGATTTATGGCCACTATACATTGTGGGAGGAGGTGTATGAAGACTACAAAGATACAATCCTTAAAAAGATAACCATTGTTCTAATCTAAGTAAGCATCATAACCACATCAAGACTATATTTGTAATGAGAAAGATTCAAAAGAAGCCAATGAATGCCATAAAAAATGAGAAACATAACAACTTTAAGGTTATAACATACCATGAAGCAATGACGAAACGCTTCCCTGATTGTAGTAATCATACACCATGAGCTTTTCATCCTTCGAATAGAAATAAGCCCTCAATGGAGCGACATTATCGTGCCTAATATTTCCTACAATCTCCATTTGCTGCTCGAAGTCCTTTTTCCCTACGACGACTTCCTTCAATCTCTTCACTGCAACTGTGGTTGCATCCTCTAAAGCTGCCTTATACGTAGTTCCAAATGTCCCCTTCCCAAGTACCTCAGCAGAAGCCCTCAACAAATCCTCAAGGTCAAATACGAGATTACATTCCTCAAAAAATACTATCTTGCCATTCCCATCTTGGTGCTCAGACGCCATACGCCTCGTTGATTTGTCTTTCTTGTGTGATTTACCAGTGATCGACTCATTGTCTTTCTTCTTTCTATTGGTAACAATCAAGAGCAAGGCAATTGCCACGAAAGCTGCTACACAACTACCAATAACAATTCCAAGAATCGCAGATGCACTAAATTTTGAAGAATGCTTCTTTCTTATAGCTTTGGGTGCAGAAACAGGAGGCAACGGTTTTGGTAATGAAAGATCATTGCCTGAAAAGGCTGAACTAGGAAATCTGGAAAGAGACTGAGGCAAAATTCCAGTGAAATGGTTGTTGGACAAATCTAACAGTTGCAAACTAGGAATGTCAAGATCAGGAACATCACCTGAAAGTGAGTTGTTAGCAAAATCCAAAGCTATCAAATGAGTCAAATTTGAGAGTGATGATGGGATACTCCCATTAAACCTGTTATTCGACAAGTTTAACACCGAAAGATTTTCCCAAACTGAAAAGTCCAATGGCAATGGACCCTGAAAATTATTGAACTGAAGATAGAGACCAGTCAAATTCCCAAGCTTCAAAAGATCAGATGGAAATGGACCACTAATACCATTAGATCTCAGACTCAAGATCTGAAGAGCAGATAACCGGCCTAAAGTGTTGGTACGAATTCTGCCTTTGAATCCAATACCAGGCAATCGAACAGCTATGACTCTTGATTGATCATGATTGCAAGTAACACCAATCCAGTTATTGCAGACCGAAGTTCTCACATCCCAGTTCAAATTCCTTGAGCGGTTTATGCTACCGATGAAATCGAGCAAAGTCCGTTTATCCTCAACAGGCTCTGCAGCTACCATTAAGCATAGAATACCATACACTAGAACTGCTGAAAGAATTAATTTTATGGCCATTTCTTTCCCTTATTCTCTTTACTCAAAAAACATGAAACTCCTCAATCAGTCTACATGCTCTCTGCCATCTATATGAACAAAAGGAACTAAAAATTACAGAAAGAAAAGGAATCCACTTTTACTAATAGTTTCCAATGACTAGCAATCAAGAGTTTTCAGCTATTTATCTGAATATTCTAAAAAAAGTTAGGCTAACAACCAAATTTGAATAATTGGTTCAATATAATAAAACAAAAAAAGCAGCCTAATATAATTTTTTTTTCTTCCCACCATCACTGACTATCATCACCAGTTTATTTTCACCATTTTTTTTCTTCCTTCCAGGCTTGTGACAAAGAAATATAACTTAATAAATTCTGGGTTTTTCAAATCTTCACCATTTCATAACACATTCAGGAATTCCATGCATCAATTCAACCAAAAAACACACACACACACACACACAACTGATTTAGCTCAAAACCAATCACTCTCACCTCTTATTCAGAGATCAAACATCTTTCAATCTCAGCAGCCCAGCAACCAATATTCTGAGAAAAGAAGAAAACATAACCGACAGTTACAATTGCAGTTAAATAAACTCCAAAAAAAGAAGAATATAAAAACACAAACTATGCATTATTAAAATTCAAGAAAAGTACACTCTCAGTCAGAAACAAGAATCCAAACTCAGATCGGTTGGTGGTATTGATGAATGGAAAGTGAGATTTCTTGCTTGAGAGAGCGGAAAACTTGGGTAGAGAGAGATGAAAGAGAAGAGAAGAATAATAAATGATTGAAAAGAGGTTTTTGTTTCTCCGTTTTGCTATTTGCTTTAATGGCGCGGGAAGAGGGGGAACTGCACGTGCTGTAAATAGTACAGCTACTGCAGAGAAGAAAATATAATTTTTAATTTAGCCAATTATTGTTATTGAAAAATGAGACCCCATAACCAATTTATTTTTATTATTTTAGTACACTATTTTTATGGGAAATTCATGTTACCTTAATATAGTATTTTTATTTAAAATGACATCGTTGCGATTAAACTAAAGTGGCATTTATCTAAATTTCTCCATTAATATTCATTATGTACTATTTAATATCCATTATGTGGTTTCCTTTAGAATTGACTAATTTGAATTGAATGTCAACTGTTATTTTCATTACTTTTACATATCAAATGCAGTACCTAAGGTTGATCTTAAATCTTTAAGCTTTAATCTCAAACAAATGTACTAATAAAATTAAGAAAAACACCTTTGAACACATGTCAAGTTATAATTAAGTTATTTTGCATATAAATTTGATTTATTCCTAACCATATACTCGAGTCTAATTTATCATTTCATTAATTTCTATAATTATACTAATTTAACTCCTATGAAAATAACCATGAACTTGTATTTTAAGTGGCATCCACCTTATGGTATAGATTGTAATGACCCGAATTTGAACTCGGGACATTCAAGTTATTTAATATTTATTCTCTCCATTACTGCAAAACTTTTTTTTTTTTTTTAAATTCCTTATGAAAAGCTTATTAAGAAAAACTCCTATGAAAAAGAAAAATTGTGTATCAACTTCATCCATGAGAAAGTTAGTCTTCTTTAATAAATATACACACATCGCTTTTTTAATTGTACTTATTAGTTTTATTGAAATTGATCATGAGAAATTTAGCTATATATACACATGATTTAGTTCAATTATATTCATTTCATTTTGTTCATTTATTCTTTCGGAAAATTTCTTGAATACACAGGAATGAATCTTACTAACATATCAAATCATTCTATATTTCAATATTAAATGAGATTACACTATTTTTACTAACTACTATTATTATTTATTAAATTCATTTACATAATGAATTTCAATTTACAATTCTTGTATATTATACGGGTGGGTCTGTATTAATCAGTCCTACTACCATATACATCATAAGCATATTAATATTTGTTCAGTATATCAATTAATTTTGTTGTCCATATGATGGATAAGATCATTTGCCCCATTTGTAGGCATATTAAAATGTGTACACCGTGGTCTTTTAAACATTTTCCCTCTACTAGTATAGTCACTAGTGTAGCACTAACAAAATCCTAGAAGAAACAAAAAAATGAAAAATTAAATTTTATATATCTAGAATGCAGTTGGGGGCAAGATTCATGCCGGGGGCACACAAAAACTCATTACATTTAATATACATTGTGAAAGTGATATAATTTCCACCGTGGATAACTTTTAATATGTTAGTCGATAATTTATAATGATCTATCTCATTTCCTAAAAAGTGAAATTAATAGATATATTAAATATTGACACACATGAACAAAAAATTGTAACATGAGATATACATAGAGATGGATCTGTAATTGTGTCACAGGTGGAGCAAAAAAATTCACATTATAATTTAAATCGGGTTGAAGGCCTAAATTTTATTGCAATAACGTACAAATTTCTACGACGAAAGAAACAGTCCCTTATAAATTACTGACATATATAATTGAAAATTGTAAAAGAGAAAAATTATATAGAAAGAACCTCCTAATGTAAAATAGAAGATCTGGTATGATATAATTTGGATAAAAATGTAGTGTATACATAGTAGTGTAGCATGTTCCACCCACCCGGGTAGGGTGAGTTAAGTCACGTTAACGGCACTTCTTCTTTGCAGTGCCAAAACCTGCAATTCCTTCTTTTGCGCCAAGTCTGCTTGCTTGCCACAATGCAAATTATAACACTTATAATTCATAATACATCTTGGACAATTAATAAATTTTCTGTTTAATGAGAAGTGGTTTTTATTTTCTCTCTCGTTTTTATGTACCATGTAGATCGCAATTTTTTTACAATATAATAAAAGCGTAAATGTCAAAAAAAAAAAAAAAAAGCATCACTTTTTAAGAGATTGTAAAATTATCGTCACTTTTCAATAATTACAAATAAAATCACAACTTTTATTTATTGTTGTAATTTAGATCACTTTTAAATTTTCCGGCAATTGGAGTCCACATGTTCGGCAAACATGCCACATCACATGTCATGTTGGATGTCACATCATTTCCAACCAAAAATAAATAAAAAATCTAATTGCAGAATAAAATCATCAAAGTTTCTAACGTTGCGATTTAATCTCAACTTTTACATAATTAGCCAAAAAAAAACCAATACTACATATTATATTTTACTATTTCTTCAAAATTATAATTATCTGTCACACCTATGTTCACCAATATATGAATTAATATCCTCAAATTGGAGAGAAAAAAAAGTAAAATTAATATACTAGAAGTGACATTATTTTGATATAGATAAATAATTTTATAATTGATAATTTATGTGACATGTCCACGATGAAATTAAACGCAAAGAACAAATTCGAATTGCCAAATGAAGTTCATGGCTTTTTTAGCTAATTATATAAAAAGTTGGGATTAAATCACAACTTTATGAAAGATGATGATTTTATTATACAATTTGATTTTTAAATCCCTTTTGGTTGGAAATGATGTGGCGTCCAACGTTGCATGTGATGTGGCATGTTTGCTGGCCACATGTATTCCAACTTGCGGAAATTCAAAAATGGTTTAAATTGTAATAGTGAATAAAAGTTGTGATTTTATTTGTAATTATTGAAAAGCGATAAATTTGCAATTTTTAATAAAATGATGATTTTTTTTTACAATTACACCTATAATAAATTAGATATTGAGGATTTCAAAAAAAAGGAAAACGAATGTGGGTAAACAACAACCTTTTCAGTTTGAGCTGGGCTCCTGTGAGATCGTCTCATGTGCGACGGTACTCGCACACGGTCGTATTTTGGGACACGGTCAACCGTGGGTGAAAACACATACTTGTAGCTCTAAAAGACATACTTATAGATAAAAATCACATACTTATCTCGACCGTGTCCTGAGACCCGACCGTGCGCCACAGATTGCTCTTAGTTTTCGGGCAAGGCACGACCATGTCCTAGGGCATGGTCGTGGGCGAGGAAAAAAAATCACATATTTATAGTGAAAAATCACATACTTATTGTTGAAAAAGACATACTAATACACCACAGTCGTGCACGGTCGTGTCCTAAAACACGGTCGACCGTGCGCGAGTGTCGTCGTATGTGCGACAGTGGCGTGGCATATGCGTATTTGTGTTTCAGTTTTATAACCTTTCATTGTTTTTATGAACTTGTAACTTGTATAGTTTGTATAGCATAGACAAGTATACAACATATACTAGGGATGTTAAAAGAGTTACGATCCGACGGGCCAACCCGTTTAAATCAAGAAAAAAGAGAGGGTTAAGTTCAAATATTAGGAGCCCGTTTAAAATCGGGTTTTTTTGACCTAGATCATCTAGCCTGTGGGCAAACAAAGTTGACCCCTGGTTAATCCGGGTTGGCTTGCGGACTTTGTAATTTATTTTAATTTAATTTTTCAAATTTTAGGGTTACGCATTGAGAATACACCACTAAGGATTTATAAGTTTTTTTTATAATTACTAACTTTAATTATTTTATGAATTTTAGATGAAGAGGATTTGGGTAATGAAGCTTTCTATTTTGGATGATCTAATGTTGATAAAGATGTGAGTGCTATGTTATGAAACTCATGACCAATATTTTGATTTAATTTATAAAGTAATAGTTGTTTAGTACAAAATATAGTTTTTGGAGTACATTTACTTATTATTAATATGGTCTTTTTTTATGATAAATTATTTAGTCTTATGCAATTATATGCCTAGTTTCTTATAATGTGCATTTTAACTGAAATATTGGAGTTAAATATACATTTTTTGAATTTTTGACTTATAACCCGATTGTGAACCGTTTAGCCTGAAGCCCGGTAGGACTAGGGTTAGGTTCACAATATTGTAGCCCGTTTAAAATCGGACCTTTTTGACACGAACCGTTTAGCTCGAAACTCGACAGGACTAGCCCGAAACCACGAGGGCTAACTCGATTAACATCCCTAATCAGTACCCACTAGCCAATCCTTTACTTTCACCTAATTAATTTATTTCGTTTCTTTATTATCTGCAGTTTTCTCACATTTTTGTAATATTTGGTTTAAGTGCTCTTGAAAAATGTATTGGTTTTTTTATAAGTCATGACTCAACAATTTTTATTTTTTTGATAGAGGATCAATGAATTTTACTCACACCCCTTATCAACATTCAAGAGTTTATGTTCAATTTTATGCCCAATGAATTTGTCAACATAGTTTATAATTATCATTTGACCATCAAATCGAATTAAATTATTTGACATCATAAATGAGTCATTTATAAATCAAGCTCGAATCAATATTGATTTTTAACACAATTCAAATTGAATATGAGATCTATGCACAACTCAAACAAGTTAAACTTTAGAGTATATTAAGAATCTTCTGGTACATTTGCTTCAAATTATTGATTAGTTTGATTGTATCCATGTGATTATGAATTACCTTAAATACATGTAATACGCTATACATCCATCATTGTGGGTAGCCATATCACAAGGTTGAGTGATATACACGATCTTATATTACTCAACCTTGTGATATGACTACCCACGGTGAGGAATGGATAATTTATCACATGTATTCAAGACAATTCATTATCACATGGACATAATCAAACTTAATCAATAATTTGAAGTAAACACGCACCCTACATATATATATATATATATATATATATAAAAGTCTCACAAACCTAAAGTAGTTATTATTTCATTTATGAGGTGAAATTATATAGACCTAAAATTAATGTTGTGTGTATTTCAAAATCTCCATTTATTTCCTCATAACGTATAGATTTACTAAAATAGATGAAGCGATCTAAATTAATGATTAGTAATGTTGAAAGAATATTGAAGATAAAAAAATGAGTGAGCATGCATGAAGGTGATATCACATCACATGGTGTTTAATTAGGCAAAATACAGCCCAACCAAACCTTTAATAATTCTATTCAATCCTAATCTACATTTTCAACACTTATCTGCACCCTAATCATGTCACGTTTTCCCCCAAATTGCATTACTACCTCATCGACTTTATAATTTACATTGACTCTATTATCAAATAGAAGTCATATCAACAGAATTGATTCATTCATTTTTTTAAATTAATTACGTGTAATCCTAATTCAATTATTCAGGTTATACCATCTTATTTCGATCAGACATCCTAATAAAGATGGAATCAGAACCAAGCATTGCGCTCGAACTCGAACTTTCCTCATGTAATTTCATTTTAATGAATTTATTTCATTCAAATTTATATCCTACTATTATATATGATATTTGTAAGAGTGTGATTGCTTGAAGATGAGATGATTTGGCCTCTCTATATTTATTACACTTGTCTCTTACTTGGATGGGCCCTTAAGGTTTGGAGGGAGTTTGGGCTTTGATTGATGAGATGGGCCGAGCCCTTCTAATTCCAACTGGGCCATCTTTCTCAGATCCAGAGTCCAGTCCGGAGCCCATATCAACATTAATTAAGTGTATGATTGATTGAAATGTCTAAAAGAGTACAGAAGTTTAGAAAGAGTTAATTTTTTTTTTTTTTATATTAGATTTAGACTAAAGGTGAGGAATTTTCACTTTTATTTTCACATATAAATGAGTGTTATTATTATTATTATTATTATTATTATTATTATTATTAGATTTATGAGAAGAAAACTTAAAACTATAGAAAAATGGAGTGCAATTCTAATCAACTAGCAACTCTATGTAATTTCAAACAAATTAAGGCAATATGGGGGGTTTTTTAGCAGATAGCAAATAATAAAAGCAAATTAAGGCAAAATGGTTTTTTTAGCAGATAGCAAATAATAAAAGAATTAAGTATTATGTATAATCGTCTTATGTAAATCTCATATGAAACAGATTAACAATAATCTACACATCACAATTCACATATAAATTTGTGAATATAGTCCGTATCATCATAAGTGATAATGAAATAATTAAAAGCAACGATATAATCCCTAAATTGAAGATAAGAGTAGATTTGAGGTGAGAGTTGAGGGCAGGTTAAAAACTGAAAACCCAAAATATCGCGAGATGAGACTCTCCGGATCTGTAAAACTTCAAGTGAGTTTTCTTCTTCTTCTTCATCTCCTCGTTTTATCACTACCTTTTTCTTTCTTCTCTTTATTTTGCGTCGCTCCATTAAATTTAAATTTCCAGTTTCTTGTGAAGATAGAATTACAATTACAATTAGCAAAAGAAAAACCTATACTTTTACTGCTTGATTCATAAAATTTAGCCAACAGGAAAGTATGATTAGCTTCGAATTATGGAAGAAACAAACACGATGGATATCTGAAACTCGATTGCTTCTAATCGGGGTGGGTTGGGGCTGGGGTGGCGGCTGGGTGGGGGGTTAGTTGAAATTCCATGATATTGGTGAATGTGATTGTTAGAGCAATTAAATCATGAAATTCGGAGTAAGAAGATTATATATTTGAAAATTATGATTAATTCACCATGTTCGTCATTGGTTTTTGCTGAATTTAATTTTATGCATACTTTCCTTTTTGTTTGTTGTGTTTTTGTAGGCAAGCATTGAGGTTCAGTGAACCATTCTCTGAGTTCTATTGCAGTTCTTTACTAAGTGAGTATTCATGTGCTTTTTTTCCCCTTTTACTTCAATATTTGTTCCAAGTGCCATTTCATATTCCTACAGTTGAATGCCAAGTCTTCTTCTTCTTTTTTTTTTGTTATGCAACTCTGTTGAGCATTGTTAAGTTCCTTTTTTAAGGTTTTTTCTTTTTAGCTTTCATTGAGCTAATTAAGCAAATGAAGTGAAATTGAACTTATCTTGATTGCCATTGCGTAAACATTCTGTCCGATGTGGATATTTAGGATTGATTAGGTAGATATTGATGACATTCAAGTGGTTTTCAATAGTATTCTATGCATGAAACAGTTAATGTGCATGCTTTACACGTGTTATGTATTTGCGAAGTTGAACTTCTCTAGCGTAGTTTTTTGTTTATACATTGGATTTTCACTCGTATTGCTTAGTTTCCTTATCATACAGTGCTTAAGAGTACACACATACTGATTTTGTAGGCATGTAATTGGTTTTGTTCATTGTCTGGCAGTGGTCCGAGAGAAAGATGTTTGCTGGGAATATGCTGATAGGTTAGAAGGAAATAAGGTGAGGTGCAAATTCTGTGATAGAATTCTTAATGGTGGCATTAGCAGGTTAAAACATCATTTATCTAGACTTCCCAGTAAAGGTGTAAATCCATGCACCAAAGTAAGAGACGACGTGGCAGATAGGGTAAGAGAACTCATAGCCTTGAAGGAGGATGGTAAGGAAACTTCCATTATTAAGAGACAAAAGTTACCTGAAGTTAGATCTCCTGTGGCTGTAGGCATATCCCCTTCTAAGTCTCTCGTGATTGTGGAAGCGACACCTGTATCAGGAAAAGTGTTTTCATCCGTCACAACATTGAGTTCTTCTTCCAGAGTGGATGAAGAAAATGCAGAGAGAAGTATAGCTCTCTTCTTTTTTGAAAATAAATTGGACTTCAATGTAGCCCGTTCTTCATCTTATCATCAAATGATTGATGCAGTTAAAAAGAGTGGTACTGAATTTGTGGGACCATCTGCGGAAACTCTGAAAACAACATGGTTGGAGAAGATCAAATCTGAAGTGAGTTTTCAAGCAAAAGATACTGAAAAGGAGTGGGCTATGACTGGTTGCTCGATTATTGCTGAAACGTGGACAGACAACAAAACAAAAGCTCTTATTAATTTCTTAGTTTCATCCCCTTCAAGAACCTTCTTCCACAAATCTGTTGATGCATCTTCATATTATAAAAATATAAAGTACCTCCCCGATTTGTTTGACTCCATCATTCATGATTTTGGTCCTGACAACATAGTTCAGATTATTATGGACAATGCGCTGAACTGCTCTGGCCTAGCAAACCATATCCTCCAGAATTATGGCTCTATTTTTGTCACCCCTTGTGCTTCACAATGCATGAATGGGATCTTAGAGGAGTTTTGCAAGGTGGATTGGATTAATAGGTGCCTTTTACAGGCACAAGTTGTCACGAAGTTTATTTACAACAATATGGCAATGCTTGATTTGATGAAAAAGTTTACAGGAGGACAGGAAATCATTAGGAGTGGCGTTACAAAGTATGTTTCAAATTTTCTTTCTTTGCAATCTATGCTGAAGCAGAAATCAAGATTGAAACACATGTTCAATAGTCCTGAGTTTTCTTCAAATTCAGCTTTAGCAAACAAACCTCACGCAGCATCTTGCGTTGGCATTCTTGATGATAACGAATTTTGGAGAGCAGTAGAAGAAAGTGTTGCTGTATCCGAGCCATTTTTGAAAGTAATGAGGGAAGTTTCGGGAGGGAAGCCTGCTGTGGGGTTCATTTATGAGCTGATGACTAGAGCAAAGGACTCTATAAGGACGTACTACATTATGGATGAGATGAAATGTAGCACGTTCTTGGATATTGTAGATAAGAAGTGGCAGAACAATCTTCACTCTCCTCTACATTCTGCTGCAGCTTTTCTAAATCCAAGCATCCAGTATAATCCAGAGATTAAATTTCTTGGATCCATTAAGGAAGAATTTTACAGAGTTCTGGAGAAGCTTCTTCCAACAACAGAACTAAGACGTGATTTAACCAACCAAATTCTGTTGTTTTCAAGGGGAAGTGGGATGTTTGGCTGTAACCTTGCAAAGGAGGCAATTGATACCGTTTCGCCTGGTAAGTCTCTGATGAAGCTAGATTGTTGGCTTGAGTCTGCTTTTGTTTTGAGAAGACAACTTACTGATAAGAATTCTCATAAAATACCAATTATATGCATTAGTCTCCTAGGCATGGTTAGATTCTTGAAAACCTCTTCTTGTAAGATCATCTGATTCATCTGACTGACTTTTGATGTTTATCATTACAAAATAAGCTGTTGATGCACATTCGACCATTAGACAACTATGAAGATACATTTGTACACATTGGGTTGGGAAGTTCTGAATACAGCACATATAGTTCTGCTTGCAGTTTGTTTATTATTTTCTTTATGCATTACAGGCATTTGGTGGGAACAATTTGGTGACCCTGCTCCCACGTTGCAACGAGTGGCAATTCGAATACTCAGCCAAGTATGCAGCACTTCTACATTTGAGAGGCAATGGAGCACCTTTCAACAAATCCATTCTGAGAAGCGCAACAAGATTGACAAGGAAACACTCAACGACTTACTTTACATCAATTACAACCTCAAAGTAGAGAGATCTTTGAAACCAAATTCTTCAGAAGCTGATCCCCTTCAACTGGATGAGATAGACATGACTTCAGAGTGGGTGGAAGAGGCTGAAAATCCAAGCCCCGTACAGTGGCTTGACCGATTTGGTTCTGCTCTCGAAGGTGGAGATTTGAACACGAGGCAATTTAATGCTACTATGTTTGGTGCAAACGACCATATATTCAATTTGTAACCAGGCAGATTCTATGTGGTACCGTAGCAGTGTTCTGGAATCCCTCGATTTGGCAAAGCGAAAATGACATTTTGGCTCTCATTGAGGAGGCAATGCACAAGTTTATTATCAGTATCAGGCAGTGAGAGGCAATACAAAAGTTTGTATCCATCAGCATTGATAGTTTACATT
The DNA here is from genome assembly GCA_005771605.1 of Scutellaria baicalensis. Lineage (NCBI taxonomy): Eukaryota > Viridiplantae > Streptophyta > Magnoliopsida > Lamiales > Lamiaceae > Scutellaria > Scutellaria baicalensis. The sequence goes on along the minus strand of CM016721.1, from coordinate 75,051,656 downwards.
CTTGATTCTTGATAGAAGGAAGTAACATGCTGTAAATTATTTCTAACTGTTTTGTTTTTTAAAGTATAGTAAGCAACAGTATTTTTCATGTTAATCGGGTACATTTTGCTTCCCATAATCCCAAGTAGTTAGTTATGAATCAACCGAGCTTTCAATTACATGCTAGACTTCTTTGCCATGGTGTAACTAACAATAAGACCAAATAACATCAAAGGTTGAAATCTTGAAGCCTAATAAAACAGAAAAACAGTCATTACATAGATGAAGTCACTGTACAACCATATGACATCTTAGCAAACAACCCTTTACAAATAAAAGGAACTAATGTTGATAATACTCCCAAATTTCATATAACAAGGCACAGTATTTCAATACTATTCAGGATGCATTATTGAGAAAATGAGCTAATGCCTTGTCCGTATCATTGTCGTACATGATCAGGGCCTCCGCAACACTGTGTGATGAGAATCCCATTTCTCGTAAAAGGGCAAATCCTTTGGCGAATTCCTTCACCTAAAAATATGCAGAGTTATTTTTATCAGGCATTATCATAGAGTAATGGATAGATACGATGGTAAGAAAGCCTATACATTATAAATGAAACATAAGGTAGTAGTAGGCTCTCCTACTATCAGATGAAAACGAGTTAGGATACACTATATAGAGAGTGATCTTTCTTTCACAAGTGTGTTCATATGCTTGAATATGAAGATTAGAGATTTCAAAGAACTGAGAGAGAGATACAACCTTGGCGGGATTGTCTCCAAAGTTTGCAACTGCAAGCGGCACAGCCTCTCTGTTGAGACCTGCTGCTATATATTTGCTTTCAACGGGATCTGTGGTAGGACCCTGCATCCAAAAGCCAGCTTACAACATAATCAGGGATCAGAGCACATATTCTTTTTAGCATTTGAAGTTAATTAAAATATAGCGATGGGCGTGGGGGGTTCAAAACCCCCGGTCACGATCAATACACCATAATGCCAAGCAGAATGTTCATTTTGTAAGGAACTAAATATCCCAAACACGAAGCCAAACTGTTTGTAAGCTCAAGGACTGAGTAAGCAATCACATATCAAATGGGAAGTGAGTGAAATGAAAAGCCTAATCATCCATTTATAACTATTAGCACAAATGAATCATATTTAGACCAAATTAACAAACAGCAAACGTACATAAGATGGTGTTGTTTCAGTTGCCTTTGGGAGCCCGTTTTCAATTCCAAGTCTGCTCCAATTAGGGTTTTCCTTAACTGCTTCCGTTAAAACATTCCTCTCAAATTCGAAATCAAATTGGAAATTACTTCGCGGAATTTCTCCCAAATATGGCAACAATGGAGGCTGCATATTTCAAATCAAACAACTTTCTAGTTCAGGAAACGATAGATACTTGGAAAATCAAATCTAGCAAAACTACTTCAAATAAAAACCAATACCGGTGGAGTAATTCGATATTCTGGTTTGATAGCAACCCTAATTCCAATCCCAGCTGCGAATCAAACACCAGATGTTGAACATGACAAAAATCAAAATCAAATACAGTTGAAAGGTAGTGCGCAAAAGGCAGAAACGCAATTAACAGCAAGGAAGCGGCTTACAATTAGTCGGGGGTGGCGGCGCTTGGTGAAAAGGGGGATTTCGGACATGTGTGGAGGCGGAGTGAGCGCCGGTGCTGCCGATCTTAGGGTAGAGTGAAGGTGGTTGCTGACCGTACACCGGGCCGGCAGATGATGCGGCGGTGGAGGAAGGCCTACCATACGACGGCGCGTTGGACTCATAGGAGGAGCCGGTTCGTTTTCTGAAATCGTACTCCATTTTTATAGGAAATTGATGCTGTTATTGATCGGTTTTGATCGAAGACTGCCGATTTCTTGGATGCGATTGTATGAACTAATGAAAATAAAGACTAAATTTGGAGGCAATTTCGTAAATGATTTATTTTTAAGTCTAAGCAGGACTCTTGCAAGGTTTTTTTTTTTTTTTTTTTTTTTTACGCGACTCTTGCAAGTTTCATTAGATTAATATTAGGGTTAATTACATGGAAAAAAACACGAATTTAAAAGTTTAGTTTAAAAAAAAATTTGTAATATTTGAAATACTTTTAACACTGGTTTTAATACGAAATATATTAGATTATTCAAACTTCAATGGATAATGTGAGGTTCAAATTTTACAAGTTAACTATTGAAGTATAAATTGACATGTAACCGATGAGTGTATTTAAAATTACATATGACAATTAATTTATACATTTTGGACTCCACATCAGCAAATGTAACGTAGAAAACTCAAACATGATCGTCTCACATAATAAGATTTATGAAACAATCTCAAATAAGACATATTCAAGTAGCTCCAGAATTCTTTATAAGCAGAAATAGAATAGAGGAGAAATATGAGTTTACAAGTTCCAGTATTTGTTGAAACTAAATTTTGAAGAAGAAGAGACAATAAAAGTTAGGAGAAAAATGATTAGTGCTACCTAAAATAACTTACAAGTCACTAGCTTCTTTATAATAAGCAAATACTCTTAAATTCAAGACACTATAACAAAAGGTTTAAGACTTGGTCCAACGCAAAACAAAATCTAAGAAATTAGTAAGATAAAGGACTTAATCAACTAAGTAAGTAGCATGTATCAGGATTGCTCAACAACATTTTCACTGGAGAAAATCTTTTAAAAAATCTAGACACTGTAAGTTTAACAGTGAGTATGGTGACAGAACAAGGAATGAGTTGAAGACGTAGTCGTCCAGCTTTGATCCACATTCACTGTAAACGGGGCTGATTGATAATCTCCGGAGCAACATAGCCTATGGTTCCTCTTGCAGCTGTTAGTATCTTATCAGTCGAGCAAACTTTAGCTAGCCAGCCCGAAATCTGAGATTTTGGGGATGAACGAACTTATCGTCGAGAAGTATATTGTGAGGCTTTATATCAAAATGCAGGATCTGTCCTCTATGCAAATACTCTATCCCTCCAGCCACTCCACTCCCACTGCAATCTCATATTTTTTCTCCCAAGTCAAGTAATTCATATTATCACGACTAAAGATCGATGTACTTTTCAAGAGAACCATTAGACATGAAATCGAAGACAAGTGCACGCTTGGATCCTTCTGCACAAAATCCCACAAGTTTAACAACATTATAATGATGGATTCGTCCAATTGTTGCAATTTCATTCATGAAGTCTTGCCCGTTTCCTCCCGTCTTTCCTAGTAGTTTTACGGCCACTTCGAAGCTCTTTCCTTTGTAAACAGAACCATAACCACCTTGGCCAAGTTTTTCTCGAAAACATCTGGTCATGCTCTTTATTTGAGACTAGGAGTACCTGATAGGCATGAGTTTGGTGTCACTTTGTAACAAGTCTTCTATTGCATCAAACCTCGACAAATGTCTTCTTCGAAACTTGGGGATCAAAATCCACATCACGCAGGGTAATACAATGAGTAACCTTAATGAAAAAAAGACCTCTGCCAAACAAAAAAGAAGAAACAAGAAAATTTGCTTTAATTAGTAAACTGAATGGAAAACTTTAAGTGAGGTAATATTTTCCAGTCTTCCCATCACTTCTTATCAATATATAGATAAAATTTTGAAATATTTGCTACAGAATAGATTAAGAGCAAACCAATTATGAGACGAAGATGATCAATAAGCCCTGCAAATTTTTACACATCATTAGCTTGATAAGTAAAGATGAATAGCTGTTGAACTTGAGAGTTATAAATGACATCTTCTTTACCTACTAAGATCTCTTCTATTGGGTTCTGCTACCTTGATTTGTATACAAAAAAGATAGCTAGGATGTAAAAATCTTACAATATGTGTCCGTTTCATTAGGCTTCATCTCAACAAGAAAAAATGGGAATGCACAAATGATTGCAAGTAAGATCATTGCTGGAAGGCTTACCCCTGCAATCAAAACAACTGGAATGTGATTCAAACAAGATCATAACTATGATGAATGCTTCTTGCATCTTACCCAACACTTGAGAAAGTGTGTTAAGGAGACCATTGCTGCAGGCTACAATATCCTCGTCCTTAATCGGACAACAACGGTATCCTCCATTCTGCAGTTAAAGGTCCACCAAAAGAGTTCAAATCCATAGAGCAGAGATTCATGGATTTCTGAAAGTGAAACATTAATGTTATAATCCTTAAACTTCCAAGATGTCAGCACTATCTTGACATATATCTTCTTCATTCAATTCTGAGGCTGAGGCCATCATGTGCCCAGCCTTTATGTAACTATATCTGTAGTCTCTGTTAAGAGGGAAGAATACGAACAGCTGATGAAGTTAATGTTACTGAACTTAGAGTAGCATAAGGATACCCATAACAAGAATATATAGTTGGGGAAAGAGCAGATGATGTTCTTGTTTATGTAAGCATGAACAAGCCTGATGGTCTTCTTCTGGTAGTTGATTGCTTTGACATGGAATTTCCGGGATTTAAGATGAAGTAGGGTCGGTCACGCATGCTAATTCATAGTCAACCACAGTGCTTCGGATCATCTAAGGGAACCTAATATTGCGATGATGAAGCATCTGCTCTGCATCACATAAACATGTCTTTTGAGTCAAATCAAAAGAGATGAAGAAGACCAGATTTTCATCATTATTGGAGGCAGGCCAGAGATGATGAAGTAGTTATACAAGTCTAGACATGAATTCTTTAAATTTCAGGCACATGGTTTTACTTTGTCATGGGTTTTAGTCAAACTCTAGCTAGATCAACTAAAACTTTTGACTCATATCCGTTGTTGTGGATGCTTAACCACAAATCTCACCCACCCATTCACACTTGTTCCATAAATACAAGTGACGTTTCATAGATCATGTTCTCTGAAATACGTCAACCTACATCTCACACTTATAATTTAAATATAAATTAGTAGGAATAATTTTGATCCATGTGTTCCGTCTCACAAAAACTTTCCATGAGACCGTCCCACTCAAATTTTGTGTATAACTACATTTCCATGCAAATAAATAAATAAATTTATTTTCACCTGCATTGTTGATCTAGAACCTGTACTCCAATACCAAGCCCTGTTATTCAAAGGTTCACAATTTCAGAATAGCTACAAATCTAATGTATGCATCATAAAATATAACAATATACATAATTATCCAATTTAGATTTACTAAAAAATTTAATTAAATATATATTCTCACACTTTTTGGTGATTTTAAAGTATTTCTTGAATTTTTCAAATACAATTTTTCATTGTTTTCAGGTATCTTCTTCTTAAGTAAAATATATTTATCTGGTGATTGTCAAACTTAAAATATTTTTGTTATTTTGTTACTTTGCTTACATAACATAATTAATAGTGGTGCATCCGTTCGATGCGCAACTTGTTATATAATCTAATTTTTTTAATGATATAATTTAATAATATATCATTTAAAAATAAAATTTATATTGCTTTGAATGTCTATAATATTAATAAAAATGGTTGATATTTTCAACTTTTATAAATAATTGTATTTGATAAACTTTCAACTATTGTATTGCTAAATGAATTTTTTTTTGGTAATGCAATTACTTATAAATAGATTTGGATAATCAAGATGACAATTAAATTAGTACAATAAGAGTTACTATATATAAATTGCTTATATAGTACAATAACTTTTATACTACCTCCGTCCCTGCTATCTTTGCCTACTTTCCGTTTTTGGACATCTCAGCTAACTTTGTCAACTCAAAAATGACAAAGAAAAATTTACTCCCTCACCCTTCAATTTCTTTCATTTTACAACTTTTGCACTCAAAGAGCACACATTAATTACAAAATTGTCACTCAAAAATATTAAAATAACACATCACATCAAAGTCAACAGTTTTTTCTTAAACTCCGTGCGGTCAAACCGTGGCAAAGATAAGCGAGACGGAGGGAGTATCAATTTTTCTTCTTATTTCCATCACCAATTTTTCTTCTTATTCTTATGATATTTCTAGCCTCTATTTCATCTAGTTCATTCTCATTAAGTGAGTTGTTATATATACATGCATTGCTTATGGGAAGATGACTTTCATCTCAATTTTTTTTCTTTTTTCAATCACTAATTTTCTTCTTCTTTTGATATTTCAACCCTCAATTATTTTTCTTTTTTATTTTAATATTTCTAACATTTATTTCAATAAGCAAGTTCATCCTCATTTAATGAGACTTCCACCTCCATTTCATGCATTGTTTATATAAAAGTAGGACAATGGCTTGTAGAAGAAGTCTAATTCTAATGGCTTGAGATGGAAGTTTGATTCAAAAAAATTAGTTTTCGTTTTCAATTTTCTTTTTCCCTTTTTTCCTATTGCTTATAGTTTTGCAATTAAATGACAAATTAGTAGTAATCACCAACTATTGTCATTTTAGATGTAATATAGATTTAACTTAAATCTTTTACAATTTATAATTATCTAAACAAAAAATTAATAGTATATATAACATACATATATAAATTACCAATCTCCTTAAAGCTCCTGAAAAAAATCTAAAATAAAACTCTATTATATTAGGACTCCAATAACCAAAATTATATAGAATTCTATTATAAATAGAACTCTATTATATTAGGACTCTAATTTACTATAGATCTTTTTCTGAAAATAATTTAATTTAATATAGATTGGATATATATCCTTATAAAAAAAATTATTATTTAAGGTTAATATTAATAAAATATTTTTGATTTAAAAAATTCATCCTGCACATGCGACGCATGTGCTGATACTCGTATTTAAAAAAATATCTACCTCGCAGTTAATAACCAACTCCTAAAAGCTCCTAAGATCGTATTCTCACGTCAATCATTACCAATCTTTCAATCTAGACAATTAATTGAGTCATTTATTCTCAAATCTATAACCATATATCTTCTCTCGATCTCAATCAATTAATTAAACCATACATAAATTTAATCGGGGTTCACACATGGAATAAGCATAATTGAGTCATTCATTTAGGTTTTTTTAGCATCTATTTTTACTATGTCATTAATAATATTGTTTCACAACTTAAATTATACTTTTAAAGTACATTATTTTATTGTATGCACGACATTACAGATCTAATGTTTGCATGTATTTTTTTAATCCTCCAAATAAATTTATTTCCAGTTTTTTTTTTCGAGCTTGAACTATCCTAAATGTTCTTTTGTGAAATATTAGTCTCTCAAACATCTTTTTATTTATTTGTTTTAATTCCTTGAAAATAGTGGCATACATACTCTTCAAATTTTATTTTCTTTACATGAAAATTTCATTTTAAAAAGGCTTATTTGACATTAATTGTTGTTTACTTATTCTTTTTTTCTCAATTTGAAATGTGGGACAAAAAACAAAAATTCAAGTTTGCTACTAAAGATTTCATATAGAAAAAGACAATACCGCATTAGTGAGCATTTGTAACTTACACAATTGAAAAAATAAAGATTTTCAGGTTTTTTCACTTCAGGTTAAGACTTTTATGTTGTATTGTTGTGACCTTTAATGTAAAAATATCATCATGACCTTTATGATCCATTACTTTAAAAAAAATGAAAATTTTTAGAAATTTTTTCAGTGCATTTTTAAGATGAAAATACCTTTATTGAGATATTACACATACCTTATGTGAAATTAGTTGCACCTTAATATATGACATAAACTTGAAACTGGTATCACATAAAGGTGCAACTAATATCACATAAACGTAAATATATATAAATTTTCCTAAAATTCTTCCTTTATCTTCTAAATTAGAGTATATAAAAGTCACTGCATTTATACATAAATGTCACACTCATATAACATAAAGATAATGACCTAAAGCGATAAAAAACTTAAAAAAAATAATTGCGCGGATCAAGGTCAACCCGAATGCGATCCGAATTATATATGCACCTGGTGCATAAGAGACCAACTCTAATTATAATTTTTTTTATTTGATATGTGGGACCCACATAAGTCAATCATAATCTCAATCTTGTCAACCACGGAAGCATACTATTCATCCCTATATCACAAGTCATCCCGACTAATCCAATATCAGATCATGTCACACCATTTAGAATGATAGCATGTTTCTTTTATTATAAGAAGAAAACAGACAATACAAAAGAAATGATTATATCATGTACCTATCATCTTAGAGTGAGAATAATATCAACTCTGATATTAAATTAGTCAATCATTCCCACCATATATTCCAACTTTTTCATTAGTATCTTTTCTTTTTCTTTTTTGAATATTAGAAGATCCTTGGAATTTGTAGTTGTTCAAAAATTAGTCTTTTGGCATTTTTCTGTTGTTCCAGTGTACATGTAAGTAATTTGGAGTATAATGCATAATCAATATTGAGAATCATAATCAAGCAATGTAATTGTAAAGAGTTGAGTATTGTATCACTAATCTAGTTACATGAAATATTGCCTTACAAATCTAATTATGTGACATCAATCAAACCACAATCCACATTTTTCGTGGAGTCTATTTTTAGAATTTTTCGTGGAAGATGTAACTGTAGAATTTTCGTGAAATGTATAACTGCACAATTTTCATGGACTAGTGTAATAACACAATTTGCGTGGAAGGATGAAACTTCATAATATCCGTGGAATGATAAACATATTCATGGAACGAATATCATGAACTTTCGTGGGATGCCTATTTCTTGCAAGTTTCGTTGAATGTACGCCTATGTTCATGTCATTTTCGTGGAAGCATAAACTCAGAAATTCAATTTTTTTGAAACCTAATTTCCATGAACTTTGTATTCAGATTTGAAAGTGAAGAATCTATATAAATTATAGATCAAGATTGTCATGAAATATTCACTGTGGGTTGTATGCATAACAAAAAAATATGTTTTGCAAATTTCAGTGCTATATGTGTAACTATTAGAATTTTGAAATTAATAAAAGTACATATTTTAAATCATGCACTCAAAAAATATAAACTTAAGAAATCACGATTAAGTTCAACAATTATATTCATGCAAAAGCATACTTTCCAAACATATCTCAACCTTCTATATTTCATGTTTTATGTCCACCACTATAAACTTCATGATCCAAAATCATAGGTTCATCCCAAATTATGATCACCAATGTTTCTAAGTACAAAACAAAAATATCAACATTCAAAATTATAGTAGCAAAACTATCCCATGAATCGAAATAAGACAACTATCATCTCACACTACAATTGCATGTTTATTCCAAAGGTCAAGCTTATGTCTCCAAATACCTAGATTCAATGATAAATGAATATAAATATCAAAGAACTTTAACATTTCTCCAACATGCTAAAGTTTATCAAATTTTTCCATGATTGAGGTTCTCAATGATCTCATTACCTATATATATATATATATATTTAATCTTACCTAAAGCCTTCTCTTTCATAGCTTTTAAATATAAAAACATGGATTGAGTCGGGCTGCCGACGAAGAATAGGAAGACAACTATCATCCCACACTACAATAGTGTTTACTTCAAAGATCAAACTTATGTCTCCGAATATACCCACATTCAATGATAAATGTATACCAAATTTTAAAAGAACTTTAACATTTATCCACCATGTTAAAGTTGATCAAATTTATATACAAAATATACAAAAATCAAAATCTTGAAGAGTGCTAACATATTTTAAACTTATAAACCTTTAAAAGAATGAATAGAACATTGATATTATATAAATTTAAACATCCGATTTTCATGAAATCTACACCAAAGGTTATAGACATAACAAGAAACATGTAAAAGTTTCAAAATCAATAAATGAAAAGCACTGAAGATATATAAACTTAACAGGTCATAACTAGGTTCAATAACTCTATTCAGCCAAATGCATTCTGTCCAAACATATCTAAAACTTGCATACATCCTTTATATGACCTTTAATATACATTATAATGTCTTCGTAATCCAGAATCATTGGTTCAACCCAAAGATCACAAATTTTTCAAATATATAACTAAAGTATGAACGTCTTAATTATAGTCACAATATTATCCCATGAATCAAAGAAAGACTATTGTCATCTCACACTAGAATTGCATGTTTACTCCAAAAATCAAACCAATATATCCGAATAACCACATTCAATAAAAAATTGCATCCATCACTATCACTTCACTATAAACTTAAAATCAAACCAGTATATCCGAATAACCACATTCAATAAAAAATGCATCCATCACTATAAACTTCATGGTCCAAAATCATATGTTCATCCCAAATTACGATCACCAATGTTCCTAATTACAAAGCAAAATATCAACATCCAAAGTTATAATAGCAAAACTATCCCATGAATCAAAATAAGACAACTATCATCTCACATTACAATTTGCATGTTCACTCCAAAGATCAAGCTTATGTCTCCAAATACCTAGATTAAATGATAAATGAAAATAAATGTCAAAGAAGAACTTTAATGTTTCTCCAACATGCTAAAGTTTATCAAATAAACCATGATTGAGGTTCTCAATGATCTCATTACCTAAATTTATATATTTAATCTTACTTGGTACCTTCTCTTTCATAGCTTTTAAATATAAAAACATGGATTGAGTCGGGCTGTCGATGAAGAATAGGAAGACAACTATCATCCCACACTACAATAATGTTTACTCCAAAGATCAAACTTATGTCTCCGAATATACTCACATTCAATGATAAATGTATACCAAATTAAAAGAACTTTAACATTTGTCCAACATGTTAAAGTTGATCAAATTTATTTACAAAATATACAAAAATAAAAGTACTTGAAGAGTGCTAATATATTTTAAAATTATAAACCTTTAAAAGAATGAATAGAACATTCATATTATATAAATTAAACATTTATTCGATTTTCATGAAATCTACACCAAAGGTTATAGACATAACAAGAAACATGTAAAAGTTTCAAAATCAATAAATGAAAAGCACCGAAGATGTATAAACTTAACAAGTCATAACTAGGTTCAATAACTCTATTCATCCAAATGCATTCTTTCCAAACATATCTAAAACGTGCGTACATCCTTTTTATTACCTTCAATATAAATTATAATGACTTCATAGTCCAGAATCATTGGTTCAACCCAAAGATCACCAACTTTTCAAATATATAACTAAAGTATGAACGTCTTAATTATAGTCACAATACTATCTCATAAATCAAAGAATATTGTCATCTCACGCTAGAATTGAATGTGGTTATTCGGATACATGAGTTTGATTTTATATAGTGATGGATGCATTTTCCGAATAACCACATTCAATAAAAAATGCATCCATCATTATATTACTTCATGATCCAAAATCATCGGTTCATCCCAAATTATGATAATCAATGTTTTCAAGTACAAAATAAAAATACCAACATCCAAAGTTATAGTAGCAAAACTATCCCATGAATCGAAATAAGACAACTATCATCTCCAAATACCTAGATTCAATGATAAAATGAATATAAATGTCAAAAAAGAACTTTAAAGTTTCTCCAACATGAACATGGATTGAGTCGGGCTGCTAACGAAGAATAGGAAGACAATTATCATCCCACACTACAATAGTGTTTAATCCAAAGATCAAACTTATGTCTCCGAATATACCCACATTCAATGAAAAATGTATATCAAATTAATTAAAAGAACTTTAACATTTATCCAACATGTTAAAGTTGATCAAATTTATATACAAAATATACAAAAAATCAAAGTACTTGAAGAGTGCTAATATATTTCAAATTATAAATCTTTAAAAGAATGAAGAACATTGATAGTATATAAATTTATAAAAAAAATTTCATGAAATCTACACTTAATTCAGAGCTATATGTGCAATTATTTGAATTTCAAAATCAATAAAAGCAAATACTTTAAATCATGAAAGAATATAAACTTAAGAAATCATAACCAAGTATAAAAACTCTATTCATGCAACTGCGTTTTTTCCAAACCTATCTCAAACTTGTATGTTTCCTCTTCATGACCTTCACTATAAATTATATACCGACTTCACGATAGTGAGTCATAGATTCATCCCAAATAAGATCACCAATATTTCAAGTATAAAACTAAAATACCAACATCTTATTTATAGTCGAAAAACTATTCCATAATTAATCTAACTAAGACAACTTTCATCTCAAACAACCATTGCATGTCTACTTCAAAGATCAAACTAGTGTCTCCCGAATACCCATATTCAATGATAAATGGATACCAATTTCAATGTGAGCTTTAACATTTCTCCAATATGTTAAAGTTGATCAAATTTATTCCATACTTGAGGTACTCAATAATCTCGTTACCTATATGTATAAACTTAATCTTATTCACCACCTTCTCTCTTATAGCTTTTAAACATAAAAACAAATTACAAGAATATAATATTTTTTTAAAAAGTTGGACAAGAGATTGAGCTAGGCTCCCAACGAACAATAGAAATTATAGCACAATTTAAAATATAAACATATTTTAGAATCTTACTGGAAAAACAAAAGAGAGAACTTCTTGAGTTTCAAGGAGAATCAATAGATGAGGCTGAATTAGAATGATTTAAAAAATTTCGAGGCAATTTTTTGCACTAAACAATAGTTATTATATATTTATTTCTAGAAACTTATAAAACCAAACAATTTGCTTAAAAAATGTATCACACATATAAATTTCAAAATAAAATGTAATATGAGTTTTTGAATTTTTTTTTAACTAGATCTAATTAAAGGGTAACATTGCGCAAATGTGCGGTAACTTCAATATCTTAATAAATGTAAATCATACTATTGTAAAACTTTTGCTGAAATAATAGAAAGTCGTACTATTGTAATATAAATATAGATTCGTTTTCAGAAATCTTCAATCATTAAAAGAATGAATAGAAAATTGATATTATATAAATTATAGAACAGATTTTCATGAAATCTATACTTTAGGTTATAGACATAATAAGAGACATGAAAATTTTGAAAATTATTAGTGACTTGGTATTGTTTCTAAACACATAAAATAGAATGATATTATTTTGAAAAAATAACTGGGCTCTTGCCAAAGAATAGGACTCGCTGCATAATTGAAAATGAAAACATACTTTAGGATCTTATTGGGGAAAAAAAACTTCAAGGAGAATCAAACATGAGGTGAAATTTAAATGTTTTAGAAATTTCAAGGTAAAAATTTTGCACAGCACAGTAGTGACTTGATATTTATTTCTAAAAACATATAAAATAGAATGATCTTATTTTGAAAAAGAAGTTGGGCACTTGCTAAAGAATAGGATTTGCAGCATAATTGAAAATGAAAACATACTTTAAGATTTTATTGGGGGAAAAAAAAATTCAAGGAGAATCAAAACATGAGGTTGAATTTAAATGTTTTAGAAAATTTTCAGGTAAAAATTTTGAACAGCACAATAATAACTTGATATTTATTTCTAAAATCATATAAAATAAAATGATCTTATTTTGAAAAAGAAGTTGGGCTCTTGTCAAAGAATAGGATTTGCAGCATAATTTAACATGAAAAACATATTTTAGGATATTATTGGGCAAAAAAAAAGAACTTCAAGAAGAATCAAAACATGAGTTTGAATTTAAATGTTTTAGAAAATTTCAAAGTAAAATTTTGCAAACACAATAGTGGCTTGATATTTATTTCTACAAGCATATCTAATAGAATGATCTTATTTTGAAAAAGAAGCTGGGCACTTGCAAAAGAATAGGACATGCAACATAATTGAAAATGAAAACACACAATAGGATATTATTAGGGAAAAAATGGAACTTCAAGGAGAATCAAAACATAAGGTTGAATTTAAATGTTTTAGAAAATTTCAAGGTAAAATCTTTGTACAACACAATAGTGGCTTGATATTTATTTCTAAAAAAATAATAATATAGAATGATCTTATTGTGAAAAAGAAGCTATGCTCTTGCCAAAGAATAGGACTTGCAGCAAATTGAAAATGAAAACACACTTAGGATTTTATTGTGGAAATAAAGGAACTTCAAGGAAAATCAAAACATGAGGTTAAATTTAAATGTTTTAGAAAATTTCAAGGTAAAATTTTTGAACAATAGAATGATCTTATATTGAAAAAGAAGCTACGCTCATGCCAAATAATAGGACATGCTGCAAATTAAAAATGAAAACACACTTTACGATTTTAGTTTGGAAAAAAAGGAACTTCAAGGAGAATCAAAACATGAGTTGAATTTAAATGTTTTAGAAAATTTCAAGATAAAAATTTTGCACTATACAATAGTGACTTGATATTTATTTCTAAAAACATATAAAATAGAATGATCTTATTTTGAAAAAGAAGCTAGGCTATTGCCAAAGAATAGGACATGCTGCAAATTGAAAACGAAAACACAGTTTAGGATTTTATTGTTTAAAAAAAGGAACTTCAAGGAGAATCAAAACATGAGGTTGAATTTAAATGTTTTAGAAAATTTCAAGGTAAAAATTTTGTACAATACAATAGTGAATTGATATATATTTCTAAAAACAAATAAAATAGAATGATTTTATTTTGAAAAAGAAGCTAGGCTCTTGCCAAAGTATAGATCATGCCGCAAATTAAAAATAAAAACACACTTTGTGGAAAAAAAGGAACTTGAAGGAGAATCAAAACATGAGGTTCAATTTAAATGTTTTAGAAAATTTCAAGGTAAAAATTTTGCACAATAGAGTTGTGACTTGAGATTTATTTCTAAAAATATATAAAATAGAATAATCTTATTTTGAAAAAGAAGCTAGGCTCTAGCCAAAGAATACGACATGCTGCAAATTGAAAATGAAAACACACTTTAGGATTTTATTGTGGAAAAAAAGGAACTTGAAGGAGAATAAAAACATGAGGTAGAATTTATTGTTTTAGAAAATTTCAAGGTAAAATTTTTGCACAATACAATATTGACTTGATATTTAGTTGTAAAAACAAATAAAATAGAATGATGTTATTTTGAAAAAAAAAAGGCAGGATCTTGCCAAAGAATAGGACATGCAGCAAATTGAAAATGAAAACACAGTTTAGGATTTTATTGTGGAAAGAAAGAAATTTGAAGGAGATTCAAAAGATGAGGAAGAATATAAATGTTTTAGAAAATTTCAAGGTAAATTTTTTGCACAATACAATATTGACTTGATATTTAGTTGTAAAAACATCTAAAATAGAATGATATTATTTTGAAAAAGAAGCTAGGCTCATGCCAAAGAATAGGACATGCAGCAAATTGAAAATCAAAACACACTTGTGGAAAAAAAGGAACTTGAAGGAGAATCAAAACATGATGTTGAATTTAAATGTTTTAAAAAATTTCAAGGTAAAAATTTTACACAAAACAATAGTGAACTGATATTTAGTTCTAAAAACATATAAAATAGAATGATGTTATTTTGAAAAGGAAGATAGGCTCTTGCCAAAGAATAGGACATGCTGCAAATTGAAAATCAAAACACACTTTAGGATTTTATTGTGGAAAAAAAGGAACATGAAGGACAATTTATTGTTTTAGAAAATTTCAAGGTAAAATTTTTGCACAATACAATAGTGACTTGATATTTAGTTGTAAAAACATCTAAAATAGAATAACGTTATTTTGAAAAAGAAGCTAGGCTATTGCCAAAGAATAGGACATGCTGCTAATTGAAAATCAAAACACACTTTGTGGAAAAAAAGGAACTTGAAGGAGAATCAAAACATGAGTTTGAATTTAAATGTTTTAGAAAATTTCAAGGTAAAAAGTTTGCACAATAGAGTACACACTTGATATTTATTTCTAAAAATATATAAAATAGAATGATCATAATTTGAAAGAGAAAATAGGCTCTTGCCAAAGAATAGGACATGCTGCAAACTGAAAATGAAAACACACTTTAGGATTTTATTGTGGAAAAAAAGGATCTTGAAGGAGAATCAAAACATGAGGTAGAATTTAAATGTTTTAGAAAATTTCAATGTAAAACTTTTCCACAATACAATAGTGACTTGATATTTTGTTGTAAAAATATATAAAATAGAATGATATTATTTTGAAAAAAAGAAGCTAGGCTCTTGACAAAGAATATGCAAATTGAAATGAAAACACACTTTAGGATTTTATTGTGGAAAAAAATGAACTTGAAAGAGAATCAAAACATGGCAAATTGAAAATGAAAACACACTTTGTGGAAAAAAAAGAACTTGAAGGAGAATCAAAACATGAGGTAGAATTTAAATTTTATAGAAAATTTCAAGGTAAAAATTTTGCACAATAGAGTAGTGACTTGAGATTTATTTCTAAAATTATATAAAATAGAATAATCTTATTTTGAAAGAGATGCTAGGCTCTCGCCAAAGAATACGACATGCTGCAAATTGAAAAGGAAAACACACTTTAGGATTTTATTGTGGATAAAAAGGAACTTGATGGAGAATCAAAACATGAGGTAGAATTTAAATGTTTTAGAAAATTTCAAAGTAAAAGTTTTGCACAATAAAATATTGACAAGATATTTAGTTGTAAAAACTTATAAAATAGAATGACGTTATTTTGAAAAAGAAGATAGGCTCTTGCCAAAGAATAGGATATGCTGCAAATTGAAAATCAAAACACAATTCAGGATTTTATTGTGGAAAAAAAAGAATTTGAAAGGAGAATCAAAACATGAGGTAGAATTTATTGTTTTAGAAAATTTCAAGGTAAAATTTTTGTACAATACAATATTGACATGATATTTAGTTGTAAAAACATCTAAAATAGAATGATGTTATTTTGAAAAAGAAGCTAGGCTCATGCCAAATAATAGGACATGCTGCAAATAGAAATTGAAAACACACAGTGGAAAAAAAACTAGAAAGAGAATCAAAACATGAGGTAGAATTTAAATGTTATAGAAAATTTCAAGCTAAACATTTTGCACAATAGAGTAGTGAAAAAGAAGCTAGGCTCTCGCCAAAGAACACGACATGCTGCAAATTGAAAATGAAAACACACTTTAGGATTTTATTGTGGAAAAAAAGGAACTTGAAGGAGAATGTAAATGTTACAGAAAATTTCAACGTAAAAATTTCAAACAATACAATAGTGACATGATATTTAGTTGTAAAAACATCTAAAATAGAATGATGTTATTTTGAAAAAGAAGATAGTATCTTGCCAAAGAATAGGACATGCTGCAAATTGAAAATCAAAACACACTCTGTGGAAAAAAAAGGATCTTTAAGAAGAATCTAAACATTAGGTAGAATTTAAATGTTTTAGAAAATTTCATGTAAAAATTTTGCACAATAAAGGAACTTGAAAGAGAATCAAAACATGAGGTAAAATTTAGAGTTTTTAGAAAATATCTAGATAAAAATTTTGCAAAATACAATAGTGACTTGATATTTATTTGTAAAAGCATCTAAAATAGAATGATGTTATTTTGAAAAAGAAGTTAGGCTCATGCCAAAGAATAGGAAATGCTGCAAATTGAAAATGAAAACACACTTTGTGGGAAAAAAGGAACTTGAAGGAGAATCAAAACATGATGTAGAATTTAAATGTTTTAGAAAATTTCAAGGTAAAAATTTTGCACAATAGAATATTGACAACATATTTAGTTGTAATAACATATAAAATAGAATGATGTTATTTTGAAAAAGAAAATAGGCTCTTGGCAAAGAATAGGACATGCTGCAAATTGAAAATGAAAACACAATTAAGTATTTTATTGTGGAAAAAATAGAACTTGAAGGAGAATCAAAACATGAGGTAGAATTTATTGGTTAAGAAAATTTCAAGGTAAAATTTTTGCACAATACAATAGTAACTTGATATTTAGTTGTAAAAACATCTAAAATAGAATGATGTTATTTTGAATAAGAAGCTAGGCTCATGCCAAAGAATAGGACATGTTGAAAATTGAATATGAAAACACACTGTGGAAAAAAAGGAACTTGAAGGAGAATCAAAACATGTGATTGAATTTAAATGTTGTAGAAAATTTCAACGTAAAAATTTTGCACAATAGAGTAGTGACATGAGATTTATTTCTAAAAATATATAAAATAGAATAATCTTATTTTGAAAAAGAAGCTAGGCTCTCGCCAAAGAATATGACATGCTGCAAATTTAAAACGAAAACACACTATAGGATTTTATTGTGGAAAAAAAGGAACTTGAAGGAGAATCAAAACATGAGGTAGAATTTAAATGTTTTAGAAAATTTCAAGGTAAAATTTTTGCACAATACAATAGTGACATGATATTTTGTTGTAAAAAACTTATAAAATAGAATGATGTTATTTTGAAAAAATGAGGCTAGGCTCTCGCCAAAGAACACAACATGCTGCAAATTTAAAATGAAAACACACTTTAGGATTTTATTGTGGAAAAAAAGGAACTTGATGGAGAATCAAAACATGAGGTAGAATTTAAATGTTTTAGAAAATTTCAAGGTAAAATTTTTGCACAATACAATAGTGACATGATATTTTGTTGTAAAAAACTTATAAAATAGAATGATGTTATTTTGAAAAAGAAGCTAAGCTCTTGCCAAAGAAAAGGACATGCTACAAATTTAAAATGAAAACACACTTTGTGGAAAAAAAAAAAGGAACTTGAAGGAGAATCAAAACATGAGGTTGAATTTAAATGTCATAGAAAATTTCAATGTAAAACTTTTACACAATAGAGTAGTGACTTGATATTTATTTCTAAAAATATATAAAATAGAATGATCTTATTTTAAAAAAGAAGCTAGGCTCTCGCCAAAGAACACAACATGCTGCAAATTGAAAATGAAAACACACTTTAGGATTTTATTGTGGAAAAAAAGGAACTTGATGGAGAATCAAAACATGAGGTAGAATTTAAATGTTTTAGAAAATTTCAAGGTAAAATTTTCGCACAATACAATAGTGACATGATATTTTGTTGTAAAAAACTTATAAAATAGAATGATGTTATTTTGAAAAAGAAGCTAAGCTCTTGCCAAAGAAAAGGACATGCTGCAAATTTAAAATGAAAACACATTTTGTGGAAAAAAAAAAAGGAACTTGAAGGAGAATCAAAACATGAGGTTGAATTTAAATGTCATAAAAATTTCAATGTAAAACTTTTACACAATAGAGTAGTGACTTGATATTTATTTCTAAAAATATATAAAATAGAATGATCTTATTTTAAAAAAGAAGCTAGGCTCTCGCCAAAGAACACAACATGCTGCAAATTTAAAATGAAAACACACTTTAGGATTTTATTGTGGAAAAAAAGGAACTTGATGGAGAATCAAAACATGAGGTAGAATTTAAATGTTTTAGAAAATTTGAAGGTAAAATTTTCGCACAATACAATAGTGACATGATATTTTGTTGTAAAAAACTTATAAAATAGAATGATGTTATTTTGAAAAAGAAGCTAAGCTCTTGCCAAAGAAAAGGACATGCTGCAAATTTAAAATGAAAACACACTTTGTGGAAAAAAAAAGGAACTTGAAGGAGAATCAAAACATGAGGTTGAATTTAAATCTCATAGAAAATTTTCAAGGTAAAAGTTTTGCACAATACAATAGTGACTTGATATTTAGTTGTAAAACATCTAAAATAGGATGATATTATTTTGAAAAAGAAGCTAGGCTATTGCTAAAGAATAGGACATGCAGCAATTTGAAAATAAAAACACAGTTTAGGATTTTATTATGGAAAGAAAGGAATTTGAAGGAGAATCAAAACATGAGGTAGAATTTAAATGTTTTAGAAAATTTCAAGGTAAAATTTTTGCACAATACAATAGTGACATGATATTTTGTTGTAAAAAACTTATAAAACAGAATGATGTTATTTTGAAAAAGAAGATAAGCTCTTGCCAAAGAAAAGGACATGCTGCAAATTTAAAATGAAAACACACTTTGTGGAAAAAAAAAAAAAAGGAACTTGAAGGAGAATCAAAACATGAGGTTGAATTTAAATGTCATAGAAAATTTCAATGTAAAACTTTTGCACAATAGAGTAGTGACTTGATATTTATTACTAAAAATATATAAAATAGAATGATCTTATTTCAAAAAAGAAGCTAGGCTCTCGCCAAAGAACACAACATGCTGCAAATTGAAAATGAAAACACACTTTAGGATTTTATTGTGGAAAAAAAGGAACTTGATGGAGAATCAAAACATGAGGTAGAATTTAAATGTTTTAGAGAATTTCAAAGTAAAATTTTTGCACAATACAATAGTGACATGACATTTTGTTGTAAAAAACTTATAAAATAAAATGATGTTATTTTGAAAAAGAAGTTAGGCTCTCGCCAAAGAACACAACATGCTGCAAATTGAAAATGAAAACACACTTTAGAATTTTATTGTGGAAAAAAAGGAACTTGATGGAGAATCAAAACATGAGGTAGAATTTAAATGTTTTAGAAAATTTCAAGGTAAAATGTGTGCACAATACAATAGTGACATGATATTTTGTTGTAAAAAACTTATAAAATAGAATGATGTTATTTTGAAAAAGAAGCTAGGTTCTTGCCAAAGAAAAGGACATGCTGCAAATTTAAAATGAAAACTCACTTTAGGATATTATTGTGAAAAAAAAAGAACTTGAAGATGAATCAAAACATGTGGTTGAATTAAAATGTTTTAGAAAAATTTAATGTAAAAATTTTGCACAATACAATAGTGATTTGATATTTAGTTGTAAAAGCATATAAAATAGAATGATGTTATTTTGAAAAAGAAGCTAGGCTATTGCCAAAGAATAGGACATGCTGCAAATTGAAAATAAAAACACACTTTAGGATTTTATTGTGGAAAAAAAGGAACTTGAAGTAGAATCAAATAATGAGATAGAATTTATTGTTTTAGAAAATTTTCAAGGTAAAAGTTTTGCACAATACAATAGTGACTTGATATTTAGTTGTAAAACATCTAAAATAGGATGATGTTATTTTGAAAAAGAAGCTAGGCTATTGCTAAAGAATAGGACATGCAGCAAATTGAAAATAAAAACACAGTTTAGGATTTTATTATGGAAAGAAAGGAATTTGAAGGAGAATCAAAACATGAGGTAGAATTTAAATGTTTTAGAAAATTTCAAGGTAAAATTTTTGCACAATACAATAGTGACTTGATATTTAGTTGTAAAAACATATAAAATAGAATGATGTTATTTTGAAAAAAGAAGCTAGGCTCTTGCCAAAGAATAGGACATGCTGCAAATTGAAAATGAAAACACACTTTAAGATTTTATTATGGAAAAAAAGGAACTTGAAAGAGATTCAAAACATGAGGTTCAATTTAAATGTTTTAGAAAATTTCAACGTAAAAATTTTGCAAAATACAATAGTGACTTGATATTTAGTTGTGAAAACATATAAAATAGAATGATGTTATTTTGAAAAAGAAGCTAGGCTATTGCCAAAGAATATGACATGCTGCAAATTGAGAATGAAAACACACTTTAGGATTTTATTGTGGAAAAAGAGGAACTTGAAGGAGAATCAAAACATGATGTTGAATTTAAATGTTTTAGAAAATTTTAATGTAAAATTTTGCAAATACAATATTGACTTGATATTTAGTTGTAAAAACATATAAAATAGAATGATGTTAATTTGAAAAAGAAGATAGGCTCTTGCCAAAGAATAGGACATGCTGCAAATTGAAAATGAAAACCCACTTTAGGATTTTTTTTGTGGAAAAAAAGGAACTTGTAGGAGAATCAAAACATGAGGTAGAATTTATTGTTTTAGAAAATTTCAAGGTAAAAATTTTGCACAATACAATATTGACTTGATATTTAGTTGTAAAAACATATAAAACAGAATGATGTTATTTTTTTGAAAACGAAGCTAGGCTCTTGCCAAAGAATAGGACATGCTGCAAATTGAAAATGAAAACACACTTTATGATTTTATTGTGGAAAAAAGGAACTTGAAAGAGAATCAAAACATAAGATTCAATTTAAATGTTTTAGAAAATTTCAACGTAAAAATTTTGCAAAATACAATAGTGACTTGATATTTAGTTGTGAAGACATATAAAATAGAATGATGTTATTTTGAAAAAGAAGCTAGGTTATTGCCAAAGAATAGGAAATGCTGCAAATTGAGAATGAAAACACAATTTAGGCTTTTATTGTGGAAAAAAGGGAACTTGAAGGAGAATCAAAACATGATGTTGAATTTAAATGTTTTAGAAAATTTTAATTTAAAATTTTGCACAATACAATATTGACTTGATATTTACTTGTAAAAACATATAAAACAGAATGATGTTGATTTGAAAAAGAAGATAGGCTCTTGCCAAAGAATAGGACATGCTGCAAATTGATAATGAAAACACACTTTAGGATTTTTTTGTGGAAAAAAAGGAACTTGAAGGAGAATCAAAACATGATGTAGAATTTATTGTTTTAGAAAATTTCAAGGTAAAAATTTTGCACAATACAATATTCACTTGATATTTAGTTCTAAAAACATATAAAATAGAATGATGTTATTTTGAAAAAAAAAAAAAAGGTAGGCTCATACCAAAGAATAGGACATGCAGCAAATTTAAAATGAAAACACAGTTTAGGATTTTATTGTGGAAAGAAAGGAATTTGAAGAAGATTCAAAACACTAGGTAGAATATAAATGTTTTAGAAAATTTCAAGGTAAAATTTTTGCACAATACAATATTGACTTGATATTTAGTTGTAAAAACATCTAAAATAGAATGATGTTTTTTTGAAAAAGAAGCTAGGCTCATACCAAAGAATAGGACATGCTGCAAATTGAAAATGAAACAACACTTTGTGGAAAAAAAGGAACTTGAAGGAGAATCAAAACATGAGGTTGAATTTAAATGTTATAGAAAATTTCAAGGTAAAAATTTTGCACAATAGAGTAGTGACATTGAGATTTATTTCTAAAAAGATATAAAATAGAATAATCTTATTTTGAAAAAAAAAAAAAAAGCAAGGCTCTTGCCAAAGAATACGATATGCTGCAAATTGAAAATGAAAGCACACTATAGGATTTTATTGTGGAATAAAAGGAACTTGAAGGAGAATCAAAACATGAGGTAGAATTTAAATGTTTTAGAAAATTTCAAGGTAAAATTTCAAGGTAAAATTTTTGCACAATACAATAGTGACTTGATATTTAGTTGTAAAAACATATAAAATAGAATGATGTTATTTGGAAAAAGAAGTTAGGCTCTTGTCAAAGAATAGGACATGCTGCAAATTGAAAATCAAAACAAACTTTAGGATTTTATTGTGGAAAAAAAGGAAATTGAAATAGAATCAAAACATGAGGTTCAATTTAAATGTTTTAGAAAATTTCAAGGTAAAAATTTTGCAAAATACAATAGTGACTTGATATTTAGTTATGAAAACATATAAAATAGAATGATGTTATTTTGAAAAAGAAGCTATGTTTTTGCCAAAGAATAAGACATGCTGCAAATTGAAAATGAAAACACACTTGATGATTTTATTTTGGAAAAAAAGGAACTTGAAGGAGAATCAAAACATGACGTTCAATTTAAATGTTTTGAAAAATTTCAAGGTACAAATTTTGCACAACGCAAAAATGACTTGATATTTCATTGTAAAAACATATAAAATAGAATGATGTTATTTTGAAAAACAAGATAGGTTCTTGCCAAAGAATAGGACATGCTGCAAATTAAAAATCAAAACACACTTTTTGGAAAAAAATGAACTTGAAGGAGAATCAAAACATGAGGTTAAATTTAAATGTTTTAGAAAATTTCAAGGTAAAAATTTTGCACAATAGAGTAGTGACTTGATATTTATTTCTAAAAATATATAAAATAGAATGATCTTATTTTGAAAAAGAAGCTAGGCTCTTGCCAAAGAATAGGACATGCTGCAAATTGAAAATCAAAACACACTCTGTGGAAAAAAAGGAACTTCAAGGAGAATCAAAACATGAGGTTCAATTTAAATGTTTTAGAAAATTTCAAGGTAAAACGTTTGCAAAATACAATAGTGACTTGATATTTAGTTGTAAAAACATATAAAATAGAATGATGTTATTTTGAAAAAGAAGCTAGGCTATTGCCAAAGAATAGGACATGCTGCAAATTGAAAATGAAAACACACTTTAGGATTTTATTGTGGAAAAAAAGAAACTTGAAGGAGAATCAAAACATGAGGTTGAATTTAAATGTTTTAGAAAATTTTAAGGTAAAATTTTGCACAATTCAATATTGACTTGATATTTAGTTTTAAAAACATATAAAATAGAATGATGTTAATTTGAATAAGAAGATAGACTTTTGCCAAATAATAGGACATGCTGCAAATTGGAAATGAAAACACACTTTAAGATTTTTTTGTGTAAAAAAAGGAATCAAATAAGCAAATTACTCTACAAAAAATCAGTGAAAAGACAAGATCTCATATCATCACACAGAAATATAGTTTCAGAGGAAACACGAACCTGGAATTTAGCGGGGATATTGTAATCAGCACGCCCCTACCAACTCAAATTTTGTCAATGTGCAGAATTTGCAACTGGGGAATCACACATTCCTTTACCGAAAATGTATCAGAGCTCAAGTGGTTCACCGCAGCGACGAGACCTTGGATTCATCAAGTTTGATAACTAGTTATTGGTTGGCAAAGTGCTGCCAAAAAGAGGTTCTGCACTCCTAATTTTAGAAGAGCTTAAGGTAAGCTTATTGGAAGGGTAGGAGCAGAAAAAGGGAACTTTGAGAGAGAGGACCAGGAAGTGTAGTTGCACGAATCAACAATGCAACCCTCGAACCCCAGACCTGGATAATTAAACAAATAAAAAAGATGAATCAAACTGTACACAAATAAATGATTAAATAATGTCATACATCAAATACTTTCATTTCCACCTCAGAAGAGAATTCTACAATGATTGTAAAACAAGAGAAAAAATTAAAACTGCCAATCAAACTATAGGAAAACTGCAAGGTTAAACCAAGATTCAAAGAAAGACGATGAGTTAGGAACCAAACACTTCTTGTCCAAGACCATGATTTATATATACAGTTCGAGAAAAACCCAATGAATACTCGGTCATCCTTGACCATTATTCCAAGTATATATTGGATCTGCGGGAAAATATATGACTAAAATCATGTCACTATTTAATGAACCCAATGCAGTTCGATTAAGAGATCATCCAAAGCATATCACCAGCCTAAAATTTATGATCTGCTATCGAAGATGAGACAATAAAACAAAGCACCTTCTCTCAATCAAAGAGTGCTAATATTATATAGTAACAACACATACTACTTAACTATAATCAGAACAAAAAATAAAATTCACAATCTGAATAAAAACCATCATTTCATCATCAGGATTCTACACATCAAGAAAAGACAAACTGATTCTTCAACCTAAGAAATAACTACAGTGGATTATCAAGAAATTAATAATTCTTGAATTCCAAAGAGTGTTTCCATAAACTATTCAAGGAAACAGAACATGATTCTTGGATTCAAGAAACAATTTCCAGCGGCCCAATCAAGAAATATAAGACCATTCTTGAATTTCAAGAATCATTCAAAAAAAAAGCCTAAAAATTAATAAATCTTGAATTCAAAAGTGTTTCCATAAACTATTCAAGGTAACAGAACAGAGATCTTGGATTCAAGAAACAATTTCAAGCGGTATAATCAAGAAAATACAAGACCATTCTTGAATTTCAAGAATCATTCAAAAAGAAACCCAAAGTACTTCAAGAACAATTACCCAAGAAAAGCTAACCTTCAAATTCCCGTTGATGAATCCACTCAAACCAAATTTCATAACCCTACATCTAAAACAGTAGGAATGAAAGAGAAAGGTTCTCGAACATAGATGCAAAACCTCGATAATACCAAATAGAAGAACTCTATATATCTAAAAAAAATATTACCGTTGCTTGGTAATAACGCGGTGACATGCAGCTTCTCTTTCCTTATTCTCAATAATACACGTTTCTTTTTTTCTTTTTTTCCTTATTTCATGTTATGATTATAATGGATATCGATTTTAGCCCCAATTATAAATTAGTGCGTGTTTACTTTAGCATATATGATTAGATTCTTTTAATAATCAATATGATAGATTATGAGATTAATATTATTTTTATAAAACAATCCGCACTTTACACTAGGTTTAAACTCGTAGGACGAACGAGCTTTACTTGATACTTATTTCATTTTTAATTGATAAGTAGTATACTTTCGGGTAATTCTACTATACATTAGTGATATTAATACACCAACATTTTTAATTGTGGTAATCTTTATACAAGACAACTTTTGTCTTTTGGGTTGGATTGAGTCTCCTTACCTTGGAACACTTTTAATGAATTTTTCATTTCATTATATATTGGGTCATTGACACATTTTGAGACCATAAATTTTAAATAATTTAATTATAATATAATTAAAGGGAAATAAAATACATATTCAAAAATATAGAAATTCATATTAAAATGCATAAATTTCATTAAATAAAATATTAGTTAATAGACTAATTATATTCAAAATAACTGAAATAAGTAAAAACGAATTTGTGGTTGATTAAATAATATGATATTAATTTTGCTAGTAAATTTGAGTGAAGTAGAATGAAATCATAGTCTTAGAATCTTTGTTTGAATCTTGATTTTCTTGATAATTGCTTATTTGGATTTTTTTTATTTTTTTATTTGATTCCATATTTAGATTAATTTATATCAATTATCTTAATTTTTTGGTCACCTAAATAAAATTAGGCATTTTTTATTTTGTTTATTTGGTTTTATATTTAGGTTGATGTAAATCAATTCTCTTAATTTGGTTTCCTTAAAGTATTACATAAAATATATTTCAGGTATTACATAAATATGTTTAAGGTATTACATTTTTATCTATATGGTATTACACATTCATACTCACATTTAAGGTATTTGATACTCAATTTTCAGGTATTATATAAATATCTTTAAGGTAATACCTGAATATCTTTAAGGTATTACACGTATGCTTATGTGGTATTACACAACCTTTCAGGTATTTATGGTATGATGATTTTGTAATTATGCGGCTCTGCAACTTCCGCCACCACCACCCACTTCAATATTTTAAATCGAAAAAAATCATAAAAAATATTGGAAGGAAACTGATGAAGAAGATGACGAGATAGATGAAAATCAAAACACATAAAATTGTATTGATTTGGATCCGAACCACCGAAAGCAGATCTGAACCAGCGAGAAAAGAAAGGAAGAGAGTAGGGAGTGAGAAGAGAAAGGAGGGGGAGAGAGAAAATAAGGCGGTGGCGACGGCAGCGGCGAGTTCGTACATAGATAAAATTAGGTAAAAGGGTTTGATTAAGGGGTGGTTAGTTAAGCTTATTTTTATAGCTTATACACTCTTACATCTTATAAGATGTTTTTAGAACTTAAAATAAATAGATGATTGTTTGGATAAATAAGATGATGGAGTTTATAAGATGTCAACAATGACATTTGTGTAATTTCAATAATCAAATTCGAAGATGTTTTAATAAGTAAACACTTATTATAGAAATAAGTTGAGATAATCTAACTTAAAAAAAAAAAAAAGAGCAATTATGTTCATTTCATCCTATAAGCTCCTAAAATAAAATCTTACTATTAAAAGTTAATCAAACACTTTTGAGAAACTTACAAGTTCTAAACATCTTATAAGTTATTTTTAAAAAGTTTATAATCTCACCCAAACACTCTAAATTTTAAAAATAAAATCCTATTTTAGAAATTTATTAGATGTCACGAGCTTATAAGTTTTTTTTTCAAAAATAATGAAATGTCAATTTATTTTTAAAATGAGAACTTTTTTTAAACACATTCAAATTTAATTATGAAACAACACTGTCATCTGATAAGTTCCACCATCTTATTTTTTCAAACACTTTAGTAACTCAATTCAAACTATAATTAAGAATCTTATAAACTCTAAAAACATACCAAAAAACTTACAAACTCTAAAAATAAGTTTAGCAAAACATCCCCTTGATATATATGTTCACTTAAGTCAAACGGTTCGTTTAATGTTTATCCAAAACTCTTTCAAGAATCATCATTTTGCGCTATTAAAAAGTGAATATTAAAGAGTAAACTCGATGCATGGGATATGCCCGATTAAGTAATGCATTTGGGGTCTGCTCATTAGGGATAGGGTCATTAACACAACACAATAGGACCATCAAACACAAGAAAAATCACCACATATTTTCTTGTGCATCCATCTACCACTAACCTATGTTGGGTACTCGATTAGTATACTAACCAATGAGGAAATGTAGGAGAAAACGAAAGGCGAATGAACCTTATAGAAATACTCAAACGTAGAATGATACATCAACCACAGGGTACAAAGAATGGTGCATTCAATAGTCACTTGGTCCAAACTCTTTTGGTTCCTAAATTGCTGCATCTCCATGTAAATATAATACAGGGAGGTAGGTATATTTGTACGAGATATTTAAGCTGTAAGGGGGAAAATAATGCCTCTCGAGATCAATTCGTCCTATGTGCAATGGATTTGTTAGAGCCGCTGTAAAGAATATAAGAAACTCTGTTTGCATTTTACTAATCTCATGGTCATCAACATGATTATACACCTGAACATAAAGCCCCTGAAAACCAAACACCGTGTTTCACTCTAGTTAGATGATGTAAAGTTGAGGGAGAGCAGGAATAGAGATGTTACAGGTTTAGAGAGGGAAAGAGGAGACCTGAGGACCAAGATGAGCAGCAAAACTTCCTCTCGTCAACATGCTTGACATCTGCACCAATAAACCAGGAACCTACACTGATGTCATCATGGGCATATGTGCGAAGAACATGTCTGCCATAACAAAAATAGAGGTCAGTTTTTAGTATTCATGTTTTGAGCGTTCAAAAACAGTCAATGCAATCCAAATAGAACTTAACCTGTTGATCGTTATGAACTTAGCCAAAGCCTGGGATATCACAAACATCTCCCCTGAAGCATGGCGGAAGTAACTGTTCAGAGGAGCAGAAATTGTTATAGAGAGGCTAACGAGGCAGATTAATGCATCAAGAGAATATTTCTGTAAATATTAAGTACTTTTCTTACGTTTTTCCATCCCCGAATTTCCACCAATCTGGTTCGTACCATTTCTTTCCCCTGTCAAGATACAACAGAAGATAAGACTCATAAAAGCAACTTATATTATATGACATCAAACGAGATAAGGGCAATTTTACCCAAAAGGTTCAGTCAAATGTAAGATTTTATGCCAAAAGAATTGTTAATACCCAATTTTGCCCTAATTGTCATTTCAATGTGAAGTTTTTTGAATGCTAAAACTGTTCAATTTGGCAAACTATTTTTATAATTTTAAATTCACACATATTTATATGAAAATACTATTTAATTGAAGGTAGATTATTGACTAATTGGGTATTCTAAAAACTCTTAGACTAAAATTGACATTAGACCAAACATTTTGGTATCATGACCTTTGCCCACATCAAAATGTACCCCAAATTGCTTTAGATTTGGAGTTTGGTCAGACTCACTCTTCAGAGAAAACTTCTCCTGATTTCATACACCCGATATATGCACGAGGCTTATCCAAATGAGTAGCAAGTGTATCTGCCAAGCCATCTGTAAGGAAGATATGAATAACAATTTAATCATTCATAATGCTTTGACAATTTTGGGGCAAACACAAGATACGAAACAAAGCTAAGATGTTCTCAAATAAGAAGAAACACCAGTCATATAGAAATATGAGCACATAATTGTACTTTGGACTAACCTATGTTTACATAGACATCATCATTGACTTTCCCATAGTAGTCTGCATCCCATTTTTCTGCAGCATGCGCAAAGAATAATTTGGTCTTGTTTGGTAGTTCCTCAGGTGCCTCTACATGATTATCCTGATGGAAAATTTTGTCTATTATAGTTGCAGATGAATGTAAATCAAACACTAGCCATATCTTATGTGGAAAATAGAAAATGCAACATGGCTCCAATGTTTAAGTAATTGTTCTGAACACTAAGCAACTTCAAGACATAATAATTTGCATCATAAAGCTCAAAAATTCACAAATTATCTTTCAAGCGACAATATCAAGACTACAAGACTAGTACAAATGAAAGGGTTTACTAAATTAAATAAACATATCAAACCTATGAAGAGGCATCACATCGCAGCAGAGTATGCATAAAATAGAAACCTCAATTACATGATGGAGTCAAACAACTTACAAGAATGAAAATATCATTTGTTTGTTTGTTTTCGTTATCAATACTCCTGTCCAAGCTGTCTCCTCTATTGGGACTGCAATACACCATAGAATTAGATAGAACACTACTTAGAGATCTACTACATATGGAAATGGAGAGAAGGTGACAGATAGACAGACAGACAAACACACACACACACACACACACTCATACACATACACAGAGCAGGAAAAGCATACCTTCTGCCAATTACAAAACGGATAACAATGCCCTTCTTTTCTTCTATCTTCTTACCTGTTTATATTAAAAGTTTGATTTGGATGTGATCATTTGACAATAATAAGAAAGTGCAAGGAACAAATTTTACTTCATGGATAAATAAGGAAGAATTGCCATAGAGCAAAATCAAGAAGTAAGAAAAGGGAACATATTAAAGTTCAAATGAACAACTCTATACAAAAACAGTCACCAGCATGAATATTGGTAACATACCAGTGACCATCCATGCTTTCCGTATAGCATCTCTGTTGCTCCTGCGGCCAAATCCCGTAAGTATTCCTATCACTACGAGCGGCCTCCTCTTAGGGGTTTTACTACTTTCAGCTGAAAGCTTTGAAACAAAACCTTCCTGTCTGGCAGCTGCAAGTTCCATTTCCAGACTTGATAATTTCTTCTGCTGTTCCCTGATCAGAAATTGATTTTAACAAAAGTTGCATATACAGACACTCAAATATAAAGAACTGCAATTATGAGTGAGAAAAATAATAAAAAACTAATCACCTGCAGTCTAAGATTTTCCACGAATCATCAACAGACATTACAGTTTTTCCCTGCATATAAAAATACAAGGTTATCCCTGGGTATGAACAAAGCACCCAAACCCCTTGACAAAATCTACTACGTCTCCGAGAATTTTTAACAGAAAAGAAAAGCATATTTGAGAAACATGAATCATTGCTCTGTCATTTCAGACACATGGAACATGTCAAACACGTGAGCGGAAAAGAAAAGTAATTTTTGCATCAAACACATGGAACTGAAATTAATGAAAAGTATTTTTTCACATCAAACACATGGAACAAAGAAGAAAAGTATTTTTCACATCAAACACATGAACTAAATGCTTGATCAGGTCATAAAGTTGGTGACGTAAGTTCGAACAGAAAAAATGACTGATTTTCTTTTATGCAGCATGTAGCGACAAATTCAGTCCATAAGCCCATTAATAACAATGTCCAGTTCTTCAATAATTGAGGGTTACTCCAATATTTCTAAGAAATATTACTATAAGTTTAAATTGTCTGTGAAGTGTTTGATTCACAGACGATGACATCTAGAGTACCTTTGGCCATAAAGGAGTGGATTTTTCTTAATAGTTTTATCTCTTAATCACATTTACAAGTTAAAGATACCCTATAGAGAAACAAATCCTTGGCAAGTAAATTAGGCAGCTTCTCTGAAAGACTAAAACAAATCCACCTAAGTGGAAGAAAGAATCAAAACTTACTTACATCAAATAGAAGCAAAAGAATTGAACAAAAACTAAAGAAATATGCATAAGATATGAAAATCTGAACTAGATGCTACCTAGTTCAGCTGAGATGAGATCCAGATCAGCTGTTTTTATTCCACTGCCAGTAAAAGCAGTAATTCTCACAAAATTGAAAACTTCGAAAATTAAAACTACCTGACCAGTTATCCTGTCAAGCTCTTTAGCTAAATAAACCCTATTTTCTGCATCCTGCCACAACCTGATTCCAAATTCAACACATAAGATTACATTTTCATTTTTCCCTATTCATGTCAGGCAAGCTTCTTTCCCATTTTTATGACAAAAAGGGGGAAGGTTTGAATCTGATAGATGATGGCTCCAAAAAGCACGAATTGAAGAATAAAGTAAACTTCTATAATAATCATTAAATGAAAAACAACAATGAGGCTAAATAGTAAGAAAATTATCACAAAAACGTATCTCTAATTATCCTGAAAACTCAAATCACAGGTGGATGATCCAACTCCAGAGATCAATAAATCCTACAAGTACAGTTAACTGATGAAGTCTCACAAGGTACAAACTGAGAAACCAATAAACTCAACCAAAAAACAAAAAGAAAATTCCAGAGACAAAAATGAGCGAAACTGCGTACAAACTCAAAAACTGGAGATTAGAGCTTAC
Organism: Scutellaria baicalensis; assembly: GCA_005771605.1. Taxonomy (NCBI): domain Eukaryota; kingdom Viridiplantae; phylum Streptophyta; class Magnoliopsida; order Lamiales; family Lamiaceae; genus Scutellaria; species Scutellaria baicalensis. The sequence goes on along the minus strand of CM016721.1, from coordinate 75,019,295 downwards.
CGTCCGGCGACGTAGAGAGAGGCGAAAGTTGCAAACATGGAAAACGTTAGAGTTGAAATTCGGGACCGAATCACCATTCCCATGAATCGCACACTCGATCCCTTGCTCTGCATTTGCTCTCTCTTTTATGTTAATTAGTTTCTTCCAACTTATTTTCCTATTCGATTCAATCAATCAATCACTGAGAAGAACTCAATCGATCCAAAGGAATTAAGTAATCAGCAACAGCCACTTCACCATTGACGATTTAGAGAGAGAAACTTGTGGTTTTTAAAATCTGGATTTCAGTGCCAAAGAGAAAGGAAAAAGTGATAGCAAAATATTTAGAACTTCTCTTCCTGGGAAACTTTTAATTATTCATAACAGTTTCTATTAAAGGTGAAAAAGAATAATATATTGTTCATTATAAAGATGAACCCGTTTTGTATATTTGTTGGGCCCCTTAATGGGCTTGTTTCACAATGGGCTCTGTAACATTTAAAACAGCTAACATTTTTCCTAATATGGAAAAAAAGTAAAAGAACTTAATAAATGAAACTAAACAAATTCATATTCACAAAATTATATCTTGAATGTGTTGTAGATTATGGTTCACATGTCTTATAGAAAAATTAAATTCTTGGAATGATTTTATATAGGTGTTAAAAAATTTAATATATATCAAATGCAATATGAGATATATCTTCCATGAATATTGCATATGTTAAAGGAAAAATATAATTAATATGCATTCGTAAAAGTAACTCAAAAATACTATTTTAGGTATTCATTATATTTGTGTATCTATGTAAACTCTAAATGTAATGCCCTATAGATAGGGACTTTATGATGAAATAAACACACTGTTTTTCTCTCTCTCTCCACTTCTCAATATTCTACAATAGTATACAAATTCTAGTTTATTGTTCAGATATAATCTAAATTTAAATTATAAAAATCTAGTTACTTTAATTATTAATGGTTATTACTAATATTTTGATAATCTTATTTTATTCAAGACTCAACAACTTAATTTTTATTGTTATCTTATACAAACAAAATCATATTTGGGAAAGAAAAAAATCGCAATTCTTAGATTATATTTTGTGATCTGAGATTAGTCAAATCTTCTTCAGGAATTATATATTACCATTTTGTTTACAGTTTACCTTTATATGAATTTTAATACTAGCAATTTAAGATGTTAAGGATTGGAGCGGATTTGAAATAGACCTAGATGACTCAAAAATTAATTTAAAAGAAAAGCATGCATTTCGAATCTTTATCCATTCTAACACCACAAGTGGATTTGCTATCATGAATTTCAAATTCCTCCTTAAATCCGCATCTCCAAATGAAGCCTTTTAGACTTTATTTAACTGTACATGTGTGTTTTATATGTATAAATATGTGTTTTTCAATGACAATGATGTGATTTATAAATATGAGTTTTATAAGTATATATTTCACAACTATAAGTATGTATTCTTCTACTATAATTATGGATTTTGTGAAACCGTCACACATAAGATAGTCTCACATTTATTTTTGTGTAAGTAGTTTATGTTTTTCTGATTTTATATCTGTAATTTTTAGTTGTTTACAAATAAAGCCTAAAAAATAAACAAATCAAATGAAACTTGGGCAAACTTTGCAATTGATGATTTTGAGAAGAGTAACATTCATTTTGCCTCTCTCTCTCTTTTTTTTTTTTTTTCTTTTCTTTTCGTTTACTGAGTTTGACCTTTATGATGTATTAGTCTTTAAATACTGTAAAGAAAAAAGGAAGAATTTCAAATCAATTTTTACATACATACCTTTTATATTATTACCTGTACTTTTATATTAACATGATCATATCTTCCTAAAATATATAAAGGTACAATTAACATCAAATAAAGATATGTTGACCTTCTGAAATTCTTCATCTAAAAATGTAATTCTTTTGAAATTCCCTTCTTTTTTTTTTTTTGCTAATTTGTAGTGGATATTTTATATACATGTCACACCAATACAATATAAAGGTCTTAACACCTTAAACGAAAAAAATAAAAATACATGGATCGAATCGGGTCGAGCAAGTTAAATCCATAGAAGTGGTGTATGGGAGTTGTTGTGTTTTAAGAGTAGGAGAAATTTTATCTGAAAAGTGAGAATTTTCCTTTCCTTCCCTTTCATTTTCTCAGGATGTTTTGTGTTTTGATGTGGGATGCTTGAGAGACCCAACAGCAAGTTGTTGAGTTGTGTGGTCACAGATTAGATATTAACTGATAACAAAGGATACTACACTTCATCTTAGCCAAAAGGCCGAGAAAGCTATACAATGTTTAAAATTCTTACTTTTAGAGAATGATATATAATATAGCCCAAGTCTGTAGATTCAGCCTATCCCTCTTTGCATTCTAATTTTATCATCTTTTTACATTTTTCTTAAAATAATATTTTAACAAGTTTGGATATAATAAATTGGAACTTTTATCGACTTTGGGATGATTAGTTTATTAACAATCATTTTCGAACCTCAAAGTTGAATTTCTATTGTTTTTAACATTTTTCTTTATTGATAGCACTAGTTTGGCTGAATCTCTTTTGTTTTTTTAACATTTTTCTCTATTGAAATTTTCAGGTTTTATAAAACACACGATCTCTTTTCTTTTTTATTTTTTTTTTCAATTGAAATTTGAAGGTTGAAACACTTGGATATCTTAAATTATAGTCAAAGTATTATTACCACTGTTCATACAGGTCTAAACCACCAAGGATGGTGGGTTTATAATTCAATCAATTATACAACCTAAACCCAGCTTCCTAAACTCGGGCTCAACACAAATCTGGGTCCAACACATACTTACCAAACATCGGATTAAGTTAGTTATTAAACTATGTCCACCCTAAACCCTCCTATCATATGACCCCTTCATGATATTGAGAAATTTCAAGATTGAATGATTAAAAAATAAAACTTCAAGGTTGAAACATTCGATATCTACAAAAACACTTAAATTATAATATAGGGGATAAATATATATTTTTAAAACAGGAAATAAGTTGTTGATAGAATTCTTTTTACTAAGACTAATGCATGCTTAATGTGTTTTGTTTATTAACATTTTCCTTGAACAAAATTCAAGTCCAAACACACTATATCTAGAAAAAGATTCAGTTCCTGCCAATTCCAATTATTATAATATTGTGAATAAATGCATGTTTTTGTTAAATATTCATAAAATATGAAAATATATCAATATTAACATATACATATTTAATTTGAACTATATATATATATATATATCTCTTTATTTTGAAACATAGCTGCATTAGTTAAACATATCCATGTGATTAACTGATTAACTAAAATAAATACGTGTTTTTAGCTTATTTTTGCAGAATTGTGGCAGGCCCCTCTTGCCCTTTCTCAAATTTGTCTCCTACTTTTTCTTTTTTGTTCATTCATTTCTTTTTTTGTTTATGTTTTTTTTTCTTTTGTTTTATATTATATTCATATTTTATTTTTCCTTAAAGTTTTCTTTTTGATAAAAACCATTTATATAACGTTATTTTATTATTTTATTTCTTACCAATCAGGAAATGTATTGATTGTTTAACCGTATATAATTTCATTTTCTATTAATCTGAACATTTTCTTAAAATATTCAAATCACGTGTTATTAAAAACTATTCTATAAATTATATTTTCCATAATTCAAAACTTTAAATTTTCTACAAATGAATTTCAAACTACAAGATAATTAATCAAACACATCATCGAATTTCGAACTACGTACGACATAAATCAAATACATCGCAGACGTCAAAGGGGACTTGGTTGTGTAGATGGGAATGTGATTTGGAACAATAAAAATAAATATTTAATTATTTATGATGAAATTTAACGACAATACGATATAATAATTATTATTATTTAAAAAAACATTGAGCTATTAATACATCGAAAATTGTGTGAAAATTTAAATATAATTAACAAAATTCAAATTAAGAGATTGATTTCAATTGATATAAATAATATCAAAAAAGAAAATAATGGATAATAGAATCCACATGATTGAACTTATGTTAATGTGAAGGTGTATTTTTAAAATGATTTAATAAAAAAATCACTACTTTTTAAAGAATTGTAAATTTATCCTCACTTTTCAATAATTGTAAAAAAAAAAAAAATACAATCTTTGTTTATTGTTGCAATGTATGCCACTTTTGAATTTTCCGACAACCGGAGTCCACGTGTCCGATAAACATGTCACGTCACATGTTGCATTGGATGTCACACTCACACCATTTCAAACCGAAAAAAATTAAAATCAAATTGCAAAATAAAATATTTACATTTCCTAAAATTGCAATTTAATCACAACCTTTCAATAATTAGCAAAAAAAAAAAAAAACCAAATACTTCATTTTGCAATTTGAATTTATTATTTGGTGTTTAAATCCATAATGGAGACATCACATAAACTACACAACTATGAAATTGTTTATCTACATCAAAATAATGTCTTCTCTAGTATATTAATTTAAATATTTTTTCTTTGATTTGAAGATAATTAAAAACAACTCTCATTTACAACCTTTAGAACAAAAATACAATTTTCTAAATCAAAATAAAGATTTTAATTTCTTCAATTTCTTGAATTGGATAGAGCCATATTGATAACTTCGTTATTTGATGCATTTTGAGATTTAATTTCATATCATTTTGTGTTGAAAAGCATGCAATAGTGAGATTTTATTTAGATTTCATTATCTTTTTAAGATTTCACATTTTTGCTTGATTTGAAAGGAATTTGATAGGTTTTAGCACAAAATGAAAGTCCAATGGAATTTTACGCCAAGTTGGAGTAAAGATAGGGAGTCGATAAAGCGCAGTTATGGAGGAAAAATCATATCTCGAGCTCTAGAAGTCCAAATTCAATGTTTCTTGTCTTGTTATAAAGCTAAGAGGGAGTTATACAACTTTCATGTTGGAAGGTTTCATCAATTCTGCCTTCAAGAGAGCAGAATAGTACAAGAAGTTGAAAGTCGTGCAAGAATGTCCTAATTTTCGTCTTGAAGGGGCTTGAGTAAATTGGGTATAACTTGGTGTAAAAAACTGATATTGGGCTAAAATGAGTGGCATCGGATAGCAACTTGAAGGGCTACAACTTTTATGAAGAAGTCGAAGCCCAATTATGAGCGTAAGAGGGCCGAATCGAGGCTGAAAGCTGGAAGTCTGGGCCACCCGGGTCACTTGGCCGGGTTGGTGGTCTAGTTGCGGGTTTTTAGGCCTGTTTGGACTCCTATTTGGATACAACTTGCTCCAAGTCCGATTTTTACCTACTTAGATACAAATTAGGACTTGGGAAAAGGGGGAAGATATAGGAAAAAAAAGATACACAAAGATCTATACACATAAAAAAACTCATCCACATGAGCAAGGAAGAAAGCAAGGAATTGAAAATTCAAGAGTCAAGAGGAGCAACCAACAATCACAAATTGAATAAGTTTTTCTTTGATTTTATTTCTAGTTTTGATCATGCCGTTTTGTAATTTATTTTGCTTTACGAACATGATTTTTGGCTAGGGGTCTCGTGATATTAGGACACGAGAGTAGTTCTATGGATTTCTTGTTGAATATTTAGTTTTAATCTTTCCTCTAATCCATGATATTTTATTCATGCTTCCTTGTGCTTATTCCATGTATGAGTTCTGACCAAATTTATGCATGCTCTAATTAATTAGATTGAGATTGAGAGATGGTATCTGATTATAGATTTGGGAATGCATGACTCAATTAAATTGTCTGGATCGAGAGATTGGTAAATAATTGGGTGAGAATACGATCTTAGGAGCTTTTAGGAGTTGGTTATTAACTGTGAGGTAGAGATACAAACATTAATAATCAATCAACGGGTTAAGTTGCTCGAGAGAGAGGTTAATCTACAATCGTGATCGCTCACATAAAATAATTGGATTTGGGGTTGATTTTTGCTAGATTAGTAAACTTGATTGAAGTAGAATGAAATCGTTGTCTTAGGATCCTTGTTTGAATCTTGATTTTCTTAATATTTTCTTGTTTGATATTTTTATTCCATTTATTTGTTTCTAGACATAGGTTAATTAGATTAAATTCTCTCAATTCGGTCACCTAGATAAAATTAGGTAAATTAATTAGGTAGTTAACATTGTTCTAATTCACTAGTCTCTGGGGGATCGACCTTGCTCGCCCTATCTATAGTTGACACCGTACACTTGCGGTTTAGGCTAGAAATAGACCATCAATCAAGTTTTTGATATTAATAATGTCCTTTCTTTTAATTAGCTAGATTAAATATGAATATAATGATTCATCTCTAGATCAAATATCAAATATATATGCATGTATTTGGAAATTTGCATTATTATTATTATGCATTTTAATGTGTGGAAAACTAATTATAGGTTAAATAGATAATAAGAAATTCAGTTTGGACAATTGACATATATATGTGTAGATAGATAGTTATTCTATTGTTTTATTCATCATGTTAATACAATATTTTCTCAACTCTAAATCATGATTTAATCAAAGTTGCTTCAAAACTTTTTCATATTTCATCGACTTGATTATTAAACTTTATGGTCATGATCGACAACGATTTGATACATTATTGTAGATCAATGTGCTTAATATCATGAGGGTTTATAATTTTTTTAAATTTAATTATGTTTTACTATCTTTTTTAGAACAATAATGCAGTTTTCTAAAATGTTGTAAATGAGAGTTGTGATTTAATTATCTTCAATTTAAAGAAAAAATATTTAAATTAATATATTAGAGACAACACTATTTTGATGTAGATAAACAATTTTATAATTGTGTAGCTTATGTGACGTTTCCATGAATGAATAAATTTGAATTCCAAAATGAAGTATGTAACTTTTGTTGCTAATTTTTGAAAGGTTGTGATTAAATTGCAACTTTAAGAAATGTGATAATTTTATTTTGCAATTTGCTTTTAAAATCTTTTTTGGTTGGAAATGACATGACATCCAATGGAGTATGTGACGTGACATGTTTGCTGAACATATGGACTCTGGTTGCCGAAAAATTAAAAAATGATCTAAATTGTAATAATAAACAAAGGTTGTGATTTTATTTTATTTTTTGCAATTATTGAAAGGTGAGTATAAACTTGTAACTTTATAAAAAGTGTTGATTTTTTTTTTTTTTTTCAATTAGACCTTTTAATAAAGTTACATGCTTTTAAATTGAAAAAAGTGGCACGTGAGACCCATGACAAAAACACAAACTTTGTTAACAAGTTGATACTGTAACTATTACGATAGATAATTGTATTTTAATTATTTAACTGCGAATTTACTTTCCTTGTAGCATAACATAGATGCAAAATATTTTATGTAATTGAGATCCATGCCAGAGTTGACCCGTCTCATACGCCCCTAACGCGTGTTTTCAAGCGTTTCAATGCGCTCCCACGCGCCTGATTGGTGCGCTCAAACACACTAAGATTTATTCCAAACAGTCATACCTTCATGTTATGTTAGTGTTACCATCATGTTATGTTAGTGTTACCATGAGTTAGTGTTACATTCATGTTATTTTAATTTAATGATTTTAAACTAAGAGTAAGAAATTTGGAAATGAGGTAACATTAACATAACACGAAGGTAACACTAACATAACATGAAAGTAACGACCAAAACACACGAAAAAATAAAAAGGCGGCCGGCCCAGCTCTCACGCGACCCGGTTGCACGGATCTCAGATGCGTGCAACTGGTTTAAGAGAGCAATTCTAACATAAAATATATATTAAATCTGTTTCTACAGTAGAAAGGTATATGTCTTTTTGAAAAGGAAAAGATGAATAGATTTAATTCAATTCAATTTCTCTTTAATTTTTTTAACTTTTCATTATATGTGGAGAAGTCTAATCAAGGTGTTCGGAAGCGAACCGATTTTTTTTTTATTTGGTGTTTCATTTTATCTTTTTATGGTTTTAACTTAAATCAAACGTAAATTTGGTTGTTTTGGATGCAATATTAATTTTAATGGAACCAAGAACCTTGTTTAATTTGGAAATGTTTATGTGAATTTTGCGAAATCTTAATTTTAAAATCCAAAATTTTGAAGATAAATATAAATGGTGAAAATCTATATCTATTGTGTTTTGACAGGCTCTTGAATTTAGTTGAGAGTACATCATTCTTTTGAATGTATGTACAAGTGACATGTGAACTATTTCTTGTTTTAATTTCATTTCGTGGACACAAGTTTCAGACAAAATTGAAGATGATGACTTTTTCAATGTTTTTGTGATCACTGGAATTAAACTTTAAATTTATGTAAATTTTTTGGATAAAATCGTCATAATATATATCTAAGCTCATCAAACACATTTACCTATGTGAGAAATGGAAGAATTTTTCTACAAAAGAATTTAGGGTTAAATTTTTGAAATTGTCTCATAACAACTTAATCTTACTCATAATGTGAATATTTAATTCAATTTCACTATCTTAAATGAAACAAAAAATTGAAAAATAATTGACATATGCGGTGGAGATCCGTGGTGCCAAACAAATTAAGATGGTGAAGTCATAAGATAAAGATGGACCGTATTTAAGCAAGACGTACACCAATGTAGTGTGTATATTAAGAAACGCTACCTCCAAAAACAAATCTACATTATTCGACTGATCAGTTCAAAACAAATAGTAACATATTAGAAATCAGAAATCTTTTACAAGTGGATTGATTTGAGTCCAATTATTTGTTACTACACATGACATGACTATGTAAGATATTCAAAAGCATATAATAATAATACTGTAAAAGGTGGATAACTCGAAAGCTGCACACACATAATTAGTGGAGATATAAATGATGAGACTCTAAGGGGGTGTTTGGTATGCTGTTTTAGGGTGGTTAGGGATTTGTAAGAAGGAGAAGTACATGTTTGGTATGAGTGTTAGAAGCTCGGGATTAGTATATGGGCCTGGGTTAGGGTATTGGGTTTAGCTTGTGCAATCCCATTGATTTTCTAACCCACCAAATTCGGGCGGATATAATTAAGACCAACAGTGATTTTTTCTTCTTCCGTTTTTGTCCCTACTGTTCCCAAAAGTTGATGCCTTAACCCCCAATTTTGTGACATATTACACTTCTGCCATGCCCTAAATCGAATTGAAAAATTGAACTGGGTCTTCTTCTTCTTCCATGTTTGCAAGCTTTTCGAAGTCGGAGAAGAGGTAATAGAGTTCATCACACCTTGACCGTCGTTTTCGAGCTCGTCGTCGTTTTTCCGTCGTCTGAAACACTGTGCGCGGAGATCTAAGAACTTTCGGCTCAAGGTGTAAGTTCTCTCTTCTTTAAATACTTAATCGAAGATTGCATGTTTGTATTTGACTATGAATCCTTTGTGGAAATGGCCTCAGGAAAACACTCCGCCCTCTTAATGCCCGTACATGTTTTGTTCAAATCGATTTTTTGTAATTTCTGTTGGGGCCGTTTGGTTTGGATACGATTTATTTGGATACGATTTAGTTACAAAACATTTTGTTGTTTTAAATCTGTATTTTTTGAGGCAGTAGCTTTTCAAAAAAAAAATTTTGTTTTCCTCTGTTAGATGTTCACATACTCTGTTAGATGATTTTTTGTTTCTTTGGTAGTTGATGCATTTTCCCAACCTTGAAATACTGTCTACCCGGTGATTTCTGTTTTCAATGTGTGTACATTGTCATCCGTCTTGTTTTTGTTCATTTATTTCCCTCTTGTCAGTTTCGGTTTTATGGAATGTTGGTGAAATTTGTTGAAGTTGCCTCATTTCAGTACTCATCTTGTTTGTTGTTGTAAGTATTTCAAAATCTGGAAATAAATGTTATACAACATTGCTCGAAAGGTTTGAATTTGAATGTTTAAAAATAGATGAGTCCACAGTTTATGACTGACTTTTGTTTATTGAATGGAATATGATGCTGAATTCTTAAATGTCCAAGTGTTAGTGGTTCATGAGATGAGGATAATCATTTCTTAAATTGAGAACCAAACTTTTGGCTATAAATTTAAAAGGAATTGGAGGTTTCAAGATTCCTTTGATTGATATATGGGTTCTGTGTCTGAGATGTGAATGTGATTACAGTGCTGTTTGTGGAAATCAGAAGCAAGTTTGTAGAAAAATTGTGTTTTTTTGTGTTGCAGTTTCTATTAGCTCTTCTCTGATTATTATCTTTGAATATTGTTTTTGGTGAATTTGGATTGGATATTTGATTGCATAAAGTACATGTAGATTCACTTATGATGTCGTTTAATTTCTCTCATATAATTACATGAATTATAGGAATTATGATTCCTGTCTTTCTTGTTTGTTATTGCAAAGATTTTTAATCGTGAATTGATTCGTCTTTGTTGAACTACCTAATTATTTGGCTATATTTGATTGAATATTTTTTTATAATATGATGTGTAATTAAATGAACAAAACTCACCTTAAAACATAAAATATGATATTGTTTTACACTGTAGGTACGCTGATCTTGAAGACTGCAATTTGTCGATCAAGTCCTTCTCCCAATTTCCCATATCAAGGCTCATTCTGCAGGTTCCTTGCTTTGACCTTTTATACAGTGTTAACCATCACTTTGCACATATCAATCTTTCAGCTTATGTTTTATGTTAGTTGATGTTTAGTGAAATAGGTTTGGTCTTGCTTGCTGTAGTTTTAGGAATCATAAGTATGACAAGATCCTTTGATTCATGCAATGTGAAGCTTTGAACAGAATTTGCTACTTTCTGCCTTGCTTGAAATGTTGTATGTTATGACATATCCACTTGTTTGATCTTTGTCCAATTGGTTCAATTTATTGCATCTCATTCATGTGTAACCTGAACGATAATATAGCTTCGTCTTTGTTTTTTTAGATATTTCAAAAATATGGATGACGACTCGGATCTCGAAATTATATCTTGTGTTGTAGATGTAATAAATGTTTCATTCAAGTCATTGTGTATGATGATGACTCTAGCCTACATCATTAGAAAACATAGACATGAGACAACTTCCCGTAGGAATCGTCGGCCGAAGAAGTATGTGGTCTGTAGTAAAATTTCCCGCCAATTAGAGCACATTCGTGATCTGACCCTTGTAAGTGATCAGACCTGTATCAATCAACTCCATATGAGTCGTGACACCTTTAGTCGTCTTTGTTTTCTGTTGGAAAATGTTGGGGGTCTTCAACCCACTAAGCACCTACAAATTTCCGAGCAAGTTGCTGTCTTCCTCTCTATCCTCTCACACCATAAAAAGAATCGTGTTCTCATGCATGATTTCCGTAGAAGTGGTCACACAATCAGCACACACTTTCATTCTGTCCTAAGGGCTTTGCTTTCCCTACATCCCATTCTCCTTGTCCAACCTAGTCCTATTGCCGAAGATGAGACATCGGAGCGTTGGAAATACTTTAAGGTACCTTTGTAAACATCATTTTCTTACGATGACATTTTTTCCATACGTTTTGTTTACAAGAACATCCATATTTCTTTACAAGCTGCTCCAATTTGGCATTCATGAGTACGAGGACATATTTCCATGTACTGTAGGGTTGTCTTGGCGCCCTAGATGGCACCTATATTCCCGTGATGGTCTCCATTCATGATAAGCCACGATACCGAAATCGAAAGGGATTCGTGTCAGTAAATGTCTTAGGTGTGTGTGATAGAAACTTGAACTTTGTCTACGTGTTGACCGGATGGGAGGGATCGGCTGCAGATGGTCGAGTCTTGCGTGACGCCATTTCTCGTCCAAACGGTTTAAAAGTCCCCATCGGTAAATGTTGTCTTACATTCATCACTATCCAAGTGGCCTTGCATATTTTTTCGATGAATACTAATTAGAGTTAGTTTGTTGCCCACTAATGACTTTGGATTATGACAGGCAATTATTATTTATGTGACGGAGGTTACACAAATGGTGATGGTTTTCTAGCACCCTTTCGGGGTGTTAAATATCATCTACAAGAGTGGGTGAACGCAGAACCACAATCACCGCAAGAATATTATAACCTCAAGCATGCTAGAGCTCGTAACGTAATTGAGCGTGCGTTTGGAATTTTGAAGGCATCCTTAGGAGCAACTCCTTCTACCCCATCAAGACCCAGAATCATATAATCCTTGCATGTTGCCTGCTCCATAATTTCATTCGTACTAATTCTACCATCGATACTATAGAGCATGAGATTTATTTCCTAATCCCGATTTCGAGCCACCTGTAGACATACAATACGTTGATCAAGTCGAGTGCTCCCAAAATTGGACAGCGAAACGAGACAACATCGTCTTAGATATGTGGTCCCATAGGCAGTAGCCTACTATTTGTGTTGAACAAACTGTTTTTATAATTGTTTTCCAATGCTACTATTTACTTGATAGTGACTTTCACAAGATGTCAAGATGTCATTTTCCACATGTCTATTTCTGCCCTCATGTTAATATACAAATCTGTTAGCAAAAATATGTAGAGAATGTATGTCTTCATTTCTGCTACATTCATTATTTTAATTGCATTTCAGAAGTTCAAATGAACAGCAAAGATGTGCCATCAAAAAGGATAGGAAACACCCATAGTAGGCGTACTTGGAGTCATTTCGAGGAACAACAACTAATTGTTTCTTTGAAGGAATTGGTTGCCCGCGGTTACAAGTCGGACAACGGATTTAGGACAGGTTACCTAAATCTGTTGGAGCAATCAATGGCACAGCATTTTCCTCGAACCGACCTTAAGGCCGAACCACACATTTCTTCGAAGATTCATGCTTGGAAGAAGCACTTCAATGCATTGTCTCAAATGTTGGCAAAAAGTGGGTTCGGCCTTGGTCCTAATCATATGATCGATGTACAAGATGATGTATGGGACGCATACATCAAGGTACACTCGAACAACTTCATTTGTTCAATTACAATTCCCTCACCTTTCTAATCCAACTTCTATCGTAGAACGACAAAACGCTACGTTCCTATCGCTACAAAACCTGGCCTTTCTACAATGATTGGCTTGAGATATTTGGAAAAGATCGGGCAACCGGTGAGGGTGCTCTCGGCTTTGTGGATGCGATGCAAGACTTTCTTAACACGGGGAACATTGACCCAAATAAGACCAGCTCCGTGCCTCCACCAAACACACAAGAAGAGTCCTCCACGGCCTTCATGTCCAAAGGTGTCGAAGAAAGTTCGAACACCTCCTATCGAACCGGGAAGAGCAAGGCAAGAAAATTCGACCATGGCCTTCGAGATCCACTTTTTGAGTCGTTTAATGAGTACTGTGAGCGGAATGACAAGAACATTAGTGAGATGAAATCTGATATAAGTGATTTCACTAAGGCAAAAATAGCTCTTGCACGAGAGGCGAATGCAAAATGCGAACAACTTTATGACGTTCTAGAGAGGTTTCAATTTCCATGTTTGGAGGCCCGTGTGCATGTGGGGAAGCATTTGGCCATGAATGAGAATGAAATGGTGTATTTCCTCAGCGTTCCGGACGATGCTAAACAAGTGTTGATTAAGGAGATTGTGGACAAAATGTGATATACATAACCTCATCTTTTGGCCTTGTGTGTAAATGTAACCTGCAAAGTGAAATGGACACATGTGGGGTTTGACAACTTTTGTAATGGGTTGTGGCTATGAAGACCAGCCCAGTTCACTTTTGGATAATTGTGTATGTAATATGACATAGACTTCAAACTTATGTCTCATTGGTTTTTAGAATATTATGTAATATATTTGATGTTGTGATGAAATATTAGGATAATGCAATACGTATGGCAACAAGGCAGTGGCATGTACACCCACTAATTTTTTAAAACATCATTAATATTGAACATAAGAGGCTGAATGCCTTGCCCAAAACATACGGCAAGCTTAGTACATGTACACATAATTGAAGAACATAACCCACTTACATAGAAGACATGCATAAAGATAATATCTAGACATAAACAACCATCGGGTTTTGTAAAAGGACCTCGCCCTTCATACTAGCAAAATAAGAAGAACATGTGACATTCATGGTATGTGGACTCCATGCCATGATCTACACGTCTTTGTCATCCTCGTCTTTGAACAACTTGACACTACAACCATCTCCGAACATTCTTCCTTTTCCTTTCATCTTTGAGTGTGGAGTGGACGAGCTCATCTCAGTCGTGATTGACGGGGACTTGAACGAGTCATCATCATCTGAATCATGCGCAACATACCCAACTTGTCTCTTCAACTCTGTCTCGTGTGTCTCGGATACGTCGCTAGAAATGATAATTACTTCATCCAACGGAATGTAGGGCTTACCATGCTTCGGATTTGTGTCTTCTTCAACAACATTAATACCCTTGTCACTTTTCTTTGATCGTGATTTGTTATGAACCTCGGTTGGATGTCCGAAGATGACCTTCAAATCCTCCCAATTTGGATCACCCTTCGTAGCATACGCAAATGCGAATGGATCCATCTGAAGACCAAAATTTTGCCACTTTAAAATGGGACCATTTAACATGCAAGTAAATCAAATGAAGTTGAAATTATTAAAAATAATAGTATACCCTCACAATCTCGTCCCATGTGGCATCGCTGCAAACAACAACGTTTAACTCCGGGTCCCAAAACACGTCTTCGCGATTGAGTATAGCTGAAAACGTTGTGTGTCTTTGTCGTAGCAAACGGACTTGCCTCAAACAAGCCTTTAGATCAAATGCCTTGTTGAAGAACTTGGAGAGAACGTAATGCACTGTCTCGATGTCGTGCTTGGTGTTTCCCCCATCTTTGAAATTCCCAATTCTCGCCTGATCCGCGAGCACCTCGGCAAGAAGAGAAACAATAGTACCATCCCACTCTAGATTGTAGATGTAGTCCTCCTGCTTGAGGGATTCATGACAACGAGGCATTTTTTGGGTTCGCGTTCTTACCTTTCTTTGTTGCTTGAAATGTTTCGCCCAAAGATTCATATCACCATATTTCCACATTGGATGCGATGCTAATACATATATCTTCATTAAATAGTTGTGATTTTTAAAATAAGAGCGTTGGATGCATTAAATGAGTGCATATCAAATGTTGGTGGGAGAAATCTTAAACAATCAATATATGTCATCTACACTTTATTGAAATGATATGTGATGGAGTAGTAGCTTTGAAATTGAAAGCCTGCCACCCTTTAGAAAGTTGACTCATGAACATATGCCACACTTTATAGAAAACGACAAGGACAATTAATCTACTGTCCATATGCTTGCTTGTTTAAAGTCTACTTGTCATGGTATTTGTTTCTGTTTTGTAAAATTGTCCATGTGGCTATACATGTTTAAATATATGTCGTAGCTGATAATGACTGCAAATATGATCTAACTAATTGTCTCAAATATATATTTGTCTATTTGCAGACTAGTCATGCCGTGAAGGAGCAAAGACCTTGATGCATTTTACCACGTTTTCACCCAAGATGAAGCAGAGGACTTGGTGGGACGACTAAATAGGCTTGGCTTCCAACGCAACCTACAAAATGGGTTGGTGCTAAGCAATGTTTGTGAGGAGATTGCGCATGAGATGTTCCACCAGACGACCGATGCTCGTTGGAGTGCGTTGCATGTGAAGAAGTATGTCATGAACAACGTGCTTCTTTACAAGAAATTTTGTGACTATGTCATAAACACTGTGGGGGTAAAGTACAATATAGAGCAAAATCGGATTCGTGTAGCAGTGGAGTACTGGTACTTCGTCGAGAAGGTAAACACTACCATTTTTTAATACTACTTTACATAGACAATCAATTTAGCCAACCGGCCAAATTAACATCAGACAACAACATAACCTTATGTAATCGACTGTGCATGTAGGAGACCGAGGAACAGACATTGTTTCGCCAGTTTGGATTCCCGTCATTTGAGACGTGGTCAATCGTGATGAAGCATCATAGGCCTGGCGAAGTGTTCTTGGAGGAGGCAGGGTCATCCACACGCACTCCGATAGTGGTGAAAGAGGAACCATTTGATCCCGATTGCCCTGACATGTGGGATGTTCAGTTCCCACGCAAAGGAGACAAGAACCATCCTATCCCCGATGACAAGTTGTTCAAGTTGATGCCTTAAAGTTGTCTACGTGCAAGAATGAAAGATGGTACATGATAACATTTTCCCGAAAGGGCCACTACGGAACTAGACTGCTACGTAAATATGTAATTAAGAAGGTACATTAAAACACTAGGTACGACCTATCCCTGTTTGGGCTTTTGGACTAATTGGCATCCTACTTAACAAGACTGCAAAAGTAATGTATGGAGCTAATTCCCTACTATTTTGGACAGTGGAATTTTGGCAGAAAATCTGTTGCATTATTAAGTGAAGACATATGACAAAAAAGATGGCACCTAATATATTTTTTTATGTTTTAAATTTTTGCCATGACATTAACATAAAACCACATAAATATTAATTCGTCAACCGGATGTTTAAAGCTGCCAAAGTCTTCATTCATGAACAAGCAAAACACTGGACATAGATGTACAATAAACTTCCAACAAACATATTAAAAGCAACAGACGTACTTACTAAAACATTTGAAGCATAAGACACTCTTTCCATAACTTGCTTCACCCAATATACTAAAATCTCCATTGCTCTAATGTGCAAGACTAGACCTTGCAAATGCCATTGGACTTTGAATGACTAGAAATTTGAGTAGCACAAACTAAAAGTACAAATACAAACATGCAAATACCAGACAGGAGTTTAGTGCGAGACTTTAACTTATCTTCCCTTGCTTTCAATGTGGCGAGTTCTGACTTTAACCGATCGATCTTCTCCAAGCAATCAATCGCCACTTCCCTTGCACGACCATCTAGCGGTGGCTCCAACCAAAGAAAGATCCCACAACTGTCGTTCTATTTCAAAAATACGATATGAGTTACCGAAAAATGCTACTATTTAATTAAACACGAAGTAGCAACTTGACAAAGTTTGTAGCACCACAACGGTATGAAAGCTTGCTTACCCCTCGAAAGGGACACGACATGAAACGTCGCATAGGGTTTTTTCTTGTCCGTGACGTTTGGACTTGCATTGGAATTTCATGGCGACAACGCAACCCAACATTTGGAGTTTCACTACTCGCACTCGAACCAATGTACGGAAAAGAATTCGAACTACCCGACATGTTTTGAACAGGGAAAGGTAAGGACACAATAAATTCTCTTACATATATTTTAAACAAATAATTTTCAATTCATCAAATTATAATATTGATTAAAACACAAGTTGAAGCTGTGGTTCAAGTTCTAAAACTCATCTCCAAATTTTGCCAACTACTGACATGTATGCATGCTTGCAACCTGCCACTTAGTATCCGTAAACATATATATGAAACAAATTTGATTATGAATACATTGGCCATTGCATATTTATGTTTCAATAAGATAACGCTCAAACAATACCTCGACCCCATTTCCCAAGCAGACTCCAAACCAGTGGATGTCCTCGGACTGACTTACGAAGGCACGGGGAAGGTTGCCGACAATCTACAATGGACCTTGAAATATGTAGATCTACGATCCCAATTTTACATCGACCAAATTTTCACAACAAATCGAAACACCGCAGTATGATTAGTCCGATAGAAATGAGTAATGACGATATGATTGTGGAAATCATGGAAAAAAATGTGAGAAGTTGAGTTACCGTCAAATGAGGCCTCACCAGCATCGGACTTCCCCAAATGTTCTGGGTCTTGCTCGAGAAATTATTTGCATCGGAGAGTTGTCGAATAGTGACGAAGGTTTTGGGTGTCGAACAGATTTTTTCCTATCGATCACTTCTCAAATCAAGCTGCCATGACCGGGACTTCCATTTTCTTTACAGGTGCTCGGATCGGAATGAAGACGAGGGAAGAAGAAGCCTCAGTCAATTTCTCCTCGGAATCACCTTGGCCCGATTTCTGTCGATTCCTTTGTTTTTGCAACTAAAGTGAAATGGACTCAGGAATTGGGAATGAATTGGGGAAGATCCAATTTGCAAATTTTTCTTCTTTTTTTCTTATGTTTTGTTGTGGAGGGGCAATTTTGTCATTTCATATATAACATCAAACCCAACCACTATACCAAACACAATTTTATAAACTTTATATACTTTAATCATTCATACCAAACACATCATCTAACTAAACCCAATCTCAAAACATTCATACCAAACACTCAAATTTCACCTTTTTCATCCTTGATGAACAGTAAAAAGCCCATTTGAATAACAATTCAGCCCAAACCCAACCCGGATACCAAACGGCCCCTAAATTTGCCAATTGTCACATATTTCTTAAGTGGTGTTTGGAATACCAAAAAATGTGTGACTTTGGTCCCAAAATTAACATGCATGATATACATATGGTCCAATTCCTACATTTTTGCTTTGAGACATTTGAGAGTGGGTTGGTGCCAAGTTGCATCCACTAAACTATGAGAATCTATCACTATCTCGTTTTCTCTATCATCTATACAATTTACGTACCATGTTCAACATCTGTATCATCAATAATATAAGAGTTTTTTTTTTAAATAATTATGACTTAGACCAATTGACTTACTTGCATCATAGCAATGATTGACGTGCTAGCTACAAATAATGAATTAATTAGTAATACCATAGATATTATCATGCATTAGCATGTCACAAGATCCTTCTTTTGGTCTGAAAAATATATAATAATGATGAACACAATCTAGATGCAATTAATATTGGGTTATATTTATCATTTCATCCAATAAGCTTACATTCTAAATATCATTTCATCGTAAGGTTATGATGTATACAATATAATGTCATAACTTATAAAATATTATATATATATATATATAATAGTATCATAGTGATAATTAATTACTTAGAAAGACAAGTAACGTGCATTTAGTAAAATAAGATATTATATTAACTCATATTAAAATATAGTACTGGGGGGATATGTGTATATATCCTTTTTATACAATTGCTATGTATTCTTAACACTGCAAATACAAAATAAACTACTAATCATATGTACAAAATTATATGACCAACATAGAACACATATACATCATTGTCCTTATGTATACTTAATGATAGCAACAGCATAATTTTATTGAGAAGTTTGGGAAAAAAAGAAAAGGAAAAAAAGAAGAGTGTTCGTAACAACCATCTAAGCCAACCTAGGACCGAATATGTTAAATCAACGTGTCGATTTTTAGAATATTAGTATTTATAAAAATTAAAATCTTGTAAAAATACATGGAAAATTATTTTTAAAAAATAGAACTTGCTGAAAATTAAAAGAATACTAATAAATTGAAACAAATTCGATTTTATAATTAGTAATAAATGAAATAACTTTTCTACTGAAATTTGAGTGAAAGCCTAATAATATTTGATTTCGCATGTGTACAATGTAAGGTTGTTGATTGATGTAATGGCACAATTAGAAAATTGTTATAGAAATAAATGTTGTAACTTTCTTAATTTCATGATAATCTTGACAGTAAAGGGGATATTTTTTTAGTAATTGAAGAGATACAAGGGCAGGTGTATCGATTCATTTTGAAGTTGATTTTAGCTGACAAAAAATATTTTTATAATAATCTTGTTAGAGTGTCTTAATTAGCACACATGCATTAACATTTTGAAAAAAGAAAGAGTAGATGCATTAATAATATTTCTAATAGAGCGTCTCCAACATTGTATTAAGTTGCAACATTTGAAAATAGGTGTCTGTTACAATAATAAATTTTAATAAAAATATGATAAATAAAAAAATTAATAACAAAAAATATTATAGAATATTTTATTCAATACAAATTTAAAGTAGTGCAAAGCATTGAAAATCTTTATATATATAAAAACACAAACGTTTCTTAAAAAAGTAAGACAAATATTTTCCCGCCAAAACCACATTGCCAAAATAGGAAATATTTTTTTCTTTTATTTAGTAAACTAGTGTTTCACCCGTGCGTTGCATGGAATAAAATATTTGAAAAACATAATTATGTAGTTTGATATGTTGAAAATATTTTATGTTTAATAACTAAGTTGTAGTATATAAAAATATTTGAATTTAGTTGAATGAACAATTTAATTTATACATCGTCAATTTTTTTATTTATTTAAGATTAACGTGAATAAAAAAAATTATAATGTTAAACATAATGTAAGCCAATTTGAACTAAATAGTATAGAAATAGAAGTGTGAATCAATTTACATAATAAATTATCATTCATAAACTACAAATTTTGAAAAACTTCTTTATATACAACTACGTAGTTAGTTAGATTATTCGTTATATTTTTTTTTAAACTATAGTTGGTGAGATTAAAGAGATTAAATAAAATAATATATTAACATCATCAAATTACATTCAAACATATAAAGTATTTGAGATTGTGCTTTTAATCGTGAGATTGTCTAATATATTAAATAACAAAAATAATTAATATAAGGGTTATGACTAAATTAACCTTTCAATATGAATTTTAATATACATAATCTAAACTAATTGCATATATATAAGTTCAAATATAATTTGATACATAAATAAAAAAACATCAATTTAGACTAAATTACAAAGGTTTCTATTAATCTAAAATTTTGGAACATTCCAATTAATATTTTAAATTATCACTTAGAAAGATTTTTCTTGTTTTGATTATAAATTTTTAAGTATATTGCTTCTTTTATTTAATTCTTGAACTTTTTATCGGAATAAGAATTATATAAAATAAATAATGTGTGCATTATATTTCAAAAGTAATGTAAGATTCCATTAATTTTGCCATCTATATATTTGAGTTTCAAAATCATTATTACAATATTCCACTATTAAAAAAATTGTGAATTCAAAAAAATAACTTTATTATGGAACACAATTTTCATAAATTATAGGCAACCGTCACAAAATAAAATGATGATAGAAAAAAAAAATTGTGAAATATCAAAGTCAATTTTTATTGTGGGAAATAATTTTCATAAATGGTGTTCTCCACGGTTCAAGTAATCAATTAGCAACAATATACATGTTGTATTTTGACACTAACCATTTTTAGTGGAATAAAACAATGGATTCGATGCAATGTATGTAGGCCTTTTTAGAACCTTATTTCGCAAATTTATTTCTAAGAATATATAATGAGATTTTTGGGCACAAAAATACAAAATAACTATATATCTTTTACAATGTTTTTCAAGAAACAAAAACAAAATTTATCTTGCATTTTCTTAATCTTAAATCTTCAAAATCTCTAATCCAAAATCAGAATATCTCGATTCCGAATTTCTGCACAAAATAATTTGAATTAGTAAAATAATATAATATTACATGACAATAAGAATAATCAATATACAATACTAATAAAATAACACATATTGTGAATAATTCTTCTTCAAAATACAATTAACAACAACAACTTAAATCATTCAAAAAATGAACACTATGATCATTAATTATTGATGGATCCAAACTATAAATATGTCCAATAAATCAATTCATACCCAAATAAATATCCAAAAAGAAGAAGAAGAGAAATCATCTCATCCATTAAAACATATGTTTGGTATGCAAAATTTGAGAAATTGTGAATGGAAAAGACATGAGTGAATTCCAAGTTTATTCTCATATTTATAGTGAAAGATATGTTTATTAGATATGGAATTAGTTCATTATATATGGTATGAACGTAATTGATTGTTATTGTAATTGCATAATTTTGGGTTTCTTTTTTTGGAAAATATCAAATGTATGATCTTCTATATAATTAAGTTATAAAATTTGTATTTATTTGGCAAATATATATATATATATTATCATTAATTACTAATAAACTTCACATCCAAAAGATGACATAGTAAATTGATTCTTGTAAATTAATATGTTTCCATATATATAACATTTGTAATCTTTAAATAAAATAATTTTGAAAATATAAGAAAGAATTTCATATCATGATAATTTTTTAATAATTATTTTGTTTATCTTCTTAATATTTCAAATAGTTTTATCATTTTTATTATATTTCAGTTATGACACTTCTTAAATTCTTTGATATGAATAAATGATATTTAAAAATAAAATCAATTAATCAAATTGGATATTGATGCAAAATATTCAGTGAATCAAATTGGATTTTTTATTTTTTTTTCTTTCAAAAAATATGCAACATCTCTATTCGCTTTTCATTCAAAATTTATATAGAAACATGTAATTTGCTTAGCTATTTTTTTTTTCTCTTTGGGAAAAGATATGGAAATACATATATAGGATTAATTTTTATGATATCAAGCAATAATACTAAATCTATAATTAATTGGATAAGAATTGCTTCGCACAATTATATTAGTAAAATCAATCAAATAATCATATTTAATCCATTATCTTGAAATATTTTCATAATCTATATCATATATAAAAGCTTCGTCTATCATATATATATATATATATACACACACACATATATATGTATAGGCATATATAAATGATAATAAGATTGTAAACAATTATTTAATTCATATGACATAAAATAGTTATTTAATCATAAATTAAACTGCATTATATATAATAATAATAAATTAACTAACATAAAATGTAATAATATGTGTGTGTCATTCAATTTAAACAATATAGAGGTGTTATGTACCACAATCTAACATCACTCCATATATATAATATCATGCTAATATTCTTTTCTAAATTTAACATTGAAGCATTTCAATGAGAAATCTATATATTTAGAAAAATGTTCTATATATATAGAGAGAGATTTCCACTAAATAGTAGCTTATTTCAAAAAAAAAAAAGATGCATGATTTAGGCAAATTAATTGAATCTTTTTTAGTATAATTGCAACGTGATTAATATAAATTACCATATGTATAAATATATGCACATATATCTATATTATATATTTTAAGGATTTTATTCACATTAAACATCATTTATATATGTACACATTTTTTCCCATAAGTAGAAAGTGGTTTTAGGCGGGAAAATTCTCAACTTTCTTTTTTTTGGAAATGTTTGTGTTTATATATATACTAGAATTATACCCGTGCGATGCACGGTTTGTAATTTAATTCATTAATTTTAATTTTTTTAATAATATAATGTGATAGTATTATCGTAACCTAAATTATATATCAATAAGAATTTAGACATTTTATCTCTACTGTTTCTCATTTTAAATATTATTATATTTTTAAAATGTAAACAATAATATATAAATTTTTATTTTTTGTTGAACAATGAATTATAAAATCTATATTTAAAATATGAAGTTGTTAAAAATTACACAATTTTATACACTAATCAATTTTGTAAAAAAAAAATATTAAATTTAGTAATGAGAAACATTTATTGTGTTATGGATGTTAAACGATAATTGATATTAAAAAAACATTTTTAACTCCTAAAGATATGTTATGCATGTTGCATGCACAATTTATAATATAGACATAAGTGTCATGATAAATATATTATTGTATCTTTTTATGCATGCATAATAAGTGATTAATTTTATTGACAAAGCTGCATATTCCCTGACGTTCACAATTATAATTTTTTTTGAAATTTTCGATTTAACCAATAACTTAATTATTTATACTTAATTAAATAAAAGATATAAATACTTAAATATATTGCTATATATATTCAAATAACGTAGATAACTGAATATTGAACCCACTTAAATTGACAAATAAACCAAACAATTATATAAAAATGTTTTTCATTATAATTAATTTCTCCAAAAGTCTAAAACTTTGTATTTTAAAATTTATTTTTTTATTTCCTAATCTTTGTTTAATTTAGTCATTTGTTTTTTGTATTTCTAATTGTGTTAAATATAATTATGCACAAAAATTTAAATATCAAATTTATACATTGTTATTTTTTACGATGCAATGTAAATTAACAAATTAGAATTCTTAAAAAATGATAAATCTGATATATCATGCATTAACAACAAATTTTAGATGAAGAAACTATTTAATTTGAAATTATGATTTGTTAAAAAACCTACCTCCCTAAAATTATATCATGGTCTCATTAAAATTAAAAAATACAATAAACAAATTATAATAAAAACGATAAAACTGATCAATCATATATTAAACATAAATTCTAAATGAATAAATCATTTAATTTGAAATCATGATTTCTTATTTAATATGCATTAAGTATACATTTATTCACTTATACCCCACTTGTTATCAAAATTGTGAATACAAAATAAAAGGAATAATTAAATTCTAGATACAAAAATGATAAATTTGATATATCATAGATTATAACAAAAATTTTAATAAAAAATGATTTAATTTAAAGAATGTGATTTATATAAATATAAAAAAGATAAAAATAACCTACATAGCCTACCAATAGGCTATAGCCTAACCTAGTGGACCCTACAATCCTTAAAAGTATAAATCTTTTTATTTTTAATTTTTTTAATTATTGTAACTAACTTCTTTCCAATTATAGTATGTAAATTTAGGAGGAAAAATTAGTTATGCTATTTTTATTGAAGGTCTTCTTTTTATATATATATATAGATAAAGATAAAGATTTACAATAGAAATCAATAAAAATATAAATGAAAAGATTTATATTGATTCTTTTTAAAATAAATAATATCTAATGATAATTGCATCACATTAAAATGTATCACATAGAATTGTTGACATATATAGTTGTTGACCTTATTTATATATGGTAATTATCTCCATAGAATTAGTGTTATATTTAAGCATACAATATATAATTACGTAATTACCATATATGATGTGTATAATTACCATATATTTCAATTTTCATATTTAGAAATATCTAATTGTATGTAGAGAATGTATAATAGAAATCTATAAAAATACAAATAAAAGTTTTATATTGATTATTATTTTTTTCATAAATAATATCTAATGATAATTGTATCACATAGAAATGTATCACATAGAATTGTTGACCTTATCTATATATGGTAATTATCTCCATAGAATTAGTGTTTATTTAAGCATACAATATATAATTACATAATTACTATTAAGTAATTTAGTAAGCATAATAGAATATATTGATACACCAATTTAGTAATCAATTTGCTAATTAGTAATCAATTAACCGTATAGCATGTGTAAGCCAATCAATTAACCATAATTAATTAATTAATTGCATATGAGTTATCTAATCTAATGAAATCATTTAATTTTTTTATATATGATATGTATAATTAGCATATATTTCACCTTATGTATATAATATTTTAGCAAACTTTGAATGCACGGATATAAATTTATCACATAGAATTTATATAACATAATAATTATAATTATAATTATTGAGATCTAGACATGGAAATATTAAACAAACTTAAAGGTAATTAGATCATGTAATTATAATTAACTACTACATATAATTTCCTTATATATAAATATATTAAATATGACTTATATTTATTAAATTTATTAAATAAAATAAAAAACATTTCCTGATTTGGCAATGTAGTTTTGGCGGGAAAATCTTGTTATTACTTTTTTTAGAAACCATTGTGTTTTTATATATATAAAGATATAAATCATATTTATATTTGATATATTTATATATAAGGAAATTTTATTGAATTTTCTAAGTAAATTATCTTTCTCAAAGTGATGACATGATCAAGTTTTCGTAATGGAAAGATATGAAATTACTCTCCAATCAATAGCTATAAGAGAGTTAAATTTGGCATTAAGATCTTAAGTTTGACAAAGATCTTTTTAATTTCACATTATTTATAATACAAAATAATTAACATAATGCGGAATTTGGAAATGATTTTTAATTATAAAAATATATGATCAATAATAATTTAATGATGTTTAATTTCTTCTAATATATATAAAGATACAATATAAAAATCTACTCAAATGAAAATGGAATGTCACATGATTTTAATGGTAATGTATATATCTAAGGAAGTGCTATGACAAAAAAAAAATTAATGTATATATTAATTTGGAATTTTGTTAGTATATGTTTGCGTGTTTGTCGTGGTAAAATTATCAATTTTAATATATAGATAAAAAATTAAATTTCAACTGCTGTTATAATTAATTTATTTTGTTGTTGTTGTATTTTAAATAGAAATATTATGCTCTTTGTCATGAATATATATTGTGATTGAGAAATATGTATTCATGGTATTTTCATTTATATTTATCAAATACCTAGACGAAGGAATTCATTTTTCTTTAAAATTAAGTTATTTATTTCATTTTTCAGATAAAATTTAAAAAATTGTTTGCTACTTAACTATCCCAAATCAACAAGTTGAAAGATCGATGGTCCTAAGAGGCTGATGATAATAGTAATGATGACGTCGATGATATCTTTTTCTTTATATTTAGTTTTTTCGTAATTATTATATGAATTTTTTTGTTTAAATTAATATTTTATTTTTATTAATTATTATCTTTAGTAAATGTCAAAATTATACACACATTATGACATACTTCGTAGATGAACGTTTCTTTTATTAAATAATGAATCGTCAATTCACATTTGTTTTGCCAAATGTGTATTTCTAAAACAAGAAAACACATATAAGTAAAAATACATTTAAAGTTATAGAGAAAATATATTATTACTTTTTTTATTCTCTTTATTTGTTAATTGTTATATATGTTTATCGAATGTATAAATATTAATATTATATGAAATCAATGTTTTCCACACTTATTATGAAAAAAAAAAAAAACCATAAGTGACTTATTTTAAATTTAAATTTTAGCTTTTAATTCTCATATTTTCAATATACATGAATTATATATATATATATATTAAGAAAAATGTAACCCACTGCATCGCACGGGCAAATTAAAAATTAAAATAAATGTTCAACAAAAGAATAAGATTATCTATTACATTTAAAATTTTCAACTTTCTGGAGTTACATTAGCTAGCTACTCATAATAAACTAATTTGATATATGTACACAAATTTCATGTCTTACGTTTATCGAATATATCATAATATATGTATTATATAACAATATAACAATTCAAATATACAAAAGACTAAAATATCAAAAACAAAGTTTTCAAAATTATCAATGCTTTATTTTTCTGTTCTTAAATTGAAGAATATGTACTACGATATATCTATATAACAGACACATTTGTCTGTTTATTCAATAAAATAGAAATATATTAACGTTACAAAGGGTTGGATGTCACATGATTTATTTTAGTGAAGAAAATATTCATCTATGAATTCTATTTTATTCGATAGCTAGATTATTGATAGTTAGATTTCTATAATTATTTGAACATATACACATGTCAATACATTGATGAATTAGATATATAATCTATATATGAAAATTTTGATATATGGTAATCATATATCATGTAGAAAAAAAATAATTAAAGGATACCATTTAATTAGATAACTGTGCATGCAATAGTAAAATAAATATATCATATTCCATTGATTCTTTATGTCTTTTATAATGTTATATTATTTCTATAAAAAAATTTTACTTATTAATCAATATAATACCATTTATATTTGACTTTCTTTTAATTCAATAAAACATATCATTCAATCAATCAAATCAATAATAAATAACCTAATTATATTGTATAAAAATTCAATTTAACCATCAATTATTACACGCATATATTGACATTATAGTGTAATGTATACGACATTATTTTTCTGACTTTTTAATTTCCTTAACAAAATGCTCAAATTTTAATTAATCACCACAAACATATATATTGTGTCTGTTGCATAATATTCTTTCTTACCAATTAAAATACCATGTCAGATAAATTAAGGAAAACTAAATTCCTTTACAGAATGCTCAAAATTTAATTAATCAACCATGACAAGCATATATATTAAATATTGTTGTGTCTATAGCATAATATTTTTTTCCTACCAAATTAAAGTATCATGCCAAATTAAATTAAGGAAAAATTTATTTCCTAAATAGAATGTCAATTCATGTATAAAATTGATAATCTCCTTAACATTAATACATATCCACAATTCGGAAAATCAGATAATAATTCAAGTTATTTGCACGTAGAGCAATAAATGAATACATGACAAAATTGCATTATGGGGAAGTTAAGACTTATCTTAGTTCTGACAGTATGTGCAAATCAGAGTCGATTGTTGACTTAAAACGGGATGTTCACTCTCCAGAATTTCTTAATGGACTTAGATGCTCCGGTGTTCCTGATCATGAGTTGGTCATGAAAGTTGGAACTCCTGTTATGTTGTTGAGGAATACAGATCAGACACTTGGACTATGCAATAGTATACGATTGGTTATTGAAGCAAAATTTTTATGTGGATCAAATGCTGGCAAGAAGGTTTTAATCCCTAAATATTATGGGTTAAATTCAATTTTAGTCCATTTAAAAAGCCACTATCCAATTTTCGTCCACCATGGAAACAGTTTTCAATTTCAGTCCAAGTAAGCCAAAAATCGTCACTATTTGGTCCTTTTTTGTCACTATTTCATCCACCATAGCAGCGGTTTTCAATTTTAGTCCAATTAAGCCAAAAATGGACCAAATATTGACCATTTTTTGCTTAATTTAACTAAAATTGAAAACTATTTTCATGGTGGACGAAAATTGGACAATAAATTTTTAAATAGACTAAAATTGAATTTTTCCCTAAATATTATTAACTCCTTCTGATAAGAGATTACCTATTTAAAAGAAGACAGTTTCCTTTATCGTTTCATATGCAATAATGATAAACAAAAGTAAAGGACAATCTATTTCTCATGTTGGTCTTTTCCTAAAGAAACCAGTTTTTAGTAACGGACAATTATACGTTGCTATTTCTAGAGTAATCAGTCGTGTTGGATTGAAGATTTTCATTTGTGATAAAGAAGCTAAGGAAAGAGGCACCGCTACAAATGTTGTATATAAAGTTTTTTATAATTTGTAGTTTATGAATTTTATTTATTCTATAAATCAATTCATATTTTTGCTTCTATATTATTCAGTTCAAATAGTCTTACATTATATTTAATATTATAATATTTTTTGATATTCACGTTAATCATATTTAATGAAACAATTGAAGATATATATATATATATATTACATTGTTCATTCAGTTAAATTCAAATGTTTTTATGTACTACAACTTAATTATTTAACATAAAAGATTTTCAACATATCAAACTATATAATTATGTTTTTCAAATAGTTTTATTCTGTGCAACGCACGGGTGAAACACTAGATATTATATAAAAATAGTAAAAAATTTATAGTGAGCATCAAGAATAGTGCTGCAACAATTAAGAAAAGAGGAGTCAAGTCATGATCAAATCCGATTTAATGCCTCTCTTTATTAACAGCTTTTTTTTTTTTTTTCATGTGGACCAAATTAATGTGCTCCACTATTAATATTTTCTTGCATCAAAGTTGAAACCCTTTATTTATTAAGCACGCCTACAACAATCAATCATTTTTCATGATTTTCTCTTTTTGGATAAACATTATAAATACTAGCACATAACTAATAACTTATTTCTTCCTTATAATTTAATAAAAAGCGAGTGATTTCATACCCTTTTTTTTTTCCCCTTATTTGGACTTATATTTTAATCCAATCATTATTATATGTAAAGTCATCGAAGATCATACTAATTAATATATACACACACGATTTGAACTAAACATATAAAAAGTGAAATGAAATATTATTGTTTGCCATGTACATTGTAATTTGGCAAGCCAATTAGTCAATCATTAGATAAAGACACTACACTTGATGCGTTAATAATATATATACTAAATTTAGGCTTCAAAATAAATATTTCTTGAAACTAACCTTTAAAATGTATGTAATTCAATTGTCTTTTTCCGTGAAATAAATTGTTATTCATTATTTGGAAATGTTTTTGAAACTGATAAGATGTTCTTATGCAATGTTAATTTATTAATGGAAAATGTATTTATAAAAATACATTTTTATTTCTTGACTTTAATATTAATTTTGAATAACTATTTTTCAGAAGCATTTTCGAAAATATTAATAGTTGATAAGACAAACTCAAAACTCATTGTTACAAAAAGACTATATCATAGTTACTACGAGATCCCTATATCTTATAGTAGTATAACTTCTTTTCTTTTCGATTGAGTTACAAGTTACATGTTAAGATATATGGGTGACTCGAACTCAATATTTTTGTTTAGCACGTACTTAACTTTTTAAACACTTCATTATACTTAATTAATGAGTTAATAGGGTAAAAAAATTAATTTATCAACAACATAAATTCAAATAACACAAATAACATAAGAGTCTATTTCTACATATTCGAAAATTAACTTGTGGGATCTTTTATTTACCTAAACATTAGCATATGTTAATTTGGACTGTGATTTTTTCATTCAGAATCGGAATGGATCATTGCTTGAATTGAAACTTGCACAATTCAGAATTTCCAAATCTCACATGAAAATATTACTAACAAGTTTTTATATATAAAGTAAAGATATCACTAACTCCATTTCAAAATAAGTGTTATTTTAGTAAGTAAAATTTATCCAAAAAAAAGATTTGCTTTTAGACTTCAAGGCATATTAACATATAATGCATCAAAGATAACCTCGTTTTTGTACCAAATTTAATGTTGTTAACAAATGAAAGAAAACAAATATTCCACATTAAATAATTTTAAATATGGATAGATCGAACATTTTATTATATTCTTTAATCACAAAAACTTGTGTGAGACAAGTCTTTTTTTACTCACCCAATCAATTTTCCGTGAATTTATACGGGAATTGTGAAGTGTGGATTGTGGGTTGACCCGTCTTACATAAAATAATTCGAGATGACCTCAACTATTCATTCGTTTATGTATAAAAGACAATTATAACACCATTTTGGAACGAAGCACTATCTTGCGATGGAAATGTGAAAGCTGCCACATGATTTACATTTAGTGAAGATAAAAAGGAAACTATTTGCTTTATGGCATTAAAGAAGAAGTTCCAGTCTCTTTTTATGGGATGTTGTACAATGTCATTAATATTGACAAAGTACATGGGACAATGATTTTGTTATCCTCATATAATAAATTAGATATGTATAAGAATTAAACCGATTTTCAAAAGAAGAAGAAGAAGGTTGAAAACTTGAAATTAACTTATTTGAGACGTGAGCCATGACGGCAGTACTCCATAATATAACCATTTTTTAATAAAGCATTATATTATAATTTAAATGTGAACCACACAGTACAATGTGCAAGTGTGTCGCATTAATTCGTTATGCCCTATGAGATGTACACTTGTATGTACCTCAACCATATATTGCATCTAACTTATTCGATACCACATATATACTTAATTGGAATAAATTAATGAGTTTGATCAAATAATATATGTGAACATCTAGCTTACACTTCATAATTCACATATAAATTTATGAAAATTCATACAAATTTTTGTGTTAAAAATATCATATAAAATACATGCACATGCATATATATATATATATATATATATATATGGAACAAATGATGTGTATGTTGAAAAATATGTACAAAATAGAAACTTTAAAGAAAAAAATGGTTGTTTCTTCGCAAAAACAACAATAATATAATAAATGGAGTGAATTAACTACTAATATAGGAAACAATTATATAGGCACGTAATGCAATATAACAAATTAATTAGACCAAAGAAAGTATACAAATAATTGACTGATGATAAGGCCACAAATTAAATTAAAAATGATGACAAAATCATTAAATCATATGAAAATGATGGCAACATAAACAAAAATTGTTTGTTTCTAATTTAATCAATAAGATAACAATTGTGTAATAAGAAGAGAAAACACTTTTGTATTCTCAGTTCCCAAAAAGAATTAGTCACATTGTAATTTGTAATTTAGTAAAGAAGGGTGAGCATGGGAAGGCCGTTGACAGCCTCTCTCTTGGAGTGACGTCAGCGATGACGACATTCTTAATCCCCTTGACGTCACGCACACCGACATATCATCAAACACTTCATGCTCATGAATTAATTAACCAATTGGGATTTTTTACCCTATATAGAATAGATCGAGTCTTTTGCGAGTTAGATGTATATATTTCAAATCTATGAATTCGTTTTGTACCTTACTTTTTTCACATGAATATATGTTTTTTGTTGGTCTTGATTTTTACATGAAGTTTGTTGTATTTTTATATTATATTAGTTATACATTTATGCGTAAAACTAGATTTTAATATATTATTACTTTATTAACTTCAAGAAAACCTTAATTTCTGCAATTTATATATATATATATATATATGGGGTATTATTCATATATTTATGTAATATTGATCGTATTTTTATATCAATATAGTCATACATTTATGTAATATATAAAAATATACAATTAACATAACTAAAATGTATACTTAACATAACTAAAAGGTAAGAAATTTATAAATTGTTGTCTAAAAGTATGCTAAGATATAGTTAAAACCCCTTAATTTCAAAATTTGTACACATATAATTTTATATGATATTAATCATAGTTTTATATCAACATAATCATACTTTTATATATTATATAGAGAGGTACAACTGACATAATCAAAAGTTAAGAACAACAAAACTAAAAGGTATAAAATTTACAAACGCTTTCTAAAAAAATGATAAGATATAAATAAAAATTTAAAGATAAAATAATATAATATATTAGTACAACACCCTGAATCGAATTTTGAATGCATTTAGAAAACATGAGATAGTTGGACCGCACATGAAGCCGTTTGAGAGTGTGTGGATATCTGATGTCCGAGTACATAAAGAAAAATCTTTTCTTTATACATGTGTCTCGCGGGTAGATCTAGTGAAGGATTAAAAAAATGTATTTAAATATTCAACTAAATAGGTTGGTCATGTTTCATTTTTTTATTATCATTTTTATTAGGGTTGATTGCAACAACCCAATAAATTATCATTAATTTAGATCATCTTTTCGTGAAATTTTATATGGATTTCACACTTAAATTATCAAAGTAATCTATTATCATTTTTAATTTTCCACCAAATTCTGATACATAACTTAAGCATAATAGGAAAGTTTTTTTATCCGAACATTTGAGCTAAGCAACGGCTCAATTGTTTGCATAAGAGAATCCTTTAAAATATCTCACATAAAAGTAACATGTTAAAATCCCATGAAAAATGATTAGAAAATTAGTTTGGTGTTAAAAGTCAAATCAATATAATAGTTTATATATATTGGTATCATAATTAAAAAAAACATATATATACACAAAATTATTGATAGTTTGATTGATACAATGCAATAAACCATTTTAATTAATCGACTTTAAAGTATCATTGATGGATAGCTTTTGAGCATTGAGATGGGTATATTATGTCAGATGGTAATTAACCTTTACATTTTATAATAGATTTGTAATTTATATATAGTTTCCACGTTTGAATTTTTAAGAGACTCACACCAACGTTTTATTTTTTAAATTTGGTTCTAAAATGTGAAATGATCAAACTTTGTTACTTCAATTTTTTTTAATAGGTTTGGCAGGAGTAGATGGGAGGGGATAAGAAATATCAAATGACTTGTGTATCTCATGTTCGAACTCAAGTCAACACAATCTCCACCATAAGTGGTGCATACCACTTGAGCTATAAGCCCGTGGTAAAAAATTGGAGTTTTTTTGGACAAATGGTGAAGAAGATATGTAGAAAAATAAAAGTACAAAGATATCTAATACATCAAAAACACATCCTAAAACTAATCAAACTATACACATTTTTGTACATATCATAAATCAACCAGAATGAATAATATACCAATTTATCTTCAAATGAGTCAAAATGAATGCATAACATTGATTTATGAATAATGAGAAAGAGATGGAGAAAGCGATGATAGAATGAATAGTATGGTGGTGTCATCAAAGATAGCTACATTGGCATGTGTTTACTTTTCCACATGCCCCACGGCCACCCTTCATTAATTACATTCCCCATGCATTTCATGCTTCATCAAGCTGTCAATATAATTACAGCCTTTTTTTTCAAATATAATATTTTTTTGACATTGGTGATATATATATATTATATTTCCATTTTATTTATTTTTACAACTAACCATTTGAAAGTACCATCCTCTCAACTTTCCATCCAAATTTTATAGAATTTTATTTCGTTTGTGAGCTACAACATAATAGTGCGTTGTAGAATACTCTGTTTAAATAACAAGATTTGTTAGTTTTTAGCAGTGTTTTAAAATTCGTTCTAGACATTGCCTAGGCTTTAGGCGGTTCCTAACATTTATATTGTGTATATTAGACTTAATTAAACATTATATTCCGATTAATTTTCTGATAGTTTTCTGAAAATGTGGCAAATCCCCAACTGCATAGTGGAAAATGCGATCGTTGCACATGCGACGGCACTCGCACACGGTCGACCGTGTCACAGGACACGAGCATGCGTGACTATGATGTATAAATATGTATTTTTCAACAATAATTATGTGATTTTTTTTCCTAACCCACGACCGTGCCCTGGAACAAGGTCGTGTGTCTTGTGCGAAAACTAATAGCAATATGTGGCACACAGTCGAGTCCCAAGACACGGTCGAGATAAATATGTGATTTTTATCTATAAGTATGTCTTTTAGAGCTATAAGTATGTGTTTTCGTACACGGTCGACCGTGTGCTAGGACACGACCGTGCGCGAGTGTCGTCTCATATGAGACAGTTTCACAAGAGACCTAACTCTTTTTTTATTTAATTACAATTATTTCAAAAGGGAAGAATTGATTAAAGTTGTAGGATACCCAAATGAGAGATAAACAATTAAACAAAGTAGGATAGATACAAAAGAGGTATAATACCCTAAAATATTACATCTCATAAAATTTACTTTTGGAGTGACTCTTAAGTAAGACCGTTTAATAGATCTCATTTTGTAGGATAGGTGGAAGGAGAGGGTCAGATATAAAAATCATATAATACTTTGACATGTATTAGGTAATATTTTTTCTAGATATCACACAATACTTATGTATTATATATGTACCTAATATATATAAAAGTATTACTTAAGATATATAATATTATATTATATAATACAAATAAAAGTATTATATTTTTTTCTAACCAACCCGACCTGCCCAAGACTTCGCTTACTTTTTATTATGATATATTTTTCCTATCACAAATCAATAAATTGACAAAATTATCGTGTTGATAAAAGCAAAATGTCAGTTTTGTGTCAGATATTACATTAGAGGAAAATATTAAAATGTCCTCGACGTGCAACTGTTAATATACATAATGATCTCTTAATATGTATAATGATCTCATCTTCAAATGAAATTAATTAATATGTTGGATATTTGATATGTTAGCGGTGGCAAGGTAACAAGACTGTTACAATATATATGTCTTTTTTTATACAACTAGAATCTTCATAGAGTTATACGGTATAATCTTTGTTAGTTTTGCAGATCATATCATGTAATTTTACAAACAAACTTTTTCTAATCTTATTAAAAGAACAATTTTATCATATTTCTTGAATTATGATAGAAGAAAAAAAAAAAAAGACAAAATTATCGTTTGCAGTAGAAAAATAATCTCTCATACCACACCGACATTTATAGACGATCCTAAGGATAAAATTAAATGGCAGTGCTAGTTTGGCCCTAATTAGCTCCGTCCTGTGATATTAATATATATTCCCTCACTTTCTCATTGCTAAAGCAAACGAGGGTGGTGGCTTTCTCTGGTTAGTCTTTCATGGCACCCTCTCTCTCTCTCTCTCTCTCTCTCTCTCTCTCTCTACCGTTTTTAATTTATCGAGGTACCTTCGCCATGATGATTCCGAAGCATGAATAAAGGGTTTCAGTTAGTTATTTTCTCTTTTTGCGTGCATACGACATAGCCACTGCTTCGCTGAAAACTGGAAATGCAAATAACGCTGTTTGCGTGCTTCTATAATTCGAAGTGCATTAGCTCTGTAACCGTTGAGACGCATCAACTTCGTGAATTTATAGCACTGTGATTATTAATTAATATTGAAAAACTTGGAGATGCACCATGTTTGTAATCAGAGAGCTGCAGAAGTGGATAAATCTTCTTCATCTTCTTCAAATTTCTGTTCCTATAATGGGTGATTTATAGGTTGATGATCAGTGGATCGAGTGAGTATTTGATGTATGATCATAGATGAGTTGCAGTTTTTGCCGACTTTTTTATATTTGTTATTTTCTGAATTGTTACTTAATAATTGTCGTGTGTGGGGTGGAGAGAATCACTGTGTTTTATTCATTTTTTAGTGCGTGGAGTTTTTAATGTTGCTGAAGTTGCTGATGTGAGAATCTTATGTTTGTTTTTCTGAGTCATTAGTCAATAGTTTTCATAGCTGGAGATAATCTTTGTGTTTTATTTGAAATGGTTATTTATTAGTGTTTTACTAGTACGATTTCACTTTGCTTAATACTACTTCCTGCATATACTTGCTAATGTGTGAAGGTTCTTTTATACAGGACTAAGAAGGCATAGGAAGTTAGAAGGAGAGAGATGGGTAGTTTCTGGACTATCTTATGCGGTGCACCCGATTGTTCGGGAGGCCATGATACCTCTTGTGGTGCTAATTTGGCCTTCATAACTCACCCTTCTTCTTGTGCTAATCATATCTTACTAGTTTGTTTCGATGTCCTTCTCTTGATCGTGTTCTTATTCACCATAACTTCCAAGTCATCATTCAAATTGACTGCATCTCTTC
The DNA here is from genome assembly GCA_005771605.1 of Scutellaria baicalensis. Classification (NCBI taxonomy): domain Eukaryota; kingdom Viridiplantae; phylum Streptophyta; class Magnoliopsida; order Lamiales; family Lamiaceae; genus Scutellaria; species Scutellaria baicalensis. Next base: position 74,982,480 of record CM016721.1, on the reverse strand, counting down.
GCGGTTTTTCAAGATTGCAGCTAGTATCAGCAATTTATAATGGTCTTCTTGGGTTGTTTTATTTGTTTTTCGGAGTGTGGATTTTAGAAGAGAAGCTGAGAAACGATCGAGCTGTTTTACCCCTGCATTGGTGGTTGCTAATCATCTTTCATGGATTAGTGTGGTTGTTACTGGGGTTAACTGTAAGCCTCAGGGGACAGTGTTTTTCAAGAGCTCCATTGAGGCTGTTATCCATTCTTGTGTTCCTCTTTGCTGGAATTACTTGCGGGTTGTCAGTTTCTAGTGTGGTTCTTCAAAAGGAGATGTCGGTCAAAATAGTTTTGGATGTATTATCCTTTGTGGGATCTAATCTCTTGATCTTATGTGCTTATAAAGGTTATAGATATGTAGATGATGATGAAAGTGAAATTCATGATCCACTGCTCAGTGCTGCCAATGGCAGCAGTAAAACTGAGTCTGTGGAAACTGTTACTCTATTCGCAAAAGCAGGCCTTTTGAGTAAATATACATTTTGGTGGTTGAATCCTTTGATGAAAAAAGGGAAGGAGAAAACTCTTGTAGATGAAGATATGCCCAAGCTGCGGGAGGATGATCGAGCAGAGTCATGCTACTTGCTATTTATGGAGAATTATAACAGGCAGAAGCAGTCTGATCCATCCGCCCGTCCCTCAGTTTTGAAGACCATTCTGCTGTGCCATAAGAAAGAGATCCTCATATCGGGGCTTTTTGCATTCATGAAGGTTGTTACAATCTCTGCAGGTCCTATGCTACTCCAATCCTTCATAAAGGTTGCAGAAGGCAAAGAAAGTTTCGAGTATGAGAAATATGCATTGGTTTTAGCACTTTTCTTTACGAAGATCTTGGAATCGATATCACAAAGACAGTGGTACTTTAGATCCAGATTAGTTGGTCTTAAGATAAGGTCAACACTCGGAGCAGCCATTTACCAAAAGCAGCTGAGATTATCAAATGCCGCTAAACTGGTGCATTCGAGTGGTGAGATAATGAACTATGTTACTGTGGATGCTTACAGAATTGGAGAATTTTCTTTCTGGTTCCATCAGATATGGACAACAAGTGTCCAACTCTGTTTTGCAGTCATCATTCTCTTCCAATCTGTAGGACTTGCAACAATTGCTTCCATAATAGTTATAGTACTCACCGTTCTATGTAATATGCCTCTTGCAAAGTTACAACATAAGTTCCAATCCAAACTTATGGTGACCCAGGATGACAGGGTAAAAGCCATGACTGAGGCTCTTGTGAATATGAAGGTGTTGAAACTATATGCATGGGAAACTCATTTCAGGCGTGTCATCGAAAATCTTAGGAGACTTGAAGATAAATGGTTGTCAGCTGTTCAACTGCGTAGAGCATACAACTCCTTCCTTTTCTGGTCTTCCCCTGTAATGGTCTCTGCAGCTACCTTTGGTGCCTGCTATATTCTTGGTGTTCCATTGTCTGCTAGCAATGTTTTCACCTTTGTAGCAACATTACGCCTGGTTCAGGATCCTATTAGAACTATTCCTGATGTTATCGGTGTGTTCATTCAAGCTAAAGTAGCATTTTCTAGAATATTGAAGTTTCTTGAGGCACCTGAGTTGGAAGCACCAAACGTGCGGGTGCAATCTGGCAATACAGATCATAGTGTTTCCTTCAAGTCAGCCAATGTGTCATGGGACGACAATCCAGAGAAACCCACACTCCGAAACATCAATATTGAAGTTAACAAGAGTGACAAGATTGCAATTTGTGGAGAAGTGGGTTCGGGCAAGTCCACCCTTCTTGCAGCAATTCTTGGAGAGGTTCCAATGACCCAGGGAACTGTGAGTTACTCATCTTCTCTTCATTCATTAGAATATTTAACCAATCGTGTTATATACATTGACAATGACTCTTTAACTTTTCAGGTTCAAGTGCATGGAACCATAGCCTACGTCTCCCAATCAGCATGGATTCAGACAGGTAGTATTCGAACCAACATTCTCTTTGGGTCTGCCATGGACAACGAGAGATATCAAGATACACTAGAGAGGTGTTCACTTGTGAAGGATCTTGAGCTGCTACCTTATGGGGATCTAACTGAGATAGGAGAGAGAGGAGTTAATCTTAGTGGTGGTCAAAAGCAACGTATTCAACTTGCTCGTGCTCTGTATAAGAATGCTGATATATATCTCTTGGATGATCCTTTTAGTGCTGTTGATGCGCACACAGCCATGAGCCTGTTTAATGTTAGTATTATCATTATCAGTTTATTCTTTATTTCTCCTTATGATAAGTTACGAGCTTTCTCAAAATGGACAGGATTATGTCATGGGAGCCCTTTCAGAGAAGACGGTGTTACTGGTGACTCATCAAGTTGATTTTCTCCCAGCATTTGATACTGTCTTGGTAAGTTTGTCTCAAGACATTTTATTTATAACCAGCCTTTTGGTTTGATATCTTGAAACTTATTTTTTCTAAATAGGAAATCCGTTTAATCTTTCATACTTTTCAATAAAAAGTTTACATGCAATACTTTAAAATAGTTACCAATGTTGGCAACAAGAGCCGGTGCTCTTATCATCAGTTTCATGGGGTGAATTTTACCTACAGCATTAGCTTATATTATGTAAGAATTTAGCAAATATTGGGTGACATTTCCGAGGACGTGGGACATGTTCAAGTTCTTGAAAAGTTGAAAATATTCGGAGAGAGACATTCAATTGATTCAGATGTCTTTCCTTTGATACTCCCATTTGGAGACATACATTATAATGATAAACTTACAGTCAATAATAAGTCTTTCTGCTTTTTAAACAGTTGATGTCAGAGGGAGAGATTTTGCATGCTGCTCCTTATTCTCAATTAGTGACCTCAAGCCAAGAATTCCGGGATCTTATTCATGCACACAAAGAGATTGCTGGTTCCGAGAGGCTTTCAGAGGTAACCGTATCTCAAGGGGGCGAAGCTTCTTCAAGAGAGATTCACAAGACTTGTGCAGATAAGAAGTCTACGGCATCTGAGGGTGACCAGTTGATTAAAAAAGAAGAGAGAGAAGTCGGGGATACTGGATTTAAGCCATATATCCTGTATCTAAAGCAGAACAAAGGCTTCTTGACTTTCTCTGTGGCTGCTCTGTGTCACCTAATATTTGTCATTGGTCAGATAATACAGAACTCTTGGATGGCAGCTAATGTTGATGATCCACATGCCGATCAATTGAGATTGATTCTCGTATATTTGCTTATTGGAGTCGTATCAATGTTATTCTTGCTCTCAAGGACCCTAACCACTGTGGTTATGGGCGTGCAGTCATCAAGAGCTTTATTTTCACAGCTACTCATTTCTTTAATTCGTGCGCCAATGTCGTTTTATGATTCTACTCCTTTGGGAAGAATTTTGAGCCGGGTAATTTTTGCACTTCGGAATCTACTTTTACATTTATGACATGATCATACATTTGAAACTAATGGTCTGCATATACATTGCTATTGGCACAGGTCTCTTCTGACTTGAGTATTGTTGATCTTGATGTCCCCTTCAACTTAGTATTCACTGTTGGATCAACTACAAATTGTTATGCTAATCTTGCCGTGTTGGCTGTTATAACATGGCAAGTTTTATTTGTGTCCATACCAATGATCATTCTGGCTATTCAATTGCAGGTAATGGTTATGAGAATGTTAGATGTCAAAGTGAATTTGGTTTCATTATGGATATATGTCTTATGTATAAGTTATCAATTCTTTTACTTCCATTCTGATATAAATTTCCTATTCTATAGAGGTACTACTTCTCGACTGCTAAAGAGTTGATGCGTATCAATGGAACCACAAAATCTTTTGTGGCAAACCATCTTGCCGAAACTCTAGCTGGAGTTATTACCATAAGAGCTTTTAAAGAGGAGGATCGATTTTTTGCAAAGACTCTTGAACTGATTGACACAAATGGGAGTCCTTTCTTCCACTATTTTGCAGCGAATGAGTGGTTGATCCAGAGACTGGAAACCCTTAGTGCAACAGTTCTTTCCTTTGCTGGCCTTTGCATGGTTTTACTTCCTTCCGGAACTTTTACTTCTGGTGAGTGATAATACCTTTTCTGAATATATTTGTTAGGTTTCATTATCAATATCACTTCTTACATGAGTTTTCATGTACAATTGTCGTTTGCAGGATTTATTGGAATGGCTTTGTCCTATGGTTTGTCACTAAATATGTCCCTAGTGTTCTCCATTAACAACCAGTGCATGTTGGCAAACTACATTGTTTCTGTTGAAAGACTTGATCAATATATGCACATAACAAGTGAGGCCCCAGAAGTGATAGAAGAGCATCGTCCCCCTGTCACTTGGCCGGATCAGGGTAAAGTAGAGATTCAAGATCTGAAGGTAACTTTCTTCTCATTACTTGTTAGCCTAACAAAAAGTACGATTACTAATTATGTTGATTGAAACAGATTAGATATAGAGCAGATGGACCACTTGTCCTACGTGGGATTAGTTGCACATTTCAAGGAGGAGACAAAATTGGAATTGTTGGTCGAACTGGCAGTGGAAAGACTACTCTTATCAGTGCATTGTTCCGTCTGGTAGAGCCAGTAGGAGGTAGGATTGTGGTGGATGGAGTCGATATCTCAACAATCGGGCTTCATGATCTGAGGTCTCATTTCGGAATTATACCACAAGACCCTACTCTTTTCACTGGAACTGTGAGATACAATTTGGATCCATTGGGTCAACATACTGACATGGACATATGGGAGGTAATTTTTGGGTGCTTAGTCTTTAGTATTTTTTCTTTTTTAAATGAATCGATGAATAATCTTCTTTTTTTTTTGAAATGTAAAGATTCTGGGGAAGTGCCAACTCAAAGAGACTGTTGAGGAGAAAGAAGATGGATTAGATTCATCTGGTAAGATTTCCAAAGATGGTTAATATATATGGAATCATCATCCCTTTCAAATCAATGGATTTGACCAAACAAACATGTGATTAACAGTTGTGCAAGATGGATCAAACTGGAGCATGGGGCAACGACAATTGTTCTGTTTGGGCCGTGCTTTATTGAGAAGAAGCAAGGTTTTAGTTCTAGACGAAGCAACTGCATCAATTGACAATGCAACAGACATGATCTTGCAGAAAATTATAAGATCAGAGTTCGAAGATTGTACTGTGATCACAGTTGCCCATAGAATACCAACAGTGATGGACTCTACTAAGGTCTTAGCCATTAGTGATGGTGAGTGTTCCGATTGCTTCTCGTACACACTATCACCTATTGTGCTCCATTTATTTTGCACGACCAGTGACCATACGCAGAGCACAAGAGATGAAACACTCTACTGAAAAAACAGCTCCTTGTCTGTTTTCCAGACATAATTTGATGAATTGATCTTTGATTTGTTGAACAGGGAAACTGGTGGAATTTGATGAACCAATGAGGCTAATGAAGAGAGAAGATTCATTGTTTGGACAGCTTGTCAAGGAATACTGGTCTCATGATCAATCTAAACAATAACAGTAAGTTGAACCATAATTATTGTAACTCGTCTTCTTAAGTTGAGGTATGCAGCAATTTGCCAGCTGAGCTACTCTTCCATGTACAGAGAGATAAGCTGTTTTTGGCAGCAGCAAAGGAGTTCTGTTTCAGAAATGGCAAAAATGCTCAACTGCATCAACATGGTGCCTCATTTTTGTAATCAATCAAACAATCCTACTCTAATGTACATCTTATGCTTTGGTGAAAGAAATAAGTGGAGATGTTAATGAACTGAACGGCTTGTAAATTGTTTGAATCTCAGTTTGCTATCAAGAAATGGTTAATGAATATGTATCATCCATTTCTATTCAATAGATTTGAGCAAACAAACATGTGGCTGCAGTTGTTCAAGACTGTCAATATACACTGGTAAAATAAAATACGAGACCGAAGAAAGTAAACACCAGAGGTTCTTGTATGTTTCAATTATATCTGCATAATATGAGATGTTCCGGATTCAACAGCCTGCAAGAAACATAAGTTACCCGGTTGATCTTTGACCTGTTAAACAGGGAAAGTAGTGGAATTTGATGAAGCAGTGAAGCTAATGAAGGGACAATATTCATTGTTTGGGCAGCTTGTCAAGGAATACTGGTCCCAAAATCAGTCTACACAATCACAAATCACATTAAATCAAACAGCAATTATTATATATTGGTCTTCCTAAGTCAAGATAGTGCAGCAGAAAGTCTCTACCATGTAAGAAAAGCCAGCATTGTTAGAAGGAAAGAGAGTGGAAAGGAATTGCCTGATGTCTCAGTTTAGTAAAACACTTATTAATTTACCAATGTGGTTTTTGAGTGTGTTTGTGACGAGTAGGTTCTCCGTTATATCTGGACATTATCTCATGAGAACATTGGATGATAGAGATGTATGAGAGTCATTGGTGTTTTTCCAGAGCTCTTGAGAACTAAGAAGAGAAAGCATTCATCAAACTTTCCAATAAATGCAAACAAGATTCCGAAACAACATAGAAAGATTTCCTTTACCTTTTCAGCTGACCTTCCAGAATTCAAGAATTGGTGCATGAGTTCTCAAAAAATAGGCACATTTTAAATTTCAGCAAGGACACAGGTGGACACCAATCCAATGTTCAAATTCCCTACTTTGATGACTTTACATGATTATTCTCCATCAATACAATTATACTTGTACTTATCAAGTGACAAAAATGACAGTCTAAGAAAAGAGCATCATTCAGGTGGCAGAATATGTGGCGAACAATGGAGAGCTCACCCAGTGTCCTGTATTGCAGGAGGCCACTGAGAAGAGACTCTGCACTCGCAAATGCTTCACCAACGGGTATCAGCTTCATGGTCCTCCAAGTATGGCATTTTCGATGTCTTCTCTACTTAGTGCATAACTGAATCTCCTTTCAATGTCCTTCTCAAGATTTCCTGGTCCACTCTTCAGATACCTGCACTTGTAACCATGAGGAAGACTAAAGTCAAGGAAGAAACAAGAAGATAGTGGACTACATTTTTGGACTTATGACCTTCCATAATGAAAGAAGAATCCCAATTACAAGAAGATAGTGACTCAGTCGTTAATAGAGCTCCCTATTATGCATAATGGGTGGCTTTGTTACTCCAGTTCATGCCAACTTACATTCACTATGATGAGGAGGAAATAAGGAGTTTCCCCTCTGGATCAAATTACCATGATTGCCTATTGAGCAGAATGCTGTTAGTAAATTGCTCAAAGATTGTCGCCCTATATCAACAGACAAAGTGGCCCTAACTAAGGATAGACTCTCCTAAGCAAGAGTTTTGAAGTTGATGCAGCAAAAAAGTACAGTAACATTCTAACCTTGAGAGAGATAATCACGTTAACTCTGAAAACCCATTGCTAAAAGTAATATTAACTCAATAAATAAGAGACCACTTAATGAACAGAAAAATAAAAGGAGGGATCAACCTACACATGACAAAATGTTCTAAATAGCACTTCTCTTTTATCTCCAATATGTTTAACAAGAACCGGTAGAACTATAGATCACATGTGAAGCTTTTACCAAACTAGGAACACAATTAAGAGGCTGCAATAGAGATTTAAATTGTAACTGCAATAGAATTTAATTGGTGAAACCAATACAAACTTTGTATCTTACATGAGAGAAATGCCACTAGAAGGTAAGAAAAATATATAAGGAAACATATCATGAGAAAATTTTATCTGAAGCGATTGTCACTGAATCTGAATAGATTTGTGTATTTGCATTTAATACTGATAAACTCAGCAGAAGCTCATCAGAATGGTCAGGGTACTCTGAAGAAACTGTCATGATAGCAAGCTTGAGATACTCCAAAGCTTATTAACCAACTTCTAATTTAAATTTCACAAGTCTTGCCAATAATATATGGACATGGAGTACAAAAGAGAAGAACACAAGCCTGCTCTGCTTGTGACAATGACTTATTTGAAGGGGTTCTCATAGATTAGCTGCTAACATCGAATATGCGCTTGAGACTGAGAATAATGACATGCTAAATTAACCGTGTGCATGAAATAAATAGGCAAGAGATGATTGTTCAAAGGATGAAGCGGCCAAAGTTTGGAAAAATTAAATACATTCTGAGAGTACAAGGTCTCAAACTAGAATCCCTACTACGTCATGGATCACCGAAAGGATTAACGTCAACTGTATTATCTCATACAACAGCATTTTTTGAGTACTAATCATTAAGCAATCTCAGTAGCTATGTTATTCTCTCTGTTACAACTCTCAAATGTCACTTATTTATCAGTATTGATTGAACCATATACATACAAGTGTTTCTCCCTTCATTTACTTTCATTGTATCGTTAGCTTATTAAACAACCACACAAAAGATGTTTCTGGAAAGCAATTATCAAGTCAAAATATCTTCACTCTCATCAAATAAACTTAGCTATTTGGAAAAAGAATTTAAACAAAATCTACCAGATTCAATCGCACAGTACTCAAAGAAACCATAAAAACTGGGATGCCGAAAAATGCAATCTACAGAAGAGCAAACCTTATGTTCAAATCAGTGACATCCAGCGAAAGTTGAGCATGCCAATCAGGTTTCTCCACGAACCAAACAGCTCTATCATCTCTACTCTGAAGAAATCCTATACTTCTCAGCCACGCTTCAACGCAAGGCAAACTGTGGGAATATAAAGCCTTCTTTTTGTCGGGTAATTTCTGCATCCATTCATCCTCTGCTTCTGAAACACCCGCTTCTTTTTCACATGACTTGGAGAGAGAGAGACTTCTCCTGGAACTGGAAACTGAGAAAAAATTGGGGCAATGTGGAAATTTTCTGAAAATTAAAGGGCTTGTGGGCTGAAATAATCTTGGAATAGAGATTGGTGGTAGTTGAAGATTCGAGAATTTGAAGGTAGAAACACAAGACATTTTGTTGGTTCTTTGAGATGAAATTGGAGGCGTGTTCACAGCTCAGACTCCATGCAGAGAACAATGGAGAAGATGAAGATAGGGTTCAATACGGTGTCGTATCGTGTCATTCAGCTTTGCGTTTTGGATTATCAAATAACAACGCTTTTTAGTGCTATTGCCATCGAAATGTCGAATTTACCCCTCAAAAAGCACAGGAGCTATTTGAAAATTCGCCCGCCCTTTTTGTCATTTTCCCGCTCGGACATCCAAACCTGATCCGCTCGGCGCATATTAGCATTCCCCCTCGATCTGAGACTGTTCCTGCTGCTCACTTTAGCCCCTCGATGCCGGAAAAATACACATTCGCCGGAAACTAGCCGCACCACCAAGCCCTCCTCCACAAATGACGCCGCCGGTGGATTTACAGCCACTGAATTTCTCAAAAACCCAACGTTTAGTCCTCCTCGTTGACCTCGATCCACTTCTCACACTCCAAAACCCTTCCTCCTACCTCGCCGTGGTCAAATCAGCTGCAGACCGCCTCCTCCGCTTCCCACCGCTCGCCGCCTCCCTCACCGCCTTTAAACTCTTCTTCTCCTCCCTCTCCCCCCTCCGCTCCGCCGCAGCTCTCCCCCGCCAAATCTCCTCTTCCTCCCTCTCCTTCAATCTGCCTCCACAGACTCTGGATTCCCTCTCCGCTACCTTGGATTCGATTTCTGCCCTCACTGATCTGCCGAATTCACCTGGTTGCGCGCGTGCTTCTAATGCTATGAGCTCCTTGCTTCAGTTGATCCATGACTACTCGTGGGAGAATGAGAAGGATAACACATTAGGTGAGGATGATTTTGTGAAAATTCCTTCAAATTTGGTTATTTTGCTTTCGCCTATTGGTCAATCGATTAATTGCTTGGTTGATTATTTGGAGTCGCGCGAGTTTAATGAGGTGTTTTGTGTTGTGAGGGAGGCATTTGAGAAGAGGGATATTCATTTGTGCTGGGTTGATGTTAAGAGTGATCAATTGGAGATTGCAGAGGTTGATAATGTAAAGAAAAATGCTTGCAAAGATGAATTAGCAATGATGAAAGAGTGTGTTCGGAAAATAGGATGGGGGTTTTGTTCTAGCGATTTGATTGTCTTAGCCTCCGCTTTGTTGCCTTTAGGATTAATCTATCCAAAAATCGGGGTGGCGTTTGATTTTAATGATTTTGGTAGGAGAAAATATAGTGGAGAATTGAATCTTGAGATACTGGATGTGAATGGGATGCCTTTACAATGCAAGGGCTGCAATCTTGAGTTTATGAACCTGAAGAGTTTGTCTTGTAGCGTTGAAACTGATGATATTTTGAATGCATCGGAGTCTAGAGATTCACAGAGTTTTTGTGGTCTAGATGCACTTTTGATGCGTGTAGGTGAAGGGAAATTGAAGCTACATGTTAAGAGTGTCCATAGGTATGATGAGTGCGAGATGATTAGAGGCTCGTCAGATATTGTTTTAGTAAGCGAGTGCTTTCAGGAGTTTCGAAAAACTATACGGAAGAGGGCTGATGACTTGTTTCCGGATAGGGTTCTTGAAATCCTGCATGAAGAAATTGGTGGAGTCGGTAATCGAAATCAAACACCAACCTGGCAAATGTTTTTGAGTTTTCTTCATATGGAAGGTTACTGGGCCTTGATCTCTCTCTCGAGTAGCAATGGAGATAAATTGATGGGTAGTTTGATGCCTTTCACGGCTCATTTGGCAATCATGTGCATCACAGATGCTGATCAACTTTCATTTAGGGATCAAACTAGATTTAATGTAACAAGTCTAGGTGAGGAACTTAATGAGTCTAACTTGTGTTCCAGTTCCCAAACAGATACTTCAATGCCTAGTTATAGTGAAAAGTATGGAGATGGAAAAAGAAAGAAGAGTCGAAGGCGTCTCTATCAGGACATGACCTGGAGTTCTTTCTGTAAAGCGGCCTTTGGAGGATCTAATTTTGACATGTTTGAACTTTACACTGCCAAGTATCTAGAAAAGTCCAAGATCCTAAAGTTTCTTAAATGCTGGATGAAGCAAATTAGCAGAGTTGATCGATGTTTCTTAACAACATTGCCTGTATCCAAGTCTGTGGAGGAATCATCTGCTTGTAATGCAGTATCGTGTGAGCCATCTTTAGCGGATGAGGGAATGATGCCAGTTTCAATGTCAGAGACTCCAGAGACCTTTCTGAACAATCTCTCTGAGAGAATCGAACACAGTATAGAATCAGGAATGGACTTGCAGAAGCTGGCAGCACGAGTTGTAAAATCATCGATTCATTGGTTGCATTGCAAGTGTGAGATAGAAACTAATTCTGAGGGTCAACAATCAATGAGAACTTCTGATGATTTTAGTAGTGAGACTGTGGTTGGTGAGAAATTAATGCAACTCCTCCTAAGGTCACCTAAGGAAATGAAGAAGATACACGAGGATCCGAGTCCCTTTCCATCCTCGGAGCATATAGTTCAAGAGTATGCTTTCCTTGCATTTATATTTTCCTGTATGAGTAAAATGTAATTCCATTTAGATTTCTCTGACCTAGTTTTTCCTTAAATTGCACTAGATATGAACTGCAGATTTTGCTTCGAATGGAAATTCTGCGATCAGATGTTTCAGCAATGATAAGAGATTCAAGAAAACGGAAGCTGCTGAAGCAAATATGTTCGTTGTTAGAGATCATTCAGTACCTTGTAGCTGGAGGAATTCATGGTCATATTAGTCTATACGATTATGTTGAACGAACCATCAAAGCTAGGTGAACACTTGCCTTTTCTCTCTCTCTCCCACTTTTACTTGTCTTTAACTTTTCACTTATTGTACAAAATTATGAACAAGAGGTGAATATCAAAGCACTGGTTTCATGAATCTTATGCTACTTTGCCTACTTGCAATGCTTGACTAGGTATTCGGACGAACTAGAAGATATTGTGAAGAAGATATATACTAGAATGGACTTGCTGCCATTTGGTGAGGAGATTGAAACTCCATGTCTACTGTTCAACAGTGAGGATAGCAATCAATCATGGAGGGATAAGCATGATAAAAACGAGAAGGCCGAGGCCAACAGCATTAATCAATCAGTCTCCACCGAAGGAGAGTCATCACAGCCTTCTGCAAATGCTTCAGAAAGCTTAGAAGAGAGAGGAAAGAATGATTACACACGTAGCCTGAACGAAGCCCGGGAGAGAAGGGAGAGAGCTAGAAGATTTGCGCCTTTTGTAAGCAAGGCCCTTGATTTGCAGAGAGTTTGGGCCCCAAAGCAAGCAAAGGCAACAAAATGCAAGTTAGATCCTCTACCAAAAAAATTGAAAAGGAAGGATAAGCAAACGCCCTATAGTGTAGTATGCGAGACTCCAATGACAGGAAATAAGCGTGCTTGCTCGAGAGTAAATAATAGCAAAGGAGAGAGTTTGAACAGTGATCTTGGTAACCCTTCATGCTCTGTGTCCAAGGCTTTGTTTCAAGATAACTAACCATTATTACTCGTCCTTGCATTGGATTATCTTAAAAACTGCAGTGAAGTTCAACCAATTCCTAATAAGTTGGTTAAAAAGCACTTGTAATTCAAAGCTTTAAATGTGTATCTTATTTACCTTGTTTAATTACAATGTTTCATGTGATGTATTCCACTGTAGTTGGAACAAAGGAGCCCACAAATACTACCAAAAGGTAATGTATTTGACTTTAAAACTTAGAAATTGTTGTATCATATGACTCATTCTTTATAGAAGAGAAAGATCCTTAGGGTATGTTTGGACTTGGGCGGAGGTGAATTTTGTGAGTTTGAATTTGGGATTTGTGAGGATTTGAAAAAAAAGTGGATTTTGATAATATTGGGATTTTATAGGGTAGGATTATAGCTGGCAAAACGGGCGGCCCGGCCCGGCCCAGCCCGGCCCGACGGGCCACATGAAAGTTTCGTGCCGTGCCGTGCCGGCCCATCCTTAGTTCGGGCCCATAAATCTGTAGCCCAGCCCAGCCTCGTATGGGCCAACGGGCCAAATCGGCCCACATCGTCTTTTTAAACAAATCAAATATATAATTATATATATATATTAATACGACGTATCACCACAACAAATTTATAAATTTATAAAAGCATACATTTATATATTCCAAAATATATAAAATGCATAAAAGCTTAAGCCAGACATTTATATATATACTGACTGCAAAGATGTGAGAGGGAAAGAAAATGTATAAAAACAAAGAGAGTGGAAGGAAAAGCAAAGCATTTGGTTACCTTTCAATAGAGATGAAATCGTAGAGAAATTAGGCTAGGGTTATTGAGAAGAAAGTGTAAAAGTGTGATTGTGATTTCTTGGATAATTTCTCTGCTTATCTGCCTTCTTTCCTTAGGCTTGGTTTTTTATTTTTTGTTCTCAGTTTTCCTTTCCTAGACTCAAGTTAGTATTTCCTGGACTCAAGTTAGTATTGGGGCATGCCTTTTGGGATTAGTTTGACATTGGGCTTTTCAGGCCCATTTTTATTTCAGAAATGTGTATTTTTTTTTTTTAAATTATGGGCCATCGGGCCGGCCCGACCCACGGCAAATGCCGAGCCCAGATAGCCATGGGCATTGGCGGCAAAAAGTTCGACACTTTCGTCCCACCCAGCCTTTATCGGCGGCCCATCGGGTGGGCATTTGCTGGCTCTAGGTAGGATTATAGTTAAGATGTCATTGTCACATTGAAAATTGTGTAAAAAGTTGATAGTTGTACTACTAATATTTTTTAATTTAAAAGAGAGATGTCACTTTTAGTTTCAAAACTTGTATATACCTTTTGGATGAATTGATATCACATAATTATTTATATTCAATAATATATATAATATTATTTAAAATGGATTAGGCATCCTATACCAAATAAAAAAAATCTTATTGATAGACTTTTTGGAGCCTTAATATTTTCAAAATTTGATTTAAAGTCAGGATACTGGCAAATTGAAATAAGTAAATCTAATAGATATAAAACTGCTTTCAATGTTCTATTGGACATTATGAATGGACTGTTTTACCTTTTGGTCTTAAAAACGCTCCATCTGAATTTCAGCAGATTATGAATGATATTTTCATTCCTTTTAGCAATTTTATAATTGTTTACATTGATGATATTCTTGTTTTCTCTAAAGATATTGAATCTCATTTTAAACATTTAGAGATTTTCAAGAAATTGATTATTCAAAATGGTCTTGTTATATCAAAACCAAAAATGAGTATTTTTCAGACTAATATCAGATTTCTTGGTCATAATATTGATAATGGGAAAATTATCCCAATTCGAAGAAGTATGGAATTTGGAAATAAATTCCCAGATATTATTACAGATAAAACTCAATTACAAAGATTTTTAGGAAGTCTTAATTATGTTGCTCCCTTTATTGAAAATATTTTAAAAATCACAGCAATTTTATATGATAGGCTTAAAAAAGATCCATCTCCATGGACAGAGAAACATACTAATACTGTTAAAATTATTAAAGAAAAGGTTAAAAATATTCCTTGTCTTTCTTTAGCAAATCCTAAATGGGACAAAATAGTTGAGACAGATGCTTCAGATATTGGATTTGGAGGGATTTTAAAACAAATTAATCCTTTAACTAAACAAGAAATTCTTGTTAGATTTTATTCTGGAAAATGGAATCCAGCCCAGAAAAATTATGCTACTGTTGCGAAAGAAATTCTTTCTATTGTAAAAAGTATTATAAAATTTCAAGATGATTTATATAATCAAAAATTTATTGTTAAGACAGATTGTCAAGCAGCCAAAGGAATTTTTAAAAAAGATTTCAAATATGATATATCTAAGCAAATGTTTGCTAGATGGCAGACTTATTTAGCCGGCCCCTTTTGATTTTGAAATTGTTTATAAGAAAGGAGAAGATAATCATCTTCCTGATTTCTTAACAAGAGAATTTATTAAATGAATGCAGGTATGTCCTTTGGAGGCCTTGAAGGCCATGATGGATTTTCCTCTTATAGAGAAAGAAGAAACAGAGGAGGAAGATTTCTTTCTCGAGGAGGCAAATCACCTATTGTATCTCATGGTACAAAGCATCTTTTTAACCAGAATATTTCTGGGAGTCTACAAGGTAATATTCCTGAAAAAAATCATCCTTTATACAAGGATTTCCAGAAATTCCTGGAACAAAGAAAAGAGGAAGATATTCCTGAAAGTTCTAATTCACAAGCATCATATGCAAAAATTACAAATGAAGAAAGAAGTGAATCAATCATGTTTATCAAACATGAATATAAAGAAGTTATTCTTCTTTTAGAAGAAAAAGATATTCAATGGGTTGATAATCCTTGGAATGTTTTGGAAAAATATCTTCCAAATACTTTTTATACAAATGGTTCATATAAACCAAGAGGATTTTATGAAAACCTTCTTTTATCTTTAAAAAGTGTGGATATTGAACACACTAATCCTGGAAATAGCCAAATGATTATGTTTATTCAAAGTTCATAATCAAACAGATTATATCTGTTGAAGAATGGGGAATTTCTCCATTAACTGAAAGAGAGGTTATGAATCCAATAACCAAAGCCAGATTTAAATTCAATTATGTTGAAAGCTTTGATAAAACTCTTTTCTTTGAAAATAAAAAGAAAAAACATACTTGGCTAATAAAGATTTGTGGAAATTGTTTTCACAAAATCATACCAAATTGGTTTTTCTTATGGTGGGATAAATATGGTCATTCGGTAGAAATTCTACCAGAAAAAATTAAAAATCTTATGGAAGATTGGACTCTTTCTGCACTAATTGTTCAGAAAGCCTCAATTACGGGGCAAACACTTTGTTGGTTCTTTATGGAATCAAGCATCCCTTGGATATGGAAGTGGAGTCCAGAATTTGGATATACGGACAAGGGAATCCCTTGTCTTTGGAGAACAGGTTATTCAAAGTTCTGGGATAAATTATCCCGAATTGATCCAGAAACTGGAGAAATGGGAATTCAAGAGACAATAAATCATCTTGAAGAAATAATTGAGCTTAATAAGCTTAAAAAAGAAGAAGAAGATAAAAAGAATATATCTCAAAGTCCTTTTCAAAGGATTCTTAAGAAATACTCTGGTTCTCTTTCAAAAGAGAAAATTCTTGAATTATATATTGAAAAAATGAAGCAAGATTTGCTTAGTCAACCAGAATTTTGTGGTGAAAAATCAGATTTTTCTATGGAATCTGATAGTAATAGTTCAATAAACCTCCAAGATGCTCAAGATCCAGATGATGATCTTCCTCATAAGGATATTAGTCTATCCTTTGATATTCTGAAGGATTCGATAATCCAAAATTGCAGGAAAGATTAGATGGAACAACATAGAAAAGAATGTTCCAGATGTTTTTGCTTCCAACAATGGAAATTAAATAGGGAAGAAATCTGTTCCCAGGCAAAGATTGAATTGCAACATGTATCTTCAGAATTTAGGAGTTCTCTTCTCTCCAGAACAGATACAAGTAGAAAAGCTTCTACTCTTATAAGAAGACAAAAGAAGATTTTGAAGAAAATCAAAATACATAACAAAAAATTCTATTCATGTATGGAAAAATATCAAATTACAGAAAGATGTTTTTCTTATGATTTCCAGATCAGATATTTTCTTGATCGACAAGAGGAAGATTATTTTTTCCTTATGTTTCTAGAATATTTTTAGGTAATAGTCAAAAAGCAGGATAAAGCAGCTTTTTTGACAAGAATTATTAATTTTTTGTCTTTTTTGACACTTGTCAAATAAACAGTAATTAAACTGTTTACTTTTTATAAAAGATTTGAAATTCGGGGTTTCATGTCCGGCTCTTTCATCTATAAATAGGTTTTCTTTTCTTTAGTTGAGTACGCTTGAGTTTACTCGCCCCCTTCTTTCTCTCTCTCTACCCCTCTTGTAAATTTTACCCCTCAGCCATAAGTGCTCTTCTTCTTCTACTTCTTATGTTGGTGTTCTTATTATTTTAAAGGTTGTTTTTATATTACTGTTTTTTAATATTTGTTTTAATGATCGCCTCCTACATGGAAGACTAAGTTATATATGTTAGACCATAGTTGATTCTGTAAAACATGGTTAAAATGTTATAAGAAAAGGAAAATCATGAATTAATGGAAAAGGTTAGAAACTCGGTCAGGTTTGAGTTTTAGACTGAAATGTTTGTAAGTTCCTAATGTTCAACCCGTTTTTATTGCCGCTAAAGCCAGAGTGGGCGTTCAGGCATGTCTAGGGTTTGAAGTGGAAAATTAAACATCAAAATGTCTATATCTCAGTAAAATCCTTAGATTGGGAGTTTCAGTAAAAGATCCTTACGCCCTAATTCATGACCTCTCCTGGGTTCGAAATGGTATCAGAGCCATGTAAGAAGAAACTGTGATCTAACATATTACTTTCTGATTCAATGAATCTGTTTGAAACAAAACATACTATTAAAAATAGTATGACAGAGGAATATGATGTTCCTCAAAATCTAGATTTGCTTAATAAGTGGACTATTCCGAGGGTTGAACCCAGAAAGGTTTACCAGATAGGTACCTTTGAAAAAATTGGTTTAAAACAATTGGTTAAAACAACAGAATCATCTGTACCTCTTGATAGACAAGAAATTGTTCTTAATCTTCTTGATAAAAAGGATATTTTACCTTTTATGAAATCACATAGTTATATTCATATTGGATTAGTGCAAATTGCATTCAGACCTTTAACTCTTAAAATAAGTGTATCAATTCATCCAAAACGGTACATACAATTTTTCAATAATACAATATACACATACGTAATGCATATAAGTTCCATAAAGCTTGCGTGTATATATTTAGTGCATGGTTAATTTAAATTTAAAAAGGATAGGTAAACATTTAACCCACATTAGAAACGGAGATAAAAGATACATCATGATGAAAGATGGAGAGAGTGAGAGAGAGATGGAGAAAGAGTCTCTCATCTTGATATTGACGGTGACGGAGAGAGGTTAGCATATCTAATGAAGATTTTAGTTGAGATTGTGGGACCCTCCATAATTTCAATATAATAAAATAATAAGGATTTTGATAGTGGGTTGGGTGAAGTCCAACTAGGCTAATCCCAGTCCAAACAAGCCCTTACTTTCTCATCTTATAGCAAGAAAGATTTGAGTTATATTAACATTTGTAATGACTCTTATATCCAAGTGAACTGTGTAATAAAGTCTTTAAGGCGACCATATGTTACATCTATTTATTATTTATATAAAAGAATAGATATTTCTTATAAAATATGAATTACCTAATATATCCTTATTAAAGATTTTATTTAAGGTTATAATAGTAATTTATGAATTTCATATTTAAATAATTTTACAGTATAGATATTTCTTACAAAATATGGAATATTGTCTAATACATCCTTATTATTAAAGATTTTATTTATGGTTATAATAATAATTTAAGATTTTTCATATTTAAATAGTTTTACATTAGAATTCTAAACCAAAATCATATAGAATTCTATTATGAATAGGACTCTATTATATTGTCACTCTAATTTACTATAGATTATTTTTTAATTTAATTTAATTTAATATAGATTGTATATCCTTATACAAAAATTATTATTTAAGGTAAACATTTTTTGATGATAAAAATTTATCCTCCACATGCGAAACACATGCTGACTCTCGTCATATCAAACAACATTATTATTTATTCCATCTAACAAATTCATTGTTTATTAATAAAAGCCTAATTAAAAAATTGAGTAGGTCTTGTGTGAGATCATCTCACAGATTTTTTTTCGTGAGACAGGTCAACCCATAATCCACATTTAGTAATTCATATTAAAATGTGTGGATTTGGGTTCATCATGGATAATAAAGATCTGTCTCACGAAAACTATCCATGAGACCATCTCACGTGAGTTTTTTTGTTAAAAATTAAAGGGTTAGTTACAAATATTTTATCAAACTAATACATGTTTTTACATTTAAATATCTAAAAGAAATTCAGTCGCGGCTAGTCTAAGACCATTAAAACATTATTTTCCAATCAAATTGAATCACGTTTGAGGATTCAAATCAATTCAAGTTCGGCCACAAAAACAAAACTCACATATTGAGTTTAAAAGTAGAAATCCTATTATTTTTTACCTAAAATGACATGAGTATAGAATGTATCTCACATGTGATTCTATTTAAATCGAAAATTACATTTCGATGGTTTTAAATCGTCTTTTGCAGTTGACACAAATATTAAATGATTATTTTCAATTAGAAAAAGTTTAGGTAGTTAATGTGAAAACGGAT
Source organism: Scutellaria baicalensis (assembly GCA_005771605.1). NCBI lineage: Eukaryota > Viridiplantae > Streptophyta > Magnoliopsida > Lamiales > Lamiaceae > Scutellaria > Scutellaria baicalensis. Next base: position 74,963,304 of record CM016721.1, on the reverse strand, counting down.
ATAGTTTGGATAATTATTTTTAATTACCCCGAAATTAAATACATGGAAGAATATTATCGCCTTGCTGTGACTTCAACTCTCCCTTTTAAGACCATTTCTAGTCAAAGTATTCTAATTCACATTATTAGAGTTGACTTTCCTAATTGTTTTAAAAGAATAAATCACATTACATTATTATGAAGAGTAGTGATATTAATATTTCAAACCCTTATTCGTATAAATAACAGTGATTCCATAATATTGATAAACCAACTAAAAATGGAAACTAAATTTAAACTCATACCTCCACTGCTCCTCCTCCTCCTCCACTCCGCCGCCGGCGACGGCGCCGGCATCGCGGTCTACTGGGGCCAAAACGGCAACGAAGGCACTCTCGCAGAAACCTGCGCAACAGGCAGATTCTCCTACGTTAACATTGCCTTCCTCAACAAATTCGGCGGCGGTCAAATCCCCGAACTCAACCTCGCCGGCCACTGCAATCCCGCCACCAATTCCTGCCGCGTCATCTCCGACGGAATCCGCGCCTGCCAGAGCCGCGGCATCAAGGTCATGCTCTCCATCGGCGGAGGCGTCGGGAACTACTCTCTCTCCTCCAGAGAAGACGCCCAGGGATTTTTCGTTTATCTATGGAACAATTTCCTCAGCAGCCGAGCCTCCGCCGCCCGCCCCCTCGGCGACGCCGTTCTAGACGGCGTCGACTTCGACATCGAGCTCGGATCGCCGCTGTACTACGACGATCTGGCTAGGGATTTGAAACAATTCAACAGAAATGGGAGAAGAGTGTACATAACAGGTGCGCCGCAATGCCCTTTCCCCGATCGATTATTGGGGGCGGCGCTGAATACGAGCCTTTTCGATTATGTTTGGGTACAGTTCTACAATAATCCGCCATGCCAGTACACTCCGGAGAGCTCAGATAATTTGAAGAATTCGTGGATTCGTTGGACGAGGTCAGTTGATGCTAGGAAGATTTTTCTCGGTCTGCCGGCGGCGCCGCAGGCTGCCGGAAGCGGCTTTATTCCGGCGGATGTGCTGACGAAGGAGATTCTTCCGGCGATTCGGAGGTCGAAGAAGTATGGCGGGGTGATGCTGTGGTCGAAGTTTTGGGATGATCAAAGTGGTTACAGTACCGCCATTGTCAAAAGTGTGAATTTCTCAAACTTTGTTCACACGATTTAATTTAGAAATTAAATGGAGTAATTTAAAAAAGGGGTAACTTTCATTTTAACCCCTTCTACGTGTATTATTTACCCATTTATATTGTGATTTTGTATCACTCTCTTTTTCGAGTAAAGGTACAAAATTGTCATATTTCATATAAGAAATGAAAATTTTGTCATGTATTATAAATTAATATACCAAAATGTCATGTACTATAATTTATAAGAATAGGTCTTGTGTGAGACCGTTTCACGGATCTTTTTTCGTGAGACGATTCAACCCATAACCCATATTTAGTAATTTATATGAAAATTTATGTATATGTGTTCAATTTATGGATAATATGGATCTGTCTCACGGAAACTATCCTTGAGTTTTTGTGAATTTATTATACCAAAATACCACATTTTGATTCATTCAAATTTTGGCAATGATTAGGCATTCAAATCATCTTTAAAAAATAACCCTAAAAAATAGGGTTATCCGAAAATTATTTGATATTTTCGAATAACCCTATTTTTTAGGGTTATCCGAAAATATCATGTAATTTTTGAATAACCTTAAAAAAATAGGATTATCCGAAAATTATTTGATATTTTCGAATAGCCCCTATTTTTTAGGGTTATTTGAAAATTATTTATAATATTAGTATATTTATTTCGAATAACTAATAATAAAAAATAGCAAGACGAAACTAAAATTTAGCCGTATTTATTTTAGCAATAAGAAACTTATAATAACTAAAATTATAAATAATTTTCGAATAACCCTAAAAGATAGGGCTATTAGAAAATATAAATAATTTTCGGATGGCAAAAACTTGGGTGCACCCGGGGTATGGATCTTAGATCCGTGCCCCCAACCTGACCCGGCGCGTGGGCCATCTCCATGCGCGCCCACGCGCCCCCACGCGCGTCTGCAGCTATGCTGGTGTGCGCTCACGCACACCAGATTCCATTCAGTGATAGGTATTATACACATACTCTTAAGGTATTACATGTATACTCTTAAGGTATTACGTGTATACTCTTAAGGTATGACACATTTTTAAGGTATGACACATTTATCTTTAAGGTATTGAGTTTAAAACATAAGGTATTACAAATTCACCTTTGAGGTATTACATATTTGAGTATAAGGTATTGCATACTCACCTTTAAGGTATTACATATTTGAGTATAAGGTATTACATATTCAACTTCAAGGTATTACTGTTTAAACTTTAAGGTATTACATATTTATCCTTAAAGTATTACATAAAATATGTTTCAAGTATTACATTTTTATCTATATGATATTACATATTTATATTTACATCTAAGATATTTGATACTCACTTTTCAGGTATTACATAAGTCTCTTTCAGGTATTACATAAATACCTTTAAGGTATTATGTGTAAGCTTTTGTGGTATTACATAATATATCAAGCAATTCTTCAGCAGCATGAGTGAGTAATGGTATTCATAATTTGGATGAAATCAACTATCAATATAAATCATGTAATCTGTAATATTGACAATAAATCCTATCACTCTATCAATTAAAACACAATTTGCAAACGCAAATGCTGAGAATATAGGTATCCATGGGTCACAAATGTCCAACCCAAACAATCATCTCTATGTACAAATGGCCTAGTTGAATGGACATTGCCAAAGAAAAAAAATTAAGTGACATAGAGCAGCCACAGAGAAAGTTAAGAAGCCTCTGTTCTGCTTTAGATACAGGATATATGGCTTACATCCAGTATCCCCGACTTCTCTCTCTTCTTTTTTAATCAACTGGTCACCCTCAGATGTCGTAGACTTCTTCTCTGCACAAATCTTGTAAATCTCTCTTGAAGAAGCTTCGCCCCCTTGAGATACGATTACGTTTGAAAGCCTCTCCACAACCCGACTAGGCGGCTCCAGCTGACATCGAGTTCTCTGTACATCATGAAGGAGTGGTGGCGAAGGAGAGGCGGTGAAAAAGCGAAGAAGAGACAACATCGAAGAAGAAAAAGAAGAGGAAGAGAAGAAGAAGAAGAAGAAGAAGAAGAAGAAGAAGAAGAAAGAGGCAGCGATGAAGAAGCAGCGAAGAAGAAAAAGAAGAGGAAGAAGAAGAAGAAGAAGAAGAAAAACGAAGAGGAAGAAGAAAAGAAGAAGAAGAAGCAGCGGTACAATTAGGGTAAAAGAGAAGTTGAAAAAAATATATTTATATGTATATAGATGGGTCTTGGAGCGGGTTGGGGGCACGGATCCTAGATCCGTGCCCCGGGGGCACCCAAGCCCTTCTCTTTTCGGATAACCCTAAAAAATAGGGTTATTCGAAAATATCAAATATTTTTCAAATAACCCTATTTTTTAGGGTTATTTTTTTAGGGTTATTTGAATGTCTAATCATTGTCAATCATTGAAAGTTTGAATGAGTCAAAATGTGGTATTTTGGTATAATAAATTATAATACATGGCATTTTGATATATTAATTTATAGTAAATGGCAAAATTTTCATTTCTTATAAAAAAAATATGACAGTTTTGTAACTTTTCTCTTCTTTTTAACCCAGCCCCCAGGTATAGTTTAACGATGTTGTCTTTACGAAGTATATCGATGTTATTGTGTAAATTTATGACTTAAAATTCATGTATATCCACATCATTAAATTAAAGGGCAAGATTGTATTTACAATTCGTTTATCTATAAATATGTTAATTCCTTTCCTACTCTCATTTCTGTTGATTGTGCTTTTTTTTTTTTTTCTTGTCCAGGTTTTACTATTACTATTTCAGTTTTCAAATTTAGTTTGGAAATATATAATAATACTAGTCATTTTAAATCATTTTGGATGTAATTATATGAATATAATAAATATAACTTCAAATTTTTAATAAATTTGGGCTCTGATACCATTTTATGCTTCGAATCAAAAAATCATATGGATATGATATATTGGAAATTCTTGGAAAAATATATATATTAGAAGTAGCAAAATAAGTTTTTGCATAGCATTTTTCAGTGATTATCATTATCAACGATTGCAAAAAGTGTGTCATAAAATTATTTTAGTCTTTAGCCAAAATTTTAAGTATTTTGGGATAATAAGTTATATTTTTTGGTAGGTGTGGATAATAAATTATGTTGAGTGGTATTTTAGTTTAAAGTTATATGAATTTAGCACTTTCGGTGATTAACTCTTTTTATTTTTCATAAATTCAAATATACATGTCAACACTATTAGCTGGCGGTCAAAGTCAATTATGATATGAATATCTCTAGTTGGGCTGGTAATGGGCTTTCAAGAAGCTTTGTTTCTCTATATGATTTCATAACGGCCCAAACTATAAAATCTCCAATGCATCTTTTTTGTTGTCGTGTTTGATGTTCTTATATATGACTTGTGCATGACAATCGAGTAGTAGAGATTCAATATCTAATAAAGTATATTTTTTACAAAAATGAGACGACCTCATGTCCTTTTTACGACCAACCAATCCATTTTTCACAAAATTATATATGTATTATGAAGTATGGGTTGACTTGTCTCATATAAAACTCATTCAATATTATTTAAACATCATGTAAATTAATTATATAAGATCTCAGTATATATACTGCAATTTTTCTCTATGTGAAAATGATTATTTAACTTGAGAAGTATATATTTTTCATAATGTATCGCTTTTAACTTGGAAAATTAAAAAAATGCAACATCATCTCAAAAATAAAATCTGTAAAATTATCTCACAAGATAAACTCGCTAGACATACATTAGAGAAATGATGTTAATAAATTAAACATTGACTCAAAATAGGGCCCTTTTGATTACTAGTAGTGATATTAGTATAAGAATTAAAATAGAGTTTCTGAATTTGCCCACTTTTGCATATCAATAACAACAAGATATCAAATCCTTTAATTAGCTTTATCCACTTAAAGAAGCAACTATTTTTTGCCACATAAACTCCACAATACAATAAAAGTTTGAAAAGGATTGAATATTTAAAGATAGTTTGGAATTTGGAGAAGAATATTACAAGTAATATTCTCTCATTCCATATGATCACGTGCTTCAAATAGTGATTCTCTCTCGAGAACTGATCATTAAAAAGAAAAATTTAAAGCTGCATGTTGCCACTTTGTCTAGTTGTGGCTGCTTAAACTGGTATACCTGTGATATATGCACAGTTTCTAATATATAATTGATTAGTTTTAAAATTTCTAATAATATATGTGAATCTAAATTATAAATTAATAAGAATTTAATTATTTATCTTTAATGTGTTATATCTTAAATAATATTATAATTTTAAAATACAAATAATATATATAAATGTATATATATATATATATGTTTAACAATGAATTTTGAATTCTATATTTGAAATATAAGGTTGTTAAATAAATACCAATTTTGTACACATACCCATTAATATTGTAAATTATAATAAATTGAATCAAATTTAATACTGAGGAACATTTATTGTAAACGATAATTGATACCTAAAAAATATGTTACTTCATAAAATATAATGTGCATGTTACAGATTAAAATAGATATAAGTATCATGATTAATATATTATTATATTTTTTGATTCTACTTATTAACAAACGTGTTAGTAAATAATTATGTTGCATTCACAATTATAGATATATTTAAAGAAAATATATAAATCTCATCAAGTAACTAAAGGATCTTGATATGTATTTAAATAACGTAACTAGTTCAATATTCAAACCACCTGTATTGGCAAATATATCAAATAATTATACAAAAATGTTTTTCATTGTTATTTATTTCTCAAAAAATCTAAGACTTTTTATTTTAAAATTATTTTTTAATTTCCTAATCTATAGTTTAATTTAGTCATTTATCTTTTTATTTGTAATCTTGTTAAATACAATTTTGCACCAAAATGTAAATATAAATTTATATTTTCATAATATAAAACAAAATTTAAAATAAAAAAATAAATAATTTTAAAACTATAATTTATATAAAATAGAGAAAAAAATATATACTTCATAATCTACCTACCTATAGGTATAGCTCAAACCTAGTGGACCCCACAGGCCACAACCCTTAAAAGTATAAATCTTTTTATTTTTGATTTATTTAATTTCTTGTAACTACTTTTTTTTCCATTTATAGTATGTTAATTTGAGATGAAATTAGTTATCGCTATTTTTATTGAAGGTCTTCTTTATATATATATATATATATATATAAATATAGATTATAATATTCCAAATTTACATAATTCTTAATTGATAATTGATATTTTTATTTTTTGTGTTTGCTCTTTATAAAGAAATGTTGTATTCTAATTAGTTATGTCATTCCTATATATGACGTGAAATAAATATGAAAGTGCCTAAATAGTCACCAATAAATTTATTATCATGTAATTATATTCAAATCTACTCAATTAAGAATAGACTTTAAATGTATTCACATACTCAAAATTGAAAATCATAGAATGAGAATCTGTCTAATTTAATTTTTTTTAAATATTACATCATAATTTACAAAGTATTATTTACTACTTATTTTAGTTTCAAATATTTATCGTTATTTTAAAAGTAGTACTTATTTTAAAATAAATTATTTGAAGAAAATAAGATTTTTTCAAAAAGAAAAACTAGATTACAAGTATTACTTATTGTTTCGAAAGGACATTACAATTTGACTTGGAAAGACATACTTTTGTTGATCGTGAAAAAAAATACAATAAATTTTAACGTACAGAAACGTACTTACTTTGTCAACCATCACAATTCTAACAAAAGCATGCTCATAAAATAAAATAATATTATAATTTTTGTAGTCACTATTTTTCTAGCAAAACCCATATATATATATATATATATTCACTCCAATATCCTAATAAAATAATCTAATTAATAAATTGAAGTAATTTCAACACATCATTATAACTGCAACCAATTACCAATTATACTGTTATTATTTTTACACAAGTTTGATTCCGGATTTAAAATGAAGTTTAAAATCTGTTGGATTTAATTTAAGATGGAACAACTCTTGTGAGTTCGGTATGATTTTGTATTTTGATGTTGTGGTTTTGATTGAATATTGCAGGAGTCTATATGTTAAATAAGTTATGTTTATGATTACAGAAATGTATCACGATCTTATTTAAGATGAAATTTATATAGATTAATAAGATGAATCAATTCCGATCCCAATTAAAACCATAAAAAATCTAGTGTTTTGTGATTAATAAATAACATTTTTTTCCCCTAAAGTGATTATAGAGAGATTTGGTTAGTTATATGGGTAGACCCAAAAATATAATTGTCTAAATCAGCATAGTTACAAGTGGCACATATTAGCATCATCAATTACGTACACTCATTTTGTTGGGATTACATGTGACCCTACATTGCTTCATACACTACAACCCATTTCTCCAACATTTTTTTATTAATTATCCAAGAAATCACGATTGTTAGTTGAATTATTATTTGAACAATTTCTTGTTATTTATTAACATAATAAAAATTTATAAATAGTTTGTTCTTTACTTTGCAACATATTTTTTTTTATTTTTGGGTGTAACTTTAAAGTTTTGAAGTTTACAAAGGTAATTTTAATCACTTTCCCCACCATTTTTCTTTAGAGGCATGCAATTTAATATTTTCACTTTGATTTTCAGTCTAAACTTTGTTTTCTTTTTTAAATCCAACTAGTATTTACCCCGTGCAATGCACGAATATAAATTTTAAAATAAACATTTTTATATAAATACAATGTAAATAGAATTTTATATATAATAATATGTTTAAATACATATAAAATATAGGAATTGAATGAAATTGAGTAATATATCTTATTTAATATTGGTATTGGTAATATAATTTAATAACATCTAAAAACTTTGTTTAGAACCGGCATATAATAAATTTTGTTACATATTTTTTATTAGTTTTTATTGTTATAAAATGTTGAAAGTGATTGAAAATGACTATATTAAAACTATTAATATAAATTTATAAGAAAAAAATAACTAAAATAAATTTTTTTACAAATTACAAATTTGGAACCTTTTTTTTATTTACAGATTATGGTGTTCTTATCACGGTCTCACCATATTTTTTATACATCAAAATTTTTACTTCTAAAACAAAAACATATAATTGACCACGACTAAAACATATAATAGATATATACATCATCATATTAAAATCATATGATAATATTCCATTTGCATTTAAATTCATTTATATATTGTATCTTTTTATATATTAGTAGAAATTAAATATCATTTATCATTTTCATTTATTTAAATAATGTAATTATTTATTTAAATTGAAAGGTGTATCCATACACATCATCACTAAATTTTTTCTTGCCTAAATAATTAAGTTTAACTTTCCTTAGAAAATAGAATGCAATTAATATACTTAATATATGTATATAAAATAAATATATAATTTTTTACATAAATAGAAAGTGGTTTTAGGTGGGAAAATTCTTACTTTCTTTTTTTTGCAATGTTTGTGTTTTTATATATATAAAGATAAAGATTTCCTTTTGATATTGGTAATTCAAATCACTAAATTTTTTCTTGCCTAAATAATTAAGTTTGACTTTCCTTAGAAAATAGAATGCAATTAATATACTTAATATATGTATATAAAATAAATATATAATTTTTTACATAAATAGAAAGTGGTTTTAGGCGGGAAAATTTTTACTTTCTTTTTTTGGCAATGCTTGTGTTTTTATATATATAAAGATTGCAAAATCAAGGTCTAATTTTGTTTGAATTGTATCCTAAATCAAAGTCTGCAATTTGATTTTAAAAAAAGGGGTGTAAATTAAGTGAAATAATTAAATCATGTCTTAGAAAAATGGTTTAGGCTTACTGCTATAAAAACTTCAAGGTGACCATAAAAAAAAAAAACATTTAAGTTGAAAAGTGGATAAAAAAATCATTATTTTAAATTGATTTTTATACGTCTGTTTATTTTGACAAATAAAAATAAGCTAATTATGTAGGATAGTAAGATTACTTCATAGGATAATATATAAATTCTTACAAATTTTTAATATTTACTTTAACATATAATATTGAGACAAAAATATGTATTATCTTTATCCCCCTCTACTATGTAATCTATATATGTTAGAATATGAGTGATATTACCTAAACGTCACTTTTGATATTCACACATCAATGTTTAATGTTTGCTAGGGATATAAATGTAATTTTTAATATCATTCAAAGTTTTGGCTACATTTTCTTAGCAGCGTGATCCGGATAATATCCAAAATTTCACATTTTATCTCAAATTTAAAGAATAACGCGATTATTTATTTTCAAATTGATAAAATATCATTATTTTAAGTTATCCTCAAAGTAAATGGAACCCTATTTTATAATAAGCCCACAATATTTATTGTATATCTCATATATATATATATATATATATATATATAAAAGCAGGATATAACTGCAATAAATTATCTACCTATTAAATAATTACTACTATTTTAAGATACCTATTAATTGCTTTCATATTGTATTTATTGTAAGAAACTCAATACAAATAAAAATAAATAAACCTATTTATTGTATTTTAAGAAATTCAATACAAATAAATAAATATTTAATTTAAGAAATCAGTTATGATACTCAATTTAGTATTTATTGTATAAAAATTTCAAATAAAAAATAAATAAATAGATAAATAAGATGAAATAAGGGATTATATATTTATTATTTCTCATCTTATTTTTAAGTACTTATTTTAAAGGGTAAATTAAAAAAAACAACTCCACCTATCGACTTTTTCAAATTGCAACCTGATTTTTTTTTTCAGATTGTCACCCAGTCTTTTTGTGGTTTTGTCGATTGCAAATTTTCCGACGAAATGGAGATTAACCTAAACTTTTTTTTTTTGGTATCTAATTACAACCTGAACTTTGTGTTTTCATCATATTGCAAACAAGAATGAAAATTTCGATTTCGGTGGAAATATAGGTAACTTAAATTCATGGAAATATCGTGAAAATATCGATATCGATATCGATGGAAATATGGGTACATATATTTATTGTTATTTTTCCTATATTTACCAATATATTTTTCTCGATATTTATTGATATTCCATCGATCTTTTACCGATGTTACATATATTTCATCAATTTTGACCAATATTTTCTTGATATTTATTTTATGAATATCGATCACACTTATATAACATAAATGTCACACTCATATATATAACATAAAGGTATCAGTGTGAAGTGAAAAAAAAAATCATGATTTGCAATTGGACAAAAAAAAATAAAGTTTGGGTTGCAAAGTGAAAAAAATTAATTCATTTGCCGGAAAAATAACCCGAAATTTTGCAATCGGCAAAACCACATAAATAGTGGGTGGCAATCTTAAAAAAAAAAATAGGTTGCAATTTTAAAAAAGTCGATAGCTAGGGTTGTTTTTTGTAATTTACCCTATTTTAAATCAATTTTAAATATATAATATATAAAATCAATCATTATTTAATGATCTTAAATTTAATATTCATATAAAATTTATCAAACAAATATGGAAATGTATGTGTGTGAGCTTCAATGATTTTTCATTTTTAAATGTTTTTATGATATATAGTATTAATTTATTGTAAATTGATATTAAAATGTAGAAAAAATAATATATTATAAGATTACACATATAAAACATATCAAATAGAAAAAATTAGATTAAAATTATTATTGCAAGTTAACAAACTTATTCATTTGAAATATACAAATATTTTATTTTATCTTTCTTATTTTATATTTATTTGTTGTCAAATTTTATTTATATTATATTCTGATTAATTAAATGAGGTGGTATAAGGGATTGGACAAAGATAACTTTTTTGGTTTTTCACAAATTAAAATTTCATCATTCTTAGTCCGTGATATATTTACTTATCAATCTTATAATTATTATTCATAATTTTTTTATTCAAAACGTGTAGATTAAGTCCAATTTTGAATTGTTTCATTTAAATAGATAGCAAGAGAGATTTTAATGTATTTGATAAGCTGATATAATTTTTTATTTAATTTAAAATAAATGAGTTATATGTGGTGTTGAACCAATTTTTTTTATTAAAATACGTGTGTATTTATAGTTATAAATGCCAATAAAATATAAATTTATTTATCTCAATACTTAAATCGTAACGTTTCTAGTACATATAACTTATTTTTAGATATTAAATTTATTTTTTAAAATTTCATTATTCATGTAATGCTCTGACACAGATTTGTTTTATTTGTTTGTTTAATCCATATATTAATATATTACTTTATATATTTCAAATTTCTAATATTTTCGAATATAATTGTTTATAATGAAATAAATTTAAAGTTAAAATACCTAGTTTTATACTAATACAAATTAAAAAAAGTATCAATATATTTTTGTTAAAATAATAATCATTACATTTTATATGTTATTATATTTTTTTAATAATTATATATATAACACACTGTGCAACACATAGTTACATATCATGAAACTAAATCATTTTGCTTACATGTCAAGTTTATATTCCATGCACAATTTAAATCATTTTGCTTACATGTCAAGTTTATATTCCATGCACAATTGAAAAGGAAAAAATAAAAATAAAATGACAAAGAGTCCATGTGAAATAGAAAATCATGAAATTTTAATCACTTTTATTGACACAATCGTTGACCACATTACAATTCCCATTGACCATGAGCGCACATTGGAATTAACGTGAGCCCGCACGTGGAGGATCGAAAACGCGACGACCCTAACATGCGCCTATTTCTTAAAATGCGCCTCCTGTTCCAGTATAAATCTCAACTCCCCCTCACCGATGATTTTTGCCCATCATTTTCCCTACAAGTATTTTGTCTCTCTCAAACGCTCTCGAATTTGACGGCACATCTATTGAACCCTAGTCATGGCGGCGCTTTCATGCTGAGCTGCTCTTCAGTTCTCTTCATTTCTTCAGGTGATTTGTTTTTTTGATTTTGTAAAACATGATTCTGTGCTTTCTGTTTTGTGAGTTGATTGGATTTAATTTCGTTTTCTTATGCTTTGGTTCGTGATTGAAGTGATTTGTTACCGTAGGGAATTCTGTCGTTTTGAGTAATTTAATGGATGAAAAAAGAAATTGACGTGCTTTTGATTTCCCCCCGTTTCTCTTGGTTTGAGAATACAACTGGAGTATGAGAAACAGAGTAGTTTTTTTTTTTTTAATTATGAGGTGCTGGATTTGATTTGGTTGTGCTATGTGCTATGTATGTTTTTCGATGTGAATGTAATCTTTCGATTTTATTTCGAGAATTAATTTTTTTGTTATGTTTTTCGATGTGAATTTATCTATTGATTTTATTTCGAGAATTATATTTTTTATATGATGAAATAGGCTTTTTATATGTTTGAAGTTAAAGTTGATATTTTTGCTGAGATTTGTTGTTGTTTTTTTTTTTATTGTTGTTTTGTATATTCGTAATCATGGATGATTATTTTACCTTTTCTGGGTGTGGTTTAGGGATTGGCCAGGCGGGTACAATTGGAGTGTTTGTATCGTTCTATGTTACTGATAGAAACACTCGCTGTTGTGTGTTGTGTCATGTGTGTGTGTGTGTGTGAGAGAGAGAGAGAGAGGAACACATGCTATTTAATGCCCCTCTTATTGTTTGGTTGAAGCAAGTCTTAAGAGGACCAACATGCTGCATTATGCGTTTGGTGCTTGTGTGACGGTGACCTTTATTTTCATTGATTAAGTTTTATGTGCTGGATCGTTTTCACTTCTTTTTTTTACTTTGCAAGTTCATTCATCATTATGTTCTTTGTCTTCCACCGCAGGTAAAAATAATTTGTAGCAGTTTATGCTTCTGAAGAGGCCTTTTTTTTTTTTTTTTAAACTGGGAAAAACATTTTCTTTTTATGAGAAATGGGAACACAAATTGCAATTGGAGTTCTCCTGTTTCATATTTTAATTCATGTTTATCTTTTCCTTCTTAGCAAAAAAAGGGTGGACTTTTTTAGGCGGTGGTAAGGTGGAGTGTATATCACGGAATTTGACACGTCGCGCGCATGCATCTCGTTGTGTTGATTATCATTTATATTAAGTTGTTTACTTACCTAAAATACCTACATGCCTGTGTTTTAATGATTCAACTTCTGAATTGCTATTTCAACTTGTCCCAGGATGACCTTACTTCAAATGATGAGGTTGTGGTTTTCAATTGTCACATTAAGCCACATAACTCGCTATCTGTCAAAATTTACAAAAAAAAAAAAAAAAGTCGATATAGCTGTTCTTCTATGAGATGTTAGCCTAGGAAAGTTGTGTTACATTGGATGTAGAAAATTTGTAAATGCAATCCAGGTAACACATTTCGCCTGATGCATACTCCCTACTGTTTCATCATGTTGAGTGCCACATACAAAGTGCTGAATAAACACCTTTCAAGTTAGTGAATTGATTTAATTTGCTCTACTTACATGTTAATCTTTGTCTCAATATTTTGTTGGAGTTTCTTATGCATATTATGGGCATGAAGTCACTTTCTAGTATATAACTGGTGAAATTATAGGAAAAACTTTGTTCCTGAAATGAGGGGGGGGGGGGGGGTGTATTTGCTTACAACTTGGAAACTTAATCTGTTAGAGATGTATTATTCAGTCAGTGGTTTATTTTATTTTACCTTTATTTATGAATGCATGCATGGTAAGGACTCATGCACACTAATATTTATTGCTTTATGGAGTTTCTCTACAATTGCTTAGGAATATGTGAATTAACATGATGGTACAGTTAATTAATGTCTACATTTAGTCGCGCATTTAGTATTCTTGGCTTCATATGTCGAATGAGGATTTAATGTTGCATTTTTTGCTGGAACGGTCTCTGTTCATAATGATTTGAGTAGGTTCAACTACAAACTGTCTTAATTTATAACTGGAAACTCTTAGCTGATGATGACTTTGATTGTTTAAAGCAGGATGACAGTAGGGGGTTCCATTCATCAGCGGATCTGAATGCTCCTAATATCTACTTGCAACTTCTGAAGTGTTCACCTTACATTCTTAGCTCGTAAAATGGATCGTAAAGATACATCAGGTTTCGTTAGTGGAGGTTGCTTCATGAGAAGTTTTGGGTTGATTTTCAGCTATTAGACTCTTCGTGCCCTTTTTTCCCTTATACCTCAGAATCTCGACTATCTTTTCTTTTCATTCTTTCCCTGTTCATATAATTTTTTACTTTGGTTGGCTCAAGTCTTGGATTCCATCGCATGGATGACAACCCTGGTAATACTACTATGGCCTCTGCATCAGCTTCAGGAGATCGAGGCAAATTTGTTGATTATGCAGTTGTTTCTGGTCTAGATTTGCTTTCATCTGGTGGTTCTTTAGTTTCCAAGGGAATTAAGAGAAACTGTACAGCTGATAATTGGCCTATTCATTTGAAAGATGGATCTTCTCTGGTTCTTGGATTGGGGCTTTCATCAAATTCATGCACTACCACATGCTCAAAGAAGGAAGGGGAAGAGGAGTCTTCTATAGACCGTGGTTTAAGTATCAACTTCAATGCCAGAGATAACAGGTTGTCCTATCCAAAGAAGGTATGTTCTGGGACATTTAATCCAGTTAAGAAGAGACCTCTTTTAGACCTTCAATTGAGTCTGTCTGTTGAAACTGCTGGATCCAATGTGACAACTGCCGGCCCAGGGCCAATTCCTTATTTGAATTACTCCGAGTCACCCACTCTAATACCAACTATTCAATTAGTCGACGAAGGGTCAACATCATCTCGATGGAAACATGGTCCTCTTCTGCCATCATTGGAATGTCTGCCGGATATTTTGATCCCTTACAGTGATGACCAAGATAGTGCCAATCATACTCCAATGGTCCAAAATATTTCACCAGCTGCAGTGACGACGACAAGTTTAGCTGAAAGTGCATCCCATTTAGTTAATAAACGACCACGCAAAACTAGTGTGAAAACCTGCCGGTTTGAAGGATGCACTAGGGGTGCAAGAGGTGCTTCTGGTCTCTGTATCGCCCATGGAGGTGGTAGGAGGTGCCAGAAGGCTGGTTGCCACAAGGGAGCTGAAGGGAGGACTGTGTTCTGTAAGGCGCATGGAGGGGGTCGGCGTTGCCAGCATCTTGGGTGTACCAAAAGTGCTGAAGGTCGTACTGACTATTGCATAGCTCATGGTGGTGGTAGAAGATGTAGTCATGAGGGTTGCAGTAGAGCAGCGAGAGGTAAGTCTGGTCTGTGCATTCGTCATGGAGGTGGTAAAAGGTGCAAAATTGAGAATTGTACCAAGAGTGCTGAGGGTGTCATGGGCCTTTGTATATCTCATGGAGGTGGCCGTCGTTGCCAATACCCTGAGTGTACTAAAGGTGCTCAAGGAAGCACTATGTTTTGTAAAGCTCACGGGGGTGGTAAAAGATGCATGTTTTTGGGGTGCACGAAAGGAGCAGAAGGGAGCACTCCGTTCTGTAAAGGCCATGGTGGTGGGAAAAGATGTACTTCAGAAGGATGCACCAAGAGCGTGCATGGGGGAACTTTATTTTGTGTTAGTCATGGTGGAGGCAAGAGGTGTGCTGTGCCTGAATGTACCAAGAGTGCTAGGGGACGCACAAATTATTGTGTCCGACATGGCGGCGGAAAGAGGTGTAAGTTTGATGGATGCCCGAAGAGTGCCCAAGGAAGCACAGATTATTGCAAGGTGCATGGTGGTGGAAAACGGTGCTCGTGGGGACAGTTGGGCTCCGGTTTTGGCAGTGAAGGTTCCGTTCCATGTGATAAGTTTGCTCGTGGAAAATCTGGCCTCTGTGCTTCCCACAGTGCTCATGTGCAAGAAAAAGATACTCATGGTGACTTTGCTTCGGTTTCTACACTACAGGGTTCCGGGCTTAGCACATCAACAGAGATGGGTGGCACTTCTGGAGGCAATATTTCTTACCATGAAAATTATGGGGCAACATCAATCCGTTCGATAGGCCATGGACATCCAATGACTCCTCTGCCATCTGCAACACAGGAAAAACGTGTAGTTGGAAATCCTTGTTTGGATCGTCTCACTCTTCCAGAAGGTAGGGTGCATGGAGGCAGCCTGATGGCAATGCTTGGAGGAGGCACAATCTTTGGCACAATCAATAACAGTCAAGAAGGCGAAGGGTGGTCCGGGCCATGAAAATCTTTCATGTCTCATAGGTGGGTAAGATCAAGAATCAATTGCTCCACTAGATTATATTATGTTTGTTAAAGTGTATATGTTGGTTTATCATTATCCTTATCATGCTATGTTTTCTTAATGATGTGTATCGTTTTGTTGGTCCTTAGTATAGATGTCGTTGGGTCCGGAACTTGTGAAGTAGGGTGTGTAAGCTACTGAGATAGCGTCTGCAGGATGGGTTTTAGTTAGGTTGTATGTGCGTGCATGCTGTGAATACATTTTAAATTTATGAACATGATTGTTGTAACTATTACTTGTCTATTTTATGTTTAATGTGTGTACTTTTGAGTTTATCTTTTTCTTTTCTCTCTTTTCAGATTTTTTGTTACAGATTTTAATTTTATCAACATATTGTGTTTTTGTATGCTAAGATTAAGGACGTAATCTTCTTTTTCTTACTTGAAGAGAACCAAATAAAAGGTGGTTTTGACTTTGTTGTTAAATATCTCCTTTGAATTCTTATTTTGGCATTTGCAACTTATATTTAAGAAATCAATTATGGTGATCTTTCTGCACATTTTGCTAGTCCAATATTGAGTTGATCACAGTAATGTCAAAGCTCAAAATATAATATGCTACTTCCAAATTCCAATATGAATTTAAAAAAAATAAAATCCCAATGCATAAATGTTTTAATACATTGTTACTACATTTACACGTAAGAATAAGATAAGCCATAAGACAATACTAGATATTGTGTGACTATATTGTACCCAACAACTAACTCGGTATGTTTGTCGAAAATCTTTCAATCAGATTAGGAGGAACTAGAAAGGCCAACCAGTTATATATTTTAATAAGGTTAGTTAATTAGGAAAACAAAATATTTTTGTAATCTAAAAGACTTTCTTTTTTTCTTGGTTTGTACTCTAAAATCCACATATTTTTCACTAGCACATTCTCAACATTACACTTGAATTAGGAATGATATGTAACAAGATATTGAGGAGGCAGAAAATAAACTTATGAAGATTTGTAGGGTTAAAGAAGTGATGAGTACTAGCATGAAGAAGCAGGTCTGTATACTCCTTATCAACAAAACTGCAAGCAGCTAGGTACCATTAATTAATCTTTGAGGAACCCTAATATATATCATCATCAATGTGTTCTCTTCACCATGCATGCATCCAATCCTCTCATGCACAACCCCAGCAAGTGACACTTGAAGAAGCAATGAAACCCGGAGAAGCAACGAAAACCCGGAACTTTGGTCATCTTGAACCATTCCCAGCTCCCATGCACAGGGACTCGTCTATGGGGTCCGACCGATCGAGTAGTAGAGACAGTGGCGGACCTACAGAGGATCAAGGGGGTGCAAGTGCACCCCCATGAATTTTTTTATTTATTATATATTTACTTTTATATCCCTAACTAAATTATATAATTACACTATTGTCATTACAAATATATCTAACCTTTCCCACTTTCAAATAAACCTCAACCCACTGCCTCTCTTCCTTTCCCCTGTTCCCACTTGGGTACAACTAAGCATATTATAGAAGAGCTTGGGATGACTACTTTGGTATATTGGCTGATGAGTCAAGTGATGTGTCTCAAAAGGAACAATTAGCTCTTTTGTTGCGTTATATTGATGGTAAAACAGGAATGGTTGTGGAGCGTTTTCTTGGACTTGTACATGTTGGTGATACTACTGCTTTGTCACTTAAAAATGCAATAACATCTTTGCTTGTAGAGCATTCATTAAGTCCTTCTAACATTCGTGGTCAAGGATATGATGGAGCTAGCAACATGAAGGGGGAGATAAATGGTCTTAAAACTTTGATTATGAAGGATACTCCATGTGCCTATTATGTTCATTGTTTTGCTCATCAACTTCAATTAACACTTGTTGCGGTTGCTAAAAAAAACAACGATTGTGGTTGGCTTTTTGAAACACTTGCAAACTTGTTGAATGTAATTGGAGTTTCTTGTAAGCGAAGAGAAATGTGATTTGAATGTGATCAATTATTGAATGATTGTTTGGTCACTTTCATTGAGAAGGATGTGTTCTTACAAATTTCTGATGATAATGTGGTGGATCGCTTCCAAAAATTGAAGACTCGAAGGATAAAATTGTAGTTTGTAATTATATTTTTTAGTTGAATGGTTTGTAACATGTATTTGCATATTTTAGTCGAACAACTTTTACGTATAATGTTTCTTTGTTATATATTTATTTATTTGTTCGAACCCCTATCGTCCAAATCCTGGGTCCGCCACTGAGTAGAGATAGATAGATTCTTGGATCAAAGGCGAACCACGTACGACAAAAACCTTATCACCACCTTCATGGCAATAACTAATGTCCAAGTAGTAGACTCAACCATGCAGGCTTCTTTCTTTCTGCCATAGATCTTCTTCTCTCACTTGAATTCTCCTTGCAACTCTAACCCTACTTCATGCCAATGAGAGAAAGAGAAACTGCAACTTATAACGTGTCACCAAAAATAGTAACTTTACAATTGAAGATTTATTTTTGACATTTTATGGGATTTGGTTTCTTATGGTTAATTATGTTTCTAAATGAACACCATAAATCCCTGAAAATCAAACCCATCCAAATATCGTTCAACCCACTCGACACTTCATTCCATCCAATTTGTCGCTCTCGATTGAAAAATATTACTTTGATCAATTTGACTTTTTATGTAAATTTGCTGAAATTTATATATTTTTATTTTAAATACTTTGAATCTTGAACTAAGCTTATTTAAATTAGGGGAAATATCAATTTAGTCTTGGAAGTTAACTCTTTTCAATTGTAGTCCATCGTTTTTTTTTTCCTCCAATTTTAATCTTTTTTGGTTAGAGCAACCAAGATTGCTGACATGATTGTTGGAAAATTTGACGTGGCGGTCAGAAAATCTAATGTGACAATTGGAAAGACTAAAATTGTAAAAAATTGATAGTTAAAAGACTAAAATCGGAAAACTTAAACTTGATGCACCAAAATTGGAAATGACCTAATTTACGGGATTAAAATTGATATATACCCTTTAAATTATTTGCGTGGATTTAAGGAGTTTTCCAATGAGATACTAGAAGTCTATAAGAATTTTTTTTTTAAAAATCATACTTGATGATTCTAACTTTTCAAGAAAATATGGTATTTAATAATACTGTGTTTTTTTTTTTTTTTAAATCTTATCTATAGTTAAAAAATAAAGAAATATTAAAAAAGAAAATATTATATATAAAAAACTATGTGAAGCAAATAATAATTATTAAACTCAAATTAAAAGGGAAAGAGGAAGAGGAAGATCTAAAAAGAATTGAAAATACATAAAAATGTGGCATATGGAGAACTTAAATATAGATGAGAATCTGTATTAAGTTCGACAACGATAATGAGTATATGATCCTTACAGTCGATACTAGCAGAATATATACATGTTAAGTTAATATTGATTATTATTGTCGTATTCATAAAGTTGTTTGATTTATATTTATCTTAGTCGTATAATAAAAGACTTAATAAAGACAATGCAAGGTATATCAATCATGAGCTCTATATTGCATAATGAGCTTTATCTATCTTAAAACAAAAACAATCTAACTCCAAAAACAAGTCTGTCTTATTACATCATATTTTAGTTGAAACCCTTTTTATTTCAACTACATGAATAGATAAAGGAAAGAAATAAGAAATGGGAAGGGCATAAAGTGAGAGAACTTTTCTGCAATAGAAAGCAACTTTTGCTCAACTACACATATTCATGAGTGGTTCAAAGTGCCACGGAGAAGAAAAGAAGCAAATATTTACTGAAAAAATGGACTCACTGAAGAAAGATAATTCATACATGAAGGTTCAGATCCAAGCTACATTGGTGCGAGAAAAGGAAAAATTAACAATCGAAGCATCAAAGAAGCAACAACTAAGGTAAGCTACTGGTTTTCCCGTCTATGCTTTGACAAACTATGGCATAGATCTGCAATCCCCTTTCCCATCTATACTTTCCTCACCTGAATATTGTGTGTGGATTGGGACCGCCAGATAGGCTGTTTGCCACTTTGTACGAGCGCTACCTCCTCGCCTTCTTTCACCATTCCTTGCTTCTATATAATTGGAAAGAAATAAGTGTGAGAAGATAGACACTACGCCACTTGTTTTATATTACGGTGAAAGAGGACAGAGAATAGTTTCTCAGTGCTTTGAAGTTTGAAATCAAGTGCAACTCTATCAACTTTTTATTCTGTGATTGCTTTCATTTTGTAACTGATGTAGAACACTGGATAGTCAAAAGCTAAGCATAAGATTTTTACCTGTAACAAAGCCAAAGCATTTGCAAATGTCTGCTCGGAATCAGCAGAGAACTCCATGTGTATGGGACAAACGCCTTGGTATAAAGCCAATCTCTGCTGTATTCTCTTACTGTAACATAATACGAAATTGCCAAAAGATAAGATCTCGAATGCCCGTCACTCAGTCTCTCAAGTGTATGTTCAAGTATTCAACTATTTTTCTGGATCATTAGATAATTAGGACATCATTTTGAACTGAAATTTGGATGAGCTTAGACTCATACTCTCACGGTCTCACATATCAACTGTTCACTTCAAAAAAATAGTTGTTGAGCTCAATATAATGTAATTCACGTGACTCACTCATTTGTGAAAGCAAAAATTGTGCCGGATGGTCGATAATGGCTCAGTAGTATGGCCATGAAGCCAGATCTAGTGAAGACAACAATCGAAGTTCCAAGTGTATTTGACATCATTGTTGCATGAAATGCAAACATTTCGCTCATATGATTCTGCAGAAAACAAAATTGAGAAGTCAGCCGCACGGTTAGATAGTGAGAAGGCATGCAGAACAAAGCATGTATGCAGATAACACATGTTAATCTATTTTCAAGAAAAGACTACACTGACCTTGAAGGCTTGCCCCAGATTTGGGGGAGTTTCTGTACCAACAATTGTAGCTTCTGTCCGCAAGGAGACTGTGTGCATGACCTTAACTGCCTTCAATGGAAACCTAACATGGAACAGAAATTGAATTAATCAACTACCAAGGAGAAGGTTATACATGTAACAAATGTTCAAGAAGAATATTGGCTTTGTATTAAATCAAAGGTTACTTTACTTACTTCCCGTGAGCAGTTTCTCCAGAGAGCATAACTGCATCAGCCCCTTCTCTAACAGCAATAGCAATATCTGATACCTCTGCTCGAGTAGGAGTTGGATGTACAATCATGCTTTCCAGCATATTTGTTGCCACTATAACTGTCTTCCCCATGCTACGACATATCCTTATAATTTCTTCCTGCAAATGTGATGATTACTTTTGTAATATAGGCACTCGAGTGTTGTCACCAGCATAGGAAAATCATATCCATGGTTGCTAAAGTCTAAACTAGAACCAAAGGCAGATTGCATGCATATGTGTTCCTTAATATCACATAAATAATGTTACCTGCAACAAAGGAACCTCTTCAATTGGCAACTCTGCACCCAGATCCCCTCTGGCAACCATAGCCTAAAACGAATAAAGAATTCAGCCACATTTTGCAAATTAAAGTTAATATTCATCTAATAAAAAGGATTAAAGGTAATTATGAAAGAGATGGGCAACGGTTTATATACTAGAACTTCCTTAACATTATTGCTGTTGCTGAAATGTTAACTGGCAAAGAAGTTATGTAATTTTAGATACTCTTCTTCAAGGTGATACTGTACTTTTTCAGTGAGTAAGAAGACAACCTCATCTTTCCATTACTGACTCACTCAATATTTGACCATCTTATGAACCAAATCAAGATGAACTTCTATCAAATCGAAATTGGATACTGTGCAAATTCAGGTATTGATATAATTAACAGTTCTCCATCAAGTGATCCAAATACTGATGTTCTTACCCCATCAGATGCTGTTATGATTGAATGTAAATTTGGTATGGAATCTGCACTTTCAATTTTAACAATGACATGGATGTCTGCACCAGCATCTGCAGGAAAGACATTATGACATTGAAGTTAGCGGTCCACCATTAATTATGTCATAGATTGAATAAACTCTGGTGAGCTGAATTATGATTACAAGCCTCTGTACCTTTTAGATAATTCTTCAGTTCGTGGACCACTGCAGCATCCTTGACAAAGGAAACAGCATAGAAGTCAACTTGGTTATCCACTCCAAATTTGATATCGTCCCAGTCTTTTTCTATAATAGATTAATATAAGAAGTCATCTCATTAGTCACCAAAAGGAATATGGGAGGAAATAATAACACCCACAAAGCAAAAGTGAAAAAGTATGAGTATGCGACAGGTTAATAAGTAAAAGGTAAAATTGCTGATCTAACCAGTGATGGATGGAAGTGTCGCGCTTTTCCCTCTAACGTTAAGATGTCGTCGAGATTTAAGCTCTCCACCATCAACAACTTCACATTTCACTGAATCTCCAGTCTTTGATTTTACAAGCAATGACATCATACCACCTGCATTGATAAGCAGTAGTCACTAACAGAGAAATAACAAAAGCTTTCATAAAAGTTTCTAGAAATAGCCTGCACATACTGATATTGAGATTCAGTTGACATGAACCTTTATTAGTGTACCTCCACCCGCTATCCCAACCCCCATCCCCCCACCCCATGAAAAAAAAAAAAGGTATACGAAACTACGAGAGAAGGTTCCCAAACAGCAACCGCAAAAAATATAGGTACAATTGTAGAAGGGAAGTGCAAGCACACATGTCCACGTACACTAGGATCATTGCAAATTCAGCAGGACATGCAAAGCCAAGTGAATTTTCAAGAATAATACATTTGACTTAGTAGAAGTTCGGAATAATTTGATTTCTGAATTAAAAATATTTTCTTGCTAATACTGAATGATGAAAATTTCTGGAGTACTAATCAAACTCCTATCATCATAAAAGAAGTTCAAGTATCACCACTTATTAAGTCTGGTTTTCAGTTGATGAAAATATCCGAAGTACTAATCAAGCATCCATCATAAAAGCAGTTCAAGTATCACCACTTGTAAAGTCTGATTTTCAGTTGACGATAATCACAAGTGAATGAAATAATATACCATCAACAAGAATCATGTCCCCCACTTCAACGTCATTAACAAAATCATCATAGTTTACACTGACACAGTCTGCTGTACCAACTCCTCTTCGAATTGTGAAAGTAAATTCCTGACCAGTTTCCAGTGTAAGCGGTTGAGGTAAATCACCACTCCTAACCTCAGGACCCTGTCATTAGACTTCAGGCATTAGAGGTTTATCCATCAGACACTCAGAAAGCATACTAAAAGCTATATTGATTTTGATTCTCCATGTTATACTTTTTACAATCGCTCAATCCAGTATACGATGCTCACGTTCATATTCAATTAGTTCAAAGATAGTAATACGATACCAGAAATTGCAACTAATAAGACCAATTAATAAGATAATAACTCTACTTATCCTCTACATTATCCAGAAGAAAAGGACTTGCCTTGGTATCAAGCATGATGGCAATGACATTATCTTTCACTTGAGAGTTATACTCCTTAACCAAATCAATGACTCTCTGGTGAGATGCATGGTCACCATGAGACATATTAAGCCGGGCAACATTCATTCCAGCCTCTGCCAGCTTCCATATCATTTCCCTTGTGTCGGTCGAGGGACCGATCGTGCAAACAATCTTTGTCTTGCGCCTGACTGTAGGCTTAGTCCACATACCCAGTGGTGTGTCGCGAAGTTGTGGAATCACTTGTACAAATTGATTTTGCTCTTCTGCCTGGTCAGAAGAATACAAATGAAAAGCTATTAGCAAAAAAGTAGGTTAGTATACATGTGTGCTGAATAATTGGTTATTCACAGCATAGACATTCAAACACCTCATAGAAAATTGATCTCTCAGTTATAATCACTACAGATATTGTTCAAGACAAAACACTTCAATTTATCAGTATATATTCAAGACAGGTATCCTTTTAGAAAGAGAAATGGTAAGATACCCCATGGATAACAGAAAACCAGCAATGTAGCCAAACTCAACTACATGAAAATGGGGCAAATCATATATAACCTTATCCTGGTTATCCACATTAGACGTTTGCACTCTATTAAGACTAAGAAATAAAGTGCTCTCAGTAAACCACCATTAATCATTTGTTCTTCTTTTACCATAGACATAGGCACAAAACACCAACACAGTCCCCAAAATTGAAATCAAGTTTCAGAAATATAACGGTAGAGTAGACATTCATTCCAGATAACTTCATAATGCCTAAAACAATGTGAATCTCTAAAACATCCAAGCTTTTCAACTCCCATTTCCCCAACAATATCAACATTTGGAAAATAAGCATTTGCTTCTGAGCACACCACCATTCTCAAATGAAAAACTAAATTCGAACCTTGGGCACGTCTTCAGGAGACACCGGAATGACTTGCGGCTCAGAACGCGTGGAGCTCCTCGCGGTAATCATCATCGTCTTCTGCTTCTGCTTCTGCTTCTGCTTCTGCTTCTTCTTCTCTGTTAGCGCCAAAACCTTGGTTTGAAAGCCAGGAGTGGGTCTCAGCTTCTCCGGTCGGCTCTGGAGAGATCCAGTGGGGACAGGTGAGCCGTGAATCAGCCGCGTGGCCACCACTTGCGCCATTGCTGCAGTGAGGTCTTAGGAAGGAGAAATGGTGGAGATGAGTAGAGAGAGAAAGTGAGAAGAGTGTGTGAGTATAGAATAGATCGCCGATAGAATTGGAGGTTTTGTGTTTAGTGTATTCTTCTTCTTCTCTTGTTTGTATCGAACAGAAATTGGTTGACATCACATTTCCATCTATGTTTCATCTTTTTATTACAAAATACTACTCACTCCATCCCGCTCCAACTTGCATACTTGTCATTTTCGTCCGTTTCAGTCGAACTTGCCAACCCTAAAATGACAAAGAAATAACATTTTTTTAATCAAAAAGTCAAAAAAGGTGGGCAAAAAGTATAAAAAAAACATTTTTTAATCAAAAAATAACCTAAAACAACAAGTCAACTGCATTTTCTTAGGTTTCGTAAAACTTGGACCGGGACGGGGAGTACTAATTATTATCATGCTTCTTAACTCACAAGACAACTCTTGCACACTTCTTAAATTTCAAACACTGTAACAACCATAAAACACGAATCATAAGAAAATGTGTATAATCATTTCAATTTCTATAGTATTAGTATCATGCAGCATCGATAATATTGCCAAAGTACACCGAAAAGTATCCAAAATATTCAAAATTTCGACATATCGAAAATTTCGTTATGGTACTATACTAGACTGAAAAGTTTAAGCACGATATTTGTATGATATTTCTAAAATTTTGGTATTTCTGTATATACCTAAAATATGAATATACATTATAATATATATTAATTTCATATTAGTAAATTACTAAATATAATATTTTTCATTTCGAGATACCGGTATTTTCGGTATACGAAAGTTTTTGTATATAATTTTTATTTTGATATAACGGTATTTTCGGTGATTGAAGTTTCGTTACATAATTTTCATTTCGGTATGACAGTATTTTCGATATAAAAAATACTTATCATACCAAGATTTCGGTATATCGAAATTTTCAGTACGGTAACGGTATGAAAATTCTCATATCGATATTTTCGATACGATATGGGGGTTTTTCAATACGGTATACCATATCGACCCATTCCTACTCCACTCTCTCCTCTCCTCACTCTCTTCCAATATCATTCTTGCAGGGAATCATGACACCTCGAGAATGCTCTTAACATTGTTTATTATTTGAGTAAATCTCATGTGCATCAGGTACATGAATCTTAAATCCATACAATCGGGTCGGATCCAGGTTTCCTGACTCGTTTTTTTTTTTTTTTTCACGCTACCTTTTTTAAATTTTGGTCATGATTTTTACTCATATTAAAGATACTTGTATGTAATGTTTAAGGATATCTTTATGTTATATTAAGGATATCTTTATGTCCATATTTCATACATTTACGTTACGTTAGACATATGTTTAGGTTATGTTAAGGATACATTTAGGTAATGTTTAGAGATATCTTTACGTTATGTTAATGATACATTTATGCCCATATTTCATACATTTACATTACGTCAAACATACCTTTATGTTATGTTAAAGATATTGTTATGTTATGTTAGAGATACCTTATCCATAACATAGTTGTGTTACACATTTTGTACACAAAGGTATCTTTAACATAACATAAAAGTAACTTTAACATAACCTAAATATATCCTTAATATAACGTAAATGTATATAACCTGGAGCGAATTCTAAGGGTATCAAATCAGGATTTCAAAGGAACCTGAAATCACGATTTCAAAGGTATCATTATCATTACCTAAAGGTATCCTTAATATAACCTAAAGGTATGCTTAACATGACAAAATATATTCTTAACATAACTAAAAGTATTCTTAACATAACCTAAAGGTATGATTAACATAACCAAAATATATTCTTAACATAACGTGGTATGTAACTTGGAATCAGGATTTCAAAGATATCATTAACACAACTAAAAGGTATCCTAAATATAACTAAAATGTATCTTTTAACATAACAAAAAAGTATCATTAACGAGCGAATTTGAGTGGATTTGAGCGCATCCACCCAGGCGTGTGGGAGCGTGTGAGGGCGCGTGGGAGCGCGTACACTCATGGGTCGGGTCAGATCCATGGATCTAGGATCCATGCACCTGATGCACAAAAGTTTTTATGTTATTATTTAAGTTGTATTATTTGATTTAAAAATTAATAATGTACCCGTGCATTGTACGGTATATTGTATATATATAATTATTTAAAAACCGTAATAACATATATAATATAATCATATATTATTTTAACATAAACATACTATATTTATATTAATACAGAGTTAGATATTTTAACTTTAAATTCATGTCATTATAAATAATTACATTTGATAATATTAGAAATTTGAAATACATAAAATAATATATATATATATGTATAATAATTTATTCTAATCCAATCAAAATTATATTAGCTTACTAAATAAAAATTATATCTTGCTATTTATTCAAATAGAATAATTTAAAATTGGACTTAATCTAACATTTTCAGTAATAATATTATAGATAATATCATGCACTAAGAATGATGAAATTATGATTTATATAAAACCAAAAAAATATATCAATCAAAATTGTATTTAATCTAACATTTTCAATAGAAAAAATCATAAATAATATCATGCACTGAAATTGATGAAATTATGATTTGTAAAAAACCAAAAAATTACCACATCTCTTGTTTTATCTTACTTATTTATTTATTATTTTGATTTTCTATACAAAAAAATATAAAAACTTTGTCATAAATAAGGTTATTAGATTAGATGTTCATTTATTTGTATTGAGTTTTTATACAATAAATACAAAATAAAGTATTTAATATGGTTTCTTAAAATGGAAATATTTTAATGAAGTAGAATTTATTACACTTATTTTTTGTCGGATATCATGCTTTTATGTAACTCAGAAAGCATAGTCCAATTTGGAAATGAGGTAAAATAACTCTATTCATGAATTATATAACTCTTATTTAAATTTCAATATAAGAGAAATACTATCATTGTTGTGTGAATATGTAGCTCATATTATTTCGCGATGCGAGAAAATGATTCTGTGATCGTGTTGTTGTTGCATCACGAAATATTATGATATACCGTGTAAGTTTCTTATTGATATGTCAAAATATTTATAAGACAGTTTTCATACTCTTTTAAATAATGTGTTTCACATTTATTAATGATTGACAGCTGAGTGGTGGGTTATGTATGGCTATTCAGCACCTACTCTAAGAAAATTGGTCATACGAATACTATCACATACAACATCATCTTCTGCCTGCAAGAGAAACTAGAGTACATTTGCATTGATACATACTGAAACAGTGAAATCGCCTAGCATATCCAAGACTTGAAAAACTTGTCTTCTGCTACTATAACATGAAATTTGTTACGAGATATGGAAGCAAAAGATAACAAGGTTGTTGAGATATACTATCTAAATGTAGTAAATGTAGCTCCTGAATCTGATGATGAGGAAGAAGATCCACTAATATTCCAATGGATTCGACAAACCCACATGGGCGATGCTGAAGGAAACTCCGATCCTAAAGTTGCATCAGTAGCTCATGAATGTGGCATTGATGTGGACCCAGTAATGAAAAAAGAAGTTGGTGTCAATACTGGTAGTTCAGGATCATATGCGAATACCTCAGCGGACAGTGGAAGCAATGTTGGTGTTGGTGGTGGAAATGAAGAAAATTATTATTTTTTTAGATCAGGTGCATTTAAGTCCATTCACAGGTAATCGTGATTTCATGCAACACAAGATTTTGATCACGAAAGTAGAGCAGGAGGTGCATGGATTGGTGCTATTGAAAAGAATTGTGAAAGAAGACATGTTTGGAATGAAAGTGAGGGCTCAAACAATGACATTGAATCAATTTCTATGACTTGACTCAACGAATATGAGCAATGATCCTTCACATCAGCATCATATCCTCAAGGCAGGCATAACACATCCGAGTGGTGGACTAGTCAACATGAATTTCATTATCCACCAACTGAAATGTCACATAGTTCAAACATGTAACAACCTAGTCAACCATATTGGGTTAATGAACATTATACGATCCATGGACATGCGGTTGGAAGAGATAAAGGAGCATATGAATTATATGTTTATGATTACACCCAAAATTGGTCCAAAATGTTGGGTTTATATCAATATTGTTTAAATAAAGATGACATGTCATCTCATTCATTTGAACCTCATAGAAGCTCATGCTATTATTAGTTCATAAATAAATTTTATACAAAATTTCTCATATTATCACTCTATATATTAGTCTATCCCTCGTTTTGTTGTATATATATCATCTTATTTGAAATATTAAGTTCAATTTATGTATTAATGTTAGTTATAACATTATGCAAATTACCAGATATATTTTCTAAATTTTTTCCGTGATTTTTTAAGAAATTACCGATATTTCTACCGAAACTGACATATGCACCGATATTTTCGTAAAATTAGGATACCAATATATTCATTCGAAACCGATATTTTTGTCCTAGCCTCTAGTACAATTATTTCTGAAAAATGTTTACCACCCTATAAGAACAATGAAAAGTGTTCACAAAAACTTGTGTGAGACAGTCTCATGGATAATTTCCATAAGACGGGTCCTATTTACTCATTAACCCAACCCACTTCCACAAATTTGCATGTGATGTGTAAAATATGGGTTATAAATGATCCGTCTCACATAAAATGACCCGTGAGACGGTCTCACATAACACTTACTCGAAATAATTTAATATTAAAATATTTAACAACATTTTTAAAATTAATTAATGTAGGTGTCCCAAATGGATGAGTTGAGCCAATTGGATTGGAGTGGTGAAGCAATTAAGTTGACAAAAATAGAAAAAGTGATAATTGAAAGAAAAAATAAGTTAATTTTGTGTTATGTTTAATTGTCTTAATATTTTGGAAGTAGTTTAAACATAATGAAACACTTAAATAAGTTGTTTTATTTATAATATGACACTTCGAGCTAAATATAAGGAAGAATAAATTCTCATAATAATGTGAATGTTTTATAATGTCAAATTAATAATGGTCACCTCTACGAATTAACCATAAAATTTTACAACATAAATAAAACATAATTAAAAATTGATGTAAACTTTATGGGAACGAGGACGATAAAATTAAGAAAATATGCAATATGTATTAAAACCAAAAGTGGAAATACCTCCGAATAGCTAATTTGACAATTCAAGGAACTTGTTTATCCATTTTTTTGAGAAATTACTTTTTTTACCTAATTTGAGGACGAAATGTCGATAATGCCCTAAACTTAAGTTTATATTTACATAAACCACAAATATATCAGCATATCGTGAACACGATATTATATTTCTTGTTCACGACATGTTGAACCTTTCTGCATATCGTGAACACAATATTATATTCCGTGTTCACGACATTTGAACTTTTCTGCATTTCGTGAACACGATATTATATTCTTTTGTTCACGACATGTGAACCTTATCTGAAAAGTTGACTCGAGTAGAGGAAAGTTGACTCGAGTCCAGGATATTTTATGAACTTTTCTTATGTAAATATAACGTAAGTTGAGGGTATTATGGACATTTCACTACCTAAATTGAGTAAAAAAGTTATTTCCCATAAAAATGGGTAGATAAGTTCCTTAACTTATGAAAATTGGTACTTTGGAAATTGACCCAAACCAAAACAACTAATTATGTTATTTCACTCGATAATAATAGTAAAATAAAACGGTTATTCATTAAAAAATGATATAAATAGATACGTTAAAACTCTAAATATTTCATATATACTAAAAAAATAACCACTATAGGACACATGTCACTCTATGGTTATTCCAAACTTTCATTCAATTTTTTTAATTTATATATATACATATATATAATTTATAATTTAATTCAATTAATTCATCTAATGATAATTGCTAACAATTAGTAACCTATGAAATTTTAATGATAATTAATAACAATTTGTAACCTATGAAATTTTAGTCAAGACATTTTAATATAGAAATTGATTGTTATTTTAATGAGATAATACATTTTAATAT
This sequence comes from Scutellaria baicalensis, assembly GCA_005771605.1. NCBI lineage: Eukaryota > Viridiplantae > Streptophyta > Magnoliopsida > Lamiales > Lamiaceae > Scutellaria > Scutellaria baicalensis. The sequence continues at coordinate 74,932,261 of CM016721.1, read as the reverse complement.
GTATAAACTAATTGCTAATAAATATTATCATTATAAATTGGAAAAAAAATTAAATCAAGCATATCATGAATAAGAATATTATGTACATATACTTTTTAGGTTATGTGAGTATATGCATATCATTTTCAGAACAACAAAAATCTTTCATATATACTAAAAAAATAACCACCAGATGACACAAGTCACTCTATGGTTTCCAAATTTTCATTCAATTTTTTTTAATTTATATATATAATATAATTTATAATTTAATTTAATTAATTCATCTAATGATAATTGCTAATTAGTAACCTATGAAAATTTAATGATAATTAATAACAATTTGTAACCTATGAAATTTTAGTCAAGACATTTTAATATAGAAATTGATTGTTATTTTAATGAGATAATACATTTTAATATGTATAAACTAATTGCTAATAAATATACTCATTATACATTGGGAAAAAAAATTAAATCAAACATATCATGAATAAGAATATTATGTACATATACTTTTTAGGCTATATGAGTATATGAATATCATTTTAAGAACAATAAAAATCAGTAAATTTATGAAAAAAATTATTGATTGCTAATTAATATATGTTAATATTAAAATTTTGATGAATATATGTTAATACAAATATAGTAATATATTAAGTTAAATATTAATAGAAAATGAGATGTTAATTTGTGTTAATATAAATTAATAAAAAAAAACTAAATATAATGTATTTTAATTTTACTTTGAAAATATAGTTAAAGTGTAGGTATTACCTACAAATTGACAATGCAAATATTTTTTAAGTCATGTGAATATGAAAATAGTTTTCATTGAGTAACATTTATGATCTAGCATACCATGCATTGTTATTTCATATTAAAAATGTATTACATTTTTATATTGGTTTTAAAAAATATCGTGTGATACACGGGATATATACTAGTATTATCTTTATTCCAAAAATTTATCTTTATATATTCATTTCCTGTTTTTGTTTTTTTTTTTTTGCAAAATATTTTGTGCAACTGGTGCATGGATCTAGGATCCATGCACCCAGGTCGACCCGTCCCATGAGCCTCTCACGCGCGTTTTGACGTGCCCCAACGCGCTCCCACACGTCTGGTGGGTGCGCTCAAAACCACTAAGATTCGCTTCAGACATTGTTACATTCATGTTATGTTATTATTACCTTCATGTTATGTTAGTGTTACATTCATGAAAGTAACAAAGGTAACACTGACATAACATAATGGTCAGTCTAACATAACATGAATGTATGATTAACTTTGTTTTTTACCTTCATGTTATGCTAGTATTACCTTCATGTTATGTTAGTGTTACCTCCATGTTATATTAGTGTTACATTCGTTTTAGTTTAATGGTTTTAAACTAGGGGTATGAAATTTGGAAATGAGGTCACGCTAACATAACATGAAGGTAACACTAACATAACACGAATGTAACGACCAAAACACGCGAAAAAGTAAAAAGACGCGGGCTGGGTGGGCCGGCCCGCGCGCGACCAATTACACGGATCTGTGCAACTGGTGTACAAGAGAGTAACTCTAGTTTTTTTGGTTATTGAAAGAGAGTAAGTTTACTATTCACACTCATGATAACTTATTTGGAATAAATCAATTAAAGAAGAAGATGACAATCAGATTTATATCCCGTGTAAATGTGTAATATCATGAACAAAAATATTTACTTCACGATTCATAAGTTTGACAATGAAAAATTTGGACATACCTTAATAATTATACAATATGCAATAGAATTTTAATCTAACATTTAGTTAACCATACTTAAAAAAAAAAACATTACATTTTACTATCTATATCTACACTAAAGGAATAACCAAATATCCTATTTAATTATAATTTAATTTTAAATTAACTCATTTAGTATTTATAATCTATTATAATAGAACACTTAATGAGATAATAATAATCTATCCATATATCTATACTAAAGGAATAACCAAGAGTGACATATGTCACTCTATGGTTAATCCTATTTAATTATAATTTAATTTTAAATTAACTCATTTAGTATTTATAATCTATTATAATAGAACACTTAATGAGATAATAATAATTGAATAATAAAGTGTTAATAACTATGATTCATAATAAAATTGTAAATTATGAAATTTTGGAGAAACATTTTAATTAAATTGATGTTTGCAATTATATTAATTGAAAACTAAATTTTTTCACACAATTGAAATTCAAATTCATACTAATTAAATTAAAAATTAATGAATAATAATAATAATAATTAAATTTCTCTACAAATAACAATTTTTAAATTTCTTAATTAGTATTAAAATACTCGTGTGATACACGAGACTTATGCTAGTATTAGTATTTTACATACCCTTATTTAATAGAAAAATAAAAGTAGGGGATTAAATGTACAATTATTTGTAAATGAAGGTTCGAATTGCGAAGTATAAAACTTGTACACACTCTCCCGCCACTCTCTACAAAAGGCGGGAAATTTTTCTTATTGCTCAGAACCCTAAAACCAAAAATTCTCAGATCCAAATTCCCCTAAATTCAATCCACCACTTCAGCCTGATTCATATCTCACACTACTCGGATTTTAGGGTTGTTTAATTGGATTGAAATGGAGGGACTACCAAGCATTTGCGCTGGTCTTGGAAACTTAGATGAAGACGACAATGGCAATCCCATCGGATATGAAAAGGGAGCATATTGTTTAGGTACCACAATTTGTTGATATTTCTGGTTTCTTCCTTTTCTTTTAAATGATGCAAAAAACAAGAAGTTCATGTTACTATTTTGCTGTTTTTGATTCCATTTTATTTTAAATGTATTGGCAGATAGCTTGAAGGATTTGTTGAGGTACCTACGGCGCGATGATCCGGAGAAACGAGATGTGTTCAAGCAAGTTTGTAAATGGAATATCGTGGGTAAAGATTTGATACCGATCATTGAGCATTTCCCAGAAGATCGTAATTTAGTGTTAAATTCAGGTAACACTGACTTGGAATTTCCGAAATGCAATGTATTACGCAGCCGATGAAATCCTTGATTTTTGGAGTTTACACTTGTTGTAGTGAAGGTGTTGGTGTTTCTTACAATGCCTGTCGAGCCTACATCAGTTGATATATCTCAGCAGATTGAGTATCTGTGGAAATTGAAGTCTACAATCACGCACAGTAACATCGTTCCAGTGATAGTGTCTCTTCTGGAAGGTCCACTAGAAAATCTTGAAAGGTATGTGGTTGTGGTGATTATTATGTTTTTGCTTCGGAGAAGTTTGGTTTTATTTTTAGTATGATGTTTTCCTTTTTGTAATTAATGGAGATTAGTTGATGGCTGCTCAATTATGATTTTGGTAACATTAGAGAATTGCGTAGCAGAAAATTATGTGCGAGTTTCCTAGAGGTTAGAAAAGGAAGATCAATAAGGATAATGATTCTTGGGGAGACAATGCTAAAGTGTGAAAGACTAGTAATGTTATATTTAGATTCCCAGACAAGTTTTTTAATATATTCCCATTACTTTGTAGTTAAGCATGGGTCAGAGTCTGATCTGATGATTTGTTCCCTGCTTCACAGTGAATCTTTCACAGAGGATGACTGGAAATTGGTGCAGCTGGTTCTCACTCTATTCCGAAATATTCTAGCTATTCAAGATATATCAACTCAACAGAAAGCTGCAGGATCAGTCACTCAATTCCTATTTCTTCGAGACAGGTTTTTAGAACTGTTGTTTCAGGAGAATGTCATGGACTTGATGTTGGTATTCTCACAGCACACAGGTGGTTCTCAGGGATACCTACGTCAAGATAACTTGCTTTTACTGGAAATTTTCTACAACATTTTTAAAGGTCAAGAGCCAGAGTTGATAGCTAAGGCACATTTGAATGACTCAAAGGTTTGTTTTTTGTTGTTTTGTAAGCCATGCCCCTCCACCTTGTCCGAAATGAATAGTAATGAAATAAATCTGAATTGTTAAAATAACTGCATTAGATTACATATTTTTCTGAAACTTTGCCCGCTTCAATGGGAACATAAATATTCTTCTATTTGATTAAACGTTTTATTTGGATTTTCTTTACTGCTTCAAAGCCTCCAAATTCAGGTAGTTGTTCTCTAGCTATGACTGTGTCTCTTTATGTTTCATAGGTCACTCAGCACCTACTTTACATTTAATGAAAATTTATTCGTTAGGTGGAGGAAGAAGCAGAAAACTCTGTTACCAGTCTCCAATGCATTATGAAAGAGGAAAAAGAGAAAAGAAAGCTTGCTACACTTCGAAGTCTCAGTTGCTATTCACAGTTCAGTGGAACATATACCCGGTTTACCTTGGTATGGCATGTGATCATTGTTGATATCCTCATAATATTCTTTTTATGGCCAAGTCAATATAATTTTTTTTTTTTCACTATAGGATGGCTCCAAAGCACTTTTGAAAGGAAACCCTTCTGCTTCCAGTAATGGTTTATTGAAAGCTCAGAAAATTCCCCGTGGTCCATCAAAAAAAGAAGTCTGGGACCACAAAGAACTACCATCAACCAAAACTAAGATCCTGCAATTACTTGATGATTTCATTAGCCAGTTTCTGATGGGGGGATACAATGGTATGGCCTTTTCCATTTATTAGAAGCCTTATTTCTACATTTTAATATTTTCTTGGTATATAATTTCTTATGAATTCTGTGTCCATCAGTCCTGATGCAGTCAATCCGTGAAGATATTGAAAAAGAACATCAGGAAATTCAGAGCAGTGATGTTGTGATATTTTTTAAGGTTGCTCAGTTTGTTACATCGTTTCAATATCACAGGTGTATAATTTCAAAGGTAAGATACTTTAGTGGAACTAAATGTTTAATCATGGGCATGATTGGTATTTTGTTACCATGGGTATAAGATAACTTGTTCCCTGAAAACTGTCTCCCAGAGCGTCGAGTATTGGGCTCAATTTGGTTCCCACCAAAAGCAAGGAAGAGAGTATTCTTTGTGTTATCGAGTATTAGTAGCTCGATATATTCTATACCTTTTCTCCCTTTGGATACAAAAAGTATCAATCAGTAGGGAAAAATTCCTAAGCTATGTCTCTCACAGCAAGAAGCCAGTCACAAGAATTCATTAATTGCAACTTAAATAAGAAGACATGTGCCTCTAGACTGTGAATTTCAAATCAGATCTTGTGTATGAATGATTGTAAAACTTTAATCTGTTGGGTGGCTAATCTCTGCTGAAATTGCCCCTGTTCGATGGAGAACACTTTTCAAGGCATTCTCAGTTGCTTTGTCTTATCATACATCGAAACTGAAGTTTCTGAGCAGTATTGACTGTTGCTATTGTAAATACTGAGGATAAGAAAGTTAAGGTTATGAGACAAAAAAAAATCAGAGGTTCTAAAATGTCTAATCTCAGTCAATGGAGTATCATCTATTATATGTAATTTGAGATTCTTGTAGAATATAGAAAAAACAACCAATTTTATCTGTGCTCTACCTTAGCTAATTCAATCAAGAAAAGATGGAGTGATATCTTTTTCCTCAGTTCGGTCCTTGAGAATTAGATTGGAGTTCCTTCTTCTTCTTCTTCTTCTTCTTTTTTTGGGATTTTCTGAATCTATTTGATGAACCTCGAGAATTAAATTGGTCATCATCCAGCCCCATAGTTTGTGTGTTTAAGGAGATCTTCCATATTTTGAGATGCAACTGATATAGCATCAGGCCTTGTTATTGGGATTTGGTACTTTAACTGGTTGATTGAGTTCTAATTATGCAATGTTGCATGGGATACACATATACACATACACATAAAGATACAATTTTTAGATATAGGTTGAGGAGCAGGATGATGTTCTTTTAAGCATGGTTAATAATCCTTTACAGGAGTTGCATGAGACCTAGGTAATTTGGAGAGAGATAAAAACCCTGCTAACTTCAACTGGTTGACCTTGTTAGAGGATACACCATGCATTATTCAAGATAGGATATAAGTCTGGGAGAACACTCCTCAGAAACCAAAATCTTAAGTTATTCTCATATTTTTCCACAATCAGTGATGCAATGGGGAGTGCCTGGTTTTGTATTCCCATGTTAAGTAGACTTTATTTGATGCATCTCATCTCTTGTTTCTACTTTCATTATGTTCAATTTTGTGGTTCTTGCCTCAAGTATCAAAACTTATGTCTTCTGCTCTCTGCAATGACAGCCAAGTATTGATGTTGGAAATGAGGCATCAGCGACATCTGATGATGATAACACTTTGTTTAAAGGTAGTATATGCGGTCCAATTGCTGAAACATTGAAAGAATCCATGTTTTCTATGGTCATTTCAAAATGGCGTTATGCATTTGAAGGCTTGAAACAAACAAACGACTATAAGTTTCTTTCAGCAGCAGGATCCCTTGTAAAAATTATGGTATTTATTCTTTCATTTAGATTCACCATTTTTATTTTCAAATAGTTGATGCCACCCTACTTTTGCTGTTTTTTATATCTTAATATTGGTGTTTTGTAATCTTTCCAGAGCTCTCTCCCCTAATAAGTTCGTCTATGAGTTTCTATTCCATATCTTTTTTTCTTTTTAACACTATCTCATCAAGCATGTACTTTTGTGCTGTTGCTAACATATATACTTATGTCTTGTGAAGATACGAATGCTAGATTTGGTGCTAAAGCAATCCAAAGAAGATTCTAAGGAACATCAGACAGCTCGCATCCTTCTATACAAGTTATTCTATGATCAAACTGAGGAAGGAATGACTCAGTTTCTATTGAGCCTGATTAAATCATTTGATACTCATAAACAATCAAAAAGGTTTTTACCCTTATTTCCTTGCAATACCTCTTTTAAATTTTGAGCTTGACATATACCTTTATGGCTTCCTACTGAGAAATACATATTTATGACATATGAGTGCTGAGATTTGGGACAAGAAAGCCTAGGTGCTGAAATTCCATGTTAACATATTTAATCCTTGCTGTCTTAGATTGAGTTGCAGTACTTGGATCTTACGATGATATTTCAGATTTTGTCAAAAAAAAAAAAAAAACCTGTAGTATGGTGATTAGTTAGTCTAGTAATTCAGTGAAATGGATTATAATTATCCATGGCCATATATGACCAGCACGTCCCAATTTTTTTTAGCTGGCATATGACTTTTCTATGAAATTATCCATTGGAATGTGGAAAATAATGTTCTTCACCTTGTTTAAAAGCGGTGCTTTTCTACTGAGTGTGACTCGTAAGAATTGATGATTAATTCATGTACTTGTAAAATGGAAGGCATATCATATCCTATATGGTTGATAATGTGTCTATTATGAAATAGCAACTACTGCTTCCATTACTCTTACATATGCTTTTAGGCTATTCTAGTTGGATTCTTCTATGTATATATACGCTGGTGATGGGAGTTCGAAACTAATTATCTGTTGCTATGTGACATGATATTTATTTACTCTGCTTGGCACTCGACTCAATGAAATCATCTTCTTACATATACATCTAATTTGCAATCATTCTAAGATTTCATTTGGATAATTATCCTTAGCCCACGTTGAATTTCACATTTTATGCTGTGCCAATATCAATTTGTTGATCAATATTGAATGGATTATTTGAACCTTACAATTCTAATATTTTAACTCCTCAAATTCTTACGTCTTGACACTGGTCATCCTATTTTAGCATCTTCAGTATTTTACTTTAGGTCTGATGTTTTAGATAAAGTAACCCGGTGTAAAGTTTTCACTTGTATTTTGCTGGATTTACAAGCTTAAGACATATCTCTGACCAACTAATCATCCATTTGAGCAGGATATCAATCAGTTCCAGGTTGAGCTTTAGTATGACATAGGCATATCTTTGGAAACTTGAATGTGCAATATACACATAGACAAGTTTAAGGGTTGGGATAAAATAACTTCATGAATTTAATTTCCTTTTATTCTGCTTCTTTGATAAACATGCTACATTTTTTACTTCGCTAATCCTGCTTTTATGATGTTTCAAGCGATCTTGCCAACTTGGTGGAGACGATGCACGTGGTTCTACGACTACTGGAATACCTTCAAGCACGTGGCACACTACGGGTACTTATGTTCATAATTTAATTTCACTTCAAGCAGTTACTATTTACATTAGCTTTTGATAGGATCCCTATGTTTAGTTTTATCAAACTAACATTCCCTACCAAATCTTTGGGATGAATTACCACTGCAGTTTTCTACATGCAGTAATTTCATATTTTTGACTTATGTCTGGAGTTTTCTCCTACTACAATATTTCTGTTGAGTTTCTAGATTTGGATTCCATTTATGACCTTTGTCTCTATTTATTTCTGATGCAATTTAAGTGCTTTCTAAACATTCTCCAACTTATTCAAATCAATTTTGATGTCTGAATTCTGCTTTGTTGACGAAAATCAAGAAAGGACTGCACCTGTGTGATTGACTCTTAATACACATTATAAATCAATTGAAGAATTTCTCTTTAAAATAAAATAAAATCTGACATGTTAAATTCAATTCCACTCGATTTTCTTGATCATGTGTAAAGGTAGCAAACATTTCTGGAAGAATACTTTGTTTTACTTTCTTTGAGATATAAAATTCAGCAAGTCTTAGTAAGAAATCTTTAGTGAGAATGCATATATGGTATACCCCTTTCTGTTACTATTTTTTTAATATTCTTTAAGGTTGTAGCAAGCATATCCCTTAAAGACTAACTGGATCTTTCAAGGTGTCATCATAATAAAACCATATTCAACACTGGTTAAATGGATATGTAATGGCATGTTGATTTTATTTCAAGGGCTGAACCTTTTTCTTAAGTGAAGGTTTCCAAGAAGTCGAGGAAGAGAAAGAACCAGGGAACGACCAAAAGTGAAAATGTTTGTCAGCCAAGTATGGATAACATTGATCCTCAGAGAGAGGTTGGCAGCTCTACTTCTGGAGAATTAGTTGATGTCAACATGTTAGAAAAGGAGACATTAAAATGTCAGGATTTCGACATTGAGGCCGATGTAAGCATCAGAGGTTCCATTCAGGACAAACCTGTACTGAATCACGATAATATGGGATGTGATGACTCAAAGGTGGATGACACAAATGTTGCTGATATTGATGGACTTCAGCCTGAAATAGATGATTCTTCTGGTGATGAGCAGCTAGTATTGGCTGATGAAGTTGATTTTAGAGTATCTTCTTTGGTTTCTGCTCTTGCTAACAACAATATCATTCAGAAACTGTGTTGGTTGCTCAAGTTCTATAAGAGCAACTGCATCACTACAAATCATTACATATTAAACATGCTGCGGCGAATTTGTGATGATTTGGAACTATCTCCAATGTTATACCAGGTATTTGGCCTAGTATATTAAGCTCCGTTCATTTGGAAAACAACATTTTAGATAAATAAAAAAATCTCACAATATCATCTTGAAAACTTCTACAGCTATCATTCCTTACAATATTCAGTGATATCCTGGAAGAGCAGAAAGCGAGGCCATGCAAGGATTATGAGAACATTGTGACTTTTCTGACAAGTTTGATACGAAGAATGTTAAGGAAAATGAAGACTTATCCTCTTCTTTTTGTAGAAGTTCTATTTCTGAAGACACGAAAAGAATGCCATTTTATAAATTGTGGATCTATGCTGAATGAGCTAAAAGGTATTAAAAACAAAACCGGGGAAGGCAGAAGTGGCACAGAAAATGGAGGAAATGGTAACTTTGAAGATAAAAAATGGGTTAGCAGGAGTATAGCAGATGCCCTAGGTGATGATGATTTTGATATATCGCACCAAGACGTCCAAGAGTAAGATATCATAAACCTTTATGGTCACTCTCCCGTCCAGTTTTTAGTTTTTCCTTATATGGTAACTAATTCGCTTATGACAGTATTTTGTCATTTTTATTAGCTTACAGCATAAGCAGCTATACGAGCCTAAGCAGTTTGTTTCTGGATTTTGATTTGTGTTTCTTCCTATGAACCAATGCAATTTGACTGGCATGGGTTAATTGAAGTTAAAATATTGTCCGTTGGTCTAAATTCAAATGAATGATGTACAGGGAAAGGTTTAAGCAAAATTCAGGGGAAGGAAATGAGGCGAGCACATCAGTTATAAACAAAGAATTTGATGGAATGGGAATATCTGATAGGCAAGGGCTCTATGATACTTTTTAGCTCTTTTGTGGTTTCTAATTTTGTCCTCACGTTTCTGTCGCTTCTCTGGTTCAGGGAGGGGCACTCTAAAGAAAAACCTTGCAGATCATCAAAACGAGAAAAGGGCCTTGTTCTTAGCGATGAAATCAGTGGAAGGCTTAAGGATCTCTTTGAAAAGTTAGTTTCCTAAACTTGTTTGAAAAACCTTTTGGACCATTAAAATATGCATGTGCCTTTTGTCTTGTTTCCTGTCGTCATACTAGTAGAGTCCAGTGTGTAGCATGAACCCTACTTTCAAACTCATCATGGTTTTGTTTTTATATTGTCAACTACTTTTAATAATGCTTTATAGATGCATTCATATTCATAGTTGAAGCTAGCTCACATCTGTGGCATGCTAGGTATAAGGATATTCCAGATTGTTGTAAGCTCATTGCTGGAGAGCTTGATCCTGATGGAGATATTTCAAAAATGCAAGTTTCTAAGATGCTTAAAAATCTTGGATTTAAAGTGCCAGCTAAAGCAAAATTGCTGAGGTCTGATGCCTCCAATCAACTCCGGGACAACAAAATGAATCTCTCAAAGTCTACTACTGATCCGAATTCTACTCTTACAGAGAAAAGTTCATCCTTGAGGAAACCAATGTAAGTGTTTGCTTCAAGCATTTCCAATGCTTTCTCTGTGTTATCACTGACTTGTTATAGCCTGTTCCTGTACAGTTAAACCCAGATTATTATGGGCCATAGAACATGATTAACTGGCTTTTATTCTTGGTAGTGCAAGTTGACTGATGATTCTTCTCTTCCTTGTTAGGCACTCTAGAAAAAGAATACATGCTTTTAGTGTGGATCAGGAGCAGAAGATCAAAGAGTTATTTGAGCAGTAAGAGTTTTCACTGTGTCCATCCTAGTTTACTTGTATGATTTTCTTAAATAATTAGGATCTGAAGGTGAAGTATGCAACTTATTGAAGGTTCAAAGATCACAAGAGGTGCAGCTACATGATTGCTACTTCACTTGATGGCACTGGCACGATTTCTGCGGCACAGGTTTCTCGCAAACTCAAGCAACTTGGCCTTGTTGGGCCCAAAAAGAAGAGGTCTCCAACTAACATGAGTTTGAGGGACGAGGTATTAAGTGACATTTCTTCAGAAGGTGCAGAAAAATCTGACAATGAAACGTTATCATCTATGAGAATTAGGTAATCTCAAGTTATTGCACTTTTTTGATGTGAATTGCATCTACATGGTTTAAATTCTCTTGCGCATCAATGTGTATGTCAAGCCCAGAATTGAATTGGTAGGGTGAGTGTCTCAAATTTGAAAGGCTCGTCATTGAAGCCTTTGGTTTGTAGATCTCCTGGATTTCAACATTTAGTGTCAAACTTAGACTTTCTTCAGTTTTTTAACTCAGAAAGTTAGAAACTTAGAAAAGAAAAATTATTTATATTTGACAATGGTTACCAATTTTCACAAGTTGGTTTGTAGGGATTAGCTTTCCTAAACGTCAATACTTAAGGTCTGTTTAAATAGAACAAGATATATATATATTTTTTGATAATAGAACAAGATATTGTTGAGTTATGATAAATAGTTTTCACATTTTGAGCCATCTCTGGAGTATATTGGCACTAATCTTTCAATTTCATGTAATCATGTTACTGAAATTTTCATGAACAGTGAATTGTGTCATTAAAGAATTCCTTGTTCCTCTGAAGTCAGCACGTCTCAGCACTGGCATCTGCAGCATTTTATGTTTCACATATCCATTAGTGATGGTTCACTGCTTATTTTTCTTGCCAAATAGAAAAATAGATAATTACTGATGTAATAGACATTTTCGGACCTCCTATTATCTCTCTATAGGGGCAAACAAAAACAAAATGCAAGTCCTGATGAAATGATCAAGAAGAAAGTTGTAAGAAAATCGCCTGAAGACATCTCTGATGATGAACCACTTATCTCTCTGTCGAGGTATCCCCCCCCCCCTCCCCGCGATGATTCACTGCTTATTTTCTTGCCAACTGGAAAATTTCTAAGATAATAACTGATATGATAGATATTTTGCACCTCCTATTTCTGTCTCTGTAGGGGCAAACAAAAACGAAATGCAAGTCCTGATGAAATGCTCAAGAAGAAAGTTGCACGAAAATTGCTTGAGGACATCTCTGATGATGAACCACTTATCTCTCTGTCGAGGTATCTCTCTCTCTCTCTCTCTCTCCATTAGTGATGATTCACTGCTTATTTTCTTGCCAAATAGAAAATTTCTTAGAATAACTGATATGATAAATATTTTGTACTTCCTGTTGTCTGTCTCTGTAGGGGCAAACAAAAACGAAATGGGAGTCCTGATGAAATGCTCAAGAAGAAAGTTGTACGAAAATTGCTTGAGGACATCTCTGATGATGAACCACTTATCAATTTGTCAGGGTATGTCTCTCCCCCCTCTCCCTTTCTCTCTCAGACACAGACAGAATACAAATTATAGTCTTATTGTATTCTAATGGTATTTGCATGAGGAAAAAAAAAAAAAAAGCTAGACAGGATATGCTTATATGTATGTTTGCTGTATCTAGACACAATTGGACATATCTGTTTGCATGATCTCCCTTGTATAGCATATATACACAGTACTTTAATCCTATGAGAAAACGTGCACGACTCCAAGATGATAAATGCACTTAGTTTCTACATGAGTTTGATATGACATAGATAGATGCACATATACTACTAACCCTCTCTCGCAAGGTACAAACTTTGCAAATTGATAAATAACTAGTTTGCGCTTAAAAGGAAGTTAATTGCTGTTCCACCTTTTCTCCACTTATTTTAACATAGCCTATTAAAAAAGAAAAGTACTTTGGTTGCATATTCACTTGTTCTGATGAAGATTTACTATATAGTCATGGCATCATCTTATCGTTCTTCTACCATCTGAGATGGTTCCATACATAAGTTCGAATTAGAAATAATTTGTTCCAACAAGATCTTACATAGTTCTACACTTGCTAAAATCAGAACTGAGAAGAGTTTCTCCATTTCTAGTTTTGTTCAGCTCCAATTCTTTCTGCTTTCCTGTTTATTACTTGTAATAACACGTTTCCGACTCAGGAAAACTAAGAAAACGTCTCGCAAGAGTGACGTAGAGGAGCTTATAACTGATGCATTTGAGAAGAATTTAGCTGAAACTAACTTCGTAAGCATGGATACCGAAATCTTAGAGAGGTAATGAATCCAAAATCTCTAATCAGTTTGTTTCATCTCAAGAATCTGATCATTGAGATTGTGGCTTTCTATACGTAGCTTACAAAGTTATTGCATTTGTTCTTAAGCCTCTTGCAAATGTCATTATGGCGGAAGAATTTTCTACCAAAAAAACCATTATGCTTATATTAACAACTCTTGTTTTCCAGGGATGAACCAGTGCAATCCGATCAGATGGGTGCTGTAGAAATAAACATAGAAACTGAAGCAATTGGAGGGAGAAGTTTAAATAAATCGGATGCTAAGCCTTTCGAGGAAACTGAGAATCCGGAGCCTCCATTCATTGATGAATTGGCTGATTTTGATGAAGAGATGGAGCCTGCTAACACCATACATGAAGATGGCATGTTAAAAAGGCGGAAGAGAATGGTAATAGAGTCCGATGATGATGATGAGGAATGATAAATTTAAATGAAATTGATTTTGCAGGTAGATGCTGTGTATAGTGAGGTGGATTCTGAATATACAAGACCCTCTCTTTTTTGTAACTGCCTATTTTTGCCCTATTTATATTCTGTATAAAATGTTTTAGTTCGATATAAAGTGATATTGCCTGGATTGGTGGCTTGTGCATCATCTTTAAAGCACTTATCTTCAAGTTTTTAATCAAACCACTGGGTTTTGCATGTAGCTACTGTGATAGATTTGAGAATAGTTAATCTTTAGTATTAGGGATGGAGAAGAAAAAAGTTAGAAGAAAATATCATTTTGAAAATATTCAATATGAAGCTGATAGAACAGTAAACCTCGACCCAGGCAGCATGAGAAGCAGCAGGTACAAAAGTAAGAAGCAAGCAACAAAAGAATACGTATCATAGTAAAGATGTGACCCTGACAGAGTGATCAGCTGAGCCAGTCAAGAAGATGGGCAAGGTTGGATGCCAATCTACTGTTGTGATGGATCCACCATGAGGGAGACTTTTCAAGCCATTTCTTTGACCTCGGACCTGACGACCATAATATAACGTAAGAAAAACATCGAGGTCTTAGTAACTAAAACATGGGCAGTATCCAATGTTGTTTGAGCTGCCAAATGGAAGTGCATAATCTGGTTTGGTTAAAAAGTGAGCATCGAAACTAAATTGTCAGGAATCTGTAAAGTAGCGTTTTAGTTACCTGGTATATTGGCGCTCTTAGTGAACTAGATGTCACCAGAAGTCTTCTCCCATCAGCATCTAAAGCCATTTGATGTCTCTGCTGTGATGAATTCTCAGGGTTGCAAAACCTGCATCAGATGATTCACCCATTGCGAGGTGCTTAACTAAGAATCTAATTAATAATATATTCAACAAATCCAAATTGATCCATCCGGATCTCTTAACACCATTTTAGAGTGAACTGAATCAAGGATAGAGAATTAACTTTCGAAAGTATTACAGGAGGTGCCAATCACCAAGGAAAAAATTGATGTATAGAGTTTGTGTGCTTGCAAGCTTATGTGCAAATAATTGCAGATGTTAATTCTGTAGAAAGAACATAAATTAACAGTAAGCCACATAATAATTTCATACCTGCTACAATTTCCTGACCAGAGAATTTTTCCTTGATTGTGCAAGCTCCATTCAAATATCTGAGTGAAAACGTCAGGTTAGATAGATTCCCAATATCTAATAAGGACCAAAAAATAAAAAAAATAAAAAAAATCTGTCAGATGTATTAGTAGATTTAAGTAAGCACAGATACTTGCATTTCCATCAGTTCCCAAGCTAAATATGCTGGTCTCATCATGCCCAAAAAGAATTGAGCTAATAGCAGAATCATGGGCAGGCCATCCAGTAACTTGCTGTCCAGCAGACATATCTTTTTCCCAGTTAAGGTATGTCTATTTGCTAAAACTCTTGCTATATTGTTTATATGATTAAGAGCAAGATAATTATATAGAAGATGACGGTAAGGATACCAAATATATGGATCAATCCATCAGTTGCAGCAGCTGCTAAAATCTTTCCATTATGATTAAAACTCAAAGAGGTTATTGCTGGTGGATCTTTACCAAGAGGAAGGACTGTCTTCAAAAAAAGTTGAAAGAAGTGAGGATTCATAAATCTTTGTTCAGAAGGAACATATATAAGAGCGTTAAAGGACACTTAATTCACATACAACTTTATGACAAAGACAATTACATACCATAGCCTTCCATGTCCTCATGTTCCAAACAGTTAATGAGGCGAAACCCAAGTTATCAAAGTAACCAGAACCTTTTCTGCAAAGATAAAAATGTACATTTACAATAAATTTGTGTGAAAGGAAAAAAGATCAATATCTATTGTTTTCAATGTATCATGGTCAAGTTCCTGTAATCAGTGTTTGAGGGGTAGATGAAGGGGATGAAGAAGCCTATAGAGAGATGAAGGGGGAGGCAGTTAACAGGTCGGAGAATTGAAAAGAAACTTCTGTTATTCCAACCCCAGTTAAATATTACGACATTAAGAAAGACATCTCAAATTTGCAAAAAAGACATAATTCTCTACTTCTATGAGTTGGAATAACAGACTGCGCAACACCACCTACATGTATATTGTTTTATATATCCTGTTACAAAATTAAGTATCTACCTCACTCATTCTATGTAGCTCGAATTAGAACATGATGCATGCCCTGAATCCCAAATGTACAGTCAATAATATACAGACTACCATTAAATGCATTCTAGAACTCTTTTGCACTATGATCACATAATGTCTTGACTGCAGACAACTTTTTAATATTAAAACTATAGGTATAATGACAAGTATAAAATTTTATGAGGGTGTATTAAATAGGTTAATACAATGGCGGATACAGAAGCCATTATGTCCCAAAAAAAAAAGATACATTTTTCTGGAGGCAAAGTATAAATATAGGTTCCAAAAAAAGAAAAATATTCAAAAAATCATAGCAACTGTAGATTACCTCCTCGATGCTGCTGCAGAAACAAATATAGGTTCCACAGGACTGCATTTCATGTCCAAAATGCTGAAGGACAGAAATAGCAAATCAAACACCAGTACAAGTGAGACTTGGATAATCCCTTTTCTCAAAATGATGTTAAGGAAAGGAGGAAACAAGGGACAAAGGTACTTGACAGCAGGGCAAAAATGACTAGACGAAGAACAATGATGAGCACCTGGGGTATGCTTCAGTTGAGTTGAGATCACAAACAACTCGCTTAGAATCTACATTCCACGCTTTAATGCCTCCATCAGAGGTGCCTATCAGTAGCTTTAGTCAAATAGTCAATAAAATAAAACATCAAATGCTCAGTCTTCATTACTCAGAAATATTTCAAGATTAATTCTAAACAAGGACATCACTAAATATAAACAAGTCTAATAATAACACTCAGCAACATACCAAACGATCAGATTTGCAGTCCCACTCAAGAGACATGATTTCAGCTCCACAATAGATGGTTGCATTTCTTGATGTTGGTGCTGCTGAATCATAGGTCCATATCCTTCAAATTAATACATGAAATTAGTAAATGAAAGATAGGCCAATGAGAGTGAAGAAGTAGAAGAAACATTCACACTAAATCTTGGAATAGTACACAAAAGATTATGACATATTTTAGGCTCAGGTTCAAAAGCAGTGCTCAATGATTTGACAAGCATACACATTATAGTACAAGCAACAAGCCATGCAAAATGCAAAGTGAATAGACAAGAAGCTAAGTATAATCAGATAGTTAAAGGAAAGCTTAATGTTTTGGTTAGAGAAGAGGAGTAAGATTGGTAGGAAAGAAACCCCTCCAGCCCTGATCGTATTCATTGTAGCAAACAAGGGGCGAAAAGTAGAAAACTATCAATCTCCCTGAAAATTATCGTACTTCTACTATAAAATGCATTTTTTGCTCTTTTCCTTTTGTTTTACCACACAAACCTGATAACAGAGCAAAAAATAAAGTTAGCATGCCTATGGGCTGATTCTTTATCCTGCCTTTTGAATTCTACATGACTAAACTGATTTTTATTAGAGATCTTTGTATTTCATCAGAAAATGTGGTTGGTTGACAGTAGATACCTGACTGTGCCATCTATAGAAGCACTAGCAATATTGTCGCCAGATGCAGAAAAGCGGCTACAACTGATCGGACTTGTGTGACCCAGGAATGTATCCTATAGAAAAAGCATTTCAATACGTCAATTCAAGAATAGATGGGAAAAGGAATTGAAGACAAAAAGGTTCACCTGAGACACTGATTTGACTTCAGGAAAATCTTCTTCACTCTGCAAATCTGAACTACTTCCTGTCATGGAAAAATACTTAGACCATCAGCATGGCACTTGCAATCTGGGGGGCACAACTGCATATTGCATTAAGTATTCGCTATACCCTGTCCAACATGACCAGAAAATGACAACCCTCTCTAACTTGCTTTGAATGCGAAAAAAAACTAGAAAATTCAGACAGAAACTTACCTGCAACAGAGTCATGTCCACAATGTTGATGAGTACCACCGCTCCTAATTTCATCAGCATTATCATGAACAGTAGTTTCAGAAGCCCAAGATTTCACAACTTGCGGACTGTCCACAGTCAGAGATTTTTCTCTTTCTTCCATTTGTGATGCAGAATTAACACGAGTTTCAGAGGAAATACTAGCTGAAATGCTAGCTGCTTGAGCACCACTGGAATACACAAAAAGAACTGCAATTAGTTAGTATACATAAGGACATATGATCCTTTCACTGAGATAACAAGGGCAATTAAGAATTAAGATCACCTCCTTAACTGACACAGCAGTGTGTCTTTTTCCTCCAACAAAGTTTGAGCTTGTGATAACTTTTGAGAAAGTTGCTCAATTTCTTGTTTCAGACGGTTCACATTATCCCTTTCAGAACTGATCTTCAATAAGGCAGGGGTACGTGGATAAGCTAAGGAAACATTCAAATCACACCTTGTAGCAATGTAAATGCCGTTCATAGGAGCTTCCACTTAAATAATCAGAAGGGTAGCTGGCAAATCTATTCTTAACATAAACACCATTGCATAATCAAATACTGTAAGGGAATGTTAAGAAAGGGCTTAAGCATGATGGGAGAAATCCTAACTTGGAAATCCTGGGTTTTGGAAGTTCTGATGTATTCTTGAATTGACTACTCAATTGAGAGATGCCATCCCATTCAAGAATCTGGAAACTCTAAATTTGATTATGTATTTTATCATAATATTTTCAATATTCGTTCAGCCAGAAGCACACTATAAGTAATATACAATCAAGATGATAGTTTACTACTCATGTGAATCACAAACATAATATCAAATCTTCTAGACAATGAATTTTTTAGTTCATAAGAATGCCCTTACACATCACATGGTGCATGAGAATGGATAATGAGAGAAATAAAAAGTGGAAATTTGTATTTAAAAAGTGCATGAGAATGGATAATTGTATCTTCTGTTTCTTTCATATTATCTCAAAACAGCAATCTTTTCATTTATATTGCATCAGCATTAAGCATGCTCTTGGAGTTAGAAGCACAGAGTCAACACCATTACTCTACATCAACAAAATGATTCAGTTTACCAACTCATCATTGAAAATACTAAGACGTTAACGAATCAAGTCGATCACCATGAGAAAGAATAAACGTTGCTTAAAATCATCAAGTGCAAGCAAAAAAATAAGGCATCCAATCTTCATCAAGGATATGAGTACCATTAAGCATCTCACTCAAGAAATTCCTAACTGAGAGGTGCAAAGCACGAAACCACTCCTCAGAAAAGTACACGCGAAACTGCGGATCCAAATGTGGATTCTGCAAGTACGGAATCGCTGCAACGAGTCGAATTCAAATCAATCCCAGAAAACACACAAAAAACAACTCGGAAAAAAAAAAAAACTAAACTCACCAAACCATGAATTCCAACTCTCATCTCTTCGCATCAAATCATTAGCAAAATTTGCAAAGAAGTCCAACACTTTGTCCTTCCTACCACATTTGAAGGCATTGACAATGTAATAACGCAGAATAGACTGGTTGAGCTTGGATATAACATCAATGAGATTGGAATCAGGATAGGAAAAACAGTTCGTGAAAAAGGTGAGGAGATCAACCAAGTTTTGGGCCTCAAATTTGGGGATATAAACAGAGAAAATAAGGTCTAGAATCTTGTTAACTTCAAATCCCTTGCCAATATCAGTTGCTAGCTCCTTGTCGAAAGCCTGGAGAGAGTTGGTGAATCCTCTGAATACGAGGAATTCTCGGACCAATTCCTCTGCGAATTTCATCTTCTCCATTTCCCTTTTCTCAACTGCTCAATCCCTAAATTAGGTTTTCATTTCACAGACAAGAGGTTTATGAATTCATATTCCATTACATTTTTTTTTTTTTTTTTTGGCGTCACCACTTTTTTAAAAATCGTAAATTTATCCCCCACTTTTTAATAATTACAAAAAAAATCATAATATTTGTTCATTGTTACAATTTAGTCCACTTTTGAATTTTCCGACAATCGAAGTCCACATGTCCGGTAAAAATGTCACGTCACATGTCACATTGGATGTCACATCATTTGCAACCAAAAAAGACTTAAGAAGCAAATTGCAAAATAAAATCATCATATTTCCTAAAGTTGCAATTTAATCTAAACCTTTCAAAAATTAGCAAAAAAAGCCACATACTTCATTTTGCAATTCGAATTTATTCATCGGTGTTTAAATTCATCATGGAGACATCACATAAGTTATACAACCATAAATTGTTTTATCTACATTAAAATAATGTTGTCTCTAATATATTAATTTAAATATTTTTCTTTAATTTGAAGATAATTAAATCTCAACTCTCATTTACAACATTTTAGAAAATTGTATTCTTGTTCTAAAAAAGATAGTAAGACATAATTACATTAAAAATAATTATAAATTCTTATGATATTAAGCACATTGATCAATAAAAATGTATCGGATCGTTGTCGATTATGACCACATAGAGTTTAATAATCAAATTGATGAAATATGAAAATGTTTTGAATCAACTTTGATTAAATAATTATTTAGAGTTGAGAAAATGTTGTATCAACATGATGATAAAACAATAGAAGAACTATCTATCTACGCACATATATGTCAATTGTCCAAACTGAATTTCCTATTATCTATTTAACCTTTGATTAGTTTTCCACGCATTAAAAAAATGCATAATAATAATACAAATTTCCAAATGCATGCATATATATTTGATATTTAATCTAGAGATGAATCATTATATTCATATTTGATCTAGCTAATTAAAAGAAAAGGACATTATTAATATGGCTCGATTAAGATCTCTATGTAGATTTAGAAAATTGTATTTTTGTTCTAAAAGGTTGTAAATGAGAGTTGTGTTTTAATTATCTTCAAATTAAAGAAAAAATATTTAAATTAATATACTAGAGAAGACATTATTGTAATGTAGATAAATAATTTTCATGGTTGTGTAGTTTATGTGACGTATTCATGATGAATTTAAACACCAAAAAATAAATTCGAATTGCAAAATGAAATATGTGGCTTTTTTTGTTAATTTTTGAAAGGTTGGGATTAAATTGCAATTTCAGGAAAGGTGATGATTTTATTTTGCAATTTTATTTTTAAATCTTTTTTGGTTGGAAATGACGTGGCATCTAATGTGGCATGTGACGTGGCATGTTTGCTGGACACTTGGACTCCGGTTGCCGGAAAATTCAAAAGTGGCCAAAATTGCAACAACAAACAAATGTTGTGATTTGTTCTGCAATTATTGAAAAGTGAGAATAAATTTGTAATTTTTTTAAAAGAGGTAATTTTTTTTGCAATTACTTCTTTTTGTTTCTAATATTCACATGGAATATTTAATATCCTTAATCATCAATAACAATTTCAAGTACAACTATTTTTATAGTTTGTAACCTTTTTTTAATGATTATAATAATAAGTTTTACATTTTTTTTCTCTGTCCCGATTTTTTAAATCAAAATACATGAATTTTAATTTGGAATATAAACTATGTCAAACGAAGCGAAAGTCCTAAATATTTTTTTTATCATCAATTCATCATATAGGTAGGATTCAAGTTTAATTTGTGCAAAAATCAAAGTGGTTTTTATAATTAACTCCTAATACTATTAATTTTTTAATTGTTAATACTCTATTTCATTTCAAATTAATATTCACTTTCTTGCAATAATATAACACTGTTTAAAAAAAAACTTGTTTTAAAGAAATGGACACAAGTCCGTTCAAGTTAATAAAATCCACGACTTCATCGAATTTTGATATTCGTACTACATTTTAGGGGAAATTTTTTTTTTTTTAGCCCTCTATGTTTATCTCGTTAGATTTTTAGTCCTCCAACTTTCAGTTTTTGATTTTTAGTCAACTATGTTTACGGTTTACCCTTATTAGATTTTTAATCAATTATGATTTAACTTTTGATTTTTAGTCCTCTACATTTACCTCATTAGATTTTTGATCCTCTATCTTTCAACTTTTGATTTTTAATGTCCTAATTTAAAAAATAGCATATTTTTAGTTATTTTACTTTTTTTTTTCATTTAGTTCACTTAATTTTTCTCAACAAAAAAAAGTTTCTTCATCAAGTTTAAATTAATTTAATAATTAAAAATCATATTTTCATCCAATTATATACGTGTGATTTAGAGTTTTGTAAATATGAGAAATAAAAAAATTAACTTAAAGTTGATATTAATCAATTAATAATTTTTTTTCCATAAATTATATACATTTCATGTCGTAAACGAATAACACAAAATTGATCATATCCGACTAGTTTTCAAATTATACCGAATGATCTATGAATTATGGTCAGTTAAATTCTCCAATAGGCAAAAATTAAATTGTAACTAAAAAGAAAAAAAAATGTTATTGCAAGTAAATTAATGACTAAAAATTAAAAGTATAAAGATAGATGACTAAAAATCAAAAGTTGAAAGATAGAGGACTAAAAATCTAATAAGGGTAAATATGGAGGATTAAAAATTAAAAGCTCAAAGTTGGAGACTAAAAATCCAATGAGGTAAACATAGATGACTAAAAATCTTTTTTTTCCCTACATTTTATTATATGAGCATATATCATGTATAATATCCCGATACCATCAAATATACACATGACACATACATCTATATCTATACTAAAGGAATAACAAAGAGTGACACTGATTAATCCTATTTAATTACATTTTAAATCATTTAGTATTTATATTTATTATAATTATAGAACATTTAATGAGATAATAATAATTGAATAACAAAATGCTAATAATTATTATTGATAATAAAATTTTAAATTATGAAAGTTTAAGCAAACATTTTAATTAAAGTTGATGTTTGCAATTACATTAAATAATATATAATTAAAAAAATCTCATAATTAAATTTAAATTACATACTAATTAAATTAAGAATTAATGACAAATAATAATAATTAAATTTATTTATAATAACAATTTCAAATTTCTTAATCAGTATTAAAATATCGTGTGATACAACACGATAGAAAATTGGCATGAATTTAGAACCAATCAAGTGGTCTTCTCTTTAGACCATTCCAATCACTCTGCTCCGGACTTACACGAGAGAGATATACAACACCTACTTTTTCCTTCCAAAGTGAAGGAATAGAGGATTGCTTGTCTCAAAGCCCATCAAAAATTTCAGAGAAAAAAAAGGACATGTTTTTATCTTGGTGACATAGAGGAATAACTACAAGTTGCATGAGATGAAGGATGAGTAGTGGCAGTGTAAGAACTGAAGTGATTGAAGTCTCTCTTCATAGCCCTATACACATGATCTAATCCTTCTTCAATCAACTCCAACACTGTTTGTGGCATTGGAGGCATGTTTATATCTACTGATCCTTCCAACATCTTCACCACTTCCCCCATTGTTGGCCTCGTCCCGATCTCGTCTTGGATGCACCAAAACGCCGTTTTTAGAGCCCTCACCACCTCGTTTTCCTCGACCACCCCTTCAAGTCGTCTATCTGCAGCTTTTCTTGGCGATCCTTTCATCATTTCCTACACAAACAAGCTCGTGTATTTCAATTTTAACAACCAACGTTTTAGTGACTATAGGTTACTAAAATACTTTAGAAATCGATATTTGTGATTCGAGATGAATATTTGATATTTTCTTGTGGCGAAAGTTGGAATGAGTGGAGGTACATACCTTGAAAGCCCATCCAGGGTAGAAGAAATCCTCTGCATCATAACTCATATCAAGATTTCTCCTTCCGCCAATGATCTCCAACAGAAGCATCCCATAGCTATAAACATCGGCTTTCACTGTAATGGGACGATTGCTAATCCATTCGGGTGCTAAGTACCCTCTCGTTCCTCTAACCATCGTGACCACTTGCGACACCTCCCTTGCCATCAACTTAGCAAGCCCGAAATCTGATACTTTTGGACAAAAATCATTGTCAAGAAGTATGTTTTCGGGTTTGATATCACAGTGTATTATCCTATTTCGACACTGCTCGTGGAAATACGCAATCCCTTGCGCCGTACCAACAGCTACACGAAAACGTGTCCGCCAATCTAGCACCATGTTGTGAGCGCCATATGAAGGAAATATCCACTTATCCAATGATCCATTTTTCATGAACTCATAAACCAAGAGCCTAACATACATAGATATATATGAAAAGAGTTAGCACAATCAAGTCTTGTCTCATAATAAAAAGAGGTAGCGATAACATTTGGGGGAAACCTTTGTGTAGTCTCGGAGCAGTATCCACAGAGACGAACCAAGTTCATATGATGCATCGAGCTGATCGTGTTCACCTCCGTGATAAACTCTTTCTCGCCATGGGGCAAAACTCTATCCAGCTTTTTCACCGCAATCAAACTTCCATCACTTAGGCTTCCCTTATACACACTCCCAAATCCACCTATATACCAAAATTCAAGAATGAGTTTGATCCACACAAGAAAAACAGGACCCAATTAATTAATTAATTACCTGTTCCTAGCAAATGTGAAAAATTGGCAGTCTTGTTCTGCAAATCTCTATAGCTGAATTTCACCAAAGCCCCTGACACAATCAAGGAATTCTCAAGAGCCCTCTTTATAGTCCTCTTTCTATGAACATTGAAATATAACAATGAAACAAGAAGGCCTATAAGCACTGTCATGCTCAAGACAATAGGAAGCACCAAAACCTTCTTCTTTTTACTACTCATTCCATTCGAATCACCATCATCGTTGTCTCCTCTTCCACCATTCCCATCTGACGACTCAACCTTAACGAACAGAGTGGACCCCACGTCCTCGTACCCTCCGAACTCCAAGCTCCTCAGAACCCAACAATAAGGCTTCTCCTCATTGAGACCGTAGACCGAAGCCACACACTCACAATCACTCAAACAAGCATCTCCACACTTGGAAACCGTCTCAATATCACTGTAGTTTGCAATCACCGATGAATCGGAGAAGTAGTAGTTCGTTTGTGGGACCATCGAGATGTTGATGCTCGACACTAAACTGTCGTGACGAGCATTGCATTTGCCTGCCAGCGACGAAGAACGCCCCTTGCAACGGCCAGGCAAACACGAGCAAGACGCATTAGTCTTGGTCCTGTCCAAGAAACATATCCCATCGCCACAGATCCCAGCAATGTCACAAGGCTTGGACACAGCAGCCCACTCGGGGACCCACTGGCTCGACCCGTTGACATCGTTGTCCCACCTGTACAGCCTCAGGTTCCCATTAGTCTCCAGAACTAATCTCCGAATCACCACTGGGGTTCCACCATTAATGGCTGTCCTGTTAAAAGCAGAGGATAAAACCCCACTGTCATTATCATTCTTGTGCACATACACAGCTCCATCGGAGGACGAACCGTAGACAATCCCGAAGCTGCCCCCGCCGTCCATGACCGCCACGACGTCGCCTGTGACGTTCGATATGTCGGGCCCGTTCCAGTATGAGAAGTTGGACGAGGGCTCAGACGACGGGGTATTGTAAGTGAGAGCGAGGCTGAGAGAAGTTGTCTGTTGCAGCATCTTCAAGGTGTAGTAGCCGCCATGCGATGGTGACTTGGAGGATTTGAGCTCTAGAGAAACCGTCAATGGCTGGCCTGGTAAGAGTGTGTCGGAGGGATGAGAAAAGCTCTGCCAGGCGATGCCTTGATCGGGGCCGTAGAGAATGAGGTTGCCGTTGTCAGACATGACGGCTGCGTTGGCTCCTGAAGTGGAGGAGTTGGATGTCCAGACGGTGGCGCCGCCGTCGGAGAGGACGAGGTTGCCGTTGGATTGGAAATCCAGGATTGCGTCTTTGCTTACTGGAGAATTACTATTAAGATTTTTCAGACAAAATGAATGGGGTTGGATAAAAACTGTAGTTGAGAATTATTGGATACTTCACTTGAAAATTAAAAATAGGTATCAACTTAGAATTATATTCTATTATATTTGGTGTTTCATAGCATCTAAT
Source organism: Scutellaria baicalensis (assembly GCA_005771605.1). Lineage (NCBI taxonomy): Eukaryota > Viridiplantae > Streptophyta > Magnoliopsida > Lamiales > Lamiaceae > Scutellaria > Scutellaria baicalensis. The sequence goes on along the minus strand of CM016721.1, from coordinate 74,906,446 downwards.
ACACATCATATGTTAATAATGATGTCAATAAATACACTTAAAGTGTTATGATTATTTTAAAATAGAATATGCTACATACATAAAATATAATAAAACATCTAATGTGCTATCAATAATCGTAATTAGGGTTTTGTTGTTTTTGTTTTGATATTAGAAAACATAATAGAGAGAGGATTGATTTTTATTCATTTGATCTAAGAATGACTCACATTCAAGTATTTTATGTGTAATATTTTCTATTTATTTATATCCAATTACTTTAAATATCATGTCTAAGTGAGGAAGAAAAAATCATACACAACGGAATCCCATATCTCACACAATTCTATTTCATTTGTTTACTAGCATTAACACGATAAAGTTTAACAGTTAATTTAAAGACATATTGAAATTCTACATCGTTTCAACAGTGATACATAAAAGAAATATGAGATTGTCAAATATACGATGTCCTTTATACTATACTAAATGTATCATGAATGAATTCAAATGTATGACAACAATTTAATATATAAATAGCTAAAACAAATATAAAAAAAGATAGTTCAAAAGGGAATCAATAAAAAAAAAAATCATACTTACATATCAGGAGACCAAACAAGAGTCCTATCACCAGGAAGTTGAGCAAACCATATCCCCAACTTAAACTGATCATTTCTCGAATCAATCGGGGCAAACCCGAAAGCAAATGTTCCGTTATCTGAAATCCATACCCGATTCTCACGCGCTAACAATCTCGACCCGGTATTGATCCGGCCCGCTACAATGGATCCAAAGAGCAGAGAAAACAATGCCCAAAATAAAGAAGAATAAGAAAAAGTTACCATTTTATTGAGAGTTCAGATTAAGTATGAGTAGAGAAAAGAATGGCAATTGTGATTCATTTGGAATCGAAGCATTGTTTTAAGTGTTTTGTTGCATATTTAAGAGAGAGTGGAGGGAAAGAAGAAGTTTTGGAAGTAGTATAGAATGTGGTGGGATCATGACACGTGGACAATGGTGGGTGAGCAACAACGTTGAAAAAGTGCAGTATGGTCGGCTGGATAATTTGCCACGTGTGTTATTTGTCTTTTGGGGAGGTTAAGTTGGTTGTTCCTTCTTGCATTGCTTTTCAAACTCTACAAAGCAATAATGTTTTGCCCTAACATATGAATTTTCAAATTTTCACACTTATAGAATCACAACATGTTTTTGTTTTAAACCCAATTTCAACTTATGTTAGGAGGAAATGACTCCATAAAGTTTGTTTTTATAGATTCAGATTTATATTATTGTCTTTTAACATGATTTGCAATCACCTCATTTGTCATTCAACAATATATCAGACGTGTGAACTTATTCTTATTCATACTAACTCTCATTGTAATTCATATTCTCTATTAGAGACAAGACCTAGAGTTAGAGTTCTGTACTTCTATATCATTTTCACCTTTCAACCTTTCATTTGTAGTCGAAATAAATTAATGAGAGTTAATAATTACTTACTAAATTAAAGAGTTATAATGTCAAAATGCACCATGTAATTTAACATTTTTTTCAACAAAAAAATAATAATCAAAATTGCTATCCATGTTCATTATTTTTCAATTTTTTTATTGCTACTTGAACTAATTATGAAGAAATTCACATGATAAAAGTGTAATTTAGAACCTTTTTTTTCCCCCAATTTAGAAAAGCCCAGCAAGACATGAGCAACCAGTGCTAAGCAATTTTTGTCTTCCTTTCTCTTTCTTTCTTTCTTTAATTTTTTTTTTTTTTTGGGTTCTAAATTTAATGTTTTGTATTTTTATTATTGATATGTTATTTTTTTCACACCTTTCCATTATACCATTTAAAATTTGTATTTTCTGTTGATATGCTATATTATGATATACACTTGGATAATAATAAAAAACATTCACTTGATGAATAATCATATAACAAAGAAATGAGAAAATGTTTCCTAAAAAATAAAACAAAAAGGATGAAAAAGAAGAGAGAGAGAGAGAGAGAAGAAGGCGAAAGCAATTGTGATTAAATCTTGCTGAAATTCAGACGCTTAAATAATTGGAGTGGGACCACATTTCTTATGTGAGTATCAATGATTAATTTACACATATGCACAAACAAATAGTCTACGTTGGACTATTTAATCTTATCTGCATTTTGAATTTCAACAAAAAGAGACACTTACATTTACATCTACCCTTTAACACTTGCCTTCTCGAATCCTTTCCTTGTTAATCAATCGTTAATTAATTGAACATCTTTGAAATTGTGTTTTTTTAATCCTCCTAATTTGAAAAAAATGATGATGGTTATGACCATGTTACAGACTCAATGGACACCGTCTTTATTTTTTAATTAATGATTTTGCAGGTAAATCATTAAACTTTGAAACAAAACTTTTTGCCCTAAGTGGGAATACAACAACTCAATTTTTTGAACAAAGAAAGCTTATAAGTATCACGAACAAGTCACATGTCGAAATCCAGTGGTAAATTGGTTTGAAAAATAATTTGGAGGTTGAAGTGTGAAATCCATATAATTTATAATATACTGATGTGACCGCGCTGTCGTGACGTGATAAAATTAAATAAAAATTCTTCCTAACCTAACTAACTAGTAGATAGGGCAAGTCGGAGTCGATCCCACGAGGAGTGAAAATTTAATTATGCCACCTATGTTCAATTCAAGAAACAGAAAAGATGGGGAGTTTTAGATTAATTGGTAACTAACATTAAAATTAACTAAGAACGTAGAAAACAAATTAAATAAGAAATCAAATGATGGAAAACATTCCAGTTAACAATTCAGTTATTACCCAATATCAATTATGTCTTAATCAATGTTACACTCTCTTTCAGATTATCATGAAATTATCATCTCTAGTCTAACAACAAGCTCTGTTAAACCGAATCGTCTCTTAAGATTAGTTAAATTAGGATATGATCACTAATTAACCCTATTCAATTGAACAACCTAGAATAAGCTCTCTAAATTTAATTCATCAAATGCATTAATCACCAAGACGATAGGAAGAACTAGACTCCAAATACACAAGCTCGATTTGATAATATAGGATTATGCTACCCTAAAGATGCACGACCTCTAGTTTACTGCTAATGAAAATTAAACCACAACAATTAAGATTCATGATTTAAGATTCTAGCAATCAATTATCAAACACTTAACCTAGGTGATCAATATAAATCAAGCATCAATAATTGAAATCATTCAACACAGATAGCATAATCAATTCAATCGAACATCGAGAAGGGGAAACCGAATTAATCAAAACATAAATAAATATATGAGTTCAAACATTCCTACTAACCGGAATTGGAGAATTATCCAAGCATCCTAGAAATCGAATCCATAAAAGTTGTAGAATCCATAAGAAAAGAAAACTAATCTAATAAAATAATCCTCTCTAGAGTGGCTTGAAGAGAAAAAAAAGAAAGATCTCCCCCTTAATTATTGTGTGAACATATCTTTTTAACCCTTTTGGAGATGGACTTAACCTTATTCCAGCCCAAATAATCTCGCTGGGCTGGGCTGCAGACGGATTACATTGGCAGACTGGGCTGACACTGGGTGATCCAGTTTGATGGGCTTCTGTGCCCAAACTGCCCCAACTTTGATTGTCTTCATTTCTCAGCCCATGAACATATCTCTTGATCAAAATATACTCCAAAATTCCTGAATAATAGTGAAAATGATATATGAAATATTTTGATACAAAAAACATATATAGATATAAAAACGGTGCATTCAATCACATAAAAGATTATAAAATCTCAAATCAAACCACAATAAAATACACCAATTTTCTATCTATCATGATGCCATAAGAAAAGTTCGATGATTATATGAATATCGCTGACAATCAGATGAGGTTGTTGCAATTAACCTTATTTTACAACTACGTGCTTACTTATAAGTAACTTAGAATTTTGTTTTCTTTAAACTCTCAATTTAAGTTTAACCATGATTAGGCTAATCCAACCACACATAATATATTGTGTGTAATTTTTACACTAAATTTACAGGTTTAGTAAACCTCCTCACTGTCCTCAGTACCCCAGCTTCATCCTTAATTTTACAGTTGTAGTGTAAACCATCTCCAATTACATATTGATAATCTGCAAGAACCTTGGGTATTCAAGATTGAATAAAATAGTATATTAATAAAATCAAGTATTAACTAAAACTAAATATATTAATTTGAATCTAAATTGATCTAGTTTTAGTTGACACATGTAAAATTCTTCAAACAGAGTATGTGTGTTCATGCAATAATACACATCAGTAAATTTAGCCCACTTCACTAATGATAGAAATTGTAATAAAATTGATTCCAAAAAAAAAAAAAAAGTCTAAAAAAGACGTTAAAATAGCAAAATGTTGAAAGCTCTTTTACCTAACTCTCTTTTTTCAAGATGGGCCTAAAAAGTTTGGGCTCAAAATAGTCCCCAAGTCCTTCATTGATTACCCATATTGGTTTCTGGCTTTTAAGCCCACGATTCGGCCTGTAGTCGGATCCAGCGACGATATAAAATTTTGTTTTAAGGGATAAAAATTTGTATTAAATAAATTTTATAATTCAAGGGAGAAGAACCTTATAAATAATTGAAAATAATGAAAAATATCGAAAAAAATTACATATAAAAATAACAATTTTGAAAGCACCCCCAATCCGTCGCATCCAACCCGTTAGATCTTCTTTTATAATTTTTTTTTAGCAATATGCAAGTAGATAATTAATTATACATTTTAAACAAAATATCAAGTTCGAGCCAGATATATTTTTGTGAATTTGTGTAGAAATGCAAGATTGGTTAGTCCTCGTTTAGCCTTCATATTTCAATTATATATTTTATTTCAAAATTGTATATTATGCGTAAATTAATAATCCTATATGTGCACATATAAATCTGAAATTAGGGTATATAAAATTTATTGTATTTTATAGGCATTACATATTTACTCTATAGGTATTACATTATTGTATGGTGAGTTTAATATTTCTAAACAACAAAACCGTGATTTATATCATATTCTTCCTCATTTTTTTCTGCAAAATTTACAGAATTGCATAATTCATATCATATGAAATTGGATCTGTACATTTCCATGGAGTTTTAAAACATAGTCCTCCTAATAACACCTTATCTAGGCTTCCTTAATATCTCCAAATACATCCTCAAAATCATTACATCAACAAAAAAAATGTTCAACACTCGTTTAGCCCCAACAAAACCCCATTCTCTTTCATATCTCTTCTCTCCCTCAACATGAACTCAAGTGGTGGCAGAACAGATTTCTCGTGTGCTCATCGCCGGTGATGGAAGACATTGAAGACCCACCACTGATTTTGAAGCTCCAAGATTTCGAAATCTCAAATCTTTGGACTTTGATTTCTATCTTAAGATCAAGTAGAAAACGAGCTTCAAACCTCATAGATAAGAGAAGAAGAGAAGAAGCTTAAGTTCAGAAGAAGAAGAAAGAAGAAAATAAGAGAGAAGAAGAACCTCAGTGGAAGAAGGAGAAAAAAAAAAAGGGAGGGCCGGGGAATTATATAGCACACAATGGAGAAGGAGAGGAAAAGTAAAAAGTAATAAAAAAAAGAAAAAATATATATATTGGTGATGGGTGGGCTCAGATCGAGTTGGGGGCACCCAAGTCCTGCTCATATTATTATACATATGATATTCATTAATAAAAACAAAACATAAAATTAGAAAGTATACATATAGAATAAATGCATTTTAAAGTCTTTGAACTTTCATATAGTATCTTGCTAGTCACATATTCATTTTGTTTTATTGAGCCATAATATTTGTATTTATGCATACACCGAAATTTTTTCAATAACTTGAGAACGAAAATAAAATTCAAATTTTAATAAATCAATATTTAATATATTTCAACTTATAAAATATCAATATAACTTGAATATACTATCATGGTTCTTGTGGTACGTCGAGTGCTGATTATATGGGTGTTATTCGTTGTTTGAATACAATGATAGAACAAACCATTTTACGGATTATATTTGGAGAGATGAACACTTCAAATTTGTTGGATAAGCTGGAGGTTCTGCGTGCATGGATTTCATGGAAGCTGGATGCATGAAGGTGTTCGAGTGAAGAAGAAGCGGGTTTTGGAAGAAACGTTTTATTTCCTGTTTTTCCGTTTTTATTAGTTGAGGTCCTTTTAGTCTTTTCCCAAATAATTGCTACTCACTTGTAAAAGCGCTGGGTTTATCCCACGCTTATTCACGGGTTTTAGCTGCAAGTTAGTTACTTTTCTGTTAGGCAGTTTTCTTGGGATTTGAGCTGTATCACTTGTATATATAGCTCGTCTTCCTCAGCTGTATCTCTCGGTTTTTCATTAATAAGAAATGAGTCTTAGCTTTTATTTCTCTCTCTACTATCTACATTTTCATCATGGTATCTAGAGCCAATTAAGAATGGCAGCTTGGCCGACGTTGAATGTTGGTGCGCGAACGAGTGGATCTGGATCTGGATCAAGTAGATCGATGGATAATGAAGCTTTTCATATATCAAATTCTGATAATCCTGGAATGATGCTGGTTTCGCATCAATTGAATGGTACAAATTATCTCTCGTGGAAGACTTCGATGACTATAGCTCTAGGAGCTAAATCGAAGCTCGGATTCATCACTGGAGCGATTGCTGAGCCTTCAGAAACTGATGACATTTATGAGGTATGGAAGAGGAATGATTATATGGTTGTGTCTTGGATTTTGAATGCATTATCTAAGGAAATTGTAGAGAGTTTTGTTTATTCGAAGAATGCAAAGGATCTATGGGAGAGGATTGCAAAAAGGTATGGACAATCGAATGGTCCACTACTTTATAAGTTGCAGAGGGAGATTTCAAGTATACATCAAGGTAATGATTCAGTGATGATCTATTTCTCACGCATGCAAAAGCTATGGGATCAATTGGATAATTTGAAGTCTCTTACAATTTGTGAGTGTCCTATGGGTAGAAATATGGCTGAGTATGAGAAACAAACAAAGCTACTGCAGTTCTTAATGGGATTAAATGAAGTATATGAACCTATAAAGTCTCAGATTCTCCTCATGGAGCCATTGCCTGACATTGATAAGGCATATTCACTGTTACTAAGAGTTGAACAACAAAAGTCTAGTGATATTTTTTTCAGTGAGGGGTATGAGAGTGCTGCAATGGTGCATAGGAATTCTTTTGGGAGAGGTAATGGAAGATATAATACTGGCATAAATGGTAGAGGACAGAATGGAAGAGGACAATCTGGTGTTCAATCTTTTGGAAGAGGTAATGGAGGTAGAGGTTATATTAGAAGATCTAAGGAAGAGAAGGCTAAGTTGATCTGCCAGCATTGCTCAGGACCAGGTCATGAGATGTCAGAATGTTTTAAGTTGCATGGCATTCCAGATTGGTATGTTAAGTACAAAGAGCAAAGAAGTAATGGAGGCCAAATGAATGGATATGCAAATTACTCCAATTCTGTAGATGGCACACAAGACACAACTGAAGAGAAGAAAACTCCAGTATCTAATTCTATTGGCTCAACTGATATATCAAAGATGATTCAGCAGGAACTAAAGAAATTCTTTGGAGGAAAAGATCACACCACAGAAACTGAAGGAGTGGAGAGTGACTATGTTCAGTTTGTTAACACAGCAGGTATATCTTCACCTGTTTTTTATCCTTTGTTGAATGTAGCTGATAGCATTTGGAATGGTTCTTGGATATTAGATACTGGGGCAAGTAGGCATATGTGTTGTGACAAGCTACTCATGCATTCCATACACTCTTTATCACATCCTATATCTGTTCACTTACCAAATGGCACTATCATTTCTGTTACACATACAGGAAGTGTTACCATCAACCAACATATTCTGCTAACTGATGTTCTATATATACCTACATTCAAATATAATTTGCTATCCATACCTCAGCTTGCTCATGATTCATCTATCAGTTGCCATTTCAATTCCCAAACATGCCTTTTACAGGACCATACTAAGAGGACTATTGCTGAGGGAAAGATGGTAGGAAAGCTTTATATACTGGAAGGATCATCAATCAATTCCTGTCCTAAATCTGAAGTCACCACCTGTAATTCCACCTTGTACTCTTGGCATCAATCTTTAGGACATGCTCCTGTAGGTGTTTTAGAACACTTAGACTTTCTTAAACCTTTTTGTAATTCTGATTCTCTTCAAGCAATACACTCTTGTACTTCTTGCTTACAAGGAAAATTTCATAGACTGCCTTTTCATCATCATTCTCACATTGCTACTTCACACATTTTTGAGCTTATTCATATTGATCTCTGGGGTCCATGTAAAGAAAATTCACTTACCAACACTTCATATTTTCTGACTATAGTTGATGATTTTAGCAGGGCAACATGGACATATCTTCTTAAACACAAAAGCCAAGTTCCAAACATTCTCAAAACCTTCATCCATATGATATACACTCAGTTTCAGAAATCTATCAAAACAATTAGAAGTGATAATGGACTTGAGTTTGTCAATTCTGATTGTTCTTCATTCTTTAAAACACTTGGGATCATTCATCAAACAACCTGCTCTTATACTCCACAGCAAAATGGGATTGTAGAAAGGAAGCATAGATCCATCCTTAACATAGCCAGATCTTTAATGTTCTCATCTAAACTTCCAGTTGACTTCTGGCCTTACTCTATCTTGTATTCCACTTATATCATCAATAGATTGCCATGTTCTGTCATAGGATGGCAGACTCCTTTTGAAGTGTTGCATGGTCATAAAGCTGATTATAGCAACATCCATCCTTTTGGTTGCCTAGCTTACTTTGCTAATATTCAGCCATCCAAATCCAAATTTTCCCCTAGAGCCATCAAATCTGTCTTCCTTGGGTTCATCTTGGGTAAGAAAGGGTATTTGCTATATGACATTGATAAAGCTACCACAACAGTTTCTAGAGATGTCAAATTCTTCCCTGATCAGTTTCCATATCTTCATAATTCTGCCTCTGATTCCCTGCCTGTGGTTCCTATGATTGATGAAAATTCCAGTATAGATGGTGACCTACTTGATCAGAATGCTCATCCTACTACTTCTTCCCCTCAATCACATATTTCACAGCCTGAATCATCCAATACACCACACAAAGTATCTACTAGACAAAGAAACCAACCTCTTTGGCTCAAGGATTATGTTCTTAACCATTTGACCATCCAACCTTCATCCACAGATACATTTCCACACATGCATGTAGTTCTTGATCCTGCATATCATTCATACTTAAACCATGTATCTAATGTTAAAGAACCTAGTACTTATGCTGAGGCAGCTGTTCAACCTGAATGGATAAAGGCTATGGATGATGAGTTAACAGCCTTGGAGAAGAACCACACATGGGAAGTCACATCTTTACCTAAGGGTAAGAAAGCTATAGGCTGTAAATGGGTTTTTAAGGTTAAACTGAAATCTGATGGGAGCATTGAGAGATACAAAGCTAGACTTGTTGCTAAGGGTTTCAATCAAGTGTATGGCTTGGATTATAAGGAGAGCTTCTCACCTGTTGTTAAGTTGGTGACTGTGAGATTCTTTATTGCTTTTGCTACTCAAAAACACTGGCCTCTACACCAAGTTGATATCAATAATGCATTTTTACATGGGTTTTTGCATGATGAGGTGTACATGAAACCTCCTGAAGGATATAAGGGTGCTAAATCTGGTGAGGTTTGTAGATTAACAAGGAGCTTATATGGATTGAAGCAAGCATCTAGAGAGTGGAACACTGAATTATCTATTAAACTTCTGAGCTACGGGTTCAAGCAATCAGTACATGATCACTGTCTTTACACTTTGGCTATCAATGATCAGTTTATGGCTTTATTGGTTTATGTTGATGATATCCTGATCACAGGATCACTTCCTTCTCTTATTCTTGATCTTAAGAAATATTTGGATGATGTTTTCACTATCAAAGATCTTGGTTATGCCAAATACTTTCTTGGAGTGGAAATTGCTCGAGGACATGATGGCACTTATCTTTGCCAGAGGAAATATATACTGGATCTTTTACATGATTCGAACATGGATGATTGCAAGATTGCTTCTACACCTCTTCCTACGGGTTTACACTTGCAAGCAGAGGATGGTGATCCTTTGAATGACTCTGATCAATATAGGAGAGTGATTGGAAAACTCCTATATCTTGCTCTCACACGGCCTGATATTACATACTCAGTTCAGCAGCTTTCTCAATTTGTCAACAATCCACACTCTTCTCATTGGTCTGCTGCTTTACACATTCTCAGATATCTCAAAGGCAGTACATCTCTTGGTCTCTTTTACTCATCCACACAGACTTTGGATATCTCCGCTTTCAGTGATGCTGATTGGGCTGCTTGCAAGGACACACGTCGTTCAGTTACTGGTTATTGTGTTTTCCTAGGTTCTTCTCTCATCTCTTGGAAGAGCAAGAAACAAAACACAGTATCCAAATCAACTGCAGAAGCTGAATATCGTTCCCTCAGTGCCACTGTGAGTGAACTTGAATGGATATCGTTCTTGTGCAAGGACTTTCTTCTTCCTATTCCGCTGCCGATTCCTCTTCATTGCGACAATCAAGCTGCCATACACATCACCGCCAATCCCGTATTTCATGAACGTACCAAACACCTCGACATCGACTGTCATGTTGTCCGCAATAAGTTTAAGGAGGGTTTCATCACGTTGCTTCATGTATCTTCTTCAGATCAGCTTGCCGATCTCTTCACGAAGATTCTTGGTCCTGCTCGGTTTCGGTTTTTGGTGTTCAAGTTGGGAATGGTTCTCTTCACCCCCATTCCCACTTGAGGGGGGGCTGTTGGATAAGCTGGAGGTTCTGCGTGCATGGATTTCATGGAAGCTGGATGCATGAAGGTGTTCGAGTGAAGAAGAAGCGGGTTTTGGAAGAAACGTTTTATTTCCTGTCTTTCCGTTTTTATTAGTTGAGGTCCTTTTAGTCTTTTCCCAAATAATTGCTACTCACTTGTAAAAGCGCTGGGTTTATCCCACGCTTATTCACGGGTTTTAGCTGCAAGTTAGTTACTTTTCTGTTAGGCAGTTTTCTTGGGATTTGAGCTGTATCACTTGTATATATAGCTCGTCTCCCTCAGCTGTATCTCTCGGTTTTTCATTAATAAGAAATGAGTTCTTAGCTTTTATTTCTCTCTCTACTATCTACATTTTCATCAAAATTTAATCGACCTCATTAAATCAAGTCAAAACGAGTCATTTACCATCAGATTTCGAGACGTCTCTTTAAAATAATTTTCGTACAGTAAATTTTCTTTTGGGTGGCATTATTGCACGTCATTTATTAGTGTCCCAACATTTCTTGTTTGCTCATGTATGTGGTGTAGTTTTCCTTCATTAATGTATTGCCATTGCCTCTACTAAATATCCACTGCACTTCTGCACATATCCTAGTACTTCTAGAATCAAATTATTCAATCTAAATTTTATTATCTTCTCATCAATCATTATACAAAACAATTTTTTTTTTCTCAAATCAAATAGATATTCCAACAGTATACCAATAGAAAATTTTAACGGAAATTCCAAGAGAAAACATAACAATCAGAATCAAGCATTCCAACGGAAAAAACTGTTGGAATTTTTTAGAATGGTCATTCGAAGATTTTTCTTTCCCTATAGTTGATTATTCAAATAAGTCAGGACCACTAAGAATCAAAACATTCCAACAGAATTTTCTAAATTTCAACGATTTTTTTCCATTGGGATTTCATTAGTTCCTAATACAGTGACCGACTATATAATTTCATCATCAGAATCAATAATGTGTGCGCGGAGGATAGAAATCGAAGGCGATCATGAATTTCTATGGATTGAGGATAGTTAGAGAGGAAGTACGTGATCTGTAGAGTTAGATCATGTCCCCCTCATAATTCCTTACATTCTTGGACAACGAACACCTAAGTGTTGTTGAGAATCACACATTTTGCTAGGTACCTTATAATAATATATAGGGAGGAATATGAAGAGGGGACCAATGGGGTTTGAAGTGACTTGAAGCTCTGGTTTTTGGTTCCAAATAGCAACATTCATGTCTAGCTTTTTGTGAGACAAGAAGGGGGGACCTTTGTCTGGTATTTTTGTTGGTCTAACTTGTCCTAAAGCACCCTAATAATAGCTGGACTTTCAAGGAAAATGACAACTCCTTAAAATTACAATACCAACAAGTAGAAATCACTACCACCTCTGATTCTTGGTGGATGTTATGCCTTGAGTTTTTCCTACCAATAGTATTTCTTGATACTTTCTTCACTACATATGTTGTGATATGTGTTTTTGAAATGATCATGGGACTATGATAAAGGGTTCTTTTCATTTTAATTGTGAGAATTTGGTTATAACTTTGTGTGTGTGTGTTATTTCTTTGCTTGGATATTGGCTTTTGTTGTCCTTTCATCTAGGGTAAATGAGGTGTGGCATGGTTGATTGATTGATTGATCATTTGGCTTCATTTGAATCTTATCCAGGTTCTTGTTTATATGCTCAAAATTATTTGCACATTGTTGGATTTGGAATGCAAAACATGATATCTGAATATTTTTTCCCATATTAGGCCTCATTAGAAGGTTTCATTTCCTGTTATAGCAATGGTGCAACTTGGAAGTTGTGTTTGTTTAATGTTGTTGGTAGCATTTTTTCCCATAATGGTGTTGGCTTAATATGATCAAGGTTGTTTGTTGATAAAGCGACATCATGTAAGTGTGTGTATTTTGTAGACAATCTTGGTGCTTTAAATATGTAATAAAGAGATATAGTTTAAACTTAATACAATGCCCAAATTGTTAGTAGTTGTCGTGTCACTGCTATAACAACAAATGAGAGGTTTACGTATGAGTCAGGATAACTATTAGCAGTGTGAGTTCCAATTTTAAGAGAAGAGTGACACTTGTGTGCCCCAGGGCATGGTGTCCCAAAATTAATCATTATATGGTGTTAAATATATACTCTACAGGTATCATGTATACACTCTTCAAGTATCACATGAATACTCTTATATACATATGATACCTGTAGGGTATATTTATAACACCAAGAAACATAGCATCTATAGAATATATATAACACATGAAGAACATGTATATAACACCTAGATTCGTGTCCCTATGTGTCCCAAAGACATATAAGTTTTTACCTTAAGAGAATAGGGTTTATTGTGCGATACCCTCTCGTGATATAAAAATTCTGCGTCGGATCCCCCTATAAGACGAAAAATGCACAGTTAACACGTGGGATTCCAAAAATTCAACACACATCCCACATTTACTAACTGCTGCTTACGGCGTTAATTTTTGCCCCGTCATTGCCCGTTTTGCCCCTGATATACCCTAATAGTTACTGTCGCCGTCATTCCAAATGTAGAGAGAGAAGAGAGAGCGATAGGTTAGGGCTTGAAAGGTTAACCCACCGTTTTCCGACCAAATCTCCCCGTGAATCCGACCAAATACCCTTACCTCATTAGTTTGTAGTGTGCGTCGAAGCCTTCTGAGTGTGTTTTGTTGATTTTTGCTGAAAATGTAGGTTTCGCGATAATCACGAAATAGCTAAAACTCTGATTTCTGGGCTGGGTTGTTTGTTTTCTTTTTAGTTTTTACATTGAAAGCATGTTTAGGTTACACATTGCTGGGTTATGGTTTATGATTTTTCGATTTTTCCATATTTCGATTTTTTCTTTTCTGGCTGTATGATTTTTTGATTTTTTTGTTTTTCGCTTGCTTGAACACAACCTTTTATAATAATGTAGTTGGTGTTTAAATTTTGTAGTTTTAAGAATAATGTTTATAGGTTTCATGAATTTGGGGATTAGGGTTTCTGATTTAGGGAAAGACTTTGCGGGTTTAGGGTTTGCGGGTTTATGGTTTCTTGAATCTGGGAATTAGGGCTTTCTGATTTGGGCATTAGGGTTTAGGGTTTCAATAATTTTGGGTTTAGGGTTTCTGATTTGAGAATTAGGGTTTCTGATTTAGGAATTAGGGTTTCTGATTTAGGAATTTAGGTTTGAAATTTATGAATTATGTGTTCTGAATTTGATATAATTATGCATGTTTAAGTGTTTGCTATTTACAATTATCATAAATTCTGCATGTTTAGGACTTTTTTTTTTCTTTTCTGAATTTGATATAAATATGCATGTTTAAGTCCATGCATGTTATGCATGTTCTGAATTGAGAAGTTATGCATGTAAAGGAGTTTTATGTTTATGTTTTTAGTTCTAAATGCATGTTATGTGTTTTGTTTCATTTTTCCAGATTATGGCTGATGAAGATGATATTAAAATTTTTGATGCATGGGTGGGTGGTAGTTTTAGGCAGTTGGCTAGATTAAAATATGTTGGTGGGTTGAGGGTACATATATCCACCTGTGCAGGTGGATATGTTTTACTTTGCTGATCTTTTAGAAATTTATAAAATGTGCAATGGGAAAAGTACAAATGTAGATGTGTATTCCTGCTCACCTGGGTTAGATCTTGATAGGGGGTTGAAACTTATTAGGGATGACCATGGCCTTATGGCATTGTTCAATGAGTACAAGGGAAAGAAAGTGATTCCCTTGTACTTTGAGGACCAGCCAGGTCCTCTGCTAGCTGTGGATACTGAGGGTAGAGTGTTGCTTACCCAGGAGTCTGTCCCTTCAATCTGTTATGGGAATGACCCTGAGGCTGAGATGGGTAGTGAAGAGGGTGTGGCTGGGGAGGCAGTGGGTGACAATATCCATGGAATAGGGACTGAGGCAGAGGGAGTAAGGGCTCAGGCAGAGGGTGAGGTAGAGGGAATGTATATGGCAGAGGGAGTAAGGGCTCAGGCAGAGGGTGAGACAGAGGGAATAGGGGGTGAGGCAGAGGGTGAGGCAGGGGGTGAGGCAGAGGGAATAGGGGCTGAGGCAGGGGGTGAGGCAGAGGGAATAGGGGCTGAGGCAGAGGGAATAGAGGAAGTGACTGACTTGGATGACTCATCTAATGAGTCATACAAGGGATTAAGTGAGAATGATGCATCATCTATCTACTCTTGGATGTTTGAGGACTTTGAAGGTCCTGAGGATGATGACATCTTTGAAAATAGGTCCCCATCTCATGCTAGGTCTGTCTTTAAGAAATGTAGACAACTTCTTAAGGAAAGAAAGAAGAGGAAAAGGGCAGAAAGGGTAGAACAAGAGGCTGCAGAAACAGGGATGGGGGGGGGGGCAGATTGGTATAGTGATGATGAGGGTGACAAACACTGCACTTGTGGTTTCTTTCAAATGTGTGGGTACCCCTGTTGTCATGCACTTGCTTGTATAGGCTTCCATAGGTTGGCTGTTGAGGACTTTATGGACACTTGTTTTAAAAAAGAAACATATCTGAGGGTCTATAGCCATAGTGTCAATCCTGTCCCGGGTATGCATGAATTTGAGAAGTCTGAATTGGGACCCATAGCACCTCCTGATGTGAGGAGCAAAAGGGGCAGACTTAAAAAGAAAAGGATTCCTGATGGGAATGACAATCCAGACACCCTCAAAGCTTCAAGGAAAGGACTTACTCACACATGCAGCATATGCAAGACATTGGGCCACAACAAAAGAGGATGCCACAACAAACCAACCCAAGGATCAACCACTGAAGACCCTGCACAAGCTGAGGAGCCAGATGATGTGTTTGACCAAGAGTTTGCTGAACTTTTTGGATGGGCTGTCAACAAAGATCAGGTATATCTCAACACACTATCCTATTGCTTTTAATTGTTGTTTTCTTCTCTTTTTGCTTTTAATTGTTGTTTCTGTTTTTGTAGCCACCTATTAACCTCACACAACAGCAGTCAACTCAAGGTGAAACAGTGGAAAATCCTTCCCAACCCATCAATGCACAAGATCAGGTAGATTAAGAATCATAAGTATACATTTTGTACTATAACTCACAGTAATCCATTATGCCTAATATTTTGTTTTTCTTTTAACAGATTCCTACTACTGGAGCTCCAAGAGTAAAGAAGTCTAGGAAGCAGAAGAATCCCACCAAAAGGAATGCATGAAATGTTCAATGTTCATATGTTTAGGGTCAGTTTTTGGTATAGTTTAGGTCAGTTTTTGCAGCATGTGATATTGTCTATTTTTGATACAATATGGCTGTTTTGGGCTGCTGTTTTGGTTGCATATATCCTGGTAGTTGAGGATACATGTTTTGGGAATATTTTGTACATGTTGGTACATACTTTAAGTACATATTTTGGGTGAATATGGGTAGATGATGGGGATAAAAACATGAGGATTTGAAAGTTGTTTTGCTGAACCTTATATTGCATTGTCTATTGCTGTTGGTTTTCATTTCTGCTGTTTTCTTCAATTTTTGTTCAGTTTTGATTTGTTTACATGTTTTGTCTTTGCAAAATTGAAAATGCTGAAATCAGGGATGCATATTAATATTCATGTGGCAAATGTATTGAAAATGACCACATATTAGTTACCAATTATAGCAAGTAATTACTACATAGTTAACTTCTACTTGAGAATTACAATTAGAAGAAGCACCAACACAATGAAAACAAATATTTTGATAGTTGTTTGGTTTTGGTCAAGCTTTTCAATCTTCCGTGTGAGATCGTCACATTTGGAAAGTAATTCTTTAGAACTAGGGAATAGGGGAGAATCCACTTCTTCATCCAAATCCGGCATTTGCATTTCATTCGAATAACTCTTCCTTCCAATCGAAGTGGGTTCAAGTCAAGCAAAAAACCCACATTGAGACGACCGGCACGTACAAAACAATTTGCCAACTGTCGCTTTGGACGGACCAACAACTTTAATTTCGGCATTTTTACGGCAGAAACACTTCTTGTAACAATATCTTAAATCCAAATTTTCTTCACTTTTTGACATCATTGGCCTAAATGTTGAAGACATATCCTACAAAAATTACAAGAAATTGTCTAATTATTGATTGCTAAAATTACATTATAATATAAACAATAATATAATATAAAATTAGTATAATAATTAAACTGATATTAACAATATAATAATTTTAAAAAAAATTCGTACCTAAAATGCAGTGGGAAATTAAATTTGAAGCTTTGTTGAAGAGGAAATCATGTATGAAAATTATGTTCAGCTTCTGCATACATATATACTCAACAGCAAGGGCAATTATGTATTTTTACCCATGAATAACGGTCAAAAAAGAAAAAAAATCGCAGAACGAGCGCGTCTCTTACACATCCGTCAAGTCTGACGGATGTGGGTGATACGCGCCTGAATTTTGAAAACCCAGGTGTTTTCCGTGCAATTTCTCTAATACAAGGGGGTTTCGCGCAAATTACGATAACACGAGGGGTGCGTAGGATTTTACCCTAAGAGAATATATGTCACATTGTCATCCATATTAGTAGATCTAATCTAAAGCCAAATCATTCAAACATATCCCACAATTTACACGATAGCAACTTTAAGAAGTTGAGATAATTATGTCTAAATTAATTGGGTTCTTAAAAAAGGCTAGGAGTACTGTAGTGGGGACTAATAATATATATTCCTCTCACACATTTGTTTCCTTGTCAATTATTAATTATACTTGTCTGAAGTGAGACCACCACAAATATAATTGTGAGCATAGTGAGAGAAACACACAATATAACATATGCATTATTATGTTACAAGAACAACCACCCTCTAATACCTTAAAATCTCCAAAACAAACTCCTCCTACATAGCCTATCAAATTACATCTCCCATGGATCTTCAATCTCCCTCCATTGAGAGTTTTTCCTATAGTTGGCTAGCCAACTTAAAGCCCTCCTCATACGAGGACTCGTTAATAGCCTCGTACGATGCATCCGATCCCGATGAGGCTTACAGCTTCATCGAGATGGATCCAAGGCTACCACCATCCAAGAGATTCATCGGAGTCTCCTCCGACTTCGGCTTCGACTTCCCCGTCACCGAGTCCCCATTAGGGCTCGTCCACGCGGACGAGCTCATCTCCAACGGCTTCCTCGTGCCGCATTTTGTTAAGGAGATGAAAATGGACCACGAATACTGCACAACTGACACTTCCTCATCAATGACGGCCCACACAACGGCCCGTTCATCGGGCCGTGTGCGTTGTGCGTCGTTGAGGAGGTGCCGGAGACTGTCAAAGAGGTTCTTTGAGAAGTATTTGAAGTTTCTATTGAGGCCATTCTTTTACACAAGGTGTGGAGGAGATAAGTTTGAGAGTGGTGAAATGAGAATGAGCATAAGCAGGAATTGGGAATTTTCTGCTGCAACTTCGCCTAGGACGAGTGTAGCGTGCTCCCTAGATGATAACTGGAGAAGATCATGTGATTCTGAGAGCTCAATCTATGAAGCTGTGCTCCACTGTAAAAGAACTCAAGGTTTTTTTTTTTTCTTTAATCATGTTTAAATAAGAAGATTTTTTTGCAAAATAATATTGGATTATAGTTTCAAAACTTATGTTGATTAATTTGGAAATTTTCAGGTAAATTAATTAACAAGGATGTTTGAGGCAAAAGAGAGATTCACGAGAGATGGGACAAGAAGATGATGATGGAAAAGACATAAGAAAATTCATGTTATATTTGTGTCTTTTCATTACAAAATCTGATGAAGAAACCTGTTTTTTTCCATAAAAAGATCAATTATCTGTATAGGGAACCATGTAGTATTATCGTAATAACATGATATGTGATATATGACATGATTTGAGAAAATTAAATTGTTCGTTTTTGCTTTGTTTTGTTTTTTCAAAATATGTCATATATTATATAGTGTTTGTTGTGATAAACTTGTACCATTTCACAATTACACCATAGTGTGTGTTTGTGTGTGCAGTTTTTAGTTTTTTTTTTTTTCTCATTTTTCCAACTCAGATGAGATTGAGTTTTTCATCTTTGTGAATGAAGTTTAAGGAAATAATAATGCTAACTTTTTTTTTTTCCCTGTCAATATTACTTTCTTGGGATGATTTAGTTTAGTTTGCATCATTATAGTTTGTAACTTAATTTAATTAAGTGTATAGCTCAAGCTTTCATGTCCAATCAGTTTAATCATGAATGATGATTTTTAGGAGGGACACTTTGTTGGGAAACTAACAGAGTGCCATAATTTTAAGTAGTTATTTAATGTTTTCAACAAAAAAAAGGACAAAAAAAGCAGCAATTATCTGTGGATTATGGGGTGTTTAGCTAAACTTATTTTTAGAGCTTATAAGTTATCATATCTTATAAGATGTTTTTGAAGCTTATAAGATGTTTAATTTAAGTTTAATATAAGTTGTTGAATAGAGTGTTTGGCTAAGCTTATAAGCTCCTCAAAAGTGTTTGACTAACTTTTGAAAATAAGATCTTATTTTATTAGCTTATAAAATGTAAGGAGCTTATAAGCTATTTTTTGAAAAGTTGGGAAATTCCAACTTATTTCTAAAATAATAGCCTATTTTTCAAAACACCTTCCAATTTAATCATTGAAATTACACAAATGCCCTTACTAACAACTTATAAGCTCCACCATCTTATTTACCAAAACACTTCAACAACTTATATTAAACTTAAATTAAACATCTTATAAGCTCTAAAAACATCTTATAAGATATGATAGCTTATAAGCTCTAAAAATAAGCTTAGCCAAACCCCCCCGAAGTGTTTGGGTAAATAAGATGGTGGAGCTTATAAGTTGTTAGCAATGACATTTGTATAATTTCAATGATTAAATTTGAAGATGTTTTGAAAAATAAGCTCTTATTTTAGAAATAAGTTGGGATTTCTCAACTTTTCAAAAAATAGTTTATAAGCTTCTTACATCTTATAAGCTTATAAAATAAAATCTTATTTTTAAAAGTTAGTCAAACACTTTTGAGAAGCTTATAAACACTTAACATCTTATAAGCTCTTTTAAGGAAGCTTATAAGTTTAGTCAAACATCCTCTATATCGGATGACATATCTACTATTTATCTATACATTTTATATTAGAATATGCAAAAATAAAAGGTCAATATTGTATAGTAAAGAATTTATCCAAAAGAGATTCTTAAAAAAAAAAAAAATTCGGTGCAGATGTAGGATGCCTGACCAGAAGTTCTGGTCGAGCGTATCGAAGATTATAAACTTTGCAACAAAAGTGTAAATTCTTCATTAACTATTAACGTAATTTACATTTTGTATCTATTGATCAACATAGTTAGTTGCAGTTTACAAATTCTACATCGTTTAATTTTTAAGAATAAATACAAAGAATTATTCAAAGAAAGAAAAGAAAAAAAAAGATATATAGTTTATGCAAGTACTTTCTACAAATAGACAACATTTTAAAAGTTAACCGGTAGGAAAATTTTAAAAACCGAATTTCTTTTACCTGTAAAACTCTTCTAAAATCATCTCATAGATCTAATTTCGTTAGATGTTCAATACATAATCCAATCCACAAAATATAAATGACTTGTCAAAATTGGTATGGATTATAATTATAATTAGATCTTGTATGAGTTTTGTTACTCTTTCATTGGAGTTCCAACAACTTGCATGTGATTCGTGATGTGTGATTCGTGCAGTAAGTAGGGAAAATTAATTTTCCCCCTTGCTGGGGTGTTCTTCATTTAGCAAGCTCTTCTTTTGAATTTTTTATTTTTTGGTTTGCAAAAGAAAAATATTATTCTTATAACAAAAAAAGAAAATGATATATTTTGGAAGGTGGGCCTTTAATTAAATTAGAAGTAGTAATCATATACGAGAAAAATAAATAATGTGGGGGCCATAATTAAATGTTGAGTATACTTCTTGAGAATAACATCACTTTATTAAGGCTGGGTTCCATGATTATTTCAATGTCATCAATATCTTTGAATGGAAATAATCAAATAATGTGGACAAAGCTGATCAATGCCCCCCCCCCCCCCCCCCCGCCCCTTTTTTTTTACAAAAAAAAAAGTTCTATTAATTAATGCATTTAATTCTTCTCCTCACAAAATCAGAGATCTGACCACAAAAGGCAAAAAAAGAGAGAGAAAAAATTAATTAAACTTTAAAACCACTTTCTAATACTTACAGACGATTATTTAAACACATAAATTTATGCAAAATCATCTAATAAATACAATTATGTGAGATTGAAACATATTAACAACAATTCAAATTAATTTTCTTAAAGTTAGTTACTATTTGTTGGATTATAAAATATATCTTGACTAACTTCACGAAATTAAATTTGATCTCACCAAAATTCTACTTTTCAAATCTATTCAAAATCAACGAGAAATACTCATAATTTACTAGAGCAGTATTTGATCGAATCATTTATGTTTCTCCCACTTATTGAATTCTATAATTCAAATTCAATCAAAATGAGTTAAAAGAAACTTTGCTCCACATTGAATAGCTCAATATGGGTATATACTTGACCCATAAATATTATATTACTACTATTTGTGTACTTTAGCCTTTTTCATGCTCGAAAATCGAAATGTTTTCCGCATGCTATCTTTTTAGGATCGTATAAACAAATTATTAAATCATTTCAATTCAAATGCAAAACCTAACAATCGATGCTTATTATTTTTTCCTAATTTTTTTTACAAACAAATTTTTTCTTTTTTTTCTTTTGAGTGGAAAATAGAAACAATTTTAATTTTATTTTTTCAAAAAGTTTATCTGATAGAAAACGTAGTTAATAGTTCTTGATGATTTGAGGCATTAAAATAGGAAATATGAAAATTAAGAGTAATGCTGCAGGCCCAGCAGAAATTGTTGGAGCCTTATTTATACCTCTTTTTTTAACTTTTGTTATACGCGTGCTCTAACAATACTGCCACACATTATTTTTTCATAAAAGATAAGGGTAACACTAATATAATATATGAAGATAATTCCCTCACTCTAACATAACATGAAGGTATAATGTTACATTCATGTTATATTAGTGTTACTTTCGTATTATTTTAGTTCAGTGGTTTTAAACTAAGGGTATGAAATCTGAAAATGGGTCACATTAACATAACGCGAAGGTAATCCTAACATAATACGAAGGTAACACTAACATAATGTGAAGGTAACGACCAAAACACGTGAAAAAAGTAAAGAGGGGTGAGCCCAGCCCGCGCGCGACCTCCGTACAACTGGTGCACAGGAGAGTAACTCCAAAAATTGATATATGAGATTATCTTACATAAAACTTTATTTTTTCCTCATTGTTCAATTAACTTAGTTATTCAGATATATATTGCCTCCTCAATCACTCATTCATTATTCATGATATATTTATATTTATTTTAAAATCGATCAGCTTTGGTTGAATTTGTATTTTTTCTTCTTGGGGCTTTGAATGATTCAGCTAATGTTGTGATATGAGTTTAATTTGTGGGATTGTAAATTCATTTTGGGGTGAAATATTACTAGTCAAATTTATTAAATCATATTCATTATGCTACTAGTTCTTCCTTTTGTATAGGTATAAATATCTTATATTTGTCAACAGATATTAAAAAAGAATGTAAGATATTCAAAGAGTAAATGTTTCCCCACATGCTCAAGGTCAAGCAAGTTAAGTAGTTACGTTTTAGAGTTGAATTCAAATAAATAAGCCTCAATTCAAGTGTATATGTAGTATTATCCGTGAGACGATCTGACCTAAAATTGAATCTTTGTATTTATCTGTATTTTCACCGCACAAACTCAAGTTCATTGGAGTGTACTCAGAGTATAGAAGAGTAGAGACCTCCTCCCTTGACACAAAGAAAGTGATGAAAGTTTTCAAGATTCCAAAACCTAATTAGTGTGAGAAAGAGAGGAATCTTGGTATTTATTCGGAGAAGCAATAGAAGAAGCCTCGATGATCATATCTTTCTCATCTGAATTCGCATACTTAAGATACTGCTCAATGCTGCTGTTATCTGAGCTGCTACCTCTCCTATGATACCATCTCCTCCTCCTCGTCTTCTTCGGCCTCCTTTCACTGATCGCGATGGCAATGTCGTTAGGGAATAGGTCCCGAAGCACCAAGGCATGGACAATAGTTATGACCAGCAAAACTGTGACCGTAAGAGTAGCAACAATGCAGAGAATGAGTCAAGCATTTGGTGATAATGCTTGTCACCGCGATCGAGTACTTGATCGTAGCAATGGCAGCAGCCGTCATGGGGAAGGTATACGCCCACCACGCCAACGTGAACCTGTTGCCCATACAAAAATTAGTATGATGAACCAAACCAACTTTTAATTTTGCTATCATGTAGAGACGACAATAGCACATTTACTATATATATACCTAAAGCCTCGGAAGAAATTGAGACGAACGGCGAGTGAGACGTAAAGGAACAAGGCGATGAAATAGGCCATACGTGATCCATAGTCGAAGGAGCCATGGATTGTAGCCCAGGCCATGGAAGCCACACTGGGAGCAGCCACGAAGAGGAAGAAAACGGGGTGGAGCTCCTTTGGGAGGGTCGCGTTGGTTGGAAGTCGCTGATAAAGAGTCACAAACAGGACCATATAATGAGCCATTCCAACCGCGAAGAAGAAGAGAGGCCCTTCTTTAAGCCCCATTGATGCTCCAACCAATGCACCAACGAAGTTCCCAACTACTGATAAGTGGTTCGATGGATTAGCCACTTTGGACAGCCTCCTTTCTCCACCAGACATCCACTGTCCGTAAATCTTGAGCTCCAGGGACAGAATCGGGGCCATCAGAACGTACCATGTGGACGAGTGCAGAGTATGGGAAAGTGATGGAGGCAGAGCATGAGCTAAGAAGAGCAGAGTTATCCATGGCGCGAAGAAGAAGTTTACCCGTATTGGATGGTAATACTCACGACGGACAGCTTCAAAGTAGAAGATTATTTTCAGTGCGTAAATGGTGGAGATGATCAACAAGAGAGCAACCGATATGAACCAGAGGACGAGGTTCATATCGGGGCTCACGTGGAGGAACTCTGTCGAGCCAGAGGAGGCTAAGGACTTCCACATTATAGCTTGGCTGCTAACGCCTAGGCACATACTGAATGAAGTGATCGGAAAACGTAGAAGAAACGGCCATTTCTTGTCATCCGGAAGCACTATTTCTTCTGAAGCCTATATCGAAAAAAGATCATAGTTCGTTGTCATAAGATAAACAAGGATAAAAATAACATTTTTCCATCTGAATTATGCATGTTTGACACTTTTTTTATACAAACTTTGAATCGTTTTTATTTTCCCATCAAGAGAAAAGATGCGGGCACTATACGCCCGGTCTATTAGAATTGTGATTCATGCGGAAATAAAGATCAGAATGAACCACTTGTGTTTTATCCTTGAATAGAGAAAATGACATTATAGAGAAAACGACATTATATAGAAAATATTAAAATAGATTTTATTGTACTCCCTCCGTCCCGCTCCAACTTACCTACTTGCCATTTTCGTCCGTCCCAATCGAACTTGTCAACCCCAAAATGGCAAAGAAATAATATTTTTTTAATCAAAAAGTAACCAAAAAGTCAAAAAACAATAACAAAAAGTATAAAAAACACTTTTTTAATCAAAAAGTAACTTAGTCAACTGTATTTTCTTAAGTTCCGTGCCCGGTCCAAGTAGGTAACTTGGACCGGGACGGAGGGAGTATTTAACAAATTCTGGTCGTATTTAAAATTTGTCTGATACAGTAAAATGCATCAAATTTGAAATTTACATGCCAAAATTAAGTAGGAAAACATAATAGTGGAACACATACGCGTAGAGTGTCCAATTCAGGTCCCTCTAAAGCATCAAAGTAACGGTCCACGGGCATGGTTTCAAAATCATGATGAATCTGAGATTGTTGATCGTTGTCTCGATGTTTGCCACGTAGGTTCGACAATTGTCTCTCGAGTTTGCCCGAGCATGTCTTGAAAGAGTCGAATCTTCTATCAATCCTGCGCGGATTGTTAGAAGAATTCGCAATCCCACCATTGATGGCCTTATTAAGTGCACATCCTTTAGGCATTGGTTGAGAGTAAAATTTGTCAAGAATTGCAGTATTTGGTTGACCAACAGGAGAAGGAGGCATGCTAATGGAAATAGACTGTCGTTTTCGTTCGCCATGGACTGATGCTTCAATCTGTTTGACGTAAGCTTGAAACTGAGTCATTCGAAACAAAGAAAAAGATATAGTTATATGGGCTTATATGGTTCATGCATAGCATATATATGAGTAAGAGAGGGAGTGGAACTTACAGAAACTGGGGTGCTCAAATCAATTTGCTCTTGAGAACTATCAAAACCAGCAACTTCATTAGCAGAAATGGCTTTGATCAGTGATGGGAGTGCTGCTTGGGACTCTTCTAGATTTTGTTTCATTCTTTCCATGGTGAATTGATCAGTTGAAGAAAATAGGCATATTTATAGTGGGATTGAGCAACCAATATTGTTGTTGGAAACAGTGTGTCGTCCACTATCATACGAGGAAAACAACAGCTGCCAAGTTGATGTCTTAAAACAATTTAAGTTGTGTCTCCAAGCTTGATGTTTCGAGACACGTGTGTGTCTCTAATTTTAAAACAAGAATAAATCCCATTTTTCAGGTGGAATGTAAATCGAGAGGATTTGTAGCATCGAATCATACACCATGCAAGATTGGCACCTATATTGTTGAAAAATTTCTTTCCATGGGGTCTTGCCAACTCGCTGTATTGAGGCAAGAACATTCCATTTTCTTTCAAAAATAGAATTGTTTGCACGAGTAATAAGCAGAATAACATATATGAAATTGTTTAATGATAAAAGAAGGTAGTGATTTGAAAAGTAAGAAAATTAAAACCAAAAGAAGACTAAAAAGAGAAAAAGACCCAACTTCATTAAGTACGGTATTGAATGTACCCGCATCTTTCTTTGCTTTTTGAGCCCAAAAAATTGACTAATTAGCAAGGATGAAAATATGGTAGATACATGATTATTTAATTTTATGAAAATATCGATAGGTATATCAATTTCGATGGAAATATCGATATATATATATATATATATTTGATTATTATCGATAATTTTATTTTGATATTTTATCGATATTAACCGATATCTTCACAATATTTAATATTCATGAATTTTCCTAGACAAAAACTTGCGTACCCCGATGCACCGTACCCTCAAAGGTATTATTAGTTTGGTATTAGGTATATATCCATGAGATATTATTGGTGTATTCATAAGGTATTAGTGTATATTCTTGAAGGTATTAGTGGTATACTCATAATGTATTAGTTGCATATTTATAAGGTATTACGTGTATAATTGAAATATATGTTTTAGTGAAGGTATTATTCAAGGTATTACTTGTTACATGTTAAGGTATTACTCATATTATTTAAAGGTATTACAATAAGTGTTTGGGGGCACGGTGCCCCCGGGAGCACGCAAGACCTACTCATTTTCCTATAATTTTTACTTGAAGTCACCAATATTGAAATCGATACCGATATTTAACTAATAATTATTGATATTTCATTTATTTTTTTACAAAAAAAAATGAAAATATTGGAGATATCTCGTTCACCCCATTTTTTATCGGTCATGTCAAAAAATGAAATGTCGAGAATATATCGGAGATATATTAAGATATTTTCATCGTTACTAATTACTCAAACTTTCTTAAATCTCATACTCAATACTAATACAATGTTTATGTTTTTAATATATTTGATGCATACTTAGAAACATAATTGCTCGAATTATCAGTCATTTTTTTTTTCCAGAAGATTTCTTGTGCATCAGGTGCATGAATATTTGAGATCAATGCATTCGGATCGGATTCAGGCCGTCTAACCCGTTTTTCCTTTTCTCTTATTTTGTTTTCGCGCTTGATTTTTTCAATTTTTATCATGACTTTTATGTTATATTAAACATACATTTATGTTATATTAGACATACCTATATACTCAAATTTCATACCTTTAACTTCAAAAAAATCCCTAACTTCGACATATTTTGTACATGTACATTTAGTATTGATCATATCTTACGTTATGTTAGACATATTTTGTATTATAACGGTATATGTAATGTAAATCACTTTCTACTTTTCGGACAAAAAAAAATCCTTCAAGTTGATCTTAATAATTAAAGAAATGAAACATCTTTTACCCACTTTCGTTGGGGGGGGGGGGGGGTTTGGGTTCTTTAGGATGAAAAGTGAATATAATCAATCTTTTCTCATATATATTAGCGACTAAAGAACATCTTATAATTATATTTTCCCATTTTTTTCCTTCCTAGCTATTTGGTTTTTTATTTTGACGGGGCCTAAAATTATAATTAGCAAAAGAGTAATTGGAAGTAAGATGGAGTTTACATCTATTATCACATATATTAATTACGTAAAAATATAATAGAGTGGCAAAGAACAAAAAATGAAAGTACAAGTGCTATAAGACTACCCACATCGCTGCAAGGTCGCCAACCTGATTCAGCTAAAGGACAAAATATAGAAAAAAAGAAAAATAAAAATTATTTTGAAGGTCGCAACCTGGGCCAATTTGGGTTGATTTTCCAACCCTTATTTAATTTTGGTTATCCAATCCAATAATGACACTTGTCATTTTGTAATTGGTTGGACTTGATTTTATATGGATAAAATGTATATTGTAAATATTGTGGATAATATGTATTTAAAAGATATATATATATATATATATCAAAATTCATATTTTTTAATTCTCTATAAATAGACACCAATATTGACATATTTTGGAACACAACTTAAATTCTCTATTTTCTCTTCTATTTTTCTATCATTCATCTCTCAATTTCTATCATGGATCCAAACCATCCTAATTATTTTCCAAACTCCCAAGATCTTCCAAACTCCCAAGATTATCCAAATTCTCAAAATTATTCAAGCTTTCAATCAATTCTTAACTCTCAATCTTTTCCTCTCTCGGAAGATTATCCAAACTATTATCAAAACTCTCAGTTTTCAGCAAATCCAAATCAAGATTCTACATCTGAGCATGTCCAACCACCACAAAATACCTCCCGAAATTTATTCCAAAATGTTCAACAACGAAACACAAACCAAAAGGGGGTAAAAAGTGTAGGTTGACAATGATATTAATGTACTTCACCGATCTCCAGTTTTTAGTAATATTTTGGAAGGTCGAGCACCAAAGGTTAGCTACGTTGTGAATGGTCGAGAAAATGAGGGTGCATATTATCTCACTGATGGCATATATCCTTCATGGGCTGCATTTGTCAAGTCAATAACTTCTCCACAGCTCCAAAAGCACAAGTTGTTTGCTCAACACCAAGAGGCTGTGCGAAAAGATGTTGAACGAGCATTTGGGGTTTTACAAGCTCGTTTCGCGTTTCTTCGACGTCCATGTCTTGTTTGGGATAAACTATTGATGGGAAAAATTATGATAGCGTGTATCATCATGCACAATATGATAGAAGAGGATGAACGTGACACTTACCAAAATTATTTTGATCCCACTGAATTTTTAGTTGATGATCCTACAAATGCAGATCAACATTTTCAATACTCTACTGAACGAATCGCGAACTTGTCCACTTATATGATTAATAGGGAAAATCTTCGCAACAGAGAAGCTCACAACGCTCTAAAAAATGACTTGATTGAGCATATATGGGAAAATTTTGGAACTAGCTAGAAATCAATGTAATTTACATATTCTTTATTTGAATTTTTTTTATTTCATGCATCTACTTGTATTTTGATATATTTCTTTTCAATTTCGTATTTCAACTCTTGTAATTGTAATTTCGTTATTGTATATTATTCTAAATCTGTTTTAAATTATTTTCCTTAATATATTTATAGATTTAGAATATTAAATTATTTTTTGTACATTTTAAATATAATGAATATTAATTAAAAAATTTATGTAATTAATAAAAAATAAAATTATAATTATTATTTTAGGTTGGGTTGGGTTGGGTTGGGTTGTGGATGTGGATATAAAAAAAATAAAGTTAGGTTGAATTGTAGGTTGAATAGGTGGATGAGAGAGAAATTAATATTTTATTTTAGGTTGGGTTGAGGAGGGTTGCTGATGAGGGTAGTCTAATAGGCATCTTCTTCCTTTAATAATTTTCTTGGGTACAAACAATTTTTACAAACAAATGATCTACTGCTCGAACAATTTACTATATATATAGATTATGTGAAAAGTGGGTAATTCATAATAATACATGATAATTTATAGAGAGGGCTGCCGAAATTACACAATATTTTTTAAGGATTTGACTTTTCTAACATTGTATATAAGGAAATGTACTTTTCTACCACAAAATATAACAAAGTTACCTTTTCTACACTATTTTGACTCGGTCATGGAAAAATCATTAAGTAATGATGGCTTGATGATATATTCAATTTTATTTATACTTATTTAACAATTGTTTTATCCAAATACTGTAATTACAATTTTATTTG
The DNA here is from genome assembly GCA_005771605.1 of Scutellaria baicalensis. Lineage (NCBI taxonomy): Eukaryota > Viridiplantae > Streptophyta > Magnoliopsida > Lamiales > Lamiaceae > Scutellaria > Scutellaria baicalensis. The sequence goes on along the minus strand of CM016721.1, from coordinate 74,877,013 downwards.
CTCTTTTTATTTATTCTCTTTTATTTATAGTTATTTAACAATTGTTTTATCCGACAACTGTACTTAGTAATTTTTATAATTTCTAATTCATAAATTGTGGTTCGATTAATTAGTACGAAAACCACTATAATATGTTAATCGAAGCAAAATAATTTATACTTAATTTAATAGAATTACTGAATATAATTTAGGTGGTTCGAGTGGCTCGATCACTAGTTCAAAAAATCAAAAATTTACAAAGTGATCGAACCACTATGTGAAATTCATAGTGGTTCGATCACTAGTTCAAAAAATAAAAAATTTCCAAAGTGATCGAACCACTATGTGAAATTCATAGTGGTTCGATCACTAGTGTAAAAATCAAAAATTTTCCAAAGTGATCGAACCACTATGTGTTTCACATAGTGGTTCGATCACTAGTGTAAAAAACCAAAATTTTCCAAAGTGATCGAACCACTATGTCAAATTCATAGTGGTTCGATCACTATTGAAAAAAATCAAAATTTTCCAAAGTGATCGAACCACTATGTCAAATTCATAGTGGTTCGATCACTAGTGTAAAAACCAAAATTTTCCAAAGTGATCGAACCACTATGTCAATTTCATAGTGGTTCGATCACTAGTGTAAAAAACCATTTTTTTCCAAAGTGATCGAACCACTACGTCAAATTCATAGTGGTTCGATCACTTTGGAAAAAAATGGATGATTTTTGAATATTTTCACTTTGACCCCCTGAAAAAGAAATTTTATTACATTTTGACCCCAAAATAAATACAAACCCTAGCACTATTTCACCCCCTTGTTGCGCCTCCATCCTCCATTTTCCTCTCAAAATTCTTCTCTCTTCTTCTCTCTTTCAAACCTTGAAGTACATTGGTAAGTTTTTTTTTTGTACATGTCTTTCGATTAATACAAGTAAATGTTGAAATTATTTTGAAGTCTTTTGTTTTAATAAAATTCGAACTTGTATTTAGGTGTTAAATTTTGCATTTTGGTGAGTCCATCGATTTTTGGCAAGAAGATTGAATCTTGAAGGGATTTAGCAATGGGTGATGAGGTATGTTCCAATTTACACTTTTGCTTTGAATTGTTGATGTATAGTTCGAACCACTTGAGATTTATAGCTTTGCATTGTTTAATTTGTTGACTAATGATTGCAATTAGGCCTCTTATGGTTTTTATGGTTCGAATTTTTGAGATTTTTTGAATAGTGTTTGAATTGTTTAATTTGTTGACTAATGATTGCAATTAGGCCTCTTATTGTTTTTATGGTTCGAATTTTTGAGATTTTTTGAATAGTGTTTGAATTGTTTAATTTGTTGACTAATGATTGCAATTAGGCCTCTTATTGTTTTTATGGTTCGAATTTTTGAGATTTTTTGAATAGTGTTTGAATTGTTTAATTTGTTGACTAATGATTGCAATTAGGCCTCTTATTGTTTTTATGGTTCGAATTTTTGAGATTTTTTGAATAGTGTTTGAATTGTTTAATTTGTTGACTAATGATTGCAATTAGGCCTCTTATTGTTTTTATGGTTCGAATTTTTTGAATAGATTTGCACTATTGTTGATTGCTTTGGCTTTTTTGAATAAATTCGGTTTAGGGTCCATGGGTTCAATTGTTTTAAATTTTTTGCACTATTGTTTGAGTTGTTGAAGTATGGTTCGAACATTTGGGGATTTATAGCTTTGAATTGTTTAATTTGTTGACTAATGATTGCAATTAGGCTTTATTGTTTTTTTGGTTCGAATTTTTTGAGTCATAGCTTTATTGGTTTTTTGGTTCGAATTTTTTGATTCATAACACTTGGGGATTTATAGCTTTATTGTTTTTTTTGATTCGAATTGTTCAATATTTGTTTTAAATTTTTTGCACTATTGTTTGACTTGTTGAAGTATGGTTCGAATTGGGTGTGGTTTCTTCATTCCAATTGTTCAATATTTGTTTTAAATTTTTTACACTATTGTTTGACTTGTTGAAGTATGTTTCGAATTGGGTGTGGGGATTTATAGCTTTGAATTGTTTAATTTGTTGAGTAATGATTGCAATTAGGCTTTATTGTTTTTTTGCACGTTTTGAATTTTTTGATTTAGATACGGGTTTCTTGATTCGAATTGTTCAATATTTGTTTTAAATTTTTTGCACTATTGTTCTTGATTCGAATTGAAAATTGCCGATTATTGTTGCAAAAGTTTGGGTGTTTGAATTGTTGAATGTTGAAAATTGCAACTGTTGAATTGTTGTTGAATGTTGAAAATTGCAAATGTATATATTTTAATTTACTTTAATGTATACTGATTGAATTTTAATGATATACAGTACGAGCCGGTATGGGTACACGAGGCTTTACAGGGTACTATAGCCTACGTAGTCGGCTATGTTCGTCTGAGCCTCATTGATGAGATCAAGGCAGAATTGCGTAGCATAGGACCGGACTGTGAGCAGGAGTTTCAGGGGACGTGTTTTGGACACTTCCTGCTGTGGGACACCGAAAGGACGATCAGCAAGCAGTTTCTACATGCCCTTATGACACGCCAGGTGCATAAGGGACCCGTTCCAGCTAATGAGCGATGGTTCCATATTGGCCGAGACCGTCGCCTGTGCCGGTTCTCGAAGAGGGAATTCACACTGGTTACTGGGTTGCGTTTCGGCACTTCCGATTTTAATCCTTCGGCAGTCCACCATCCAGACGAGGACTCACTCTATTATAGAGTTCACGGTGGTTCGTCAAGAGTGAAGGTGAACGAGCTACTAGAAAGATTCACCCAGGGGGAGTGGAGACATTCTCGACAGGACAGTATCAGGATTGCGAAGATCCTGATACTGCAGTGCATACTTATGGGCGTGGATGCCGGCAAGTCTGTCGTGGAGCCATGGGTGTGGGTTCTTGTCGAGGATGATGAGCAGTGGGAGAATTTCCCATGGGGCAAGTTCTCATATCTGAACCTGTTAAGGTACATTGACAAGGTTTCCACTGAATTCCCACATGGACGTACTACACAGTGGAAGTACCACTTCTATGGATTCTCGACAGCCCTACTGGTAAATTTCATAATGTTCATTTCATCTACATTAATTTATAAGTTTTTCAATTTTTTCAATAACATATAAATTACGTCCTGTAAAAAATAACAGATATGGGCACTTGAGGCGATCCCATTCACGTCCACCTTCGCCGGGCGCCGGTTGGATACGCCCCTATCCATGCCTCGATGTTTGAAGTGGTCCCTCAAGGTGGCGGAGATTGATCTGTCGACCATACTGGACGGTCAGGTATTTGCATCACCCTTGTTTTCTTACACTAGACTATTTCGTTTGTTCTTTAATCTTCTTTGATCAAATAAAACCTGAAATTGGGGATTTGTAAAACAGGGTATTCAGTGCTTCGAGTCCCTTGATGCGACACCAGAGGAGTGGGTGAAGCCGTACATGATGGGTGTCGACGTCGACATATTTACAGGCGTTCAGCCCCCTCCACCTCGTTATGGTCCACTACGTGGTGCAGTGGCTCGTCGGCGAACACAATCTGGACGAGCTAGGCACCCCGTGGAGTCAGAGGCTGAGCTCGACTCCGATCGTCCATCCACTTCGAGGCCTGCTCGTACTTCCAGAAGGCCAAGGGCCCAGCCCGACATCCCAGTTGCAGCTGATCCTCCACAGCCTGAGTCTGCTCCCGATTCCTGGTTTCCTCGGATGACCGGTTATGTGGATGGGAGAATTGACCAGGTCAGTACTCAGTTGCAGCAACTCCGGGAGCATGTGGACTCAGAGGCCCTACGCAGTGACGAGCAGGCTAGGCAACTCCGGGAGTACATGGATGCCGAGGCCCGTAGATATGACGAGCAGAATAGGGCCTTACGGGAGTACGTGGATGCCGAGGCCCATCGTTACGACAAGCAGAGTAGGGCCTTCGAGGAGCAGGCTAGGCAACTCCGGGAGTACGTGGACTCAGAAGCTCAGCGGTTAGAGACTTACGTTGATAGCTTCTTCGGATACGGGCATCAAAGTCCCCCAAGGACTTCTTATCACGAGAGATATTATCCGTCCGCGTCGTCCACAGAGCCAGCTTGGTATCAGTTACCTAGGCCAGATCATGAATGGGCCCCATGGCCGTCAGAGAGTGTACCTGCAGTTGATCCTGTGACAGCTGCACAGATGGATCCCCCTACATCTGTGCCCAGCGAGCCTCCGTCTGCTATGAGGTACACTTTGCAAACACCCGTACAGTTTACCCCATCCGAGCTCGGGGATGCTCATATTTCCACATCTAGTGCATCATCTCCCGAGCGTCAGGTGGAGACCCCGCTTCCTCGTAGACCGTCCACTAGTAGGCCGGTCCGTGCACAGAGGGAGCATCGTCCGTCTCAGCATGTGCGCAGTCCCTTCCTTAAGAATGAGCCTACTAGAAGACCGAATACCAAATTGGCGGATTTCCGGGCGTACTGTGCCAGAGATGATCGTACTGCTGAGAAGTAAGTGTTTTGTTATCATAGTAAGTGTTTTTTATCGTTGATCCGTATTCAATACCAATCACTTATGTACAATGTCTTGTCTTGCAGGCGGAATGTGGGGATTGGTGTGGGTGTGGGCCCTTCCTGGTTTCGTTATTTCCTCGACGTTAAACAAGCTATGGAAAATTCGGTTAGTCTGGAATCATAAGTTTAAAATGGCTGTCTTAATATTTGTCTAACTTTTTTTTTTACCTTTATTAATTGATTTGACTTCGTTACAGCACATGGATGCGTACCTCGGAATTCTGCAGAGTGCCCCAGAATTTCTTGGTGTACACCAAGATTTCAAGCAGAGTCTTCAGATTATCGACACTGGATTCGGGGTGAGTCCATCGATTCATTTCGTAACAATTTTATTTACTTTATAAAAGGTCCATGGCCTCACCTCTGAGCATGTGGTTTTTTTTTTACAAATCCAGATTGCGGCACAGGGTATTTGGGCAGAACGCCACAGTGGAGAGTCTGATGAGCAGAAATACGCTGAACGAGATTATCCAGAGGATTTCACGTTCACGTCCCTAACTCGACTCATCCACTACGTTTTGGGACTGAAGCCGCGGTGGGGGGTAGTGAAGGAGTGGGCCAAACTTGATTTGAGCGTAAGTCTCTTTTTTCCACAACGTATTTTACTTTATTAACAATATGTACACTACAGTTTGTTAGGCTATCATCGAGTGACTAATATTCTATACCAACGTAACTTACATGACTCTTTCACCAGGTCATCACTGTTCTTAACCTGAACGGGCACTGGGTCACTGCATTCATTGACTTCAGATGCTGCTCCCTTACTCTGTTCGACAGCATGAGACATGCGTACACAAAGGAGGTAACGGAGTTGCGCTATAACCAGACTCTTGGTATACGTCGTCTTTTGCCTCAGGTGTTGGACAAAGTCGGTTTTTATCAGGAGTCCAGACGATGTGGGACTGGACATGTTCCGGTTCCAGGGGCTGAGATTGAGTGGGAACTTGGCACGGTGGGTCCTAACAAGTGTTACGTGCAGGAGGATCCTATATCTTGTGGGCCCTGGAGTCTGATTACAGCAGAGAGCACGATCACGAATACATTCCCTAGCCCGAAGTTTACCAAGAAGAAAAGCATAGATGCTCTTCGGAGAGATATGGCCCTAGCAGTGTACAAGTACTCCACCTCCGAGGACACTGTAGCTCCCGATTTTCTTGATTAGCAGTGTATTTTTCGTATTATCATGTATAAACGAATGCATATGCAGATCCAGATTTTCTTGCTTAGCGTATACAAATGTATTTTTCATATTATCATGTCAAATTCATCCGTGCAGTGGCTAGATCAAAAAATCAAAAATCAAACCAAAGGGATCGAACCACTATGTGAAATTCATAGTGGCTCGATCACTAGTTCAAAAAATCAAAAATTTCCAAAGTGATCGAACCACTATGTGAAATTCATAGTGGTTCGATCACTAGTTCAAAAAATCAAAAATTTCCAAAGTGATCGAACCACTTTGTGAAATTCATAGTGGTTCGATCACTACTTCAAAAAATCAAAAATTTCCAAAGTGATCGAACCACTTTGTGAAATTCATAGTGGTTCGATCACTAGTTCAAAAAATCAAAAATTTCCAAAGTGATCGAACCACTTTGTGAAATTCATAGTGGTTCGATCACTACTTCAAAAAATCAAAAATTTCCAAAGTGATCGAACCACTTTGTGAAATTCATAGTGGTTCGATCACTAGTTCAAAAAATCAAAATTTTCCAAAGTGATCGAACCACTATGTGAAATTCATAGTGGTTCGATCAGTACATCAGAAAATCGAATTTTTCCAAAGTGATCGAACTACTATGTATAATTTATTGTGGTTCGAATTAAAATGTTTTAAACTTATTTCTCAGGTTACCGACATATAAATTTTGTTTTCTAGTAATTAACAGTATTATTCACTTTAATTTTCACGTTTCACAGTAAATGTTCAGATGTTTGTTGGCACAGTTTATTTCGAATTAATTTTCAATCCATAGTCAAAATGTTCACGTGGTGGAATTAATGTTGATTTGAACATTCATTCACGGGTTGCTCAAAACTCATCTATTTAAGTGAGAATGAGTTTCCAACTCAAATAGCACAAAATCGTGAGTGATACTAGTGTGAAGAATTTGAAGTATTTGAAGAATTATCAAGTAACTTATCTCTCTTTTGTTTTTTAAATCGAATGTTTTAAATATTCTAATTTGGATACATTTTCAGATCGTATTATCGAAAATGTCTTATTCGGTGGTGGTTTCGTTCGGAGGTCATTGGGAAGGTATTCACGTGGTGGAATTAATGTTGATTTGAACATTCATTCACGGGTTGCTCAAAACTCATCTATTTAAGTGAGAATGAGTTTCCAACTCAAATAGCACAAAATCGTGAGTGATACTAGTGTGAAGAATTTGAAGTATTTGAAGAATTATCAAGTAACTTATCTCTCTTTTGTTTTTTAAATCGAATGTTTTAAATATTCTAATTTGGATACATTTTCAGATCGTATTATCGAAAATGTCTTATTCGGTGGTGGTTTCGTTCGGAGGTCATTGGGAAGGTATTCAGTACGTAAATGGTTCCCAAGAGTTGATCAGTCTTCCAAGACTCACGTACATGGATTTATTGACCTCGATTCATGGGATCGTGCTTGCCGACTTAAATTATTGGGGATATGTGATTCATGCGCTAACTGACTGTAACGGCAGATTGAAAAAAAAGAAAATCAAGACTGATTCTGATTTAGAAGAGGTTTTTTATTCAGATGACTCTCTTTTGGTTGTTTTTGTTTCGTTGACCAGGGTTGATCTTGGAGTATCCGCGGGATCGTCCTATCAGGATCAGCAAGCTTCAGTGGATGAGCATGAAAATCAAAGTTCTCAACCTTTTTTTCCGTTCGACTTTGGAAGTCCATCAACCTATAATGTGAACACTGTACATGAATTCAGCCCTGTACCTATCCCTACTGGACTCCATAACGACGAAGAATTCCATGCGAAATGGGATTTGGCCTGTCGGAATCGAACCACTGAAGCCGGTACGTCTTCGAATGAGCGTTGGGCACACCGGTCATCATCATGGGGGAGAGACAATAATTTTCAGTTTCTCGACCTGAATAGTCCTGCTCCAGGTTTCGACGAAGGTGAACTGGATCATGGAGAACACAGAAATTCCGCTGATGACGTTGAAGCAGGTAATTACTTTTACATAACAGATATGTGAGTACAGAGTTATCTGAATTCCCCAATCACAATCTATTAATTGTAATGTCCACATTTTGACATCAGATAGAGAAGACGACTTTACCTTAGACGAAGATGTTGACGCATCGTTGGATGATGAGCAGCGCGAGGCGTTTGCGGAATTTTGTGAGTACACAATGCAGCCGGAATGGTATGTTCCCGATATGGACGGATTTGACGAGCCAGAATCCGGGGAGATTTTACATGTCCCTCATGGACTTGAAAAAGGCTCGGTGTATAACAGTAAATCCGATTTAAAAAATGCAGTCGGGATGTACCATTTGGTGAATCAAGTTGAATATCGGGTCCTATATTCGGATAAGCACAGGTGGAATGTGAAATGCAACCACGACAGATGTCGATTCGTACTTAATTCATCTTCCAAGCACGGGATCTGGAAAATCTCCAAGGCTGTAGTGCCGCATAGTTGTCAGCATGACTTAAACACCCGCGCATCCCGCAGAATCCCTTCCTCGGTGATCGGTGAATACTACGTCGAGCAAGCCAGAAAAGAAAATTCCAATCTTGTGCCGAGGGCTATGATTCAAGAAATGGGTCAACGATACGGCCTGAACCTCAGCCTCAAAGTCGCAAGAAGGGCGAAACGTCACGCTATGTACAAGGCGTACGGCGATTTGAAACAGTCATTTTGCTTGCTCCCATTGTATTTGCTCGAGTTGGTGGATGCCAATCCTGGAACTTACACTGCATTAGAAACACACTCGTCCGGTAAATTCAAGTTCGTGTTTTTTGCCCTGGCTGCCTCAATCATTGGATTTCGAAATTACGGTCGTCCGGTTATAGTTGTTGACGGTTGTCACTTGAAAGGCTCATACAGAGGTATTGGCTTTGTCGCGGTGACAAAAGATGGGAACGACCAAATTTTCCCCCTTGCAGTTGGAATTGGAAACATCGAGAATGATGAGTCATGGTCTTGGTTCATGAAGCATGTTAGGGAAGCATTCGGATGCCCTGACGACCTACTCATCGTTTCTGATCAACACGCAAGCATAAGTAATGCGATACATGAGAACTTCCCTGAGGCCACGCATGGACTATGTTGTTACCATATTAGACAACATTGGCCAAACATGGGTCGCATTTGGTCAATCTGTTCCAAAGAGCTGCATACTGTTATGATCCAAATGAGTTCGATGGGTAAGTTTATCCCCATATAATTATTTGCACTACGTATTCAAAAATAACAAATTGACGTAAAGTGTGCTTTGTTTTTTTAAACAGGTACATGTCAGCCCTACGTGACAGTCTGATGATGGGTGCAATCAATACATTGCAGAACGCCCAGGAAACGAGGTGGTCACGCGTAAAATGTCCAGTACGACGATACAGTTTCATGACGTCGAATGCCGCGGAGGTTTGGAATGCATGACTCGTTTGGGCAAGAAAGTTGCTCGTTTGTTCCTTCCTAGAGGCTGCTCGACGGATTATGGAAAAATGGTTTGTCAAACAGAGACAAACGGCGGACGAAAGGGATCACCCTCTGACGAAGAACGTTCACGACAAGTTAATCGAGCGGCAGCGGCTTGGTCGACAAATGGATGTCTATGAACTTGGGGGAAATAAATTCAAGGTTGTTTCTAATGGTAAACTCCATGTGGTGGACTTGGACCACCGTATGTGCACATGTTGGGAGTTCCAAAGAGAGTTAATTCCTTGCTCACACGCATGTGCTGCCATCAGGTCAGTCCACTTTTTGATCTTTGACTACAATTCTCTCGCCCATCCCATCTCTTGATTTTTGTTTGGTTTCACAGTTTTACGAAACGGTCGGTGATCAATTACGTGTAGCCTTATTACACGACCGGATGGTTGAGGGGAATGTGGGCCGCCGAGGTTATGCCTGTACAAGAGCCACAATACTGGAAACAACACGATGTCGTTCATCTACAACTGTGTACGGCTCCAGATAATCCAAGACAGGCCGGTCGACCTAAAAGTACCCGTATACCTTCTACGGGTGAACATTCTACTGGACGTCCTCGAAGGAGTGGGACATGCGGACGATGTGGAAGAGCTGGTCACAATAGGGCTACCTGTACGGAGTACATTCCCGAAAGTTCACACCCTATTTTGGATGAGCTTGAGGAGAATGATCCTATCAATAGTGGTCACGTACCTACGAGGAGGAAAAAAAAGACATGTTCATTGTGCGGTTCTGATTCACATACGAAGAGGAGGTGCCCTACGTATTTGGCGCGACCTTGAAACACAGTTGTATAAGTACATATGTATATGCTTACAAAAATTGGTTTTTACACTAGTGATCGAACCACTATGAATTTGACATAGTGGTTCGATCACTTTGGAAAATTTTATTTTTTTCAATAGTGATCGAACCACTATGAATTTGACATAGTGGTTCGATCACTTTGGAAAATTTTGGTTTTTTACACTAGTGATCGAACGACTATGTGAAACACATAGTGGTTCGATCACTTTGGAAAATTTTTGATTTTTACACTAGTGATCGAACCACTATGAATTTCACATAGTGGTTCGATCACTTTGGAAATTTTTTATTTTTTGAACCAGTGATCGAACCACTATGAATTTCACATAGTGGTTCGATCACTTTGTAAATTTTTGATTTTTTGAACTAGTGATCGAGCCACTCGAACCACCTAAATTATATTCAGTAATTTTATTAAATTAAGTATAAATTATTTTGCTTCGATTAACATATTATAGTGGTTCTCGTACTAATTAATCGAACCATAATTTATGAATTAGAAATTATAAAAATTACTAAGTACAGTTGTCGGATAAAACAATTGTTAAATAACTATAAATAAAAGAGAATAAATAAAAAGAGCAAATAAAATTGTAATTACAGTATTTTGATAAAACAATTGTTAAATAAGTATAAATAAAATTGAATATATCATCAAGCCATCATTACTTAATGATTTTTCCATGACCGAGTCAAAATAGTGTAGAAAAGGTAACTTTGTTATATTTTGTGGTAGAAAAGTACATTTCCTTATATACAATGTTAGAAAAGTCAAATCCTTAAAAAATATTGTGTAATTCGGCCCATTTGCTCATAATTTATATGAGTCTAAGAAAATAGAATTGATTTGTTTACCATACGATTTTGTTTATCATAGATGTTAATAAGTCTAAGAGTTGATATCACTATTTACTCATTTTCATATAATACAATACAAATTTACCCATCATTATAATATCTTATCTCCATATACCCATTATTATAAATTATTATCCCCATATACCCATTTTCAACTATTCCTTTTGACTTTTCACAAATATCCAAAATTTTACTAACTTCCAAAATTATATTTGAAACCACAATTTTCCATCTTCCACCCCATTTGATTAATTATACAAAATCCACTTAAAATTTTAATAACAATCAGGCCCAACATGCTTCCGTAAAATAAATTAATCCGTTGGAAATCATACCTTTCTTCGACCAGAACAGCACCGGGTGAGGTGGCTCGCAACACCACCAGCTGGAAAATTACTGCCCCCAAACCGTTTTACGAACAGCTCCTCACTGTTCAACTTCAACCTTCAGGGAAGTTGGTCTGCAAGTTATCCAGCTCCTTCAGCAACTGCCAGCACAACCTTGGTTCGTTTCCTACACCAGGTGTACAAGGTGATCCTTCCAACAGATAAACCAATCGCACGGAAACACGTTGAAGCAAAAGCCTCTCTTTTATTAAGAACTAAAATATATTTATTACATCATCTATAAACTTCTTTTGGGAGGAGAATATAGGATCAGCCTCTCATTGAGATGGCTGTAACTCGTTTGTACATGAACTAAAAACTTAAACTCAGAAAAATTTAAACTATTACAAGGAAGATATTGTTTTGAAGAAAACTATGGAGAATACTTGATGTCCTTAGCTTCCTTCTGCTCGCCCTTTTATAGATGGAAATCCGGACTTGAAATTCGGATTTCAAACTTGCTTTAGCCAGCTGTTCACCTTTTCTGAGTGGATCCTCAACTGAGTGCGTGATTGCCAACTTTTTCTTTCTCGTGACTCATCCCATGTGAAATTGTCTGGGAATCTACTTTTTCCTCCCGTGACTTTTTCGCATGCGATGTTGGTGGGGCGTGACTCAACCCATCTTATCTCTGTCGGGGAATCTTAGAAATTCGGCCTTCGTGGTCCCCACGGATAAGACTTTTTTTGGGCAGGCCCTTTGTCCTTTTCTGCCCCTCTTTCTCATCGGTCGGGTTTGGGTCGAAACCCTTTCCCGAACTCGGGTTCTTTCTGCTCCGGACATGCTTGGCAGACATGATCTGTCCATCGGCCAATATGTGCCATGTTGCAGAATTTCCGGTAAGTCTCTTTGCTTGCCGGAATCTTGTTTTCCCAAAGGATCATTCTTTTTGTTTAAAAAAGATCATTTGCAAAGCTCGTAGTCGTTCCTGTCATGGAATTCAGCAAGAAAGATCCATTTTCTGAATTATGAAAGAACTTGAATGGGTATTTGACCTTGTCCATTTCAGTTAGACAAACCCATAATCCCCATGCTCGTCGGGTAGAAGCTTCGTCCTCTGAAAATGCTCCTACAAGAATTGGAGTATCTTCTGGATCTGCCGTCTTAATATTTTTTAAGGCGTTTCCGTCAGGTCTCCTAAGCTTGATGACATGAAAGGCTTCATGGAAACCTTTCTTGGCTGGTTCTGGAGCTGCACTTAAGAAATACAATTCCAGAATATCTCCTCTGGCCAAATGTGGGTTGTTGGCCCAAGTCTCGTGTACCGCCGTCCCAATCCATTTCGGTAGTTTCGAAATTTCTGGGAACCCTAGTGAAACGGTATAGATTGAAGCAAGAGCTCCAAAGTTGTACCATTCTTGTACTTCGTTTGGATGACTTCCTGGTTTCATCCAAACTCTTGGGTATTTTCCAGAGATATCAATGATTATTTTCTCTGGATGGATACCCCTCCTGGTAATCAGCTTCTCCCACTGCTTCTGGTAAACCTGCATAGGGGAAACTAAATTCTCATCAGTTTGAACCTTAGTCTTGCCTGTCTGTGGCCTAAGATTCAACTCTCCCTCTTTAACCCCAGAGGTGCTGGGTTGACTTGAAGACTGGGGTTTTGACACCGGAGCTTCAACCTTTGTTCCAGTTGGTGCATCCTCAAGGAATGCATCATCTGCAGAACTCTCGGTTATGGTATTTGAATCCATAACAATCGGGTTAGAGGCCCGTTCTCTTGTTTCCTTCTTTTGCACCGTTGGAGATGCAGCCTGAAGGATAGGTACTTGTAGGACGTTGAACAATTGTTCATGTGCGTACTGGCATGCTCGTATTTGATTAGAGACAGATCTCTGATCAGCTTGTTGAAGTCGTCCAGCAACTTCTGCTTTGATACATAAAGTATCAAAACCTCGTTGAAGGCTCTCCAGGTTATCCCTGAGATATCTGACTTGTTTGAGGACCTCGTTAGCGAAGTGTCCTTCCATCTCGTGTTAGGAAATCTGCAAGAACATTTTCATGAGATTTCACAATGACAATATCGTAATCATAATATTGACATTCAGCTTGCCATCTTTGTATCCTAGCTTTTTCTGGTTTAGATTCAATTTTATTTTTCAGAAATGCTTTGACACTAGAATTATCAATCTTCAGGATGAACTTCTTGGCAAGTAAGAATAAAGGCCATTTCTTGAATGCCTTTCTGACTGCGAAGAACTCCTTCTCGTTGATATGACATTTGGCTTCACTGTCTGTGAATAACCCACTGCAGTATCTGCATGGCATTTCTCCATTTGGTGTAGCCTTCATAAGAACTGCTGCCCACCAATGGTCGCTGGCATCTGTGTAGAGAACCAGTTCATCCTCGTCTTGGGGTATAGCAAGTTTTGGAAGTCGTTGACAAACCTCCTTAAGTTGCTTAATCCCTTCTTGGTGTTTATCTTCCCAGATGAATGTTGCATCCTTTTTTAATAATGGGCTAAACACCTTCCTGTAATTTGCCAGATTGTTTATAAACATACCAGCAAAGTTAACAACTCCGAGAAAACTTTGGAGTTGTTTCTTGTCTTTGAGGATATCTGGAAATCCTTGAATCTTTTCCACAATATGATTTTGTAGGATGATTTCAGATTCATCGATCTCAATTCCAAGGAATTCGATCTGTCTTGTAGCGATCACTGCCTTCTTCTCAGAAAGCACTAACCCTTCCTTGTGACAAACATCTGAAAAGATTTCCAAATGCTTGAGATGTTCTTTCATGTTCTTGGATGCAAAGAGTATATCATCAATATATACGAACATAAAGCTGAAATAATCTTTAAAAAGATTATCCATCTTTCTTTGATATATCTGAGGAGCGTTTGCCAATCTCATGGGCATTACGTTCCAGATATAATGTCCTTGTGGTGTGGAGAAAGCTGTAAACTTCTTGCTTCCTTCCTCCATCATAATCTGGTAGAATCCAGACTTACAATCGAATTTAGAGAATACCTTAGCACCTTTGATGTTGTTGACTAGGTGTTCTCTACTTGGGATGTAGTATCCATCGAACTCCAAGATGTCATTAATTCCTTTGTAATTGATAACAAGTCTTGGCTTTCCTCGCTTGATTTCTCCATGATTCCTAACAAGGAATCCCGGGCTGCTGTATGGAGAAACTCCTGGTGAGATAAGCTTAAGGTCCAGATGTTCCTTAAGTATCTTCTGCATATCCTCACGATCCGCTTGGTTCATAAGGATGGGCTTGAATCTTACGAACTCGTGTTCCTTTCCAAGTTTAACTTTCAGGGATGCTTTGAGCTCGTTCTTGTTCCACCATGCCAAAGGATTTTCATTGTAATTCCTTTGGATCTTCTTCTTGATGTCTTCCTGCGATAGCTGGTAGATCTTCTCCGATTTTTTTGGGGAAAACCTCCTGCTTTGCAGTACATATCCCGGCGCCTGAATCGATATAGGCAGCGAAATACTCGGCCTTGTATTCCTCATATATCATTCCGATATAAATGTATATGGAGAATGGACTAGTAGTCATCTGATTCTATATCTTTTGTTGGCCACTGTGAACTCCATTCCATCTTGTAATCTTTCCCAAGGTTTATGTTCCTCGAGAAATTCAATCCCAAGTATCAACTGATCTGAGATTCTTCCTGGAACTCATCCGATAGTCAATTCCATTTCACCCATTTTTAGGGTTCCTTGAAATCTTCCGACTATGGGTTGTTGGAGGTAATATAAGGCATTACATGGGAGTGTATTTTCCCTCTGAGTAATGTCAAATATTACTTCAACTCCTCTCCATCCTTCCGGGCACTTCAGCTCTCCTTGTGTTTTGAAAACATCTGGAACATGCTGAATTGTACTCGGTCTCTTTTCTTCCCAACGGCTGCTACTCATTAGCCTGTCTTGTTGGAAAGACATTCGCCTAGGCTCAATTCTGAGACTCTGGCTCTTGTTGAAGACGGGTCGATCTTGGATCCTCATGTCGATCTCCTTTATGGTTGGAGATTGTATGAGTTCTGGTAGAACCACCCTGGCGAAATCCTCAAAGATTCTTGGGACTTCAATAAATTCCTTCCTTAAGAATACATATGAATGATGTGTATTCGAAAGAGCGTAGGAAATCTTGTATGTGATCGAGTAGGGTCTGTTCCCTTCTTTCATCAAATCATTTCGTTTGAAATCTTGATGAAGGGTTAAGACACGATTGAAATCTCGATCTCCCAGATTGTATGTAATCCTTGGATAGACATTGAATGCCAATTTTCCTGCACACAAATTTCCTGTAACAGCCCCAAGGTATGAATCCTTGAGATTTGAGATCCGCTTGTCGCATATTGCCAGGTTGAGTGACGAATCTACTCCTTCTTTGAAGGTTGCTTTAATAACAACTCTTATGGCTCCGATGTGAATCCATGAGAGTGTATTTGCAACTTCTCTTTTGACTCGACTTTTGATCTCCTGTATCTCTTGGTAAGGGATCAATTGCATCTCGATCTGATTACCAGTGAGCTCCATTGGGATGGCGAACTCTCCAGTAGTCACTCTGTGGATAATTTGGTGTTTTCTACTACGAAAACCAATCTTATCCAATGTTTTTTTCATAGCTCCAATGGTGAAACCATCGTACATCTGGAGCTTTGACTCTTCCTTCATAATCCTCATGAGAGTCTTATGAGACACCGTAGTATGGGAGAGGTATCCTGACATATCCTCTCTCACTGTTGTTTGAAGAATTTCTTCTTCACTCTGATTCTGAGCCGGATTCACTTCCATCCTCAGAATAGATCTCTTCTTCGTAGATGCTTTCATCTGAGGGTAGATCCTCAAATTGATACACCTGTATGAGATCCTGATAGTAGACAGCTTCTTCGATTTCAGGTGTTGCCTCGAACTGTCTAATACCATGTTTCTCGTTTTCTGGGCAGTCTGTTGAGATATGCCCTCTTGCTCCGCACGTCCAGCAATTACAGTCTTTGAAACTTTCATTGGCTCTGGTGTGAGCTCGTCTGAAAGTTCTCCTTCCTGGAGTTCTGCTGGTACTTCCTTGATCAGAACTTGTAAAAGTCCTTCTCCTGTATGGCGTTGGTCTTTGCCCAGATTTCTAACTTCGGGCCTTTTGTTTTGACCAAACTTTTCTTGGTCTCCATGAAGACCGGCGATTGTCTCTCATGTTGTTGCTTCCACGTTGGTATGGATGACTTCTTTGTTTTTGCCTCTTGTGCCTCCGTGGTTGACCCCCAACAACTGTTGGAATGTCATTTTCTTCGCAACATAAGGGAACCATTTTATTGATTCCTCTTAATCTCTTGTAGTTCTTGTAAAGGGTCGCTTGATGACACCATTCGAATAATTTCGCTTTCAGAAAAGACATCCTTCTAGCTACTGTATCCAGGTCATCTGCCTGCTTGTATTCCCTGATCAGCATTTCTCTCCAGGGACTTGGAATCTTCGCAAAGAACAATTGCGAAGCTTCTTTATCATCCACATTGGACTTCCATCGGTACTCGGTGAACAACTTGATGTATTCGTCAATATGACAAATATCATGCAACTCGAGGCTGTAGAGGGCTTGATTATATCTTTTTCTTTTTTCTTCTTCAATCCCCTCAAAGTAGCCTATGCCGATAAAATGGACTTCGAATAGTTTGGCCATGTTATCGACAATGTTTTTTAATGACTCACCAGCAGTGAAGTTGTTTTTCATCTCTGGTGCCGTCATATCCCACGCGATCTTCACGGATCCTTCCAGACTCATCTCGAGTAGTAAGATGAATCCTTCTTTCATAAGATCGAGGGTTCCTGCTGCAATCCTCATAGCCGATGCCTAATCATCGATAAGGATTTCACGATTCTTGAAATCTGGGATATCCAGATTTAGCATCAACCCATACGGATGTATTGGGTCTAGCTGTGATTTTCCATAAGGCGTGTTGATAAAATCCGGCCTTTTGGAACGGGGTCGGGTTCCTATAACTCTTATAGGATATCCTCCTGTTGTGAAATCCCCTCTGTATGGCATTTGTTCGTCCACATGATGTGAACCAGAACTTTCTGCTACATTAGGATTGATTGGTGGTCTCTGATGTTGATCACGAGTAACCAAGGCAGATTCATCTCCTGTGTTCATCTTTAGATCTACAATCCCTAATCCTTTGAAGGATTCGGTTAGGTCATGTAAATCCTGCAGATTGATTCTCTCAGGGTCCATTACTTCTTTGTAACAGATTTTCCTCTGATGATGGCAATGAGCTTTTCATCATCGGTCATTGGTCGTACAACTTCAGTTGGTTTCCCATTTATGTGTAGATAGGGAACTGTTCCAAAATTTATACGTCTCCTTTCTCCGGAAGAACTTGGTCGATTCTCCAGATTCTTGACTCTTTTCTGAATATCATGAACGATTTCAAGAGTCTCTTGTTGAATCTTCATCATCGTCTCCATTTGGCTTTGGATCTGATGTACTTGTGTCGGTATATGTTTATGGCAGTCACCATAACTCTGCACCGTCTTCTGAATTTCTCTAAGATCTGAAGAAATCTTAGAGGTATCGGGGAGTATCTCCTTCCACTCCTGGTCTTCCATCAGAAATTATGGAACCGATGGTCATCCGTCTGGCGAAAGGTTATATCTTCCTGTATCATATGATTCACCCTTAAGAGATCCATATAATACGCTGCTCGTTTGTTGCATCGTCTAAGCAGTTCTGCACTAACGCCTGCAATTTGTCCTTGAGCATATTGGGCATTCCAATATTGTATCTTGTGTAAATGCTCAGTAGCATTTGTCGTCAAGATTTGACGATATTTCCTGTAAGATATACATCTTGGACATGTGTCCAGATCCATTCTTTTCTCGAATGATTCTCCTCACCAAAGTTAATTACAGATAAAACATAATAAATATAAACTTAGTTCTTAATAAAACCAGGCTCTGATACCATTTTTCACGGGATCTTTTTCCGAGGCGATACGTGGCGTTGTTACACCTATCAAGTCTGTCTGGAACAAATAAACAGATCAAGATCAAGACTGTCTTGTATCTGTAAATAGTTCCAGCATACGGCTGGCAAGGTTTCCAGCCTATATACCGTATTTCGGATTGTATAAAATCATATGGATTGGATTTTATGGAAATTCTTGGAAATTATATAAAGTTTGGAAGTATTAAACTTGGGTTTGTATATATCACTCTTTAAAGATAATCATTAATTGCAAAAGTGGGTCAAGGATTTTTTATTGTTTGACCAAATTTTTGGGTATTTGGGGACATTACTTTATATTTATGGGTAGATTGGGATAAAAATTATATTGATGGGTAGTTTTGTTTAAAGCTTATATAAATTTGGGTATTTGGGGTGATTAACTCTAAGTCTAATCGTTTTATATGAATTTTTATGTTCATGACAATGACTTCAACATAATTGTAAGGATTGAATATAGAATAGAGACAACAAACACATTGATTTTACCTAATAATATTCTACTACTATATTAATTCCAGATATTTAATTTATTATCTGCTTCTACACAATATCATTTAAATAAAAAATAAAAAAATGTATTGAGGTAGCTAATAGGACGATCACAAAATAAATGAGGCAGTTATAAATTATATTTGAGATCACCTATGTTTAATCCACATTGAAAGCTACATCCGAATCAAGAAAAATCTTCCCAATTCGAATGAGAACAAAATTAAATACTAATCTCAAAGATTTTTTTTAAAGACATGCCACATTTATATTTTATAATAAATTGAAAAGTGTGTATATATATAAAGTGTTAATATATATATATATATATATATATAGTGATGGATCCAGGATTTTAGTCCAGGGGGACCCAAGTCGACTAGTAAAAAAATATTCTTGAATAACACTGAATAAAAGTTTAAATTTATTACAATTTAGACATAATTAATATTACTTTATAAAATTATAACAGCATCCAAGTTAGTAACTTAATAGCGTTTGAACATGACAACATCATAAATTATAGTAGTAGTAGTAATAATAATTTTAATAATAAACACATACATAATAAGGTTTCTCTTTATTTTTATGTATTTTAAACTATGCATTATATTTTTAGCAAATATTTATATTGCCAATAGAATATTTAGAATTAGATGAAGAAAATATAAGTTTTACAAATAATAAAGCATAATTGATGCTTAATTTATAAGTTATATAAAGGAAGATTAATAGGGAAATATTCAACCAATGACAAATTAAAACTCATAAACAAATGCATATGAAAAGTGTATAATTAAGTAATCAAAATTGTTGAATTGAATTACTAAATTTTATTTATTTTTTTAATTAAAAAAGAAAATTACTAAAATACCCCTACACAATTTGTGAAATTTAGGGGGCCCAATGCCCCCTGGCCATGTGTGTGTGTCCGTCCCTATATATACAGTTGTATCACCATCGTCATCTTCAACCCACATGGTGGTTAGATTGAGGTCACATCTGTAAATTGCAACCATTCACACACACAAGAGTGTGTGTTGCATGTATACATCAAGTTTCTATAGAAAAACAATAAGTCCCCACATATAGGGAAGCTTCAAAACTTGTACATACTAAATTCTTTGCAAAAGTATAAAACATCATCAATATTGATTTAGGTTTAGGTTCCGAAAAAATCATGAAATTTATTTAATTTATTATTTGAATCAACTTTTTTAATATTAGAAAATATAACATGATTTTTTTTAACCAACGGATTGATTTTAGGTATGTTTATTTAAACAATAATTTCCATTGTTTCTAAATAACTATCATTTTGTATCGTAAATCATTGTTTTATTTTGAAATGTTAAGAGTTATTTTAACAATAAATAATCTCAAATAGTTCGTTGGTTATAGTTGCAAAAAATATGATAGTGTGTTATATTTGATAATATTCAAAAGTTGACTGAAATTGCAAATTAAATAAAATTCGTAATTTTTTTAATAATTTGACAATTGTAATATGTCTTTTCCAAAAAAAAAAAAAAACATGTGGTTTTATTGTTTAACAAAATTAAGTTTTTTGGCCAACATTGTTACATTTGTTCTACGTGGTCCAGTTGACAACTCATGTGTGAGATGCACATTACTTTTTAAAATTCTTTTTTCAATTTTGAAGGTTTTGTTTTCTTTATAATTTCATTACTTTATTACCGACATATTTTCAATTCTCAAATAACGTGTGACCCACACCAACTTTTTTTTCTTTTTAAATTCAATATTGAAAATCATAAATGAGTATGTAACTGTTATATTTTTATTTTTACTTTTCTATTTTTTATAATTACTATAGATCTCACATTATATGTTTATTATTGTATAAAAGAATCACATGTTAACTAGCATGTAAATCAAATTTAATTTGTCTAATATTAAAGATGCATACAATTTGTATGTAATAAAAATAACACATATTTCAAATTTCAAATTGTTAAATTATAAACCAGATTCATTATACTTTTCCCAACATTTGATCACCATCAATCAAACAATATAGGTGAGGTAATCTATGACGTAACTTTCATTTCTTCAAACTAAAGGAAATCTATCTATTATTTTCCAAATTATTAATCCTAATTAAGTAGCCTTCCATTTCTGACATTGAAGAAGTTGTTATCCATTAATTAGATGGTGGATAAACATCCACCAAACGAAGGACCCTCGCTCCTGAATTGAGTGGGCTTTGTATAAGATCGTTTCACCGATTATATTATTTGTGATGAATCAATCTATATTTTGTAATTCATGTACATAAATTTGGTTGAAATTGATTTGATTTGTGGGTTAAAAAATTTTATCTCATGAAAACTATTCGTGAAACTTTCTCACTTAAATTTTTGTGTCTTGTATTAGTTGAGCATTATCAATATTCTTGAAATAGCAAACCATACCCTATAGATTTGTCAACATTTAGCTATTTATTTGTTTGTTCTATTACAAAAACCTCATCATCTCAACTTTGCCATGTATTACATTTCATCACTGAATTATCTAATTGGGGGCAGATGCGTGTCTAATATTTTGAACACATTGGATATGCAAAAAGTTGCAAAGTCCTGAAATTGTTGAATTTCCAAAATTTTGGAGGCTTAAAGTGTAACAATTCTTGAAATGTCGTGCAGATTATGATTTTATCTCTAGATCAAGTCAAAAGTCAATTACAACTGTTTTTTTTTTAAGTGATTAACTTTATCCATTCATCTCAACAATTCAAGTTGATTTTAACTTTTTAATGTCCCAAAAAAGTAACTTAATTTCCATACACAATTATGTTATCTCAATCCATTAACTTATTAGATGTATCCCTATTTAAAATCAATTACGAATTGGAGTAACACTCATTAAATATGAGTATCATGTGGAATTTACTTGACTAATTGTTTTTATTTTTGATAAATTTCTTAATCTTCTTGTTAAATCAAATCATTATTTTTATATGGGACAAATGAAGGAATGAATAGATTTATGATAACCAATAATGTTCTTTTCTAAACGCTAGTCTGATACTTACATGACTGACGTTGAAATCAACTTATAGGGTTGTAATGAAAGGTAGATCATTGATAAGGAAAGACAAGTGAGAGTGAGCTGTAGTAGGGGTAGATGAGCACTATTAATGATCCAGGAAGCTTCATAGGAGCAATTCAAAGAAAAGTTTAGTTTTTGTTCTAGTTGATGAAAGTGAAAGAGATACAAAATGTACCTAAAAAAAGATGAAGTGGGATTCTTTCTTTTAATGGAGTTGTGGGCCTAAACGGGCCGGGCTGACGATGCAGCTACAAAAACGGCTTATTCCATGCTACCCCTGTGGTAATACCTTCACCACACCAATATTTGACATGTGGCAAATTTTGTTTTGTTTTGTTTTTTTTTTTGTAATGTAATTCTATCTATTTATTTATTAATCATAATTAATTGATAGTTCT
Source organism: Scutellaria baicalensis (assembly GCA_005771605.1). NCBI lineage: Eukaryota > Viridiplantae > Streptophyta > Magnoliopsida > Lamiales > Lamiaceae > Scutellaria > Scutellaria baicalensis. The sequence goes on along the minus strand of CM016721.1, from coordinate 74,854,831 downwards.
ATCTCCCAATATACAAGTATTATTCATTTTTAGTCTTATGTAATGTAATATTTATTTATTTATTATAATACCATTGATATAAATTCATGACATTTTATTATTTATAATATATTGATTATATCTCGCCACACCAATATTTGACATGTGGCAATTTTTTTTTTTTTTTGTGTGTGATGTAATTCTATCTATTTATCTATTAACCATAGTTTTGTTTGACATATTGGGTTAATGTTTGAGGGTTATGAGAATTAGAACAAATTAATCATAAATAATGCATACAAATATAATTAATATATAATAAATAATAAAATGACATAGGAATGTATTATAACATTAACATTAACCGGTGCAATTTATCTAGTCAAAGTTCTGCATATAAATATAATCAATATATTATAAATAATAAAATGTCATGAATTTATATCAATGGTATTATAATAAATAAATAAATATTACATTACATAAGACTAAAAATGAATAATACTTGTATATTGGGAGATAGAACTATCAATTAATTATGATTAATAAATAAATAGATAGAATTACATTACACAAAAAAAAAAAAACAAAATTTGTCACATGTCAAATATTGGTGTGGTGAAGGTATTACCCACAGGGGTAGCATGGAATAAGCCCTCTCTAGACTATCCACATAGATGCATTTTTGGCACACAATTTTGTGGGGTCAACTTGCCATCACATTAATTCAAAAATATCTATGTTTTAAAAACACTCTTACATTAATTTAATACAAATACAATCATTACATGTGAGTCTCATGATCCACTAATTGTTATTCTATTATTCATATCAATTCAAATTAATTATTTATTGGTTGCGTTTTTCTTAATAGTGCAGAATTGGATACTGAATTTATTAATCATGACATTGATAATTTTCAATTCACATTAAATATAATTAATAATAAAAATTAAAAAATTAATATTTACTCCAAATATTTTGTATTTATTGGGTTAATTACATAAAAAAAGATATTAAAATACATTTGACATACAATTCATATAAATAAACAATTAATTTTTACATGTCAAACAAATCAAAATTAAAAATACATCTAAAATAGAAAAATAAAAAAGACAATAGAAAAACATCAATAAAGAGAACAATCTTTGGAGAAATAACAAGAATGACATTTTTAGAGCACCGCATCAATTATTCTTCATCATATTCTTAAATATTATAATCAATAAAGTAAGGATGAGGCATTCTTGCAGGGTGTCAAAATTCTCCCGCAATAATGTCTTAAAATGGAGAGAGAAAGAGAGTACGTAATGTGGATATTAGCTGGGACCCTATAGATAAAAAATTATATCTATAAAACATTGATATTATTTTATTATATTTTTATATTTTATTGATGTGGATGTCCTAAATAACTCTTTTTAACTACAAATGCATCCCTAATAACTAAAGTGGATGCTCTTATTACCTAAATTTTTGCAACAACTTGCAAGGAAGCATTAGTGGGATTTCAATTTGAAGAGATATTGTACACACAAAAAGCTGCTGATAAGACAAATTTCAGGATCTTGATCAACTTGTAAAGTAAGGTTGCTCTAAATTATAATTCAAATGTGTAATGTTCATCCTAACAATTTAAGGTATAATACTTTAAAAATGACCACAATTCAAGTTAACTCAAATGATCATTTTTTCCACCGCAATTTAAAATTTAAACAAATTGTCTTTTGGATAAAAGTAAAAGTAAAAAAAAAAAAATTGATTTTGATTGCACAAGCAAAAATAGCCGATCTATATTTATAAATATGTACTCAAGTTGTAGCTAAAAATGTTTTTCTTTCCTTCCAAACTAACTTGAAGAAAACGTTGGAACTTTTGGCTAAATGAACAAGTCAATCATTTAAATTTATATGATTTAAAAAGGTGAACTCCACACATGTATTTTTTTTTAATATATATATATATATATCACATATCATAGCAAGAAAATAAAACTTCATGCAAATATCATTTGATGTAATTAGAGAACTAGTAAATATGATTACTGTCATTTATTTTTATTTTGTGTTATTCGTTTCGACACGAAAAGTGCATATACTTTATGAAAAACAAATTTGTTAATTGTTTAATATCAATTTTGATGCTTAAATGTTTAATTTCTCGTAGTCACAAAACTTTAAATCACTCCTATAATGATGTAAATTCGAAATTTTGATTTTTAGTTATTAATATTAATTTAGACATGTAAGATTAAAAAAAAAAATTTTGATGTTAAAATTAAATTAAAAATTAAAATTAAAAAAAGTGACCTGTCACTATAGGTCAAAGAACAAAAATGATAATACCATTTAAATATGGATGAATAAAAATAGAAAATGAATGACAGAGGACTAAAAATATAATTAAAAAAGTATAGTGATTTAAAAAACTAATTTTCCCATTTTTGTAAGGTTTGGGGTGTGTTTTAAACTTAGCCCGTAAGCCTACGGCCCAATTAGAGTAGGCCCAAATCCTTTTATAATTGAAAAGTAAAATATCCGAACATTTTATCTAATTAATGGATTTTTAAACATTTGAGTTTTGTAAACAATGGGCAATGCATATTGGGCTTCTATGGGCCTGCATCTCTTCAGTGGACCAATGGGCCCAAGTCCAACTCATCACACCTCACCTTACTTTTAAGTAAAGTACAGATACACATATTAATGTTTGAGAGAAGAAAAGAAAAGATGTTAAAATAAACATATTTATGTGGTGTATTATTGATGACATCAAAGATTATTATTGAGAAAACCGTTACTAGTAAAATTAATGTATGATGTAAAATTGAGAAAGTGAACTTTTTCCGAATCAAGTTTGGAAAAGTTGATATTGTATTATTATATCAATTAAATGTAATACTCTCTTCATCCCAACTCAACTTGTCTACTTGTCATTTTTGTTTGTTCCAACTCAACCTGTCAACTCATAAATGACAAAAAAAAGTCAAATATCAATATCCCCATATTTCATCCTTATTACAAAAATGTCACTCAATTATCTTAAAAATCAATCTTAAAAAGCAAAAAATAACAAAAGTCAAACATTAATATTCTCATATTTCACATTTATTACAAAAATGTCACTCAATTATCTTAAAAAAAATAGTCAACTGTTAACCTCCGTGTCCGGTCAAAGTAGGCAAGTTCGACCGGGACGAAGGTAGTATTAAATAATATGGCTGCGCATCCTTTGGTGGTAATAATAGGTTAAACCCATCAAATTTTATTGTATTAACATATTAATTATATGATTGAGAAAGGTTATATTTGAATATTATATATGCTGGACCCACAAATAGTTTTAATAGATTTTATTTAGGGTGAGTGTCCCAAAATAGCCTAAATATTATAATATGGAATAAAAATAACACAAATTAAGTTGAAATCTCATTTATAACCTAAATACTATAATTTGTGTACAAAATAGTCATGACATTGACATAAAGTAAATTATAGTCAACTCTTGCAGTAAAATGACAGAAATGACAGTAAATTGGAGAATCTTAGCAGTAAAGCTTCGGATTTCAAGAGTCTTCATGGATATAGAGGTATTTTAGAAATTTTCCTAATGTTGGTTTGAATTTGTACACGAAAGTATGCTATTTGGTTTTAATCTCAAGCTCACGTAGTTACTTTGAATTTGTAGATGAAAAATATGCTATTTAATGTCAAAATTAGGGTTGCATGTAATATTTCTTCATGGCCACGAAAACACCAAAAATTAAGGGTTCAAATGTATACAAAAATGTTGTCATAGGGTTACACGAAAATGTGTTGAAGGGCTACACGAAAATAACTAAGGTTACACGAAAATGTTGTGTAGGGTTACACGAAAATGTGAAGTTTTAAAATTATGGATTTTACGAAAACACAAAAATTTGTGGGTTACACGAAAATGACATAGGGTTATTCGAAAATTATCATCCTAATTTTCGAATAACACTATTTTTTTAGGATTATTCGAAAATTATCATAATTTTCTAATTTTCGAATAACCCTAACAAATAGGGTTATTCGAAATTAAGGTGATAATTTTCGAATAACCCTATTTTTTTAGGGATATTCAAAAATTATCATAATTTGATAATTTTTCGAATATCCCTAAAAAAATAGGGTTATTCGAACAATACCCTTATTTTCGAATAACCATATTTTTGAAAAATATTGAAAATTATGATAATTTTCGAATAATCCTATTTTTAGGGCTTATTCGAAAATTATCATAATTTTCAACAATTCTCTGGCAACATTAAGTAAAAAAATTTGTCATTTGACTTTTATTCATTTTATGTCTAATCAATGACTATTTTGGGTAAATATTATAGTTCTTGGGTTAAAATATGAATATCAATTTACTTGGGGTCATTTTTTATCTAAAGTATGTGAAGGGGTTAAATTGAGGTATTTTCATTTTTATTTAAGAGCTAACTCTCTTATGAAATAGGTGATCCATGCTCCCGAGTCGGATCACGCCGTCGGATCCACTTTTTTTTTTCTTTTTTCACACTTGGTTTTTGAATTTTAGCACCTACCGTTATGTTATGTTAGACATATATTTACATTATGCTGCCCAAATTTCATACGTTAATTTAAAAAAAAAACTCTAGTTTTAACACATATTATAGATGTATCATTACGTTGTATTATAAATATTTATGTCTAACATAACACAAATGTAGGTTTAACACAACATAAAAGTAGATCTACTTGAGTGAATTTGGGGGAGGGTTTCAGAGCGAATTCCAAACACGTGAGACCGGGTCAATCCTGGTGTATGAGTTCTAGATTTATGTGTCTGACTCATATAAGTTTTTGGCTTTATTTAAAGAAAGCTTATATTGAGAATACTTGTACTACAACAGAAATTTGGGTTTGAATTTCAGTCCAAACAAGGAGTAAGAGTTATGAGTTGTCCAAAAATAGAATAAGATGGGAATAGAATAAACATGACAAGCAAACATAGCATGATTTTGCAAAGCTCTTATTAGTGTGAGTTGGAATCCCACACTATGTTGTAAGACTGATAAAAATATCACTAATGATATACTCTTTTTATGAGAGGAATTATATATATTCACAAGATTCAGATAAAAATAACCTATATTTAGTTATTAAAAATAACATAATGAATTGAGTCCTTTGAAATATGATCTGTGAGATGAGCTCACCCGAAACATTATCTTAACTAATTTGGAGAAACTTAATAACTAAAATTTAGGTAAGGGCTCAATAGAAATGGAATTGTTTTTCAAGAAATAGGAATATCCTTGAGAGGAGACTGAAAATGTGACTTTAATTATTGTTGAGACCAAACAAGGCCTACTAACTATTTAGAAAAGGCAATACGATATGAGTCTTGAAGCATGACATGTCCTAATCAAGTTCACATCATTAACAGGTCAAATTTAGCACAGTGTGAAAATCTAATGAGATTAGTAAAGCATGACTAGAGGTTAGGAACTAGGGCAAAAGAGAGACATAAAGAAAATGTGTCATTTTCATGCAAAATGTGGCTTTCATGTGGCCATTATTAGCCTTTTGGTTTTATACTACTTCTTTTGGACCATTCCCCCTATTGCATTAACTTATTTAGTTTCTATAACATGCTTTCCTAGCCTTTTACCTACTTCATTCAATGGACCATTCTATATGGATTCTTCATTTTTCATTTGAGAAATGGCTATTTGAATAATCAAAGAATTCTCTCATATAATATTCGAAAATTTTAAGTTCGTCAAGACTCCCACGGATCAGTATATAAAAAGATAAGTGTTTTTTTAGATTTGAAGTTTCTTTATATTGTTTAGTTTTTGGGATTATAGCAACGCTGGAAGAATTTTGTTGGAACAATTCATGATTCGACTTGCTTCGATAATACTATTTTTTTACAAACATAGGTATAGTATAGTAATGATTAATTTTATATACTCATATATGATGTCCCAATGATATGAAATTGAAATGCAATGCAAAATATTTCAAACAACTGATTCCAATCCCCCAACCCCCTCTTTTGTATTTTACTTCACTAAGAGCATCTCCAGCACTAGCACTACTTTATTGCAGATTTTGCACTAAAATAGTGCCGAAACAGTATTTTCATCTTCAGCACTCTGTACTACTTTTTGCACTAAAAAAGAATATTTCATTCTATTTTTAATTATGAATTTATTTAATCATATTTTTCAAATATATTATAATTGATTAACATATTTACACCTACAAGTTCTTTAATAAAATTTTTATTATTTATATTCAAATTGTATAAATAAAAAGTTATAGGAGTAATTGAATGAAATTTAAGGTAAAATGAAAACAAAAAACATACTACTTTCAAACGTGAAATACCAGTATGAGATGACTAGAGAAGATAACATACTACTTATTGATTTGGATACGATTGTTGATCCCGTCAAACGTGAGTACCTTCAAGAACAGCAACTGATAATTATGCAGAAGAGAAGACAATCTCAAGTGCCATCAACTCCAAATATGTTTGATATGTATGGACAATTTCCAAATTTTGGAGGATCTGGATCTGGTGCTGGTCTATCGGATTACTAGGTTTTGTTCGTTATTTTCAATTTATGTTTTATTTTCATGTATTTTAATCAATTTCAGTATTTTATTTTCATGTATTGTAATTTATTTTTCGGTAATGTGATGTTTTATTTTTTTGTATTTTAATTTATTATTAGTAATTTTATGTAATTGTTTCTCGTTTATCTAATTTTCACTATCTATGTTGAGAAACGATCACTCACGATCATTTCAAAATTTCAAATTACCATTCGTGTTGTTCAATTTTTCTTGTATTCATGTTGTTCAAATTATCATTTCAATAATAATTTTATATCACAATTTGTGTTGACAAAATACAATTATATTATCTCAAATATTATAAAATAGCTCCACAATACATAATAAATACAAACATTAAAAAAAAGAGAAACAAATGTAGCGCAAAACAGTGCGGTGCTACTTGTGGCACCTCACTGTTCACAAATCTAATGTGACGCAGAAGGTGGTGCCGTGCTGGAGTATAAATATAAGCCCATTCACGCAACCTAGCGTAGTGTTGGGGCTGCTCTAAGACTATCTCCATCGATAATAGGTCGTCAACCCAAATGCAGAAAAGGACAAAAAAGAGAAGAAAAAAAATAGAAATTAAATTGTGAGTTGCGACCGGTTGTAATTTTGGTTGAGAAATCAACCTTTGCTTTATCATGGGTTGTCCAATCCCATTATGACACATGTCATTTTCTAATTGGTTCAATTAGATTTTATATGAATAAAATGTATATTGTAAATATTGTGGATAATATGTATTTAAAATATAGAAATATATATATCAAAATTCATATTTTTTAATTCTCTATAAATAGACACCAATATTGACATATTTTGGAACACATCTTAAATTTTCTATTTTATCTTCTATTTTTTATCATTCATCTTTCAATTTCTATCATGGATCCAAACTATCTTAATTATATTCCAAACTCCCAAGATTATCCAAATTCCCAAAATTATCCAAGCTTTCAATCAATTTTTAACCTGCAATCTTTTCCTCTCTCAGAAAATTATCCAAACTATTATCAAAACTCTCAATTTTCTCCGAATCTAAATCAAGATTATACCTCTGGGCATGTCCAACCATCACAAAATATCTCCCGAAATTTATTCCAAAATGTTCAACAACGAAACACAAACCAAAAGGGGGTAAAAAGTGTAGGTTGGACGGTGAAAGAAGATGTTCTTTATTTGAATTTTTTTTATTTCATGCATTTACTTGTATTTTGATATATTTATTTTCAATTTCGTATTTCAACTATTGTAATTATAATTTCGTTATTGTATCTTATTCTAAATATGTTTTAAATTATTTTCCTTAATATATTTATAAACTTAGAATATTAAATTATTTATTGTATTTTTTGTACATTTTAAATATAATGAATATTAATTAAAAAATTATGTAATTAATAAAAAACAAAATAATAATTATTATTTTAGGTTAGGTTGGGTTGGGTTGTGGATGTGGATATAAACAAAATAAAGTTAGGTTGAATTGTAGGTTGAATAGGTGGATGAGAGAGAAATTAATATTTTATTTTAGGTTGGGACGAGGGAGGTTGTGAGTGTGGATATATTAACATGGATTTGATGTAAACCAAGTGGAGCAAAGAAAACAGTGTTCAACTTTAATTTCATTATTGTTTATTTTGGCTTTACTTATTTTCTTTTCTAAAATTTTATTCTCAAGTAATGATGCTCATACATGTCAAAAATTTAGTGGAATAATGGATTTCTCATATCTAGAAGGTGTTAATTAAATTGGGCTTTTAATTTGGTGGAGGATCTGTTATTGTCAAATCCTCCAAGATCCACACAATTTATATTAATTTAATTTGCCATCAAAAAATAAAATTAAATATCATTGAAACAAAGTTTAATAAAAGATATTAGGTTATTGCCTTTCAAAAGATTTCACTTTACTCGGAAATTATATATTAGCTCTAGCAGACATTATGGTTCCATTTTTTCTTTTCTTACTAGATTAATTAAGCCAGTGAAATTGAATGCATATAAAATAAAATTGATTCATCATTTCTAACATTCAGTCATCTCGCCACACCTATCATTCGAGTTGAGTTGAGTATGAACTAATAATATGAATTAGATTATCTAAATTCATTCAAAAATGAAACTCTTATCAGATTATTATTTGTACATAACTTCTTTTTTTAAGTACTCTATGATTATTAATAATAAAGTCTTCATCCCTGTAGTTAGATCAAGATTTGGATTGAGATCCAATATAATATGAACACCTTCTTTAGATGTCTCAAAAGTGGTGTTTTGATTGCCCACAAATCAAATTTTCTTTTTATAATTTATAACAAGTATTATCATTATTATTATAACTTTAGAAAAAAATAACATAAGGCTGACCAATAATCAAATAAGTATTGAAAGTCCTTTTTTTTTTTTTTGTCCTTACCAACTGTTTTAAATATTCAAATTAACCATACAAGTTACTTATCTTTCCTTTCAATTTTAACATGTTAACCCTGGATCTAGTAATATATATATATATATATATATATAATATCAATTGAAAAAAAATCATTTCCAATAATTGATCATATAATTAATAGGCTTACAGATTAAGTAATTATTTTTGGTTTGTGATGCCAAATTGTATTTATATAGGTTAATTACTAAAGGATAATGAACTATCTTCCTTCCAACTTTATCACAAAATATATGTAGTGACTGCGTTATTAATATTACATTTTTTTTTTTTATATAATCGGTCAATTCGTAATGTACTATCATATAAAAACTATAATATATATTTCCTGCTACATTTTCATAGGTTAAATACAAGTTTATGATATATCCATGACATAAATATTAGTAATTGTAGAGTAAGTCTTGTGTACCCGGGGCACCGTGCCCCCAAACATTTATTGTAATACCTTTAAGTAATATGATCGATATCTTAACATGTAACATGAAATACCTTGAATAATACCTTTATTGAAATATATATTTCAGTTATACACGTAATACATTATGAATATGCAACTAATACCTTATGAGTATATCACTAATACCTTCAAGGATATACCACTAATATCTTATGAATATACCAGTAATATCTCAGGAGTATATAACTAATATCAAACTAATAATACCTTTAGAGGTACGGTGCACCGGGGTGCGCAAGATTTTGCCTTAATTGTATGTATCAATATAATAATATGGGAGGAAATAATATATTGGAGTAGAAGATCATCAAACCTAACAGTGGTCTCCGCCTTAGTTAAGTAAAGAAAACTTTTCAAAATTATAAATAAACTATAAATGAAATAATTAAAGATTTCATCTTTCTTGATATACGGATTTCTCTATTTCAATTTAAATTTCATTCAATATTATTAAACAAACATCATATAGGGGTGGGAATATGTTGGGTTGAAGAAGGCTTTTTTGTTGGTAGATCTATGTTTGTAGTGTAAATATTAGTCTAAGTCTTGTCTATTGTATACGAAGAAAGACCTATTCTCAGGCAAATCTGACATGTTTTGTAGATAAATCTTGTTTAAAATCTATCAAAAGTCTGTTAAAAGAATACAAAAGTATCTAGTATAATTTTTTTTTTCCTTTTATATAAACTTCAATTAAAACTTATAGACTTACATCGAGAAACATGAAAATAATATAAAATAAAAAAATAGGCAAATGTTGTTGTGCACCAGGTGCACAGATCTAGATTGGTGCAACTGGGGCGACTCGACCAGGATCCACGCACCTTGATTTTCCTTTTTTTTTTCTTTTTTTTTTCGCTTCAGGCTGTTACCTTTATGTTGTAAGGATGTGGCCTTTACGTTATATAAGTGTGACCTTTATATATAAATGTTATGACCTTTATGTTCATTAACTTAGGTAAAAATGAAGATTTTCAGGTTTTTTCGCTTCAGATTAAGACCTTTATGTTGTATTGTTGTAACCTTTTTGTACAATTCTTGTGACCTTTATGTACAAATATTATGACCTTTATAATCCATAACTTTGAAAAAAAATTGAGATTTTCAAAATTCAGTGCATTTTAAGGATAAATATATGTGCAGCTAATATTACATAAACGTAAATATGTACAATTTTTGCTAAAATTCTTCATTTTTTTTCTAAGTCAGAGTATATAAAGATCATTACATTTATACATACATGTCACACTTATATAACATAAAAGTCATATGCATATAACATAAATGTAACAACCTGAAGTGAAAAAATAAAATTCAAAAAAAATAAAATAAATAAAAGTGCGAGGATCCAGGTCGACCCGAATTGTATGCACCAGTTGCACAGGAGACTAACTCAAAAAAATATGCAACATAAAATCGCTAAAGATATGTATAATTGTAAAATATATCATATATTTTCATACAAGCATTATAAATACACTAGCCTATTAGGCATTTTTAAGGCCCGAGTTTAGCCTACTTTCATTAATAGACTTAAAAATGAAGTTTTTGCATTTGACTCGTATGGTAAATAGGTTGGGTTTATCGAGTAGCTTGGACTATTCTCACCTCAAATATCATATATCACCTGTGTAAATAACATCATTATATTTATAGAAAGTGTTTTGAAACTAATTTAGTTGAAAGAATGACACGTGTAAAAGGTAAGTCAAAGTTAAGTGGTGCTTGCGTGTAATCCCACAAATGATCGTGAGGCAGATGTGGAAAACGTTCCATAATCAAATTTCATGTGTGAAGATATCTCTTTATATATTTTCTTTTTGACAAAAAATTGTTTGCAACTACATACATGCAACATAACATATCTAATTCGAGTTAAAAGATTATGCTTTTTAGCATGTGAATTTTTTTTTTCCAACATGTACATTAACAGTTTATGTAAATTCCAATTATTCAGATTACATTTTACTAAAAAGTAATACGTTTTAGCATTCAATAAATATATATCAATAATTCTTTTTAATTTTCTTCCTTTGGTACTGTCTCTCTTTCTCATCTCATTATTAAGAAAATTCAATTACATATATCAATAATCACAAAAACTTGCTTGAGACGGTCTCACATAATGTTTTCGTAAGACAGATCCTTTTAACCCATGAATCAAACTCATTTTCATTAGTTTATATGCGAATTATGAGATGTGGGTTGTGGGTTGACCCGTTTCACGGAACATGAGACGGTCGACTTACTCATAAATATTTCTTTTAATTAATTATTTCATTTAGAGGTTTCGATATTATTTATAACTTGTGATTATTAGGCTAAAAGAAAGAGGAGGCATGGATTTATGATATTCTAAAACAACTATGTTTATTAATTTGTTTTTACATGCACCCTTCAATAAGGATATTAGTCTTAAAACCTGGCCTCCAAATATATGTGTGTTAATTTCTTCGAAAGTTGGTATATATGGTCATAAATGGAGATCGAGGTGAAGAATTGTTGAAGACCTTTTCTCTTATATATTAATTGTGATGATGAATGAATTAATGAATTAAGGCAAGAAGCAAAAGACATGAAATTAGTTAGAGAGCTCTTTCCATTGATAGATCCCCACTCACCCATCAATAAAGCCACACAAATATATATATATATATATATATATCCCAATTTAACCTACAATTTCAAATGGAACTAACTATTATGCCTGCCTTTTTCTTCCCACTATCAATTGCTTTATTTTCACCAACACATTCTTAATTCACTTGAATTCAATTCTCTTTAAAAAGCATCGATTAAACTTAGCTTTCATTAAAGTTTCATCTCACCTATCAATTTTCTATGTTGAGCTAATGCCTTGTATTTGAGTTTCATTTCAGATCTCATGTCTGTATATATTTTAATTTGTTAAATTATACTTTTAGGAATATATATATATATTTTTTAAATAATTTCTAGATTTTAATAAATATATTGATGTTTAATTTGGAATGAATGGTTCAACTTTATGTCCTATAAAAGTTGGGACTCTCTCTAAATTAAATTGTCCATCCTTCCCCACCCATCATTAATATTTTAAAACATGAATAAATAAATGAAGAATTTGTTTGTAGTTATGTGATATTGGAAAGTTAGTTAATTGAAAAGAAGATATAATTATGTACAAAAATAAATGTATATGTGCAAGTTGATGGACCTAATGTTGTTCATGAAAGTGACTTATTTTGTTTGGCTGCTCTTAAATGCTTGCAAAAATCATTAGTTCGTATTGGAGTCTTGAGTTGGACTCAACGAACAACTGCTCTTACTTATTTGAAATATATCGTCAATTATGTGAGTTATTTTTGAGTTTGTTTGATAGTTAATATTTAAATTGAGTTTGATCAATCTTTGACCAATTTTTTTACATGGTGTCAAAAAAACGACAATAGATTACAAATTTGAAATCTACGTTTTGAGTAGATAAATTTAAGACATTTATTTTCTCACATTCAATTTTGGCTGAATGAAAATTTAATGCTTAAAACTGACAATTTAAATTGAAAAAAGGTGAAAGTATGAAAAAGTGTAAATATTTGGAAATGTGTGAGTTTGAATCAAATATGATGGAACCCAAATTAAAGGATGCAACCAATCCAAAACATTGTGCAACACACTATTTCATATGAAATAGTGTTTAATTATGAAAAATTATCAATTCAAACTAAAATGTATCTAATTATAAGAAGACGTCATTTCAAACAAAAATGTGTTTAGTTTGGAAAGATAATACACCTCTCCAACATCTATAAAAAAAGACTTCACATTCAATCATTTAATTCACTCCACTACAACTTGCATTCATAGTATTCTAGCAGTTGTAGTCCTCTTTCCTTTTTTTGTCTTAGAAAATTTCTAATATCATTTTAGTTCCCTCGAAAACTTTTGGATTCGTTGTGTTGCAATCCTTAAATTATTAAGTTGTTGTATCTTGTGAACGTTTGTCGTAGACCGCAAACCATTAAATACAACGCAATTTCGTCTTACGGAAAAAGAGTCAAAACTCTTATCTCAACTTTCCTTTTTATAATTTTGAGTTACTTCTAAGTACACCACATTCCTTTAACATTGAATACAATTCGAGTTTTACTAGTTGAATACCTTTATATTTATCGAGCTTTAGTTTGAGCCGACCTAGTAGGAATTATCAAATATAAAATCATGTCTAAACATGTTTGAATCAAATCGAGTTCAGATGAGTTTTTATCAAATAATTTTAAATCGAGTATCGAATAATATAAAATATATGAATAACCTTCTAATTACCATAGCCGCCACTGCTTATTTCTTATTTTCCTTATGCTGCAATTGAAGTGGGCAATAACGTGTAAAGCGTAACCAAATAAATAAATAAACTCTTTTTTGAACAAAAATATATAAATATTTTTTTATGAAAAGTGTTAAGTTATACATTAAAAAGATAGTAAACACGTGCAATGGACCCATTTGGGGCCGTCCATGTAAAGTATAACAGCTGGTAAATTAATCTCAATTTATGCTGTTCAATACACAAAGGAGGGACAAATTTAATTATGTCGACAGCCTTGCAACTTGCAATTATTTAGGTCCCCTTTACAACAATTCTTATGAAAATTTTATAATTGGGGAACATGTTTTTTAAACTTTTTAAGAATTATTTGATTGTCATGTTATTTTGACCAATAGTGAAAAGTTTGGTTAAAATTACAATTTGGGTAAAAGTTGTGATTTTTTGGCATTTAACCCATATTTTAATATGTGATAAGTAACACCTTGTGTAAAAATTTCATCAAAATATATTTTTCAATCATGCAAGTTATCTGTAAACAGCTAATATATTCATTAAAACATGTATTTCAATCATACAAGTATATCTGCAAACATCTAATATATTCATTAAAACATGTATTTCAATCATACAAGTAATATTTTATAAGTTTGCAACTAATACTTTATGAGTGTATAAGTATATCTTGAGGAATACTCAACAATATTAGTTGAAATTCCAAATTGTATATAAGTTTTTGCCAGTATTACATGCACCAAACATAATATTTTACAAATTTAATTTTATGTCCAAAATTCAATTTTAGTGGATTTTTTTTAGTAGAATTAGTAAGATTATCTCACAAATTTAATTTGTTACTAAATAAAATCTTCTAGTGAATTTATTTATTTTTAATCAAGAAGTTTGAATGATTATTCTTTTTTAATCTTTACAGTATACAATTTAGGGTAAAAAACAAGAGTAAGTCTTGTGTGAGACTATCCCACGGATCATGTTCCGTGAGACGGGTCAACCCACAACTCACATTTCACAATTCACATATAAACAAGTGGAAATGAGGTTGATTTATGGGTTAAAATGATCCGTCTCACGAAAACAGTCCGTGAGACCGTCTCACGCAAGTTTTTGTGAAAAAACAAAAACATATCTCAAATATTCTTGATTTAGCACTTTATTATATCATTTTCAAATATTTTCATTTCACTATATAAAGTAAAAGAATTATGCAGGTTACAATATTTTCGGTTGCTACGTCATCAAATCTCACCGGAAATTGATCAAGTGCATATAAATTTAGCAATTTGCTATATGAAATTTAAAAGTTTTCGTTTTACTATATAAAGTTCGCGGATTTTGTAGATTACAATATTTCCAACTAACTCATCGTAAAATCTCATCGAAAATTACTCACGTCCATAATTTTTAGAGGAATATATTTGTTTTGAAGACGTAAGTTACAATATTTTCATTACGTAATCTCCTTTTTTCTCTTCTTCATTTACAATTATGATTTACTTTACTAAAATGATAGGTGGAATACAAAAAAATGATGTTTTTCATGTCGTCAAAGGTTGTCATCCAAGGTGTAAATAACCCCTCTAAAAATTAATTTGAGGCATGTGACCTGTTTTCGATGAGATTTTACAATGTGATAGTCAGAAATATTGTAACATGTAAAATTCACGCACTTTATACAGTGAACTAAACACTTTTTAAAGTTTATATAGTGAAGTGCTAAATTGAAATGCACTTGAAGAGTCTCCGACGAGAATTGATGACGTATCACCCGAAAATATTGTAACTTGCAAAACTCTCATACTTTATGTAGTGAAATGAAATCATTTAAAAATTATATAGTAAAATGCTAAATCACGTATACTTGAGATGAATTTTTGTTCTTTACCCTACAATTTATTTTTAAGATTAGATCTTATGTAAGATTATCTTACAGACCTTATTGTGCACGATCAGGTAACTCATAGACACACTTAACATTTCATATAAAAATTTGTGAGAATATGGTTCAATTCATAAATAAAAATGATTTATCTCACAAAACTTATTCATGAAATTATTTTATATAAGTTTTTATGCATTTTCAAATATATATGCCTACGAAGTGTAAATTGAAAAAAAAAAAAAAAGTAAAGTAAATGAAAAGGCAAAAGTAATAAAGAGATAAACAATAAAATCAAAATGACAGCCAATAGGAGTCAGAGTATTGTGACTTCTGACAAATCAAAGGCTATTTTTAACAAACCAACTGCAACTCAAACTGCAACCCAGTATCACCCTAATCTAATCCACCATTTTTAATAATTACATTTATGCAAGTGATAATACCCCATTTAACACCTTCAGTAAAAAATGACCTAAAGGAAATTGATATTTATATTTTAACTCAATAATTATAATATTTACCCAAAATAGTTATTGATTTGACATAAAGTGAATAAAAATCAAATGATAAATTTTTTACTTAATGTTGTCAGGGAATTGTTGAAAATTATGATAATTTTCGAATAAACCCTAAAAAATAGGGTTATTCGAAAATTATGATATTGTTCGAATAACCCTAAATTTTAGGGTTATTCGAACAATACCCTTATTTTTCGAATAACCCTATTTTTTTAGGGTTATTCGAAAAATATCAAAATTTTCAATATTTTTCCAAAAAAATAGGGTTATTCGAAAATCAATATCCTAATTTTCGTGTAACCCTATGTCATTTTCGTGTAACTCATAAATTTAGGGGTTACACGAAAATGTGTGATGTTGATTTTCGTGTAACCCCTAAATTTTCATGTTTTCGTAAAATCCATAATTTAAAACTTCACATTTTCGTGTAACCCTACACAACATTTTCATGTAACTTTAAGCATTTTCGTGTAACCCTATGTCAACATTTTTGTGTACATTTGAATCCTTAATTTTTTGTGTTTTCGTGGCCCATGAAGAAAGACTACATGCAACCCTAATTTTGACATTAAATAACATACTTTTCATCTACAAATTCAAAGTAACCTACGTGAGCTTGAGATTAAAACCAAATAGCATACTTTCGTGTACAAATTCAAACCAACATTAGGAAAATTTCTAAAATACCTCTGTATCCATGAATGCTCTTGAAATCCGAAGCTTTATTGCTAAGATTCTCCAATTTACTGTCATTTCTGCCATTTTACTGCAAGAGTTGACTATAATTTACTTTATGTCAATGTCATGACTATTTTGTACACAAATTATAGTATTTAGGTTATAAATGAGATTTCAACTTAATTTGTGTTATTTTTATCCCATATTATAGTATTTAGGCTATTTTGGGTCACTCACCCTTTATGCAATATAACTATTACCCTTTTTTTAATTTTTTTCCGATTATTATATTATTATAAAAAAGTAAAAATAAGAAACTAGAATTTTGTTGAGATCTGATGATAATTGATACATTGTTGCATTAGTGATGTTTCTTTAATATTTATTTTATCTAAGTTTCATGTTTTATTATGATGAGTCTAAATTTGGGGTATACAAAGAATTAAAAAAATAAAAATAAAGGTTACAGTGAAATGTTAAGTACACCTAAGTTTAAGGGGACCTAAGTTCATACCACTATTTTTATAATCATTATTCACCTTCTAATTATAGTTTCTTTCGATGCTACTCCATAATTATTACGATTTTTATTTAGTCTCACAATTTAAGAATCTGTTAAATTATAGTCATATTTTGTCGAGCTGTTGGGGATATCCAGTGACCATAGAAATAACATGGACGTTACTTTTAGGTCACCGGAAAGAAACAATTCGGAGGTCACATGACATTTTCCGGAGAAAATTTGTATTAGAGGACACAATTTAATTAAATAGAGCAGATTCTTAAAGTATGAATTAACTTTAAGACTGTTGCTTATGGAACCGAATTCAAAAGACACATGAAAAATAATTTCAACTCCACTACTGACTCATACTCAAGTCAATCGAACAGCTCTCTCTCACAATTATTTGTCACTCAAACACATTCCTAGATTAGAAACCTAGCCCAGAGGAGAGAAATTTTAATTTCCTTGGGATAGAGAAGCACATAATCCAGTTAAAAGTAGACAAATCTCGAGGGCTTATATTATTCTATGTACTTAAAAGAATTCATTACAGATATTTAATTAATGATGGTATAAAGTATACATAGTTTATCGACAGAGCTAAACAAGTTTGAGTGTAATGTAATCGATTTCAGTGGCCACTTAATATATGGTTTAAGTTGACTACTTAAATTGACCTTAAACTTAGCACATGTGAGATTCATCAGAATTTATGTTGCTCAAATTTAGTTAGACGACTTTACTAAAGTTTGGAGGAAGTCTTGTATGAAACATTCTAACAAATCTTTTTTTTTTTTTTTGTGAGATGAGTTAATCCATAACTCACACTTAGTAATTCATATAAAAATTTGTGGATATGAGTTCAATCTATGTGTAATAAGAATCTCAGTGTAAAGTTTATTTATATTGACATAATGCCTTTTTGATCAATATTTATCTTAATAGGTCCTATTCAATTTTTGCATTTTAATTGAATTCTAGACTTCTTAAGATTAATATTTTGCTGTTCTTTGTTGATAGAGTTATCAAAATAATGAACATTGTCGTTAGAAAAAGAACCGAATCAAACAAAAAAAAATATGAGTTACTCTTCTGTGCACCAGTTGCACGGATCTGTGATCCGTGCAACTGGGCCGTGCGCGGGCTGGGCTGGCCTGCCCAGCCCATATCTCTTTACTTTTTTTATGTGTTTTGGTCGTTACTCTTACATTATATTAGTGTTACCTTCGTGTTATATTAGGGTTACCTTCGTGTTATGTTAATGTGACCCCATCTCCAGATTTCATTCTCTTAGTTTAAAACCACTGAACTAAAATGTTAATCATACCCTCATGTTATGTTAGGGTTACTCTCGTGTTATGTTAGGGTTACCCTCATGTTATGTTAACGTAACATGAGGATATGACTGCCTGAAGCGAATTTTGGTGGGTTTGAGCGCACCCACCAGGCGCGTGGGAGCGCGTGAGAGCTCGTTGGGCGCATGAAAACGCGCGTCAGAGGCGCATGGGGTGGATCAACCCGGGTGCATGGATTCTTAGATCCATGCACTAGTTGCATAAAATATTTTGCAAAAAAATATTAAAAAATAACCAACTGAAACGAAACATTTTAGTATGTTGGTGTCAATTTTTAACCACTTATGCTATCAAAAGTTGAATATATTTTTTCACAAATTCTAAGGTAGGATTTTAGTGGATTCAACCTTGAAAATAGTCATCCTCAAATTAATTAGATATAAATTTGAAAGTGGTAAGAAAAGAATAACGATTAATTGATTGTGTAGGAAAATTCTAATCAAACTAGTTTAAGAAATCATCCTCAATTGATTGTTCAAAAGTCATTATCATTAAAGAATGGACTAGTTATATCCCTACATGTTGTTTGGTTTAGTCACAGATCACACTCAATTGGACTAAAAGTCATAATAATTAATAATAAAAAAAATAATATACCTAGAGTGCTATGAAATATTGAAATTTTATTATTATCAAGGTTTGGAGTGGTCACATGAATTTGAACTTCTAATATCATCACGACAAGGGATGAAAAGTAAATAAATTAATTATTCGATTCTTGATTAATACTATTATTTAATAAATTGTTGAGCAAGTCTCATGTAAGACAATTTTACGAATCTTTTTCTGTGAGACGGGCTAATCCACAACCCATATTTCACAATTCATATATAAATTTGTGGAAATTAATTAGATTAGTGGTAAAAAGAATTTGTACTCACGGAAACTATCCGTGAGACCGTCTCATGCAAGTTTTTGGGTAAATTGTTTGGTCTTCATTATGTAACAATGAAATTAAAATAAATTAAACATTTTTTACGTTTAATAAATTTAGGCTTGTATTTTAGTTCAACTCAATTAACAATAGGATTAAAAAAAACATTTCCAAGAAAACGACATATATAGCTCAATTTATTAGACTAGATTAAGATCTATATTAGATTTGATTGAAAATAGCAATATAATGAAGCTACATATAAAAGAGAGAAAGAAAATATGAGCATTAATTTAGAAGTAGAAGCAAAATTAAAAAAAGAAAGAAAATATGAGCATTAATTTAGAAGTAGAAGCAACAATTATAAAAGAAGAAAAAGATGGGACTTTTTGGTAAATGGCATATCGAAAAGTCAATATAAGTAAATTTCCTTCTCATCTCTCTCTCTCTCTCTCTCTCTCTCTCTCTCTCCACCATTTTTTCTCTCTTAAATTCTTTTGGAGCTCCACCCGCTTATATATATAGCGGCCCCGCCCCCGCTACGCCACCCCCAACACCAGCTCTCTCTCTCTCTCTCTCTCTCTCATCAAACCATTCCTAGAAGCCATAAATAGAGCAATCAACCAATCACCTCTCGTTCTAATATATACTCATTTTCGTTCTCATCAAGCTCCCAGAAAGGAAGGAAAAAGAGATACATCGATAAATCAAGAATAGCCAATCACCGGCCCACCTGCATCCCCACATTTTCCTGCAGATCTTTGCTGGGATTGGGGGGGTGTTTGGGGACGAGTGAATTAGCGTCTAAGAATCTCCTTCCTTCTCTGCGTGTTTGTGTGATGATAATGTGATGGAACAGAAACACGTGCTTTTGTCCGCATTGGGCGTCGGGGTCGGCGTCGGTGTCGGCTTGGGCTTGGCCTCCGGTTCTCCCGTCGGAAAATGGGCCGGAGCCACCAGCTGCACGGCCGCGGATGCCATCTCCGCCGAGCAATTGGAGGTCGAGCTTCTCAGATTAGTTGTTGATGGAAAGGACTGCAAAGTCAGCTTCGAGGACTTCCCCTATTTTCTCAGGTGATTTTAGAGAGAGAATATAACAATAAGAAGATGGATCTTTTTAGATTTTTCTCTCCTTTTTCCATGTTGTCATTTTCTTGATTCTTTCTTGCTCTGCTTTTTGCTTTTGTTGTGAAATGGATTTGCATCTAAGATGAATATTGAACAAATGGAGAAAAGTAACTGTTGACAGCAGCTAAATGATTGGTTTCTGGATGCTCTGAAAAGATTCAGAACATTCTTGATGCTTACTTTTGTTAAGGATTCATGGCATCATAGTGATCTGATTGGATAATTCTTGACTTACTGCTTTTCCTTCTTAATTTTTTAATCTGAAGAAGAATAACATTTGATGTATAAACTTACAAGACAAGATTAGGAGTTTTCTTGGTTTACAATCCATGTGTTCATCTTTATGTTTCTAGAGATTTTATTATTAGTAGTTAATGCAGCATATCCGTGTAAACGCTCGTTCACCGTAGCCGACTTCTAGTATAGCTCCCTTCAAATAATAAGAGATTGAATCCTCGCTTAAAAGGGTTAAAGATTTGCAAACAATCAGATAATGTCACGAGCTTTATGTTTGAGTGAATTTTTTAGGCCAAGTGTTAAAAGCCCTTTCTCCAAGTTTACATTTCTGAATTTCTATGTCCATGTTTACTAATATGATAAAACTAGTTAGTAGTTAGGTTATTATGTGATGGCTAATCCATGTTCTTGCCACTTTTGATGGCGTTTACAGTGAGCGGACACGTATGTTATTGACAAGTGCAGCATATGTCCATCTAAAACACTTAGATGTATCCAAACACACTAGAAATCTGTCTCCTGCAAGTCGGGCCATATTGCTTTCAGGACCTGCAGGTATGTGCAACTTCTATCATAGTGTAATCTAGCCCAAAACTTATCATTGGTTTCGTTATCATTTTGCTTTTGTCTTATTAAATTTGTACCTATGTGTTAGAACTATACCAGCAAGTGCTTGCCAAAGCTCTAGCACGTCATTTTGAAGCAAAGTTGCTGTTGCTGGATCTGAATGACTTCTCACTTAAGGTGGTTCTGTTTGATGTTGTTTTATTTTCCTGAGGCTTTCTGAATACTTATTTATACTCACGAATTTCTTGTTTCCATTTGTTGATGATTACAGATGCAGAGCAAGTATGGTATCACCAAGAAAGATTCTGTAAGCACTATTTCCATATTTTGCCATAGACCAAAGTCCTAGTTCACTTATAAGCATGCATGCTCTATGCTGTTTGAATCAGTTGATCATATATCCATCGGTTATGTTATTCGTTGATGAGATAATAATATACACAAGTTTCTTAAATTGAATGGTATATTGATCTGTTACACTTTTTTTTTTCTTTTTCTTTCTGGTCTAGTCTCTCAAAAGGTCCATCTCAGAAGTGACGTTAGAAAAAGTGTCCAGTTTCTTTGGTTCCTTCTCTGCTCTTCCCTATAAAGATGATAACAGAGGTATGGATATAATGCAAGACACACTTCAATATTTTTGTGAATGCCATGTTTTACAGATTTTTGGGTGGCTGGGGTTTTATGTATTAACAACAATCAGATAAATTTGGTCGTTATTCGGAACATTATCATGGATTTACATCTTCAATTATTTTCCTTTTAGTTTCCAGAGTGACCTTATTTATTTGAGCATATATTTGTTTCGAATTTTGCTCTATCTTAGCAACTGATGTAATGTTGTTTGTTAACTATTTTAATGAAGGCACACCATCTCGGCGAAGAAGTGGATCGGATTCTGCGATAAGGTATGCATTAGCTAAATTCTGAACAGAACATCAGAATGCCAATTTAGACTAAATGCTTATATGCCCACTATTCTTTTGAAGGAACACTGAAGGACTCAACAATTCTCTAAGGCCTCGCAGAATCTCCTCAGTCTCTTCAGATATGAGTAGCATTAGTTCCCAGTTATCATCTTCAAATCCAGGTTTACAACATTCTACTCAACTGTACTGTTTGATATCCTCCTGTTTATTAGCTTCGAGTTTTGATTTTTCTAGTCGGATCTTCTAGTGTGAGTGGGCACTAATTTGGAAATATTTTTATTATGTACTTTTAAGCAGTGTAGAGCACTTGTATCTACAAAAAGTGCAAAACAGAATGTGACATCTCACTGATTTTTGTTTTTAACCTTTGTTAGCTCGTTCCAAGCGCGTTAGCAGCTGGTCTTTTGATGAGAAATTTCTCTTACAGTCACTTTATAAGGTAATCACATCATCAAGTAATGATTTTTGTCAATCTTGATTATTCTTCTCTGGTATCCTTTATTCTGCTCATAGTCAATCTTGCAGATTTTCTGTGATATTAATGGAAAGATGTCGTTTTCAGGTGTTGGTTTCAGTTTCTCAAACAAGCTCCATCATTCTCTACATTCGCGATGTTGATCGACTTTTTCTCCAATCCTCGAGACTCTACAAATTGTTTGACAGAATGTTGAAGAAACTAACTGGATCGGTTTTGGTTCTTGGTTCTCGGATGTTGGACATTGATGATGATTCTGGGGAATTGGATGAGAAGCTAAGTGCTTTATTTCCTTACAACATCGAGATTAGGCCACCAGAAGATGAAACTCATCTTGTAAGCTGGAAAAGTCAATTGGAAGAGGATATGAGAAAGATCCAGTTGCAGGATAACAAAAATCATATAGCTGAGGTACTTGCTGCCAACGATATCGAGTGTGATGATCTAGGAGCAATATGTCATGCTGACACCATGGTTCTAAGTGATTACATCGAAGAAATTGTAGTTTCAGCTATATCATATCATTTGATGAATAACAAGGATCCAGAGTATCGCAATGGAAAGCTCGTTATATCATCAATCAGGTAGACATCAAATCATTCTTTCGTTTGTTTATTATTCGTTTGTCTTATTAATCTTTTTGCTGCCCTTACTGGATTTATGCAGTTTAACCCAAGGACTAAGCATATTTCAAGAAGGTCAAAATGGTGGCAAAGATACCCTTAAAATGGAGACTAATGCTGAATTTTTTAAGGTCTGTTTTTACAGTTCGGCTTTTAAAACATTTTTTGACAAATCTCCTCGAATTGTCTGACTAATTTTCTTGTTTGGATCAATATTAGGGTGGTGATTCCAAAGAGACTGCAGGATCAAAACCCGAGTCAAAGTCGGAAACAGCACCTGAGAACAAGAACGAGGCAGAAAAGTCGAGTTCTTCAACCAAGCCAGATGGTGAGAATGCAGTGATCTCAAAGCCCCCGGTGAGAAAGATGTGCTTTCTTGGCAGTATGGAAAAAATTCTTTCTGCTTTTCATGACAATACTCTGTCTTTTTACTCATTTAGTCTTGATCTACTATTTTCTTATACCAGGAACCCCTCCCTGACAATGAATTCGAAAAGCGCATCAGGCCAGAAGTTATCCCCGCGAGTGAGATTGGAGTGACGTTTTCAGATATTGGTGCTCTCGAAGAGACTAAAGAATCCCTTCAAGAGCTGGTCATGCTTCCTCTTCGAAGGCCGGACCTTTTCAATGGAGGGCTTTTGAAGCCTTGCAGAGGCATACTACTCTTTGGTCCACCTGGCACTGGAAAAACAATGCTTGCTAAGGCCATTGCCAATGAGGCTGGGGCTAGCTTCATAAATGTCTCAATGTCAACTATCACTTCGAAATGGTTTGGTGAAGATGAAAAGAATGTTCGAGCTCTTTTCACCCTTGCTGCCAAGGTTTCTCCGACAATTATTTTTGTAGATGAGGTTGATAGTATGCTTGGACAAAGGACGAGAGTAGGCGAGCACGAGGCAATGAGAAAAATTAAAAATGAATTCATGACACACTGGGATGGGCTGTTGACAAAACCTGGAGAGCGCATTCTTGTTCTTGCAGCAACAAACAGACCTTTTGACCTCGATGAAGCAATCATTAGGCGTTTTGAGCGCAGGTATGTATGATTATATCTTGGTATCAGTATATTTCTTAATTCCAATACTAGTAGCCCCTCAATACCGATTAAAACACCATCTTGACTATAAACCATACAGAGATTTACTTTCGTTTTAACAGAATCATGGTTGATCTTCCGTCTGTGGAGAGCAGAGAAAAGATCTTGAGAACTCTGCTTTCTAAAGAAAAAGTGGAAGATCTGGATTTCAAAGAGCTTGCACAAATGACAGAAGGATATAGTGGAAGTGATCTCAAGGTATTAACTTTTTACTTAATAAATTTTTACGCGATTTCTAAATTATCTGGGACTGACTTGCCATAGTAACTATTGGAAACAGAATCTGTGTGTAACAGCAGCTTATCGGCCAGTGAGAGAACTATTACAACAAGAGAGAAAGAAGGATATGGTATGCTAACAATTTGATCTACCCATCTACTAATACATGAATCACATAACATTTTTAACATACGGTGTTGATCATTTTATATATTTAGGCAAAGAAACAGAAAGATGAAGATGAAGATAGCTCTGAAGATGCTTCTTCGACCCTAGATGAAACTAAAGAGGAAAAGGCAATTTCTTTAAGGCCCTTAAACATGGAAGATATGAGGCAGGCAAAGAACCAGGTATAATAAAACATTCTTTTTTCTCTTTTTCTTGACTATTTATTGGCAAACCGTTCTTGTTCTACTTCTACCTGAATTAGCTTTAGATCCCATCTTTTCAGTGGTTTTCATGCGCTTCTCTAAAACCCTCTTCTTCTATATGCAGGTTGCTGCAAGTTTTGCCTCAGAGGGATCGGTAATGGCTGAGCTAAAGCAGTGGAACGAGCTATATGGAGAAGGAGGTTCGAGAAAGAAACAACAGTTAACGTACTTCCTTTAAATGATGTATTTGTAGACATCCACCATGAGTTCTCTTCTATCACAAATATGGGCAGCAAAACGGGAAACAAAAACCAGCCCGGATACTCCTCAGAGCTCGTTTGGGTCACCATGTCGAATGCATGGGCTGTTTCATTTCTAAGTTTAAATGAAGCAAGTAATTATTAGTTCATAATGGAGTGCATTGTGTGCATGACTGTTTAGAGATTGGTCGATTGATATGTTAGAAACCAGATAGAAAGTTATGTCCAGTCAATTTGTGAAACCTATAGCAAGCAATCAAATTCAAAATGTGTTTGTTTTATTGAATTTGTTTTGTGTATTTTAGTAGCTCCATGGATTGATCATCATTTTGTAAATTCATCATGCTTCATTTTTCAATAACATTTTTTAGTCAATTCATTATTTTAATTCCCTCTCTTATATAATGTCTGGAATTATGTTCTTTTAAGGTATGTTTGGAACGGGTTTTCGATGGCAGGATTTTGGATTTCAAAATCTGAAAATATGTTTATTTTCAAATTGAAGTTTGAATTACAAAATTCTAACATAATCATTACTATCTATATTTAATCATTCAATCATTACAAAATACATTTTTTCATAATAAAATATCACATCAACTCAACTTTTTACAATAAAATATAATATCAACCAACTTTTTCCTATTTGATTTGACATATACAATATAATCCTACCCTACTAAATTCTCAAATAAACATACATTTTCACTATTCACCTTTATTACAAAATCCAAAACTTTCACTATTCACCTTTATTACAAAATCCAAAACTTTCACTATTCACCTTTATTACAAAATCCAAGATTTCAAAGTCACGTTTTTCCCAAACCCACTAAAACCTCTCCCAAACATACCCTTAGGAATCTCATATGCATAAAACTAAGGCCCTGTTTGGTGTAGGGGTTTGGGCTGGGCTGGGCTTTTTAAACAACCCAAACCTCTGTTTGGTATGCCTGTTTAGGACCCGGGTTTCACCTGGGCCCGGGTTGAGATCTATGGGCTTATGGTGTGTTAAATCAGAGTTAGTAAACCCACCACCCTTGGTGGGTTTATTCCAGCCCACACAGTAAATGGAATGATTTTACATTTTTGTCCCTACTGTTCAATTTCAAAAGACTATTTTGCCCTTGAATGTTGAACTAACTACAACTCTGCCCTCAAATATATAGAGAAGCCCCTTCCCCAAATTGGATCCTCTCCAAAATCGCAGAGAACCCACCAAACCTATGCCACATCCGATTCTTTCTCCTCCCCCGCCGACGGGAGCGAAGTTGATAGACTAAAGAAAGAGCTAAACCAGGTTTTAAAGCGGCTCAACCATCTGGAGAAGGAGTGCTCGGTGGTTAGAAAGGAAAGATATGAAAAGGAAGAGCAGCTGAAAGTAGTACATCCACGGGAGAAGGCAAAAGATGCTGAGTTTCATCCCATAAAGGATAATGAGACTGATGGCCTTGCTTTTAGCTCTTCAGCTCTTGGGCTACCTGCAATGTGTGAATGAAAATCTATCAAATAATCATCTTGGCTCCTGGACAAAATGTAACTGGTAGTAAAGGATTTTTAAACCTTTCAAGTTTCAATAGTGTGGAAGAGTTGGACCAATTTTTCGTACAAATTGAGATAATTATTCTAAGGGTATTTTTGTCATTTTACTTTCCTTATCAAACCCAACCTATATATCAAACACAAATTTATAAACAATACACTTTATAAACATTTATACCAAACACACAATACAACTAAACTCATATCAAAAACCTCCACACCAAACACCCAAATTAAACTATATGAACAGTAAAAAGTTTGAAATTATTACAATTCAGTCCATACCCAACCTCCGTATCAAACGGGGCCTAAGTTATGGTAACTAAACTCAAAAGCTGCTCCATGATCCCTTTGAATTTAAAAATAAGACTGAATGTTGTTCAAATTATCAATGATTTAGTATATATATTGGTCTTTTTATACTTAAATACACACATATATACGAGTATCAGCATATACGTCGCATGTGGATGATGAATTATTTAAATCAAAAATATTATAATACTATTAACGTTAAATAATAATTTTTTTATAAGGATATACAATCTATATTAAATTAAATTAAAAAAATGTATAGTAAATTAGAGTCCTACTCATAATAGATTTCTATATGAATTTGGTTTAGAATTCTTTTGTAGAATTATTTAAATATGAGAATCATAAATTACTATTCTAGCCTTAAATAATTTTTTTAAAGGATATATTAGACCATCCATATTTTGTAAGAAATATTCATACTTTTATATAAGTAATAAATAAATATATATATATATATATATATAATTTAAACAGATTTGACACTTTAACCATCAAATTAATTTCCAACCACTTTTTACCAGATTTTAACACGTGGATTTGTATGTATTATTTTAAGGACTTTTAATCAAACATTTGACTCATTATATTTGAAAAAAACAGGCTTTTCTATTTGGCCTCATTCTTGACATATGACTTTACCTTATTATAACAAGTCTACTTATAAATGATTTTACTTTTATCTAATATTTTGATTTTTTTATCTTGTTTGAATATATTTTAGAAAAAATAGTTTTTTGGTCCTCTAAGTTTAGAAAGAGTTTTTCATCCTTTAATTTTCAAATCTTGATTTTTAGTACAGAATTACCATTTTTTAGTCTTCTCACTTGTTAGGTAATTTTTTTATTTAAAATTCATTTTTAAAATTTTTTTCTTGTAATTGAAAGAACATTAAATTATAGTAATATTGAAGAAAAATAATTTTTTTATTTAATATGTTTAAGTTCAGGATGTCCAAATTATTTATAGTAATAACTAAAACAGAACTCCAACCCATTTAATTGAAAAGAAAATTAATATTTTATTTATTAATATTAATTTAGATATATTAGATGAAGATTACAAAATTGTGATTAAAAAAATTAGTGTTCTCCCAAGTAAAAAACACAAATACTTTTATGTGTTAGTGTATGAATTTAAGATCCATGCACCCGGGTCGACCCGATGCATGCATCTAAAAAGGTGCTTCTACACGCGTTTAACACGCTCCCACGCGCTTGGGTAGATGCCCTCAAATTCACCCAAATTTGCTCCAAGTTTCATACATTTATATTTATATTATGTTAGACATACTTTTATACTATGTTAGTCATATCTTGATATTCTGATTTCATACCGTTAGAATTTTCAATCATACCTGCATACCATTTTATTATATTAGTCAGACCTTTTAACTATGTTAGTTATACTTTTATATTATATAAAGTATGTCTAATATAAATAAAAGTATGTCCAATACTACATAAAAGTACATGCATATAATGTGCCGAAGTTAGAGTTTTTTTGGAAGTTAAAGTTTCAAAATATATATCTAACATAACATAAAAATATGTCTAACATTAACATAAATGTCATGATCAAAATTAAAAAATCAAGCGTGAAAAAGAATAGAAAAAGGAAAAAACAGGTCGGGCGTCCTAAATACAACCCGGTCCATGCATTTGATTCACAAGAGAGTTTTACATTAAAAAATAATGTTTAAATTAAATTAAATTAAAAAAAACACATATATGCTATAATAGGTTAGAAGAAAGAAAAATAAATAAAAGGATCTTTCCTATGGAATACTAAAAATTAAAAGATGAAATATAATTAAATAAATGATAAAAAAACAGGGCACCAAATTTTGTTTTGTTTTTCAATATTTTAAACCTATCATGTATTCACCCTTCGATGTTGGGACACAACACTTGGCTTCACCTTCAGAATAGAAAGTCTTTTGAGGAATCCCGATTCTGAATAATTGAGATTTGCCCTAATTTTTAAGAAATCCCAATTATTCCCTCCAATCCAAGCTTTTGTCTCCTCGACTAATCATAAATTCTTTCTCTGAATTCTTTTTCCAATTTGACAAATTTCAGTTCTTCAATGCAACCTCAAAACTGGAAAGATCCAATCGATCGATACCAATCCTTAAGGCTTAAAGAATCCCTCTCCAAATCCTCCCAATACACGTTCGCCTGCACAGAATTGAGCATTCTTCTTAAAAATGGTTTCTCCAAATTCCCTAAAAACCTTCAATCTCTCGTTTTTCAGGATACCCTTTTCGCCTTCACCCTCCTCCCTCAGTAAGCCCATTAACCCCCTTTTCCCCTGAATTTTGAGCTGTTTCTTCAGTTCACTGATTGTGTGTGTGTGTGTGTTTTGATTGATGATATAGGATGCAGACGAAGTCGGCGATTTCAGCTGCTAATTCTCTCCTGCAAAGTGCGGAATTTGCTTTGCCGAAGCAAAAGCGAGCATTGGCTGTTGCGGAATTCAAGCATGCAGTTGTTGCCAGCAAGAGAAAATCCAAGGCTTATAAACAAGAACTAGGTTCTTACCTTTTGTCTTTAAAGAAAAATTAATGGGTGTTTGTTAAAATCATGTGATTGGATGTTGAATTAATTGATTTTAGGTTAAACTGATAGCTTCATGGGTGGATAGGGTGGATACATGTTCGATTTTGATTCATTTATATGGCATTTTCATATTATATTGAAAGATGACGAATTTAGTTCTCGTATTTAGTTTATTTTCCGTTTGTGTGATCCCAATGGTAATCAGTGACTTGTTTCGTGTCTTCAAATGTGGAGAATAAGCTAATCCTTTATTTGGCTACTTTGCCAAGTTCTTGGTGTTTAAGCTAATGTATCATGGCCTTCGATCATTGCTCTTTTGTATGTCTTTTTATTTACGTTGTTCGGATTCAATTGAATTTTTTTTCTTTGTTTTCCAGGTTTGGCTCGGCTTCCACTGGATATTCTTGTTCACGTATTTAGCTTCTTAGACGTGCAGTCTCTGCTTTCCGCCTCCTCCGTCTGCCAGTACTTTCTTATTACTTAGTTTGAAAATCTCATTTTCAGAATGTATTTTCCGTTCTTTTTTTTTTGCTCCATCACATAAACATCTGAATCTGTACAGGTCGTGGAATGCTGCAGCTAGTGAGAATCATCTGTGGAAATTGTTATACAATACTTACTTTTGCAATTCCAACAATTTTAAGAAGAATAATGGATATAGAACTATTGGAGTGGTTAAAAATGAGAACAAGATTCATGCCGAAGATGATGTCATTAGTGGGGATGGCATTGACTTTAGATTTGCGTTCAAAGAAGCATATAGAGGTACGTTAGGACTATGGTAAATATAAGATGTCTGTCTAATTCTGCTTATGTCGATTACATCTCTATATATCATTCTTAGTAATATCTTAGGAATTCTATGCTTTGGTAGCATTTCTATACAGTGAAATAGCCGTATCTTAAAATTTTGCTATTGCAATCACACCTTGTCCAGAAAATCACACACACAGCACATACTCATGCACTTCGCTATTTTTATTGGTAACTTGAGATATTTGTCTTCGCGTAATGAGTGTTTTTGCATTCAACGCAGATGCTCGCTATAGAAAATTCATATCTTATAGAGGATACTGTTTGAGTTGCTGTTTAGTTGTTTGGCTAAATAGCTATAAATGTTGTAATGAAATCAATATGAGGGACAACAAAACCCACCAAATCAAGCCAATATCTATACGCCAGGTAACTTCAACCAACAACTATGTTCTCCAATATCCGTTTTGCTATTTAGTTTTTATATACCTTCGTTTTGGGAGTTTTCTTCACACCCACTTTTCATTTTCTAACTTCACAATATCTATAATGTTATGTTCAACCAAGTGCAAAATCTTAACTAGTTGTTCATATGGCATTGCCAGATTGTTGAATATGTTTTAGATGGCTTTCCATTGTCAGAATCTTCTTCAGATAGTGACAGTGATTCCGAAGATGCCTCCATCTTCAGGCTATGGGCCTATCCTCGGAAAGGATGTTGTCAACTAAGTGCCTATGAAAGGCCTTAGGGCTCGTTTAGCTTCGTTTTCATGTGCAACCAGACCGCTTGGTCTAGTGGTTGATGCATTTGCCAACCTGAGTAAGGTTTCAGGTTGGAGTCGGCCTTCCCAAGTTGCAACTTATGAGAAATTGTGGAGCTTCTAGTGAACCTGCGGACCTCGTAATGAAATTGTTGTATTATAATTCTTTGAACTAAAACATCTTACTCTCAAACGCTATCTATATTTTTCTATATTCATCTCTTCTGCGAAAAGAAATTAATAACAAACATCCTTAAATTCTGAGCGAATGTATTGTTTGATGTTATTATCAAGGCAAAGTCTCCGTGAGACCATCTCTTGGATCCATTTCGTGAGACAAATATAGTCGGGTTGGACATAAAAAATATTTAATATTTTATTTTATATTAGGTAGTACTTTGTATTATATGTTTCATTTTGAGTTAAGTTAGACTATAAAAAAATATGTAATACTTTTATATGTGCCAAGCAATACTTTTGCATAACTTGAATTGGATTAGGTTGAATCACTCTTCAATCACTCTTTTCTTTTTTGTACATGTAATTTTTATTTTTATTTTGCATATATCAAATAATATTTTTGTATCATGTACATATATGGCATAGTGTAGTAGAAAAATATTGTATGATATAATAAATTTATTATGTCTAACCCAATTGATCTCAAGAGATGTTACCCGTGAGATGATACTACACACTATCATCAGAGCATACGGAGGTCATAAAATTCTTTTAAGAGTAACTCTCCTATAAAAACAAGTACATGGATCTCAGATTTATGTACCCGAATCGGATCCGGGTCGCCTGACCTGCTTTTCTCTTTTTTTTTTTTTCACGCCTTGTTTTTGAGTTTTGGAACCTACTATTACGTTATGTTAAACCTACATTTACGTTATATTAAACCTACCTTTCTACCCAAATTTTATACCTTAAACTTAAAAAAAAAAAAAAACTTAATGTTGGCACATTTTATACATGTATCATTACGTTGGCAAAAACTTATATACCCCTGGGGCACATAGGGGCACAGATTTAGGTGTTATATACATGTTCTTCAGGTGTTATATATATATACTCTATAAGTGCTATGTTTCTTGGTGTTATAATTATACTCTACATGTACCATATGTATATAATAGTATACATGTGATACCTGAAGAGTATTTACATGATACCTGTAGAGTATATATTTAACACCATATGATGATTAATTTGGGGACATTATGCCCCTCGGGCACACAAGTGTTATTCCATTACGTTATACTACCTCCGGCCCAAAATAAATGACGTTTTAGCAACTAAAATTTGTCCCAAAATAATTGTCGTTTTCGTATTTCAAAGCATATTTACATGCAATATACCAAATATACCCCTATTTATTCACCTCAAATTAAATGTGTTAAAGAGATAAAAGCTCTTCATTAATTAAACTTAAATAGGGGTAGATTGGATTTTTTATCACATTTCTTAATATATGTGCAAAAGGCTAAAACGTCATTTATTTTGGGACGGAGGTAGTATTACACATACATTTATGCTATGTTAGACCTTTCTCGTTAGGTGGTCTAACATAAAACAAAAGTAGATCTAATATAACATAAATGTGGATTTATAGGAGCGAATTTGGGTGAGTTTGAAATACCAAACGCGTGGAGAAACGTTTTTAGGTGGGATCAACCCTGATACATGAATCATATATACACGTGAGTCTTGACTCGTATGAATTTTTGTCTTCATCTAATTAAATGCTATTCGACGTGATCCTCAACGCAAATATAGCATTGTTTTTAGTTAACATTGGAAAATTGGAGGATTCGAAATTGAGATATTCTTGGAACTTAGAAAAATAGCAACATCAAACTAACTATATATCTTATCTTTTAAAATGAGGTGAGAGTTCTACATTCCCCATTTCCGAATTCATAAAATGAGGTGAGAGTTCTACATTTCCCATTTCCGAATTCAAATTACGTTAAAACTTTTAACACATAAACTTGTGGCATATTCTCATGGATAGTTTTTGTGATAGTGTAAAAGAAAATAAGAGGAAATGTGTCAAACTACACAAAAAAATTTAAGGAAATAACTTTTTTAACATCCAACAATTTGATGTGTACTTTTCTACCATAAAAGATAATAAAGTGACATTTTCTACACTATTTTGACTCGAACATGGAGAAATGATTGGTTAATGATGGTGTGATAATATATTCTATTTATTTATATTATTATTTAACAATTGATTTATCCAACAAATCATATAAATTGATAAAAGTAATAGTGTAAAAAACCAATTTTTTAGGATTTACTCGAACCACTGTGTCAAATACATAGTTGTTCGATTAATAGTGTATTAAACCAAATTTGTTTGGTTACTCGAACCACTATGTCAAATACATAGTGGTTCGAGTAACCATGTAAGAAACCAATTAATAACTTTGAATTAATGGTTGGATTAAGCCACTATTTGACA
The DNA here is from genome assembly GCA_005771605.1 of Scutellaria baicalensis. Classification (NCBI taxonomy): domain Eukaryota; kingdom Viridiplantae; phylum Streptophyta; class Magnoliopsida; order Lamiales; family Lamiaceae; genus Scutellaria; species Scutellaria baicalensis. The sequence goes on along the minus strand of CM016721.1, from coordinate 74,820,868 downwards.
TACGTATTAGTGGTTCGAGTAATGCTTCCACTAACAATTAATAAACTAATTAATAACTTTGAATTTGTGGTTCGAGTAAATTAGTGGTTCCACTATTTGACATATGCATTCGATTAATTAGTGGTTCGATTAATGATTTCACTAGTGGTTCGTTTAATGCTTCCACTATTTGACATATGTATTTGATTAATGGTTCGATTAAGTCAAAATGGTTCGATTAATGGTTCAATTAATGGTTCGATTAAGCCAAATTTAATAGTGTAAAGAAAATTAGTGGTTCGAGTAAATTAGTAAGCCATTAATCGAACCACTATAAAGTAAATATAATTTTAATGTTTGACATAGTAATTAATAAAGGAAATTATAAGTAATCGAACCACTATAATATAAATCAAAAATCTAATCGAATCACCATTAAGCGAACCATTAATCGAACCATTTCTTGATTAATTGAACCAATTTTGTAAAAAAACCATTAATCGAACCAATTAATCGAAGTAATTTTGTAGGATCTACTCGAACCACTATGTCAAATACATAGTGGTTCGAGTAATAGTGTATTAAACCAAATTTTGTTCAATTACTCGAACTACTATGTCAAATACATAGTGGTTCGATTAATAGTGTAAAAAACCAATTTTGTAGGATTTACTCGAATCACTATGTCAAATACATAGTGGTTCGATTAATAGTGTAAAAAACCAATTTTGTAGGATTTACTCGAACCACTATGTACCAATTTTGTAGGATTTACTCGAACCACTATGTCAAATACATAGTTGTTCGATTAATAGTATATTAAACCAAATGTTGTTTAATTACTCGAACCACTATATCAAATACATAGTGGTTCGATTAATAGTGTAAAAAACCAATTTTGTAGGATTTACTCAAACCACTATGTCAAATACATAGTTCGAGTAATAGTGTAAAAAACCAATTTTGTAGGATTTACTCGAACCACTATGTCAAATACATAGTGGTACTCGAACCACTATGTCAAATACATAGTGGTTCGAGTAATAGTGTATATTTTCAATAAAATCCAATTTCATTCCTTCATATCCAATTTCATTCTTTGATAGAATTCTTAGAGGAAAAACTTATTATCCTCTCTTATGTGATCTAGACATCTGAATTGATGAGTTTAATCTATTTGTATTCTCTCATGTGATCATGTGATCGAGACATTTGAGTTTAATCTATTTTGTATCATCTCATGTAATTAAGACATCTGATGAGTTGATGGGTCTAATATATTTTTCCTTAACCAATCATCTCTCTTTTTTCTTTTTTCTCTTTGTGAAGAACTGAATCTTCAATATTTTTTATCTCTATATTTTTTCTTAACCAATTGTCATCTCTCTTTTTTCCTTTTTTTTTTCTTAACCAATTGTCATCTCTCTTTTTTCCTTTTTTTTCTTAACCAATTGTCATCTCTCTTTTTTCCTTTTTTTTTTCTCTTTTTTCCTCTTAGTGGAGAACTGTGTCTTCAATATTTTTTGTCTTATCTATGAGACAATATTTTCTTTCTTATCTACGATAGATATCCTCTTTTCTTTCTTATCTACGATAGATGTCCTCTTTTTCTCTGTTGTCGATATTTGTTTCTGTTGTCTATCCTTTTTTTGTTGTCGTCTGCAATATTTTCTATTTTATCTACGAATAGATATATTTAAGAGGATAGATAGATAGTAAAGAAAGAATCTTAAACAAATCAACAACTTTAAACAATTTCATTCATATTCTATATTTTTAGTTTCAATATTTTCAGTCATGATTTGAATAAATTGAGTGTGAATCGAATTTCAAATATAGACCTAAACAAATTCTCAAATTTTAAATCATTGATATTCTATGTTTTTAGTTTCAAAATTCTCAAATTTTAATGATTGATATTCTATGTTTTAATCGAATTTTGAATTGTTGATCTGAACAAATCCTCAAATTTAAAAAAAATGATCATATTCTAATTTCTTAAGATAATAATAATAAACTTTAATAAAATAACTTTATGCAATAAATGTTTTGTGAATCCTAAACAGATCCTCAAATTTTAAAAAAAAAATCATTCATATTCTATATTTTTAGAAGACAAATTCTCAAATTTTAAATCATTGATGTTTTTTGATTTGAATAAATTGAGTGTTGAACGAATTTGAATTATTGATCTACATAAATCTTTTATTTAAAAAAATTCAATTATTTCTTAGGATAATATAATAAACTTTAATAAAATAATTTTATGTAAACAAATCCTCAAATTCAAAAAAGATTCGTTCATATTCTATATTTTTAGTTTCAATATTTTCAGCCATGATTTAAACAAATTCTCAAATTCAAAAAAGATTCATTCATATTCTATATTTTTTGTCTCAATATTTTCATGATTTGAATAAATTGAGCGTAAATCAAATTTCAAATGTATCTAAACAAATACTGAGATTTTAAATCATTGATATTTTATGTTTTTAGTTTCAACATAAAATGATTTCGGTCCTACAAAATTATGCAGTTTACGAGATGAAGAATTCATATTTATGGGAATCTCTCATAATCAACAAATACTAAATCATTGATATTTTATAGACAAATGCTCCTGTGCACCAGGTGCACGGATCTGGATTGGTGCAACTAGGGCGATTGGACCCGGATCCGCGCACTGTATTTTCTTTTTTTTAGGTTCATGCTGTTACCTTTATGTTGTAAGGATGTGACCTTTACGTTATATAAGTGTGACCTTTATATATAAATGTTATAAACTTTATGTTCAATAACTTAGGAAAAAATAAAGATTTTCAGGTTTTTTCGCTTTAGATTAGGACCTTTATGTACAAATATTATTACCTTTTTAATCCATAACTTTGAAAAAAAATTTAACTTTTCATAATTCAGTGTATTTTAAGGATGAATATATGTGCAGCTAATATTACATAAACGTAAATATGTACAAATTTTGCTAAAATTTTTCATTTTTTTTCTAAGTTAGAGTATATAAAGGTCATTACATTTATACATAAAGGTTACACTTATATAACATAAAGGTCACATGCATATAACATAAAGGTAACAACCTGAAGCGAAAAAAAATAAAAATAAAAAAAAGTGCGCGGATCCGGGTCGACCCGGACCCAATCCGAATTGTATGTGCACTAGTTGCACATGAGACTAACTCTATTTTATATTTTTAGTTTCAACATAAAATGATTTCAGTTCTACAAAATTATGCAGTTTACGAGATGAAAAATTCAATCTTATTCATAGTCGATTAATGTAACATATTCTACACTAAATTGTAACTCTTTCATATAATATGCAAATCCATATGAACAATTTCTTTTTATTTGCACACACAAATATGGAATTCGTCAACATATTGTTTTTCTCCTAAATTTTCGGAGAGAAGTCTATATCTATATATCTCGTCAGCATATTGTTTTTCTCCTAAATTTTCGGAGAGAAGTCTATATCTATATATTGTATAGTACCAAATTGGATGTGAACAATTTCTTTTTATTTGCACACACAAATATGGAATTCGTTAACATATTGTTATTAGATTAATTTGAATCTAAAACTCAGTCTTATTCACTCTGGTTGATATAAATAGTATCCCCTATTAGATATGTCATGTTACTATATCTATCTTGATTGCAACTGTATTTCAGAAAAAAAATAACATTCAATATATATATATAGAGTTGGTCTCTTGTGAGACTGTCTCACATGCGACCAAATTCAAGTATGTCTTTTATAGGTATAAGTATGTGTTTTTCAGCTATAAGTATGTGTTTTATAAGTATATTTTTACAGGTATAAATATGAGTTTTAAAAGTATGTCTTTTACACTCATAAGTATGTCTTTTTCAGCTATAAGTATGTGATCTGGAATTCCGTCGCATGTGCGACGGTTGCACGTGAGTTTTGTTGATATATATATATTTATATGAGTGACACTTGTGTGTCCCGGGGGCACAGTGCCCCCAACTTAACCTATTATATGGTGTTATATATATACTCTACAAGTATCATTTGTATACTCTTTAGGTATTATATGTATGTTCTTATATACATATGATACTTGTAGAATATAAGTATAACACCAAAAAACATAACACCTATAGAGTATATATATAACATCTAAAGATCATTTGTATCACACCTAGATCTGTGCACCAGGGGTATATAAGTTTTGTCCTATATATATATAGGCAAAATATTTTATGCAACTGGTGCATGGATCGATCTGTGCACCAGGGGTATATAAGTTTTGTCCTATATATATATAGGCAAAATATTTTATGCAACTGGTGCATGGATCGATCTGTGCACCAGGGGTATATAAGTTTTGTCCTATATATATATAGGCAAAATATTTTATGCAACTGGTGCATGGATCTAGGATCCATGCACCCGGGTCGACCCGCCCCACACGCCTCTAACGCGCGTTTTCACGCTCCCCAATGCGCTCTCACGCGCCTGGTGGGTGCGCTCAAACCCACCAAGATTCGCTTCAGGCAGTCATACCCTCATGTTATGTTAGGGTTACCCTCATGTTATGTTAGTGTTACCCGTGTTACCCTCACGAGGGTAATACTAACATAACATGAAGGTAACCTCAACATAACATGAGGGTATGATTAACATTTTAGTTCAGTGTTTTTAAACTAAGGGTATGAAATCTGGAGATGGGGTCACATTAACATGACGCGAAGGTAACCCTAACATAACACGAAGGTAGCACTAACATAACGTGAGGGTAACGACCAAAACACATGAAAAAAGTAACGAGGTACGGGCTGGATGGGCCAGCCCAGCCCGCGCGCGACCTAGTTGCATGGATCACAGATCCGTGCAACTGGTGCACAGGAGAGTAACTCATATATATATATATATATATGTCAAAACTTACTATATCAAAATAGGAAAGGTCCAAATTAAAGGACAAAGATTGAAATTAGTCATATATATATGCATATATAACTATTATTTACCTACATATGACTTCAATATCTTAATAGTAATTTTCAAAATGGGCAGGGCAGGTCAACCCGTCATTTTGGCAGACTAGAAAAACATCAACCCAACTCAACCTACAAATGGGCTGCCACTTTAAATTTTCTTTTTATTTTAGAAAATATAATAAAAATATTTTTAATATTTTTTACTCTTTATTCAACCTTATATGCATGGTTTACATGTAAAAATACAGAGAAAAAAAATATTATATAAAGTAAAATTTCATTAAATATGTGACCAAATTTAATATATTGAAATTCATTATTTGTATTGAATAATAATTCTTATCAGAATTATGAATATCATACATTTTTCAGATATATATTAAATAAAAAATATAAAAAATTAAGTTTACATTAAAAATAAAAAATGTGGGCCAAATCACCTAATTCACAAGCTAACTTGCCAAAAGTCTACCCCGTCGCAGGTCTACCTATCAAGGCCCACCCCGTCGCATGCCTACCTGTCAAGGTATGGCTTCTAAATGTTAAGCTCAAACCTCCATTCTGACGGGGCTCTTAAATGCTCTAAGCCTAAACTCTTTTCTGACAGACTCCTAAATGTTAAGTTCAAACCTCCATTCTGACGATGCGGATTAGTCCAACAAGGCTATCCCATTTTGATGATTTTAGATATTAAGAGGTGTATGTCAAATTTTCAAAATCATCAATTATAGGAAACTCAAAATTTTGATATGTGATTGGAATAATGGACAAAACAATACATCTATCAATGTAGTTATAAAAATATATTCTACAATTCGTAAAAAACATGTCAACACCACTCTAAATCAATTGTATTATTCAATAGATCAATTGCTTTAACATTATAATCTATTTACTTCTTTTCAATTATTGTGTTTTCAAACAACTATTTATTTTACATATAACTTAAAAAACTTTAAATGCCCTAACAATGAGATATACACGTTTCATACTCAAACCCGTGCAATATACACTTTCCATATTCAATCTCGTGCATCGCACGGGTGCACTGCTAGTATTACATAAAAACATAAGAAAATCAGAAGAAAAGATTCAATGCAAGAAATGCAGTTGAGATAATTTAGTGTGCACTTTTAAAAAATTGCTTGGAGTAAGAATTTTTTACACAAGAACTTGCATTATCCGTGAGATAAATCATTTTTATCCACTAATCAAACTTGTTAGTGTGCACTTTTAAAAAACTGTTGGAGTAAGAACTTTTTACACATGAACTTGCATTATCCCTGAGACAAATCATTTTTATCCACTAATCAAACGCATTTCCACGCAAGTGAATCTATGTGAGACGAATCATTTTTATCCATTAACTAAGACATATATTTTTATCCATTAACCAAACTCTTTTCCACGAAAGTTTATCCACCAACCAAAAACTCATTTCCACACATATGGATCATTTTTATTCCCTAATCAAACTCATTTCCGCAAGTTAATCCCTTTGAGAGAGACCAATTTTATCCATTAAGGGAATCCCAAGCAGTGTTTTAAGATCTGCTCACTCTAGCTGTACTTTAAAAGTGTCCATTAAATTATATCAATTGCCGAGCGTTGGATTCGCTTGCGTTAAATTTTTTCTTCTGATTTTCTTCTATTTTATGGTACAATAGACTATTCTCTTTTACTGTGATGCATATTGCTCGAGATGATTTTCAACTACTGTATGAAAATAATGTAAAATTTGCACTATCATTTTGACATTGTTGGTGATGCCCTAACCAAACTCATTTCCACGCAAGTTTATCCACCAACCAAAAACTCATTTTCACACAAAAACTCAAGTGAGACGTCTCACAAATAGTCTTTATAAGACTAATCATTTTTATCTACTAACCAAACTCATTTTCACAAATTTATAGGTTATGAATTGATCTGTCTTACATAAGTCTTACTCAACCACTTATCCATATATCAAACACATATTAACAAATTTATATGTGAATTATGAAATATAATTTTTATTATAAATTGTGAAATCTGGGTTGTGGATTGACTTGTTTTGTATGAGAGAAATTCTAACTCACTTTTCTAATTTTGTGATTTGATTTTTTTTTTTTTATATTTATAAAATTTGGATCCTTTCATATCTCTACATAAACATTAATTTTGATGTAACTTACAAACATCAGATTAATCTTATCAATTGATTTCTGATATGTGTAGGATTCAAATTTGTCAGGTCATGGAACAAAATGTAACAAGTCAACATTCATATTAATTTTAAATTAAGTACCGTTGAAATAATGAAACAGTTATTTTTTTTTCTTATGTTTAAAATATTAAAAGGATTACTACTCCCATCCCATGTAACTTTATATGGATCGTTGTAGTCAAAATATCCTTTTAATCCCGCCATACTGGAAACATGGCAGAAACCAACCAGCAGGCAAAGATTGAATTTCACCTAAAATAAAATAAAAAAAGGATGGCAAGTTGCTGGAAGAGAGGAAATATTTATGATAAGACTTTGATTTGAAGTTGGAGTATTAACCTCCTCCTATGACTTATCTCTTCTCCAAAATTAGATTATATTAATTCCAAGAAAAGAAACCCATTTCTGAATATATTCAACCACAACATACATCCACTTTTTATCATTAATTAATTTCTTTTTCCATTCATTTAAAATTGGCACTGCTACTGCTACACTACCATTTTCTACTCATTGCCCATTCCCACTATTTTCTGATTTTTTTTTCTAAATTTACAAAAAGAGGATCCTAATCCCATCATGGCCCCACTGCATTCCTGACGTCATGCTCGCATCACCTATTCCCGCTGCGATTCAAATGCTGCACCGTTTCTGCTCCTCCATTGCCTTTCTCCGATGGCTCTCGTGGGATGGATCGCTTGAAGCTCGGAATAATTGTGAGTATTCTGATATTTTATCCCAGGAGTGGACTGTTAGGAATCTGGATTGGGTAAAATTATTGAAGGTATGAATGTAGTAGTAATGTACCTTGTGATGAAGAATTGTAGGATTTTTTGCAGTGAAGTATGGCGCCTTGTATTCCGTCATGTTGTTCCAGCAACGAATCGTCTCTCCGGCGGATCGACGGCGCCGGCGCTGCTCCCACCGCTGCCGAAGCCGATCGGCTCTTTCCGAAATTGCTCGTCACCATCTTAAAGCTTCCTACCCTACTCCCCTCGGAAAATTTCCGCGGCGACAAATTCACCGGCGCGTTTACCGGAGAAGAGGATGGCGTTAAGGAACCAATCGATTTCGCCTTACTCGAAGCCTTCACGTAGAAGGGTTTAATCAGTTTAAGATACTTGGGCACCGATTTCTCCGTCAAAACGACGTCGGAGGAGCTCTCGTATTCGGAGCTTTCTTTGAGCATTTTGCTTCTCAAGCTATTATCCCTAGCGAACACCGGAGCAGCTGCCACTCTGCATTTAACAGAGAAACGGTTGCTCTGTTCGAGTTTCGATGATTTGGACAACTCATTCAACGGACTCGCCTTCAGCTCATTCTTGGACGATTTCCTGAAACCTAACATGAAGACCTTAAACTTGGGAGCTGATCGGAGGGTGGTAACCGGCGACAGAGGCTTCGAATTCGAGAAATCATTTTTGCGCAGCAAAACATCACTCGGAGATTCAATAAACTGGCAATCCTTCTTCGAAACTTCGTCGAGACCTTTACTGGCGTTCCTTTTAGGCGACTTGAAAACCAAATCGAAGAAGGAGCCTTCGTCGTCGGTTTCCTCCTCATCAGTGGCCGTGCGCACGTCATCCCCGACGGAGCTCACGTCAGCTCCGACGACCGCATTCCGCCAGAATCTCAGAACTTCCATCAGAGAGAGAGAGAGAGAGAGAGGGGGAGAGTAGATGTTGAAGAAAGAGAGTAGAGAGAGGAGGTAATATAGAGGGAGGAAATAGGAATAGGTAAGGTGATGTGTGGAGAGAGAAAAAAAGAAGAGATGAAAGTAAAGTGAAAAAGGGAGTTTATAAAGATGATGCCAAACACAGTGTTAGGCAGGGAGGGGTCAGAGCAGGAGTAGGGTTCAGGTCTGTTCAGCTCAGCTAAGGTCAGGCCTGGCTTTTGAAATTCGGACCCTTTGCTCAATGGTCCGAGCCACTGCCTCCAACCCTCAACCTAACCTACAACTCTATACCGACCTTTTTTTTTTTTTTTTAATCAATTGGAATTTTTGTGAATTTTAAATTTAATTATAAGTTTTTTTTTTTTTTTTCAATTCAGAAAAATTATTTGGAAATATTTTAAAAGCCCTGGTGTGTAGCCTAATATGGTGGTTTATTAGTTTATTGACTTTGACTTGTAATTTATTTAAAAGTTCTACAACACTCAAAAATAAAAATTTATCTAAATAAATGAAAAGATCAAAGCTAAATGAACAAGTAAACCACTATATTAGTTGTGATCGGTTAGGTTAAGACTGGAAGTCTGGAACTAGTATAAAGGTAGTTTTAGCAACAAGTTTAAAAGACAAAAAATTATTATTGTAAACTTATAAAGACATAGAGCATTTTCATCGAATATAATCAATAATTTAAAGTTAGAAAGATAATTTTGTCATTTTCCCCATTTAAGATTTGTTTGCCCCATTTATCTTGGTTTTACTTTTTATATAAACTACTATTGCAGGCACAAAAATTCTATTATCATTTGAGTAGGTCTTATGTGAGACTGTCTCACGGATCTTCTTGTAAGAGACGGGTCAACTCATAACCCACCCTTAACAATTCATATTGAAATTTGTGAAAATTGATTCAACACATGGGTAATAAGGATCCGTCTCACGGAAACTATTCGTGAGACCGTCTTACATGAGTTTTTGTGTTATCATTTTAGTACATAAATATTGAATATGATAACTAATAAAATTTTCTTGTGAGTAATTTTAATCTAATTAGTATTCATGTGATGCTCGATCATAGAACAGTGGATACTATTTTTTTCTTGAAAGTAATTTTAATTTAATTATTACTCGTGTGATGCATGATTATAAAATTTAAATATTTCAGGTTAGATGTATGTAAATTATCAATTTGAAAAAAATTCAATATCAATTAGTACTCATGCGTTGCATATACATATATAAAAGTTTCAAATGTTGTAATTTTAAAATGTATGTAATATCTATAAAATTGGTGTGCACTCAATTTTAGTGACTATTGAATTATAATCATTAGTGAAGACGTTGATACAGTCAAACTAAAAATTGGAATATGTTCCAAAAAAAATATACGAGATGACATCATGATAATAATATTGAAATTCATTTCCTATACTATTTCATACAATATTTAACCTATGTTTTCATTTTACAAATTTGTGAACAAAAGTGGGCTACTTTTGAAAAAATTCATTGTATATTTATGGATTAATTATTTTGAATAATTTTATTACTTTCTTAAAATGAATGAATTTTTAGATATACACATATCAAAAAAGTCAATTTAATAATTTGGTATTTTACTTCTCTAATCAATCAATCATCTAACATAAAGTAATATTATGATATAATTTCATTTTAAAAGTAAAATATTATTCATTTAAGTAAAATGTTTGATTATATAGATAATAAAACATTTATTATAATTAGCATGTATATATAATATATATTAAACGTTAATATAACTAAACTAAAAATTGGGATAAGTTCAATAAATTTATGTGAGACAGTCTCATGATGATAATATTAAAATGAGTGACACTTATGTGTCCCAGGGGCATGGTACCCTCAAATTAATCATTATATGTTGTTAAATATATACACTACAGGTATCATGTATATACTCTTCAGGTATCATATGAATACTCTTATATACAAATGATACCTGTAGGATATATTTATAACACCAAAAAACATAACACCTATAGAGTATATATATAACACTTGAAGAGTATAACATCTAGATCTGTGCCCTATATACCCAGGGGCATATAAGTTTTTGCCTATTAAAATTCAGTCCATATTAGGGATGGCAATAGGGCAGATCGGGGCGGGTAGTTAACTAGCCAGACCCGCCCCGCGCCTACTACCCGCCGCTCCGTCCCGCGACCCGCTGCGGGGCAGAAACTTTTGCCCCGTGTCCCACCCCGCCCCGTTTAAAAAATAATAATAAATAAATATATAAAAATTTGTAATTTTTACATGAATAATTTGAAAAACACTTAATTACTAAATCATTAACTAAATAATTTGAATAATTATTTGATTGAATAATTGAAGTGATGATTTAATTTTACTATTTTACACATCCAACAATAAATTAAAAGCATTGTTTTACATGTAATATTACTATTTTAGTCCTTTTACTTAATTAATTAAAATATGATCCTAAATTACTTATATATATATATATATATATACACACCCATATACACTTAATTATCATAATATATACATTAATTGAGACTAATGTATATAAACTTAATTAGCACAATATATATTATGTATATTAATATTAGAACTAGGTGGGGCGGGGCAGGGCGGGGCGCTGTGGGTACCCAGACCCGCCCCGCCCGAGCACGGTCGGTCCCCGAGCACGGGTCGGGTCCGCCCCGCCCCGTTTCAAGCACGGGGCGGGTCCGCCCCGCCCCAAACACCACGGGTCAGGTCGGGTCCCCACGAGTCGGGTCAATTTTGTCATCCCTAGCCCATGTACTATTTCATTATAATATTCAATCTTTGTTTTCATTTTTTCAATTTTGTTACCAAAATTTCGCAATGCTTTTGAAACATTAATTTATATGAAATCTGAATATATTATATATAATATAGAAAAAAAATCATTGCATATGAATTTGAAATTTATCAATTAATTATTTTGAATGATTATATTATTTTATTAAATTGATGAATTTTCAGAGATACACGTCTCAACAAATCAATATTTTGTATTTTACTTCTTAAATTAATAAATCATCAAACATAGAGCAACATGATATCAGTTTATTTTAAAAGTATAATACTATTCATTTAAGTAAAGTATTGACTATAGAAAAAATAAAGCATTACTATTATTACTATTACTATTTTTTTCTATTATTAGCATGTATAAATTATTAGCATGTATATAATTTATATATATATTATCTCTGCGCATTGCATTAATATAATCTAATATATTATACTACGAAATTTAAAATTCTTTTCAATAATGCGGATATTAAAAAAAAATTCCTGACTCTTCTTGAAAAAAATTCTTTTCAATAAATACATATTTTGATATCTATTGTTATATCTCTTCATCTTTTTTTGTTATTAACATGAGAATATCCCTCTCCTAAAATGATTAGTCTTCTAAAAATTATGAAAAAAATTTCAATTTAGATTTGATATGATAAAAAGGGAAAATCTAAATAATTAATTGAAAACATAATTCCAAATTTGAATTTTTCAACATACTTAAATTAGTGTTTTTAATCAATTTTATTTATTAATTAATAAAAATTAAATATAAAAACTCATGTGAGACGGTCTCACGTATAGTTTCCGTAAGACAGATCCTTATTACCCATGAATTGAACTCATATCCACAAATTTTCATATGAATATTAAGTGTGCGTTATAGGTTGACCCGTCTCACAAAAAAGATTAGTGAGACGGTCTCACACATGACCTACTTTAAATTAAATACGAAAGATTGAAAGTTTGACTTCTCAAGAAAAATAATGATATTTTATTATTCTATATAGATATAGATATATTTTTAGTTTATTTTTCAGATTCAAAATTTTCTTTTACCAAGATAATTTCAACATGTTATGTTAACCACTTACAATGATGGATGTGGATGGTTACACACATATCACTTCAGGTTTTTTAGTTCAAACTAGAATATTCCAACTCAGACAATAAAAGTTGATAATTCACACACCAATTGATAGCTATCTAGAAAATTGAGGCAATAAAATGGCAGCTGGCCTTTACATTTTGGATTTCATGGCAAGAAAAATTCAAAAATAAAATGGAGGGTTTTTAAAGAATATTTAAATATTTTTATCTACGAGATAAATATCACTTCAAAATTAAAAATTAAAAATAATTGTTTCATTCAAAAAGCTGTGTATTTAAATGAAGTTTGCATGTATTTATTTGTCCATCTAAAAATGTTGGTAAAATACATATCAACGAATGTAAAAGTAATAATGAGTATCAATTTATCATTAATAATTATATAATGCATACAGCTGATATTAATAAACAAAATATCTTTTTTGAAATTTCTAGTGACCGATTATAAATGGGCCTTTATTAATTTAAAAAATGGCCACAAATAATTTATTTACTAATTATATATTTTGTTGGGCCAAAATCCAAATACATACAGTACACAATATATATGTAGTTGGACTTCTGTGAGACTTTCTCATGTGTGACGACATTCGTACACGGTCGTGTTCTGGAATACAGTCAACATTGCACGAAAACACATACTTACAGATAAAAATTACATACTTATCTCGATCGTGTTCTGCGACCCGACCGTGCGCCACAGATTGCTCTAAGTTTTCACGCGAGACACGACCGTGTCCCAGGGCACGGTCGTGGTCGAGGAAAAAAAATCACATACTTATAGTGAAAAATCACATACTTATTGCTGAAAAAGACATACTTATACACCACAATCGTGCATGGTCGTGTCCTGGGACACGATCGACAGTGCGCAAGTGTTGTCACATGTACAACGGTCTCATATGAGTATTTGTGGTATATATATATATATATATATATATATATATAGTACTACTATATCCACCGTGAATACATTAATATGTATTCACCGCTGACATATCAGATATCCAACATATCAATTAAGTTCATTTTCCATTACAATGAAGGATGAGATCATTATACATGAGTGATGAACATATTAAGATCCATTCATCGTGGACATTCTAACATTTTTGAAAATTTGAAGCACTTTAAAAAATGAGACTTAGTTGGTTGATCTCTTCTTCCTAACATAGTGCTGACCTGAACCTGTAAAATGATGCATAACAAGTCCTTATTTGTTGGTAAACTTTTTAATACTTTCATATAAAATGTTTTTTATGGACTCTAATCTTAATTAAACCTCAATTGATTACTCTCCAACACCAAATAACAGCAGCATACTTGATTAAAGGAATTACTCGGTGGTTGTGTAATATACTATTCATCCATTTTCAACCATCAAATTTGATATCATTAATATCAAAGCCAACAATAATTTCAGATGTAATAGACGAAAATGATAGAACACCTGGTGAAATGTAAACAACAAGTGTGAGATTCTTTTGAAGGAAAAGATGCTTTAAATTCCCAATAGAAGAGAAAAGTGAGGTGAAATAAGATTTGTAGAAGCAAATAATCCAGAAAATAAGATGCAAGGAAAGAGATGGATGAAGAGAAGGACAAAAAGGAATAATAAAAACACACAAGGATGGTGACGAGAAACTTCCAAAAAGAAAGTGAATATTAAAATTAAAAAAAGGAAGAAAAAGAATCCTAGAAAATTATAATAATAAAAAGTGGAATTTTGTGATGTGTTTGTTGTAAGAATGAGATAGAGCTTTCGCCTTTCAGCTTTTTCGGGTCAGACAGACATCGGGCCTCGATATGGGCCACGCCCCCTTCCTTTTTCTACCCGACCTGACCCGACCCGTTCCTTGAAGCTTTGACCTCAACGCTCTTCATTTCTTTTATCTCACTCCTACTTAAAAGTTGGTTTTTCTTTCTTTCTTTCTTTTTATTTTTTGAAAGATGAAAAAAATAAAATAAAGTGCTTTAGCAAAAATTAATAAAGTTGCAAAACAACGTGGGAAACAAAAGAGAAAAAGAAGTAAAGTCAAAAGACTGTAAAGGAGTTAAAAATTTGCAAACTAATGCTTATCCATATTATTAGATGCTTACTATTATTATTAAATAATAGATTTAAATTTATTTTAGTTAATATTTCAAATTTAAAGTAGTTTTTTGAACATATTCAGTAATGTAAAATATAAATATATATTATAAAAGTAAGAAATAATAATTTGTTATTTTGTCCACAAAGTGCACTAGTGCATGGTTCTATAAGGTTAGGTAACATATCCAAGGGTACTAGGTTTGGTTCCTTGACAACACAATCAAGAAAATAATATTTTAAATTTAATTACACTAAATCCTTTAAACTATATAAATTTTTGAACCTCAGAAACAACACTTTTTTTTTTTTTAACTAGAATTATACCCGTGTGATGCACGGTTTGTAATTTAATTTATTAATTTTAATTTTTTTAATAATAAAATGTGATAGTATTATCGTAACCTAAATTATATATCAATAAGAATTTAGACATTTTATCTCTACTATTTCTCATTTTAAATATTATTATGTTTTTAAAATGCAAACAATAATATATAAATTTATATTTTTGTTGAACAATGAATTATAAAATCTATATTTAAAATATGAAGTTGTTAAAAATGACACCAATTTTATATACTAATCAATTTTGTAAAAAAAAAAATTTAGTAATGAGAAACATTTATTGTGTCATGAATGTTAAACGATAATTGATATTAAAAAAATATTTTAACTCCTAAAGATATATTATGCATGTTGCAATTTATAATATAGACATAAGTGTCATGATAAATATATTATTGTATTTTTGATGCATGCTTAATAAGTGATTAATTTTATTGACAAAGCTGCATATTCCCTGACGTTCACAATTTTAAATTTCTTTGAAATTTTCGGTCAAACCAATAACATAATTATTTATAGTTAATTAAAGAAAATATATAAATACCTAAATATATTGCTATATATATTCAAATAACGTAGATAACTGAATATTGAACCCACTTAAATTGACAAATAAATTAAACAATTATATAAACATATTTTTCATTATAATTAATTTCTCCAAAAGTCTAAAACTTTGTATTTAAAATTTATTTTTTTATTTCCTAATCTTTGTTTAATTTAGTCATTTGTTTTTGTATTTCTAATTGTGTTAAATATAATTATGCACAAAATTTTAAACATCAAATTTATACATTGTTATTTTTTACGATGCAATGTAAATTAACAAATTAGAATTCATAAAAAATGATAAATCTAATATATCATGCATTAACAACAAATTTTAGATGAAAAACTATTTAATTTGAAATTATGATTTGTTAAAAAACCTACATCCCTAAAATTGTCTCATGGTCTCATTAAAATTAAAATAAAAATTTTTAATTTACAATAAACAAATTATAATAAAAATGACAAAATTGATCAATCATATATTAAACATAAATTCTAAATGAATAAACCATTTAATTTGAAATAATAATTTTTTATTTAATATGCATTAAGTATACACTCATTCACTTATACCCTTATCAAAATTGTGAATACAAAATAAAAGGAACAATTAAATTCTAGATATAAAAATGATAAACTTGATATATCATAGATTATAACAAAAAATTAAATAAAAAATGATTTAATTTAAAGATTGTAATTTATATAAAATATATAAAAAAAAACCTACATAACCTACCAATAGGCTATAGCCCAACCTAGTGGATCCTACAATCCTTAAAAGTATAAATCTTTTTATTTTTTGATTTTTTTAATTCTTGTAACTAACTTCTTTCCAATTATAGTATGTAAATTTAGGAGGGAAAATTAGTTATGCTATTTTTATTGAAGGTCTTCTTTTATATATACTAGTAATTCACCCGCGCGATGCGCGATTATTTATTTTGGTAATATATACACTTTATAATAATATAACAAAGTTGTTATATTAAAAAATTATTTAATGTCTTTATTATTTCAAAATTTTTATAACATATACTTTATATTTTTCATATTTTTATTGAATATAATTTCATTTCATAATTTGAAAAAAACCATAAGATAAAATGAAATTTTAATTGAAGAAAGTAAACGCTGGTTGAATTGCGCCTCTACCCACATCCTAGCGCTTTCTTGTGCATTCATTTTTATGTGGTGAGTTATTCTAAAGTCAAATAACACAAACTGTACATGTTATTCTAAATTATATTTGAGAATATTAAAAGGTCAGAATATAAAATTTATAAATAACTTAAAGAAATTATACAAAATTTATAAATAACTTAAACAACGAATTTGAAAGCTTACATTCTATTTGTTTGTCTTTTGTTAAAAAAAAAAAACATTTCTGACTCAATAGATAATTTGAATATTACAATGAATTTTGGAGTGAGTGAAAAATGGTTATTTAACAATATAAATTTTGAAATATTTATTTGTATACAACATTTTCATAATTACAAAAACTAGTAGTGCACCCACGCTATGCGCGGCTAAAATATTTTTTAAATGTAAGAAATGAATATATTAACTATTTGATTGTTAAAAAGATATGAATATAAATAATTATATTTTACGTATTTTTTTTGTGTATATTGTCATAGTAAAGAACATTGAACACTTATAATTATTTATTTGTATAGAAAGTTATTTCTTGCATTACACATAACAAAGTTCGTACTTCTAATAATATAAGATACTTTTGAATTAACTTTTAACTTTATAAAACTTTAAATAATTATATCATAAACATTTAAGTTTAAGTACATAAATTTCAAAAAGTAGCAATCTTCTTCTATTAAATATTTTATCACAAAGTTTGTATTAAAATAAAAAAAAAGATGTTTTAAAAGAAGACACATGGGTATGTCAATATGAAAAAGTAGTTTTTTGTAATAAATTATATTATGTAGATTCATACATTGTAGAAACTTATAACTTAAATCTTTACAATTTATAATTATTTTAAACAATTTTTTTATAGTAGAATGTAATATAATATAAAAAAAATTTCTATATTTTTTTATTATAATGTATGATGATTCAAGTATTATATATGTTTTTCTTTTATTTTTTACTACAATATTTGATAGTTTATCAAGAAAGTCATGTAATTTAAAATGATTAAATTAATTTAGAAAAATAAAATGAAATCTTGAAAAACTAAAATAAAAAGAAATTATTTACACATCATCAAATTGATGTGACATTTTTAGGAGAGAAAGTGGCAAATTAGTAATTTTTGACAACTTGCTTGCTTTTATTATAGTATAGATATATTAATATTTCTTTTAACTTCAAAATTGATAATAATACTAATAAAAATTCTAAACATTGATTAATTACAATTAACCAAAAACATAAAATTAAAAACATGAAACACTCACATTTTATTTGTTTTTTTTTTTTGAATATTTTTCATGGTTCGGTACAAAAATTTACAATATAAGTTTTTGAAATATTTGTTTATATACAACATTTCTCATAATTACGAAAAAATATCTTAATATTTTTTTAACTTTAAAATTGATAATAAAAATAATTCTAGATATTAATAAGTAATTAAAGTAAAAAAAATTTTTTTTTTGTAAGCTTACATTCTTTTTGAATCAATAATTTGCTAAAAAATTTCATGGCTAATAAATAATTTGATAAGTTAGTGAGTTTTGGAGTTTGTTAAAAGTGTCCGGTTAAAAATATAAAATATTTGTTTATTTATAACATTTCTCATAATCACAAAAATTATCTTCAATTTTCTTTAACTTTAAAATTGATAATGAGATCCTAATTCTATACATAAGTAATTAAAGTGAACAAAATAAAGGAAAAAGATTAAATTATAGTTGAACAATGAACAACATTCGTCAATAACAACAACAACAACAAATACTATTAATTACTAATAGTAATGATAATGAACATAATAATAATATTAATTACTAATAGTAATGATAATGAACATAATAATAATAATAATAATAATAATAATAATAATAATAATAATATATTAATTGAAAAGATTACAAAATAACACAATTAATTTCCTTGAAAAAACTATTAATTTTTATAATTTTTTATTAATTAAAATATTGATTTGACATTTTTAGGAGGGAAAGTGACAAAATTGTAAATTTTGCCAACTGTTCTTCTTTTATATATAGATAGATAGATTACACATAACCCACTAAACTATATAAATTTTTAGATGTTAATTAACTCAAAATTTCTAAAATAACCCTCTTATTTTCTGCCTTTTCTTCTGTCTCACTGTGATTAATTCCTAATGGAGGTTCTTTGATTGTGCTACATGTTCCCTAGCAATTGTTTTTTCATATAAATGCATGTATAAGATATAATCATAGATATATTTAAAATAGTTGTTTTTTTTTAAAATAATAATGGTGATGGCAATATATAGTTTATTGTTTTATATGACTTAAATAATGTCAAAATAATAATTTAATTGTAATCCTTACGCCGCTAATTAGTTATAATTGGTTTAAGTATACTTGCAAGCATTATTTTTTATATATTAACTAAAAATAGAAATAAAAACCATAAACTCCAAATAATTATATGATTAATTACTGTTAACAACTAAAAATGATAATTACATCCATCAATGTGTATGTAATATTATATATATTGAAACTATTAATATATATATCAATATATATTGAAACTATTATATATTATGGAAAATGATAAAATGCCCAATGTGGACAGCTCTTAATATGTCAACCACTGACGTGTAAAGATCTCATTCCCTGATTATATGGAAAGTCAAATTAATTGATATGTTAAATCTTCGCCACGTCAGCGGCAAACACATTAATATGTGCCCACGGTGGATAGGTTAATTAGCAGGACTGCATATATTATACAATTATATTAATATATTATATATTATTTAATGTTCATGCCTATATATATGAAAGCCTGTTGATCGATGACTCGTTACAAATTCTAAGTCTCAAAAGCTTAATTATAAAACAAAATTCCCTACAATAACCCACGCCATTGCTTCTTTTGGACTCAAACACCACTTAATTTTTTTTAAATCTTATAATATACGAGATAATTAATATAATAGAGATACTATCAACAAGCATGTCATGTAACAAAAATAAAATATTTTATTATTTGGTGAAATAATGTAGATTAGACACAAGTTATGCTATATCCACTTAATTAATATTGTAGCCTAATAATTAATATTTTTTAAATTCTAATAATTTGTCTCAAGGGGAGTGTGAAAGGGAGGAGCATGCATGCATCTTCGTAATATATAATTAATCTTCAAATGCGATATAATAAGTTATGTGAAAAAAAATATATATGTGACAATAATAAGATTAATATTGATCATTGGGAAATGCAAAAAAAAGAAATAAATGGCTCGTTTTGAATTGGGCCGTTACAATGAATCTTGATGTCTCTACCTTTTTTTCATGCACCAAATTCCATAGTCTCCTATACAATATCGCAATTCGACATTGCTATTGTAGTCTTAGTTGAGTACTACCATATCATAATGTCAAACATAGAAATGGATTATTGGAAACACAATGAGTTTTCCTATCATACACGTGTAAAGTGTACACCATATTGGATTTTAGATTTTAATCTTGTGTTATTACATATCCTATGTTAATAAATAATATATGATGAAGATATAAATCATCGTGGGCACAAACATTATATAGTATATACTCCTAAGTTCAAACTATAGTTCAGGTTTTGAAGTGAACTCATCAACTTGTCTCACCTAACATAGATCACTCTATATAGTGAGGGGTTGAACTTGAGTTATTACATAAGTTCAAACTAATCAAAAGTAAGACGTTTGAACTTTGACCAATCGAAAAGAACTTATGTTAATAGGTGCATGTTTTGATTTTGGAGAGTAGTAGAACCTAATAAACTATTATCAAATGTATATGTATTAAAGTATACATATAAAAGATTGAAATGAATGGTATAGAGACCAAATAGGTTGCTTGGCTCATTTGCATGGTAATGAAGTTGTCTCATATGTGTTTTCCTTTTCCCTAGAAAGGCTCCGAAGAATTGTACTTTAACAATTTATTAATGCTTATGTTGGGGTCTTTATATTTATCTTTGTCTCTCCAACTCAAGTAAGACATGTTGCCTAACCTTTGACATATTATTTAAACATTAAAGTACTTCAAAAAGGGTCCTCATTCAATCATGCACGACGTTACAACTGTTGCATTCTTTTGTTCATTTTATTTCAATTCTTTCATTTATTTAAATACTTTGAGTTTTTCATACATATGTACAATTTATTCTATAAAGTTCTATATTCGGAATGCATAACTTAATTTGAATGCATAACTTAATTTGATGTCTTATCTCGAAATCTACGCTCGGTAAGAGATACAATCTTGATCTTAAGTTATATTTGATATTTTATTTTGTATTCTAATAATTTAGTGACGTTATTTGATACTAAACAATTAGCATAAAATGTAAATTAAATAAAATAAGCAGCATTGAAGAACGATGGGAAAAAAAAAAAAAAGGATATAAGGATAGGATTCATTGTACCAATTGTAGGAAAGGCGGGACATCAATTCTTCATCCAAGGAACATTAGATTTTCACTGCTCCCATTGTTGATACTCTTCATAACTTTAATTTAGGACTATTATTTTTTATTACCAATTTTTAATTTTGATTATTATTAACGTATAGCATAATTATAAAAATGAAGATTCCGACAGGGGAATGCATGAGACTGATTTCTGATGAAGCCCAAATTTATCTAAGATTTTTCAATCATGGAAGTGCTGTGTTTAGCCTCTCCTCGGTAATCTCATCACATTATTTCCTAAGAGTTTGATGGATTATTTTATGTGAGACGAGTCAATTCATGACTCAAACTTCACAATTCACATTTAAATTTGTGGACGTGGGTTGGATTTGTGGGTAAAAAGAACCCATCTCATAAAATTTATCCAGTGAGACCGTCTTACACACGTTTTTATGAATTCGTAACTATAATATATGCATATATATATATATATATTACTAAATAAATAAATATATATAAAATTTAATTTGATACTAAATAACAACAACCCATCAGACTATGAGAGCCCTTGCTATGTGAAACATATAGGGTGCATCGATGGCGCACAGTTGTCCCTTTAAATTTTCTAATGGACTTATTATGTATATAGGTGCCAAGAAAACTCAACAATTTATTTGTAAAACCATTGATATATAGTTTGATAAAATTGCTGCCAATAATATCCAGTTCATTTATATCTTTTAAAATTGCTATTTGCAAGACAACCCACAAAAAATGGCATAAAGTCACCTCACCTCATGATGCCACAAAATGATGATAATTATTGGCAAAGATGCAATATGCATGATATTAACAAACAGACGTTATTGTAGCACAATTAGATCTTAATTTTATTCACTAATATGTCATAATTATATTTTCTCATACTTTCTCTGTATAATTTTACATAATATTGTGTATGGAGCTTGCAATAATAAAATTATAGTGCTCCACGTACCCACATAATATTGAAAAAAAGAGGGGAGAGAGAGAGAGAGACTAGATATTGTCCAAAAACAAAAACAAAAAAAGATTTTCTGAAAGAATGCTTAATTATTTATAGAAATTAATATAAGTGAACATGATCACATGTTATATATATACCACGGACTTCAATCACATCATGAGCCTCTCTTCATATGATGCACATGAAGTGATCAAATGCCATTCAATTTGTGTCGGTTCAGATTAACATAGAGTACTTATGATTAAATTTTGTTGTTAATTACTGAACTTATAACAATTAGCACAATGCTAAATGCTACATATTAAGTTAATTGATGATTAAAGGACTTAGGAAACAGAACCAATTATAAGAAGAGTAAGATAGATAGAGGTACAATGTATAGGGACACAATTAGTATATATAGGAAACATAAACAAACATAGGTTTTGCATTGTCCCTTTGTTCCTATTTTTGTCTCCTAAATTCCACACTCTCACCCTTCCTTAACGGAGTGCCCAACAACAAATTCATCAAGCTTTTACTTATTTGCTAATGTTGTGGTTTTTTTTCTTTAGTGAAGTTTAGTAATCAAATCAAGAGTTCTTGCAATCTAGTTCAATGTATGCACTCTTTTCATGGATATAAGCACCCATATAGGACTTTAGATTTAACAAAAAAATATTCAATATTCGATACTCGATTCAAGGTTTTTTTTTTTGGTTAAAAGGTCGTTTTAACTCGATTTGATGGATATATCAAATAAAATTGGACATACTCTTACATCAGATAAAATCTAGAGCTCGGTTTGAATTCGAGCTCGATAAGTGTGATAAAAAAAAGTAGAAATATTAAATCACTTGAGCTTAACTCATATTCAACTAGATTAGAGTCAAACTCGACTTGATCGCTTATCAAACAGTTTACTCTAACATCATTTATGAAGTTTGGTAGACATTCTAAAACAATTGAACAATATTTATCCGTTTGACTTGACTCGACTCATTTACAACTTACACGCCTATATAAGAGTTAGCTTTATCATAAAATTTCTTTGGCCTTTTATTTTATCTAACCTAAAGAATAGTACAATCTTCTGTAAGAGTTAACTTTTCTTTAGTTGAAACACCCTTATCTTACAAGCTTTCAGATTTGAAACTAACATTGAATAGAATATGGTTTGATGACATTACTACATGATACAATATGCAGTATGGAGACCCTCTACGAATTACGATAATATATTTTTAACTTGTGAGCGTTCAATAACAACTTCTCATTTTAGTGTTTTTATTTATTCTTTCTCTAGAGTAACACTTGAGTGCATCATCTTTACATATAGATGTAATTGGATTGAGTTTGGGTTAATTGGATTCACAAATTTCTCATTTTGTGTTTTTTTCTTTTCCATTTCAGATGTTAATCTTATATTATATTAATGTGACATTTATATGATATAAATATTCTATTTTTCTATAAGTATTCTGACCTTTATGTACCTAACTTAAAAAGAAAATGAAGAATTTCAGTTAATTTTGAAATTAACATACACTTACATGTAATACTCACATTAATACAATATAAATATGTCACATCAATCCAACATAAATGTCTCAACAATTGAAGTGAAATATATATATATATATATATATTTTAAATACATGGATCAAGGTCAGATCTATCCAGTTGCCATTTCAACTATTTTTGAATAGTTTTGGCGAATTAGATTTCCAGTTAATGTGAATAGCTATTCATTTTGATGAATTCCTTAAACTTTAAATTCCTCAATTTAAAACTCAAAACCACCAAAAAAAAAAAAAAAACAGGTATTAGGAAATAATAGGAATGCTATATGTGTATTACTCAACTACAAATATGAATTTTAGTCGCATGTGCTTTTAATTTTGATGGCATACGAATTAAAGTTAAAAAAGAAAACAACTAAGTACAAAACTTGTGGAAGAGTTGCTCCCCATAATAGGGACTCATTATAGTGTCTCCTAAGACAAAAATTAGGTCGATAAATAGGGCCCAAACTAGATCTTCATTTTTGTTGTCTTTTAATGATCATTCCATAGAACATTTTAATTTAGGGTTGTTAGCTTTGCTTTTATATTTGGTTCTTATATTCAAAAAATTAGTATCATGAAAATAATATCGAGAAACATGATTAATGATTTTAGGGTCCATTTGGATGAGTGGATTTGAGGAGGAATTTGAAATTCATGGTAGCAAATCCATCGGTAGTTTTTGGATGAATATTGTGGATTTGAAATACATGGTTTTCATTTTGAACTAATTTTGGAGTCATTTTGGTGGATTTGAAATCCACTTATTTTAAATTTTGGATTTCAAATCACTCTATCTAAACGGAGCCTTATTGTATTATGAGGGAATAAATCTGAAAAAAAAAAAAATATTAGTTCCAGGTTACAATTTGGGAATTGGAGATCGACTCGGAGAGTCAATGTAAATGGACAAAATTTCAATCTGAAATTATTGGGCTTAATTTTGTTGTGAGCCCATCAACTTATTAATGCTAATAGAATCACAGACCAAATATTGGTTTATGTACTACTGGGCTGGCCACTAAGCCCATCTCTCTCTCTCTCTCTCTCAATGTCCCTTTTATTCAATGTACATTTTCTTTTATCTATTTAAATAAACATGGAACCTTGTTTTTCAATACAATAATTCAACATATAAGATTTTTCCAATAAATCATGGGGAGATGAGAAAAAAAGACAATAGGATTTTATTTTTTTGGTGTGCATCTGGCTACATTTCTTTTATTCAATCTATGCAAATATTTGAAGATTATGTAGTTTTTTTATTAGAGGATCAAATAATTACACTGTCTTGGTGTAGTGTTATCACACAAGATCGATCATGATTTTTTGTTTTAAATTATCATATTCTCACATTCACTATATATCATACTGGCTGATATTGACATGTAGGAGTGAAATGACTTTTGTCATGTTCTTAATTTTTCCTATTTCATTTAATTATGTTACTAGTCATTTCTTCCAATATTCTATTCGGCATCTGCTGCTATTCGTTCTTAGGTATTTGTAGGTCTTAAGAACGAATATATATATATATATATATATATATAGATATGTAATGTTATTAAATAAAACTATTATATATAATTACTATTAATTAATCATTATTGATTATTAATTATTATTGTTATAAATTAGTCGATTGTAAGAAGTCAATCTTTACCAATAACAACATCATGACTAATCGTCAATGCTCAATCAATATTCCTCAATATGTACATACATCAATTAAAGACAACGATATGCAAAATACAAAGACTCTAAGAATGGCACTGTGCATGGGTTTTAGGAAATAATCCAAAGCCACATATTATTCATAAATCAATTAAGACACAAACAATTAAATATCACGTAAAATATAAAAATAAAAATAAAAATCAAGAATCAGTGCAATAAATAATAAATCATGTGGATGAGATAATCTAAAGCGTTCTAGACGAGGTGTTGATTTCCATGGTGCAATTCATATTCGATGTCTTATTTTTCTTCACGATTTTCATAACCTCCATTTTAATTTCCTCTCAATCTTGATTGACTGGTGAACGCGATCACGGGCCGGGCCTGGAAGTCACTCCCCAGCTCCGCCGCCGGCACAGCTCCACCGTGACGTTGAATTTTCTGGTGGCTCGAGCCTTAGCACGACGCAGCCTTGGCACGGTGGCTTCACCCACTTTATAAACCCCTTTGTAGAAAAACTCGATCGTGGTGTTTTGGTACTTGTATTGCCCAAAATTGGTGTTCTTAACTCCCATTTCGGCATTCATGACGACATTGAAAGAAGGGTTCGCGTCCAACGTGGCAACGTCGAACCTGTCGAATGAGGCTGACCTAACATGAAACCTAGCTAGGTGTCCGAATCTTCATGATCGTTAAACCAAGAATCAAGAATATCCCTGCTTGCAAAACCAGGAATAGAAGGTAGAATACGATGCAATGCATTCGACGTTTCTTGCGTTTTCGAGCCGTCCTCTCAGCTAACAACGCTTCGTCCACTCGGCCATATGGATTGACCTCTACTGGTGAAGTGTAGGGTTTTATTGCTGCATCTGGATTTTCTTCACCCATATTGCTGCTGATAAATATGTGATGCTACTGTGAAATAAGCAACACCCAGTATTGATGCTACAGTAAAATCAGCAACACAAAATGCAGAGAATGGAAATAATTTTACTTGCTCAAGAAGAAAGAGAGAAGATATTTCTTATATTAAAAAAAGTGTGTGAAAAGTCCCATTGGCAATACATGATTTCTCCTATTTATACTACTCTTTACAAAGAAGGGTATTTCTGCCATTTCCTCTTAACATTTCCTTGTTGCCTAAGTCATCTCAAATATTCCTTCTTCAAGGTACCTCCTCTATTGCTCCAAGTACACCTCTCTTTCTCCAGAATCTTCCATTTTCTGTTATGCAAGGATATATTTTCCTCTGTCTCGTATGGCCACGTCAGCAAACCATTATAGCATGCTTGTCGCACTTGCTTCTTGAATTATTATCCTCTACTTCGAGCGCACAGAATCCGTTCGTCTGCAACTCCGCATTTCTGCCAGTTCTGCAATCACGAGGTTTCTCTTCTACAGTTCAACATATCTTTGCCACCTCTGCCCCCCGAGGGCAGTTTTGCAAAATCACTATTTTATGGTTTTTGTTTTGTTAAAGGTAAGATATCCAAGAATAATGACATAAGACCCTTTTATATCTTCATCCTTCCCACATCAATATGTTTTTCAAGAATAAGGATAGTATTTTTTTTTTTTTCTTTTTTTGGCTAAAGGGATTGAAGTGTGAAGGGAAATATTAGAGAATTAATGGTGAATGATTTATGGTTTGATGAAAACATGTGTGTGTGTGTAGGGTTTTTGGGAGAGTTAAATTATAAGAAAGTTTATAATTAATGTAATAGAAAAAGACTTAGAAAGGGGATCAGATTTTTCTCATTTGGAATTAGTTTAATTTACTGTCCTCTTATATAGCTATAGCTATATATGTTACGCGCTTGATGGCATTGGTTTATTGACATTTAACGAAACTTTTTAGTATAATATGCAATAGTTAAAACCATGTCAATATATATATATATATATATATATATATATGAGATGCTTCTATTTGGAAACAAATTTGCTATGACAATTTTCCACGAGATTGTTTCAATTAAATTGGAAGTTTTAGAATTATAAGGTATAGATTATTTTATCATTCATCCAATCGATATACGAGAGAAACTTTTATTATTTTCTTTGCATTAATTCCGACAATATATACTAGGAGTCATAGTACTGTTACAAGTCAAAATAGCTGCCCATGTAATATCATCTATCATCAAGAAACAACCAGACTTTAGCTTCAAGAAATCACACAAAACCTCTCACACAATAAATAAAAATCAATCCACAAATCAAAACTGAAATATAAACGACATACAAAAGACTTAAGTCCATGGGAACAAGTGGAAGAGATTTCTATTAACATAAATCTAAAAGCAATTATTACAACAATTTCTAAATCAAGAATTAATACACCCAAGGGGATGGGATTTCTATTAACAAGATCATCTGAAAGCAATTACAACAATTTCTCTTATATTTTTTGTGCGTTTTTTTTCCCACCATATAGGTCATAATTTCAAAGCCTTGCCCAATGGTTACTCTATTTCTAGATCGATGATCAATTCCATTTGTGGAAGAGAGGGTTTTAATTTAGAGAATTTATTAAAGTTAAAATTTATTTAACCATATATCTAAAATCAATATTGTTATATATGCTAAAAATACCTTCATTCATTCTGTGCAAAGTCAATTTTGGATTTTGTCCATCTATTGAACATTTTGTATCCAACTTAAATAATTACTTCGACTAATCTTTTGTATGAAAATTAAATGACTATATTAATAGTGGTAATATAACTACATTCTATGTAATTAATGCACCTGATATACGATATTTAAGTCTAATATATTAATAGATTAAATTCTTTCTCTTATCCTTAATTTTTCTTTGTTTTTTTCTTTTCCGATTATTATTTTTCTTCTACGCATGAAAAATCATTAAAAGGGTGGTGACAAAAGGTAATATATATTATATATAATGAACTCATCTTATTTGGTCTTTAATTCACACCCCATTTAACTAAATTATATACATTTTGTAAGGTACTGAATTAACCTAACAGATATTTTCAATAAAGTAAAAGTAAAGTTATGTTTATTTTCAATATTTTCAACAGATATTTTCAATAAAGTAAAAAAGTTATGTTTATCAATACCGAAATATATGATATATAGAATTAATTACCCTGAAAATAAAATAGAGGAAATATGTCATCTAAAAGTAATGAAACTATTATGACTTGTATTTGGAGTGGAGTATACTTTGCTTGACTTCCTCCTACCTTTCAGGGCCGGCCCCACCACCATTGACATTCCACGACTTTGCATCTCCACTTGTTTGACTTTCTATTTTACTCTCTTTTTGTCTCATTTAACTCCCATGTATTTATTGTCATATTGTACTAGTGTAAAATAAAATAATCTTCATTTATATATTATAATTATCAATTTATTGTATTAATTGACTAAAATAAAATGCCACAAAATAAGATATTTTATTACATTTAATGTTACATTTTCTAATTCAAAATAACCACCATAAACCACGTATACATGATAATATCTCTATTTAATACATATTTTATATTAAATGTTACGAAACACTAGACTAAATGTTACATATCTAATGGTTGGAACATATATACTTGAGTGGAAGAATATTTAATATTTTTCTTGTTTATATAAAATTATTTTGCAAAATAGGACGTACAACAAGACTAGATCGTCAATTGATCAAACATTATTGCTAAAATTCAACATATGTATAAAATTCCTCCTCCATTAAAATACAAACACTATGTGATCAAAACGTGTGGAATTTATGTATACGAGTAAGTAGTACACATATATGATATAATCCCTCAAAAAACAGAAAAAATATTAGAGTAGAATTAAAAGTCATTTGCAAGCAATAATATTAGTGTTCATCTGCTGGGTCCCACCGGTCAAAATATCAATGGAACAGTTCATATCAGTTGACCTGTTCTTCCTGAGCACGAAGAGCAGCTCAACTCTTCCGCTCATTTTAGCCTCACTGGTGATCGCGATTATCCCAGCATTGAAATCTGTTCTAAGCTGATAATCCATGGCCCCATTTCCCAGATTCAGATCCACTTCAACGCTCACCACTCTGGTGGATCTCCAATTGGCTCGTGATCCAGGCACGGTCACCTCCCCAACCGGAGTCCCACTGTACTTGAACACCACGGTCGTGTTCCGGTACTTGTACCGCCCGAAGTTGGCGTTCTTGACGAAGAAAATGACTCTCAGCCTCGCCGGAGCTCCGGCGTTGAAGGTGGTGACGGTGGCTTCTTGGACGCGGAACCTGGGGGTCCTCACTTTCATGATGGTTAGTGTGAAGAGAGTGATAATCGCGGTTTGGAAGATGATGAATAGGACTATGTAGAGTATGCATTTTCTGCGTTTCTTATTGCGTACCTCTCTGGCTCCGCCGTGGGAGGCGGTGGCGGAGGTGGACTCGGTGTCGATGCGGCGTTGGGCCGGTGCAAATGGATGTGGTGATTGTTGCTCCTTCTCACCCATCTGATTTTCAAAGGAAATGGGAAATTAATTCTTTGATAATTCTTGTTTTTTGCTTTTCCTCCTTGCTATGAGAGGTTGGGTACGTAGATGTTGGAGTGGGGTGTGCCCACCTCGTCTATATATATATACACAGAGAGAGAGAGAGAGAGGAGTGTGAGCAATTAAGCAAAGTAAAATGTTTGTGTTATACTAGAAGCCGTATTACTAAATTAATGTTGGAGTATGTCTTATGTGAGATCGTCTCACAGATCTTGTTGTGGTCAACCTATAATTCATCCTTAACAATTCATATTGAAATTTGTGAAAATGTATTTAACACATGGGTAATAAGGATCTTCTCACGGAAACTATCTGTGAAACCGTCTTACATGAGTTTTTGTGATTAATCTTGGTTTCTTGTTATTGTTATCATTATAAGGTTTAAATAATTAAACATGTGATAATTTTGACGAAGGTTTATTTGAATTGTTATTGAGCTTAAATATATGGATTATTTGTTGTCTGTTTTAACAATAATTGGTGTTAGTATTGTTGGATCCAACAACAACCGTTAATGTTGTGTTTTTTCGAGTACGCAAATTAAAAATGTAGAACAATTAAGTGATCATGTACACATTAAAGTGTCAATTAACTTTTTTTTTCTATGAATTAAAATTGATTTGATTATTATTGAATTCAGGTTGAAGGTGTGCCAATAGGCCTTAAGTAAATCAATAAAATTTTAGAAACTGTGAAAATAGTGTCACGTACTCAAAATATGTATATTTGTGTTAATAGTTCTTATTATCATCCCAATTATTGTGGTTAGGACTTAGGTACGCGTGAGGAGCTTACTTTGACTGAGACTTGATAAGTGGAGGGGTATTCTTTGTCAACAAAAAAAACACATAAGAATACTGATGTCATCATCGTAGAAGCTTCTACTATGAAGTGATTAAAGCACCAATGGCTGTCTGACACGTGGATTAGTTAGCGGGGTTCGAATTTTATGCTTTGTTTGTACTAAATCAATTAACTAAAATAAATTTACTCTGTCTTCTAGATAGATGTATTTAAAAATATTCAACCTTCTTTTCTACATCATAAAAAAAGAAAAAAAAGAAGGAACTTTCAGCTGGTTTTTTTTTTTTTTTGGGAGCAATAATCAATCTTCTTTCTTAACATTTACTTATTAAATTAAATAACTCTAGTCATTCCTTATATTATAACGTAAGTCCATACATATACAATTGTACGACATTACCAGCTTGTGTCATACCTATTAGATCTATTAAAACTCAGATCAAGCTTGATTAGTTATGGTCATGTTTGTGGTTCGTGAATAATTTTGAATAAACTTAAATGATCTAATCCGTGAATTTTAGTAAATTTGAATATGACTAGATTAGCTTGTTCAAGAACACTAAACAAATTTTGTTCTTGTAGAAGTTCAAATAATTTAAACAAATTAGCTCACGAACATTGAACTACCATAGTTCGCAATTTCTTTTTCATAAAAATAGATGAATCGAGCATATATTGTTTTGTATTATGTTCATTTCATAAATAAAATACAAATTTCGAGTATTTATAATTCATTGAATAAACATATATGCCGTACAAAACAAAACGTACATGATGTAGGATACTCGAAAATAAAATACAAAGACCAAACAAATAAAATTCAAAATATGGGCCAAAATAATCAGAACAATCGCAAACAATACGAAACAATCAGAAACTGCATACCTATGACATACAAACAATCAGAAACTGCATCAAACAAATACCTATGACACTTAGTATTACATCTTCTATTCCAAATTAATCACCATACGACACGTATATGACATCACTAATTAATACATGACATGTATTAAATACTACCACTATGTAATATGAGATGCAAGACCAAATGTAATAGGAGATTCAGACTCATAATAAACTAAACAATTTGACTACATAAATCATGTTTCCAATAAAAAGAGCACAATTAAGCTTGGATCTAAAATTGAAATTTCAGTGGCATAGTAAGTTGTCAACCTGGCGAGTCCTGGTATTAATCTCCATAGTACAATTCATGCTAACCGTTTTCTTCTTCTTAATAACATTAAGCAGATGAACTTTGCCGTTCAACGTTGCATAGCTGGACAACGTTATCTTGCCGGAATTCAAGTCGCCGCCCAAAAGCCCCTCATTCTTGGAATCCACCGCTACCTCCGCCGTCACGTTCATCTTCTTGGTCGACCGTGCTCCGGCCCGCGCTCCTGGGATCACGGCGGAGCCGACGGCGTTACCCCGGTAGAGCATGGAAATGGTGCTTTCGGGGAATCTGAAGTGCTCGAAATTAGGGTTTTTCACAGTTACCTCGGCGAGGAGTTTAACGCTGAAAGACGGCGAGTTTGTGGAGTTTATGGTTAGGGTTTCGACGGTGAGGGATCGGAACCGGAATCTAGGACTTTTTGTTCGCATAAATATTAGAACGAAGGCTATGATGATTAGGGTTTGTAGAATAATTGTTGCTGCCATGCAGGCTAGGCATTTAATCCGGCTTGCAGGGTTTGGTGGTTTGGTTGGAGGTGGCATTTTTTGGTTTTGTTCTTGTTTTGAAGATTTTTTTAATTTCTTTTTTTTTGGGTGTTCGATGAATTTATTAATTTTGAGAGATGGGTTTTGGGGTAATGGACAGATGAGATGGTGGTGAACTTGTTTGCTTCATGGTGAAATTAAAATGTTAGAATAACATTGGTTATTAAAAAAAGGCAAGTAACTTTGTTTCTTGCACACTTTAATTAGCTTTTTTGTTGGGAATATTATAATTTGTGAACTATATATGAACCAGATATAGGGAGGAAGTATTAATTGTTTAGCTTAATTTATAATTAATTGTTTCTGATAAGAATTAAGGGTGCTTATATTAAGTTATTAAGACATCAATTATCAATTAAAAGTTAAAAATTAATTTATTCAAATGCACACAATGAAGCTATTACAGAAGGCCAATTAATGTTCTGATGCAATTTTGTTAAACTATTTTTGACTTTTAATGTTGAAATGTAATTGTGTTAATATTGTACAAATTTAAAATATAATTTTAAAAAATCTTATGTAGAGTTAAGTAATTAGAGTAAAGTAGAATATCATATACTAATTTAGGTTACATACGTACAAATCAATCAACTTCCAACTCAATTGTGTAGACTCCCATCATGTGACCTCAATATTTATATGTACAAAACCCGAATTATGAATTACCACATAAAATACATCAAACTGATTAAGAAAATAAGTAAAAGTTCATCATTTAAAAAAGATATAGAGATTCCACTAAGAAGTATGTTGAACATAGAAAATTTGAAATATACTTTTTGCCTCAACTAAACTATTACATCAACTAAGTGGGTGTCAAGTTTGACATATTCCAATTTCTAGAAGACAAGTTTCCTATGAAGAAGTTATGCTTATCAAAAGGTATCCCCAACATTATTATTTCATTTTTTTCAAAATCATCTATTGCAATTTTAATTTTAATTTTTTTCCTTTTGATTTGTTTGTTTGAAGCCATTTGGAATTTAATTTATTTGGTGCTTTGCCTTCAGTCTTTTGGTTTTGGTTTTTTATATCAGCATTGATGTGGGTACACGTGTCGCATAAATCTACACCCCATTATTGGGAAATTAATATATATTTTTCAATTATCATATTTTCACATTTATTTATAGGTCCACACTTTTCACCCACTCAATTTATTTATAATGTATTTCAAATAAAACATCTATTCGGAAAGATTTTATTTTAATTATGAATATATATCTGCCTTAAGCGGGCTCATTTAGGGCTAATTTATTTTTTTCAAATGGCTAAATCGGGCCATATTTAATGGAGGCCCAAACTTTATTGAAATTAGTAAATTCTGGGCCCGTAGTTTTACAGTTCTAAATAGTAAGAAGTCTACTACACACAATAATCCTATTTGTAGGAACTTTACACACACTATTTTGCCATAAAATTTTAAATTCTGCAGACAATATATGAGCTTTGTGAATGATTGGCAAGTTGTATTTCACTTCTTTTATTTAACAGAACTTTTTTATTAAAATTAATTATTTATTAGTAATTCAGAATAGTCTGAAGAAAGTATTACGAGCACACTCGTTTGTTGTTCTGTATGTAGAAGATGGAATTTAATCAATAATCTCTCTACCTCTTTAACATTAACTAACGCAAATTCTGATCAGCTCTCCTGCGACAGCCATTATAACCACGTATTATTAAGTGAGAAGTCCAAAATAACATCTTGAAACTAGTAGTCATGTTTCAAGCCATGCATGGTTTGTAATATTTATTACATGTTACAAATGAAAATTATTAGGTACAAAAATATTAAATGGTTGGATTTTGAGTCATGGTTTTCTAATAATTTGATGAGATCAGGGATCGTTTATTATCTGTGGTGCTTTTTTTCTTGCAAAATATACAGTTGGTTAGGTTCAGTGCTGTGTCGAAGCTTGGATAGAGTTCCAATTGATCAACATGTATTCAACCATATATGCATTATATATATAAGTGATCATATCCAACATTTTTCTTTAATAAGTTCATTTTCAATTTCAATTAAATAATCCATACATTACACGAGTAATATACTAGTACTTATATTTCAATAAATATATATCTTAGATAAATTCTGGTTGACATTAAAACGGTGTGATTTGGTTGGGTTGGATCAACGTGTGAGTCAACTAATAGTCAAACAATATTTTTATAAATATCAGATATTTTCCAGGTTTTCAAGACTCCATATTTTTAATTTGATGATACAATATTTTTTATGAGTAAGTTTTATATGAGATGGTTTTACAAATCATTTTATGTGAGATAGGTCAACCCATGATCTACACTTTACAATTCATATATAAATTTATGGATATGAGTTTGGTTAATGGGTAAAAAAGATCCGTCTCACACAAGTTTTTGACTTTATATTTATATCGTGTAAAACTTTTATAATTCTAATACATAATACTTATGTATGTATCCGTTAATATTTTTATGTATACGTGTACATGTAATGTTGTAATAATTTTCAGAAATTATAACTTTTACAAGTTATACTATGTAATATATGCAAAAATATTATCTAATAGTATACTCAAGAATATCAACATATACAAGTTATACATCAATCCATATGTTGATCTGACCCAACTCGATTGCACATTGTGAGTTGTGACACAAGAATCGCTCGTATGTGGTCGAACCGGAGACAAACTTGCGCATCTTATGCTATTACGGTCTGTTTACTTTGGGAAATAACTTAGGATAATATAGTATTTTATCTACATGTTTACTTTGATGAAAATAAACAACTAGGTTATCCTTCTGATGCGGATAAGACACTAAAATTCGGATAATACATTGGGTACTAGACTAACGGAATAGGTTACCCAAAACTTAGGATAACATTAGGAAATTACATTTATATTCCTAGTAAGCATTAAAGAACCATAATTGTAATATCAAAAATATGGGTCCTTCTGTAGTACACCGGGTGTATTAATACACCAGACTCTCCATCATTTTCAGTCATTAGATCTGAGATTATAGTTGACCTTGACCTTAATGATCTCAGATCTGATGATTGAAAATGAGTGGAAAGTCTGGTGTATTAATACACCTGGTGTACTATAGAATTTCCCCAAAAATATAACTCTTATTCTAACTTCTATATATTACAATGTAAACGATGAATAAGAATCGTTAATATCATTATCCAGATATATATTATATGTTAAAAAAACATTGAAAATTGATAACAATTTATATATTATTCTATGAAATTTTCTAACTGCCCTATAATTAGTGTATCTTTATTAATAAAAGTGAACGGATTCTTATTGAAAAATTATTAAAATAGTAGAAAAATCTACAAATAAGGATCCGTGACTACTGCCATAGCCCCTATATGGACACTTGCAATTTTGCATACTATAAACAAAAATGAAATTTGTTTATACCTTTGAACAAAAATGAATTTTGTTCAACCAACTATAACAAAAAATACAAATTTATTATTATAATAATAAACTTTTCTCTCTTTCTCTCACCTCAATAATTGTTTATTATTACTTTTTCAGAATATGACCCACACCTTTATGACACCAATAAAAACACACACATATTAACTCCTTACATTACTTAACAAAATTTTGTTTTTATTAATCACAATTTTTTTTCACCAATACTCATGCTCTTATAAATTTACACACTTTTAGCCTTTAGCAGGGAAAAAAAGAAAAGAAAAGAAAAGAAATAATCACAAGAGGTCAATGAATCACGGACTGACCTGACAAAAACTTCAATTTTTTTTTTTTAATATTTTTCAAGTTGAGGGTTTAAATTTATTCTTTATGAAAAGTAAAGAAACTGATGAACAAAATTGGAGAAGTATATATGCATAAGATACTTTATTAGTGCATATCATTTTTGTACTATTGTGTTATGTTATAAAAGAATTAGTAATTGTTTTCCATTACCTCATAACTATAGTCTTTGAAATTGACTACTTAAGATTTTAATTGAAAAAAGTTTTAGAAGTTTTGATCATTTTTATCGAGGGATTTTGTCTGACTCAAATTGCTGACGTACAACATTGGGAACACTACTTTGTCATTCAATCATTCTAATGGCATTGGATGCTAACTACATACAAAATTTATATGAAACTATAAATGTTTCGTGAGACTAGCCTCTAGAACCCATCAGTCAAAACAATTTTCACAAACTCATACGAATTAGTTGTCGATTGTAGAAAATGTGGTTCAACCCATCACACTGTTAAAGAATATATATGAGAAAGTTTCACAAGAGTCTTACCCTAATTAAGAGACTGTAGGGGAATCATTACAACAATCCAACGGATTGAAATGCCACCTAAGAGGACACGATTAATTGTTAAACAAGAGGACATCATTAATCTATCGATCATGCTACCCTATCTGCGATGAACACATTAATATGTGTCCACCGCTGAACGTGTCGGATATCAAGCATATCAATTAATTTCACTTTTTTACATAATGATCGAGGGAACAAGATCATTGCATGTTAGTAATAGACTATTAAAAGCTATCAATCGTTAGCATTTTAATATTTTCCATTAATCTATAGGATGAATATACTTGTAAAATTTATGGAACGGATCTAAATCATTGTTATAAGTCAATGCACCAGATCACAATTGGTCCATCATTAATCCTTAAACACAAGTTACACAATAACCAATAATAAGATTTAATTCTTTTGCCTTCTAAAAACTGAATTCTAAAAATACACACAAATTATAGTAATAAAATTATATATTTACATATTTTAATAAAAGATGCATTTCATATTTAAACGTGTTATTGGACCCGTGACACAAA
The DNA here is from genome assembly GCA_005771605.1 of Scutellaria baicalensis. NCBI lineage: Eukaryota > Viridiplantae > Streptophyta > Magnoliopsida > Lamiales > Lamiaceae > Scutellaria > Scutellaria baicalensis. The sequence continues at coordinate 74,783,388 of CM016721.1, read as the reverse complement.
GCTGGATGTTGGATGTCTTATTTCGTGATTACTGATAATAAGGTCGAAGACTTGTGATCAGTTAGATTATATATTAGAAAACAAAGTATATTCACATGCTCCTCTCTTAAATCTAATCTGTCATTTCATAATCTATAAATGATTTGTAAAATTGAGATTAATTTGTGAAAATAACCTCCGTCTCAAATAATTATTATATTTATATGTCTGCAAAACAATCTCATATATGTCTGTAAATATATATATATATATATATATATATATATATATTTCTAGAGTTTTATTATTAGCTAATGACTTAATTCTATGAATTGAATAATTGAATTAGGTTGTTAGAAAGTGATTTTTGATTACGTGCCGACGATAAATTGATTAGCCATTAGTACGTAACTCAAAATTTAAATAATACCTATTACAAAAACAAAAAAAATAAAATTAAAAGTTAATTTAATAATGTTTGGAATTTAAACGAACATAAAAATGTTGAATGAGGAATATCAAATTAAGTTCCTTATAAGTTTTTTAAGATAAATATTAAATGAAAGTAATAATATATGATTGTTCGTATTAGTTTTGAACTAGTTGAATTGGTTGAAATCATAGACCATTTTTCTGATTTTACAGTCTCATTACATATAAAAGCTTTTTCTTTTTTAATTGTCTTCTCTTTCATTTCAACCACCAAAAGCTCGTTTCTATAGATAGTTTATTTACTCCTTACAATTTAATGGCCTGGGAAATTAAACGTCATCATATGAAGTAGTATTAATTTGCACCAAACTAAATTATCTTTAACCACAATTACTTATTAAAACAAAATGTGTCCAAACTTGCTAATGTAAAATAAGTATTAATTTGTCCATAAGTATTTTACACTCGTATCGTACAAAATAAACTCATTTTCTCGCTTCCTTTCAAAATAGAATGGGACCTAATATGAGTAGCAATCTCCCTATACTCTCCAATTGTCTTTTATTTGGACTATAAATCTGCCAAAATGATCAAATTATTTCTTCTAGTCAACATGCCAAAACGATTGAGATAAACTTCGAAAATCATAATTACATTTCAACAATGTGGCCCAAATTCACTTTTGGGGGAACAATTAACTCATATTTCATAAAATTTAATATATGACATGTGTTAACACCGAATGATGTATAATGATATCATCAAATGCACATGGTGTATGATTATTATTTTAAAATATGAGGTGTAACACAAAATATAGTAAAAAATCTCGTATGAAACTCAAGACATCAGTCTCAAACATCCAACTCTACCATACTTTGTTTAATTTTGAAGGTTTTAGTTTATAGAGTAAAATGGATTAGATTGGTGTAAAATAAAATGCAAAATTAAAGGAAGAAGAATAAAAATGATCCATCACAATAATTCTCCAAAGCAAGAGAAATGCCAACATATCCTTGCCCATATCATAACAGTACTTCATTATTATCAACTTTCCACTCAACCCATCAATTTGCTCCTCCATGGAACAACCAACGCCGGAGCCGGCGTCTCCTCCGCCGTCAAAAACCTACAAAGTCACAGCCTCTTCCATCTGCTACACTAAATCCACCACCACCACCACCACCACCACCGCCACCTTCTTCTTCAAGCCCTGCAACTCAACGCCGCCAACTTACATCTTGAAGAACATCTCCTTCACCGCCTACCCATCGGAAATCCTCGCCATCGTGGGCCCCAGCGGCGCCGGAAAATCCACCCTCCTCGACATCCTTGCCGCCAGAACCGCCGCCACAAGCGGCTCCCTCCTCCTCAACGCCGCCCCTCTCAACCCCTCCATCTATCGGAAACTCTCTGCCTATGTTCCTCAACACGATGCATGTCTTCCTTTACTCACCGTTGCAGAAACCTTCGCATTCTCAGCCCGTCTGCTCCACCCAGAAATCTCCGACATCTCCGCCGTCGTCTCCGCCGTTCTCGACGAGCTCCGCCTCAAACACCTGGCGGACATCCGCCTCGCCAAGGGCCTCTCCGGCGGCGAGCGCCGCCGCGTCTCGATAGGGCTGAGCCTCCTCCACGATCCGGCGGTGCTCCTCCTCGATGAACCCACTTCCAGCCTCGACAGTGGATCGGCGCTGAACGTGATGCAGACGCTCAGATCGATTGCCGCCACGCGCCGCCGCACTGTAATTCTGTCGATTCATCAGCCCAGTTTCAAGATTCTGTCGACCATCGATAAGATCATCCTGCTCGCGAAAGGCAGCGTCGTTCACCACGGTACACTATCTTCCCTTGAAGATTTCTTGCTGCTGAAAGGGTTCACCGTCCCTCCACAGCTAAATCCACTAGAGTACGCCATGGAAATCCTGAACCAGCTCCAAGAAACAGAACCACAATCCCTCCCTCCATCATCGCCTGAAAACCCCACCTCCTCCGAGACAAAAGACGTCATCAGATACAAAAGCTCCAGATTCCACGAAATAATGACTCTATACAGCAGGTTCTGGAAAATCATCTACAGAACAAAGCAACTACTTTTAACAAACACCTTGCAGGCATTAGGAGTCGGCCTGGTTCTGGGCACCATATACATAAACATCGGACTCGAGAAATCAGGGATCGAGAAGAGACTAGGCCTATTCGCCTTCACACTCACCTTCCTTCTCTCCTCCACAACAGAAACCCTCCCAATCTTCATCAACGAAAGGCCCATTCTCCTAAGAGAAACATCAAGTGGCGTTTACAGACTATCCTCATACCTCATGGCAAACACCCTGGTTTTCCTACCATACCTGCTCGCAATCGCCATAGTTTACTCAGTCTCAGTCTACTTCCTAGTGGGCCTCTGCGCAACATGGCAGGCCTTCACATACTTCGTCTTAGTCATCTGGGTCATCGTTCTAATGGCGAACTCATTCGTCCTCTTCCTCAGCACCATCGCACCAAACTTCATCGCCGGAACATCGCTGCTAACCCTGCTCCTCGCCGGATTCTTCCTCTTCTCCGGCTACTTCATATCGAAAGAGCGGCTGCCCAGGTTCTGGCTCTTCATGCACTACCTATCAATGTACAAATACGCCCTCGATGCGTTGCTCATCAATGAGTATTCTTGCCTCGTCTCCACGTGTTTCATATGGTTCGATGAGAAGAACAGCACGTGCATGCTGAGTGGGGCTGATGTATTGCAGAAGAGAGGCCTCCATGAGAGCCAGAGATGGATCAACATCTATATCTTGATCGGATTTTTCCTTCTTTATCGCTTTCTTTGCTTCATCGTTTTGATCAGAAGGGTTTCTAGATCCAAGAAATGATCAATTCAACATAAGTACTTGTTAATTCACTGATCATCTTCTTATATCCCACCTCTCTTTTTACTTTCTTCTTACATGTTTCTCAACAACATTTCATTTTCATGTGCTCTAATTTTGATAGGATTTGATCTTACATTACATTTCGTATTACATCTAGCGTTTCATAGTATTTAATACACACCATATATATGTTAGATAACGGTGTTATCGAATACGTGGGTGTGTGATGATTACTTTGAAATAGAAGATGTAACATAAAATGTAATAGATCATCTGTCATGAATTTCGAACTCATGTATTTATATGGGAATTTGGCAATAACTGTATTTCTAATGAGCAACATATTTTCACTTATAACATTCTAGTTTGCATTTAAACTTGTAGTTGTAGTTGTGCTCTTAATTGCTATTTCCTCTAATTAGGATTGGAACTTAACTTTCATGGATCATATGGAGACAGAGAGATGCAATTAAAAGTGTTCAGATCATTTATAACTTCATCGAAATATCAAAATTAATTTGTTTTTTGTCTGCAATTTGTATTTATATGACGAGTCCAGGACATATCTGACTAGACTTACTTTTCGATATTCCATTTATAAATAATTTTAATAGTACAATACAAGTCACGTGATATAAAAAGTGGGACGTATGATTCGATTTAGAGAGGAAAAAAAATTAATAGTACTTCTTGGAATAGAATAAGAGAGCACATTCATGTTACACAAAAATATATAAGGAAATAATTTTTTTTAACATCCAACATTTTGATATGTACTTTTCTACCACAAAAGATAATAAAGTGATATTTTCTACGCTATTTTGACTCGATCATGGAGAAATGATTGATTAATGATCGAGTGATTAATATTCTATTTATTTATACTATTATTTAACAAATGATTTATCCAACAAATCATATAAATTGATAAATGAGACTCGACTAATAGAGGAAAATGAGGATATTTTAATTGAATGATTTTAGGTATATTGAATTGAAATTGTTTGAAATTAAACGAGTCATTGTAAATAATTAAACGAATTTTGAAATATTAATCGAACCACTAATTTCCTCTATTAATCGAGTCACTATGTATTTGACATAGTGGCTCGAGTAACCATGTAAAAAACACAATTTGTTTGGTTACTCAAACCACTATGTCAAATACATAGTGATTCGAGTAACAATGTAAAAAATGAAATTTGTTTGGTTACTCGAACCATTATTTTTACATGGTTACTCGAACCACTGTCAATTTGACATAGTGGCTTGAGTAACCAAACAAATTTGGTTTTTTACATGGTTACTCGAACCACTATGTTAAAAACATAGTGGTTCATAGTGGTTCGAGTAACCATGTAAAAAACCAAATTTGTTTGGTTACTCGAGCCACTATTTTTACATGGTTACTCGAACCACTGTCAATTTGACAAAGTGGCTCGAGTAACCAAATAAATTTGGTTTTTTACATGGTTACTCGAACCACTATGTCAAATACATGTTGTTAGAATTTTTACATGGTTACTCGAATCACTATGTAAAAGGTTTATTTCATGAAATTATGTAAATATAATAGTTTATTTTATGTGTGTGAGAATACATGTTGTTATTAATAATAATTAATATTTACGTTGTATTTAAATAGAGAGATTTAAGTTTGTATTTAACTTTAAAAATAATATCCAGCCCCAATATCATAGTAAAATTGTTATCTAATAAATTTAGTTGTTTAATAGTTTAGTCATTATTTAAATATAAAGATTTAAGTTGTGTTTAAATTAAAAAAATAATATTCATAATATCATCGTGAAATTATTATCTAATATATTTAGTTGTTTAATAGTTTAGTTTTTATTTATATATAGAGATTTAAGTTGTGTTTAAATAAAAAATAATAATATTTCCTATTATCAAATAAATTTAGTAGTGTAAATGATAATTATTAATAATAATAATATGTATTCATATGTACATATAATAATCTAATTATATTTATGTTTTCATGAAATAGTTGTTTTATTCTAAAATATGTTAAAATATGAGGTCAAAAAAGAAAATAAATTAAAGTGTTTAAGTTATTTTAAATTTAAAACATTATTGATATATTATATTATAAATAAATGTTAAATGGGGTCATATGTACTTGCATTTTTGTACTTAAAAATACTTCAATGAGATAATTGAATATAAGGGTAAACATTAGTGTGGCTTATTTGAACCATTTCCCTTTGTTAAAAGCCTTTTGTAATTCAGTTTCATGATTTGTATAATTCTATAACATTCATCATGTGAAGGTGTTATATCATTAAATTAATAATAATATGTAAAATAAATTAAACGTAAAGAAAATATTGGCCAATATTCTGCAATTTTGGGTTGACTCTAATTATTATATATGGTTTCATGTGAAGTGTTAAACATGACAACTTATATAAAATAATGTTAAGCATAATTTCGTGAAACACAACCTTATATTTTATGACTAGAACTAATTACTTTTATAAATAAAACTGTATTTTTTCAGTTGATTTATCTCATAATATTAAAATCATATTGTACAAGATATTAATTACCCAACTTTCACCCACAAAAACTCACGTGAGATGGTCTCACGAATAATTTTCGTGAGACGGATCCTATTATCCATGAATTAAACTCATATCCACAAATTTTCATATAAATTGCTAAGTATGAGTTATGGTTTGAACCGTCTCATAAAAAATGATCCATGGGACTGTCTCACACAAGACCTAAACTATACCTACGACTATGTGTCGTGTATGTGAAGGGAAAGTTATTGCATTTCTATTACAAATAGTATTTATCTTATATTTTTCATATGAACCACGATCAAATCAAATGAAAAGAGCAAATATACATGAATATAGAATCAATTTGTGATATTATTTACACCATAAATTGAGTTTTAATAGATAACTGTCGTTTTACTTGAGGTTATACTCTCTCTCTATTCTACTAAGCTATAAATGTTTTCTTTCTGCATGTCTTAAATAAAATTATAGCTCTATTATTTGTGATATTTTGGGTGTGTTTACTTCGAATTATTGATTAGGCTTGATTGTATTCAAGTGATTAGGAATTATCATTATTACATGTGATAAACTATCCATCCATCTTTATGGATAGTCATATCACAATATTTGGTGATATATTAACGAACCCCTTTTATATCATAAGCTTTAATTTTTCAACCAAACAAGCTTATCATGTTGATATGGTATATATCACCCCTAATAAGATCAAGTAAATGCACCCTTAGTATTACACTAGTATAGAACCTATGTAACACACGAGATTGCAAAAATTAAATTAAATTTAGTAAATTTAGTAAAAAATTTTTACTATTTATATAAGAATATATATGATTTTATACAATACACAACGTTTAATTTAGCATTAAAAACAACACGTTGGATTTTTGTCGTTTTGAATACCCCTTGTACTCAAGTAATAAAATTTCTTTGACCTATCTAAAAAAAACATTATCTAATTGTAAAAATATATGTTGCACTAATAAAAGACCATGATTATTTTTTCTCTATTAGTTAGAAAATTAAATATTGTTATATCTATTATTCAAACCCTCAAATTTTATTTTTGATAAAGTGATAAAAAAAGAAAGTCAAATATTCTCAAATAAATTTCATATTTTATTTTAAAACACATATTCACAAAATTATATAATCTTATTATTAATTAGCTTGAAACGTTTGAATAATTTCTTTTAGCCAACCACAATTATTTTATTTTACAATTATTTATTACTTATATTTTAGTCTTTTCAAATTGACAAATTTCAAATTTATAAGTCTTTAATATTGGTATGTGTTACTTTAACTAATTTAGTTAAAAAATTATATTATTTACTAACGTATATTATCAACATTAATCTAAATATCATTAAATAGCAATATATTATCTAGCTTTAAATAAATTTAATTTGTAAAAAGAAAATTTTAAATGAGAAAAATTAGAGGATTGACAAGTGTCCCTTATGGTTGTTACTAGATGTGGCAATTCGGGCCGCCTGATCCGACCCGATCCGGCTCAACCCAACGGGCCAAATGATAAAGTTGACCTGGCTTGGCCCGACCCATTTTTTGGTCGGGCCTACGAAATTGGAGCCCGGCCCAACCCCGCTTGGGCCATCGTGCTGACGGGTCAAATCGGGCCAAATGAATAATTATTTTTTAAAATTAAAATAATTTTTAATTCATTAAATTTTTACACAAATTTAACTAGAAATATAACTTGTATTATTATAGTTTAAGGCGTTCAATTTAAATTATAGTATCCTATTTATGTAATTGAAATTAATTTTTTAAATATAATTAAACTATTAGTGGGGACAAAATCCGATCATTTTTTATTTCCTTTTAACATTCAAAAACATTTTAACTCAATTATCATAGTTTACCAGTGATTCTAATTAGTTAATGATAGTTGAAGATGAAAATAATTATAAAAAAAACAATTAAAAGAATACATAAAAACATGGAGGGGGGAATTGAGTCACATGTAAAATTTACAAATTGCACAAAAAAAGTAATAAAAGAATTAATTTATCGGGCCGGGCCAAAAAGCTCCGGTGTATTTCGGGCCGCTCATTTTAGAGCCCAACTCAGCCTAATTTACGGGTTGGGCTCAAATTGCCGGCTCTAGTTGTTCCTTTAGTGTGTGTATATATATATACATATAATTTACATTTCAAAATAATAAGCACACGCATTCAATAAGATCACTATTTAACATGTGGTATGTATGAAATGTTATGAAATATGAGATATATCACCAAATGTAATAAACATCTGGTTCGATATTTAACAGACTTAATTAGGGCTTTGTCATTACCAATATTTATCTTTCCATGTAGTACTTTAACTAGTTTTTTCTTTTCATTTAATACAGGAATATAAAATTTACAAATTTCAATCTCATAAACAAAAATACTTCTGTGCATCGAGGATCCGTGCATCCGGGTCTATCCGTCCACGCGCCCCAAATAAGCGCTCCCATGTGCGTCCCACGCTCCCACGCGTCTAGGTGGATGCGCTCAAATCTACCCAAGTTCGTTTCAGGCGACATACCTTTTGTTGATGTTAAAGATATCTTTAGTTGATGTTAGAAATACATTCACTTGATGTTAACGATACATTTGAATCTTAATGTTATATCCTTAGAATTTCAGGTGACATATCTTTACTTGATGTTAAAAATACTTTTATTTGATGTTAGAGATACATATATGTTATGTTAACGATATTGTTGAATTTTGATTTCATACCCTTAGAATTTTCAACTATACCTTCATACCTTTTAGCAATGTTAGATATACCTTTTATTATATTAGAAATACCTTTTAGTTATATTAGTGATACCTTTATATATTGGATAAGGTATCTCTAACATAACATAAAAATATCTCTAACATAACGTAAATGTATGTGTACAAAATATGCCGAAGTTAGGGTTTTTTGATTGGCAAAAAAGTTCAACAGATTTTGATTGGTAAAAAAATTCAAATTTGATCGAAAAAAGTCACGTTCATTGCACATGACCTTCGAATTGAGTTTTTCCGGTAACCTATGGGATGTGGCAATACTTGGAAGCTCTGATTCGATAACGTTTGATTGAAGTCAGAATCAAAAAAAAAAGCACTACAATTATGAGACGGAAAATGATGTTAACTTTGAATTTTTATTCATGTTGGTTGAATATGATCGTTTCAAAAAAAAGTATAGAATGTAAATATAAAGTTAAAAAGAATTCTTCATTAATATATAAAAAGTTTGTAGCATGGTAGAGACATATATAGTGGGGAAGATGAATAGACATCAAAACCTACTAGATTTGTTTTGTCTTTTTCCACATTAATTGAATCTGAATCAGTGCATAGAGCAGCAGTTCACGGGTTCTGCTGCTTCTTTCCAAACCCCACACACGTGAACTCCCCTTTTTCCCCTACAATTTCAACCCTTTTCTCATTTTCTTTATCTTTTTTCCATTGCGACTCTAGTGTAGGTGGCACTAGCAACGTTATAATGGTCGAGACGAGTCGAATTGAATGATTTGTTATATTAGATGTTCCATTTTATGTTTCGTCATATTTAATATACGTCATGTTATATTATTTTTTCATCGAATACACATGACGTATAACAATAGTTTGAAATAGGAGATGTAATAAAACATTTCGTGTGGAAACTAGCTAATCCACAATCCACCGGTTTGGATAGACCGGCTGCTAGGGGAAAATTTTCAACCCAATCGAATTTACACATGGCCAGTTAGGTTGCGTGACAGGAGGGCCAACTCATTTATTGCAAAAAAGATGAAATATAGAGGGTTATTTACTTTTTCCTCCTCTTTATTACCTCGTATATGTTGAACGGTAAAGTTAAAAAAACAGTTAGATATATTCTTAAAATTCATTCATTCGGATAAATACATTAATTAAACTTAATACTATTTCAAAACACCCATATCTGCATTGGATGATATTTCTATTATTATTAGCATATATAAATATATATATCTCATATGTGGATTAATTTTATAAAAAAAAAAATGGACGAACCCAAACCCGTCTACGAAGAACGTCCATTCATTCTTCGTGTTTATAAACAAATGGTTGTTCTTCCTTTCCAGCTTGCTTTGGTTTACTCTTTTATGTTCATTCAAGAATGGTACCAACTCAATGGGTCAAACAATAAAGTCAAGTTGGACCTATGAAATTGGAGTCTAGCCCAACCCTAGTTGGGCTGTCGGACCAACAAGCCAAATCAGGTCAACTCCATAATTATTTTTTAAAATTGAAATAATTTTTAATTAATTAAATTCTTACACTCATTTATATAGAGAAAGAATTTTCTATTAGATAATTTAAAACATTCAATTTAAATTATAATATCATATTTATGTAATCGAAATTAATTTATATAATATAATTAAACTATTAGTGGGGTCAAAATCCGATCTTTTTTTACTTTCTATTACGCATTTAAAAATATTTTAACTCAATTATCATAGTTCGCTAGTTTATTCTAAATTCTAATTAGTCAATGATAACTGAAGAAGTGAATAACTAAGAAAATAATTAAAAGAATACATAAAAACATGGTAGAGAGAATTGAGTTACGTGTAAAATTTATAAATTGACAAAAAAAATATAATAAAAAACTAATTTATCTAGCCATCGAGCCGGCCCAAGTCCAACGGGCCAAATTGGTCCTAGCCCATCCGGCCCTCCTGGTCACTGGGCCGGGCCAAAATGTTCAGGTGTTTTCGGCCCACTCCTTTTAGAGTCTAACTCAACCTCATTTACGGGTCATTCAGATCGGGCCGTTGGTCCAGACTCAAATTACCGGCTCTAAAGCTAGGTGACCAATCCTTCCTCTAATCTCTTGCATTCTCTTCCCCCTCATGGTTATAGATATATAATTAACAAAACTCTGATAAAGGTTTATAAATATTTTGTTTGGCGTAGGGAGGAAAATGATACTATCATCATCCTAAAATAAGTGAGATTTTATCAAGTAAAATTTATTTGAAAATGAGTGTCATTTTAAAATTTCAAAACATATTTACATATAATGTACCAACAATATATACTCTATTTACTTCTATCAAATTAAATGTGTTTAAAAAAGATTGCTAAGAGAGGAAAGAAAAAAAGATGTCGATCCCATTAATTACACTTAAATAGGGGTAGGTTAGATTATTTATTACATTTATTAATTAATATGTAAAAGAGTAAAATGACATTAACGAGAGTAGTATTACATGAAAAACAATAAGGTTGTATGCCAAGTATAATAGGAGTAATTATATATGTTTAAATCATGTTACCAAGCTGATGCGATGCGGTCACGCTAAAGGACTAATAGTGGCACAGCCAAATAAAAAGAAGAAATTTCATTGTATTAAATATATTTCTCATTACAAAGATTGTTAAAATAGATTTTACAGCTGGAATCGTTGGATGATTCATAAAATCGGATCGTGAAATCGAATCGTAGACTCATGAGATCATACAATCCTTATAAAATAATCTATGAATATGAGTTTAATTCATGGGTAATAAAGATCCGTCTCACGGTAATTATCCGTGAGACCGTCTCACATGAGTTTTTGTGTATAAATAACATAAAGTGATATACACTTGTAGCGATATATATTGTATAAGTTTACACAAAATTTGGGATATCATTAGTAAATTACATTTTTATCCCTAATAAACATTAAACATTCATATTTTTAATATCAAAAGGGTCATTTATGTAGTATCACTCATATCCTAACCTCCATATATTATACATAGTAAACGATGGATAAGGATAATTAATATCTTTATCCAAATAATCTATATATATATATGTATGTATGTATATAAATAACAAAATGACCAATATTTCCCTCCAAAAGTCAAACTTTCAACCTTCCATATTTAATTTTTATTAATTAATAAATAAAATTAATTAAAGAATCAATTAAAATTTTTATTAATTTTTACATATTTTTTACTTCATTCATTACATTCAATCTATTTAAATTCATGTATTACATGGATCTTATACAAATTATATACTTTTCAGAATACCGATTAATGTTACAAATATCAATTAATATTTATCTTTTCAAATTATTGATTATTATTTACTATGATACGCTAAATTATCTCATGGTCACTTTCAATATATATTTCAATCTAATTACTATTACATATATATATTTAAAAAAAATCAATCAAACACAAAATATTATCACACAAGTATTTTTCAATATATATTATCAACAAAATAAATATCGTAAAAATATATATATTATTTGGTCAAAAAATCAATATCGAAAAATATGTAAATATATCAATAAAGTCATGCTGATATTTGTTCGATATATGTTATTGAATAAAAATTAATACCGTTAAACATCGATATTGATTGATATAGTTTATAGATATTATTAGACAAAAAATAATATTACAAAAATTCGAAATTATATTTGATTACAATATAACAAAATATCATAAAATATCCATGTAAATTATTGAACAACAAAGATAAATTTAATTTTTCTAATACAATCATCTAAACAAGAAAAACCTATTATATATATTTAAAAAATCAATCAAACATAAAATATTATCACAAAAATATTTGTTCGATATATATTATTAACATAAATAAATATTGCAATAATATCGATATTATTTGGTCAAAAAATAAATATCGAATATCAATAATGTCATGCTGATATTTGTTCAATATATATTATTGAATAAAATTAATATCGTTAAATATCGATATTGATTGTGATAATTGATAGATATTATTGGATGAAAAATCAATATTACAGAACTTCGATATTATATTAGATTATAATATGAAAAAAATATCATTGAATATCAAGGTAAATTATCTAACAACAAACATAGATTTAATTTTTATAATACAATTATCTAAACTAGAAAAACTATTTATATATATTTTAAAAATTAATCAAACATAAAATATTATCACAGAAATATTTGTTCGATATATATTATCAGCAAAAATAAATATCGAAAAAATATAGATATTATTTGGTCAAAAAATAATTATCGAGAAAAATATAAATATATCGGCAAATTCTTGTAAAGTCAAAGTCAACGGTCAAAAGTCAACAGTCAATGATCAAAAGTCAACGCCGGTCAATGGTTGGTCAACGCCGGTCAACGGTCGGTCAACTCCGTTGACCAAAAGTATTACATATTATATGTAAAAGTAGTACACAACATACATGAAAGTATTACATTATAAATGTAATACTTTTACTTTTATAAGGTGATACTTTTATGTGTATCATGTGTGACAAAGTTTTGAGAAATTATGTAATACTTTTGTGTGTTTTAGGTATTACTTTTCAATATACTATGTAATACTTTTGTAAAATAGTATTATTTTGGGTTTGGTTAGAGTGTATGAAAATATGTAATACTTTTATGTGTAGTAGGTAATATTTTTATATATATCATCTAATACTTTTGTAATATATTATACATTATATGTATATAATACAAAAGTATTATCCGATCTATAGAAAAGTATCACCTAATATATATGAAAGTATTACATTATGAATATTAAGTGATATATAAAAACATATTATCTAATACACACAAAAGTATTATTACATTATAAGAACATAACATCATGCAATATTTTTATGTGCAACATGTAATACTTATATGTGTAACATGTAATACTATTGAAATCAACAAGTAATATTTTTATATATATCATGTGATACTTTTATGTGTAACATGTAATACTATTGAAATCAACAAGTAATAATTTTACGTATATCATGTAATACTATGAAGTATTATATGATATATAGAAAAATATTGTCTAATACTCAAATGTAATACTTTTATGTACAACATGTAATATTATTGAAATCAACAAGTAATACTCTCGTAATGTAATACTTTTGTGTGCAACATGTAATACTATTGAAATAAACAAGTAATACTTTTATATATATCATGTAATACTTTTATATGTAGTACGTAATACTAATTTAAAGTATCACATGATACACATAAAAGTATTATGTGAGTAGAATAACAGTATTACATTATGAATGTAATACTGTTATATATGACATGTAATACTTTTATGCATAACATGTAATACTTTTTGGTCAACGACATTAACCGGCGTTGACCGACCATTGACCGGCATTAACCATTGACCGTTGACCGTTGACTTTGATCGTTGACCGGATAGGGTTGACCCGTCTCACGGAATGGGATCCGTGAGACGGTCTCACACAAGACTCACTCAAATATATCAATAATGCTATTGTCATATATGTTCGATATATATTATTGAATAAAAATTCATATCGTGATATTGATTTGGATAATTGATAGATATTATTAGACAAAAAATCAATATTACAACACTTCGATATTATATTAGATTACAATACGAAAAAAATATTATAGAATATCTAGGTAAATTATTGAACAACAAAAATATATTTAATTTTTATAATATAATTATCTCAATTAGATATATTAAAAAAATCAATCAACCACAAAATATTGTCACACAAATATTTGTTCGATATATATTATTGAATAAAAATTAATATCGTTAAATATCAATATTGATTGGGATAATTGATAGATATTATTGGACAAATAAACAATATTACAAAACTTCAATATTATATTAGATTACAATATAAAAAAATATTATAGAATATCTAGGTAAATTATTGAACAACAAAAATATATTTAATTTTTATAATATAATTATCTCAATTAGATATATTAAAAAAAATCAATCAAACACAAAATATTGTCACACAAATATTTGTTCGATATATATTATTGAATAAAAATTAATATCGTTAAATATCAATATTGATTGGGATAATTGATAGATATTATTGGACAAAAAAACAATATTACAAAACTTCAATATTATATTAGATTACAATATAAAAAAAATAGAATATCTAGGTAAATTATTGAATAACAAAGATAGATTTAATAATTATAATACAAATATCTAAACTATATATATTAAAAAAATCAATCAAAGACAAAATATTATCACACAAATATTTGTTCAATATATATTATCAACAGAAATAAATATTACAAAAATATCGATATTATTTGGTCAAAAATAGATAATATATTTTATCAACAAATGTCTACACGTATACATACATCAAAATGTTTAAATAGATAATATATTTATCAATAAATATCTACATATATAAAACAATGAGATTTTATCGACGAAACTAGAAACATAACTTATGTAGATAAAATATTTAATTAATAAATGTCTACACATATAAAACAATGACATTTTATTGATCCGGATCAAAAAGATAAATTATCTATCGAGCTCATAATATACACTAAATACATACATCAACATGTTGAAATAGATAATATATTTCCTCAATAAATATCTACAACCAAACTAGAAAGATAAATTATATCAATAAATTGAAATAGATAATATATTTCCTCAATAAATATCTACAACCAAACTAGAAAGATAAATTATATCAATAAATATAACGGTGAAAATGTTGGAATGTTGGATCAATTTCATGATTGTGCTCAGTAACAATCTTTGTCACCATCCAACCCCCATTGTCTCAGTAACAATCTTTGTCACCATCCAACCTCATTGTCTAGTTTTTTAGCATTCAACCGTGCTTTGCAATCGACCTTTTTAGAAGACTTTTAAGCATCAAATAAGCTATTAAGACTGTCGAATTCTTGATTCTTGATAAGCATCAAATAAGCTATTAAGACTGTCGAATTCTTGATAAGAATCAAAAGCATCAAATAAGCTAGACTGTTGAACAACATTCCATAGACTAATGTACTTGTTTCATCTTCTACGGTATTTTCCGACAATCATAGAGGCTTGACTTGAAGATTGAATATATTCACCTTCGTTACGGTTATCTTGTAATGGATTTGAAAGAATTTTGTGAGTAACTATCTTAAACAGCCGCATCATGATGAATGGATGAAGAAACATTATCAATGGTTGATTAATTCTGCAGACTGTCTTTTTTTGAAAGAAATATTCTAAGTTGGTAGTATGGGAGGAGAATTATTTCAGCTAATATAGGGAGGAGAATTATTTCAGCTAATATATTCACTTAGTAGTACTATTTTTTACAAAGGTAATAAATTAATAATATTAATAATTATTATGTGGGTTGACTAATTTGAAAAGGAATTCAAAAATAAAATAAAAATACACAACAACACAATGTAAATAGTACTGCTCCACTAAATAATCTTTATGTTGCTTATTCTTAATTACCGTAATCTTTATGTTGCTTAATTACCGTTGATATTCTTAATTACCGTTTCATGGAGAAGTGTGATAACTAAGGGAACTAACTTCACATAACTGAGGGAATTAATTACCGTTTCATGATGCACTATTTAGTGGCCAAAAACTATAAGGGCTTAAATTTACTTTACTAATTAATTTTTATTTAATTTAAATTTCTGGATATCCAAATTTTGGATACCTATCATTACCGTAAATTTATTAGATAACAATTCACTATGATATTAGAGATATTATTTTTAAATTTAAATACAACTTAAATCTTTATATTTAAATACAACTTAAATCTCGATACATGGCTATTCTTGCTCTGGATAGAGTATATATGCTCTGACATTATCAATAATAACCTTCTACCTTTTCCGCTTGAATTACCATAAAAACTCACGCATAATTTTTGTGAAACGATTTATTTTTATCCATTGACCTAAACTATTTCCAGAAATTTATATATGACTATTGAGTGTGAGTTGTAAATTGATCCGTCCCACATAAAATGGTAAGACGATCTTACTTTGGAAGTCATTGACTTTTCAAGATTTTATCTTCTTTAAAGAGAATAAAATAATTTCCTAAACCTTGGTCTTGAAGCAAATCGACCCATCAAAATAGAGTCGGCCAGTAAATTTAAATTTTTGAAGTTTTAATAACTGAACTTAATTTTGTTCGAAAAAAAATAACGACTGAACTTAATTTTGTTCGAAAAAAAATAACGACTGAACTTAATTATGAGCATTCATATATCTTTGAAAATACTTATAATTTAACTTTTTGAAATATTACACTCTCAAACAAACCACATTTTCTTAAGTTCCCATTATTTATTAGATAATCCCAAAGCTTTTTAATTGAATCGAGAACAAAAATCATTAATTAATAATGCGATTCTTTTTTGGACAGTAGTATTAAATTTTATTTTTAAATAATATAACACATTTAAAATAGTAAAATATATAATATCCTCGTCTATATATAGGAGAGAGAGATCTAAGTGAAAAGTCTAAAGGATAATTAATAATAATAATAATAATAATAATAATAATAATAATAATAATAATAATAATAATAATAATAATAATAATAATAAATTATTATTTAAAATAATAAATTATTATTATTATTATGTATTCATACGTATATATAGTAACTATATTTATATTTTCATGAAATGGTTGTTTTATTTTAAAATATGTCAAAATATGAGGTCAAAAAAGAAAATAAATTAAAGTGTTTAAGTTATTTAAAATTTAAAACATTATTGATATATTATATTATAAATAAATGTTAAGTGGAGGGTCATATGTACTTAAAAGTAAATATTAATAGTATTTTTATACCTAAAAATACTTCAATGAGATAATTGAACTTAAGGGTAAACATTATTAGTGTTTTATTGGAACTTTTTCCCCTTTTAAAATTATGCATGCTTGTGTCTGCCACATCATCTACACTTAATTAATGTTGACTAAAAGTTGAAATTGGTTAAAATTGTGATTAAGTGACAAAATTATGAATAAATTGATAAAATGAAAATAATGGACCAAAACACAAAATTTGAATATTTTTGACTATTTGATTTATTTAAAATAATTTAATCAAATATGTGTGGAAAAAAAAGTTATAGCAGAAGGATGAGAATTCATGTTTTTAATTAGATCAACCTATAAAATTAGATCGGATCGTACTTTCATAGTCTAATCAAAGTATAAGTCGTTTTTAATTCATTTTAACGACATCTTATATGTTTTGTTTTAATGCAATTTTATGAAATTCTTCGCATAATTATTAGTTCATTAATAATAATTGAAAGAAAATGGGGAAAAAAAAAAAGATGGGGTGTGGGGAGATGGAATTTCCACAATAGTGGGGATAGAATGGGGATTGTCCCATAAGAATATAAGAACAATAAACAATGAATTATTCAACATAAAAACAAATTAATTAATACTAATAATAACAATAAAAACAAAAATGGAAGTAACATTGCATTCTTCAACGTAGAAGTTATGATTGCAAGCATTTGGAAAAGCATAGTATTGAATATCTATTAAATTTCTCAATCAACTCCACAACTAACAAATTAATTGATCACACATCTATACATTTGCTTCAAACTGTTGTTTTTGTCTTTTACTCTACTTAGCAAACTTTTTCATATTTTATACTAGACGCGTGGAATACACGAGTTTAAAAAGAAATTCAATTTAATACTAAAATAAATATAATAAAAGTTTATATATTATTTATAGTACTCTATATATTGTTATTATTAATTTTCTTTTACCTATCATCTAATTTAGTATTAAAGATCAGCAAATTTAATTAATAAGTAAATTATTTAATTGTTTATAACGCACTTTTTTAGAAAATACGAATAATGTGTATATATATATATATTATATTTAATAAAAAAAATCTATAAATAGATATGTTTATTTTATCATATCATTCGATTCTCTCATCATTCTTCTATAAATTGAATGTTAAAAATCTATAGTAATTATTGAATTTTATTTTCAATTACATGATATAAAATTTAGAATCAAAGTTTTCAAATAAACTCAAGTTTAAAGAAACTTATATAGATAATTTCCAATCGAATATCAAATAGTTTGATATTGATGACTCTTGGGACGAATCTGATCTCTCTCATTCCACACAACTGTCTCAAACTTGCTCTCCCAGACTTTCCTTATCACTATGTATATTTTCAATTTAAGGTAGAGGGTACTTCCGTCCTTTTTGCTCTCTTTAGAGGTATAAGAAGCCTTAGATATCAAGGCCCAATGCGCCTTATTGTACCACTTTGTGTCCCTCCTTTTGCTTCTTTATACAAAGTCGGGCCACGTTAACCCTGATTACTGTTTTGTCTTAAACCCTTCTTCATTAGTTCTGATTGTAATCTTGACTTTTGATTGCCACATAGCTCTAACAATAACGTCAGCTCCGACTATCTCGTCAGTTTATTCTGTCAACTTTTGTCTTGTTTCCTTCTTTGACCACCCATTACCCATACCTTATCTACATTAGATACGATTTTTAACTTTAAATGAGAGTCTATGAATAGGGATTATTGCGCGAAACCGCCCTGTGATATCGAAAATAGACGTCGGACCCCCTCGTAAGTTGGAAAATGCAAAATAGACACGTGGGTTATTGGAAATTCGACACACGCCCCCTAATACCTAACGTTGACTAACGACGTCAATTTTTGCCATTTGAATTCCCGTTTTCTCCCTGATATACAGTTAGAGAATATTCCATGTGTATTTCGAATTACACTCTGTAGAGCGAGAGAGAGAAAGGTTAGGGTTCAGTTCACCCCCCCCCCCGTTTCCGACCAAAACTCACCTTCAATCTAACCCATTACCCTATGAGTGTTCGTATATAGTGTGAATCTACCCCGTCTGAGAGTAGTGTGTTGTAGTTTGTGCGTCTGAGTGTCTGACGAAAAGGTAGGTTCGCGAAATCTGATTTTCACTTTGAATGGGTGTTTTTCTCTTCGTTTTTTGCTTGAGATGTTTAATATGCCTTGTTATTTTGAAAATATGGCTTAGGGAAGCATGCATTAGGGTTTAGCGATAACATGATTTTTTTGAATTTTAGGGTTTCTGCGTTTTTTCTTAATTTGGGAATTAGGGTTTGTGCAATTCCAAAATTAGGTAGATAGGGTTTCTGATGAACACCTATTATGTTATTAGTGTTTCCTGAATTAGGGATTTAGGGTTTTTTGAATTTTAGGGTTTCTGCGTTTTTTCTGAATTTGGGAATTAGGGTTTGTGAAATTTTAGGGATTTAGGGATTTTTGAATTTTAGGGTTTCTGATGAACACTTATTATGTTATTAGTGTTTCCTGAATTATGAACATTATGTTTTGTGTATATTTTCATTTGTGTATATGATACTTTTCTGTATATGACACTTATTATGTTATTAGTGTTTCCTAAATTCAACTGTTATGTTTTCTGTTGAGTGTGTATGTGTGGGGCATGAATTTTGGAATCTATTTTGAATTCTAAGCTCCTTCAATGTGTTGTTTTGGTATTTTTCAGATTATGGCTGATGAAGGTCCTTTTTTTACATTTGATGTGTGGGTTAGTGGTAGGTTTAGACAGTTAGCAAAATTGAGATATGTGGGGGGGATTAGGGTATATGTACCACCTGTAAATGTTGATAGGTTTTGGTATGAAAATCTGCTGGATATTTATAGGGATTGTGGTGGGGAAAGTAGTTGTGTAGATGTATATTCCTGTTTGCCTGGGGTAGATCTTGACAATGGGTTGATGACTATTAGTGATGACCAATCCCTAATGAAGTTGTTCAATGAGTATAAGGGTCATAAGGTTTGACCAATGACCTTCATTTTACTTCTGTTTTTTTGGGTAATATGTACTAAGTTGTTTTTTTTTTTTTTTTTGCCTTGATTGTGTAATGTCCTAGGTTCTGTTTAAAACACATGTATAACAACTTCAAGACAAAATTTAGAGGGCTAGAATTGAAAAAACTATCTTGGAAGGCTGCAAGTTCATATAATGTGAACACTCATAAGAGGGTTATGAGTGAGATTCAAAAACTGAGTGTGAAAAAAGGTGAGGAGTAAACTGCTTTTGAGTGGTTGAGTGGGGTAGATGCTAAGCATTGGGCTAGATGTTATTTCTCCTCTCATTCAAAGTGTGATGTGATTGTAAACAATCTGTCTGAGTCCTTCAATTCTTTCATTTTGCCCTCTAGAGATTTGCCAATCATAGATATGTTTGAATGGATAAGAAGAAGGTTGATGACTAGGATACAAGTGAAGAGGGTTGGGATGGAGGGTTATGGTGAAAACATCTGTCCAAATATCATTAAAAAGATTGAAAACCAAAGGAAGTTGAGTAGGAATTGTTTTCCTAGTTGGGCTGGAGAGGAGAAGTTTGAGGTCATGCACTTCCTAGAAAACCACATAGTTAATTTAGGAGAAAAATATTGCTCATGTGGGTTTTTCCAGATCTGTGGGTTTCCTTGATGTCATGCCCTTGCTTGCATAGGTCTTCATAGGCTGAATCTTGAAGAATTTGTGGATAGTAAGTTCAAAAAAGATGTATATTTGAGGGTCTATAGCCATAGTGTACATCCTGTCCCGGGCATGCATGAGTTTGAACAGTCCACATTGGGGCCAATAGCACCTCCAGATGTGAGGATCAAAAGGGGAAGACCAAAGAAAAATAGAAGACCTGATGGGAATGATCATCCAGACAGAGTCAAAGCATCAAGGAAAGGGCTTACTCACACATGCTCAATCTGCAAAGCATTGGGACACAACAAAAGGAAGTGTCCCAATAAACCAAATGGGAATGCTGGATCCACCTGCCAAGAGGAAACTGAAGGGGCAGTTCCACCTGTAAATGCAGAAGAGGTAACAACTGTGTTTGAATTTGTATGTTCATTTTCTAGTTTGTACATGTTTTGAGATTCCCCTATTTAGGATGTGCATCCAAATGATGTGTTTGACCAAGATTTTGCTGATCTATTTAGAGAGGCTGTCAACCAAGATCAGGTAATTCTTCAATCTGTTATGTATTATTTTTACAGTAAAATTGTACATATAAACTTCCTCTCACTATATGATCATCATCTGTAACAGCAACCCCCTAACACTCAAAGTTCAACTGTTGAAAATCCTTCCCAACCCAGCAATTTACAAAATCAGGTATTAAAATCACAATATAAACACACTTGTTGTTCACTGGTCTAGTTAGATTCTGTAAGTTTAATATTCACTTGTGAATACAGATTCATGAAGTTGGAGCTCCATCTGTTAAGAGGTCTAGGAAGCAGAAGATACCCACCAAGAGGACAACAAGGAATTAACAATTAGTGTAGAATTAACTTTTGGGTAATTTTTAAAACTTCATTGAGGCAGCCTTGTGTACATTTTGTGCAGCCTGTTAAGTTGTCTTTTTGATGCAATATGGCTGTTTTGGGTTGCTGTTAAAACTCTTTCATTGTGGGGGATACATATTTTGTCAGCTTTTGGTAGATCTTTTGGGTACAAATGATGAAGTTTATATAGGCCTTGTACAACAACAATATTTGCTTTCACATCTTATGAAATTTCATTTCAGTTGTTTCATTTCAGTTGTTTCATTTCAGTTGTGTAGTTCTTGTTTTTGCATGAACAAATATGTTTCTGAAATCTAATTTTAAATGTGGCAAAAGTGGGAAAATGACCACATGGTAGTTACAATATCTCAAAACAAATTACTAATATTAAGGATCTACTTGAGAATTAAAATGCTAAGAAGCACCAATACAAGACAAATAATTATCTTGATAGTTGTTTGGTTCTTGTCAAGCTTCTCAATCTTCAATGAGAGATTGTCACATTTGGTGAGCAATTCTTTAGAATTAGGGAATACGGGAGAGTCCACTTTTTCATCCAAATCTGGCATTTGCATTTCGCTCGAATGATTCTTCTTTACAATCGATGTGGGTTCAAGCCAAGCAAAAAACCCACATTGAGACGACCGGCACGTGCAAAACAATTTGCCAACCGTGGCTTTGGACGGACCAACAACTTTAATTTCGGCATTTTTACGGCAATAACATTTTTTGTAACTATATCGTAAATCCAAAACTTCTTCGTTTTTGGACATCGATGCCCTAAATGTTGACATGTATCCTACAAAAATAATAAAATGCGTATTTTTTAACATGTATTCTACTCAATCATGTAAGTTTTGTAAAATTTAACATTATTACATTCATATTATATTTAATTATATAAACAAATATAATAATTAGAATTAAAAAAAATAGAAATATAGTACCTGCTGCCTTCAAATATGGAGAGGTTTGAGGGGGAGTGGACTCATACAAAGGTGGTAATTTTTAGTCTTGCATGCACATATATATAGTCAAGCCAAGGATATATCTATCTTTTTGCACAAAAACAACGGTCAAAAAAAGACAAACATTCGCACTTCAGGCGCGTCATTTACACCTTCGTCAACATTGACGGAATTGGGTGCGGCGCGCAGAATTTTTAAAAACCTACGTGTTTTTCATGCAATTCTTTTTTCACAGGGGGGTCCGGTGCGTATTTTTATAACACGAGGGGGACTGTGGTATTTTACCCTCTATGAATATGTATATTCCTGTATAAACATGTTCAAGTTACAAAGTTAATGAACCGTTGATGAATACTTGAAACATGTTTGGTTGCTAAACAAATGAGTGTAAACATCTATTTAAAGATGAACAAAGAAATACAACCAACCCTAAATTGCTCGAGTTAGACCCATTTATAACTACTTGAAAGCAATGTTCATGCAATTGCGTCTACTAGAATTATAGCTAGTGTATTAATTCTTTACCGGTAACACGTTGCAAGACTTAATTTGTGTGTACAATTTTCAACTCTTATCACAAGTCGAGTACGTTATACATCAACGTCTTTTTCTTTATATTCATGTCCCCACACACTTCACTCTTCACAAAACTAGTACAAGAATCCAAACGGCTCACATTTCTTCATCAATGGCGGACACCATGGTTCTCTACTCCACGCCGGAGCACTTGAACTCCATGTTGGTGCTGGCCAGGTTCATCGGCAAACACCACCCCTCTGTCCCTGTCATCATCCTCAGCTACGCAGCCGAGTGCGCCGTCGCCGCCGGGCCCTCCGTCACCTATCACCGCCTCCCCATCCCCACTCTTCCGGCAGACCTGACAAAGGACCACCTCGAACTCTACTTCGAAATCCCTCGTGTCATGAACCCTAGCCTCCACCATGCCCTGCAAGAAATCTCACGGAAAGCGACGATCAAAGCCTTCGTCATCGACTTCTTCTGCAACGCAGCGTTTGAGGTCTCCACCGGCCTTGGTATACCCACATACTTCTACGTCAGCACCGGCGGGTTTGGCCTCAGCGCCTTTCTGTATTTCCCCACCCTCGATGAGACCATCGCCAGAGACATTGGGGAACTGGATGATTTTCTTGAGATCCCTGGCTGCCCTCTGGTTCACTCCTCCGATTTCCCCAAGGGTATGCATTTCCGACAGAGTAATATCTACAAACACTTTCTGAGCACCGGAAAAAACCTGAGGAGAGCGGCTGGAATCGTGGCCAACACCTTTGATGCGTTGGAGTACAGGTCTAAGGAGGCTTTAGCAAACGGGCTGTGCGTTCCGGGTGGGCCCACTCCGCCGGTTTACTTGGTCGGACCGCTGGTTGCTGGAGGCGGCAGCAAAACCGGCGGCGAGGAGTGTCTGAAATGGCTCGACAAGCAGCCGAGTAAAAGCGTGATTTTCCTCTGTTTCGGCAGAAGGGGTTTATTCTCCGGCGAACAGCTCAAGGAAATGGCGGTGGGTTTGGAGAACAGCGGCCACCGGTTTCTCTGGTCGGTGCGAAACCCACCGGGAAAGCAGAGTAAGGAGCGGGACTTGGATGATCTCCTTCCTGAGGGTTTCCTGGAGAGAACCAAGGATCGGGGCTTCGTGGTGACGTCTTGGGCCCCACAGACGGCGGTGCTGAGTCACGAGTCGGTGGCGGGATTCGTGACTCATTGCGGGAGGAGCTCGTTCCTGGAAGCAGTGTCGTTTGGGGTGCCGATGATCGCTTGGCCATTGTACGCGGAGCAGAGGATGAACAGGGCATTCATGGTGGAGGAAATGCAGTTGGCGCTGCCGGTGGAGGCTGCAGCGGAAGGGTTGGTGGCGGCGGCTGAGTTGGAGAAACGAGTCAAGGAGTTGATGGAGTCGAAGGCGGGGAGAGCAGTAAGGCAACGAATCACGGAAATGAAACACGCCGCCCAGGCGGCGGTGCGGCCGAAAGGATCGGCGTTGCTTGCTTTGGAAAAGTTCATCACGGCGGTGACTCGGATTTAATTAATTATTAATAATTAATTTAAGATGTCGTAACGTGTGGTGTTGTCATATTGCAAGTATCCCACTTCTTGGCCTTCTGGAAACCCACTTTCCAATCATTTTGGTGTACGTCTCTATATTTGCTACATGAGTGATATTCGTTGTGGTAATAGTCTGAATCTCATACTGCATGTCAAGGTAATCTGGTATTATATAATATTTAATTTAGAGAAAATATCCTGGATTATCCATTTAGATATAATCAATTCACTTTAATATCCATGAATATAATTTTTTATCTCCATCTACCCATCAATATAAACTATTATCCCCAAATACTCATTTTTTACTTTGAAGTCAATATATGTATTTTATTTTGCAGAGATATAAGAATATTTTCTTTTACTTTTTTTTAAATGCGCTTACTTTTATTTTTAAAACATCTATATATATAAAAGCAGGATATTCTGTCAAAAATAACTGTAATAAATTATCTACCTATTAAATAATTACTATTTTAAGAAACCTATTAATTGCTTTCTTATTGTATTTATTGTAAGAAACTAAATACAAATAAATAAATACAAATAAGTATATTTATTGTATTTTAAGAAACTCAATACAAATAAAAATAAATAAACTTATTTATTGTACTTTAAAAAATTCAATACAAATATATAAATATTTAATTTAAGAAATCAGTTATGATACTCAATTTAGTATTTATTGTATAGAAATTTCAAATAAAAAAATAAATAGATAAATAAGATGAAATAAGAGATTATATATTTATTATCTCTCATCTTATTTTTAAATACTTATTTTAAAGGGTAAATTACAAAAAACAACTTCATCTATCTATTTTTTTTCAAATTGCAACATAATCTTTTTTTTTTTCAGATTGTCACCCAGTCTTTCTGTGATTTTGTCGATTGCAAATTTTCCGGCTAAATGAAGATTAATTTGTTCACTTTGCAACCTAAACGTTGTTGTTGTTGTTTTTTTTTTTATCTAATTGCAACATGAACTTTGTGTTTTTATCAGATTGCAACCAAGAATGAAAATTTCGATTCCGGTGGAAATATAGGTAACTTAAATTCACGAAAATATCGTGAAAATATCAATATCGATATCGATGGAAATATGGCTACATATATTTATTGTTATTTTTCTTATATCTACCAATATATTCCGATATTTTCTCGATATTTATTGATATTTCATCGATTTTTTACCGATATTACATATATTTCACCAATTTTGACCAATATTTCCTTGATATTTATTTTATGAATATCGATCACACTTATATAACATAAATGTCACACTCATATATATAACATAAATGTATCAGTGTGAAGTGAAAAAAAAAATCATGATTTCGATTGGATAAAAAAATTAAAGTTTGAGTTGCAATTGGATTAAGAGAAAAAGTTTAGGTTGCAAAGTGAAAAAAATTAATTCATTTGCTGGAAAAATGACAGGAAATTTTGCAATCGGCATAACCACAGAAAGACTGGGTAACAATCTTAAAAAAAAACAGATTAGGTTGCAATTTTTAAAAAGTCAATAGCTGGGGTTTTTTTTTTTTTTTTTGTAATTTACCCTATTTTAAATCAATTTTAAATATATAAAATCAATCATTATTTAATGATCTTAAATTTAATATTCATATAAAATTTATCAAATTGAAATATGGAAATGTATGTGTATGAGCTTCAATGATTTTTCATTTTTAAACGTTTTTATGATATATAGTATTAATTTATTGTAAATTGATATTAAAATGTAGAAATAAAAAAAATATTATAGGTGTACCTAATAGATTTCACATATAAAACATATCAAATAGAAAAAATTAGATTAAAATTATTATTGCAAGTTAACCAACTTATTCATTTGAAATATATAAATATTTTATTATATCTTTCTTATTTTATATGTATTTGTTGTCAAATTTTATTTATATTTATATTCTGATTAATTGAGGTGGCATAAGGGATTGGACAAAAGTAATTTTTCTGGTTTTTCACAAATTAAAATTTCATCATTCTTAGTCCCTGATATATTGACTTATCAATCTTATAATTATTATTCATAATTTTTTTATTCTAAATGTGTAGATTAAGTCCAATTTTGAATTGTTTCATTTAAATATATAGCAAGAGAGATTTTCATATATTTAATAAGCTGATATAATTTTTTATTTGATTTAGAATAAATGAGTTATATGTGGCGTTGAGCCAAAAAAATTATTAAAATACGTGTTTATTTATAGTTATAAATGTTAATAAAATATAAATTTATTTATCTCAATACTTAAATCATAACATTTCTAATACATATAACTTATTTTTAGATATTAAATTTATTTTTAAAATTTCACTACCCATGTAATGTTTTGACACAATTTTTTTTATTTGTTTGTTTAATCCATAGGTTAATATATTACTTTATATATTTCAAATTTCTAATATTTTCGAATATAAGTATTTATAATGACATAAATTTAAAGTTAAAATACCTAGCATTATACTAATACAAATTAAAAAAAGTATCAATATATTTTTGTTAAAATAATAATCATTACATTTTATATGTTATTATATATTTTTTTAATAATTATATATATAGCACATACTGTGCAACGCACGGGTACACTACTAGTTTGAATAATAAGACAATTAGAAGAAAAAATTTGTCTTAGTTTTAATATTCAAAATTTACAATTGAATTCATTCCACAAAATTCATAAACTAATTCATAAGCTAAATTAACTAATTTAAAAGTATGGCATAACTAAATTTAAATTTAAGGGGTTAACGAAATTCCAGAAAATTTTTTGGTCGAAATAATTAACTACCGAATTAAAAATAATAATAATAACTAACGAAATAGTGGCCAACATAGTTAACGAAATAGGCCTAAAGAATTAAATTAACACAAATGAATTAAATTCGTTAACCATGCACAAATTCTTTAATTTGTTAACCTTCATTAAATTCGTTAACCATGCACAAATTCTTTAATTCGTTAACCTTCATTAATTCCTATTTCGTTAACTATTTCGTTAACTAATTTTTTTTAATTTAATTTTTTAATTCTTTGAGCAGCTAATTATCTAAAATTTTAGGCCTATTTCATTAACTATAATAATATATTTCGTTAACCCCTACTATCTTTATTTCGTTAACTCCTTCAGTTTAGTTTAACAATTAGGGCTAACGAATTTAAAAATTATAGCTAACGATTTAAAATTAGGGCTAACGATTGCTAACGAATTAAAAAATTAGGGCACAAATTAAAAAAAAAACAAATTAATTACCGAATTAGAAAAAATAAATTAACGAAAAAAAAAATCAAATTCGTTAACCCCTAAACTTTAAGGGGTTAACGAATTTAACCCTTGGAATTTCGTTAACATAGGGTTTATTTCGTTAACCCCTTAAAGTTTAGGGGTTAACGAAATTCTGTAGTTTTTTTCGTTAGTTAATTTCGTTAACCCCTTAAAGTTTAGGGGTTAACGATTTTTTTTATTTTTTTCGTTAGTTTATTTCGTTAACCTTTCAAACGAGAGAGAAATGAATGGGGTAGGTGGGGTAGGTGTGGGGCTAATCAATTATATTAGTTCCAATCAATATAAATCAATATATATATATATATATATATATTATATCAGTACTTTTAATTCCTGACATTCTGTACAAATGTTTTTTTGGGTATTTGGGTATTTGGGGATAATATTTTAAAGTTTTGGGTATATGGGGCACAAATATTATAGTGTTGGGTAGAATTGTGCTCCCTTATATGAAATTGGGTATTTTGGGCATGAAACTCTTTAATTTATGTCACCTATTAATTAGTGATGTCATTGAATATACGTAACGTATGATAATTGATTTGGAATAGAATATATAACATCAGGTTTAACAGAACATCTCATTTCTTTTTCTAAATACCATAAATTTTTTAAAATTATTCTTTCATCCTATCCCATAAATTTCAAGAAAAAACTATAAATTTATCAATTTCCATTAGTCATGATAGAAAATACTAACTATTTCTATAAAGTGGAATAATAAGAGTGGATATTTTGTGTGACAAACTCACACGACTCTTGTTTTAGATACCATCTGATGTAATATGTCCGTCTAACCTTATTATACAAGATCTTGTGAGAAAAAAATGACGTGCATGAATATGGTCAGAAACCTAGGAGTTTTTTTTTTAATGAAATATGAAGTAAGTATCTAGGATTGTCATCAACTATGAGGGCCCACGCCACTTCGGTAATGATAAAAGTTCATTTATAATTTACTTAAGTAGTCGGTCTAGTGGGTTGTCAGAAAAGTTCACACTTCTAGAAGGATAGACGTCACATATTTTACAAATACTCATATGTGATGCGAACTTAGTTGTATATGGTCGACAGTGTTTTAGGATATGACATGCGTGATTTTAGGATATGACATGCGTGATTATGGTGTATAAGTATATTTTTTTTTAATAATAAATATATGATTTTTCACTATAAGTATATAATTTTTTTTTCCTCCCCCACGACTGTGTTTTGGGATACGGCCGTGCCTTGCGTGAAAACTAAGAGCAATTTGTGCCGTATGGTCGTATCTCAGGACACGGTCGAGATAAATATGTACTAGTAATTTTTATTTATAAGTATGTCTTTTAGAGCCATAAATATGTGTTTTCGCGCACGATCGACCGTGTCCCAGACACGATCGTGCGCGAGTGTCATTGCATATGAGATGGTCTCACAGGAGTCCAACTCCACATATTAATCTTGATAGCTAAGTTAATAAACATACTAATTTATGCCTAACAAATATAAATCTCAATCAATGCAATATAAAGAATTAGATTAAAGCTAATAAAAAATGTAAATATTATTTATGTAGCACCCAAACCCATATTATGAGGATTGGATGATCACTTGAACTTGCTATAATCAGGGTGGATCAATAGAGATACATGGGGTGCATAAGTGTATTTGCTTATCACTTAATGCATTAGTGTATCGCTTATGCTTTGGTGGTAAGGAAATCGTTCTATCTTCTAACATCATCATTTGAAAGTGATGAAAATAATGAACATTGATGTAGGGTATTAGAAATTAAGTTAATAACCTTTAAATGTTGGATTCTGGAATTTTATGAGTGTTGGGATTCTTTGCATCTTCTTTGACCATATGATTCTCCCTCTTTCTCTACTGATTATTTTTAAAACTGTTAAAAGGTTGTTTTCGATCTGCCATTGTTGCTCGCCTGAAGAAGCACGATAAGATTCATTCTCTCTTTTTATTTATTTATTATTTTTCATATTCATTTTTATTTTTCAAAATTATTTTATACCTCAAAAAACACTGATTATTGTTCATTCTCTTATATAAGTATTCTTGTTTGCATTTGCAGGTTCAAGTTTAAGAGTTTTAAATAAGTTAAAGAACGTTGAGAAGAATGCGAGGTCGATGTTGGCGAACGTGGAGTGAAGCTATGGATGAACATCAAGTAAGTATAGAGATTCCATTAATTTATTGGTGATGCTTGAATTTGCATTAGATATAATGTTATTTTGTACTTATCAAATGTTGTATTATTTTTCACATAATGGATAATCTATTTACTTTTTACGTTTAATGTTCCTTAATTGTTTACTTTAGTTGAATGATATCAAGAAGAATTTGATATAGAATTTCAAATTTTATATTCAACTTTCTATTATATTATAAAGATGAAAAAATATATTATTAACATTATTATGGCAACTATAATAATAATAATAATAATAATAATAATAATAATAATAATAATAATAATAATAATAATAATAATAATAAAAATAAAATAAAAGTAAATTAACGGAAACTAATAAGCATAATAAAAAATAACCTAATAAGACCTATATATATGTCATAATAATTTAATTAAAAATGAGTAGTATTTTAATTAAATATTTTTAAAGACACTTTTAAATGTTATTATACATAGTCTATTAAGGCACTTTAAAGTACTCATAATATGCATTGAAAGACATTTCAATGTGCATTAATAGGATACCTAACAATGCATTTAACCTATTGCTACATTAGAATATAGGACATTTTTTCGGAAATGTATTAATATCCATTATGTTAGGATACTTTTTGGTGCCAGATAAAACCATTTTTCTTGTATATATGTCAAAAATAAATTGAGGAATAGTATGGACGATCAATTATTGAATGATTGTTTGGTCACTTTCATTGAGAATGATGTGTTCTTACAAATTTCAAATGGTGGTGTGGTGGATCGCTTTTAAAAATGAAGTTTCAAAGGATCAAATTGTAGTTTGCAATTTATAACTTTTAGTTAAATGGTTTGTATTGAGTATTTTTATTTTTTAATTGATCAAACAACTATTATGGATACTTTTTTTTATAGATTTACTTATTTGTTCGTAACCCAATCTTTCAAACCCTAAAACCGCCATTGACTATAATTGAATATTATTTGTAAGATGATATAATAATAATATGGGTGGGCTACCCTCACCGCACCCCATCATTTTCTAAAAACACCCAAACTACTAAATCTACCCCTCATTATCATCATCATCACTACTACTATATTTTGATTTTGTGTTGAGCTTAAATTGTAATGATCAATGACGTGATATATCAATTAATTAATGTGATACTTCTAATAGAATATTTATTTGTCATCTTCAATGTTAAGTGATATTAATTAAAGAAAAATTTAATTCAATTTATTTTGAAATAAATGGTTGAAAATATATAATAGACAGAGCTTACATAAAGTTCCTAGAAAAAAAAATCTAATTTTATTGTGTATTGTTTCCATATATACATACTCACACACATGTATTTATTTTAAATAATTGAATTTGATTTTTAATTCATAAATTTTAATGTTTTTTTAGTATATTTAATTTAAGTGACTGACGATATTAGTTTGTAACACAGATGATAAAAAAAAATGTTTCAACTAGAATGTTTCAAACTTTGAAGGTAAAATATCCAATTTTGATTTGAAGATGATGATTGATACTTTTGTTTTTAGTATGAATCATAGATTAGTGAACTGGATGTGTATAATATCGATATATTGTTGTGAATTGAATTAGTTTAAGCAAATTTAGATTTTCATAATTATTAAATATTCAAAAAAACTTGTGTAAGATGGTCTCACGGATAATTTCGGCTAGACAGATCATTTTTTGTCTATGGATCAAACTCATAACCATTAACTTATATGTGAATTATGAAGTTTTGATTGTGGGTCAACCCGTCTTACGGATCATACACAAGACTCACTTTTAAATATTATATGTCTTATATATACTAAAATTACTTACATATATATTATCAAATAATTAATATTTATCAATATTATATCACAAACCACGCATCGCGCGGGTGTAAGTACTAGTTAAAAATTATTACAACTTATAAAGGTTCTAAACATACCTCAATCATTTCCAATTTTACATTTTTTGAAGAAAAAAAACTTAAAAACCAAAAATGAAAGAGAAAATCAATTTGAAACCCTACACCACTCCACCATCGTCGTCCTCCCCACCTCTCATTTTTCCTTTCTACAATTCAATTCTGGCTGGATTATTTTTCTTTCTCACAACTTCAATCCATTTCAACAATATTGAAGAACTCCACAATCACAATCAGCGAAATTTGACGAAGAAAATTGGAGAAGAAAGAAACATAGATCGTTAATTCAACTTGTAAATTCAAACCGTCCTAGTCTAGTTCGAACACCCTAAGTCGAACTTGATGAATGATGTTCGGCTGCTTTTGTTCTGTCCTCTCTCCAATTTGTTCTACAATTAGGGTTGAGGGATTATAGACTTCTAATATATTATTAGTTTTGATTTTATTAAATACAGGGTGTGTTTAGAAAATTTGGGGTGTGGGTAGTGCGACCCTAATAATATTTTAAAAGTTTTCGTAATAAAAATTCAACAATAGAGTACTTTATAATAATAGTAGGATGTAAAACTAACCATGCAAATATTTAACTCGTATTTTATCCACATTCGTAAATCAAAATCATAACCTATTTTAAATGTGTGAAAATTTTACTTAAAGTAAACATTAATAATTTTCAAAATGTATTTTGCATATCATTGAGATCTATATTAAAACACATATCACACATTTATGCTTTTAGAAAGTTGTTTGTCTAGCCGACTATAGCCGTTATACATTTGCCTCGTCGTATGTTGGATTTAAAAACATCTAAATATAAAAATATAAGATTTGAGAAAATCTTAGTGGATTATATTTTGTAAATGTATGGCTGAAACCTGGAAGAAATCGAGCTGAAGTTTTGCTCACATAAAATCATAAGTGTTTTCAAAGTTAAAAGACAACGCTATTATAAGCGTTGTCTAATTGGAACAAAAGTGTTGTGGAAGGCTATTTCATTTAAAGGAATGATGAACAGTGAAAGCGCGTTTTCACTTGTAAAAACACACTTCTTGTTTTGAACCAGAGTTGCTTTTCTCTCTCCTCTGCAAAGTCGCAAGTTTACTTATAGAAGCGTGAATGGAGTTTTGGATTTTAAATCAAATCTTGCCAGCGAATCGGAGGCCACCACGTGGACTGGAAGGTAGGTAATTCTGTTGGAATTGCAGAAGAGTCGAAAACAGAGTGTCAAAGCTGCGATCTTCAAGATCTTCCACAGATCTCATTTATGATCCGTTTGATCTAATTCCAAATGCTTTGTAAAGCCTATATATATGGCTATTAAGGGTAGTTTCAGATTAGATTGAGATTTAGAGTCTTGAGAGATAAATTGTTGTAAAGTGAGCGTGTTCTTCAGTTTTGTACTTGCAATCTGCAGATTTGCAAGTTGTTCTTGTATTGTTTTTCTTTTCGATTGAATGAAATAATCCCTCCTCATTGTTCCCGTGGACGTAGGCCTTAAAGCCGAACCACGTAAGATTGCTTGTGTGTTGTTTTCTTTGAGTTTTCTTTACAAACTTCAAAGTAGTGGTGTGTGTTCTAAGGAGTTGGAGCATATTGGTGTTATTCTCTAACATATTTATTGTATGGTGAAGAGAGATTAACCAATCCGCTAAACATATATATGTCATGATTTCCATGGATTGAAGACCTGAGCTAACTCCAATTAAGTTCTGAAGACATTCATCATCCTGATACTCCTCCAAGCTAGGTGTAATGTCGTGTCATTATAATCAATATATACACATTATTCTACTCAATGTAACAATTACAAATAAATTTCACCCACCTTTTACGTCTGTCTTTGCAAGCGGGGATTGCTCCAAGTTATTAGATTTTCTCGTATTACACTCAACAATATATCTTTACTAACTTTTAGTCTTTAAATCACTTCTACATTACATAATCTTCAAATCGTAATAATTAACATGTTTATCATACGTATGACATATGTATATATCATAATATCATGACTACGTAAATTTATGATATTTAAGGCATTCTTTAAGACATGCATTAAATATGCTTTGAAGAAAATTCGTAACAAACTTACCTTAACTAATAAAATGTTTATGATAATTGTATATTCATTTAAATTTAAATAAAAAAATAATCAACGTATCTTAATGGATTAATATAATTATTAATAATATATATTTAGAGGGTGTATGGCTAAGCTTATTTTTAGAGTTTATAAGCTATCATATCTTATAAGATGTTTTTAGAGCTTATAAGATGCATGTTTAGTTTAAGTTTAATATAAGTTGTTGAAGTGTTTGGGTAAATAAGATGGTGGAGCTTATAAGTCGTTAGTAATGACATTTGAGTAATTTTAAGGGAAAATTTCACATTTGATATCCGAAAATAGGCTATATTTCAGATCGGGTACTCCAAAGTTCGAGTTCATCAATTTAGTCCCTCAATTTTTTCAAAATCCATCAAATTTAGTACCTGTCGTTAAAAATCCGTCCAAACTGACGGAAGTTAACTACCCTAAACGTTTTTGTGCGAAAATTAGACAGTGAACCCTAATTTTTTCCCCAAATCATGCGCAGCTTCTCCTCTACTCAAAATTCGATCGATTCAACCCTAATTTCCTCAATTCTGATATTCAAGATCCTCAACCTTGATATTCAAACCATTTGAACACTCCACAATATCCTACTTTCTGCATTGTCATATACAAAACATCACATTCAGATTCGGCCAAAAAAAATTAGAAATTCAGTGGAAATTCAAGCTAAAAATATGATAATAAACCTTACCTCATAATTTGGACAACATCAATATCTCCTCCCTGGATTATCTTTCGACCAAGAGGTCTTCAAAGGCAAGTCAATCGATCGAATTAAGGAAATTAGGTTTGAATCGATCGATTCAACCCCAAAATCGATCGAATTTTGAGTAGAGGAGAAGCTGCGCACGATTTGGGAAAAAAATTAGGGTTCCCCGCCTAATTTTCGCACAAAAACGTTCATGGTAATTAACTTCCGTCAGTTTAGACGGATTTTTAACGGCATGTACTAAATTTGATGGATTTTGAAAAATTGAGGGACTAAATTGATGAACTCGAACTTTGGGGTACCCGATCTGAAATATAACCTATTTTCGGGTACCAAATGTGAAATTTTCCCTAATTTTAATGATTAAATTAGTAGAACAACTTTTGAGGAAAATTAAGCTGACACTATTGTTCTATATATGAAATAAAATTACTATATGTTATCCATGGATATATTATTATTTGACCTCGATGGATAATTCAAAATTATCGTCTATGTATTAGTATTGGTCCGTATAATAATATACTAATTTCACGATAATTTACCGAAATTAATGAAAATGATAAAAAATAAAAAGGTCTTACTATTTTGCAGGCCCTGGCCACGTATGTTTACTCCAAGACGACCAAATAAGTCACACTCTTAATAAAAGCTGCATTAAATGTGTGAGCTCGAAATGGGCCTAAATTATGCGTTCCATTATTGCCTGTTTGCCTATTAAATCAATTACATTATTGGTGAGGGGTATTATTATGTCACTATAGTCTATGACTAAAGTGAATGTTTTTAGTGACAATATTTTACCTGTTGCTATATTATTACATTCAAGTGACGACTATTTTGTGTTACTGTTTCATATTGACCACAAATATTGTTTGTAATTAAAAATTGAAGTTATTGTGACAACTATACATGAATTATGACTAAAACTTTTAGTGTCACAATTTATAGTCACAACCTTTTGATGATGCATATTTCAAACAATTTATAGTGACGACATGATTTCATATGGTGATAAAAAAATGTCGCCACTAAAACTCATTATCCCTATGGTATCGTAATAATTGATAGTTTATCAAGAAACTTATGTATTCCTTCTCAAATATTTATATATTTTTTAATTTTTTATAAGTTTCCTTGACTAGTAGGAAGGAGAGTGGCAAAATCAATAACTTTGGCCACCTTTTATATATTCCAAGTTCACCCATAATCTTAATCACTGAAAAATTTCTTAATATTAAACTTACCTAAGTTTAAATTTAGGAGGAGTTGGAGAACTATCGATATTATAATTTAAGAGGAAACAAAGAATCATATTGACTTAGAAATGAAGGTGACAATTTATACTTTCGCTCTGTTTTAAAATTATTCCCGGTTTTGAAAAATTAAAATTGAAACAAATATATTGAATGAGTCTTGTGCTAAACCGTCTCACGAATCCTACTCCGTGAGACGGGTCAACCCAACCTGATCAAAAGTCAACAGTCAAAGTTTTAGTCAAAGTTAAAAGTCAACGATCAACATCTAGTCAACGGTCGGTCAACATTGTTGACCAAAAAGTATTACATGTCATTCATAAAAGTATTACATGTCATATACAAAAGTATTACATTCATGATGTAATACTTCTATGTGTATCATGTGATACTTTAAATTAGTATTACGTACTACATATAAAAGTATTACATGATACACATAAAAATATTACTTGTTGTCTGTTGATTTCAATAGTATTATATGTTGCGAGGAAAATTCAATTTTGGTCCACTTAGGAGGGCACTGTCAATTTTACGTCCACTATGGAAGCCAATTTCAATTTTAGTCCACTTACACAAAAATTCGTCCTATTTAGCCCATTTTTCGTCGGAAAACCACTTTCACTGGCGAGTGTAATTTAACCGCCCCCAAATTTTAAAAAAGGCCTATATGGCACTCCGAATCCCACGTGAACAATCCTCGACCAATCAAAATTATCTGAGTCAACCATATATATATATAAATTAATCAAAAATAAAAAATAATTAAAAAAATGAAAAAACAGCCGCCCCAGCTTCTTCTTCCCCAGCCCCCACCGCCCTCCCCTCCACTGCCGCCCTCCCCCGCCATGTCTCTGCCGCAGTGCCGCCGCCCACGCCCCTTCCTCTTCCTTCAAACCCATGGCTAGAGATTTCATGAAAAAACAGCTTCTTTTCCTCTAAGGTCCCCCCGTGACTCCGTCGTCGGAAAACCAGAGAAACGAACGTACTGATGCTCTTCGCAGGGTACCTTAACGAGCTCCCGATTTGGCCCAGGTTGTCAATGGTGGTTAAAGTCACTCCTACTCCGCAGATTGTTGCGAAGAACAAAATTGCCATGTTGATGCTGAAAAGAGCTTGGAGAAAGTGTAGTCGTCCCCTCTCGTCGGTGGCTGGAATATGCTCTTCGCGTTCCAGCATGAGATTTCTTGATTTTCCGGCGGTGGAGTTGCAGAGGGGAGGGGGGTTTGGGGGAGAAGAAGTTGATTTTTCTTTTTTCTTTTTAAATTTTTTAATTATTTTTTATTTTTGATTAATTTATATATATGGATGATTCAGATAATTCTGATTGGATTTGAATTGTCCATGTGGGATCCGGAGTGCCACATAGGCGGTTTTTAAAATTTGGGGGCGATTGAATTACACTCACTGGTGAAAGTGGTTTTCTGGCAAAAAATTGACTAAATAGTGACGAATTTTTGCCTATGTTGACTAAAATTGAAATTGGCTTCCATAGTGGATGTAAAATGGACTGTGCCCTTCTAAATGGACCAAAATTGAATTTTCCCCTATATGTTGAACACAAAAACATTACATTATGAGAGTATTATTTGTTGATTTCAATAGTACTATTACATGTTGTACATAAAAGTATTACATTTGTATATTGGACAATACTTTTCTATATATCATCTAATACTTCATAGTATTACATGATACACATAAAAATATTACTTGTTAATTTCAATAGTATTACATGTTACACATAAAAATATTACATGATGTACATAAAAATGTTACTTTATGAAAGTATTACCTGTTGATTTCAATAGTAATAGTACATGTTGTATTACACAATATTTTTATATATATCATCTAATACTTCACAGTATTACATGATACACGTAAAAGTATTACTTGTTAATTTCAACAGTATTACATGTTACACATAAAAGTATTACATGATATACATAAAAGTATTACATGATGTTATGTTCTCATAATGTAATACTTATATGTGTATTAGGTAATAATTTTCTATGTATCATCTAATACTCCATAATGTAATATTTTCGTGTGTATTAGGTAATAATTTTCTATAGATCAGATAATACTTTTGTATTATACACATATAATGTATAATATATTACAAACGTATTAGATGATATATAGAACAATATTATCTAATACACATAAAAGTATTACATATTTTCATACACTCTAGCCAAATCCAAATTCATACTATATTACAAAAGTATTACCTCATATATTGAAAAGTAATACCTAAACATACACAAAAGTATTACATAATTTCTCAAAATTTTGTCATACATGATACACATAAAAATATAATCTTATAAAAGTAAAAATATTACATTCATAATGTAATACTTTTATGTATGTCGTGTACTACTTTAATATATAATATATAATACTTTCGGTCAACATCGACGTTGACTGTCAGTTGACCGGTGTTGACTTTTGACTAATGTTACATAAATGTATGAGTAATATAGCGTAAAGATACACCTACAAAATGTGTCAATAAGTTTTTTTTTAAAGTTGAAGGTTTGAAATCTGATATAAAGGTATGAATAATATAACATAAAGATATGTCTAACATAACATGAAGGTCATGACCAAAGATAAAAAAATCAAGATCGAAAAAAATCAAAAATAAAAGAAAAACGGGCGGGTTGACCTAGAGATCCATACATCTGATTTACATAAGACGTTTTCTTAATATTTATATCATTTTATTTGTCGTTACCAATTATGAAATATAATCGACATGATTATTTCATTCATTTTCTATTCAAATATGATTCAATAACATGAATCAATAGTATAATATATTTATATCATTGAATGCATTTTCCATCACTATTCTATTTTATTAAATTCCCATCTAATTTTATTTTTTCATACCAATCAAATGCGAAGCAATACCTAAGAGCATCCACATTCATCAATTGTAATGCATTTTTATATAAAATACAAGTACAATTAATTGATGTATTGGTGTTTTTAAGTGTTGTGTATTTTTTAGGATAGAAAGTGTGTATTCATATGTAAGAATGCATTCTTGTCCCCTATTCTTAATATTTGTGTTGATCAATAACGTACACACTCCAATGAGAGGGGTGGGGGTGCATTACAAGCGTCATGGAGGCGTGTGGGGAGCTGCACACAGTAAACTGTGATGCGTTATTCCTTTTTATGATTTTTTTGTTTTGTTTACATTTATATATATATATATATATATGTGTGTGTGTGTGTTGTTTTGTTTTGTTTTTTGATATAGAGATGTATTTTGAAAAAGTTTATTGATGTGAGAAGGACTAGAATAGAAAGAAGGTCTTCGGATATACGTTATTATTTTGGGATATTTTATCTTTAATAAACAAAAATCATAAACTTGCGGAACTGCAGAACTGCCCTTAGCTAGAGGTGGTTGCAGAAGTGGCGAAGAAGCGTTGAACAGCAGACGTGAAGCTCTATGCGCCTGGTGTGGTTGCAGAAGTGGCGAAGACGCGTTGAACAGCAGACGTGAAGCTCTATGCGCCTGGTGTGGTTGCAGAAGTGGCGAAGACGCGTTGAACAGCAGACGTGAAGCTTTATGCGCTCGGTGTAGAGAATGATAACCCGCGACAAGGATGATAGGCATGCTGCAAGGCCTCGCTGACGTGGCCAAAAAGGACAAAAGGAAATATCTCCCTGCATAACAGAAAATGGAAGAATCTAGAAGAGAAAATGTGTACCTGAGGCAGTAAAAGGAGTACTTTGACAAAAGGAATATTTTGGTGGCTTAAGCAACAAGAAAGTCTCAAAAGGAAAAAAAGGAAATACCCCTCTTTGTATGAAAAGAGTATAAATAGAGGAAATTATGTATTGTAAAGGGACTTTTCTACTTTTTAACCGAGGAAGAACACATTTTCTCTCCTTCTCTAGAAAATTAGACTTTATTCATATGTTCTAGGGGTGTTTGCTAGACTGCAACATCATTTATGTTTTATGTAGTGTTGTCACTAAAAAATTGTGTGCTTAAAACAATCTAATGGGCAACCATGAAAAGTTATTATTGTTATTGTTATTAGAAATCTTTTATTTATCACAATTATTTTTATACATCAGGTGCATTGGTATGACCCATGCAATCGCCATATGACCCAGAAGGTGGATTTCACGCTCAAAAGGCGTCTGCACCTGCCCCCAAATCCGGCTCAAACCCTAATTTCGCTCCGTGGATTTTTTATTATTTTGTCTAACCTTTTAGTCAAGTTTCACATAACCTTTTAATTGAGTACGCATAACATTTATATCATGTTAGTTTAACATTTTATAGAGTATATACATCTATATAACATTTTAATTCTTTATGTTTACGTTATTATAATTTAACTTTTATATATATTATAATATAACTTTTATATTTTCTCAAGAGTTATGATTGTTGTACACAAATGTTATATCAATATAACATAAAAGTTAAATTATTATAACGTAAAGGTTTTCATCTATATTATTTTACATTTTATACTGAAAAAGTCTATATATTAACTTAAAGGTTATTGGTATATGTATAGAAATGTAATACTCATGTAACATAAAGATTATATCCATATAATATAAAGGTCCGTCATAAATTAAAAAAAGAAAAAAAAAACCAGCTGGGCTCAGATCCGGATTGAATCAGGTCTTATCCAACCCGGGAGCACCCGGTTGCATTATTTATATATAAAAGTTCTCCATGCAAATATACACAACTTTAAATCTATAGCTGAAGGCATATTCCGGGAACCTGTAGCCGAAGCCAGCATTACAAGAGGCCAAATGGGCCAACGAACGAGCCCAACCCCCTACTTATTTTATTTGTTTCTAAATCCGAAAAACTGTTTCCTCAGCCTAATTGAGAAACCAAATTATAAAATTAATAAGCATACAAACAATAATTTAGTAAATTTGATGGTTTATTATTTAATAGTTTGAATTAATCATTTCAGTAAAAAAGAAAAATATAACTATTCCGGGAAGCTATATTTTTGTAGTCCAGCTTAATCACTGTTATTTACTGGTGAGATCCTCTAAACCATATAATTATTTAAACTTAAATGAAAAGTAATAAATATACCTTACTTAGTTTATATAATTATTAATCATTAGTTTATATAATTATTTATAGTATATTTTTAACAGGAAAACTTTTAAATCCTAGTCGTTGTTTTTATATTCAATTATAATATTTGGTGTTGTTACTGTCCACTCAAATTCAATCTAATATCTCGGTCTTCATCTAACACTACAAAAAAAGGATGCATTTAATTTTTTGAAGACATGGGCCTTTGTTTATCCAAATCATCTAAAAACTGATTCTATTAATTTGTTGGATTTGAAAATGAACCATGAACATCAAATATCGATGTTTCAAAATAAATGTTGTTTTAGGATTTTGTGTATAACTTTACAAATCAAAGATGGTTAAATAGATTTCATACTTATTTAAGTGCAGTTAATTATTGTAGATAAATCCTCAATAGTCAGTTTATACATTCAAACCTACTGCTCTATTTACTATAGATATATTAATATGTGTCTATTGTTGGTGCATCACATTTCCTACATATCTATTCATTTTACTTTTTATGTTATCAGAAAATGTGATCACTACATTTTATAGATAGGCTTATTAATTTTGAGGTTTTACTTCTAGCATTTCTGTATTTCATTTACACCAAAAGGGGTAAGTATAATTTTGTTAACTATTTCTTAAATTTATATAAATTGACATATAATTTGACTAAGTGGAGCCAATATCTCAAGAGTCCAACATGCTAGCCTAAACCACTATTCTCATAGTAGTATTATTGAAGCAGTTCCACCATCAATTCTGAACCTCAAAAATAGCAAAGCCGAGAAACTGGAATACATGAAACAAAACAACAACACATTTGTAATCTTGAACGCAAAAATTCCAACCAAGACAACATACAATCTCACCAAAATCGAACAGGGTTTCTATTAATAAAAATACTTCCTCTCTTTAAATCACTCATAAATCGAATTAAAGTCATCAATCCCACAATTTCACATCTTACCTTTATTCATTGTTTGGTATACGAAATTGTTGGATAAATAAAAAATTGCAAGTGTATTAATCCCGAGTGGCGAGAAGAAATTTTTTCAAATCATTTAGCGAGGATCCATTCTCCGCCACCGCCGCCCTGGCCGAGAATTTCAGTTCGGTGACTCGTTGCCTCACCGCCTTCCCCGCCTTCGTCTCCATCAACTCTCTAACTCGTTTCTCCAACTCAGCCGCCGTCACGAACCCACCCGCCTCCTCCTCCAGCGGCAGCGCCACCTGCAGATCATCCACCATCACCGCCCGATTCAACCTCTGCTCCGCGTCCACCGGCCACCCGATCATCGGCACTCCGAACCACACCCCTTCAGACACGGAGCTCCGCCCACAGTGAGTCACGAATCCACCTACCGAGTCGTGAGCCAGCACCTCCTTCTGTGGAGCCCACGACTTTATCACGAAACCCCGATCCTTGGTTCTCTCCAGAAACCCCTCCGGCAGCAGCTCATCCAGGTCCGGCTCATCGGACCCCGTCGCCTTCTTCAACTCCGGTGGGTTTCTCACTGACCAGAGAAACCTGTGGCCACTGTTCTCCAACGCCGCCGCCGTCTCCTTCAGCTGCTTAGCAGAGAAGACACCCCTTCTCCCGAAACAAAGGAAGACGACACTCTTACTTGGCTGTGTATCAAGCCATCTCAGACACTCATGCTCCTCGCTGCCGGCCTTAGTGTCGACATCTCCGACCAATGGCCCGATGAAGTAAACCGGAGGAGTTGGGCCTTTGGAAATGCATAGGCCGTTGACTATGGCTTCCTTGGCTCTAAACTCGAGTGCATCGAAGCCATTAACGAGGATGCCTGCCGATCTGCGCAGGTTCTTCGAAATGTCGACGGAGCTCTTGTAAACAAGACTCTTACGCGTGAGCAAAGCCACGGGGATATCGAGGCAGTGAATCGGCGGCAAACCAGGGATGTCGACATAGTCATTGAGGTCTTGAAGGTCAACAGGGATGGTCTCATCGATGGTTTCGAAGTACAAGGTGAGGATGGCGGTTGGAGTTCCGGCGCTGAAGTAGTAGTAGGTGGGTATATTGAGGCTGGTCGGAACCTCAAAAGCCGCGTTGCAGAAGAAATCGAGGATAACAGCTCTGATTCTTGTCTTCTGGGAGATCTGTTGCAGAGCAGTGAGGAGGTTAGGGTTGCTGAGACGAGGGAGCTCGAAGAAGAGCTCCACGCGGTCTGTTGTCATGTCGGGAGGGATCTCCGGGAGGGGAAGGCGGTGGTAGGAGATGGAAGGGATGGCCGCCACGGAGGCGGCGGCAGGATTCCGGGGCGTTGCTGATGATGATGATGGGGACGGAGGGGTGGTTCTTGCTGATGAACTTCGCCAGCACCGCCATGGTGTTCATGTGCTCCGGCGTCGTG
The DNA here is from genome assembly GCA_005771605.1 of Scutellaria baicalensis. NCBI lineage: Eukaryota > Viridiplantae > Streptophyta > Magnoliopsida > Lamiales > Lamiaceae > Scutellaria > Scutellaria baicalensis. The sequence goes on along the minus strand of CM016721.1, from coordinate 74,739,336 downwards.
TAGATCACAAGTGTGTCTTCCATTTTTTGATAGATAGATAGGTGGGGGTCTGATTTTCTGTGGATGCCTTTATTGCATTCAACCTACATTCATATATACTAACGTACAAGTGTTTTTTTATATTTGTACTATTTCAAAACAATTATTACATAAAATAACTTGTCCCCATATGAATTCAAACTCACTTTTTTTTCATTAATTAATATATAAATTCATCCTTATCATGTAATATTATTCATGAAACGATAAAACTTTTAATTATAATATTTTTAACACATTCTATATTAAATATTCCCTCCATCCCAACTCTTATCATTTCGATTTATCCCAACTCAACTTGTCAGCCCATAAATGATAACAAAAGTCAAATATCAATATCTTCATATTTCATCATTATTACAAAAATATCACTCAATTATCTTAAAAATCAATATTAAAAAACAAAAAGTCAAAAAAATCAAACATTAATATCTTCATATTTCAAGTCTATTACAAAATTATCACTCAATTATCTTAAAATACAATAGTCAACTATTTTTTCTTAACCTCCGTGCCGGTCAAAGTAGACAAGTTCGATTGGGACGGAGGTAGTATTATAAAATACGAAAGATAACACGAGCCCTCGTCCAATCCGCATGGAGAAAAGACATACTACCTCCGTCCCAAAATAAAAGACTTTTTAGCAGCTAAAATTTGTCCCAAAATAATTGTCGTTTTCGTATTTCAAAACATATTTATATGTAATATACCAAATATGTCCTTCATTAAATGTGTTAAAGTGATAAAAGTCCTTCATTAATTAAACTTAAATAGGGATAGATTAAACTTTTTATCATATTTCTTAATATATGTACAGAATGTTAAAACGTCATTTATTTTATGACGGAGATAGTATAAGTATTGGAACCACGTGGGCCCATAAAAGGGTGGCGATGAGTGCCATTTTTGAAATCGCAAAAACTCATATGAGACGGTCTCACGGATAGTTTCCGTGAGACGGATCCTTATTACCCATGAATTGAATCCATATCCACAAACTTTCATATGAATTTCTAAGTGTGGGTTATGGGTTGACCCGTCTCACGAAAAAAGATCCGTGAGACGGTCTCACACAAGATTTACTCTTTTGAAATGTGCATCTTGCATATTCAACTTGCTTTGGGTTAATATTATTAAAATGAATAAACAAGGAAAAAAAAAAAAGTAGATGAGTCATTCAGCTCCATGTGTATACTGCACGCGCGCTGCATGATTCACTCTCCCACTCTTCTTCTACTACAATTATTTGTACGTTTTTCCATTATTTTTATATAAAAATAGTCTCACTCATTTGTATTCTTTATTGTTAATTTTTTTATTTTTCATTATCATATTATTATTGTTAATATTCAAAGTGTGATCTTTATTATTTTGTAACATTTAAGAAAATTATATACGTTCAAATCTTATTGATATCATATTTTGCTCATTTTATATATTTTTGCATTAATATTCATTCCAAAATAGAATTTTAATTATATAATTTTTCATGTATTACTTATGATATAAATATTTTTTTAAATAAATAAAGCTCGGAATGTTGAGTGACAATTGATCAGAAAATTTGACGTAAGATTTTACACCATTGTTGGGAAGTAAAAGACAAGAAGAAAGATGGTATCACGCATCATTGGAGGTGAGGACATCCACAGTAATACATCTAATTATTAACGTAAATGTTCATGTGCACCAGGTGTACGGATGGATCCGAATTAGTGCAATCGACGACCCAATCCGACCCGGATCCATGCACCTGGGTTTTCCTCTTCTTTTTTTCGCTTCAAACTATTACTTTTATGTTGTAAGGATGTGACCTTTATGATATATATGTGTGACCTTTATATATAAATTTTATGACCTTTATGTTTAGTAACTTAGGAAAAAATGAAGATTTTCAGGTTTTTTCGTTTTAAATTGAGATCTTTATGTTGTATTGTTGTGACCTTTATGTACAATTCTTGTGATCTTTATATACAAATATTATGACCTTTATGATTCATAACATTGAAAAAAATTGAAATTTTCAAAATTCAACACATTTTTAGGATGAACATAGGTGCAACTAATATTACATAAAGGTAAATATGTACAAATTTTGCTAAAATTCTTCATTTTTTTTTCTAAGTTAGAGTATATAAAGGTCATTACATTTATACATAAAGGTCACACTTATATAACTTAAAGGCCACACCCATATAATATAAAAGGTAACAGTCTGAAACGACAAAATAAAATTAAACAAAAGTGCACGGATCCGGGTCGACCCGAATGGTATGTACATCAATTGCACAGGAGACTAACTCTATTATTAATTGTCCATATGGAGTTTTCTGTTATACGTTAAGAAAAATAGGATTATGGTAAATATACCATTAGGTAATATTTATCTCTTCCATTAATTCCAAAATTAGATTGATTAATTCTTTAAATATCCCTAAATTATTTTGTTATAACTTTTCAAACTCAGTATAAATTAAAAATAGTCAAAAAGACAATCAATATGAAACACAATTTTGACTCTAAAAAGACAATTCATATAAAATGGATGGATTATTAAAGTCAAAGAAATTATATCATGCACAATAATATACACACAAAAAAAAAGTCAGAGAAATGAGAAAAAAAATGTCGGATTATTGTAGACTATCGCACAATATAAGTGTGAAACAACCTTAAAACATGCATCCCTAATTTGATCAACTAAAATAAAGGTTTTTAATGTATTCAATTTTAGATCGACTTAACTGATTTCACTATGTTCAATACTATTTCAAGATAAGGTATTTTAGATCATTAATATATTTTAATCTTTTTTCTTTTCAAAATTAAAAGGAAACTGCATATCCCCATTTCATATTATAGTCATCTTGACTTTAAATTTGATTTAAACCCAAGATTCTGTTCGCAGATTTTACTGTTTATAAATTATTTATGGTTTTTTTGTATATTAAATTGAAGATGATGTGTAAAGTTAGGTAAAAATTAAATCTTATCTTCCAAATGGTAGGTGGGTTGTCTTCTTCAGCGTCCCATCGACCGGATTCCAAACCGTTAATTATTTTTGGTTTTTGAGAAATTAATAACAGGGACAACAGTAATTTCTATCCTATTTATTACATATATGGACAAAAATAACACTTATTATAATGAAAGGACAAATCTAATCCAAAACTAAATTTTAGCCCAAAAATACCCACTTTTGACTTGTATGACATTGACACATTTTCAGAATTGACCCAACTTTTCAACTTTTGACCCACCTTTTCAGCTTTGTAAGCCCTTTTGGCAAAAAAAAAAAAAAAGACCACAATGAGCAAATTAAGCTATAGTTCCACTGGGACAAATAAGATTTATATAATAGTTTTCGTGTAACACCTAAAAATAGGGTTACACGAAAACTCTTGAAATCAAGCTTACACGAAAATTTTTAAAATCAAACTTACACGAAAACTTTTGAAAATCAAGCTTACACGAAAACTCTTGAAATCAAAGTTACACGAAAACTCTTGAAAATCAAGCTTACACGAAAACTCTTGAAATCAAGCTTACACGAAAACTTTTGAAAATCAAGCTTATACGAAAACTCTTGAAATCAAGGTTACACGAAAACTTTTGAAAATCAAGCTTACATGAAAACTTTTCGTGTGATTTGTGGGCATATATACACGTGGCATAACCCCATGTGTTTGTGCCCATGTGTAATAGAGGAAAGAGAAAAAGGAATTAAGGCGTGATGATGGCATGTCAAAGTGTCCATCTTTGACTTTGCAAAAGTGGGTACTTTTAGCCACTTTTTGTCAAAAGTGGGTATATTGGGGTGTAATATATAATGGAGGTTATTTTTAACCTATTTTTTAAGAATATGGGTAATCAAGGACATTTGTTCTTAATAATATCATCCTACTCCTCTATTTATATAAGATATAAGAGTAAATCTTATATGAGGACCGTCTCACGGGTCATTTTTTATGAGACGAGTTAATTTACATTCCGTCCTTTATAATTTAAATGTAAATTTCTAAAAATGATTGGGTTGGTGGGTAGAAAAGTCGATCCGTCTAACGACATCCGTGAGACAGTGTCACTATATGAAATGATTCCATATGTCCGGGCAATTTTAATGCCTCCTCAAACCCACTAATAAATGTTCTAAATGGTGTGTTGAATTTTTAAGGATTTAATATTCATTAGTGTTCTAAAAGTAAACATTAAACTACCTAAATTGTCAATTTTATTTTGGATTTCATTAAAAGATTGATGTTACTTTGAATTTCTTTTATTTTATTAAATATTTTTTTGTTTTACTATAAATAATAATATACACGGACATAAATAAATGTCAATTTATATACGAAAATAGTGTGAAAGGCACATAATCTTTTGAGAAAATAGCTCAAATTACCATAATATATATAATGTTATAACAATAATATCATGTACTTTAACTGTTTGTCTTTTCTACCACAAAATATAAGAAATTATATTTTTCTACCACAAATTTAACAATCATTGAATGATTGAGTACATTTACCTGAAATTACATTTTCTTTTGGAATCTTATTTTTACTGATTTTTTTTTACTTTTCAAAGTGATTTGAACTATCGTTCACGAGATACACAGAAATTGCAAAATTCATCTATTTAATGAGTGATGAAGATTCATTTGTTGCTCACATTCGTAATATTTTCCCTAGAGTTGCAAAAGTTGAAGGATTATAAGAGAAAAAAAGTAGAAGAAATACCAAATTAGGGTTAGCCGTGTATAAAAATTAAAGTTAGCCGAGTAACTAGTTTAGGGTTAGCCGGGTTAGCCGTGGTCCGAAATTAGGGTTAACCGAGTAACTAGTTTAGGGTCAACCGATTAACAATGTTAGGGTTAGTCGAGTAACTGTTTTTAGGGTTAGTCGAGTAACTATTTTTAGGGTTAACCGAGTAACTGTTTTTAAGGTTAGCCAAGTTACTTTTTAGCATTAGCCGAGTAACTATTTTTAGGGTTAGTCGTGTTACTTTTTTAGGGTTAGCCGAGTAACTGTTTTTTAGGTTAGCCGAGTAACGTTTTTAGGGTTAGCCGAGTCACTCCTTAGGGTTAGCCGAGTCACCTGTTAGGGTCAAACCACTTGAGTCACTCGTTCAACCCTAAAGCAGTGACTTGTTCAATTCGAATTCGACTCGTTCAACCCTCAAAAATTTGCTTAATAAATCCAATTCCATTTGTTTTTCAGATTAATACAAAGGAAATGTCTTTCTCGATTGCGGTTTGGTTCGGAGGCCATTGGGAATTTAAGGAAATAATATTAAATTTAAGAATCTTTAATTAAATTCAAAAATCATAAATAAACAAAATTGTGGCAGACTGAAAAATGGCTGACATATTACTTAGAAATTGTGGTATTTTGGGATGTTTTGTTATATTTTGTGATACTTTTGTATAGACTTTTATATTAAATGGTATATTTGTATTGTTTTATATGAATTGGGGTAAATTGGGTTGGCCACTCTAATGTTTTTTGTGTAGTGATGAAGATGTTCCAACATGCATCATGGTAAATGAATTTTGTGCGCTTACGTCATCATAATCGACATAAATAGTTGAATGGTAAGTATAGCTATAGCGCACATTGGACACATTGCTTATTGACTGAAAATTGCTTCTAGGCCCTTTTTTTAAATTATTCAAAGAGAAGTTTATAAAGAGTGAAAAGAATAAGAAAAAGTACCCCACATTTTCATGGAATCTCATCAATCACATGATAAAGTCTATACTTGGGAATACTAAATTGAATTTTCAACTAATTAACTATTGTAATTTAATCTCCAACTAACAAATTGAATTTTTTGTTTCACTTTAATAACCAAATTTGCCATATAATGAGCCGTTAGTTCCATTCGCCATGTATGTGACACATTTGTAAGTTTAAGGGGCATTTGAATGCAACATGCTTTGGATCAAATCATTGGTGGTTTCAACATTTTGATTAATTTACGTGGTCATAGGATATGCAAAACAATAAAATATTTATCTATTTTCAACAGTTCTACTTTTATACCAACCGTGACTACATTAATATGGACTTATTGCTGAAGTGTCAGATATTCAGGATATCAATTAATTTCACTTTTTATATAACAGGGAATAAGATTATTACACGTCAACGATAAATATATTTAGAATTATCTGCTAGGGCATTTTAACATTTTTCTTCTTTTCAAATATGATCAAAATATTGTTCTTTCCTTTTTCTCGTTTTACAAAGTTTAACACCTTCTAAAATAGCAGAGTATTCAACCAGTAGAATATCACAACAATATTATCACCTAAATAATAACAAAAATGAAATATATACCGACTAGTGTTTGTTCCTTGTTCTCATTTGCTTTTTTTTCCCACCTTTTTGTTAATAATTTACTAAAAATGGACCCGTTCGTTGCAGTTATCTATATATATATATACATATTTACATTTTTCCAGTATTTATTTTTAATTTCCCTTTCTTCACTTTTATCAATATTTTCTTCACATTCACTAATACTCCTATAATTGAAACGTGAAATCACCTATTTCGAAATCGACATCTAAATTCATCAATCTTTAGTCAATATTTATCCATATTTATTTTCTATCATTAACTAGTTAAAATTGATATTTTACCAAAATTTGAATAATAAAATTCTCCTTTCTTTATCAGTATGTGAAAATGAAAATATGGAATATAATATATAATATCAAGATATTTCCATATTTGAGCTGAGCAGAATAGAAATTGGGAGACATTCTCTAATTAAAATGTGACAATTAAACAAGCTGGCACTTGGACTGACATGGACACGTGTCATGCCGACAAAAGGAGAAAGCTTTTCCGGAGTTGTGTACCTAACCTCCTCTCTCTCTCTCTCATCCCAACTACTCTTGTTATCCTCGCACGTGTTTCAGTTCTCCTATTTCAACCCTCCAGTCAATACTACCTTCTATACGGTCAACGTAAAAACGTTTGACTTGAGGTCTCAATTATGGAAATTCGCAATTTTACTTTAAATATTAAAAACCATAATATCGGTACACAATTTATAGATTCATACGGGTGAGTGTCTCAAAATAGTCTAAATATTATATATGAGATAAAAATAATTCAAAATAAGTTGAAATCTCACTTATAACATAATATTATAATTAGTGTAAAAAATAGTCATTGATTGATATAAAATAAATTTAGAGTCAACACGGCAGTAAAATGGCAGCCTTGGCAGAAAAATGGCACCAATCTTTTCCAACTTTTTAACTAAAATGTAGGAAGAAATATGGAAGATTTTCATGTCACTCTCATTTCAAATACATGGTTTCAAAATCAATTTCCTCTCTCTTCCAAACATTTCAAATTTGAAGTTGTCATATTCGAAAGTGAGCTTTCTCAGCGAAGATCGAATTCAAGTTTGTTCAACCCGAAAATTTCACATTTTCGTGTAAGTTAAATTTTAAATGTTTCAAATTTCAACCTTGTTTTTTTCGAAGCCTCATTTTTTTCGAATTGGAAGCTTGTAAGTTTACAATTTGAAGCCTCTTTTTTTTTTTGAATTTCAGCCTTCTCAAGGCTCAATTTTTTCAAATTTCAGCCTTCAAAAGCTTCGAATTTCAGGAGCCTTCATGAATATAGAGGTATTTTAGAAATTTTCGGGTTGGCCCTAATGTTGGTTTGAATTTATACTCGAAAATGTGAAATTTTCAGGTTGGCCTTCATGGATGTATGCTATTTGGTTTTAATCTGATTTTCGCATGTTGTTTTAATTTCAAGCTCACTAAGTTGGTTTGAATTTATACATGAAAAGTATGCTATTTAATGTCAAAATTAGGGTTGCATGTAGTGTTATATATCTTCATGGGACACGAAACACCAAAAATTAAGGGTTCAATTATACACAAAAATGTTAACCTAGGGTTACACGAAAATACACTAAGGGTTACATGAAAATGCATAAGGTTACATGAAAATAACCTAGGGTTACACGAAAATGTTGCCAAGTTGTGGGTAATTTTATAGAATTTTCGTATCTTTAGTATCTAAATTCCTTGCATTTTTCAGTATCTTCTAATATCGCAAAAACACGAATTTCAACAAGCCTACCTTAACTTATTTTCAATTTACGTGTAACATATACTATAAACTATAACAAACTATAACAAAGCTTGCACGAAAATTGAAATACGAAAACTAACTGTTAAGGTATTCGAAGAAAACAAAAGCTCCTGTAAGGTTTGTCCAAGATTTGCCTAGGATGTAAGGTGAAAATTAATAAGTTACATACGCATTGAAAATGTAAGTTATGTTCACCACCTATTTATTCAAAATTGGATCCTTCCTGTGCACATGTGATACTACTATTTTTTTCAAAACTGCACTCTTTTTGTCCTTCATTTTCAGTCTTTATATCACTTCGCCCTAAAATTTGATAGTGAACTGACACAATTACAAGAAAATGTATTTTCATTGGGAAGCCTTTATATCACATCAAATAATGTTTGCCAATAAATTTATAAAAAGGGTTCAAGTTCATGCATAAGTGTATAAAAGGGTTCCACGAAAATACATATAAAAATTCGAATGGAGATAGTTGAAAATTACAGCCATAATGTCACGAAAATTTCAGTCAAAAAGTTGAAAGAATCCCTATCAATTTCTTCAACTATTCCCTGACAACATTGATTAAAATTACAGCCATTTGACTTCACTTTATGTCAAATCAATGACTATTTTGGATAAATATTATAGTTATTGAGTTAAAATATGAATATCAATTTACTTATGGTCATTTTTTACATAAAGCATAGTGAAGGGGTTAAATTGGGGTATTTCCACCTATACATTTGTATGATATTAATAATATATTTACGTTAATATAAAGGTGTAACTAATATAATTACAATGTAAGACTAAAACAACTAGAAGATAATGATTAACATAACTAAGATGTATAAAAAGGTATAAAATGATTGTTCAAAAATTGTTAAGATATGGCTAAAAGTTCTGAAGATATGACTAACATAAGATAAATGTATAACTAACATAATATAAAAGTACAACTAACATTACATAAAAGTAGAGTACCTTAGAGTGAATTTGGATGAGTTTGAGTGCACCTACAAAACGTATGAAACACACCTGAAAGCATGTATTTGGACGCGTGAGCTAGATAAACCGTAATGCATGAATCCTATTTTCATGCATCAGTTACATAAGTTTTTTAATTTATATATAAATACTGGTCAATGGATGCTTTTTAATTTATATATAAATACTGGTCAATGGATGTTGTGCATATATTTCACATGATCTTAGATTGAATATATATGGGAAAATAGTGGAACTCAATCCTCTATTCGAGTTTGTGTTTCATCTTGTACTCCATTGATTTCAACCGATGACAAATGTAAATTAGTGATATCATATTTACGTTTGATGTGTGATAATTATATTGAAATATGGAAACACAGTTATGGAACAAATGATTCTGTATGGAAAAATTTAATAAAGTACTTTAACTAATTTACTACTGTGCAATGTTGTACGAGATAAAATGATACATGAGTACGTGTAGAATTGTTTTGATTATTTTTTTCAAATACAGTCGTACAAGATTAATTTAATAATAAAATACTAAAGAATTTGAGAAATATTTTGAGGTTTTAATGCTGTAGAAAATCATTGAAGTAAAGGCCCAAGACGATTAAAGAAAAGTTAGTGTAAATGCTCAACAACATTCTTAATTTTATTTGAATTTTTTTAAATATCAAATATTTGTTTATTTAAGTTAATAAAAAATTAAATTAATTGATTTCAATTATAAAAAAATATTTATGAACTATAAATCTTATTAAAAATATCAAAATTATATTATAAAATTAATCACAAATACATATTAATAAATTATATAATCTACAATATAATGCAATGCTTATAGATATATAAATCATATAATGTACCAAATACCAAATATCAAGTATATAAAATCAATGCATAAAGTATAATAAGATAAATAAATGTGAAATAAGTAAATAAAATAAATGAAAAAGAAAAATAAATAAATGCAACAGTAAGTGGCAACCACTTACTATTCACAAACTCAAATTTGTGTTGTGGTCCTGATTGCGGTTGCATTGGAGATGTATTTTTCACAAATTTGGGTTTGAGTAGTTCCTTGGTGAAGTCCTTAGAGCCGGTAATTTGAGTCATCCGATCTAATTCAATTCGGTGCAATTCGTGAATAGAATTTTTTGAATCGTTTCATTTTTCAATTGGAATTATAAAATTGTAGTTTATTATAATTTTATCGATCAAAGAATGACCTAATTTTATTATTTCACTGTCATGTTAGACGATCCAAATCTCCAGCTCTGCGCATTTGGTTCAAATTACTTAAGGTGGAAAAATCAACACTACGTAATTCAAGACAAATTAGGTGATACAAATTACAATGTTGGAATATATTTCTCCACCTTGAAAATTTAACTAAAATCAAGACCAATCGGTAAAAGCTACGACAACAAAATGGAAAGAGAAAAATGGATGAAAAATATTTTCTGAAATTTGAAAACCATAAACTTAAGAGTTGTCTCTTGGACATAACCAAGAAAAAAAAAGAGCTGATGAGATGAAGTTATGTTTGATCGAAATGTGTCCCTACAATAATATAACTGATAGGTGTTGAAATAATATTTGTGTTAATATTCCAAACTAAATATTTTATAAGGTGGCTTCAAAAAACAGAGATAATAAATATTATATGGTAAAGGAGAAGACACGTAGTCCTCTATTATTGGCAGGTGTTCAAGGGTCACACTAGTAATTTAGCTTGGTTAAAAAAGAAAAAACTCAAAACTCAAAGTCTTAAGATGGAACAGAGGTCCAGTAGCGGTGGACCAGGTCTTCCAGAGCGGCGACGGAAGAACCTCCGTCCGCTATTGCCGCCTTAGCTTCCAAGCTCCTCTTTTCCACCACTTCTCTTATTTCCTTCCCTTTTCCCCGTTCCCTTTTCATCAGCTCTCTCACTCGCTCCGCCACCTCCTCCGCCGCCACGAACCCCTCCGCCGTCGCCTCCATCCTCAGCGCCACCTTCATATCCTCCACCATCACTACCCTATTAAGATGCTGCTCCGCGTACAGAGGCCACGCCACCATCGGCACGGCGGCGCGCACCGCTTCCAGAACCGAGTTCCACCCGCAGTGAGTCACGAACCCCCCAACCGACTCGTGGTTCAGCACCGCCACCTGTGGCGCCCACGATTTCACCACCAGACCACGGTGCTTCGTCCGGTCCAAAAACCCGGTCGGGAGGAGCGAGTCCAAATCTGGCTCGGCCGGCCGTAAGAACCGCTTGCTCTTGTCATCCGACGGCGGCGACCGGACCACCCACAAGAACCGGTGGCCGCTTCTTTCCAACCCTTCAGCAATTTCCTTCAACTGGGCTTCTCGAAACAAACCTCCACTGCCGAAACATAAGAAGACAACACTTTTACTAGGTTGTTTGTCCAGCCACTGCAGACAATCATGTCCGCCACTCTCATCTCCGGTCGCCAAGAGGGGCCCGACGCAGAAAACCGGCGGCGTACGGCCATCGGGGTTGCATTTGCCTTCTCGAATGGCTTTCAGCGGGTTCATCTCCAAGCTTTCGAAAGTGTTGACAAGCAGCCCAGCTGATTTGGGTATATTAACCGCAAAATTTAGGAAGTCTTGGTAATCCGACGTCGTTCTATCGAGAATAGGCACGATGACCTCGGAAGACGGGAATGGTGGAAGCCCAGGAACATGCAAGAGCGTGTTCATGTCCTTGAAGCTTTTGGTGTTGGTTTTATGGAGGAAAGGGAAGTATGAGAAGAGGGCAAGGGAGGCAGCTCCAGAGGTGAGGAAATAGTAGGTGGGGATATTCAGTTGGGCGGCGATGGGCAGAGCAGTGGTGCAGAAGAAGTCTATGATGAAGGCGGAGACGGTGGCAGCCTCCAGCGCGCGGCGGACGTGGGGGTTGCTGCGGCGGTGGAGTTCGAAAAGCAGTGCCTCGATGGAGGGGAAGCTTTGGAGGTCAAGATCAGTAATGGGGGGGAGGTGGTGGAAGGTGAGGGAAGGTACGGTGGCGGAGACGTGGCGGATGTATTCGGCGGTGGAGCCGGTGTTGAAGGAGGGCGGGACAGTGAAGATGGTGATAGAGATGGAAGGGTGGTGGTGGAGGATGAATTTTCCGAGCTCCACCATGGAAATGAGGTGCCCCATTCCTGGAGATGGATACAGAATTATACTAGTACTAGTAGTCGCCATTGATAGATATTATTGTTTCTCAAGTGTAGCTGTTTATATAGAGATCCCATTTAATCTCCAAATTACATCTTAATTTTCACGGATTAATTAAATGTTTTCTAATGACTCATTCATAAGAAAAGGACATCTTTACTATTTGAGATCATATGCTTCTTTTCATCCCTCTATTTAATTGAAAATTTTACGGTTTTTCATCGAACAAAACAAGTTCGTCTTAACACACGTGAACTTATTGTTGTGTGAAATTGATTGATACATGATAAGTTATTGTGTAATTATGACTGTAGCTACAAAATAAGAGGTGGAATACGATTGATAAATTATATTTTTCTCCATTTTTTAAAATAAGTATGGTTTTGGAATTTCGTAAATGAAGGAACATAACAACTGGATAAGAGTGACACTTGTGTGTCTCAAATTAATTAAATATATACTCTACAGGTTCTGGTATCATGTATATACTCTTCAGGTATCACATATATATTCTTATATACATATGATACTTGTAGAGTATATTTATAATACCAAGAATAGGTAAAATATTTTATGCAACTGGGATCCATGCACCCGGGTAGACCCGCCCCACAAGTCTCTGACGTGCGTTTTCACGCGCCCCAACACGCTCCCACGCGCTTGGTGGGTGGCTAAAACCCATCAAGATTCGCTTCAGGCAGTCATACTCTCATGTTATATTAGGGTTACCTTCATGTTATGTTAGTGTTACCCTCATGAAGATAACTCTAACATAACGTGAGAGTCAATCTAACATAACATGAAGGTATGATTAACATTGTTTTTTATCTTCATGTTATGTTAATATTACTTTCATGTTATGTTAGTGTTACCTTCATATTATATTAGTGTTATATTCGTGTTATTTTAGTTCAATAGTTTTAAATTAAGGGTATGAAATTTGAAGATTGGATCACATTAACATAATTCGAAGGTAACTCTAACATAACACGAAGGTAACACTAACATAACATGAAGGTAACGACCAAAACACGCAAAAAAAGTAAAGAGGCGCGGGCTGGGCGGGCCCACCAGCAGGCGCGCGGCCCAGTTGCACGGATCTCAGATCAGTGCAACTGGTGTACAGAAGAGTAACTCAGAAACATAACACCTATAGAGTATATATATAACACCTAAAGAACATATATATAACACCTAGATCCGCACCCCTATGTGCCTCATGAGTATATAAGTTTTTACCACTGGATAAATATATCTTTAACTAAATTAAAATTTTATAACTCAAAATTAAAACACGATCTAATCAATTACATAAAAGATATTATATTAAAATTCCTTGTTGAGAAATATTAATAGAGATAATTTAAGAATAAAATTGTATAAAAATATAAAAGGAGACTTGATATTGAAACAGAATTTTAATCCACGAGGTTGCTAATTTAAAAGGAAGGGAGTAGATGATTAAGATTAAGATAGATTTAAAGAATGGAAAGCGATTTAAGGACACAAAATAAGAAACAAAAACTTGGATGTTTTGCCATATCAGTGACTACCAATGATTTACCAACATCAAGGTTATGTTTTAATTTTCTGATTTAATTTATGGTTAAATTTATAATCCAACCCCAAAATATGGTCTTTATTGATTGCATCATAAATATTGTTAGAGTTGGTCTCTTGTGAGACTGTCTCACATGCGACCAAATTCAAGTATGTCTTTTATAGGTATAAGTATGTGTTTTTCAGCTATAAGTATGTGTTTTATAAGTATATTTTTACAGGTATAAACATGAGTTTTAAAAGTATGTCTTTTACACTCATAAGTATGTCTTTTTCAGCTATAAGTATGTGATCTTGAATTCCGTCGCATGTGCGACGGTTGCACGCGAGTTTTGTTGTGGTCTTTTATGTTCCCAATTCATAAATATAAATTTTATTTATTGATTGCATCGTAAAGTCATTTTTCTGATCAGAGTTGAATTTTGATATAACTAAAAAATAGGGTTGATAAAAGATTTGGTATTCAAAATTATGGGTCGGTTATTTCAAATTTGGCATCCGAATGTATTGCATTACCATAAGTAGTTCATAAGTTAAGTAAAAGTGATCGGCATTAGTCCTCGCCGTTAAATTTCCATCCAAATGGACGGAATTCAACTACCTCACACTGAAAAACAGATCATCTCCTACATTCGGTACCAAATTTGAAATAACACCTAATTTCTGGTACTTGATCTGATATGAACCCAAATTAAAGTTAAAAGATTATATGATATTATTCAAAAATACTCTAATCTGATATTTCCAATTCATATTGATCAGATTATGAACAAGTTTAAATATTGAACTTGTAAAAATTGATTGAAAATATTTTATAATCAAACTTCAAGATCATGTGGTTTGGATAAAAATTAATTGAATTTACACGAAATCATGTTTAATAAAGTCAAATCAATCATAAGTTGATTCATGTGATAATAATAGTTCTTTGTGTTGACCTCATAATTTATAGTGCACCAAACCCATCTCACACCCAAATAAATAGAATTGAATGAAAATAAATCGAATTAGAGATAAAAACAAATTGAACAAAACACCCAAATAAATAGAATCAAATGAAAATAAATGGAATTAGAGATCAAAAACAAATTGAACAAAACATTGGACCCAATACCTACCCAGAAAAGATTACTCTAGGCTGGATTTGCCGATATGTTTTAAGTAGGTCAAAACTCAATGTATTAAAATTAAGAGAATAGGCTAGGTCAAAACTCATTGTATTAAGTTTAAAGAGTAAATTTCCTTTGCTGTTTGATTACAATAGAGTAAATTGGTTCATTTTTCCCGTTCCTTTAGCTATACATAAGATACGATCCTTGGAGTACATGGACCGAATCCTTGATTTTTGAAGATAAACTAGGAAATAATAGATATGTTCCTATATAAAATAGATTGGAAAAACTAGGAAACTTAGCCGTTAAATAGGGCACGACACTTTGTCAATATTTTAAAGATGTGTGCACAATTTTTAACAATAGGTTGAGATGTTGAATTGAACCTAGACTTGATTAAATATTTTATGAAGGTTAATCTCATTTTAAGTACTTGAAACTAGGGGATATTTTAAATTTGATATCTGAAACTATTTAATGATCCTTTTCCTAGTGTAAGTTTGTCAATTTCTGTCCATTTGGGCGAAATTTTTGCGACAAGAACCAACACATGATTGGCAGAAGAAGGTACTTGGCTATTAGGTAAGAAAGAAGAAAGACTGTTAGTGCTATTACTGAGAAGTGGATTCAAAGTTCCTTCATATCCACAAATGAGCGACAAGGGCGATGTGATTGTCACGATGTATCAAGATCCGTCACCATGTTCCATGTTTGTTTTTTGAAAAAGAAAAAGAGACTGCTCACTTTCACTTAACTTGTGATCTACTTATAATAATTAGATACATTCGGATACCAAATCTGAAATAATCCCCACTTTCAGAAGCCAAGTGTTATATAACCTCTAAATATATAATTTGTTTAATAAAAACACCAACAGACATGAGAGGATGTGAGCATTGACAAATTGATGGACGCAGACACGTGAAAACAGGTTGGACCTTGTTACACGAATATATGATCCACACATTAGAATAACATGCATCATAACTCTACAAAGATAAACCAACCATATTAGAAAGAGGGGAGGAAATCTGTAAACAAAAACAAGCAAGAACACCAAGGGCTTGGGTTTGAAATACAAGTAGTCTAATTGGATGGATCAAAATATATTAACAAGTTAAAATCGGTCACAAACATGTGAGATAGATGGATCAAAGATTTCAGTACTCCCATTTCTTCAACTCCATGCCATCAGGAGGGCTTCCTTCGACTTTCTTCGAACCCACTTCTTTCCAATTTGTCGATAGCACTGTCCCATTCGACTCAACCTTTGGATTAGCGAAAATAAAATAAAATTATTAGTAACCTCAGATGATACAAACGCTATGTTCCCAGTTTGTGATTTCACACTAGGGCAGTGGTTCTTACAAAAGATTTGCTCATTGCTCTTCTTGTGTCTTCATCGGCATCATGGTATATTTCTCTGAAGAATTTGTTCAAAGCTGCATCACCGTCTAGTTTCTCATCCTTCTCCTGATACATGAAGAAATGAGGAATCATGTTAAGAATAGGCTACCCATACTCTGAGGATTAGGAAGATATATTCAAGGAAAAAGAGAAAACTGCTAGAGCTAGATTGTTCACCTCTTTTTTCACTTGAGCTTCCAGTTTATCCCAATCTACTCTTTTCGGCTTGGAGGAAGGATATGTGGGTTTTTGATTTCCTGTTGACGACCATGGCAGAATGTAATAAGCTTGAATGCAAATTCTACTACACGTTACGATGAAAGGACCTGTTGGTGAAGAGTGACACTTTCAGAAAGAGATCTACCTGATGAAACATTAGCTTTTTGTACAACTGCAGCATCCCTGTTAAATTCAAGGGATGTCCAATGAGTAGAGTCTGCTTTGGCAAGTCGAATTTCAATTTTTGTAGACATGACAACATATCTGGATTTGGCTGGAATTATCTGTTTGACAGAAAATCAGATCAGCGAATAGAAATCAAGCATATCAGTGATGATTCTACCATCAAATAAAAAAACCAAAGCAATTTGGGAACAGAAACAGACGAATGTAAACACCTTGTGCTTTTGTTACCATTCAACAATATATAACAACAATATAATAGCAGAAAAAGAAACAAAACCCTAAAATGTAACACCCCAATCGGCAATTTTTTGTAAGCCTGACAAGATTAGCTTCTATAACAAACACATTGTCATGTAACACGACCAACATAAGCATTTTACTTTTTTGCAGGTAATATAAAATCAAAATGATTATTCCAAATCATGCATTTACTACACCTTTCCAAATAAGCGGGGTTGTAAATGATATGCTTCTTCTCCAGGCAGATCGATGCTAACACTAAGCTGGAAATCAATCAATAAATAACAAAAATGAGGTGGCACATCAGCAAATATAAGAAACAAATTAAATCACGATTACAAAAGTGATATCAATTGAGCACTTACTATTTGTTCACCAAAGTCAACGACAACACTGTTTGCTGGTATGCCCTTTGCAAATATTGTCACCACCACTTCTTCTGGTTTCTGATAAAATTCATGCCTGCGGTATATATATATATAAATGAATAACTGAACAAGCTGTATTTAAAGAGTAACTCTATCAAATGAAGAAATAAAGATGAATCCAGTTCTGCTTCATAACAACTCTTGTGGAATACTTTTTACTTATAGAAAATGAATCATCACAATAATTCATCGTCACCCACTAATCAATGGAAACACTTTACAAAAGATTGAAGATTTTCGAGAACTGGATGTTATTTAAATGACACCATGCATCTTCTAAACTTGGATCAATTTTGTTCCAATATTTGGAGTGCTGGAAGCATACACAATAATTTAGGAGTTCGTTTGCCCTAACTAAAAATAGCCCATACTAAACGTATCACATGTAACCTGAATTTGGGTTTGGTAGACGACGCTGATGTAGTTGTTCCTTGACTGGACAAGTCAACAACAGTGGGCAAATTATTTGGAGTGGCAGCATCACTTGGAGCTTTATTGACTAATTGCTTTGGGAGCTCTGCAGCTTCCTCTGAATAAACATAACAACAACAACAAAAAAAAAAAAAAAAAAAAACAGAACAGAAGTATGAATACAGGAGAACAATTATATGCACCAAAAACACTCATGTCTAATGCCCAACAATTTCAAAAGTTCAGTTACTCAAAGATCCAAAGGAGAAGGGATATAAAAGATTAAAAGCCATACAATACTCATTATTGTAATGGAATATGGCAAAGAAACAAAGATTTTGGTCGATCTACCAATAAATATTTCTACTCACTGCAATGCAAAAGCAGCACCACATCTCAAAGCTTTGTCATGAGCAAATGGTTGCCATGAACACAGCATTAAAATAATTTACACTAAAAATATAGCTTATCTTCATCAGGGCCCTCAAATTAAGTGTAACAAAATTGCAATGGAGCATAAACCTATGCCCTATGCCATCAGTTATAAGTGAGCCTCTAAGAGGGGAATGCCTTTTTTTGGTTGCAAACACACGCTGCCTTTTGAGCTCTTTTAAAAGTTTTTCTCTTCTACAGGGGAATGCCTGGTCTATATGTATTTTGTTTGTAGCCCATTAGCCTATTTGTAGGTTGGTGGGCATTCATGTGTTTATTAGGTGATTTGTTCACCCTTTTGCTATGTTGAGGTTACATGAACATCATAAACCTCAACTGCTTTTGGGGACGACTGTTTGTCCCTCCCTTCCCTTTTTCCTTTATCCCTCGTTAGGGCCGTTCTACTCATTGTGCTTCTCTGCAAAGCACTTTCATATTGTACACATTCGTCACGCTTGGTATAAATTTTTTACATTTTATCCAAAAAAAGTGAGCCTCTAAGAGGCTGTTATATCAAGCTATAATGAGGTAATATTCTACAAGAAACTCCAGGTAAAATGCTATGCTCAGTATCTGATGCCATAAAATTCATTATGGATCAAAATAAAACAAAAGCATAACATGGATCAAGCCATGACCAAACAAACACTACATGAAATCATAATTTATTAAAAGGGTCAATTGAGGTAAACCTCATAAGAACTTTCAAGGAGTTTGCCAAAACTTAGTATCCTGCCCTACAATTACATCAAAAGCCACACAGCCGAAAAGACAGTGAACCAACAAAAATAAGTCGAGATTCACAAATGCAATTAAAATGAAAATATAGTTGATGGATATATGCCACATTAATATGATGGTTGTAACAGTTACAAGAAGCTAGTTAACAAGAAATTCAGGTTTAAATTCTGCGGAGCACAAACTTCAGAGACAACAAAAATCATATTGAAGAGAACAATGATAAACATAATAGTCAATGCACTACCTGCCAAGCGCTCATCACATTCTTTGATCAAGTTGGTAAACCTGGAGTCCCCAGTGGCCAGAGAAGCACCAGTTTGTAAGGCCATCTTTGCAGTCAGGTATTCTTCAAGCTTGATACAAGCCACACTACACATCAAACACAAAAAATGCATTTAATAAGCAAATCTAAAGAAATAAACAAAAAAATCCTATTCATACTAAAAAACTGATGGAGCAGGGGCAGGAAGCAGGGGACAAACAATTTGGAATACACACACACACACACACACACATATATATATATCAAACTATAACAACATACATGCGTGTGTGTGTGTGTGTTTAGTTAAGACAGATGTTCTCATATATATTTTTATATTTAAGTATAAAAACTTCAAAAGATTATAAACCAATTCAATCCAATACAAATTCCATACTAAAATTGCATATGCATAAGTAGATAATTGTGTCACACCTATGGTAATACTCATGTTCAGCATATGAAAAGCCAAATGGAACAGATACGGTAATGTACAGAGCAGAATACTCAATTCTAACTAAAGGAACATATCAACTCAGCAGAGGAAGGTACATGACTTAGTTTGTTTCATCCAGTTTCAATAGAAACAGCCTATCTAGAATCAACCAAGCAGCCATAGTCTTCAAGGCTTTAATGCTGGCATATAATTATAGATTGAATAACATAACTCATATGAAGGTGGAACTATATGTGCTGCAAATAGACTGTCTTCATATCTTTACCTTTTTTCCATCAATAAGGAAGGTCACTTTTGTACAGGCAATAATAAATGTAGGGAAAAAAGTAATAATTCAGAGAACAAGTATAAGTACTGCTAAAAATGAACAAAAATAATACTAATTTGAAATTAAGAGTTTAAAGCCTTTCCAGACATCTGATATACAAATATAAGATTTCAGATGAGATGCATCATGTATAACATGCTTAATAGCATGCAAACAAATGTACTAGAATGTTATGAAAACAATGGACGAGAGATTTTCATACGAACCACAATAAATGATAACCCAGAATCCTCACTGAAAAGGTCATTATAAACACTTGAGGATAGCATGGAAAAATGAAACGAAGCAAACAAAAAAGTAAATGAGGGAAAATGCCAATTCCAGCAGACATCCAGACGTACATCCAAACAAACAAAAGCTTCTATTAATTTGAGGTAGCATGCAATGTATTATCATGATGAAAACATGAATATGTCACTCTCTACTTTAACTCTCAAACCCACTATCACTTAGCCAAGGAGCATTAGAGGGAATATTTGATATGAGACGCGATAGAAATCAGAGTTTCTTATATATAAAATATAAGGAAAAAGAACCTACATATTTGATATCTATGGTGAATTTCACCTAATAAATTAGTATGCGTCAGATTCCTTACAAGGTATGCATCCCAAACTCATTAAAGATCCCTTCAACCAAGAGAATTCCTCTTACACAACTCACCCTTTACGTAGATAGGCTTTGGCCATTGCAGGATCCAACACAATTGCTTTATTTGCATCTGCAACCGCCTCTGCTCATCAAGAACTTAAAGGTCAGTAACAACCTCAAAACCAGCTCTATAAAATGACAGATATACCAAGCCAGCCGATTTAAAACAAACGGACGAAATCTTATCATGAGCACACAATAAAATTCAAGCCTTATGAGCATTGTAAAACCAGCAAACATTTGCAACAAATAAGTTGAATCCTTTAAATAAAGAATTAATGCGTAACGCTGCCTTTTTTCTAGACAATGCCATCACCAATAATATCTGAGAGTAAAACTGTCACAAATGAGCTAAGAAGGAAAAGGATGGGTGTGTGGGTATTTGGACGTCGCAAGAGAAAGATAATCCTTATAATCATTTCATTAATTGCTTTTAGTTCCTTATAATTGTAATGGCTTTTGAGATGCAATAAATGAGGAAATGCTAGAAAGAAAACGAGCTTACAAAGAGAAGTGTGATTAGTCGGTTAATAGCTTAGAAGAGATGATGTCGTTTTGTATAACTAACTAATCCGTTAGGAATCCAAGCAAAAGGTTGATAAGTAGGCGGTTGTAAGCTCAGCTAAAGTGCTTTACAGCTTTTGATATCTCTTAATTTGTTCATGAGTTCTAAAGGGAATCTTTCCTCAAATTTCGCAATAAAACCTCCATTGATTTACCAGTGTTGAGTTCTCCTTGAATTTTTATCAGATTATTTTATGAATTTAGAGAAATCAGAAATTATGGCCTCAAGTAACATCACCGGCTACCTATGTTGAGATCGAGATTGACAACAAGTTTTCCATCCAAAAACATAAAAAAGTGTTCTACATTGGAGTTGAAGAAAATCAATTCCAATCACCCCAAATCAATTCCGATTCCTATATAATACACACACACACACACACACACTTTTCCACCCTTAAACAAGCATAACGGCCTCAATCCACAGCAGACCTTGCTTATATACTGAACAAAACTAGTGAACAGAAAACATCAACTCTGTCAAACTCATATAGCTTTAACCACATCCCCACCTTTACAAAGGTGCAGGGTTGAGAAGTTCAACCAAGATCACCTTCATAGTCTACGTAGGATCATCAGCCAAAGTTTCAGTCTTTGCAACAGTATCTCATACTCCCACTCCCTTATCTCATAAAACTCGTATAGTTCTAAAAAAAGCAACAGTAACATAGGATAGAAACGACAGGACCATAATCAACAAGAGTTGGTAATTTGTTTACCAGTGAAATTTTGGAGTTTAATATTGGCTTGAGCGCGGTCGGCGAAGAGCTCGGCGGAGGTAGGGCTCAAGGCAATGGCTTGAGTGTAGAGGTCAACGGCGAGTTCGAAGTGGTCGTCGATGAACGCCTCCTTCGCCTTCTTCTCCAGATCCGAAGACGCCATTGATGGACTGGAACTCTCTAGAGACTTTTGATTGATTAGATTACTGATTAGGGATTAAATCCACTTGACCAGATTTTTTATATTACTCACTTTTTAAATTAAAAATATTAAATTATTATTAAGATTTTAATTAATAATTTTCTTTTATGAATTTGTAGTCTATATAAACTAAAATTCTAATATGATAGAATTCTACTACGTCGTCTTATTTAAAATCTATTTAAATGTAAAAAATCTTAAATTCTTGTTATAATCTTAAATATAATATTTAATATTAATATATTTATTAATATTAGGTAATGGATAGATGTGTATCCGTAAAACAAGGTCAATTGAATTAAAAATCTGTAATGAATCTATAATTATTCTTCATATACTACCTCCATCCCAAAATAAATGACGTTTTAGCCTTCTGCACATATATTAAGAAATGTGATAAAAAGTCCAATCTACCCCTATTTAAGTTTAATTAATGAGGAGCTTTTATCTCTTTAACACATTTAATTTGAGATGAGTAAATAGGGGCATATTTGGTATATTGCATGTAAATATGCTTTGGAATACGAAAACGACGATTATTTTGGGACAAATTTTAGTTGCTAAAACGTCATTTATTTTGGGACGGAGGTAGTAACATATATGCATTGAGTGATGAAAAATACACACACCCGTCCACAGGCCACAGCTAAAATTAATGCAGATTTTGTTATAAATTATATATTTAGTTAAATTATTATATATACAATACATTATATTATATTTGTGTTTTATAATTATAGATTTTGAGTTTCAATTAATTTTAATATAACACATAATTAAAGTAGGACAAAACTTATATACCCTAGGTTACAAATCTTAGATTTGTGCTCCGGATATTACTTTTCATGTGTTTTATATATATATATAAATACTTTTATGCAACAGTTGCATGGATTTGGGATCCGTGCAACCAGGTTGACCGTCTCCAAATAAGCGCTCCCACGCGCCCCCACGTGTCTAAGTGGATGAGCTCAAATTCGCTCGTTAAAGATACATTTAGGTGATGTTAACAATACATTTGAAATCCTGATTCCAGGTTACATACATTTACGTTATGTTAAGGATACATTAAGATGATGTTAATGATACATTTAGGTGATGGTAAGGATACCTTTGAAATCCTGATTCCAAGTTACATGCATTTACGTTATGTATTAAGAATATATTTAGGTGATGTTAGGGACACATTTATGTTATGTTAACAATACCTTTGAAATCATGATTTGATACTCTTAGAATTCACTCTAAGTCACATACATTTACGTTATGTTAAGAATATATTTAGCTTATGTTATGTTAGAGATACATTTGCGTACAAAATGTGTAACACAACTATATTATGGATAAGATATCTTTAACGTAACATAAAGGTATCTATAACATAACCTAAATGTATGTCTAACGTAACGTAAATGTATCAAATCTGGGCATAAATGTATCATTAACATAACCTAAAGATATCTCTAACATCACATAAAGGTATCCTTAACATAAACTAAAAGTGATGACCAAAATTTCAAAAAGTTAGAAAAAAAAAAAAGGGAAAAGCGGGTCGGGTAAGATCCATGCAATTGATGCATAGGAGAGTTACTCATATATATATATATATATATATATATTATTCAGATATCACGTGTATACTTTTAAAATATTACTTTTCATGTTAAAGAGTGTTATCAGATATACACTTTTCAGGTGTCACGTGTATAATTTTAAGATATTTTTCCATGTTAAATGATTCAGTCATAGATATTTGATCGTATCATGTGTATACTCAGTTATTACTTGTATACAATTAAGGTATAGTGGATTGTACTCTGTAAATTTCAAATCTTAAAATTTTTAATGCAAATTTCATCATCTTCTTCTTCGATTTTTTCTGCAATTAATCTCATACGACTGCAATAATTTTTTTAATGTCTTGAAACATTTAATGGAACCATGATTCGTAATCAACAA
This sequence comes from Scutellaria baicalensis, assembly GCA_005771605.1. Taxonomy (NCBI): domain Eukaryota; kingdom Viridiplantae; phylum Streptophyta; class Magnoliopsida; order Lamiales; family Lamiaceae; genus Scutellaria; species Scutellaria baicalensis. Next base: position 74,715,147 of record CM016721.1, on the reverse strand, counting down.
TCTAAATCTACAAAAATGAAAAATAAGAAAAATAAGAAGAAGAAGAAAGATGAAGAAGAATGAAGAAGAAATCATTAACATGGAATCATGATTTGATGAAAAAAACCATAAAATAAGAGCTCTAGATTTGTGATGGTGTGGATCATATGAAATTCAGAAAAGAGTGTTCAAGGTTTGAAATTTTTTAGATTTGAGATGGAGAAATAAAAATTAAAAAAAAATAAAGAGGAAGAAGAAAATGAAAAAGAAAAAGAAAAAGAAAAGAATAAGAAGACAAAAAATAAAAATATGAAAAATTATGTATATAGGAATGGGTTGGGCACCAATTACAAAAGATCTTGAATCATTACTAAGACAAAAATATTATTCTCTTAAACAAGTTTTTGATGATCATAAACACATTTTTATTCTCATAATTATTATATTTCTTACTCAAAAGTCAAAATATATTACTATTTATATATTTCAAAATTATTTTCATAATTATCATATTTCTTACTCAAAAGTCAAAATATATATTTTTATATAATTACTATCTATGCAAAACTAGGTCAATTAATAAAAAATCCGTAACTAAGACAATTTTCATTTTAATTTCAAATTCAGCATTTTTTATTTTTTTGCAATTTTAGAAAACTAGATAATTCTTTTTAATAAATTTTGCTAATGGGAACCTCTTTTGGGCCAGCAATATTTCCCGCAAGCGCAGCTACAAAATGGACTAAGACCATCTCCAACAGTGCACAAGATTTTCCTGTTAATCTTACACAATTTTTATGTAATAACTGCCAATGATCTCCAACAGTTTACATTATTCTCTGCACCAAAAAAGAATATTCCATAATATTCTTTATTAATTAATCAATTTAACATTTTATTTATTATAAATATTCGTTATTATTGTTAAATAATCTATTTTTCATCTTTATTATTTTAAAAGTGTAAAAAAATTATATATATATTTAAATCTTATTTAATATAATATTCTTTGTAATGTCTATATCTCGTGGTCAAAGTTACAAGACAATTGAAGATCGACATTTGTGTCGTATTTATTTAGATATTACACAAGATCCAATTGTAGGACGGAATCAAAACATGAAAATGTTTTGGTCACGTGTTGCAGACAAATACAACTCTGAGAAACCAGAATCAACCATACCAAACCGTACTTCAAGATCATTGGAATGTCGAATGAAGGACATTATCAAAGAATGCAAAAAGTTCAACGGATGTATTCATCAAATTGAATATTCGCGTCCTAGTTGTGTTAATGAACATATGATTGTAAGTATATATTAAATGATTTTTTTTTATGATAACGTTATTAATTTTAATATTGTGTGATGATAAGCATATAATTGTAAGTAGATATTAAATGATTTTAATTTTTTATAATAATATTATTAATTTTAATATTGTTTTATATATTTTAATTTTTTATAATAATATTATTAATTTTAATATTGTTTTATATATACAGCTACAACTTGCAAAAGATTTAATGACACAACAAGGCTTCAAGGATGGATTTAAATTTGAACATGTATTAAAATTAGTTTAATGTCTAGATATTATATGTATTTATTAATATGTTGTATTGTATTTTTTTTTCAAAAATCGGAATGATTATAATAGCACTTAATATAAAAAATGAGGAAAAAATGAATACAAAGTAAAAATAATAAAAAAGAACTTAAAAACAAAATAAAATAAGAAAAGAAAAAGAATAAAATAAATAATAAATAATGATAAGAAAAAAATGAAAACAAAGTAAGAATATAGAAAAAGAAATTAAAAATAAAATAAAATAAGAAAATAAAATGAACAAAATAAATAAATAAATAAATAAATAAGAAAAGAAAAAAAAAAGATGGCGCAAGGTTTGACCTGTGGATAGTTGGCGCAAAACCAGCGGTTAATATGAGATGGCGCAGAGAAAAGATTTATTGTTGGAGATGAAAACATGCGCCATCAAATTGTGATGGCGCACTGTTGGAGATGCTCTAAGTCGATGGAATTTCATTGCTTTAAAAAATTTAAATATTGTATTTCAATATAAAAGTAAGATTTTATGTTATAGATAAATATTTTGTCTTATAAGTTAAACTATTACTCGCATCCGCACGATGCGCGGTCTGTGATATAATGTTGGTAAATATCAATTATTTGATAATATAGTGTGATTAATTTTAGTATAGTTGCTCTCCTGTGCAGGGCTGGCTCGCCCAGCCCACGCCTCTTTACTTTTTTCGCGTGTTTTGGTCATTACCTTCACGTTATGTTAGTGTTACCTTCGTGTTATGTTAATGTGACCCCATCTCCAAATTTTATAGTTTAAAACCACTGAACTAAAATAATACGAATGTAACACTAATATAACATGAATGTAACATTAACATAACATGAATGTAACATTCACATAACATAAAGGTAAAAAACAATGTTAATTATATCTTCGTGTTATGTTAGAGTGACCCTCACGTTATGTTAGGGTTATCTTCATGTTATGTTAGTGTTACCCTCATGAGGGTAACACTAACATAACATGAATGTAACTTTAACATAATATGAGGGTATGACTGCCTTGAGCGAATCTTGGTGGGTTTGAGCGCATCCACCAGGCGCGTAGGGGCACGTGAGAGCGCGTTGGGGCGCGTGAAAACGCACGTCAGAGGCACGTGGGGCGAGTCAACCCGATCCATGCACCAGTTGCACAAAATATTTTGTCATTTTAGTATATAAAAAACTATAATATTTAATAACTAAGAAAATCTACATTTGCTAAAGATAATCCAATTCACAACAATATATCGATATTATACACATCAAATTCACTAATCTATGATTAATACTAAAAACAAAAGTATCAATCATGATCTTCAAATCAAAATTGGAATTTTACTGCAAAGTTTGTAAGTTTTTTAAAACATTTAATACACAACATTTCCATTTGAAACATTTTTTTATCATCTATGTTACAAACTAATATCATCAGTTATTTAAATTAAATATACTAAAAAAGTTTTAAAAATTTATGAATTAAAAATCAAATTCAATTACTTAAATTAAATACATGTGTGTGTCAGAATGTATATACAGAAACAATACACAATAAAATTTAGAAATTTTACGTAGGAACTTGATGCAAGCATTGTCAATTATCACAAAAACTCATGTGAGACGGTCTCACGGATAGTTTTCGTGAGACAGATCCTTATTACCCATGTGTTGAATCTATTTTCACAAATTTCAATATGAATTGTTAAGGGTAGGTTATGGGTTGACCCGTCTCACACAAGAAGATCCGTGAGACGGTCTCACATAAGACCTACTCGTCAATTATATATTTTCAACCTTTTATTTTAAAATAAGAGAAAACATCAATTTTGGTCCTCTAAGTTTGCCATTTTCCAATTTCAGTCCACCAAGTTTCCGGAATCCAATTTTAGTGCCGTAACTTTATTTTTTTTCCGATTTAAGTCATTTTTTTGATCGGTGCTGACGTGACAGTCGGGAAATGCAGACGTGTCACCAAACCCTAATTCCCACCCCCCAAATTATGCCACGTCATCTGCCATGTCATCAAAAAAATTAAAAAAAAAATAAAAATCCAACTAAGAAAATGCGAATAAAAAAAACAAAGAAAGGAATAAAAAATCTGAATCAAAAAACGAACGAAGCCCCAAATTGGCAAAACCCCCAATTTCATGTGAAGAACCCTAATCCCGATCCCAAATCGAAGCCCCAACCCCAATCACATTTTCCAATCAAAAGTCCGATTGAAGTTCCATTGTTCCCCTAACTGTTTGTGAAGAGGAAAATGAAGCGCAGGGCCCTCGATCAATGGCATTTACCTCCCCCAAAATATGGTAAGTTTTGTATGGCTGTTAGTTATTGTTTTTTTTTTGTCTGTATCATGGTTGGTAGGGTAGCCTTCGAAAGTTTAATGTATGTATAACACTTTATTGAGTGAAATGGTCCCCATTTTGGGTAGACACAGTGAATGGTTTGTTGCTTTTCGAAAGTTCAAGATTCCTTCTCAATTTTTTATGCCTTCTCTGTGTGGTCCCCAATTTTGTTGGTTTTTTTTATGTTGTTAGGGTTTATGTACTGCATTTTAACACAAAAATTGTGTTTGCTTTCACAGACCCAAAAAAGAAGCAACTTACACTGAGGCTTTATGTTGGTGGGAAACTCCAATTGGGTGAGGATCCTACATATGTTGGAGGTAACCTCTGTGTTTTTGACTTCTTTGATGTAGAGTATGCAACACTTAGAGAATTTATTCAGATTGCTAAAAATGATGGTGCAAATGGTGCCCTAGGAGTCTACACTTTTGGTCCTAGGAGTTTTGAGTTAGTGAAGTCTGATTCTGAGTTGGTTAGAATATGTGAAGAATTTCTGTGCATTAGTGATATCAGGTTTTATGTTGCTGAAACTGATGAGGAGGGTGTAAAGGGTAGTGGTAGAGCATTAGATGATGAATGTGGGAAGTGGCTTAATGTTGATGATTTTTTTTCTGATAGTGATTACTCTTTTGATGTGAGTGAGGGATTTGTTAAGAGTGTACATGACCTTTTTGATGGTGAAAAAGTTCATAAGAAGTCTGAAAAAAAGGGTGAAATCAGTGGGGATCAAAATGAGGAATTAGATTCTGAAGATGAGGGTGATAAGGGAGAAAAATCTGATGCTGGAGAAAATGACATTTTAGAGAGTGAGGATGACCTAGACAGTAACTTAGATTCTGAAAATGAAGGAAGGCAGAGAAACTCAGTGTATAATGAGAATGAGGGCTTCAACCCTATATTTGAAGTAGGCAAAATATTTAGCACAAAAATCCAGTTGAGAGAGCAGATTCATTCACATGCCATTAAGACTAAGAAATCCATCAAAATTGTAAAAAATGATAGGAATATGGTGCATGCTAAGTGTGAGGCAGAGGATTGTCCTTGGAAGTTGCATGCCTTGAGGGTAGAGAATGAAGAAACTTTTCAAGTAAGAGTGTACAAAAAAGAGCATTCTTGTGGAAGGCAGTTCAATGTTAGAAACATGAAGTCTACTTGGTTGGCACAAAGATATATGCATGAGTTTGTTAGTGATCCTACTAGAAAGGTGAAGGGATTTAGAACCAATATGATTAGGGAATTGGGAGTTAATGTGTCAAAACAACAGGCATATAGGTGCAAAAAGAGGGTGTTGGAGCAGATTGAAGGGAATGATGATGAGCAGTACTCCTGGTTGTGGAATTATGCAGAGGAAATAAAAAGGTCTAATCCTAGTAGTACAGTGATTGTAGGAGTGGATGACAGTGATGGCAATAACAGATTTGATAGATTTTACTTATGCTTACATGCTCTGAAATATGGCTTCATAAATGGGTGTAGACCTGTGGTGGGGGTAGATGGTTGTCATCTAAAAGGGCCTAATGGGGGGATTCTTCTGTGTGCTGTTGGAGTGGACCCTAACAACAACATATACCCTATTGCATGGGCAGTAGTTTGTAAAGAAACAACTGAAACATGGGGCTGGTTCCTCACTTTATTGAAGAGAGATCTAATTATTCAAAAACCAAGTGAGTGGGTCTTCATTTCAGACAAGCAAAAGGGGCTTATACAAGCATTTATGGATGTACTTCCTTCAGCTGAGCATAGGTATTGTGTGAAACACCTTCACAACAACTTCTGCAATGCTGGATTTAGGGGACAGGCATACAAGAATGCTTTGTGGAAATGTGCAAGGGCCTCAACTCAGAATGAATATAAGAGAGGAATGGAGGAGATGAGGAGTCTGAGTGAAGCTGCAGTGAGGTGGTTTGATGACAAACCACCTCAACAGTGGAGTAGGGCCTTTTTCAAGGACAACACCAAATGTGATGTATTACTCAATAATATCTGTGAGTCCTTTAATAAGATGCTTCTTGAGGCAAGAGAGAAGCCCATAGTAAGCATGCTTATGGAGCTCATGATGAAGAGGCTACAAGAAAAGAGGGACTGTGCTAAGAAGAAATGGCAAACATATCTTTGTCCTAGGATTAAGAAAATAATTGATAAGGCTTTTGATAAGTCAAGTGAATGCATTCCCATAAAATCAGATGATTACCATTATCAGATCAGCACCTCAGATGGGTATCAATTCAGTGTGGACCTCAAGAAGAAAACATGTGGATGTAGGAAATGGGATTTGACTGGTATCCCTTGCCACCATGCAGTGATGGCTTTGATAAATCAGGGCTATGAGATTGAACTATACACTCATAAGTGTTATAGGGTGGACACTTATAAGAAGGTGTATGCTCCATCTATTCTGCCAATTAATGGAAGAAATGAATGGCAGGAAACTATGAAGACACCAATTGTTCCTCCTATCTTCTCTAGACCACCAGGTAGACCCAAAAAATCAAGGAAGATAGGTCCTGATGAGGTACCTCAAAAAAAGGGCAAATCAAAGAAGGTTAGAGATCCTGATAGAATGAAGAGACATCAAAACACACTTAGGTGTTCAGTATGTGGAGTTGAAGGCCATAACAAGAGAAGCTGCAAGGGAAAGGGGGCTGTAAAACACTCCCAATCAGATGAGCCTCAAAATGTTCCTGCTAAGTGTGTTGATCAAGAAGAACAGGCCCACACTCAAGAGCCAGTGGAGGTTATCACACAAGAAGAAGTAGTTGTGCCTCATCATCCCACCACACTCAAAAAACAGTTTGCAAAGGTAGTGAGATTCTAATGTGTTCACAATGGCATTTATATTTGATCATTTGATATTGATTGTTCAACAATATATTTTCAGCAGAAGAAAGCAAAGGTGATCACTCCTTCAAGACCTTCTTGGTGTATGAGCACTAGATTAGTAAGCATACTTCCTTCTTTTGTTAATTAGATTAGTGTCTATATATCACTTTGTGTGGATCCTAATATGTAAGCTGATAATACAGGGCAGTGTTAGTAAATCCCTCCCCAAAGGAGCTGAAACTTGTGAGCCTTGTCCCACATTGTATGAACAACTCCAGCAATGCCAGATGGCCAATGCAGTGAAGAATGTAGGGAAGAAGAAGCCAACTGAGAAAGGGAAAGGAAAGGGGAAAGAGAAGCAACAAGCCTAGGTTATTTATGATAAGTCATGTGAAGGTGTTTTGTGGACTTGAAATCAGATGAATGTTTTTGTTGTTGTGAAGGTGAAAACAACTATGTTCTGATTTTCTAACATATTTGTCCTATGTTAGCTTCTTGTTTTCTTCTGATTTTCAAACATATTGATTGTCTTTATTTTGTTATCATATTGTTCTAATTCTGCCTTTTGTCTTCTAGATTGTATGGCTTCTGATTGCCATTTGTAGTTCTTGATGGGATTGTTGTTCAAATTGATTTTGTGCAATTTGCAAACATTCTTGCAATTGAAATCATAACTAAACAACACTCAATATTCCACTAAACACAACAGAGTACAAATTCAAAATGCTAAACAACAGAGTACTAAACAACACTCTAAACACACAAAACAGGGAAATGTCATAACAATCTCAAAATGCTATGAAACCCTAAACAACAGAACTAAGAATACAAATAAATTGTTACAAAGAACAACCAGGAGATGATCAACAACCACTTCAACCTCTGATTCTTCAATCTGATCACTGTCAACTCATCTGCAAACTTCGCATTTTTCTTCCGCACTTTGGCTAGGAGTTCGACTGTGTTTGCATTCACTGGTGGATCAACCCATCGGAAATAATTACAACCCATTATCGGATCCTATGCAAACAATAAATAAACTAGAATGTAAGGAACACAGTGATACCATCTTAGCAAATATAGTGTTCATAAAAAACAGGGGAAACACAGGCAGAACAATAGAGTTCGTCCTCAGAAATCAAACATGTGAAATCTTGAGCTAAACAACAAGAAATCAAACAAAAACAGTCAAGGTCTACATTTCGCCTTCAAGAGTGAACAAATTCTTACCTGCCAATCCTCGCAGCCGTAGAACCTTCGACCTGGGTTGTCCGCCGTTTTAGATGTCCGGAGTTCGGCTTCCTTGCCACAATTGCAGAGGCGAATCAATGGGGAGACCCGTATGAGTTTGATTTCGACATTTTTTTAACTAATTGGAGACCAATTTCTCTAGGGTTCTTCACATGAAATTGGGGGTTTTGCCAATTTGGGGCTTCGATCGTTTTTTATTCAGATTTTGGATTCCTTTCTTTGTTTTTTTTATTCGCATTTTCTTAGTTGGATTTTTGTTTTTTTTTTAATTTTTTTGATGACATGGCAGATGACGTGGCACAATTTTGGGGGTGGGAATTAGGGTTTGGTGACACGTCTGCATTTCCCGACTGCCACGTCAGCACCGATCAAAAAAAGGACTTAAATCGGAAAAAAAATAAAGTTACGGCACTAAAATTGGATTCCGGAAACTTGGTGGACTGAAATTGGAAAATGGCAAACTTAGAGGACCAAAATTGATGTTTTCTCTTAAAATAAATTGAATTAGAAAACCATTTTTAATTAATATCATTTAACATCAAAGATGACAGATAACTATTCCATTATAAGTGTCACGTAAATTAATCAATAAAACACGATATTGATCATTACAAATCAAGCCCACCACAAAATTAAAATGTAATAGTAGTGATCATGATGATGACAATATAATTAAAAATTAACTCTATAATTTAAATAATCAACTAAGTCATTTAACGTGCACTCTTATATAAAAATATATGAAATCCTAAGTGTAAAGTAAAAGACGAAAATTTTATTTGATTATGAGATATTTATAATTGTATACTTAACAACATCTTCAATTCATCATTAAAATTTATCGATAAAGAATAAAATATTGACTGATATTACATATTTGAAATATAAATATTAATTTAAAAAATATTTAGGATGACATATAATTTAGACCAAAATACATATTATATGTATACATATATGTATATACACACATCTTTAATAGTGTTATATTTATTTATTAATTTACATTAAATATGATATAAATTATCCTCATGCAAATTAATATTTAATATTGAAATTATTGTTTGGATATCTATAGTTGGTATTTAAGAAATTATTCAATAAAGTTTAATTTAATTAAGATCAATAAAATAAGAATAAACTAATACAATATTTATATATTATTAAATCAAATAGATTAATTGGTAAAAAATGCAAATAAAAAATTTTGTTGACGTGACACTTACAAATATTAATTTAAAAAATACTAAGGATGACATTTAATTTCACACTAAATACATATTATATATATACATGTATACTCATATCTTTAATAGTGTATACTTATTTATTAATTTATATTAAATATGATATCAATTTCCCTAAACAAATTAATATATATATTGAAATTATTGTTTGGACAATATCTATTGTTGATATTTAAGAAATTATTAAAAAAATTAATTAATATTCATAAAATAAGAATAAACTAATACAATATTTATATTATAAATTAAATGGTTTTAAATAATAAAATATACAAAATAAAAAAGAAAAAACAATTGTTGATGTGACACTTTTTGTGGAGAAAATGATATTTCTGTAAATATCTCCAACTTTTCCTCTATTGTTATAATATAGAAATATATAGTTAGATTTATATATTTATTTTTTCTTTTGAGTTTATTCTGTAAAATAGATATAAAATTAAATGTCATAAATATTAATATTTTTTAAAGTTTTTATTAACAAATGTAGAGTGAAAGATATTAATGATTTCTCAAAATAGAAATATTTAATATATGAAACATTTATTATAGTTATTTTTGGCAGAATATTCTGTTTTTATATATATATATATATATATAGATAGATTAAACATTGGCCAAATATGATTTATCAAATTAAAATGTTTTAACTTTTCTCAATCCAATATGAAGTATTTTATTCAAAATTAAAATATTTAGATTTTTATGAAACATGAAATGCTTGTATTTTATAAGGCAATAGGACATGTTGGCTCAAAATGGTGTATGCCAAAAAAACAAAAAAAAAGGAGAATTAGTTCATGATTTTTAAAAATGAAAAGTCGATGCTGAAGCTCACATAGAATAGAGAGTAGGTCTTGTGTGAGACCGTCTCACGGATCTTTTTTCGTGAGACGGGTGAACCATAACCCACACTTAACAATTCATATGAAAATTTGTGGATATGAGTTCAAGTCATGGGTAATAAGGATCCGTCTTACTAAAACTATCCGTGAGACCATCTCACATGAGTTTTTGTGTAGAATAGAAATGCCAATTATGTAGGCTCAAATTTCTATAAGCAAAAAATAAAGAAAGAATAATTCATTTTAATTATAACTTTAATGATAATATGTTCATTTAATTAAATCGCATATTGCATTTGATACATGCTTTTCCATATGGCAACATAATTAAATTAACATGAAACTACCTCATAATTCTCATTCTGTATCTAAATTCAACGACTATAGTTTACAACAAATATAAGCTAAATAACTCTGCCAGGGAAGCTCAATGGAGGTTATTATTATCTAAAAACTGGAATATTTGTGAAGATGATCATAATCTGATGATCATTGATCAAAACAGAATGTTTGAGAGTAAGAGAGCAGATACACGAAATCGAACTACATGTCTCGTGGTTCATCTTATCTATCTACCTTTTCAGAGGCTGAAATAGCATACTCCAAGGTGCCAGTTTCAACGGCCTCCAGTGTCTTGCAGAACTCTTCAGGAAGAGGACCAGGTCGATGCAACGGTACTGGAGCATTGTTCTCGATGACCTCGCATTCATACTCATCAGGGCTACCCCATGGGTTCCATTCTGCACTCAATTTAACATACTAACATCAAAGTATCGGTATCACCCCAATCTCAACACAGATGAACATACAAGTATCAGGTTGTAGTCAACAATTTTAATCACAGTGATATATGTAATCCTTCCATCGCATATATACATACATGTTTTTCTTTTTTGAATGTCCCAAATATATATTTCATATTCTAAAATATGACATTCAATATCTATTATTAAATGGGAAAAATTCAATTTTAGTCCATTTAAAAAGTCACTGTCCGATTTTCGTCCACCATGAAAGTGGTTTTCAATTTTAGTCAAATTAAGTCAAAAATCGTTATTATTTGGTCCATTTTTGGCTTAATTGGACTAAAATTGAAAACTTAAAATTGAAAACCGCTTCCATGGTGGACGAAATAGTGACAAAAATGGATCAAATAGTGACGATTTTTGGCTTAATTTGACTAAAATTTAAAACTATTTAGATGGTGAACGAAAATTGGACAGTTGCTTTTTATATGAACTAAAATTGAATTTAACCCATTATTAAATAGTACACTAGAGAGTATAATTCTCTTTAAATAGTCAATAACGTTGACAATCCTCGTACAAAATCCAATATGCCTTTAGCACATATAAGGCTTCTAAGTACCGCTGTCGTTTTAACATGAACTAAGAAGTAATCCAAGGTTTTGATTGTGTATCTATAAGCTATATATTCTAAACCCCCTGATTGAAGATACTCATTTTTCGTCCAGAAATTGAAAATGACGATTCAAATCCGTAACTTATTCTGTTCTAAAACTTATTCAAGTCTTTTAGTCACACTTGACTGATATAAAACAGCCCCATCATCCCTCAATCTTTTCGTCTATTTCAATACCTTGGCCACTTCTGCATTCCGACGAAGGAAAAAGAAAAGAACTAGAGGCTTCGCTTCGCACCACGCTCTCTTTTCTTTCATTAAAGCCTCAACAATATCCAGTCACCTTAAACCCAATTATCATCTTTTCATACTACTAAAGGGACCTTAAGTGAGTCTTGGTAAATGATATCAAATCATGGCCTTTATATATACATTCGTTAACAAGACTCGGATTCTTACACGATGACCAAAATCTGGACCAATTTAAACTCAAACATGGTTTCTTCCAAGTACAACAGATGCCCCCATTGAACACTAAGAACATAAGCAACTTTCAAAGCTTTAGCAATTGGGGATTGTTTGCACGAAAACGATGATGAAATGTTTGAAAGCAAGTATTATGGTGACATGATCTATATGTATCCTTAGTGTTGAGGTGTGGAAATTATCAATCAACAAAATGTATGAGAGAGTAGTGTGTATAGTGTGTGTTTTTAGCTCAAAGCTCAAGTTACTATTTTATCGCTTGTGAAGAAAGCTAGAAGAGAATGAGACTCTCTCTCCTCTTTTCACTATTTATATCTTTCTAATAAGCGTAAATGGTATTTTTATCTCTGGAAAGGCACCATGAAGAGAATGGGGTGGGCACTAAAAATAGAATCCTCATCTTCTGGAGGTGAAACTTCAACGTCTGGAGAAATAGAATGAGAATCGGAGAGTATCATGTCTTCTAACCTCTGACGCACCGAATTACGGGTACAATCGCCGTCGGGCGGTGAGGAAGGAATTTCGGAGGGGGAAAAAGAGGACGACGGGGAGGACATGAGGAGTATTTATCAAAAGACCAAAATCCAACAACCCAAAATACAAAGGGGATTAATTGGTGAATATAGAATAGGCCGAGACACAACAAAATTCAGCGAAAGAATGAAGCAAAGGATATATAACACATACAGGATTAACAAACTAACAGATATAAATATATTACAAAACTACAGGCCTGGTGCTACAAAGATACAAGGTAGGAGGATTACCTCGAGCCATAGATGAAGGGTGAGGAGCGTGAATGAGAAGAAGTGGTAAAAGGTAGGAGACCTTCGGAAGAGGAAAGTTGTCGCCGTAAGGATAGGAAGCCGTCCGCGTAGGGAGAAGATCATCGAGAACAAAGAAAAATGGCAAGGATGGAAGAATGGTGAAAATCCCTAGAGAAGGAGGAGCATTAAGTATGCCTAGGGAACATCCAGCGATGGACACGTGTAAGGCATGAATCTTCCACATCAATGATAACTGCAAAAGGGAGATTTTGAAAATGGGAATTTGCGGGATAAGAATAGACATCAATATAACACATCTACCCCATAAGTGTTGTACAAGGTGCTCCGGTTGACCAGCTCTGCCATACTCGATCATAAACTTAATTGCACTAGGGGAGTAGTTAACGGTGAAATTAACTCTCTGCTCGATAAGTGTTTCACAAGTACTGCAATTGATAAGTTCTGTTAGAATCTGCTTAACTGCATAGGGGGAGTAGCTAATGGGAAATTATCTATCCACTTGAGAAGTGTTTCATAGGTGTTGTAATTGAACAGCTCTGCTACACCAGATCTGCTCAACTGCACTAGGGAAGTAGTTGATGTGGGAATGAGGTACGAATAAAGGAGATAAAGTGGGGAAAATCAAGGGCCTGAAGAAGAGATTGTACACAAGGGGCCTGATAGATTAGGGTTTAAGGTACTTTTCAGAGAAGAAGACAAAAATACTAAAGCTAATTAAAAAGATATAAATACTCTTCATCTTGTATGAGTTTTCTTCACCTTCACCTAGTAACTTGAGCTTTGAGCTAAGAACACACACCATACACACTACTCTACACACTATACATACTACTCTTTCATACATTTTGTTGATTGGTAATTTACACACCTCAACACTTAGCCTTCCAAGACATTCAAGAAAATTGAAAAAGCTTTTAGAATCGCATTTCACTCTATACCCGAAATAAGCTCAAAATTCTTCATGAGAAATGATAAATACAGAATAAATTTACTCAATGAAAACAGTGTAGCAAAGAAAATTAATGGCAATTGAGAACGCACCGATGATGTGAGCAATGCTCATCCTGAGCCTCCTCAATCAACTCTTCCACCTGTCCACATCCGAGTTTTTTCTCAATCGCCTCCCAATCCTCCTCCTCCTCCTGGAACACCTTCATCCGGTGGCGCGTGAAGCTCTCTACGGCTTTCCGGTACCCCTCATCCGCCTTGATCCCGTCTAGGGTTTTGGTGTCGAGTCCGATCAGCACTTCTCGCGCGTTCGCCTACGATCCCTGTCGTCTCCTTCACTTTCGCCATCATCATTAGCGGCCGCGCCACCCGCCTGAGAAACATTTTTCCGGCGTCTCCCGAATCGAATCGCTGATTATACTCATATCCCATGCTAAAAATTTGGCTGGAAATTTCAGTGGGCCTCTTTGGAATGGGCCTTATTTGGTCTGCAAATCAAAAGCAAATCCAACATTTGAGATGGGCTGTTCAATACAAATCCATTTTATATGTAAACTATTTATTGCGATTTTCTAAACACGATAATGTGATATTATTTTATATAAAAAAGTGAATTTAAGATCTTATTTCAATTGTAACATGAGCTTTTCATGTAATGTTATATAATTATATTTATATATATCTAATTTAATATGACATGACATGATTGAGTTTTTCAAACTAACGTGGTCTCCTATATAAGTTCATGTTATATTATATTTATGTATAATTTATCCTATAAGTTATATGTGCAAATAATGTAAACTAGTATAAGAGTACCCGTGTGTATCACATGGATATCTTAATGCTAATTAATAATTAAAAATAATTATTTATAAATAAACTTAATTGTTGTTGTTTATTTTTATTTCTTAACTTGATTAGTATGTAAATTAAATTAAATTATACAAAACATTTCAATTATCATTTAATACAATTGCAAAAATCAATTTCAATTAAATATTTTGTCTAAAGTTTCACAAATTATAATTTTGTTAGCAATTATCATATTGACCTTTTGTTTCTAATTATCATTATCCCATTAAATGTTAAATTAATAAATTAAAAATATTATATAAATAAATTGAAATTAAGATTAAATTAAAATTAAAATTTTGAGTAGGAAATAAGATTAATCAGAGGGTGACACGTGAGCCTCTAGCTTGGTTACTCTTATAGCATAGATAAAGATATATATACACATATCTATAAATGCTCAGAAAATCGAAACTAATGTGAAATTTTACTTCCATACAAATTAATATCTTAGGAAAAATATATGTAAAATATAAATATTATGAGATTGACTTTTTTTGGTTATAGAATATAGTCTTAATAAGTAAATTTAGAACCTTTATTGACATAGAAGACTGATTATAATGTATATGACAAAATGAATTAAAGAATAATTGAAAACTTGAGGAAAGATCTGATACATTAATCAACATGTTTTAATATCCCTATAAATAAAAAAGTAATAAATTATTCAGTTCCAGAAGGGGTATACCTTTAAAATATTGTACCAAAACCACAAATAGAATTTTAAGTTTTGAGAGAGATGATTGTGTCATTATATTTAAATGAAAATTTTAATTATGAAAAAGGAGTGCTTTTTAATTTAATAAAAACCATCAATTTTAGTAAATCAAAAAAGAAATGTTCACTGCTAATGTGACTAAATGAGTAGGTCGGCCTAAAGCCCTAAATTACTATAAATGCTAACCTAAATGTGTCTGAATCCATATTATCTCTATCTAAATGTTAAATCTAAATGTGGTAACAAAAATTAAAAAGAAATCATTTAAGTTTGATAGGGTTTACAACGATTAGTACTAGTCAGCTACTAGGTGATCGATCCAAACTAGGAAAAATTAAAAATATATAAAATAACAACAACAACAACACAAAGATTTAAATTCTTTGTTATATACAATTTTTGTTTCATTTTAATGATTTATTAATTTTCATACTGATTAGTAATGTAATTTATGTGGAAGGAAACACGAAGTACTTTCTATTAAACGATTGTTTAGTAATTATTTTGAGCTTATCCTTTATATATAAATAACCGATTTAAATTTTAGTTTAGACTTTGTTTAACATTAAAAAAACGAAGATGGAACATTAGTCAAAGGGCACAAAGATAAGATTCATTAATCTAAAAACTTTAAAAAGTATTCCCAACCTTTTGTATACTGTTCACAAATTTAACTACGTATACACTTCACACTTGAGAATATTTTAATACTTTAGGAGCATATAATTAAATAGCCTAATTTATAATTAAAAAGAGATACCAAGGAATATTTTAAGAGATTCGATGTGCATATAGGCATCACCAATTTGGATATGAGATCATAATCACCAACTTGTATTTAATTATTTATGAATAAGTGTCTATTATTCTCAAATAGAATAAACAGATATATACACACATATGTTAAAACCTAGATGCAATCACGCTTCTTGATGTTTTGTATTAGAACAATCAGCAGTTTGTGTGTATTATGTTATGTTAATTATTCCATCGCCTATTTTATTGTACTAGATTTTAATAGCTTGTTGCATGTTAAATGTAGTTAATCAATTACTTCAAATTTTATGTTATATATGGAAAAACATAATGAAATAAACTAGAAGTTTTAATTAATAATTTCCTAAATAACATAAGCTAAATTTCAATATTGCAAGTTATTTACATATATTTGAAATTTGTTAAATGTAAAAGTTTAGAGAAATGAAAAAAACAAAAAATAAAAATAAATTAAGATGAGTTTATGGAAAATGATTGTTCGAACTTTTCAACCTTATTAATTAATGAAATTGAACTTTTTTTGAATATGTGTTTTAAAATAAATTTTATGAATTTTATTTGTAAAATTTGAATTTTCATTTTTTATCATCTAATTGAAAAGAAAATTTGAGGATTGTTAGAGAGGCTAAGAAAAAAATAAAAAATTGGTGGTGTGTTGAATAATATAAAAGACTAACTATATATTCTTCTCAAATATAATAAGTAAATATTTATGTACAATCATATACAAATGACAACTAAATAATTATTTAGTCATAATATGTTACATTAGACAAAATATATTGCATAATTTATAAATTAATTTAATTTATAAACACTATTTTAAATTTTCAACCAAATCTAATTAATTTATTTTTTTATAAAACTCCATATATAACACCGAGATATATACTACTTATACATATATATGCATGATATCATTTATTTTTATTTTGCGTACTTAACTAAAGGTATCATATGCATGCATGTGGAGCATAGACGTCCATTTAATATTATTAAATATTAAAATCAATAGGGTTTTATATGAGACGGTTTCATATAGGTTTTTTGTGATGTTTAAATGTCTTCGTCACTCATTATATCTAATTAATTTGGGATTTCGTATCTAATAATTAGATTAATTGTTAGAATGTGTTTTAGTTATAACACTCCGATGATGAATGAATCGGATTGAGTAAGAAAGGAAAATAAGGATCAATTAAAAGTGAAAGTTGCATGGGAGAGGACAAAAGAGGGATCTTAGGATTTGAGTGGGTAAATAAATGTTGTCTCCTTCGTGAAAACCGTGTGGTGCCCCACCGGTTCGGGTTTTTTGCCCGGTCCAGAATTCCTTAAAACCACATTATCTCCCACACCCTAAATTTCATTATTTCTTTCTTTTCATATTTTATTATAATTAGTAAGTAGTATCAATACATGATAAATTAAAAATTAGTGCTTGATCATTCACACTGTGTTTGATTTTTGTTTATCTTATAATGCACAACACGTGTATGCGTACGATGATAATATATTATGTACAACACGTACTTTTAAATAGGACAAAATGTTGGAATGATGGATCCAAATCAGATAAGAATATAGTTATCTCTAATAAATGTTGAAATGATCCGAGCTCCTTTTACTTTTCACATTTAATTGCTTCCTATCCAAATTACCAAAAAAATGAAATGTACAAAAAAAAAAAAAACATTTGAAGATAAAATAAATTTATATGGTGATTCGATACACAACTATAAATGGCATTGTGTGTATGATGAATATGTAATAATGCAACACAAGTTATTTACACATCATTTTGGGAATTTTAGTTTTCACCAAATATTGAGGTCAATATATATAGATATATTGTTCTCATCCTACTCTACTTATTCTTAGTACTATTTCCAAATCATGATTGTCTTTCTCCAAATATTTTATTAAGCATGTGCGTAATTAATAGTAATTAGTTCGATTCATCATCAATAAAAATATACATATTATATTAAACTGATTCTCTGTACGTATATTAAAAACTAAACTGTATGGTTTCTAATTTATATTTTAATTTATGTCATGTCATTCTACCATGCATTATAAAATGTTGTTTTCAATATAAATGGATAGTTATGAAATATAAAAATAAAACATCATCTAATTTAATTTTACCAAATGATTCAATGTCACAATTTAAAGCAGAAATAATTGGAAATTCCACCACATACAAAGTCTAAAACTAGAACCGAATATTACACTAACATAAAAATTAAAAGTCTTGAAATATTTTTTAAAAAGGAAAGAAAAAAGAAAAATAGAGATATTGGTGGAGAGAGTAGATATTCCTTGATGCCTTGCAAACTTTTTTCATCCCATTTGTAGCAGAAGGCTTTGAAGAGCTCCATGTGTCCATAGGGCAGTTCAGGCGGCGCCGTTGAATGGCGACCACGGCGGCGATGACAGAAAGCCTCCCGAGAACATATCTCCGCCGCCGCTGTCATGATCATCGGAATCATGAAACCCCTTGAACATATCGTCGTCGCACTCTCCCTCCTCGGCCATCTCCACGTCGTCGTTTTGGGCCGCAGCTTCGGCCTCCATTGATGGAGTGCTCGGAGAAAAGCTCGAGCCGGTGGCGGCTGATGAAGAGGGAACCGAACCGTGTTTAAAGAAGAAAGCATTGTTAATGGTGTTCCTGTGTGGAGAAGAGAATTTGGGGCGGGTGCTTCCGGCGAGGGAGTTCCGGTGAGTCGGGCGGGGGTGAGTGTGGTCGCCGGTGTATGATACGACGAACATTCCGGGGTCGGTTTGGCTGCGCTCCACCTGTTTTCTGGCGGCGCAGCCTTTTGAGGTGCTGCATCGGTAGTAGTTTCTGGATAAAAAATCGGGAAAAGGGGGTTCCAAAAGTTAATTATTGTTAATTAATAGTTGACCTAATAAGAAATTTAAATAAAAAAAGAAGAAGAAGGGGACAAAACGACGACGTGCCTTGGAAATTGAGATCCTTTGATGGGCTTCTGACCATATTTCCGCCATGCCCAGGAATCAGCGGAGAGCTCTTCCTGCGTCATATGACGCACCATTTTCAAGTGCTGATTTTTCCTGAGAGAGAAAGTAGGAAGAGAGAGAAAGTGAATGGAGAATCAAACGAAAGGAGATTGATTAAAGGAGAGATGTATACCTCCGACGTTGACGGGTGGGATGAGGAATGGCGGCTGGGAGAATCTGAGGCGGCGGCGGAGGAGGAGGGAGAATGATGGGGTTGTTCACCTGAACATTTTCTTGAATTTGCAGATTCATTTGGAGCGGTGGTGGTGGTGCTTCCATTTTTTGGAAGACATGGGCCGCCGGAATGATGGCAGGGGGGGCGGCGATGACTGTGGGGGGCGGCGGGGGATCGCGGAGGCAGAAATCTTGGTAGATTTCTTGCAAGCCCATGAAAGGATCTTCGTCGTTGGTTTCGTCTAAGAGACCTGTAAAAGTAAACGAGTTTTGATCGCCAGGGTCAGGCAAGTTGGACGGAAAACTGGGAGGAGGGTTGGTGGTAGCGGCGGCGGAGCATCCTCTCACCACCGCGTGGAGATCCCAGTCATTGTCCATCGGAATTTGTGCAAAAATGTTCCTAGTTTTCAGTCTTTGCTCAGTTGCCAAAATTCTCTCTTCGATTGAGCAGAAGAGAGAGAGAGAGAGAGAGAGAGAGGCCTAGGACGGCGCTGACTTTTGTAAGGAAAACAATATACTATGTTACTTTGTCAGTGTGTGTTGTGAGTTTCACTGCGTGCATATATACCCAAATGTAGAGAGAGAGAGAGAGAGAGAGAGAGAGAGAGAGGGTGGAGCACTGTCTTGGAGTAGATATTTTTTGCCATTTTTCATTTTGCTTCAATATTTATTAATCATACATTCTTTTAAAAATCGAGGTTATTTGCCCACATAATATAATAGAATTTCTCTATCTAAGCCATTAATAATAAATATTTATATATGGCTTGTGTATTATTAATATAAAATTAAATCAAGATTTGTTATTTATTTATGCACAAGAAAATTCAAAGTAATTTACCCAAACACAACAATTGGAATTCTCTATAATAAACTGTGTTATCTAAACCACTTATGATAATAACTTATTTTACATATAATATTAATATAGCTAGAAATAAAATTAAGAATTTTTATTCATGAACACACAAAGAGAAATTAGGGGTTTTTTTTCGGAACACAACTATCGGATTTCACTATTTTAAATACGTTAGCTATTTACGTCGAACATGCAAACTTGTCGATTGGATTTCAAGTTATAAATATAGGTACTATATATTTTGCCCAAACACAACAATTGAATTTATATATTAGACTCCCATATTTTTTCTAATTATCATTTTTCATAAAGCTTAAATAAGTATATATTTAAGAGTTATAATAATTATACATGTAAATAGTCAAATTAACTTTTTTCCAAATAGTTTTCTAAAGCAAAGTACATTAATTATAACTTTCACCAAAAATTTTAAATGAAGATAATGGAAATCTAAAAAAGAAAGATTTTTCACTCTTTTGGAAAAGACAAATGCTGCTGTGCACCAGGTGCACGGATCTGGATTGATGCAACTGGGGCTACCCGACCCGGATCCGTGCACCTGGATTTTCCTTTTTTTTTCTTTTTTTTTTTCGCTTTAGGCTGTAACCTTTATGTTGTAAAGATGTGACCTTTACGCTATATAAGTGTGACCTTTATATATAAATGTTATGACCTTTATGTTCATTAACTTAGGAAAAAATGAAGATTTTCAGGTTTTTTCGCTTCAGATTAAGACTTTTATGTTGTATTGTTGTAACCTTTATGTACAATTCTTGTGACCTTTATGTACAAATATTATGACCTTTATAATTCATAACTTTGAAAAAAAATTGAAATTTTCAAAATTGAGTGCATTTTAAGGATGAATATATGTGCAGCTAATATTTCATAAACGTAAATATGTACAAATTTTACTAAAATTCTTCATTTTTTTCTAAGTTAGAGTATATAATTAAAGGTCATTACATTTATACATAAAGGTCACACTTATATAACATAAAGGTCACATGCATATAACATAAAGGTAACAACCTGAAGTGAAAAAATAAAATTCAAAAAAAATAAAATAAATAAAAGTGCTCGGATTCTGGTCGACCCGAACTCAACCCGAACTGTATGTACACCAGCTGCACAGGAGACTAACTCTTTGGAAATCCAGAGAGGAGAAATTAATAGAGTAAAACAAACGCATTAATTAGAAAACAATATGTAGAATTAAATGGAGGAGCGTGTTTATAAATACATGTATACTGATTAATACGTGGATTATATCAAATATCATACGATATATACACCAAATTATATATATATATATATATCTCATATGATATATAGTAATATATATATATATATAAACTATAAGAGAGAAACAATTAGTAAAAATAGAAATTAAATCTCTTAGACATCGAGTAATATATATACATGGGTGAAATGAATTAATTAAAGTGGGTTTTAATGTTAGGAATCATATATATCTTGTCTTGGCCTTAAAAATTGACTTTAGGGAAATGTCAAAAGGGGGTCCATTTATTTTATGATGCAATAAGGGCAATGCATATTGGTAGCACCATAGCCACTTCTCCCATATTCTTTTTGCCCTTTTCTTTCAATTGTGCCTATCTTTTCCCAACTTGACTTGACATGATGCATTATAATGCTCAATTACTATATTGTTGGTTTCAATCTTTAGGAACAAGTTTATTTTTTTACGTTTAGCACAGTCTCGTTCAGATAGGAGTAAATCTGATGTGAAACCCTTTCATGGATCATTTTATGTCAGACGTGTCAATCCATAATTCACGTGTAAATTTATGAAATGGATTTGGATAATGAGTAAAATAATCCGTCTCGCAAAATCTGTCTGAGAGACTGTTTCATCGAAAGTTTTGTGTTAAAATATACACCCATTTTAATTAATCTCAAATGACAATAGTAGAATTATATATTGAAGGTGTATGCGTTGAGCATCACTTAATGATCTCATTTAATTCATCTCATTTAATTCCAAATATTCTTTCGCCTTAAAGACAATCGTATATAATGAAAATGACATCCAATATTCAAACGTAACGAGAAATTTTTATTTTTTAATTATTTGAAGAATATATATGTATAAGAATAAAGAATATGGCAAATCTAGAAATGGATGGAAATCAGAATACCTTGTTCTGGACCCTATTTTGGAGACTACAAACTAAAACCTAGTTTGGGAGATATCTAACATATATATTTCCATCGTGGCTAAATTTGGAATTTCATGAGTTGGAATTCATTGTCCTAGGTTATGTATATATTTGCCGCAACGATTTAGTGAAAATTCATCAATGAATTTTTCCACAAGAAATTGTGTGAGACGGTTTCACGGAAATTTTCATGAATTAGATCATATTTACTCACTAACTCAACCAATTTCCATAGATTTATATGTGAATTGTGAAAGGTGGGTTGTGGGTTGACCCGTCTCATATAAAATGATCTGTGAGACGATCTCATGTAAAACTTAATTGAATTTTTTTTATTAATAATGTTAGGTAAAATTAATTTGACATGAATATGAAAGTGTGACATTAAATACTTAATAGATTCTTGAATGTGTTAGAGTACTCTACAACTTTGCGACCACATGACCGGAGTCGTCGAAATTTGTAAATTATAGAATTTTGTAAAATATGATTACAATATGATGGCATGTCATATTGAAAGAGTAAAAAAAAAGAGAGAGAGAGAGATACATATATAAATTATTTTATTGTATTGTGAAAGTTGTTTGATAATGATTTTATAATAAAGGTAATTATCTATTAGGGTTTTAGATAAATGAGGTGAAATTAAAAAGAATGATCAGGAATTGGATAAACACGTAGCATGTGTAGTATGATAATTTCATGAAACTCATTCGATTCCAACTCAAATAAATCTAACAAAAAGTTCAAAACCCTATAATATTGTATTCTAGCTAATTCCTCTTTCTTTTATATATATAGTAGATTAAAGAAAAGAGGGGATATTGTTGTTGTATTAATGATTAGGAGAGATGAGATGGGACATGCAGGTTGATGAAGTAGAATGTGGAATGTGGGTTTGGCAGCACATACAAAGAAATGGGAGTGAAAACTGAATTAAGCAGCTAAGGATATGATAGCTAGCTAGGTTGGTAGCATTATATTTTGCCAAAATTATATACTAGTAATTAATAGAAATACACACACACATATATATATATATATATATTCCAACCTTTTTCCCTCAACTGTCTGTTTCCATCAATCAATCTTTATTAATTTCCCATACCATATTTATTTATAAATATCAACTTATTGGATATCAATCAATATTATATACACTATACCCACCACTTTATAGAGTGGCCCCCAACCATATATACACACACTAGTGACCGCACCTACATACATGCATTTTGTATCCACAAACTTTCTTCTTCATCAAATATTTTCCATTTGTTATAATGTGTGATGATATTTTATCTACATTATATGATATTATTTTATGATACTATATCATTATACAATGTATACTTGTAAATACTATCAATAACTCTCCATCTATCTACTTGCTCTCATTAACAAAGTTCATCAACGATTTAATTATACATTCATCAACTGTCACATCATTTCTTGACTTGGCTATCGATATCATATCGATGATCGAGCATATATATACCGAGATATATTTGGTTTTCGCCACCATTATGGGCTTTGTTTATCCTCAAAACAACCTATATATAAATAAAACCTTAAAATGCAATGAGTATGAAAACCACAAAGGAGTTAAATGAGGATCTTAAAGTGAGAAATAATCAAAAATATGAATAGAAATGCATACTAAAAATGCATATTAGCTTGTCACTTAAGTAGTGACTTGTGATACTAGTTAGGTGGTCTTTTTTTGTTATTTTGAGATAGTTCATCATCACTGGATAGTTGGTGTTTCCTAATAAGGAAATGGCTCATAATCGCGTTTCACTTTCTCGTTGGACTTCAGTCAAAGTCGCATTATGGTCTATTTCTCAGTGGAAAAGTTAAAAAGTCAACCACCAAAAGCATCCAATTACAACCAATTTTAGAGCCAAATGTTTTTCACATTATCATGAAATTCCAAGATTAGAGCATCGATTAGCAAGTGGCAATCTATTATCATGCACAACATTTTTCTTCACTTTAAAATTGAAAAGACCACCAAAGGTCAAATCTCCCTTAATTTTTCAATTTTTTGTCTTTTTGTCATTTTAATTTTTAAATTTTTTCTTTTATGGGTATGTCTTACCACTTCAGTTACTTATTTTTACTGAATTTATAGGGTCCTTCTGTAGTACACCGGGTGTATTAATATACCAGACTCTCCATCATTTTCAGTCATTAGATCTGAGATCATAGTTGACTTTGACTTTAATGATTTCAAATCTGATGGCTAAAAATGAGTGGAGAGTCTGGTGTATTAATACACCTGATGTACTATAAAACTACCCGAATTTATAATATAGGGTCCTTCTATAGTACACCGGGTGTATTAATACACCAAACTCTCCACCATTTTCAGTCATTAGATCTTAGACCATAGTTGACTTTAACCTTAATAATCTCAGATCTGATGGCTGAAAATGAGTGAAGAGTTTGGTATATTAATACACCTGGTGTACTATAAAATTACCCTATAATATAACAGTCATAACATAAACGTACACATAATTTATCCATATATTTAAACTTTCTAAGACTCTTTAAATATTAAAAATTAAAAATTAAAAATAGAAACCATATTCTCCTTGTTGAAATATTATTATTCCACAAAATCTAGAAACCAATATTACAGGGCCCACATGGACAGATGGTGATCCCAGTTATCTAAACCTTTTGGATCTTGTTTACAACATTTTGTCACTGACAAGTGTTTCATCAAGAGTAATTTGATTTCAGCTATGCTCATCTCTAATGGAACTAAACCATGTGACTGATCACATGTTCTTCAAAATAATGTACACATTTTCTTTTGATTTTGGATAAACTACGATGAAAAATGGTAAAAGACTCAGCTTCTACAAAGACCCTCCTCGAATCCATCGAGCTGAGCTAGCTTTCGACACGCCAGAATAATAGTCCCCAACGTTGGCCACAAACAGTGGATCCCTCTCATCAATCATGGACTTGTTACTAGTAGAGTGAGCTTCACTTACCTGTTCCGCCTTTTCTAGTTCTTTCGTCAAATCATCCATCGTTTTCTTCAGATTGGCTTTGCTCATCTTCCCTGAATCTCCCATTGAGATTCCTACCATTGTGACCTTGGGGAGTAATATAGATGATTGTGCCTCTTGTCCTCTATGTTGCCTCATGGAATCAGCATCTCTGCATTGGAAATAGGTGAATTTGTTGAAGTAAATCTTATGGAAAAACTATAGTATTATAAAAGCTTATTCAGACAAGAGGTCCATGGGGAAAACCTTGTATTCAACAGGTTCTGCTGATTTTCATGTTGCTTCAACCAAGGGTGACTCGACCAATCTCCAAAAGGGAACTGGAAATTCAGTGCTCGTCTTTGTTTACCATGAGTGTTATCCTTCATAATGTCTGAAGTGGCGGGAGCCTTGAGTTGAGCATCTTCCCCAAATTCAGAGTTGGAAATTAAGTGAGGTGGACTTCTAGCTCTCAGAAAAGAAGCTGCACTCCTGCAGTTGGAGATAACATAATCAATCTACTGAGAGAGTATATATGCATATATATGCTTGGATGGGTTAGGCCTTAAGTGTAGGACCATTGAGCCACATGGACAATCCTACAGAAATTCGTTATACATATAACTGCAAACTAAAATGTGATGGTTAAAAGTTAAAACTCCATCATTATGATCCATAGTGAACGGACATCATCAAATAAAGGTCAAACAGGCAATTCTGAAGAGAGGGAAAAGAGTTAAGTGCCTCTTATTTGCAGTTCAAACCGTAGTTCTATAATCTACACACAATAATCTGAATTTGAATGAAAGTATATCATATTGAATGAGCATAGATTTACTGCTTGCACATAAGAGAAACAAGATTGTCTTGATGCCAAAAAAGATGGTTTCTCATTTTTCGATACGTAGTGTGGGAAACATAGTGGAAGTTGCAGATGGGTTAGAAGTTTAAGTAGAAAGATATTCATGAAAAGAAAAACATAAATAGTAATGAAATGCGGCAAACGCCTAATCAAAGGAACTTGGTAAGCTCAAATAAAATGAATATACGTTCAGCATTTCGATTAGTGAACTACTTCCATAAAGCATATTCTCAGCACAGAAAGACCCCCAGTCAACTAATTTAATATTCGAATACAAATTTCAATGTAGGCAAGCATTGAAAATATGAAAAAGTACATTGCAATCATTATTTGATAATGTAACTTTTTAAACATCCACATATAGCATCTGTCTACAAAAACAACATATTTGATTTATAGTACCTCAAAAGATAAAATATACACCCTCTGTCCAAAAAACAAGAGTCTTGTTTCACGAAAAAGTACACAACTTTTTACTTTTGGGAAAGTACAACCTTTTGTAAGGCATGAAGTCTCACATTTACCCTTCCATTTATTCATTAAGTCCATCATTCAAAGTTTCTTATAACTAATTACAAGTTAGTTACAAGGGCATCATAGATTTTTCAATAAAAACTAATTTTGACTTTGAAACATGACATTTTTTGGGTAAAATAATAATAATAATA
Organism: Scutellaria baicalensis; assembly: GCA_005771605.1. Lineage (NCBI taxonomy): Eukaryota > Viridiplantae > Streptophyta > Magnoliopsida > Lamiales > Lamiaceae > Scutellaria > Scutellaria baicalensis. Next base: position 74,688,361 of record CM016721.1, on the reverse strand, counting down.
ATAATAATAATAATAATAATAATAATAATAATAATAAAAAAATTGTGAAACAAGACTCTTTTTATGATATGGAGGAAGTAATGAAAAGGAATTATGTAGACATAATTTACATATCTAGAGAGAACAGTCTCTTCGAGTAGTGCATTTATCAACATCTAATAGTATCGATGGCTTGGAGACTAAGTGTCATAGATGAACTAGCATTACATTTCTACAGGTGGTAAAGGAAAATGCAGCAGCCAGAAGGAAAAGAAAGAGAAATAAATGGATACGAATGGATATTGAGAGTTGAGGAAGTACTTTTTTTCAAACGAGTCAATCATATATGGAAATTTGGGTTGAATTCCAGTGGCTTTACGCAACCATCTATTCCCAAGAAGAACTTTATCGACAGCATATAGAAGTTGAATCTCAGCAGCCTTGGATAGGACACTCAATGGTATACCCGGATGACCCATCTCATCTAGAACTTCCTGAACCTATCAAAGAAGCAGTGATAAACATAAACTCTTCACGCGATCATGGATTTAACAAAATGTGCATGGCTTTATATGACTCTGGCATTTCGCTTACTCATATTGAGAAGGCAAGCCAACCAAATTTAACCCTAACATCTTACCTTTTCAACTATTGTGTGTAAATTTAGACTAGCAACCTCTGTGGTATGATCTTATAGAAGGATCATTTTAAATTTCTATTTTCACTCACCAAAATTCAGTATAATAGTTAATTTCTAGGTAACATTTTTGCAGCAGGCAAGCAACACTAGACAAATGGTTTTGTACCTCTGGAGGATCCCACGTGCTTTCTCCCATCTCTTCCATAGCTTCTGAAGAAAAGTTGTCATCAACAACATCTCGTCGGCGTTGAAAATTTCGCGTTTCAATTAATGAATGGAAATGTTGATCTGCAGATTCTTCAAGAATGTTATCTAGCATATTTTTGTCAAAAAAGTATGGAGTGTACCTGATACAGCAACAATCTTGTGAGTATCAGAGAGTAAGAAATACACTAGCTGCAAAGAAATGTAAATGATAGACTGCACAAATTAGTCAAACAAAATAAATAATCCCTACATTTCCAAAAAGATATCCACAACTACTGGATAATCCCTGTATACAGTGTTATAATCAATAGTTAAACATTATCTTGACGTAGTGATTTCTGGGAATATTTAAAACATGAAACACAGTGAGTTCAGTGACAAACTTTTGGTCCATAGTAGGTGTTATAAACTTTGGGTGAAAAATAACAAGAGTGGGGCACCATAGATGCATTTCTGGTCAGTTAAGGGACAAAGATAAATGATGAGCTAAAATGGAAATCGCTCCACTTGCTAAACAATTAATTATTTGAATTTTCAAACAAAATCAAATTTCTAGCTCTTTATCCGCTGCATTGACATAAAGTATTAGAAAAGATGAAAACCACTGAACTAGCAGAAAATCCTCAAGAAAGCCTCACCAGAGCATAATAACTGGTTACCCTACTTCCTACCGAAAAAAAATGGCAGATTATTTTTGTTCAAACCTACATGGATACATGACTCACCACTTGATGCCATCCTTTGTTGCTATAGCAATGTCCAAGTTCTGAGCACTAAAAACAGGAACACCCTCCACTTTCTTTTTCCCATCACTATAGGGTAGGGTCTTCAGAAGTTTCTTAGCTTCCTTCACCTAAAAGCACCAAACTGTTGAGTCATTGCAATTGTACACTGAAGATTATAAACAAGTTTCAAAGAAGAGCTCTGGCATGTGTCTAACCTGTCTTTCATTCGGAACAAATTGAAACAAGTCAGGCTTCTCCTGCATTACATCAAACGTAAGCAATTATTCCAAGTTGGTCGGTTTTACAAGTTCTATTTTAAAAAATAAATACAAGTTTATAGGCTAATATAAATCCATAATATGTTAATTTAAAACTGGGAGTAATGTTCAATCAGTTTTTCACTCAAGTAAAACTTGCAGGAATATTGCCACTATTTAGAACTATGGATTGGGATGTTGGAATTGGATTTCATAGCCTTGCCCTTTACTTTTTATAGGATCACCAAGCCATATTGGCCTATAAACTACTGTTTTCATAACTGTCTATCACTTACAGTGACATGATATCAGAGGCTATTAATGACATACTGGAAATTAAGTAGCGTTCTGAGCTTGCTATCATTCAAGGAAATTAATGTTTTGAATTCAGCTAACAAACTTAAATAATCCTCTCTTTTTTTAAGGGAAAAGGAGAAGAAGAAGAATGATGATATTTAAGGTTGTTAACAACATATTGGAAGTTAAGTACGTGGAGCGTCATCATGAGCTTTCTCTGATTCAAGGAAATCAAACTTTTAATCCTGAATGTATCAGGTAATATAGACTGGACACAGAAACTGACCAAGCTAGTACCTTGAAATGCTCATACGCAATATCAAGACGGCATGCACCAACCACCCCGCTAGGTATATTGAGCTTTTTTACATAAGAAACTGGAACAAAGTGAGTTAGAGACTTCATCATCTCAAGCCTAGATCTAAAGAGGGAATCACCAACAGTCAAAACAAACAAAATTAATTTAAATAAAGCACCACATGCCATAACAATGGTGCATCTTCATAAATAAATCAAATTTTGAGTCCTAGGCCAACCAAACATGAACATATACAAAAAAAAACTTTAAATTGCTTGTTTTGACTCAAGGTGGATAAAGTATATAATTCGGCATCAAGATGGCTAGGAGAAAATGTTTCCTGGGGAAACAAAACACGATGAAGAGAAGAAGATCATGCTACTACTTCATACCGGCATCACCTAGATCCATGAAGAAACGGAATACAGGACCATTCCTTTCACTCTTAGTGACTGCTGCAAACATCTTCTTTAGCCACTGTGGCGTTCTGTCAAGACAGGACGAAATAGGATAGTTGTTAATGCATAACAGCAAATGAATGTATATGGAAATATGATAAAAACAGCAACTTGCGCAGAACATAAAACCTGTCAAAAACCATTCAATCCCTCAACCAGGAAACACATTGCAACACCCGATCAAATTAAGATTAAACAACCACTTGGAAAAACAGGAATCAATCTCAGTATGTCATGAAGCAGCATCAAAATTTACAAGATGAGTTTAATTATCAACAGATTGGAAAATATGGTGTCCTGTTTTACATTCATGTTCATATAATAAAACTTCCACTTCCAATTTATTGAAAAATAACTTTATAAACCACATATTCCTTTACATAGTTTTCAAATAGAAAAAGTAAATGTTTTCACTGTAACCATGACAATAAGTTTTATGCAACATTTCTATACTAACTTTTTTCTGGGAACTTGAAAACTAATACTTACCCATCCAAATAGAATGATGCAAGAGCATAGTTCAATACATTGACCTCTCATTTACAGTCTTGTCCATTCCATTCAAAAAGTTACCAAGAGAGAAGCTATTATTTCTTGTATTATTGCATACATCAGGTCTCAAACACAATTTTTTAAAATAATCGACCTGCTCTTAAATCGCAACCAACCACTTCATTTATCTTTCAGGAATTGGTCGAACAACAACCATTCCTGCTTGAAAGACCAGCCCAGATTCTCATTCCTCATTTACTCCCATAGACAATTATAACCAAAGGAATATGTCATCTTGAAATGAATGTATCAATTTCTTCCATTATATTCAATATTACCAACGGCGCCCTGATTTTAAATCTTTCAATCACATTCTCCTCAAATTCTAGCACCATGAAGAGCTTCAAGCCTTCAACTCTCCCTATTTCAATTGTATTCTAAATCTAAATTACAAGTATTAACTCAAAGGGAGAGAAAAGTAGCGAAAAAAATTTCATAAAAATTACAGATTGCTCAAGCTCAACGAACAGAACCTGAACTCAATACCTCTTAGATATAAAGGGGATATCAAAATGAGTTGACACGGCCATTAAACCGGTGCCTGAGAGGTCACACATGCTAAAAACCTGGCCGACAAAGGCCGGCCCGCCGCCTTTTCCTGTCGAAATTCGGACCGATGATGGGAATCCGGCAGTGGGTTCTGATGAAGCCATGCTCCTGATGGATGGTGTCGACGAAGAGGGGGGGTTAGCTCTAGACCGCGACGATGAAGCCGGGTCTGGTTGAGCTGAATCGGAAGGGGAAGTGAGTGAGAGGACCGAGTCGGGGAGGAGGAGGGGGAGGTGGATTTTGGAAGAGGGCTGCGAAGAATACGGGCCTTTAACGGTTAGGAAAGATGATAAGTTGGTGGAGGCAGTATGGAGCAAGCCGGAAAGGTGGGCGGCGCGGTGGCGCCGGCGGTGGCGATTGTCAGCGGCCGAGGCCATAGGATGAGGAGAGGAATAATTTGGCAAAATTTTGATATAATCCCTATTTATCTATTTCCTCTTTCAATTCATTCAAAATAAAAAATATATTTAGCAATGGAAGAAATATGATAGACACACGCTTTTGTTTTTTCCTATAAAGTCGTGTTTCTATTTCTTGTTACTATATTTTCACTCATACTGTCATACTAGATTTTACATGGGAATTTTATAATGAAGAAATTTTATGTTTTATAAACTTTTTACTTTTTTTACGAGATTGACTTTTAAATATCTAATGAAGAAACTAAACTTGTGAGATCCTTTTAACGAATTAAAATATTATGTTAGTAAATAAATGTACACAAATTTAAAATATTGGTAAATATTATGTTATAAATAATTGAAGTCCAATGGACCAATATACATGAATTTAGATTTGAAGCCAGATGGCAAATGGATTAGTAGGATACTACATTTTGTTTGAGTTTTCAATAAAATTGTGATTTAAATAGAAAATGGTTAAGTTGTTCTTTTTCTTTATTCCACCAAAAAAAAAAAAAAGGATTGTAGAGATCAAGATAATTAATAAGGACAATAAATTTTCTCGAGTCATTTGAGTTAAAATGTTGTTCGAATAATGACAAAAATTTTATGTACCCCTGGGGCACTGGCACATAAGGACATTGATCTAGTTGTACATAACTTTCAGGTGTTATATATATACTTCATAGGTGTTATGTTTCTTGATATTATAAATATAATCTATAGGTATCATATATATATATATATATAAGAGTATACATGTAATACCTGAACATTATATACATGATACATGTAGAGTATCTATATATCTATATAAAAGCAGAACATTCTGCCAAAAATAACTGTAATAAATGTCTCATTTATTAAATATTTCCATTTTAAGAAAATCATTAATAACTTTCATTTTATATTTATTAACAAAAGTATAAATAAGTATTAATATTTAAGACATTTAATTTTATATTTATTGTATAGAAATTCAAAAAAAAATTAGATAAATCTATATATATATATATTTCTATACTATAATAATAGAGGAAAAATTGAAAATTTTATAAAAATACCCTTTTTTCCAACAAAAAGTGTCACTTCAACAATCTTTTTTTTTTTTTGTATTTTTTATTACTTAATACATTCAATTTATGATCAATTTACAAAGTACCAATTTTCATAAGTCAATGAACTTATCTACCCATTTTTCTAGGAAGTAATTTTTTTTACCCAATTTGGGTAGTGGAATGTCCTTAATAATCCTAATTTAAGTTATATTTACATAAGAAAAGTTCAGACAATATTTTGAACTCGAGTCATCTTTCTTCGACTCGAGTCAACTTTTCAGATAGAGTGAACATGTCGTGAACACGGAATATAATATCATGTTCACGAAATACAATAAGATTCAACATGTCGTGAACACGGAATATAATAGTGTTCACGAAATGCAGAAAGGTTCACATGTCGTGAACACGGAATATAATATCGTGTTTACGATATACAGAAAGGTTCAACATGTCGTGAACACGATATGCTGATATATTTGTGGTTTACGTAAATATAAACTTAAGTTGAGGGCATTATTGACATTTCACCCTCAAATTGGGTAAAAAAGTAACTTCTCATAAAAATGGGTAAACAAGTTTATTGACTTGTCAAATTGGGTAATTGGAGGTATTTCCACTTCAATTTACAATATAAATATTGTATTAGTTTATTCTTATTTTAATAATTTCTCTAAATACCAACAATAGATATTGTTCAAACAATCATTTCAATAATAAGTATTAATTTGTTGAGGGATAATTGATATTATATTTAATATAAATATAATTAATAAACAAGTGTAACACTATTAAAGATGTGTGTGTATATACAGTATATATATGATATGTATTTAGTGTGAAATTTTATGTCATCCTAAGTATTTTTAATATTTGTAAGTGTGCCGTCAACAAATTTTTTTTATTTTACATTTTTCACTATTTAATTTATTAGATTTGATAATATAAATATTGTATTAGTTTATTCTCATTTTATTGATCTTAATTAAATTATTTTTTATTGAATAATTTTTTAAATACCAACAATAGATATCCATATAAGAATTTCAATAATAAATATTAATTTGCATGGGGATAATTTATATCATATGAACAAATATATCTATATATAAAATGAAGACTGTAAATTTTGCCACTTTCCTTCCTAAAAATGTCAAATCAAGATTTTTGTTAAATTTTTTTTGTAAAAACTAATAGTTTTTTAAGGGAATTAATTATGTTATGTTGTAATATTTTCAATTAACATATTATTAATATTGTTGTTGTTGTTGTTGTTGTTGTTGTTATTATTATTATTATTATTATTTGTTGTTGTTGTTGATGAATAATGTTTAATGTTGAACAATAAATTAATTCTTTTGTATGAACTATCATTACTTAATGTTTAAAATTATTCACATTCTCATTTAAAATTAAAGAAATTTTAAGATATTTTTGTAATTTTGAAATAATGTTGTATATAAGCAAATATTTCAAAATTTATATTGTTGATTGTTCAATTTTGACCAATTCCAAAAATCATTAGCTTATCAAATTATTTATTAGAGTAAGAAAAATATTCAACAAAAGATAAAAACAAATAGAATGTAAGTTTTCAAAATATTAATTTTTTTTGCTAACTTTAATTACTTAATGTTTATAATGATTCATATTATCAATTTTAAAGTAAATATATTCTAAAATAATTTTTGTAATTATGAGAATGGTGTATATAAATAAATATTTCAAGATCGACTTATATTGTTAATTTGTCACTTTTAACTAATTTCAAAAATCATTGACTTATTAAATTATCTATCAAGTCATGATAAAAATTCAATGAAAAAAAAAGAATGTAAGCTTTCAAGTTGTTAATCTTTTATTTTTTTGTTAACTAAAGTTACTTAATGTTTATAATTATTCATATTATCAAATTTAAAGTTAAAATAAATTTTAATATAGTTTTTGTAATTATGATAAATTTTGTACATAAATAAAGATTCAAAACTTACACTGTTAAATGATTATTTTTAACTAACTTCATCATTGACTAATCAAATTATCTATCGAGCCAATGACCATAATTTTTTTTTTTCAAAAAATAAATAAATAGAATATAAGCTTTCAATTTCGTTGTTTAGATTATTTATAAATTTGTATTCCAACCTTTTAATATTGTCAAATATAATGTAGAATAACATATATAATTTGTTATTAGAATTTAAAATAACACGTCCCAAGAAAACGAATGCATATGGAAGGTCGAAAAGCACACGAGAGATAGGCTAACCAAATTCTACTTTCTTCAACTAAAACTCTACTTTACCCAATAATTATTTTTAAATAATAAAATATAACTTTAAAAATTAATAAAGATATGGTACATATATATTTCTATATCATACAACATTTGGAATAATAAAAGATATATAAATAACTTTTAATATAATTATCAGAATAAATAATAAACTGCGCATCGCGCGGGTGAAATACTAGTATATTTAACATCATAAGATAATTAATTTGGGGACATCATGCCCCTGCGGCACACAAGTGTGACTCTCGAATAATAGGGCATATAAATGCAATTCCAGAACTAGTGATAAATAATTCGATATCATTGAAAATATTTTAAATTAAGAACAATTGCATCTAAGATTTATAACCAACATTATAACTTACTGTGTCACTTCAAATGATTTATAGTTTTCAGGACTAATTGTGAAAGAAATGAGAATTTTTTTCAAGATAAGGTTACATGTAAATTTGAGTACAATTCTATATGAAGAACTGACTTAAAAGATACTAAGAAGAAGTTGTATTGTTTGTTGTTGTGGACAAGAGCTATGTGTGTTGTAATTCTAAACAAAATTTATGTTAGAATCATGATTTCAGGGTTGAAATTTATCTAAAAATATCGTTTTGTTGTTGGTATAGTTTAAAATTTATGCAAGTATTTATTGTTGACTTTAGTAAGTCCGTAGTCTATTATATTCACTTTAAAAAATACAATTTCTTACCGTTCACAAGGAAAGTGCATCGACAATTTCTTACCGTTCACAAGGAAAGTGCATCGACAAGTTTAAAAGGTTTTAATACACAATATATTTATTTGTCCTATCTAAATATCTTCTACTTTGGACCATCAAATCGAAATATTAAAATTTAAATTAGGGAAAATTTCATATTTGGTATCCGAAAATAGGCTATATTTCAAATCGGGTACCTCAAAGTTCGAGTTCATCAAGTTAGTCCCTCAATTTTTCAAAATCCATCAAATTTAGTACCCGCCGTTAAAAATCCGTCAAAACTGACGGAAGTTAATTACCTTGAAACTACTTGGTGCGAAAATTAGATGGCTTAAGGACTGGAACATAAATTGTAGAGAGTTTAAGGGTTCATTTGCAAATAGACAGTAAGTTGGAATTTGCAATTAAGTCCCTAGATTTACCCTAATTTCCCAAAACCATCCCAGATCCACCCCTGCCCCAGCCCCGTCGCTGCACTTCAACACCACCACACTGCCACTGCCGCTGCCAGCGACGGCCCACCGGCAGCACACACACGCACTCCTGCACGGTGGCGCCCCTATCACGCACCCAGCGCGGCGACGCCCCCTTCACCCGACACTGCACACACAACACACACATACAACTCACACACACACCCGTTGCACACGCACACACAACGCACGACGGCACCCCCATCCACAAACCCCCCCACACACGCACCTGTCGCGACGGCTCCCCCTTCACCCGACACTGGACACACAACACGTACCCACAAGTCATACACACGCACACAATTTATGTATGTTTTGCGCGGATTGCCCTTCTTATCACCTAACTCTATTGTCCTCCTACTCTTCAATCTTTTCAAGAATCGATCGACTTTGTCAAGAAATTGAGGCTGCACACGTGAAGATGAAGATTGAGGGAAAAATTAGGGTTAAAATGTTTAATTTTCGCACCATTTGGTTCAGGGTAGTTAACTTCCGTCAGTTTGGACGGATTTTTAACGGCGGGTACTAAATTTGATGGATTTTGAAAAACTGAGGGACTAAATTAATGAACTCGAACTTTAGGGTACTCGATCTGAAATATAGCCTATTTTCGGGTACCAAATGTGAAATTTTACCTTTAAATTAGATCTTTAAAAATTACATGTTTAGTTAAATACTATAATATAAAAACATGTATGTTATGAAAACAGTTATCTATAAAAACCAATACATAATGTTAAAAAATCTATTTTACTCGACAATTTAAAATGCGGATTATAATAGCGTTTTTAAAAATACTAGTTTTGTACCCATGTGATGCACGGGATAAAATTTTATAAAATATAATTATAATATTTTTATTTGAGATTTGAAATAAAAGTATATAAATGTAATATAATAAAATTAAGCTACTTATATATTATATATTTTAAATATTTAATTGCTGAAGATTATTTTTAGATATGATAATAGAATAAGATATTGTAATTTTAAACTTAATTTATAAGTTTGAAAACCTAATAATATATAATTAACAGTAACGAATATGATGGATATGAATTTTATATGGCAAAAACTTGGGTGCACCCGGGGTACGGATCTTAGATCCGTGCCCCCAACCTGACCCGGCGTGTGAGCCATCTTCATGCGCGCCCACGCGCCCCCACGCGAGTCTGCAGCTATGTTGGTGTGCGCTCGCGTACACCAGATTCCATTCAGTGATAGGTATTATACACATACTCTTAAGGTATTACGTGTATACTCTTAAGGTATTACGTGTATACTCTTAAGGTATGACACATTTTTAAGGTATGACACATTTATCTTTAAGGTATTGAGTTTAAAACATAAGGTATTACATATGCACCTTTGAGGTATTACATATTTAAGTATAAGGTATTGCATACTCACCTTTAAGGTATTACATATTCAGCTTCAAGGTATTACTGTTTAAACTTTAAGGTATTACTGCTTATAGTTTAAGGTATTACATATTTATCCTTAAAGTATTACATAAAATATGTTTCAGGTATTACATAAATATGTTTAAGGTATTACATTTTTATCTATATGGTATTACACATTCATACTCACATTTAAGGTATTTGATAATCACTTTTCAGGTATTACATAATTCTCTTTCGGGTATTACATAAATACCTTTAAGGTATTACGTGTATGCTTCTGTGGTATTACATAATATATCTCGATTTTCATTATCTTTCTCTTCGAAATATTTCTGCAAATCATCTAGTGGTATGTTGGATGCAAGATCTATAGTCACAATTGGTAATTCTTCTATGTATCTCCCCATCACGAAGGTTGAAGAATAATAAGAAACTAAAGATGGAGAGATAGAAGAAGATGAAGAAGCAGCAATGAAGATGGACGAAGATGAAGAAGCAGCAATGAAGATGGAAGAAGATGAAGAAGAAGCAGCAATGGAAAATCAGCCCACAACCAACATAGAAATTGATAAACCCATTTTGCACCACTGTATAAGACTCAAAGTAGCCCGATTTTACAGCCATGGTGATTGAAGCACGCTGATTTGGAGAGGGAGACATAGAGAGAGGGAAAAAAAAAGATGATAGATGGAGAAGAACGTTTGTATTGAAAAAGCAATAGGGCTACAGAAAAAAAAAAGAAAAAAAGAATGTAATGGAGAAGGACATGCGCAGAGGAGAAGAAGAAGAAGAAGAAGAAGAAAGGAAGAAGAAGAGAAGGAAGAAGAGGCGCTGGAAGAAGAAGAAAAAAAAAAGAAGAGAGAAAGAAGATGAAAAATTAGGGTTTGATTATATATAGTGTATCCGGGTCGGGTTGGGGGCACGGATCTTAGATCCGTGCCCTGGGGGCACCCAAGTCCTACTCATTTTATATAGATTATTACAATCAAGTATAGTATTCAAGAAAAAGGAATAATGTTTATATAAAAGAATCACAAAATGTGAACAAACCAATTACATTATTCTTTATATGTAGAAGGAATAATTCAACTAATTACATATAATCTTGTTATCTCTAAAACTAATAAACTGTATGATAAAAATCTCAAAAAATAAAAACAAATACAGAAACAAAATATTGGATTCATTTTCAATAATTATTATTTAAAAAACAAAAAAAACAAATAAATCATGTAGTGTAAATCTCTAATCTTTAAAATCATTATCATTTCTCCACATAATATGGCAGTCTAGTTCCTTCATTACATTCCTGCATAATGTAAGTAAAAAGAAAAAACAATTGCAATAAAAATAATCCATATGCAATACCATTAAAAAAACATTCATCTCCAAATTTAGATAAGAATAGGAACTTAAATTGTTCAAAAGTGATTGATAAAGAAACAATTATTAAGCATCAATTGAAACTATATTGTAGATCAAATAAACTTCATAACCAAATAAAAATCAATTACTTTTCCAAAATTTTGCTCTACACACTTGAAGAACAATAACTATGGGAGTAGGAGAGTCTTTATTCATCAAATGTAATATCCTATCAATTAAGCCACTATGAAATCCAAAACAATATATCAGCCTCCCTCATTCAACATTCCCATAAACTTCTCAATATGTGGACGACGAATGGATCCATGATTTGTTGACCTCTGAAACATTATGATCAAATACTATATTATAAAAATAAAAAATAGTTCAAATATTAATAAAATAATTATTTTAAATATTACCTCTTTATCACGAAAAAGTGTCTCATAGCTAAAGGTATCACCACGATTTCTATAAACTGGAATCTCATAAGCTCTCACTAATTGAAGTTTTTGAGACCAAAGAGTTTTTGAAAGATTCACATGTTAAATACAGAAGTCGTGATGATGAGAGAAACCACGTGACAGAAAAAAACAAAATAGAAAAAAGTAGAAGAGAACCACCGTGAGAGAATAGAGTGTAACACCCCGACTCAGTTTTGAGGGATTTGGGCACTACCATGACGTAACATGCTCAAAATAAAATATTCGTATAAGGAAAAATTAAAATGATTAAAAATTCTTTTCGTAAAGAAACTCAGCGGAAGACTTAATTATTAAAACACGAGCCCTTTTTTTTTCTTATAAAAAATAAAGGATGAAGATGTAAACATCCGACTCGTGTCTTACCCACATTTGTAAGTCAAAACCTTAAAGTATTTTAAAACATATGAAAATCTTAAGTAAACAGTTAAAGCAACATGGAAGGTTTCAGAGAGTGTTAAGCACCATCGAAACATACATATTAACATTAATCAAAACATATACTTCTTGGGAGGAGTCCATACAGCCGGCTACACATCCGTTTCGTTGTAAGCTGAACCTGAAAAGATTTAAAGGTAACATCATGAGATTCCTCCGGAGAGGAAGCCCAGTGGGATAAATACTCTCTCATACATAGAAGCAATTAAATTATTAAGCACGTACTACATGTCCAACAGGTACGCTCACCCGTTTTGGACCCTCATAACATTAGACCAGGCACTCTCACCCTTATGGTCACATAACATTAAGGAATGTGGGCACGCTAACCCACAAGACCTTGCTTTCATAGACCAGGCACTTGGCCCTTATGGTCGTCGCCCGGCGTGAAGCCCTCCCGGTTATAGCTACGGTGCTTCCCTCCGTAGATTTTCATACATATCTTACTAATTTAATTATCAACACGTAGTAGAGAGTAGAAGTTACCCACTTTTGAAGATTCCACTTGAAGCGGGGATAGCTACTGAAGTATCTGGTCGTCTCGTACTGCACTCGGCACATTCATTAACATTTAGCCTTTGATTAATTACATCTCCATCATATCATACAAACATATACATATTCATCTTCATGTGTACTTAGTTAACATATTATTCAAGGTTCATTATTGTATCTTAATAAACATAATATCATGGAGTCATGTCTTGGGCAGCTATATAACCTAACATACATATCATTCATGCCACATATGTATATCATGACAAGACATAACAAAATAATCTTATAGACTTTATAACATTCTTTAGAACATGCATCAATTAATCATGTGAAAAAAAACTATTTAGACCTTATGAACTCATAAAACTCTATTACATTACTTTGAAACCTAACGGTTCATCACCTTACACATAAGCTCACATTTTATTTCTCAAAATCAGTTTCAAGAGATGGTTGAATCTCACTTTTAATCATAGATAAAAATAGATTCAAAAGCTAGTAACTTATAGATAGAAATACACTCGTTAACATATAACGATTTTCATATTTATAACAAAACATCTAAAATTCATGAAAATAATTAATATCATTCACATAATACCTCTTAGTTAGTCATGCTATAACAATAGATATAAGTTCCAAACACACAAGCTTTAATAATTAACCTATTGTACCCAAACATATGTTTGGAAGGTACTCTAATACAGTCTGATTTATAAAATTCACCATAAATCACATAGTAATTAAAATCTTTTGAAATTAATAATTTAAACTTACAACATCATGTATTAAAACATATTAAAACAGTTCGGAAATAATTATAACTCATCAAATTTCTAAGATTATCCTTCTAAAGTCAAGAACTGTAGAATTTCATCTTGAAACTAGACTATGTTTGAAAATTCATTATAATTCATATACTAATCTAAAAATTACAAAATTTTTATCATAAACTCAAAATATTATTTAGTATAACATACTGGAACAGTTTTGAAAAATATACATTGACCTATTTTATAAAAATATTTTTCTATGGTCTGAAACTGCACATTTCGGGTTTGAAATTGGACAATCTTTGAAAATTCATTATAATTCGTAAACTTCTCCAAACATTACCAAAATTTAACCATACACTCAAGACTTCATGTATAATAACAACCTAAAACAGTTTTAAAATATTTCACTTGACCGATTTTATAAAAATAAATTTCTAGGATCTGAAACTGTATGATGTAACTCAAACATGGACCACTTTGAAAAATCATTAAAATTTGTATAATTCTCCAAATGCTACCAAATTTTTACCATGCACTCACAACATCATGTATAACAACATACTAAAACAGGTTTCGAAAATTCATAGCATAGGATTTTATAAAAATCGTTAGAGGGGACTGCAATTTACTCAACTTTTCCATAGGATGATCTATTCCCCTATTCTCTTAACTAAATGATAAATCTAACTCTAACAAACTTAATTAACCTCAAGAATATCATCATCACTTATTTAATCACACATGCAAAGAGTTTTAACAATATAATCAAGCATGCAAAGCCTATTTTAACATGCAATTGCACAATCACCACTCAAAGTTCACATATTTTGTAGATTAACCACATATAACAAACATGCAACCATTTCACCACCACATTTCTAGAAAAACCTTTAGATCATACATGCAACACTTATCTCAACATGCATTTCAATATTTAGGACCTAGTCATGCTCCTAAAAAGAAGATTGGTAAGGATTAGCCAAGTATACCTCTTGGATGCACAAACAAGAGTTCTTTGAAAATCTCCTTATTCTTTGGAAGATCTTGCTTTTCACTTAATTCTTGAAAGGGGCAGCAACTTTGTGAGGTGAGATGAAGATATCTTTGATGAAGGGAAAATGGTGTAGAGAGAATATAGAGAAATTTTGCTAGAGAGAGAGAGGGGATAATCGAATGCAAGAGTGGGATGGATCCCCCTTACACACACATATATAACATAATACATGTATTATACATGTAGATCATCCATTGTAGTATCTATCCATTTGTGAGGTGATAATTAGTGTAGCATTGAGACTTGTAGTGATTTGATGGGGGTATGGGCTTGGAGTGTAATTATTATCTAATATGACATATCTAATAATTGTAATCATAGAAATCATACATACATTTTATGTCCAAAAATTTGCACACTATGTAAGTCACACAAGTATGAATGATGATAAATTTAAATAGAACACATCATAAATGTCATACACTATATATCACATAATTCATCAATTAAAGATTCACTTAACTATGATTGGGCATACATTAGTCACATTTTCTATATTAATTATTTAATCTTGTTATATATATAACTTGTCTTTTTTTTTTCTTACCCGTGTGTGTCGAGTGCATCACGATTAACTCGGTCTCTTCGGGTAGCTATCCTGCAAGACTTTTTATACTTAAAGAAACATTAGCTCATTTCTTTTGGTAAAACATAAAGCTTGATATATAGAGATTATTTACAATAAATCATTTAAAAAAAATGATTTAGGAATAAAATATGCTATGCAGTTTTTTTCTGAAAACGGGGTGTTACATAGAGAAACCGTATTTTCAATTTTATCATATACACACGTATATTTAATGTGTGACAATTTTTTAAGAAATATATTTTGAGTAAGTGTTTGATTGATATTTCAGTTAATTAGCATTGTATATAAATATGGTATGTATACATGTTTTCACCATCACTCATACAAATTGATTGAAAAATTCAATTCAGATCCATTCAAATCCATTCAAATAAATCATGGTCATGTTTAATTTACACACATTGCTTAAAAATTATATTTAGCTATAATTATATTATTTAATGTATATAAATATGGTATGTATATATTTTTGCACAATCACTCATACAATTTAATTGGAAAATTAATTCAAAAAAATCATGATCGATCATATGTATTTAGCTATTTTACTAAATATAAATAAAAGATATTTAAAATTAATAGTTGACTTGTACGTGATAAAAAAATATACAAAATTATACACGCATTACATCTATGATCTATATCTATCTATATATGTAGCAAATTATATATGACAAACATTACTAATCCTTAATCGACTACTTCGGATATATTAAATTAAATTATTAATTAACTTTATATGATATTATATTATGTAAATCATATACATATATACATTGTTTAAATCATATCATAAATATATCAACTGAAATTTAATAATCAAATTGACTTACCACAGATAAATATGTGAAATGATTATTTTGTCATATCTCACACACACACATATATACACACATATTGACACATTGTTTAAATGATATTATAAATAATGAATTGAAATTAATAATTAAAGTTGACTTACCATATGTTAAAAGATTATTATACATATCACTTCCATAAATACATAAATAGATATATGTATCAAACATGATTTGTTTATTTATTATTCATTTATTTTTAATAAATAAAAATCATTTCCAGATTTAGTAAGGTGTTTTTGGCGGGAAAATTTTAACATTACTATTTGAGAAAATGTTTGTGTTTTTATATATATAAAGATTTTATTTTGATATATTACATAATTCCATGAGTTATGTGAAACTAAAAGAAATTTATTGGGTAAAGTGTAAACAAACTTAATACGATTAACCCATATTGTTGTATAATTGTTATGTTGTGATTTGAAAATATATTTACTATCTATATAAATAATTAATTAAGTTTTAGCATTATTATTTTATATAAATATTGTTCTTGTGCACTAGTTGCATGGATCTAGATCCATGCAATTGGGCACTCGCGGGTCGGATCGGGTTTGATACGACCCGGATCCTCCCCAGGTTTATTTTTTAAAATTTATGCGGTAACATTTATGTTATATGAGTATAACTTTTTTATACATATATCACAACCTTTAAGTTAATATATTTAAACTTTTTCAGTATAAAATGTAAGATAATATAGCTGAAAACTTTTACGTTATAATAATCTAACCTTTATGTTATATTGATATTACTTTTATGTACAACTATCATAACCTTTAAAGTAGTATAAAGGTTATATTATTATAATAAGTTAAATTATAATAACTTAAATGTTATATTATTATATCATAAAGGTTTAAAATGTAATATTTGTTTATAATATTCTATAACTATAAAATGTTAAACTACCATAATATAAAGGTTATACGAACTTAAATAAAAGGTTATGCGAACTTAACTAAAAGGTTAGTCGAACATAACTAAAATGTTAGATGAAATAACTAAAAGGTTAGAGAGCGAAATTAGGGTTTGAACATCGATTTGGGGGCACGTGCAGACGTGTTTTGAGCATGAAAATTGAAAACCACCTTTCAAGTCATATGACCTGGATTGCATGGGTCAATGACACACCTGGTGTATGGGAATGAGAAAAATTCAATTTTAATCCATTTAAAAAGCCACTGTCCAATTTTCGTCCACCATGAAAGCGGTTTTCAATTTTAGTCCAATTAAGACAAAAATCGTCACTATTTGGTCTATTTTTTGTTTAATTGGACTAAAATTGAAAACTGAAAATTGAAAATCGCTTCCATGGTGGACGAAATAGTGACAAAAATGGACAAAATAGTAACGATTTTTGGCTTAATTGGACTAAAATTGAAAACCGCTTTCATAGTGGATGAAAATTGGAGAATGACATTTTAAATGAACTAAAATTGAATTTAACCCGTATGGGAATATTTGTGTTTTTATATAATCACACACTGCCTATCACAATATATCATATTAGAATTAAATTTTCAAATTTATCTAATAACATAATATAGATTTAGTTTTTTGGTTTATGAAAAAAACTTAAGCCCTTACAAATATACTTTTCAATGACAACAACTAGGTCAATATTAATTTGCTATTTGAATTATGATAGTTTTGTTCATTGAGAAAAATCCAACCACTACCTTATTTTACCAAAATTTTCCGATTACACTCAAACTCAAATATTCATGAAACATGTTCGAGCGAAAAATAGTCTTTCATGAAAAGCTAAAAAAATGTAATCAATATCTTGAAACATTAATCAAAATACATAGTAATATTCCAAAATGACTAAATTTTGAAAGAGCAAGTTTTGTGTGAGTCCGTCTCACGGATCTTTTTTCATGAGACGGGTCAACCCATGACCCACACTTAGCAATTCATATGAAAAATTGTGGATATGGGTTCAATTCATGGGTAATAAAAATCCGTCTCACAAAAACTATCCGTGAGACCGTCTCATATGAGTTTTTGTGATTTTGAAATCAAATATTATAACATCAGTTCAATTTCAAGATTCTCATGGTTCAAAATTGAATTGAATAAAAATAGTTCAAAGTCCTAGAATGACTTTGTTTATATTTTCAGGTTCTCGATGAACGTGCATCATGAAATTTACTTGGAATTAAAATTATTTGACACACGACTCATGTATTTAATTTTACTGATATTTGAATGTCAATAGCATTTTCAAGCTTTGGACGTTTATATTGATCAGAAATTGTGTCAAAAAGATTATCATAAAATATTAAAACATGACTAGTGACCAAAAAATTATTTTAGATTCATACATCAATTGAAGAAGGTATTGCAATTCAAGTAGAAAATTGATGTTATTCCTGTTTTTTATTTGTCTCGCATGTATTAACTAAATATTTAACGTAAGTCTCATGTTAAACCATCTCACAAATCATTTTATGTGAGACGAATCAATCCATGACCCACACTTTACAACTTACATATAAATTTGGATATGAGTTTAGTGAATGAGTGACAAAAATCCGTTTCAAAAAAATATCGGTAAGACCGCCTCACATAAATTTTTATAAATGTTCAATTGTTATTACGCAAAATCCTGATATCCTATCCATCATTGTGTGTCTTTATAAATGTTCAATTATTATTACGCAAAATCCTGATATCCTATTCATCATTGTGTGTCTATCGCTGACGTATCAAATATTCGACATACTAACTAAAGGATGAGACTATCCGACCCCCAATTTTTTCTAAACACACCCCCATTAAAAATAGTATAACTTCAAAAAATTCTAACCCTAACCTTCTTCTTCACCCCAATCGCCTCCATTCCTCCATCCTTTCATCCTTACCTCTCTTTCTTTGAAATTCCAGCGGTATCTCCTCTCTACTCTCTCTCTCTCTCTCTCTCTACTTTCACTTCCATTGTTTTCTCTCCTTCCCTCTCTTTTCTAAGAAGAAACCTATGAAAAATAAAAATTTCGAGAGAAAAAATTCAAAAGCTTCGTTCGACCATGGTGGTCGAAATGTTCGACCAATTAGGATCGAACATAAGGAGAGAACTTCAGTGCAAATAAATCAAACAAATCATAAAAGATTCGAGTTGTTCCGATCGAACATGTTCCAATTGTGTGTGTATTTTTTCGAAATTTTCATTTTTCCTTTTTCCAATAACCTTCCTTCACAATAGGCTTTGGAGTTCTGATTTGGGATCTTCTTTCTCTTCACTCCTCTTGTTGAGGAGAAGGGTTGCCGCTGGTTGAGGATAAGAACCGTTCCTGCAAGGGAGGAAAGAAATCTATTTTTAATTTAAATAACATAAGAATATTTTAGTTTTTTATTTATAGTAATTATTATTTATTTATTTTATTATGCGGTGTATTTAGAAATGTTTGTAGCGTGGCTAGTCTCACCCTTAACTAAATTCACTTTCTATATAATCACTGACGTGATTATTACATGTCAATGATAATTATATTAAAACTTGTCCACCATAGATATTATAATGTTTTCCTATTATTACATATTTTCCTTAATACAAAAAATATTATAGTCCAATTAGAC
Organism: Scutellaria baicalensis; assembly: GCA_005771605.1. NCBI lineage: Eukaryota > Viridiplantae > Streptophyta > Magnoliopsida > Lamiales > Lamiaceae > Scutellaria > Scutellaria baicalensis. The sequence continues at coordinate 74,668,409 of CM016721.1, read as the reverse complement.
CAAACTATAATATGAATGAATACTCTGGTAACATATTTATCATGAGCTTATTAGTATGTACACACTATTATCGTAAAAGATATCAGATACATCTATTAATTTCATATTGTAATTTATAATTTAAAAAGGTGAAATCATTACACATAATCGATGAGGACAGATTAAGAGTTGCACACAATGAATATTTTAATATTTTTATGATTGAACATTCAACAATATACATCTAAATTGAATAACAAAAACTCATGATGAATATTTAATATTTTAATCGATGTGACAGTTGCACTTATTGTAGTAAAAAAATAGTTATAGTTGAAAAACAAATATGTAAAAAAAATACTTATAAAACACATTCTTATAGTTGAAAAACATATATCTATACATGTAAAATACATATTTATATCTTGTCACACATGAGACGGTCTCACAACAAACCAACTCAATTTGCATATGCTAGTCACCTTTAATTTCTGTAACAATTATTGCCATTGTTATTCAAGTATGGAAACGATACAATAAATTATTTGAAAAATTAACAATTTTTTGGTCAACAATAAATCACACCCAAAATATGGTAAATCAATTTTATACTTTTTAGTGTATATTTATAATAATTAGTAAATAAAAAATAGAAGGATTGGATCTGCATTTTGAGTCGTGGATGAAAATGCAGCAAGCTCCATTTTAGCACTTGGAATCTTCACTCTATATAATCCAAATCCATACAGCTTAATAGAGTTGAGATTTTGCAATAAATTTCCGCAAAATCTGATGACGTCAACTTTGCCCTAGCAATTCTTACAATGCTAAAATCGGACAATTCATAACAACTTCTTCACACATTGACGAGAGAAGAAAGAGGGTGCAGCGCTGATTTCCATGAATTCAGCAGCTAGATAAAGTGAAGAAAATTGAACGAATTCGAAAAAACCTCTCAACGCCCCTCTAATCACACTGATAAGCAGTTTCAGGTTTGCTTCCGTGAAGAATCAGATCTTTCCTTTTGATCTACAATTCTAGGTAATTGCATGTATGATCGTGTTTGATTGAATTATCTTTTAACGAATCATGTTCTGCTTATTGTTTGCTTGTGGATTCACATGAGCTCTTCGTGAATTTTGACTCTGAAATGAGTCGTGTCTGTGAGGGTTTTACAGAGGGTTATGATTGTTGCGCGGAGTTTTTCTTTTCCTTTTTATAGGTCTTGATCCTTGTATGTTTTGTGACACCGTTATGTTTCTGAATTGGGTAATTCGTTCGCTTGAACTTCAATTATATCTCTAAGGAATTCATTTGTTGCGTGGATTATTAACGGAATTGATTGAATTGGCTGATTCTAATTTCTTGGTTGTTTTTGAGGTCATGCTGGATGTTTAAAGAGCAAGTGAGCGTTTAGTGTGAAGATCTGTGGAGAAGAATAGTGTATTGCAAAATGTGGTGTATTAGGAACAATATGCCTTCAGTAACATGAATGTGTTTGGTTGGTTGAGTGTTTAGAGAAGAAATTGAGAAAGAAAATATAATTGGGAATTGTAAACAAACATAGCATGAGACTTTCAGTAGATGTATCCTATCATAGTTAAGATTTGTTCCTTTGTGCTCCTTACTTGCGATATTTATTTATTTATTTGTGATTTGTTTGATGATTGCTATTTGTTGTTGATGTCGCTTTGTGCTTTGTGAAAGTCACATGCTGTGATTGGGTCTTCTTTTTTTTTTTTTTTGTTGGCGATCTCATTTCATTTGATCTTTACCCTAAGATTCATTTGCAGGTGTTCTTTTTTGTAGAGAGCACAAGGTTTAAACATTATAATGGCTGATTCAGAAGAAAATAATGCATTGTTTCCAATTTTCATTTTGTCGATGATCGCCTTGCCTTTGGTTCCTTATACTATATTGAAGTTATTCCGTGCTGCCTCAAAGAAAGCAAAGAGCATCCATTGTGGGTGCTCTGATTGTGCTCGATCAGGGAAATATCACAAATCAGTCTCTAATCGGGTCTCTGGCATTTATTAATTAGTGGACATATTTAAACTTCTGTTGCACAATAAGGCGAGATGTTTACTATTGACTTTATTCTTTCAGATTGCAAATGTCTCAACATGTGGTAATTTTACACTGGTGCTGCTATGGGTTATCATTGGATTTCTTGTCTATTACATTAAGAACATGAGCCGCGAGGTACTCCATAATCAATTAGTTATTATGCTCACATAGGAACAACTCTTCTGCTTCTTATTTTTCAGTTACTCGTTTGGTCATTTCACACTGCTGTGTGCTGTTAAGTAACTGCTCACTTAAGAGTGATACCTTTTATGTCAATTCAGATTCAAGTTTTTGAGCCATTCAGTATTCTCGGATTAGAGGCTGGAGCATCAGATCACGAAATTAAGAAGGCATATAGGAGGCTTTCCATCCAATACCATCCTGATAAGAATCCGGACCCAGGTAATTCTACTTTGTTGCTTTTGCTGTGAATATTTCATTTTGAAAGGAAGGAACTTGTTATGATCCTGCTTTCTCTTTATTCACTGTACTTCTGAATTTTCAGCTGCTCACAAGTACTTTGTGGAGTCTATATCCAAAGCTTACCAGGCTCTGACAGATCCGATTTCCCGAGAGAATTTTGAGAAATATGGTCATCCAGATGGTAGGCAGGTAATATGCATTGCAAAGAAAAGCTCTCTCATCCATCCTAACAAAGAACCTTAGATGGAGGGTTGAAGCCATGACTAGAATCAGATACTATGAATATAGAAATTGAATGGACAGTTGGAGCTATCACTAAAATTTAACACAATGACATATTTGATGCAGGGTTTTCAAATGGGCATCGCTCTTCCTCAGTTTCTGCTCAATAATGATGGTTCATCTGGTGGGATAGTATTATTATCGGTAGTTGGAATCTGTATATTGTTGCCACTGGTCATGGCTGTTGTATATCTGTCTAGATCTTCGAAGTATACTGGAAATTTTGTCAAGAATGACACTCTAGCTGCCTATTTCCAGTTGATGAAACCTTCCTTGGCTCCTAGGTATGTGTTTTCTCTTTCACAGTCTGTATATTGTTTGGTTAGAGCATGCTATGAATCTCATTTATAAAATCTTAAGTCATCATCTTAATTTGTGGTACTTGCAGTTTAGATATGCATTTTGATAATTGGTGAAGCTTATGTGAAATATTAGCAGCTAATAACTGCCTGGAAAAAATGGATCTCATATATAACTGTTGTCATTAGAAAAGATACAAAACCATATCTCTTTGCTGAATTTGACTATTATCAATAAATGCACCTACAGATGAAGTGAGATGGCATTACTGTCTACTGAAATTGAGAATTACATAAATGCTGTTCTACAATGAAACTAAATATCCTTTTCGTGTTCAAGTTTCCTTGTTGCCTTGTGAACTAGCTATGTTATGATTGAAATCTTAGTCTGGTCTGGTGACGTGGTCATTGTAATCTGCAGCAAAGTCATGGAGGTCTTCATCAAGGCAGCTGAATTCTTGGAAATTCCAGTTCGAAGATCTGATGATGAACCCCTTCATAAGCTCTTTATGACAGTAAGAAGCGAGTTGAACTTAGACCTTAAAAGTATAAAAAAGGAACAAGCAAAGTTTTGGAAGCAGCACCCAGCACTTGTTAAGGTAAAAGCAAACATTTAGAACCTTATATGACTTTTGGATTGGATGATTAATCAATTGTTGTTGACCATTGTTTTCTTTCTTTATCCTCAGACAGAACTGTTGATTCAAGCACATTTGACTCGTGAAACTGGATCTTTATCCCCTGACCTGGAACATGATTACAAGCGAATGCTAGAAATTTCACCTCGTCTCCTTGGAGAGCTAATGAAGGTTACCTTTCCACCAGTCACTTTAAATCTGTACATTTGTATTTTGTAACTAGCACTCTCTGAGTTAACTTTTATGGAGCTACAAAAGTGTTACTTTTATAAGAGTAAATAAATGTGATGCCCCACTTTTGATGATAACTTTTTATGGAAGAGTTGGCCATATGACTCTAGATAATTTACTAAAACCAAAATACCCAGAGAAACCGTGAATTCCTTCTGACAAATATGCAAATTTTGCTGATAAATCAATTTTGCTTAGAAAAGTCAGAACTTGTGAATTGGAGTGTGCATGAAGGTCAAGTCAGGTGCGTGAATGGGTTAATTAATTCTAAATTGTGTTTGTCAGGCATAGAGATTTCTTGTACCAAATGGTAGTTCTGTTACTTTTTCTTCGACTTATCTCTAGTTGCAACTATTTGGCAAGTGGCCCTTTGATTTATAGTGAAGTAATCATTTACCAAGAAACTGCAAATTTGGAACTTGTCATCCATCTTGCTGGTTTTCTTAAGTGAATAAATTGTAATTAAATTCTTAAATAATTCATCATTAAAATTTTCTAGTAGTTCTGGCTTGGATCTCATCCCTCCTGAAATGTGCATGTGATCTGTCTCTAAATGTCAAAATTTGCTGTGCAGATGGCAATCATTCCGCGCACTTCTAAGGGGCATGGCTGGCTTAGGCCTGCAATTGGAGTTATTGAACTCTCACAGTGCATTGTTCAGGTAATAATTGGAAGATAAACATTTTAAATGCTAACCACCTGAAACGAAAGCTATTAAATCTGGTAGTATGATAAGCTAATTGAACTGTCAATCATCAACTATAATGCAGGCTGTTCCTCTTAGTGCTAGGAAGGCAGCTGGAGGGTCTGCTGACGGAATTGCTCCCTTTTTACAGCTTCCACACTTTAATGATGATATTATCAAAAAAATTACCCGAAAGGTATAACATGTTTCCCTCCTCCATGGTAGTACCGAATTGAATTTTCCAGACTCTGACTGCAGATTAGATCTTTGTTCTCCTTTTTTATTACTATGTACTTCATATCTACCAATAACTTTGTGAAAGAGTGAGTGCATTTCCATTTATGTGATTTTCCATTTATAGAGCTTCTGTTTATTTCACTTTTTTTTGATACACTTGAAACATAGTATCCTGAAACTTCTAGCGTTTCTCAAAAGAAAATGGCAAAACTCTGCTTGTTTTTTGTGATGAAAGCCTTGGCAGCTGAAATAGAAAATTGTTTAGTCTTTCTTTTTTTCCTGAATATCTCATTCCCATCCTAGTGTTTACCATGCAATTGAGGCTTTATGATATCTCCAACTCCCATTGTAATATATGCTTCAATTTTATTCTTTTAAATTTATCCCCTACTCTGAACTATTTTTTTTTTGTAATAGCACATATTTACTCGGCTATGCTGTGTAATCTCCAAAAATGATTTAAAGAATGGACAAATTTGTATAGATAATATATTCAGCACCATACCATGCAGTCCAATTAAATATTCTTCCCTAGTTTAAATATTCATCAGAAGTTCAAATTGTTGGATAATGCCGATATAGTTTACATGATGAATTCTAAGTTCCATAAATTAAAATTAGATATTATTTCCCCTCTCTTCATGTTATTAGACTTTTGTTTTTCTGTGGGCTTTGTTCTTTCCTCTTGACTTCACCCTTGCTCTTTTGCAGAAGGTGCGTACGTTTCAGGACCTTCAAGGAATGCCTATTCAAGAGCGCACCCAACTTCTTTCTGAAATGGCCGAGCTCTCTCCTTCTCAAGTGACAGATGTGGAGAAGGTGATGGAGCTGATCCCTTCTCTAACAATTGAAGTTACTTGTGAAACCGAAGGAGAAGAAGCTATACAAGAGGGTGATGTTGTCACAGTTCAAGCTTGGGTCACTCTAAAGCGCGCAAATGGCTTGATTGGCGCCCTTCCCCATGCTCCTCTTTACCCATTCCACAAGGAAGAAAATTTCTGGTTTCTGCTTGCAGACCCCAATTCAAACAGCGTGTGGTTCTCAAGCAAGCTAAGTTTCATGGACGAAGCAGTTGCAGTTCGTGCTGCTTCAACGGCGATTGATGAGAGAATGGAACTTCTAGGAGCCAGTCCGCAGGACAAAACCGCAGCTATAAAGGAAGCGGTCGAGAAAGTTAAGAGTGGGTCCCGGCTCGCAATGGGGAAGTTCCTCGCCACGGCAGAAGGAAACTACAACTTGACTTGCTATGTGTTGTGTGATTCATGGATCGGATGTGACCAAAAATCAACCTTGAAGCTTAAAGTTCTGAAACGGACACGTGCTGGTACTCGGGGTGGGCTGGTTAGCAATGGAGGCGTGGATGCAGAGGATGGTATCGAGGAAGAAGAGGAAACCGAGGAAGAGGAAGATGAGGATATTGAGAGTGAGTATAGTGATGATGAGGATGATGAGCCAAATGGAAACAAGAAAAGCCTTGTCAATGGCAAAGCTGGTAAAAAGAGCAAGGTGTCTAGTTCAGAAAGTTCAGGTTCTGATGAGGACTAAAATTACTGCTTCATTTTCTTCTTTTTTTGACAACAAATTTAGTTACATTTTGAGACAAAAAAGGGAACCTTTTTTAAACGTGTCATGAAAATTTTATGTACTATTGGTTACTTTTACAAGAACGGCTAACTAGTTCACCTATATTGACAATAATTTTTCTTGATTTTTTTTTATGTTTTTATTCATTCATTTATTTTTTGCTTGGAGAGACTGGATATTTATTTCTGTTTGATTTCAAGATTATATTTAAATTTGATTGATGTTTTCCTAAAAGTGAGTTTAAAGGAATTTTAGTGGGCTAATTTATTTTTGAGAAGGCCAGTTATGCAGCTGTTTTTATTCAGATCCATGCACTTGGGTTAAGCCAACTCATAACCCTTTTTTCGCTCATGAATTTTGTTGTTTTGATCGTGATTTTTATATTATGTTATTCATACATATACATTATGTTAGTCATACTTTTATGTTATATTAGTCATACATTCATTTTTAGATTTTGTACTCTTAGTTCAAAATCACTGATTTTTATGCTATATCTTAGTCCTAACATGACTAATATAACATGAAGGTAGAATACTTGGAGCGAATTTCGGTGGTTTTAAGTGCACCCACCAGGCCCATGAGAGCGAGTGAAACGCACGTGGAGCGCGTTTTTGAGCATGTGAACCAGATTGATCCGGGTGCATGGATCCTATCGGATTGACCCGGGTATATGGATCCTATACCAAGTACATAAAATTTTTGGTGTTTATATCTATATCTATATCTATATCTATTACCTATATAAAAGTATGAATATTTCTTACAAAATATGGATTTCCTAATATATCCTTATAAAAGATTTTATTTAAGGTTATAATAGTAATTTGTGATTTTTATATTTAAGTAATTTTATATTAGAATTCTAAATCAAAATCATTTAGAATTCTATTATAAGTAGGACTCTATTATATAAGGACTTTAATTTATTAGATCTTTTTAATTTAATATAGATTGTATATCCTCATAATTTTTTTTTATTTAAGTCGATTAATAGTAATATAATATTTTTAATTTAAAAAATTCATCCTCCACATGCAACGCATGTGCTGATACTCGTTATACTAAAAACAAGCAAGTTAGAGAAAATTTCTAATTTGTCATTTTCCCTCCTAAAAATGTCATATCAATTTGATGATGTATAAAATAATTTCATTTTCTTTTAATTTTTCAAGATTTCATTTTAATTTTCTGAATTAATTTAATAAATTTAAATTACATGTCTTTCTTGATAAACTATCAAATATTATAATAATAATAATAATATATATATAATTTTTGATTAATAATACATTATAATGAAAGGTAGAGAGAAATTATCTTTTTTATGTATTTATATTACGCATACTATTAAATTTTTGTTTAAATAATTATAAATTATAAAAGATCACTTAAGTTAAAAGTTTATAAAGTAAATAAAATCTATATAATATAATTTATTGTAGAAAAAATGTTTTTTCATATTAACATACTCATGTGTCTTCTTTTTATTTTAATATATATTTTGTGATAAAATATTTAATAGAATTTTTGAAATTCATGTAGTTAAACATAAATGTTTAAGATAATATAAATATCTAAAAGTTTAATAAAGATAGAAGTTAATACGAAAATATTTTATGTTACAAGTATACCACGTAATGTGTAATGTAAGAAGAAAATATAAGCATTCGATGTTTTTTAATATTACAATATACATAAAATAATATGAAAAATGTAATTATATAAATTCATTTCTATACTATATCTAAAATGACAATAGTTGGTGATTATTACCAATTGCAAAATTATTAGCCAATAGGAAAAAAAAGAAAAAGCAAACTAAAAAAAAAAAACTTTTGAGTATCTTATTGGACAAGCTCCTAAAAATTATTGGACAATTTGAGTAATTTTTTTAATTTCATTTTGATTTTCTAAATTAATTTAATAATTTTGAATTAAGTTTCTATATCAAGCCATTAGAATTAGGCTTCATCTACAAATCATTATCCTACTTCTATATAAGCAATGCATGAATGAGATGGAAATCTCACTAAATGAGGATGGGCTAGCTTATTGAAATGGAGGTTTAAAATATCAAAAAAAAAAATTAATAATAATAATGGAGCTTGAAATATCAAAAGAAAAAGAAAATTAGTGATGGAATAAGATGAAAATTTGAGATGAAAATATTTTCGCATTTAAGTAGTGTATATATATATATATATATATACCTACTCACTTAATGAGAATGAACTAAAGGAAATGGATGTTAGAAATATCAAAAGAAGAAAAAAAGTTGGTTTGTATACAAACAATGTATATATAATAACTCTTATTTAATTAGGATGAACTAGCATCAAATGAAGGTTAGAATTATAAAATAAAAAAAAAGGTAATGGAAATAATTAGAAGAAAAATCAATATGAAAACCATTATACTATATAAACAATTCATATATATCCACTCTCACTTAATAAGAATGAGCTATAACATGAAATGGAGGTTAGAACTATCAAAGAAAAAAAATTTGAGATGGAAGCCTTTTCAGATATAACGAGATATTATCAATACTAATTTGATTGTCATCTTGATTATCTAAATCCATTGATAAGTAATTAATATTGCATTACAAAAAAACAAAAACAAAAATCATTTAGTATTATAATAGTATAGATTACAAAAAACATTAAAAAAGGATTTAACATTTTAGATATAATATAAATTACACTATATTATCAACAATAAAAATTATTAGATTATATAACAATGCGCGCATCGGGTACATGGATCCTATACCAAGTACATAAAAGTTTTGGGGACAAAACTTATATACCCCTGGGGCACAGATCTAGGTGTTATACACATGTTTTTTATGTGTTATATATATATATATATATACTCTATAGGTGTTATGTTTCTTGGTGTTATACATATATTCTACAGGTATCATATGAATATAAGAGCATACATATGATACCTAAATAGTATGCATATGATACATGTAGAGTATTTATATAACACCATATAATATGTTAAGTTGGGGGCACCGTTAGACACGTTCATCCGGTTCGAACCGGCGGTCAACGATACCGAATCGTTGACCCGGTTCCGGTTCCGAACCGTAACCGGAAACCGGATATATCCGGTTAGGTTACGGTTCTCGATTTTCTGAACCGCCAGTTTTCCCTTTTTTTTTTACAATCTGCCACGTGGACGACTCTCATTGAATCTGATATAGTCGTTGGAGATCGACGGCTAGGGAGAAGTAGCCGTTGGAAACCGCCGAACCAAACCGGAACCGAGACGTGCAAACTTGGCCATTGAGAATGTGCAAAACCTTATGCTCCTTGAAGATTGGTGCAAAGCCAAAAGACGTTCACAACATCTACATAACGAAGCAACATTGGAAGATGGTGGTCCCGATTTGTTTGGCTACGACTCGAACACATCATCCTTCGGCGGAGGCACACCAACCAACTTCGAAGATTATAACTATTGGACCGGCGGGTAAGTTGAGGTAAGAGAACCACGTGAGCTTTAATTCCTTAATTTTATAAATTAAGGATACGTAGATAATTTCATTATAAATTTGGAAATGAATTTCAATTCCAAAATTATAATGAAACTCAAGCTCTTTCAATTTTTTTTCCCCTTCCCAATCTTTTATTTACAAATTTGTAGATAGAATTGAAAACTTGTAATAGATAGAATTTTTTTTATGTAAATTTGTAAGAGCTGGACTCCTGTGAGACCGTCTCATATGCCACGGCACTCGCGTACGGTCGTGCGTTGGGACACGGTCGTGTCCCAGGACACGGTCGACCGTGCGCGGGAACACATACTTATAGCACAAAAAGACATACTTATAGACAAAAATCACATACTTATCTCGACCGTGTCCCAGGACACGACCGTGCGCTACAGATTGCTCTTAGTTTTCACGCGAGGCACGATCTGTCCCAGGGCACGGTCGTGGGCGAGAAAAAAAAAATCACATACTTATAGTGAAAAATCACATACTTATTATTGAAAAAGATATACTTATACACTACAGTCGCGCACGGTCGTGTCCTGGGGCACGGTTGACCGTGCGCGAGTGCCGTTGGGTGCATATGAGTATTTGTGAATTTGTAATAGATATAATTTTATAAATCAAATAAACTTTTAAGTAGGTCTCTTGTGAATCAGGGATCCATGCACTTGAGTCGGATCCGGGTCGGGGGACCACACTTTTTTTTTTCACACATGATTTTTGAAAAAAATCACATACCAATAGGCAAGAATGAAAATATTGATATCGCATGTCGTATCGTAACTTTCATTTTATGGATATATCGATGGATATATCAATATCGCAAAAAAATTGAAAAAACAACGGAAATCTTATTAAAATTTTGGAAATTTAATATAAAATTTTAGAGATTATTTTTACACTTCATTACACATATATTCCACTCAAAATCACATTAAAATATAATATATTTAAAACTAACATATATGTAATAAGCATTATAAATATTGTTTTTCGAATGAAAACTGATAATATATTACATAATACCAGACAAAATTACTAAAATTACATCACACAATACACTAGTACCAAAAGATTATAAAGTTAATATAAATATATTATCAAAACAAAAAATTAATAAGTTCAACTGAAATTATAATTTCAAAGTAATAAAAGTCATAAATATTCAAAGTCATACAACCAGAATATGTAAATACATAAAATTTTACTAAAACTAATTATAATAATTAATTGTAAATACACAATTACAACATTACATTTTACATACCAGTGCTTCACTATAACATAATAAATTGTAAAATTATGATTTTATAATAAACTTCTATAAGTTAACTAAATGTTTCACCTAACATATACATAATTAGCACAATTAAACATAACAATTTACAATATACCAACAAAATGCTATTTTTATCAACTAAAATGAAAAACAAAATAAAGAGATTAAATTTGCATACCAATTCGTAGTTCTTCAAAATGACAATTGAGTGATATATATAGTGGTGCAAGTATTTCCTCTCCAATGTCAATGCCCTTTATCCAAAAAAATAAATAAATTAGATACATTAAAATAATCATAATCTATAAAGTAAGTAATTGAAATTAATTTAATCAAAAATGTTGGGAGAGAGTTAGTGATATCATACCTTGAACCTTAAAATGTATGGTAGAATGTTCACTTGCATTTATCCTCTTATACAGAGAAATATATCATGCAAAAAAATTAGAAAAAAAAAAAGTAAATGAAGTAATAATTGGTTAAAGGAATGGAAATTTCAAAAAGCCACAAAATACACAATACAAAGTAAAAAAAATCACATAGTTTAATTTTTTGAATCAAAATCGCTCATTTTGATATACATGCGATATTTTGTGATATATCCACGATATTTCCTAATTTTCATCCAATTTTGTACTGCACTGAACTGATATCGAAATCGATATCGATATTTTGCGATATTTTGCGACATATCCGCGATACCCAGGAAAAAAAAATTAACACCCAATATCCGTATCGCAATATCCGTATCCGTGATATATCCGCGATATTTCGCGATATTTTCATCCTTGCCAATAGGTTATGTTAGACATACCTTTACATTATATTAAACATACATTTAAGCTATGTTAAACATACCAGTTATGCCCAAATTTCATGCCTTGTCTTTTTTTAGCTTGATTTTTGAATTTTGGCACAGACCACTACGTTATGGTAGACATATTTTTTTTGGCTTGATTTTTGAATTTTGGCACATACCACTACGTTATGTTAGACATACATTTACGTTGTGTTAGACATACCTTTATGTATACTTAGACATACCTTTGTATATGTTAGACATACTTTTGAATATAGTTAGACATATCTTTATATATGTTAGACATACCTTTGTATATAGTTAGACCTATCTACACATGGTTGGTCTAACTATACACAAATGTTGGTCTATTGGAGCGAATTTTGGATGAGCTTCAGCACAAGTGTTCAGCGTGTGGGAGCGCGTTTTGGGCGCGTGAACGGGTCGACCTGGCGTGCAACCGGTGCATAAAAGTTTTTGCCTAAACTTTTTTATGTAAACTCTAAGTTGTAATTTTCCAATTTTTTATCAAAAGTTTGTTCACTTAATTATTATTTGTTAGATTTCATATTTTGTATTCTAAAAGATCAATTTAGTCGAAAACAAGTATTAAAAATCAAAATTGGTGATTTAAAAAAAAATTAAAAAAAACTGGCCGAAATCGGCGGTTTCGGAACCGGAACCGGCTTTCCCCTCTCCCCGGTTCGATCATTCCGGAAACCGGAACCGACGGTTCTGAACCGAAACTAGAACGCCTAACCAGATGAACATGTCTAGGTGTCCCCGGGTCACACAAATATCAGTCAAGTTTTGGTGTTTATATTTAGGCGTCGCTCCTGCGATCTTATTTTAAAATTTTGTATTGAATTTTCTTTATTAGTTTGATAAACAGAATATATGAGTTTATAATTGTATGAGTAGTTTATACTTGATGATAAATGAAATTATAGTTTCCAAAAATTTGCCATCCAAACTAAGATATCAGCTTGCAATTCGAGTGAGTAAGTCAGTTTATAAATAAATACCCATACTTACTAGAATGCTTTTTTAACCAAATATTGTAGAACATAAAATTAATTAACACATTTGAATAATTGAAAAGAATTCTTAAAAAAATTCAATACTGACAATTTTATTAAATTGCATACTAATTAAAATAAAAGATGGAAGGATGTAATATAGCAATATTAAACCTTTTCCAATATAATAAATAAATATAATTTTATATTTATTTTACTAAAGCAATATATATATATATATAATTAATATATTAATCAAACTATATTATTATTGAGTGTTAATTGTAGGAACCCTATTATATTATTAGCAATTATGCACATAAACCATCAAATTTTTTTTTTTGGTATATATACTATACGGATTTGATACATAAATCACCAAAACATTTCAGCCATTATTCCCCGAATTTTGACACGTAACTTACGTCTGATATATTTTTATAAGGTTTTTTGTCCAAACATACGAGTCATTGTATTTGAAAAAGCCGTCAAGTATACAACAAAACTACACTGGGATAATTGTTCAATATTATAATTACTATCTTTCTTCTTAGTTTTAAATATTTTGAATATTAAGTAAGAAACCATATTACAAGTAGGTGGATTTTAATTTATATATTGGTTATATATATATAATTTATTCACAAGATTCCATTAAGAAGTAGAAAAATTATATTCCAGTATAAGCGCTATTTCGTAGTGCGATTTTCATGTGGAAGGAATTGAGCAGAAGGGATAAAATAGAACCACACGTTTCAATCCCAGAAACAGGAAATATGCCATATTCTATTCTCCTTCTCCCTTCAAAATTGTGAGCTCTCACCTTCGATTCATCACCGATCGCAGAAAATGCTGATGATCGAACCTCACTCCGCCGCCTCCGCCGCCGCCCGAGTCTGCGCCGCTAACTTCCACTCCTCCGCTCGCCTCCTCTCTCACTCACCCGCATACTTTATTCCCAGGTACTGCATCTACTTCAATCTATGTTACTAGTCTTTGCCTTGCAGATAATGCACAATATGTGCGACGATTGCTGCAGTGCTGCTTTTTTTTTTTTTTTGTGTGGTTGATTTTGGTTGGATGATAGGAATAAGTATAGGAGGTGTGCGGGGAGGGTAAAAGGTGTACATGGAATCAAAGCGGAGGCGAAAGAGCAATCTGGTTCGGATTCGGGTTCGGTGAAGCAGAACGCTAAGCCGCAGAGGTATCATCCATTTGAGGAAATTGCTGAGTCGGGCCTTTTGGAGAGCGGGGAAGCTCTTCTCAGCCCTGCTGAGACCACTCGAACAATAATTGAGGTATAATAATTAAGCAAAATGTGCTTTTCAAGTACAATTAAGGCTATAGATATGATTGATAAAGATCTAATTCTTTCCCAGAACCACCTTCTCACATGCCAGCATTAATTGATAATGTGCTTGGTTTTTACCCTAAGAAGTTGTAGTTAAGAATTTACTTTAACAACCTTTTGCATTGCTTATTGCTTTAATATGTTAGAAATTTGCCACCTTTTATGAATTTCAATGTGTTAAGTTGAGGCACTGTTGATTTATCTTTTGAAAGTTTGTCAATGAAATTTTAATCTGTCTAAAGGTTTTGGTTTTAGGTGAATAGCAAGGCAACATTGATGTTTTCTGGTGTGGTAAATGAAGAAGTTCATGAGAATATTTTCTGGCCAGACTTACCTTATGTGACAGACGAACATGGAAGTAAGATGCATTTTCTCGTTTTCTTTTTCTTTCTTTTAAAATGTGAACATTATCAGTCTTTGGTCAGGAGGTATTACCTTGCTCAATTTTCATTTTCATATGCTAAGATATATACTTTCAAGTGAAGAATGATGAAGACATCTTGCAAACGCTTACATCTGAAGAAACCATTGTGGTGAGACTAAGCACCCTTCTACACTCATTTTTTGAAGACTCTTTATGATCCATTTTTTGGGATCTTCATCAGTGTTCCTTTTGGTTTTTGAGCATCTGCATCTTACTAATTGCTCCTTTAGGCTTTATGCTTTTCCTGTAAAATTTATGTAGTTGTTTTTCCCCAACTGATTATGTCATGATTTATGATTATTCGGTATGAGTTTGGCAAGTGCAGATGGAATGAACTCTATAGTTGTGTGGAGTAGCAAGGGGCAAAAAGGAGAAACTAAGTAAAGCTGCGACCTTGAAAATTGCTAGCTTATCAGTTTAGATATTGTGTTTTTGCATGTTATGAATATTCTATTTTCATTAAGGACTCATCTACTTAAAATGACTGTTTTTGAGGCTTACTTTTAACACAATGCAGCAAGTCATAATTGGACTGGACACTGCAGAAATGATAAGTGAGATGGAATCACTAAGTCATGCCGAAATCGACTTTGGCATAGATGAGTTGGACGATGAAGATAGTGATTTTGATGAGGATGAGGATGACAATGATGAAGATGGAGATGATGATGATGAAGATGAAGAAAATTTTGAAAAGGTGGGATGTCTTTCTTTATTCATGTACCCCTTAATTGCAGAGTTGTAAGTTTCCAGTTTTAAACCTTTGTCATATTCTCATATTCATGTGCAGGACTGGGTTTCTATTCTTGATGAGGATGATCAGGATGAGGAAAGTGATGGATCACTAGGAGATTGGGCTAAGTTGGAGACTATGCGATCTTCTCATCCCATGTATTTTGCCAAAAAGCTATCTGAGGTAACTCTCTCTGTGAATATTCGTGTTGATCATGATAATGAACCACAGTGACGTGGCAATACATGGAAATACACGTTTTAAAGTTTTTTTTTCTTCTAAGTAGTGGATATTCGTACCATGATATTCTTTTTTTAGGTAATTTCTGTTCTTTTTTATTCCATTATAATTTTTTTTTTCTTATTCATCTCAATTTCTTTCTATTCTATTTTTTTTCATACTCTTCTCATGCTACCCCATTTTTCATCATATATCCACATGTTATTTTCTCAAACTTTTCTCATTCTAACTCTTTTTTTTTTGAATTCTTTACATGATACCCATTTTTCATTTTATGTCCACAATTTTCATTTTGTATAAAAAAATCATTATTTGAACACGAGTTGAGATTTAATTAGTTAAAAAGAAAGAAATCTTATAATAAAAAAAAGCATTATTTGAAGATGAGTTATTTAAAGTGAAGAATTATCATAATAGAAAAACCAGTAAAACATTACCGATTGCAATTATATTCTTATCTCTTCCAACATATAAGAATTTGCAGTAAAACTTTACCTATTGCAAAAATATTCTCATCTCCACCAACATATAAGAATTCTCATAATAGAAAAACAAGTAAAAAATTATCTATTGCAAAGATATTCTAATCTCCACTAACATCATCCAACAGAAATATAGTATAGAAAAACCAGTAATAACATCATCCAACTGATATGTTGTATAAAAAAACCAGTAATAACATCATCCATCAGTAATATAGTATTGAAAAACCAGTAGAAGATTACCTATTGTAAAGATATTCTCATCTCCACTAACATCATCCAACAGAAATATTGTTATCTCCATCTTCACTAAGTTGTTTTGGTTATTTATAGTAGATCTACATTCAATACATATACATATAGTGATTTTTTTAGCTAATAAGAATATTAAAGTTCGTTAAACCACCGTTATCATTCACTCTCCTTATTACATAAACACTCTTTCCACATCACCTCATTGGTTTGTTTATCCCTCCTAGAGCTGTTCGTTTAGCACTAAATCCACTTTCTCTTGCATATTTGTTTTTGAAAGCAAATTCCCTTGTCCACACCACTTCATAGGTTTGTTTATCCTCCTAGAGTTGTTCATTTTAGCACTAAATCCACTTTATCTGGCATATCTTCCGTAGAAAGCAAATTCCACTGGTCCAATATAAGGATTGTGATCATCTACAATATAAACTTACATAAACTTATCTAAATTAAAAAAATAGATGGTTGAGAGTGGTAATACTATTAAGGCAATTATTAAGAGTGACAAATAAGAAATTAACAATTTACTTGATGAAAAATGAGAAATTGACAATTAAAAAATTCTAGCATATTTTTTGTAGAAAGCAAATTCCCCTTGTCCAATATAAGAGTTGTGATGATCTGCAACAAAAAACTTACTTAACTTATCTACAATTAAGAAAAATAGATGAGAAATAGATGGTTGAGAGTTGTAGTACTATTGAGGCAATTGTTAGAGTGAAAAATGAGAAATTGACAATTTATTGAAGAATATTAAGGGTGTACAATGGGAAATTGACAATTTATTGAATAATGGAGAAACAATTAACAATTTACTGAAAAACGGGGATATAATTCATGGTTTGTTTTTTCTTTATTTATTTTGTCATTGTTTCGCGGATTAGAAGGAACCCTAGACCCAATGTTGATTAGTTTTATTTATTTTTATTTATGGGAAGAACAACCAACAAGAATCTTTAAAATAAATGGTTGAGCTTACTCCATGGAGTTGCTTACAAATTAAACAATTAAAAAAAACTATTTCATAAACCTTCATATAACTTATAGAACATGCGATCCGGGCCGACCCAGGTTGCACAGTGCACCCAATGGCCAATGCACAAGAGTTACTCATATATATACATATATATGTATGTATTTATGTATGTGTATAATTTTCTTTTTCCTATAACTTTTATTTTACAGGTTGTATCCGACAATCCAGTGGACTGCATGGAACAGCCCTCTGCTGGCCTTGCTATTCAAGGCCTTCTCAGACCTGCATTTATTGAAGAGCACTCTGTCATCCAAAAGCAGATATCTGATCCTGAATCTCCAAATGTGGATACAAATCATAACGCTGAGGAACAATTGCCAGAAGGTGTTATGGAGATAAATGGGCATAGACATGAAAAAGATGTAGGACAAGAAAACCCTACTTGGGCAGAAGACTTGGAGAAGGGTGAAAACTTGGGAAATGGATTTGCATTTTACAAGCTTGAGATGATTAAAGTTCAGTTAATTTCAGCTCATGGACATCAGGTACACCTTTAAATTCATTTAGTTATTCATATTTATCTGTTTATTTATAAATTTTGGTGAATTGCAGTAATCTGTTGCACTTATCATTTATTAGAGTTTCTTTCTTAGTGTAACTTGGGTGCACTAATAAACTTTATCCATTATCTACCGAATAAACAATTCGGTCTCTTGCATATCTTTTGTAAAGTCTAAAGACTTAAAAGAAAGAAAGAAAAGTAAATTTGAATCTTTCATATGAAATATCAGAGATAACTTATATTTCAATTCATCAACACGTTTAAAAGCTGAAGTCACTATGACAATCTAACAGTATGCTTGTGATGTAAGATTATAAGTGATACTATGGCAGTGGAACACTAGGAGACCAAGGGGTTAAGGCAACCTGGTGAATTAGAACCAATCCATTACATCACATACTCTTGTACTCAGCAGGAAAGAGTATGGTTTCCTGAAATATGTGTGGCTCTGAGAATAACAAATTTAAACTAGGAAACCACCTCTCTGTGTCAATGCAATATCATCATACACAACTTTTGTTCATTCTAACCATCACTTTTTATCTTGTATCTCACACTTTAAAATAATAGATATGTTCTATAATGGTAAAAAATTATTTGTTATGATTTCAATCAATTGATGAGTTGAGACAATATGCTCTGTTTTGCAAGCTATCCCATTCTCATGACCTGGCTTTTTGTGTTGAAAATAAAATTGGAATAAATATCATTGGACCTACTGTATGTTACCAGATGTGATGTATGATGCATTGCCTCTTAATGCTTGCCCATGTTTTGATGACTGATCCACTTCAGATGTGTCATTTTCAGCATTCTTGCTCCCCAGGTTGGGAAGTTTTATAAGTGGATTTATGTTATTGCTGCAGAGTTATGTTGAAATAGAAGATTTTAGGAGAGCTCAGCCTGATGCCATAGCACATTCAGCTGCTAAGATCATATCCCGTCTCAAAGCTGGTGGAGAAAAGACCACACAAGCTCTTAAGTCTCTGTGTTGGAGATGCAAGGGTATTCAAGTGGAGGTAACACTGCAATCTGTGTTGAAAACAGAAATATTCACATTCTTGTAAACTTGAAGAATGGAAAAAAAAGTAGGGTGGGAAGTTTTTGCTAGAGATAATGGCAAGGGAAAGTAATAAGTATCAGAAGGTCATTTCTACCCACCCTTGCTCTTCACAGACAAGGCCTTCAAAATAAGTTGTCATTTCCTGCCTGAAATGTGCTATAAAATTTTCTGAGATGGATTATTTATAATTTCCTAAGTTGGTGTTAATTTATTTTGTCTTGGTTAAATCATTTTCCGGTAGGACTAGGAATATCCTTTACTACGATCATTTCATAGAACCAAGGAGTGTTATATGTAATGTAAATATTTGAATGTCTTGCTAACTTTATAACTGAAACTACGACAGGAATGTGCTCTTATAGGAGTAGACAGCCTTGGTTTTGATGTGAGAGTTTGCTCAGGAACGCAAGTTCAGACATTACGTTTTGGATTTAAGAAAAAGGTACACGTTCATTATTTGGTTAAAAATTTGCAGTAAGGATTCTCATCTAGTCATTTGTGCATTAGACATCCCCTTTATGGCTGACATTCTACCTGTTGCTCTGTATCGTGTTCCTGTTTTCCTGAGCTATGCCTTGATGATATCCATGAAAAAACTAATGAACTTTGGAACTGGGGTTATGAATTTATAATGTTGGGGAGACATGTCTGAATATCTTACTATGTAATAGGACAATTTTACGAAAACAAAAGCTTCTAGTGGTTTACGTTTTTTTTTTTTTTTTTTTGGTGATGACTACAATAAATAGCCTTGAACTAATTGTAATAAGAAATAGTTTGTTTTGGTCCTCTAGTAATTAAAAAATGTAGGAATCGGACTTTTAACTAGACACAAAACATGGATGAAGAGTAAAAAGAATTTGCTTTGAGTGAAATTCTTGATTTTAAAAGAATCAAAAGTTGCAATAATTTAAGATGAAACACTTATTTTATTAATTTTTAGTTGAGTGTAGAGGTTGGAGACTGAATAACATAATCGCTTACGACAGGCAAATATGAAAAAAGCAGTATAGTGTTTTATATAATTTTTAATTTATCATGAAAATAACCATACAAATCTATTTATTCATATGAGTTCCTATCTACTACTAAAACATTCAACCTTTTCTTGTTCAAAATTTATATGCATTAATAAGCATTATGAGCATTGTTTTGTTAGTTGCAAATGTCAAGCTAGAATTTAAAGAACATTCTTGCTGTATGTTAGAACGCAGAATAACTGTTAAATGTGTCTCTGGTCACTAGAAAATGAAATTTTGCTCTAGCAAATTGTATACTACTCAGTCAATTTCTTAATGCATGTCTTTTGCGGGTAGTCAGTGAGAAGTAGGCGATGTGAAAAATACATTAGTTAGCCTCATATGAACCAAATTGAATCCTCTTATCTAATTGGTGCTTCATCTTGTATTCCATTGCTTCCAGTTCATGTCAAGTGTAAATTGGTGATGTTATCTGGCACACTTGGCACATGGTGTGTGGTGGTTATTTTGAAACACCAGATGAAACATAAATGTGGAATAGAGAATCCTGTTTGCATCAGAACCATCATTATTTTGATTCAAAGGCTTGCACATATTAGGATACATTTGAAATAATCCAAGGTTGTGTTTGGGTTAAGAGATTTGAAATATAAGATGATATGAAATGAATGGACTTCACTCAAATTACAGTGGATTCATAATTGATGCATATTTCTCAAAATTAAGTTCAAAATGGAAGTAATGAATTTCAACTTTATATCAAAACGCCACCAGTGGATTTAGATACACTACTATGAATTTCAAATTCTTCCTCAAATCCCTTCATCCGTGTACAACCTAGTAGTTTGTAGAGTTGACAAAAAAGAGGTTTGTGCTTTGCATCATGGCTTATGTACAGAATTGCTTTAAGTTTATTTTCTATGTATTGTCATGCTTGCTAGTGATAGCTTTCATCATGTAAAATGTTAAACTTAGTTCTCTTCTCCGTTTAATGCATTTGCAGGCCTCATCAGAGTATAGTGCTGAAAGGCAACTAAATGACCTACTTTGTCCTAGAGCCCACAAATATCAACCAAAGAAAGAAGCTCAACAAACAGAGTCTTAGATTCAAGCCGGTACGAATTTATTTCTGTTTTCTGTTGTATGAACATAGTCCAAAAGTTGTACATATCGTGTAGGAATATCTTTCAATCCCTGCTTATTATTCCTCCATTGCAATTTCTTAATGATCAAAATTTGGTTTCTATACTTATTTCCCCGAGTATCGTATCTCAAAATTTTGATGTTGAATGTGGTAGTGGCCGATTTTTCGACACAGATAGATAGGGAATCAGCTTTATTAAAGGGACATGCTTTTGTAAGCTGTTGCATATTCATGAATAGGATTTTGTAGAAATTGAGTTGAAGGAAAGTATGTTAAGAAAAAGCAGAAGAAAACTTTGTATTAGTCATATTGAAATTAATTTAGTAGCTGAATACCTGGCTCCATTGGTGGGACCTTGGAAGCATAACATGTACTTAATTTGCATAGAGAGATGGCCTTGATCAAAGGTGAATATTCTTATGTACTCCAAACGTTTGGTCAAATGGGTAATTATATGCTAATATTTTACAATAATATGTTTATTTACCTGTTCAAATTGTACCTCTTTATATGAAGTTATGGTGAATTTAGAATTGAAATTTTGTCCTAGTTAAGGCTGGTGATTTTATTGTTAAATATTGTTAACCCTAGTTAATGAAAGTGTAAGATCTTAATAATAAGGGCCCGTTTGATACGAATGTTGGGTTTGGACTGAATTATAATAATTTTGGGTTTTTTACTGTTCATGCAGTATAATTTGGATGTTTGGTGTGGAGGTTTTTGGGATGACTTTAGTTGTATTATGTGCTTGGTATTAATGTTTATAAAGTGTATTGTTTATAAATTTGTGTTTGGTATATAGATTGGGTTTGTTAAACTAGGATAAATGACCAAAATACCCCTTCATATATGTTATTTAGGTATAATTTTTCATATATTTATTTGATTGCTATCACTTTTTTCATATATGAGGATCTCCTAAAATATTTATATATTTATATTAACATTTTCTCTTTGTTAATTGAGGATTAATTAAATAATATATTTTATAGTTTGTTTCATGTTAATATAACTTGAAGAAGAAGCTGAGCAGCAATTGCAAAGACCTCTGAAATCACATTTTTATGCCTCCTAAACCTTTTTCCTATTTTATTTCAACTTTATCCTCTTCATTACACAGCAAAATAAAAAACAAAACATTGAAATCAAGAAAGTAACATCTTGTCTTTAAATTCAAATAAATATTTTGTTGTGGAAAAAAAAAAAAAAACATAGTATAATATTGATTTATAAGCTAATGATAGAATAATAATAAACGAAGTATGTGAAAGAATGATTTGATTCTCCAAAATTGCTAAGGAGTTGATAATTGGTGTATGGATATGATCTCTATCAACGATCTCACGAATCATAAAGCAAATACGTAATTGGATGTTGAGGTTGAAGCCAAGAGCTGCATCAAGAATCAGATGAAATAAAATCAGTGGCTCTTTCAGCATAATTTTGATCATTGAAATACATGAAATATATGAATGAGCAAACAACTCACTCTATCAAAATTTGGTAGCACTGTTGCTCTGTGTGTAGTGTAGTTTCACTTGGGAAATTAGGGATCAATGGTTACCACTTAATTACCAACATCGAAACAAAGCTGAGAGGCAAGCTTAACAACTCCCCACATGGACGTATCGTTCTGTATTAAAACGCATGAAAGTCGTATATTACACATCAAAGATATCGAGCATAATTTTTTTCATATATGAGGATCTCCTAAAACTAGCATAATTTTTCATATATGTTATTTAGGTAGATGCAGAGCATTCTTTGACAAGATATGCTTAAGTTTCACAACCACAAATATATGTATTCCATCAAAGCACGTAATTCCTACATCTACAACAAGCAATCCCAAATCCTACATTTACAACAAGTAAACCATAGCCTAGTGACTAATGTACTGTGCAATTTGATTACTAAAAAACAAAATGAAAAAATGTGGATGAAGAGCATCTCAAGTTGTCAATAACAAAACCAAAAGCTCTAAGTAGGATGAGAAAATGAAGGGCTGCATTTGAAGAGTATAGTGTGTGAGATGGTTTAGTAGTGTACATACTTTAAAAAAACCAGCGTTGGTCGAACAAACCAACTCCTCTCCATTCCGATGCACCGCAATAATCACCAACCCCTTCTCCAAATTCATATTTAGCCTGCAACAAGCACAAACATAACTCAAAACAAACACAACAATGGACGATAAACCCAACACCCTCTCCATCGTCGAAAACAATACTAAACCAATTCCTAGAAACATAACAACCCACACCAACAGAAACCCAAAAACCAATGTCCATCAACGCACAAACATGAACATTCCACATTCAAAACACGAGCACGAATCACAATATCCATCACTTGTAACGACACAGATGATTAAAGGGTAAAATGAAGAAACATTTGCAATTAGGATCTTTTGTAATTTGAATTGATTTTAATTGGAATAAAGACCTTAATTGGAATTATAGGATCTTTTGTAATTTGAATTGATTTTATTAATGAATAAACAAACAAATCAGCCTGACATTGGGAGATGCAGAGAGAGAATTGACATCAGGATCGAAGGAGAAGATCTCGAGAGAGGAGGGCCCCGATTTTCCGACCACCACTAAATGGGCATTTTCCGGTCATCAAATCCAAGTAGCACACGTCATCGTCCCCTATCCCAGAGAATCAAGATCGTCCATTGCTTCCGTTTTGAGATTTGAAAATTGGAGGCAAGAATGGAAAATTTTCTTTGATCATTAATGGTGGAAATTGAAAATGTAACAACGTACATTGAATTTCTGTATCTATATGTAATATGATTTTGACATTGCCAACTCTGTTAATGTTATGAACACAGCTCGGTACGCGAGTGTTCACGTGAGAGAGACGAGAGAGAAAGATCTAGAGAGGAAAGAGAGAGATGATCGAATCTTTTCTGTTATTCATCACCAATGCATGCATGGCTAGATATAGGTCCCACGCACGCAAACAATACATGTAAAGGAAACGACGGCCTTTACAACTTACACGAAACGACGTCGTTCGACAAAGCAACTAATAGAAACGCAAAATAAAAGAAAAACGCGACTTTACAACTAACAAAACAGAATTTCAAATACATCTTCCATGCACTTCATGCAGCCCAGCTTCGTCTTCATCTTCGAATCCTCATATTACTCCCCCCCTTCGCACCAGTCTTGTCCTCAAGACACGAACTCGGGAAATCGCGCCGCCAAATCATCATATTACTCCCACGTGGCTTCCTCGTCAGGAAGATGAGCCCACGATACCAGCAACTGAGTAGCAGGAAGATGACCCCGCTTCACCAATCGACGGGCGAGGATCTTCAGAGGTTTAAGGAGAACTTTACCCTCGGAATCAAACTCAGGCAATGTAGCCGAAACAAGTATGACTGGCCCCACCTTTTTCTTGAGAAGGGAGACGTTGAAAACCGGGTGGATCTTGGCAGAGCTTGGAAGAGAGAGTTTATAAGCAGCCAAGCCCACCTTAGCCAAGACTTGAAATGGACCAGCATACTTGGGACTCAGCTTCCACATCGGGCTATTGTGCAGGGTCTTTTGGCGATAGGGCTTCAGCTTCAAGTAGACCCAATCACCCTCCTGGAAAGTGCGAGCGATATGATTCTTGTCCGCATATAATTTCATTCGTTCCTGCGCTTTGTGGAGAGAGTCCTTGATATGTTGTAGAGCAAGTTGCTTATCACGAAGGAGCTCAGTGACTCCCTCAACATTAGTTGAAACATATGGACCCCCGGGTATGGGTGTAGGCCTGATTCCATACAAGGCTTCGAAAGGACTGATGCCCAAGGAGGTATGGAAAGAGGTATTATACCAAAACTCAACAAGAGGAAGCCAATGGGACCATTGTTTAGGGTTAGTACCACACATGCACCTGAGATAAGTTTCGAGATACTGATTGACACGCTCCGTTTGCCCATCAGTCTGCGGGTGATAGACTGTACTTAGCAATTGATCCACCCCAATCAGTTTCAAGAGATGTTGCCAAAATTTACTTGTGAAAAGCTTGTCGCGATCTGAAACCACCCCGGCAGGAAGGCCATGCAACCTATAGATGGTATCCAAGAAGAGGGATGCCAAGGTAGAAGCCGATAAGGGATGCGCCAGAGCTATGAAATGGCTATACTTAGTAAACCAATCCACCACGACCCAAATAATATCCTTTCCCTTTGATGGAGGTAATTGCTTAATGAAGTCCATGGAAATCTAAGTCCAAGCCTGAGAATGGATAGGTAGGGGCTGTAGCAATCCAGGACTTGACACATGCTCATGTTTACTGACTTGGCAGATATGGCATTCCCTCACAAATTGAAGGATTTGTTGTCGCATGTCTGGCCACCAAAAAACAGAAGCAATTCGTTGGTAAGTAGCATTGATCCCCGAATGACCCCCAACACTGGAGCTATGCATGTAGGCGATAATCTGAGACCTCAAATTAGGATCATTTCCCACCAAGAGCTTGCCCTTGTACCTGAGCAATCCATTAGTATAGCTGTAGAAGGAGACATTGTAAGGAAGAGTACTACATTCAGCAATGATATTCAATATGTCATGATCTCCTTGATAGCTCTTTATAAGTTCCTCCACCCACACAGGTTGAATAGAAGTAATCAGTGAGCAGCCTGAAACCTCCTCATCCCTTCTAGATAAAGCATCCGCAATCTTGTTTTCAATCCCTTTCTTGTACTCAATACTGTAATCAAAACCAAGGAGTTTGGTAAGATACTTGTGCTGCAAAGGTGTAGAGATCTTCTGCTCCAAAAGATATTTAAGACTTCTTTGATCAGTCTTAATAATGAAGGGTGAATGTAGTAAGTAGGCTCTCCACTTCTCCACTGCCAATATGATAGCCAAGAATTCCTTCTCATAGATAGATAACCCCAAATTCTTCAGGCCTAAAGCTTTGCTGAGGAAGGCTAAAGGGTGGTGATCTTACATGAGAATTGCTCCTAAGCCATGGTAGCAAGCATCTGTCTCTACCACAAAAGGCTTGGTGAAATCTGGTAACTGCAACACAGGAGCAGAAGTCATGGCAAGTTTCAAAGCAATGAAAGCCTCTTCAGCTATACCACTCCACTGGAACTTGCCCTTCTTGGTGAGATCAGTGAGTGGCTTAACAATAAGGCCATAATTTGGTATGAATTTTCTGTAATATCCAGTAAGACCAAGAAATCCCTTTAAGGCCTTCACTGATTTAGGTTGGGGCCACTGGACCATAGCCCTGATCTTGGCAGCATCAGCCCTCAATCCTTGTTCACCAATGACATGCCCTAAGTACTCCACCTCAGATTGGCCAAAAACGCATTTAGTTCGTTTAGCAAACAAGCTATTCTAGAGTAAGGTAGTAAATACAGCCCTTAGGTGAACCAAATGCTCCTCCATGGTTTTGCTATAAATCAATATGTCATCAAAGAAGACAAGGACGAAGTCCTTCAAGAATCTAGAAAACACTCCATTCATGACAGATTGGAATGTGGCTGGAGCATTAGTGAGACCAAAAGGCATCACCACAAATTCATATAATCCAGTAGATGTGATAAAAGCGGTTTTGTGAATGTCACCCTCATGCACTCTAATTTGATGGTATCCTGCTCTAAGATCGATCTTAGAAAAAACTCTAGCCCCATGGAGTTCATCCAATAAGTCATCAATGAGTGGTATAGGATAACTATCCTTAACTGTAAGAGCATTAAGCCTCCTGTAGTCCACACAAAATCTCCAACTCCCATCTTTCTTCTTAACCAGCAACACAGGTGAAGAGTAAGGGCTATTGCTTGGCCTAATGACTCCAGAGTCAAGCATTTCCTTCACTAATTTCTCAATCTCTTGCCTCTGTAGTAGGGGATACCTGTAGGCTTGTTGTTTGATAGGAGATGTCCCTGGTTTGAGAGGAATTTTATGATCTATACTTCGAGTGGGAGGAATCTCTTTCGGTACTTCGAAGACTTGCTCAAATTCTTGCATAAGTGATGAGATCTCTACTGGTTCATCAGGCTTTACCTCAGCATCTTGGGAGATGATCACATACAAATAAGCTTCCAATGATTGCTTATCCTTCTGCACCACTCTCTGAATTTGATCCATGGTGATCATACTCAACCTAACCTCAGGTTCAATCCCTTGTAACTTCACTACCTTCCCTTTCACATAAAATTGCACTGTATGTTCCTTGAAATCCAAGGTGATTTGTCCTAGTTGACTCAACAAGTCAACCCCAATAACCATGTCACATCCTCCTAGTTGCAATAATCTCACAGGAGTTATGAACTTGTATTCCCCCATCTCCCATTCGAACTGGGGACACTTGGAGTTACACTCTATTCGATTGCCATCTGCCACAGTGACACTCATGGGAGCAGTAAGTTCAATAATGCAACCCAATCTCTCAGTTGTAGAGGGATGAAGGAAACTATGTGTGCTACCCGAATCCAATAATATAATCAGCTCTTGATTGGAAGCCTTACCCAACAACCTAATAGTGTCTGCATGTGAATACCCCACCACTGCATTAAGAGAAACATGTGGTTCCTTGTAATCAGTTGTGATTTCTTCTAGTTCCAATGCCTCCAGGGATTCCTCCTCTCCATCTTCAGATAATATGAGATAGAGTTTCTTGCATTTATGTCCTATGTGGAAGATCTCATCACAGTTGAAGCACAAGTTCTTCTCTCTTCTAGCTCTCATTTACTCAGGTGTTAATCGTTTGATAGGTGGATACTTTGGTTTCTGCACAATAGATCTCGTCCCTCCTACAACAGTAGCTGGCTTAGAGAAAGTTCTTTGGCTCCTAGTCAAGAGATTCACAATCTCCTCTGCTTGAGTGGCCAATTGAGTTGCAGCAAGCAAGGTGGTAGGTTTTTGCATGGCCACCAATCTACCAATCTCTTCCTTAAAGCCTCCAATAAAGCTTTCTATGAAATATTCATGAGTAAACCCTTTGTAACTCTCCTTCAAAACAGATTTCAGCTCCTCAAACTCATGTATATAAGTCTGCACCGATCCATGCTGCCTCAACTTATTGAATTGAGCAATTAAGCTCCCCCCGAAGGACTAAGGAACCTATCTGTGATCAGTTTAGCAAATTCATCCCAAGTAATATTGCTTCTCTCCTCCACATATTCTACAAACCAATGATCTGCGGCTCCTTCTAGATTCATTGCTACTAGGGTCAATTTATCATAATCACTCATGTCATAATATGAAAAATACCTATAACATTTCCTCAACCACATTCTAGGATTATCCCCATTGAATCTAGGAAATTCCAATTTAGGTAGTTTGTTAA
The DNA here is from genome assembly GCA_005771605.1 of Scutellaria baicalensis. NCBI lineage: Eukaryota > Viridiplantae > Streptophyta > Magnoliopsida > Lamiales > Lamiaceae > Scutellaria > Scutellaria baicalensis. Next base: position 74,639,861 of record CM016721.1, on the reverse strand, counting down.
CATGCATTCCCTGATTAATCCCCATTCTTCCCATAGGCATGGGAGATAAGACCCTTGCGTCATTCCTAACCTCCGATCCCGAGTCAGAAGAGATAGATGGAGCAATATTCTCCTTACCTTTACTGCTTGAAGATGCTTGGTGCTCTTTCATCACATTAATAATCTGAGCTCGTAGCATATCACCCAAACATTCCAATTTGGATTCAAGCTTCGCTTCCACTTGCAATTGCGCCTGCAACATCGCCGATTGCCCTGCCAGAAGCTCCGACACCTGCGACTCCAAAGCATCAATACGTTGTCCATGGTTTTTTACTGCCATCCTTTGAGAAAAAACAATAATCGCGACTGGCTCTGAGACCAAATGTTATGAACACAGCTCGGTACACGAGTGTTCACGTGAGAGAGACGAGAGAGAAAGATCTAGAGAGGAAAGAGAGAGATGATCGAATCTTTTCTGTTATTCATCACCAATGCATGCATGGCTAGATATAGGTCCCACGCACGCAAGCAATACATGTAAAGGAAACGACGGCGTTTACAACTTACACGAAACGACGCCGTTCGACAAAGCAACTAATAGAAACGTAAAATAAAAGAAAAAACGACTTTACAACTAACAAAACAGAATTTCAAATACATCTTCCATGCACTTCATGCAGCCTAGCTTCGTCTTCATCTTCGAATCCTCACAGTTAAACCCTACAATCAAACAAAATCGAATTGTTATACTCAAAACCAGTAATCAAACAACGACTTACCTAGTGATTCTTTAGAGATGTGAAGCTGTCCTACGTCAGGAAGCCTTTGTGTCCTTGATTTGCAGAGTTCCGGCGCCGGTGATGGTGGTGGTGGATCGGCCAAGAGAGGTGAATCGAGGAGGAGGGTTTACTTGGTCGGTGGATTTTTTCGATATATACAAGTGCAACCTTGTAGTTTATTCAACATTGGAGGGCATAAAGGTCATTTGCAGAGGTACAGTAAGGGCGTTTTGGTATTTTCACGAGATGTATTGTTGGGGTTAAATGAAACCCACCAAAATGGTGGATTTACAGCCTGGGAATTAACATACCTTATACCTACTTGGAACCACCCGGGCCCAATACACATACACCAAACATTTGTTTAGGCTGGTTAATAAAATTAGACCAGCCCAAGCACACGCACCAAACTGGGCCTAAGGGGTTGATCACAACTTCACACTTCAATTGGATGTAATTTTACCCAACCATATCATCAGTCATGAGACCTATAAAAACAGCAATCTAACTTAATTTTACTTGAGCCAACAAGCCCACATGATTAACTTATCCAAATCTCTAAATTATTATTTTAGAAAAATCAAAAAGTATGTTAATTAGCAAATTGCGAAATCATATTACAAAAATAAGTATATAAAATGATAATCTAAAAGTTGGTAATTCTGATGGTTTTATTTTAATGATTTTAATAAATAATTTACTGTCCAACAGACCATTTGGGCCCAGTCCATGAAGTTAATCAGGCCACTTGGACCGGGTCAAGCCTAAATTTAGGCCGAAAGGTTTTGGACCGCTATATTCATCACGTAGAGTCATTTATATATAGGTTGGTCAGGTTAGTCTATTGGGCCGAACTCGCTGGCTTCAATATGTTGGCCCAATATTCCAAATGGACCCAGCCCAACAATACTAATTGGCCCAGTAAGCTGCACTTACAGAAGAAGATATGGCGAGCTTTAGTCAGTCATCTTCCTCGTCTTCCACACACCATTTCAACAAAACCCCAAGACGTCTATGGAGTCGAGGACCAGGCAATGATCCATGGCTTTCGCTGCTGCTAATTTTTGTCGAACTCTTGTTCTCAATTCCATCCACAGAGCCTCCTCCTCTCGCTGCAGTTTCCCTCCTCTTCTCCGCCGTCGCCCGCCGCTGCACCACCTCAGCCGCCTCTACTCTTCGCGGCGGAATGTGGTCGAGATTCTCGAAGAGAGAGGCCTTCTCGACTCCGTCACCACCGACGCCCTCCGCCGCGCTGACCTCCCTCCACTCCGAGTCTACTGCGGCTTCGACCCCACCGCCGATAGTCTCCACCTCGGTAACCTCCTCGGCTTAATCGTACTCTCCTGGTTCATCCGCTGTGGCCACAACGCCGTCGCCCTTGTCGGCGGCGCCACCGGCCGCGTCGGCGACCCTTCTGGTAAGAGCCTCGAGAGGCCCGAGCTCGACCCCATTTCACTGGACAGAAACATCTCCGCAATCTCGGCCTCTATCCAGAGCATTCTGGGACGCGTCTCCTCTCCATCTTCATCTTCGTCCTCTGTCGCAATTTTGAACAATTACGAGTGGTGGAAAGATGTGAAGCTCCTGGATTTTCTGAGAGAAGTTGGCAGATTCGCGAGGGTGGGTGCCATGATGTCGAAAGAGAGCGTTCGCCGGAGGCTTGAATCGGAACAAGGTATGAGCTACACTGAGTTCACATACCAGCTTCTTCAAGGCTATGATTTCCTCCATCTTTTCCGCGATGAAGGCGTCAATGTTCAAGTTGGAGGCAGCGATCAATGGGGCAACATCACTGCTGGCACTGATCTCATTCGCAGAATTCTTCAAACTGAAGGAGCATATGGGCTCACCTTTCCCCTTCTCCTCAAGAGCGATGGCACCAAGTTCGGAAAATCCGAAGATGGGGCCATTTGGCTCTCCTCTTCACTCTTATCCCCTTACCAGTTCTATCAATACTTCTTCTCTATCTCCGATGCTGATGTTGTGAGGTTTCTCAAGATTCTGACATTCCTCAGCATGGAAGAGATTTCCAAGATTGAAAGGGAAATGCAGGGCCCTGGCTATGTACCCAATGCTGCCCAGCGTAGGCTCGCGGAGGAGGTGACTCGTTTTGTCCATGGCGAAGAGGGACTCAATGAGGCGCTGAAGGCTACTCAGGCATTGAGGCCTGGTGCTGAAACTAAACTGGATTGGAAGACTATCGAGACTATTGCAGAGGATGTTCCCTCTTTTTCTTTGAGGGAAGATCAGGTTTTGAATCTCCCTCTTTTGGATCTTTCTGTATCTACCGGCTTGCTTGACAGTAAGTCGGCTGCGCGACGTTTGCTGAAGCAAGGGGGGCTTTATTTGAACAACAACAGAATTGACAGTGAGGCCAAGAAGATTGAACCTGATGACATTGTTGATGGAAAGGTCATCCTTTTGTCAGCTGGGAAGAAAAACAAGATGATTGTGAGAATATCTTGATCTATAGCTTCCTACGGAATTTGATTCTTTGATGGAACAGTGTAGTTTTATCATATCTCAGTTATGTTGTGTGGTAGAGACAATTGCTCTACCAGATGTGAAGTTGAAATTCTTAACTTATTTGTCATGAAGGTATACTTTATTTGCTGTCACTTGAATGCCTCGAAAAGCTAGTTATGTGTTAGGATGGATATTTAGTAAGTGAAGCATGCTAGAGTTAATTTCGTCTGCTGTGAAGCTACTTTCAGGGTGTGGCTCGATGTTTATCTGCTGTGACTTGATCTCTACATCCATCCATAGTCATGTCTGTGACCATGATTGTACTTTCATCAACTTGGTAATTTCTAGGCCTGTAGTTGATCTAAGGCAGTTCATGCACCAAACTCCAGTCTTGGTCAGACTAATACCTTGTTTTCCCTATATCAAGATTATATATTACTTTTGATTTTTTTGTGGGGTTATCTTAGTATGTATCTTTTATATGCTTGCCTGGAAAGTTTTATCCATGTTTGTTGTTACCATTGCTATACTTCTTTACGTAGTTCGCGTGAGCTTACAACTGCAACTCATTTTCATGACCTAACTATGAGATTCACAGGGAAAATTGTTATACATGATGTAGGTGTCAGAGACTCTGCTTATTGAAATTTTAAGCCTGGTAATTTATTGGTGAAAGCTAAAGAAAATTTGTATTAATTTGTCAAACTATTATTATTATATTTTATGAGCTATCTCACAAGCCTTTGAAGAGCTTGCTCACAAGCTAACGTGCCGGTTATCATCATGTTTGAGCTTGTTTATTTATTTTGAAGAATCTCAGTAAACAATCTCTCAAGCGAGCTTTTGTTGACTCAAGCTCTAGTAGCTCACATATGGTTTTTTCTGTTCATATCCCTAGTTTCATTTATATGGTATCTGTACATAAGCCACTGAATGGATGATTCCCTCCTTCCTTTGCAACAAACTCTTTGGTGTCAGACACGTTTTCGGAAAAAGTGGTTGTTATTGTCCAATTATCACTCCTAAACCTGTGAATGGTCAGCTAATATGTTTCACTTGATTGAACAAGGTTACATGGTTGGTCTGTGGTGCCAGCTCCATTTGGGTGATTTCAAGATCCCTATGAGCTGGTGATGCTGTGGTAACCTCCATGGGTTCTCCTTTCTTTTCTATGTCGCATTTGGCTCAAATAATTGAAGGAATATACAGCATCTAAATGTCCATCATAGCCAAGTTTGTGTTGTTACTGTAGCTATCAGAGAAAGTAAGCTGAGCTTGAGTTGAACGAATTGTGCGTGCCAAGAAGAATCAGCTCTTGTTAGGTCCAGGAATGGTTGGCTCTACTGTGGCACTTAGAGAGGGAAAATGCATGTTACTGTGGCAGCAAATTCAATAGCAGTTTCTTATGTACTAGTGATTATTCCTTTTAATTGATATATATGGTAGCTTTATGTTTCCAGTTGATGTTAGCTTCATGTTTTCCAGTGATGTCAGATTGAACAGAAAGAAGCTTCTGCCTTGAAATAAAATCTCATCCTAAAACAAAGCTGATTTGAGTTTGTCCGCAATTACTTGAACTGGAATTTGCGTTTAAGTAAGCCTAAAATGGCTACTAGAGACACAGCTTATCTTGACATTGTAGACATTATATTGCCTCTATCTATTTTATATGATTAGTTGTTGTAGTACAAGTATGGGTAGTGAGTAGAAGCAATATCAGCATAGTTGGCCGGTAGGAATTATCAGCAGAGCAGTACACATTTATAAGCATTTGCTCTCTTTTGCACAGTTTGCAATATAGCAGATGTTTGCATTATTACTACTATTTCTATTCTGCTAGTACATTGCAGTGCAATCGGTTTATATTTAATATTATACTTTCTTGCATCTATGTGCTTGCTTGTTTCTACCACAACACTGTATTCTTGTATGGCCTAGCTGGTGTACAGGTGACGTGGTTAGAAAAAAGTAAATTGCTACTAGCAAGGAAGTACATTTGATGCTATTAGCATTTGACTTGTGTAAAATATGGGCTATTGAATTAATCTTGTGATTGATCGGAATATATGTTTGTGTATTTGTGGTTGATTGTTGATATTGCGTCGTGGGTGTGGGTTAATATGTTAATGTGTCATCATTCGGAGATCATAAAAGATGGGAAGGAGGGGGGTAGGGTGGTTTGGATGCAAACTTGTCTTGAACTATTTAGAGTAATTAATAGGTATTACTTTCAGAAATAAATTTGTTACAAGATGGTTGATTGGGCTGATTGTCTATGCAATTATTTACCTTAATTCGATTTGGTAATGTTTACAACGAACCACTTTCAAAATGTGAATAAAAATCTCAGCTGAGTGAGTTTATGTTCATGATTGAATGGCCCGAGTCTTTTTCATTTTGAAGCAACAAATGTTCTCTTAGGTGAAAGATTACATGCACAGCTGAAGTCAGATTCAGATACTGGGTCACACATTTTGCTTCGAAGATTTGATAATATGGTCAGGTAATATGACCCCTCTGCTAATTCATCTCAGGTTTTGTGTTTCATTGAAGACAATAAATGTTTCTTTGCATCTGCGTGCTGCTACATGAGTTACTCTTATTGACCCTTTGCGAACATAGGATTTAGGGAGCAAGCTAAGTAGTGTACAAATTACATATTTCATACTGTACAAATTACATCCCAACTCGACCAGATTTTGAGCTTCCACATTCAGTAGTTATGTTGGATCGGACTGGATGATTTTGTGATTGTTTCTGTTTACTTGCACAAGTAACAGCTCGAGTCACTAGCCCTTTTGAAGGTATGCTAATTCAGTTTCTTTTGCAGTGTTTACAACAGCCATCCACCAATTTTCATCTTCTTCACACGTTTCATCCTGGAAAACAAGCTAACTTAGTAAAACATAACGTGCATACATTTGTAGAAATGTGGATTGGTAAAGATAAAGGGTGTGAAGTTCTCTTAAATTCAGTTGGCACCATAAAAGGCTAACCATTTGAGTAAGGTCCAATGCTTTCTGTATCTTTTCGACCTCATCCGCTACTTTAATAGCTTCATGCCACCACTCTTCCTTACTGCAGCTGTCTGTTAGTCTTTCGTCGCCTACAGGATTGGTGCTCTCCTGATAGTCACTTTCTCCAGAAGGATTAAAGAGAAAATTGGGACCTGGAATAACTTCATCAGGGAGTGGACGTAGTGGAGATCGATAGCCTGGTAGATCCAGCCACTCTATTAGAAGTTAATTCTAGTATATTGAAATATGTTGAGCGAATTGATGGAGTTTACATAGATAATCACCTCTACAATCTGGATCATGACACTTTTGATAATAATCACCCCTCCTCAGATCAATAACATAAATAACTGAAATAGCATGAAACAAGTTATAACATTAGCAGATCTTATATATGAAAATTAATGTTCATAAAATATGTTCTTCACATATTACAGAAGATATCTTAGATGGTATATGAAACATTATACCGTGATTGCTTTTATGTTCTCTGCCTATTCGTTCACAGTATCTGTTTCTGGACATGCTGTAAACCAGCAGTCCATATTCTGAGAACCAGTACCAGCTTCGAATTTTTCCTGTAAACAAAGAAGTGATTGTGAAGAGAAATTCTTAAGCAACAAAAAAATAGAGGAGATAGAAAGAAGCAAAATCAGACACCTGTAATAATATATCAACAAAACTAGAAAGGATACATAAAAATACAGTAAAATACTATGGGAAACAATGTTGCCTGAATCATCAGACCTGGTACATTTCCTGTGGAAGCAATGGCTTCAACAAACACATCCAAAGCTGGGAATGGTGATTTTCCCGTTGAGTTCGTTCTTGAGGCATCACTCATACAGGCATCTAAATCAAACTTTATGGGACCACCAGGCTGTTTCTGGATATCATCGGTCATCTGCCATAATGAGAATTCTGAGATACTGAACTATACAATATATAATTATATATACACTGCGTGTGTGAAACTTACCTCCATTTCAAAGTGCAAAGCCTTCACACAGTCTACATCCATTTTGCAAATTAGAAGTTTGTCGCAATCAGCATCCATGTTGCAAATCAAGGAGGCCATAAAAACTTCTTCTTCACCCTGCCATGTTAATTGCGAAACTTTATTTTACTAAAAATTATAATACTGAATTGAAGAATAACCCAAAGGGTATACTACATGCAGATTAAGGTACAAACTATTATTTGTTCAAAGGATTTGTAAGCTGGCAAAGGATATGCAGAAACACATGTTCTGAATTTCAAGGAATACATTTCTTACCACGTCCTTACAGTTAAAACGCCCACTCGGAAGAAGAAAGGAGTTTTTCCCTGCTTTTGATGAAAAGGGTAGTCGAAAGCAACGGTTCCTAGAATAGACAGCAGTATCCACAAAAAGATGGTCATTGATATCAACAGGATTTGAACCCTTGGAAATTAATAGCTTGTCATAATTTTTATCTCTTCCTCTGTAACTCTGAATGCGGGAACATATCTGGCCATAAGACATTAGAAAGGTAAGATATTTTTAATGCTAAGGAACCACAATAAACTGAGGAAGATTTCTTGAAACTCTTTTATTTCTAAAACATTAGAAGATGAAACTGTGATGATAGATTCAAGGCTTGCAGAATAATTGCACAATGTAACAACTTAAGAACAGATCACCAGGAAATGTTCTAACACACAAAAGGGTAGAAGTATCATTTCTGCTTAGTTAGCAAGAATCATTCATAACTTGAGACACTATGTTGATGCCAGTAAGATGCTTCCACAATATACCTCAGCAATAAATGCACCAGCATGAGAGTTGTCTTTGAATGCAGTCTTCGGTAAGCGAATGATTAAGTGACGAGAGAACTTATCTGTTAACAAACAACAAAAGGAAAAAATATTCAAAAGATAATCCACAAGTACCTCTCTCTCTCTCTCTCTGTATACCCCCTCACACACACATATGACGGAAAATATACATTTGAATATACAGCTGAAGATAGCAATTTACCAACCATGACATATAATAAACTAAAAGGACTGTAAAAAATTGTGCAACCTTCAGTTGATGAGTCAAGCTCTACAACAAAATCTTCGATTCTTTGGATAGAATACTTCTCAAGTAACGCATCAAAGACAACACGTAACAGGAGATCCACCATTTCATCTCCATTTCTGTCAGCATTTTCTTTCTTACTGAACTCCAAATCGAAGTAGAGGTGGCATGGCATTCCCTAAAAGTAGGACAATTATCAACGTGCATGGAGATAAACTTACACGACCTGCCTCAGATTTAACTTTTTATAGGAAAATCTAATAAGTAATAACAAAAAAATATTATCAAACAGAGATTCTCAAGTCTGATTTTCAGCTTAAGGAAAGTGCCCCTCACATAGTTATACCTTAGCATCATCAAGTGAAAGGTAAACTACCTCTTGAATAACTTCGTAATGATGGCGAAATTTTGAATTCATCTGTTTATACCTACATAAAACAAACAGCCAGAGACACAAAATTCAGATGGTGGCTAAAGAAGTGCACATTTCGATCCTAAACATGGACAGTTGACATAAAATAGAAAAGGCATAACAAAAGAACTCACCTCTGCCAAAACTCTTTATATGTTGAAACAAGAAACCTCCTTTGACCATTCATATGATCTTGGTAACTAAACACATGAGCATTTGAGTGCTGTTTTGCGAATTTCACTGCTTCATCTTGCCGTGGAAACGTAGTCCAGATCTCCTCCCTAAAACAAACACCATAATACAAATTCTCAATCTGCAAAAAATAAGTTGATTTCCCAAAAAAAAAAAAAAAATCACACACACACACATATCTATAAAGAACAATTACCTTAACTTACTTTGTTCAGCGAGATCAACACGAATTTCACGCAACAGTCTCAGCAAACGAGCTGGCCTTTTCGGAGGAACTCCATGTGGAGATCCATAGAATATTACTGGAGAAAATTGCTTTCCAGTTTTCAAATTCATACTCTTATTTTCAGAAATTTTGGATGCTTGTAATTTTGGTGAATGCTCTTCTTGCTTTAATTTACGTTTCTTTTTTCGTTTTTCTCTGACAGCAGATTCTGGAAATAGAAACCAAACTGGAAATTGAACACTTGAAATTGGATTCACCAAAATCACAGATTCAATACTTTTCCCATATCGAAGCCAAAATGAAGAGGGTAAATAAATCTGTAAAAAGAAAAATACAGATGAAGAGAGAGATTACGCGGAGGAGATATTCCACATTTGAAGCACTGGAAGAGTCGGTCTACATCATCCATGGTGCTTGTTAATTATCCGGTGAAGATTTCCCGGCGGCGTGTGGTGGTGCTTGTCGCACAGTAGTCTGCTTCTTTGGTTGTACTCTTAGGCGGGAGGAAAAAAGTTTCATTTTTAAAGTGCTTTAGATTCTTCTAAACGCAGAACGATTTTGCTGTTGCCAAAGCATGGTACATTTTATGATGCGTCATGTACAACTCAATATGTTAAATCCAGAATTACCCGTCAACTCAAGTTTAATTCGATATGTTATTATATTATTTCGGTATTCGATAATTTAGTGTTATTTAATTTAAATTAACTTAAGGTAGATACTGACTTATTATTTATTTATTTTAATTAAATCTTGAACTTTTAAAACGACTAACAGATAATCAATAAATTAAAAGGTTAAATAAATTTATTTGAACCAGATTAAAAGGTACAAACTTAATAATTTAACAATCCATTAAACCATATAAATTTAGCTATTATTTAAGTAATTTTAAGATAATAACTTCAAATTTTCAAATAAATTTTATGATAAATAAAATCTACTTAGTAAAAAAGTGATGTTATTTAATATGAAATTAGCAAGAAATCGTTTTAACTAAAAATCTAAAATCGTAAATTTTGGTGTATAAAAGGAAAAGAAAAAAATAGAATACTTAAATTTATGATATGATAAAATATGGTTTGTTTTTCTGAAATAATAAGATTCCAAATATTCACATTTTACAAAAACTTAGGCGAGAATGTCTCACGAACAAATCCATTTTACTCACTATCCAATTACAATTTCACAAATTTATATATAAATTGTGAAATGTGAGTTGATTCTTGTCTCATATAATGATAGGTTTCACATGAGAATTGAGCAAATATATTGCCGCCCATTTAGAGTGAGGTCTGAGGATGGTGGATGCATGTTTAACATTCATGTTGTCCGTTTATAAAACTCATGTTTCTACATTTCTCTTTAAGATTCATGTTTGTTTCTTCTCTTGTCTCTCTCTCTCTCTCTCTCTCTCTCTCTCTCTCTTGAATACTGAGATGGTGTCTCATCTCTCTCTCACATAGCATATCTAAACTTGGAACCATTCCTATCAGAACTAGTTTATGTTCCTTTCTGATTAAGCCTCTGTTTTTCCATCATTGTTTGGCCCTGTGTCTAGAATATAAAATCGTGGATCCTTGTACTTGATCGTCTCCGTTTAGCATATCAAGCAGGATGAGAGACGAGGACACACCATGTTGCGAACGAGGATTCTGGATTGATATCGCCATATCTTCCATTCTCGTGTTATTTGCAGGTCTCACATCTGGTCTTAGCATTGGTCTCCTTTCACACAGCAAGGTTGATCTTGAAGTCCTCATCAAAGCTGGCTTGCCCAATCACCAGAAGAATGCTGGTTCTCTCTCTCTCTCTCTCTCTCTCTCTCTCTCTCTCTCTCTCTCATTGTGCTTCTTATTGAACTGGTTTTTTGGTCAGCAAAAGTTCTGCCTATTGTTAAGAATGAATGCTTTCTCTTATGCACGTTGCTCATTGCGAAATCCCTCGCCACAGAGGTAGATTCATCCTCCCATCCATTAGAATTTGAGCTCTTCAATGGTTTTCTTGAAAAGGTTCATTGGTTATGTTTAGGCTATCCCTATATTCCTTGATAGCCTTCTTCCATTCTGGGGCGCTCTAATAGTCTCTGTCGTTTTCGTGGTAGCTTTTGTCGAGGTATGGTTTTATTACAATGAGTAACATAATCCTCTAATCACTATTAGTTTCTTTGTTATCTATATTTCTACTTACGATTCAGGTAATCCCTCAAGTTGTCTGCTCAAAACATGGTCTAAGTTTGGGTGCAAAATGCACGTTGTTTGTTCGTCTCATTTCCTTCATTCTCTACCCTGTATCCTACCCCGTTAGCAAGGTAACCAACCATCTTGAGTTCATCAAATCAAACATACTTAATCTTCTAGCCTATGTATGAACTTTCTGAAGACAGGTGTTAAGTTGGCTTCTTGGAGAAAGCCGTTCCACCATATTTAGACGAGTAGAGCTAAAGACATTGGTGGATTTGCATGGTCTCGAGGCAGGGAAAGGAGGAGATCTAACCAACCATGAAACAACCATCATAACTGGAGCACTGGGCATGGTAGAGAAAACAGCTAAAGATGCTATGACACCATTGTCTAGATCTTTTTCTCTTGACATTAGTTCCAAACTTGATATGTAAGAATCTTGAATGAGAATCCTTAACTGCTGATTCCAATCAACAGATGCTAATGTTAGAATCATGTTTTGTGTTTTCTTTAGGCAAACGATGAAGATGATAGCGGGCAAGGGTCATAGTCGAATACCAATCTACTCTCACAATCCAGCAAATATAATCGGCCTCATTCTAGTAAGTATACATGGATTGTGGTTGATGGTTTCTATCACTTGGAAATGGAGCATAGTACTAGAATTTGTTTTGGAATGTAGGTGAAAAACTTGATCTTTTACCGTCCTGAGGATGAAACACCAATAAAGAAACTTACTATCAGGAGAATTCTAAGGTAGTGTTGTCTGATGCCAGAACAAGTTAAGTGAGTATAAAACCATGTTATGACCAATGTAAAATGTGTATCAGGGTGTACGAACATTGGTCTCTGTACGATGTTTTGAAGCTATTTCAAGAAGGACATGGTCACATGGCTGTGGTTGTTAAGTCTAAGGAAGCAAAAGTAAAATCAGATGAAGCTGATGAAAACACTGATCTCCAAAGTACTAGAATATATTCATATATGAAGACGAAGGAAACAATTTCTGATGGTAATTTTCAGTAACATTCAAAGATTTGTAGCATGTTCCACAACATACTTTCTAGAGTTAATTTTTGCAGAAATCTTATGATTCGAACATTCTTTTTCAGGAAGAAATGGTGGTGAAATTCCATCTCCTCTGCCATTGAATCGATGGGAGGAAGTAGATAGAGATATGTCTAATGAAGAAGTGGAATTTCTCGCAAATAAATTCATGGATGAAGAGGTTATTGGTATCATATCAATGGAGGATGTGTTGGAGGAACTCCTACAGGTTAGATTTTCTCAGTTAAATGTTGAATTCATCAAGAAATCGAACTAAAGTCTCAAATGGTAGCATGATCCAAATAGAACATTTGTTTTCTTAGTAGCTCACTACAAAATGAATTTAATCTCAAGTGACACCACACGTGACACGTGATTACTATTACACTAAATGGTTTTTCTCTTGTCCTCAGGAAGAAATAGTGGATGAAACTGATCACCATGTTGAAATGCATGACAAGTGAGTGATTAAATCTTATCATAGTTCATTTCCATGTATCTATGAAAATTATTTAAAAATAGTGTTAAGATTAATGCAAAGTTCATTTTCAGAATCAGAGTGAAATTTCAACTTTCAAGATCAAGATCAAGATCAAGATCTTCATCATCTCCAGCAGCTTCAGTGTATCAACAGAAATGGAGGAGCCCAAGAACATCTTTCTCTTCATACTACCATACTCCTATACTAGCCTCACCAACTACTTCACATCTTACATCTCTCTCTTCTTCTACAAGGTTTTAAGTTAACTACATGTTTACTGAGCCCTTATAAACTATTAACTAAAACTCGGGCTACCATTTTTCCATAACAAAAGATGTTACTTATACCTATATAGAGAAAATAAGTGAATGGATTGATCATACTACCTCTAAGTAATCGAATCTATGTCTTCAGGACAAATCTTTTATTGAAATTTCAAATATTGTCCCGAAGCTCGTGAATTGCGACACAATTGATTCCTTTCTTTTGCTTCTACCAACTGAACTTCAAATTTTAGTATTCAAGTGCTTATTCTGTTAATGGCTAAATGAAAACAAAAATGAAAATACCTACTACATAAAAAGATGTCACTTTTTGGAATTTGAGAAATAGTGCATATTTGAAGTCTACCTAATCACAAGTATAACTTGTGTGATTTGGGTGTCTGCTTCTAAGTAAAGAATGGAAGAAACAAGAAATTGCAATACCAAAATGTTATTGTCCCCCAAAAGAAAAGGAGTTGGATTTCATACATCAAATTTAGTTTTTATTTGAAATTTTCTGTAGAACTATTATAACAAACTATATTTTGTAACAACAAATTTAGGATGATAGATTTAATGACTAAATAGAAGAATGTAAGAGGGAGTTGATCAATCATAAAAGATTGTACCTTTGAAAGTGGCTGATGAAAGGTCTTCAAAAAGTGCCCTGAAACTGTATAGTTTATGATTGTGGAGCTGCTGATAACTGTCACTGCTGACCTATTACATGATCAAACATACAATCTAGTGAGAATCTTAAACTCAAGTTTCACTAACAAGAATACTAAATTCACTTGGTCGGTTAAAGTTTTAAATAGGTAATTGAGACTTGTAATTCAACTGCTCCACTTTTCTGGTCTTGGTTTCTTATCTATATTCTACATATGAAAAAGTGCTTTAAGGCTTTTGTTCAAAATCAAATCATGCTATTCAAAATACTTAGTTCAAGATCATCTGTTAAAAAAGCTCGTCTCTATTCAGTTAGAAAAGTATGGAAAAAAAAACTTGAACATACTATTACATTTGATCGAGCACAATAAGCAAAGAAATATATGTGTTAAAATATCAAACTACTCAAACTCAACACGCTCAACTCGATCAAAACTCATTCCAGCTTCACTCAATTGATGATCAAAGAAGATTACAATAAATTTTGAGCTATAGCATATATGCCTCAGTTCGATTCACTTACAGCGATACCCTCAGCAGAACTAAAACTCCTAATAAAGAATTCTGATACAACAAATTCTGAGAACTTTAGGAATTTGGATATGAAGTAAACTAAGAGAGTTTGCAACACCTAGCATGTAAACTAAATACCAGGAATATACATACTTTGGTGAATTATTACATGCCATCACTCTCATCACCATCGTAATCTTCCTCAAAAAGTTAACTGCTCTTGGATGTGTTATGGTTGCCATGACTCTACTGTCACTCTCCTCCACTTATATAATTCTTCCACTTTAGAACATAAATCTTGAACTTTTGTCCATAACTGAACTGCCAACTAAAGCCACTTTGCCTTGCTATCAAACCTGTCAATCAAGACTAGATTTCTGACATTCGTTGTATCCGTACAATGGCAGCAAATGATGTCCCATGTTGTGAAACCATGTTTTGGGTTTATTTGGTTATATGTGTTGCACTAGTTTGTTTTGCAGGACTCATGTCTGGCCTGACTCTTGGTCTCATGTCCCTCAGCCTCGTTGATCTTGAAGTCCTGATTAAAGCCGGCAAGCCAGAGGACAAAAGGAATGCAGGTGAGTTAGTTCAACTTTTTTCAAAAGATAAATATAATTCAAGAATCTTGAATTTCACACAAAGTACATTTTATTTGATTTCTTTTGTCAGAGAAGATTCTTCCTATAGTCAAGAATCAACATTTGCTACTCTGTACACTCCTCATATGGAATGCCCTTGCCATGGAGGTATTTTTCAACACGTGTAAAATCAGTAGTTTTAGTTAAGTTACTCGAGATCCTAAACCACAGTTTATTTGCTCTCCTTTCTCTTATGCAAGGCCCTTCCAATTTTTGTTGATGCTCTTCTCCCTGCCTGGGGCGCTATATTGATTTCAGTTACACTCATACTCACATTTGGAGAGGTGTGTAATCTCAAACAAGGCTTACCAACTTGTGAATAGTGTTACATGATAGTACCATCACTTTTTCTGCAGATTATACCTCAGGCTGTGTGCTCTCAGTATGGTCTAAATATTGGTGCAAAGTTATCTCTAGTAGTTCGACTGCTAGTCATAATTGCTTTTCCTATATCATACCCTATTAGCAAGGTAATTCTAGTGTTTTTACACAAGCCAAGAACTTAACAACTACTGATTCATTAATAATCCCCATTTTACCACTAAACAACCTCTCTGTAAAATTCGACAAGCTTTTGGATTTACTGCTTGGGAAGGGGCACTCTGCTCTACTGAGGCGAGCAGAGCTAAAGACACTAGTTGGCATGCATGGAAACGAGGTAGGTTAAGAGTTCATAACACACCCTATAAACCTTAAAACTAAAAGCTCTGGAAAATAATGGTGGCAGTTTCATTGTTATCCATACATGTGATCAAATTTGACAAACAGGCAGGAAAAGGAGGCGAGTTAACCCATGATGAAACAACTATTATCTCTGGAGCTCTAGACTTGACTGGGAAAACAGCTAAAGATGCAATGACGCCTTTATCTAGAGTTTTTTCTCTTGATCTTAATACTAAACTTGACGAGTATGCACGTCCCAAACCTTTTCTTCTCCATTAAAAGCTTTTCTTGTTCTCTGTAAACTAAGCATTTACTTTTTCTCTGTAAATTAATCATCCTCAGTGACACAATGAGTTTGATTATAAGCAAAGGGCATAGCCGGGTGCCTATATACTCGGGAAGTCCGGCTAACATTGTTGGGCTAATTCTGGTAAGTACAATCTGATTAAAATTTCTTCTGTGGTTGGGTTTTCTTTTCAGAAAATATGTTTAGAAGGGCAAGTCATTCTCAAAATTTAGAAGCAGTAGTTTTAAAATACCCTCTTTAAGGTAGATTTTGGTCTTGATGGAAATTTACTAGTCAAGAATGGACAACAAATTCAAGAATGAAGTTATTTTAATAGAGCATCCACTCCTATGTGTAATGGAATCCAATTCAACCATAAATTTAGATATTTCCCTCAGATTCAGAACATGCCTTTAAAATGTAATAAAATCACATGGTTAACAAGTATATCAGTCACCTACAATTTTTCTTACAGATCATTGATTCACTGAACATACACAAATAAGATATAACTGAGAGTATCCACTATCCAAAGCTTGCTCTCAATGACCTGGAAATTTGAATGGCACTGTTGTATCTTTGCCTTGTAACTATTTACTTTATCACATATCATACACTCATCACATAGTGTTCCTCCCAAACTGTTGACGCTTAGGTCAAGAATTTAATTAAGTGCCGTCCTGATGATGGAACTCAAATCAAGAATCTGAGCATAAGGAGAATACCTAGGTATGATGTTTCCTGCAGTGATCATATTCCAACTCTTTGTGGTTTCCTTATATTCTTTACGCTATTGATAGTAAAATCTCTTTGATAAGTTATCCTGAGCAACTGATTCCTATCATTATACTGCAGATTCCATGAATGTCAACCATTATATGACATACTCAACCAATTTCAGAAAGGGCAAAGTCATATGGCTGTTGTGGTTAAGAGTACTACTCCCTTAAACAATGTCATAGAGAGTACAATTGTGAAATCTAATGAATTGAGGATGAGTGTCAATTACAGTCCAGCACAGAGTCAGACATACAGAAATGGCAATGTCGATGATTTAGTTTCCGTACCTCATGGAGATGAAGAAGTTCTTGGTATAATTACAATGGAAGATGTTTTAGAAGAGCTGCTACAGGTCATATTACATAATCATCTCGAATTAATTAACAACCTAAAAGACCACAAGTTTCCTCATTAAAGAATGTTTTTACTTTCATCTGCTAAATCTGTCATGCCTGGTTTTTATCTGTTTTCTGCTCTTAAAGGAACCAATATTTGATGAAACCGATGGCAATGAATATGTTGACATACACAACCAGTAAGTTAAAGCCAGATTAATTAATGTATCCTTTCCAGTAAGGTCCTGGTTTACCTTGAGTATCTTTCTTCTTTTCTTTTACAGAATCAAGATTAATCTAATTCCTTCGGTGAAATTGTCATCAAAATCTCCTAGAAAGGCATCAAATTCTCATCCAAACTGGTGTAGCCCAACTTCTTCTCCCTATTCTTCCGGCCATCAGACACCAATATCATACCACCAGACTGCTACCACACGCTCACCCCTTTCTCCTTATATTCAGTCACCAATTATGAGGCCAAGTCAATCTAGATCGCCTCAAGATTCCTCATCAGCTTCGCCAGCTGGAGTCATGCGCCCTCTTCACGGCTCTCCCTCCACATACAGTCAGGTCAGATTCTCAGACTTAAGGAATCACTGTACTGAGTTTGGAAAAAACTCAATCATAGTTAAGATCAATATTTACTTTGTTCTTATATTATCGCTAATCTCACTTTGTTCATATATTATAGTTAATCATCAAATCCCAACTTCTCAAATTATACATTGTTAAGAGAACACAGCAAAACTTCTTATAGACTGCCGATGATTCATGCAGGTTTCCCGAAAATCATATGAGAAGCTAAGAAAGCCTGACCATCCATAACTTATAGACTTGTCAAGATTACAATAAGCACACATGCAATTGATTGCAGAATTGCTGGTGAACAATTCCATTCACAAACATTTCTTTCTTCATAGCAGATAAATCTGCTTCAGCTGCCTAACATTTCTTGTATTTGAAAAAATACATTGTTGTCTGGGAAAACAATTTTCACTTTCTGGGATTATATAACAACTCATTAAACAGTTTTAATTCATGGGTCGATGACTAGCTAGACTTGATACTATGTCCAAGATACCAGATATCTTAATTGCTCTTTAGCCTATCTTAGGACTTAGGTGTTATGACAATCAAGAAAGCTTAAATTTCACGACAGAAATATCTTCTTAGTAGAGACAAGAAAAGTGCATGTTCACCGCTAATCTGGTTTACTTGTACATTGTGAGTGAGTCTGTGACAAAGCACATGGCAGCCATTCATTTATTTGGATAAGATATTTCAGATCACAAACATTACACATAAAACCACCTAGAATTTCACACACTCAAGTAAAAACGCCATGAGAACTCTTACCATTCTTCAACAAGTATCACCTCCACACATCAAAGAATCAACTCCATTGCCACAAAGGAACCGACCGCTCCAGAGCAACCGCTTTTCCCCACGAAGAACGTGGCGGCTCCACGGCGGAGCAAAGGGCTTCACCAGCAGGCCGAAAGGCAGAGAACCCATTGCTAAGAAAGGTAAAAACACATCTACAAGTAAAGAGAATGTGGCAGTTGATGATGACAAGATACCTGATGTGGTGTGGGAGAGGATGATAGCTAGAATATTGTTCAACGTTGGAGTGCCATTGATAATTGGTTTCATATTGCTGCGAGGCTTCGACGTGATAATTGAACAAGACATATGGGCAGTGCCGGAATGGCTGCCATTTTTGACTACATTTATCACCTTTGGGGCATCGGCGTTGGGAGTTGCTTACGGTAGTTTATCGACGAGTTTGGATGCGGAGGAAAAGGGATCATTTCTAGGGTTTGAACAGGTGGAGAAGAATTGGGTTGAGATGTGGAACGAAGAAGATGATCGCTAATTTTCAGATTGCAGTGCGAAAGAGTGAAGTCCGTCTCTTTTTTTTCTTTTTTCTTTTTTCTTTACAAAATTATTATCTTCTTTTTAGTTTGGAAAAGTGAATTAGATTTAATAAAAATACTCTTAAAAAAATTAATTAGTGTCTTGTTAGTATCTTTTAGTACGTAAGTTGCACGTGTAAATGTACGATTAATATCGATAAACATATATATGTATAAATTGTACTCAACTTAGTTTTTTATTAACTAAATTATTATATAAAAATTATTATATTTATATTTTAATGTATGGTTAATTACGTAAGAAATCACAAATTCAGAGTTTAATTTCAATTACAACATAAACTTTTGACTATAATACAAAAAATATTCAACTTAACATTTATTTCAATTCAGGGCATGTTTGGATTTTTCGGACTTCAATTGTTGACGTGAAGTCCAAATTATATATGTTAATTGAAAAAATGTAATTTCAAATATAGTTACCATTCAAATGTAAATTTATACATCAATAATTATATTATACAATTTGAAATCCAGGTCAGAAATTGGAACCCAGAATATGTCTCGAATCATTCGTCATCCACATGCACACATATATGTCAATAATTAACTTATAGAATTTGGACTTCATGTCAGCAATTGGAACCTGAAAAACTCAAACATATCTCAAATTAAAACAAGTGCTAAGTTGAGTTAAACATGCTCATCCGGTTAGCCGATTTCGGTTCCAATTCGGAACCGGCGGTTCACGGTTCCGGAAAGGCCGAACGGGCCTAGGTAAGGTTACAGTTCCGATTTTGGAATCGGCGTTTAACCGGAACCGTCGGTTCCAGCCGATTCCACCTTTTCTTTTGTGTTTAAATTTCTTTTGTGTTCATAGATCTGGACCGTTGATCTCCAATGGCTGAGACCACTTGATCTCGGCCGTTGGAACATTTCTGACACAAAATTGACGGTTCAAACCGGCGGTTTATGCGTCCGGTTCGAAACCGCCGGTTCACAACGGCAAAATCATCATCTCCACTGTTTGTCTTCAACGGATACGTTGATTTGAATGAGGGTCGTCCACGTGTCATCGCACTCAAAATGAAAAAAAAAAATTTAATTGACAACCCACCGGTTCAGCGATTTGAAAAATCCCGAACCAAAACTGAACCGATGAAACTCGGTTCCCGGTTCGGGTTTGGAACCGAAACAGAGTCAACAGTTCGGGGAACCATTGACTGCCGGTTCGAACCGGATGAGCATGTTAGGTTGAGTGTTTTTTGTGTTAAAGTCCAAGTTTATATTGCAATTGAAACTGGACCCTAAGTTCGTGCTTTTTTATGTAATTAAATTTTAAATGTGTAACTAATATAATGTAAAGATCAACATCTGAAACAAAAAAATAAAAAATAAAAGTGAACAGATATGAGGCGGATCGAGTCGACCCAGATGCATGAATCTTGGACACCAGATACATTCATACACATGAGACTTTCTCAAAATATTATGTATCTTGAAGAAAATATGGGATGAATTTATAATCGGCCAACTATAAAAAAGAAACATTTTTTTAATGAGCTGGACTCCTGTGAGACCGTCTCATGTGCGACGGCACTCGCGCACGGTCGTGCGCTGGGACACGGTCGACCGTGCGCGAGAACACATACTTATAGCACAAAAAGACATACTTATAGATAAAAATCACATACTTATCTCGACCGTGCCCCAGGACACGACCGTGCGCCACAGATTGACTCTAAGTTTTCAGCGAGGCACGGTCGTGTTCCAGGGCACGGTCGTGGGCGAGGAAAAAAAATCACATACTTATAGTGAAAAATCACATACTTATTGTTGAAAAAGACATACTTATACACAGCACTGGCGCACGGTCGTGTCCTAGGGCACGGTCGACCGTGCGTGAGTGCCGTCGCATGTGAGACGGTTGCATATGAGTTTTTGCGTTTTTTAATTAGTAGTAACATCATATTTCACTTTTTACTCGTCCGTAGTATACAACCATACCAAATTATTTCACATCGTTGCAGCCCGTACCATAATAATACACGCACATACTAACTTATTCCACTCTACCAACATATTACATCCCTTTAGCATATATGTGGTCCGTATCAACTTATATATTTGTACCATTACCGCACCATCATAATGCACCTCTCGTACCACCATTAATTTAGTTTATACCATCATATGACATCCCAAATGTTAGAAGTACATGGTTGCATAAAGATCATTTTTCTTCATTAGAAAGAAATAAAATTTAATGAATCGAATTTTTTTTAAGTAGAAGTGGTTAAGAGTGGAGATTACTATCAAAAATATATAATTAGGTGAATCGATTTTCATTCTACACGTTTATTATTTGCTAAAAAGTGAACTATGTCTGTAAAGGAAGAATAATGAATTTTGTTAGCTCTATTATAAGTGCCAATGAGTCGATTTTAACCGATTTGATATAAATCAACGATCAATGTTCAAAGTTAAATATCTTACTAAAACTCAAGTCAACTTGAGTCAAAATCAAGTTGTGAAATCAAACATCAATGAACTTTTAAAGATAACTTATATGAGTTTTTGTGATAAATGTATAGTTAATTTACCATAAAGGTCAATGGTGTTTTATTTAAAGTTAAAATATTACACCAAAGATTTGATATATGAACATAGGAGTACGGCTTTTGTGTATAATATAAAAGTATGACAAATTTATAACTAACATAATATAAAGATCAGACAATAAAAAATAAAAGGAAAATACACATATGTTCGAGCTAGACAATCTAGATGCATATATTTAAATCAGTACAATTGATATATGAGAGACACTTAAAAAAAAAAAGGCTCACATGAGTGTGTTCTTTGGACATTTAACATCGATTGAGATAAATGCTACTCGATAATATCCACGTTGATGTGATATATTATATTCCCGCATTAAGTCGATTAAGAGAAAATAAATAGTACTTATAAAATGGAAAACACTATATATACGCATCCGCAGTGGTCCTATATTTTAATTCGAATTTGAGATAATAAATTATGAAAATGTCAAATATCAAAGGCAAAAACTTATATACCCCAGGGGCATATAGGGGCACAGATCTAGGTGTTATATGTATGCTCTTCAGGTGTTATACATATACTTTATAGGTGTTATGGTTCTTGGTATTATAAATATACTTTACAGGTATCATATGTATATAAGAGTATACATGTGATACCTGAAGAGTATATATATGATACCTATAAAATATATATTTAATATCATATAATGATGAATTTGGGGACACCATGTACCTGGTTACAAGTGTCACTCAATATCAAAAAGCAATTTGGCTTCTGTTTGTAGACTAAATAGCTTCCACATACATAATAAATTGATGAAAATGATTTCAGCAACCTGCATCACTGCATGTCATAAATATATTAAAAATATCTTGATTTTAGAAAATATTTTCCAATAATAAAAGAATGAAAGAACTCAAAACATATTAGTTTAATTTTTTAATTGAAGATCATTTTTATGTGTAATGATAATAATATATTATCTTATTAATATATTATGTATTGATAGAAAATTATTATACTATGAAGCTACATTTAATTTTGACATATAATATTTGGAAAAGAATATTAATTATCCTATTCATAATTTACTACGTGATATATGGAGGTTAGGATAATAATAATATTACCTAAAACTTCATTTTGATATTTAAACATGAGTGTTTAATGTTTATTAAAGATAAACATGTAATTTCCTAATTTATCCCAAGTTTGAGTAAACTACCCTACGGGGAGGATGTGGATAGTTAACCAAGCTATTATCCCGATCTTCATGTATTATCCTGAATCGAAAAGATAACCCAATAGTTTATTTTCATCAAAATAAACATTAGATAAATGTAGATAACATATAACTATCTTGAATTATCTATGATTTAAACTACTATACTATAACTAGTATTTCACCTGCGCGATGCGCAGTTTATTATTTATTTTGATAGTTATATTAAAAATTATTTATATATATTTTATTATTTCAAATGTTGTATGATATAGAAATATATATGTACTATATCTTTATTAATTTTTAAAGTTATATTTTATCATTTAAAAATAATTATTGGGTAAAGTAGAGCTTTAGTTGAAGAACGTAAATTTTGGTTGGCCTATCTCTCGTGTGTTTTTCGAACTTCATTGTGCATTCGTTTTCTTGGGACGTGTTATTTTAAATTCTAATAACAAATTATATATGTTATTCTACATTATATTTGACAATATTAAAAGGTTGGAATACAAAATTATAAATAATCTAAACAACGAAATTGAAAGCTTATATTCATTTTTTTTTTTGAAAAAAAAAATATGGTCGTTGGCTCGATAGATAATTTGATTAGTCAATGATGAAGTTAGTTAAAAATGACCATTTAACAGTATAAATTTTGAATCTTTATTTATGTACAAAATTTATCATAATTACAAAAACTACATTAAATTTATTTTAACTTTAAAATTGATAATATGAATAATTATAAACATTAAGTAACTTTAGTTAACAAAAAAAAAAAAAAAAGATTAACAACTTAAAAGCTTACATTCTATTTGTTTTTGTTTTTCATTAAATTTTTTTCATGACTTGATAGATAATTTAATAAGTCAATGATTTTCGTAATTAGTTAAAAGTGACAAATTAACAATATAAGTCGATCTTGAAATATTTATTTATATACAACATTCACATAATTATAAAAAGTATTTAGAATATATTTAACTTTAAAACTGATAAAATGAATCATTATAAACATTAAGTAATTAAAGTTAGCCAAAAAAAAAAAAGAAATTTAATATTTTGAAAACTTACATTCTATTTGTTTTTATCTTTTGTTGAATACTTTTCTCAGTCTAATAAATAATTTGATGAGCTAATGATTTTTGGA
The DNA here is from genome assembly GCA_005771605.1 of Scutellaria baicalensis. Taxonomy (NCBI): domain Eukaryota; kingdom Viridiplantae; phylum Streptophyta; class Magnoliopsida; order Lamiales; family Lamiaceae; genus Scutellaria; species Scutellaria baicalensis. The sequence goes on along the minus strand of CM016721.1, from coordinate 74,616,065 downwards.
ATTGGTCAAAATTGATCAATCAACAATATAAATTTTGAAATATTTACTTATATACAACATTTTTTCAAAATTACAAAAATATCTTAAAATTTATTTAATTTTAAATGAGAATGTGAATAATTTTAGACATTAAGTAATGATAGTTAATACAATAGAATTAAATTATTGTTCAACATTAAACATTATTCATCAACAACAACAAATAATAATAATAATAATAATAATAATAATAATAATAATAATAATAATAATATGTTAATTGAAAATATTACAACATAACATAATTAATTCTCTTAAAAAACTATTAGTTCTTACAATTTTTTTATTAACTAAAATCTTGATTTGACATTTCTATGAGGGAAAGTGGCAAAATTGTAAATTTTACTAACTGTCCTCTTTTATATATAGATAGATGTGAATCACTGTACAGTTTTATTCTTTAGACTTATTTGAGGTTTGAGATGAGTTTTCATAAAACAGTTTTTGGAAACTAATATTGTGAAATGAATCACTCAAAACTCGTAATCAATAAATGAGTTTCTGAAAATTAATTTAATTAATTTACATACCTCAGGACTTAATTTTCGTTATATTAATTTGTTACAATACGAAGAATATTACATCCGTCCCAAAATAAATGACGTTTTAGCAACAAAAATTTGTCCCAAAATAATTGTCGTTTTCGTATTCCAAAGCATATTTACATACAATATATCAAATATGCCCATGTTTACTCATCTCAAATTAAATATGTTAAAGAGATAAAAACTCCTCATTAATTAAATTTAAATAGGGGTAGATTGGATTTTTTATCACATTTCTTAATATATGTGCAAAAGACTAAAACGTCATTTATTTTAAGACGGAGGTAGTATATATCAACCTAAACTTCTTAACCAGGGTGGTTTCTACTCACCAAATAGTAATATGCCACATCATAGTTTGCTTATCCTACCGGATCAATATTTTTTATTACTACCTCCGTCCCAGTTAAATCTGTCTACTTGCCTATAACTTTTGATTTCCCACTGTCTTAATTACTAATTGACTACATTAATAAAAATGCATGAATTTAAGCTTAGATGATAGTTATAAATTTATAATGGTTCTACTTTTAGCATTCATTCAAAAAAAAAATGTATATAATACCCATAATAATATGATATTATTAATTTTAATATATTCTCATAATTTTGCCTTTGTGTTTCTACCAACCCAGTCAGTCACCTAAGCTTTTGTGGGGCCAGATTAAAAAGTACAACATTGTTCTTGGAAATAAGGAATATGCCATAAATAAATAATTTACTATTAACTGTTATGAGTAATATTTCCACCAAGTAAGTCTAAAATTGTTAGTTTATGACGAGATTAAGAAAATAAGTACTTATTAAGCAAATTAATTTAATAATACAGTGGAGATCTGTCACCTGTGGATGCCAACGACTAAGCTCCAATAAAACAGTAAAATATTTGGGAACAACATAAAAATAAAAATTATAAATTTATTGGAAACTGTGACGTCATTTTTATGCTAGTGTGTCCACATCCATAAAATCTAATGAAAAATATTGGGAGTTTTTAACGATAAATTATGCCGTAAAAAAAGACATTTTTATCTGTTTCCTTTTGTTTAAATTTATACTTAATGCCAACTTGGGCGGCTGCCTCAATATGTAATCAATTTAATTTAATTTAATTAACAGTGACTCTTTTGTGCACCAGGTGCACGGATCTGAGATTCGCGCGCCTGGGTCAGTGCAGGCTAGTGTGGGGCGACCCAGCTCGCGCATCTTTACTTTTTCGAATGTTTTGATCGTGACCTTCATGTTATTTTAATATTACTTTTGTGTTATGTTAGTATGACATTCATTTCCAAATTTTATATCGTTAATTCAAAACTATTGAACTAAAATAACAAAATGGTGAGACTAACCTAACATGAAAGTCACACAAACATAATATGAAGGTAAAAAAGAATATTAATCACAACTTCATGTTATGTTAGTGTGACATTCATGAAGGTCACACTAACATAACATGAAAGTAACACTACCTGGAACGAATTTTGGTGGACTACCTTCATGTTATGTTAGTCTGACGTTCATGAAGGTCACACTAACATAATATGAATGTAACACTATATGGAGCGAATTTTTGTGGGATTGAGGGTGTCCACCAGGCGCGTGGGAGCGTGTTGACCGCGCGTGGGGACTGTTGACCCGCGTTGAGCGATTGCACGTGCACTCGGGTGTACAAAATATTTTGCAATTAATTAATCACCACTTAATGTGTTTTTTTAGGGATAATAACTCAATAATATCATATGTATATATCTATATCGATAACACTATATAAATATGGTGTTTATATAAAATTAATAACAAAGTCAAAAGAAAATAAAATAGGCAAAAACGTGTGTACACCCTGGGCACGGATCTAACCTGACCCAGCCAGCGCGTGGGCCGCCTCCAAGGGCGCCCACGCGCCCACACGCGCGGTTGCACCTGAACTGGTGTGCGTCCATGCACACCAGATTCCATATTATGTGATTCAGTGATATGTATTATATATATAGTCTTTAGGCACTACATATATACTCTTAAGATATTACACATTTACCTTTAAGGTATTAAGCTTAAAGCATAAAGTATTACATATGCACCTTTGAGGTATTACATATTTACCTTTGAGGTATTAATGTTTAAAGTATAGTATAAGATATTACATATTCAGTTTTAAGGTATTATTGTTTATAGTTTAAGGTATTATATATTTATCTTCAAGGAAAACAACAGATCTATGGATAACATCCAATTATGTTTGCGAAGATGAGAAGAAGAAGGAGAGAAAAATTTTTTGCATCCCATATAAATCAATTTTCGATTACAAAACCTGGGAACTATGGAAAAAAAAATGATGAATACTTTGAAACCAGAACCTAATCAACAGTTAATGAGAGATTGGTAGCGATGCCTCCACCAAGAGTGTTGCGAGAGATTGACAGTGATTGTGTGTTTTTACATTAATGTCTAGTTTCTATAGATTGCTTTCCATGGCGGAGAACTTGAGGTAGACGACGGTGGCGATGTGGTGAGAGTGGCGAAGCCGATTCGATTGTGGGTTTTCTTTGTGAACCCTAGATTTTAGAAGAAGAATAGATTGCAGAGCCACGGAGAAGAAGGAACGGTGCGGAAGGAAGGAAGAAGAAGAGAGAAAATATATATATAAATTATATATATATGTATATTTTTTAAACCGGGTCGGGTCGGGTTGGGAGTACCCAAGTCCTTTTCAATAAAATTAAATAACTATGGAGATTTAAATGTTGGAAGATATATAAACTTTGGTTCAAATAGTCTATTAAATTAAGAAAATTAAGTATTACAAATGTAGAATTATTTAGTAGCTTGTCATAAATAAAAATGAAGACTTTGACACAAGTATTATATTTTAAGGATACCAAAATAATTCAAATATTCATTTCTTGTTTCTATTTGATTATAAAGGTAATTAATAGTTCATTTATATTTCAAACTCTTATTAAAATATTGCATGTTTTGATTATTGGAATTAAGAATAGATAATTATGGAAGAAGGAAATGAATAAAACTAATTAAAAGGAGTAATTTATGAAATAGTATACATTCATATAATTGATGAAAATTTTAAACATATGAAACTATCAAAAATAAAATGGAAAATGTAATAAATAAGATGTACACATCGAAATTTATATAACTTTATAAAATATTTAACATTAGGAAATGGTACAATAATATTTATAAAATAACAACGATAAAAATGTAATTAGAGATTTAACACAAAATAAATATATAATAAGTGTACAAATATATCTTAACTATGTTGAAATAATAAGATATTGATAAATTTTTGGAAACAAATATTTGTAAGATTGAATTACGAAAACCAAGCCAAATTATGACCCTCTTCGTATTAAGGTACTTGAATTTTGGAACTTTATAGTATCACCACCAAACTTTGCGAATAATACTAATAGGAGGTCAAATGCTGCCGGTGGTGGAATATTCTCCTGAAGATGTTTATTATCGAGGACATTCTTATCTTTTAAAAGTATTTCGATGGAGGTTGTGATTTTGCAAAGTTTATAAAAATTACTAATAAGTCTTTTTATATTTTGATTTCTCAAAATCATGCCCTGCAATTTGAATATAAACGAGAGAAATTGAGTCATCACAAGATAATAAGAATGACATCAATTCAAATTCATTTGATGATTGATAAAACAAAAATATTTAGTAAAATAAAATTTAACTTGTGTACTAAATTTTCACTCATACGTACCCTTATATGTGAAATGATCTGTATCTTTTTATCTTTATTTATTTCATTTTAAATTATAATTTCTGTTAAATTTCTATCTTAATTAACTATGGACATATATATATATATTAAAATAATTATTAAGATTTGAAATTTCCATATTAAAAATTAATTTTTTTAGATTTTTCTAATTAAATTATATTTTAATAAAATAAACGTTGAAAATGGAAATTAAGATTTAAATTTTAATTTTTTAAATAATTCAAATTCTCATTTCTCATGTCATAGTTACCAAGATATAAATTTATATTATCCAAAAACATTTTGTTGATTTTGAAGATGACTTAAATTATAAACATAATCAATTACTTAAGAAATAAAATAGAAATAATTTCCTTAATTTTACGAGAAATAAGGTGCTTCTAAAATGTGAGTAAACAATTTTATTGATAATTTTAACTGGTTCTTGATTGAACTTTAATTATGTTAATTAATGAAATTATTATATCTTAAAAATAGTACTTAATATTAAAAAAAGCTACTTATTAATAAGTTATATAATTATAATATCTGCCTGTGTTGTTAAACTAGTGTATATATATATTATTATATAAGCACAAATGATGATATAGTTTGTAATTTTTAACCCAAACACGACCGATGATTTAAAGTTAACTGGAGAAATCTAAATAGAGTAGCTAAGTTATGACATACTTTTACAACTTCATCTTAAATGTAACGATTTTACGTGTTACGTGAATTTTGGTATATTGTTAATTAATGCAACTAACATCTACCTATAATAAGCATTGATGAGTAGAAAATTGATGCATTTTATTGTTGATTTAATTGGATTTTTATTATCTTTTATTTGATTGAATGCATTATTTTCGTACTTATATGTGCTTTTGAACTCGAGGTACTTCATGTTTTATTTTCTCGATTATTGTAGGAGTTTTTGAAGTATTTTGGAGTTGATGCAGTTAGATGGATTCAGGCCCAAGTAATGAAGATCAAAGAAGAGTACATTTCTACTATGGACCAAGTATATGGGTTTGAGAATGTTTACTATGGGCCAAGGAAATAGGACCCATATCATATTGCAAATGAAGATTTTTATATAAGGGGAGATGATTCTTTTCTTTATCTCCAAACCACTCTAGAGATATAATTATTTTATATAAATTAATTTCTTTTCTTATGGATGATTCTACAACTTTTATGGATTCGATTTCAAGGATGCTTGGATAATTCTCCAATTCCGATTAGCAGGGATGTTTGAATCCATATATTTAATATGTTTTAATTAATCTTGTTTCCCCTTCTCGATGTTTGATTGGAATTGATTATGATATCTATGTTTAATAATTTCAATTATTGATGCTTGATTTAGATTGATCACCTAGGTTAAGTGTTTGATAATTGATTGATAGAATCTTAAATCATGAATCCTAATTGTTGTGGTTTAATTTTCATTAGTAGTAAACTAGAGGTCGTGTATCTCTAAGGTAACATAATCCTAGATTATCAAATCGAGCTTATGTATTTGGAGTCTAGTTCATCCTATCGTCTTGGTGATTAATGCATTTGATGAATTAAATTTAGAGAGCTTATTCTAGGTTGTTCAATTGAATAGGGTTAATTAGTGATCTTATCCTAATTTAACTAATCTTAAGAGACGATTCAGTTTAACAGAGCTTGTTGTTAGACTAAGGATGATAATTTCATGATAATCTGAGAGAGGGTGTAACATTGATTAAGACATAATTGATATTGAGTAATAATTGAACTGGTAACTGGAATGATTTTCATCCTTTGATTTCTTGTTTAATTTGTTTTCTAAGTTCTTAGTTAATTTTAGTGTTAGTTACCAATCAATCTAAAACCCCCATCTTTTCTGTTTCTTGAATTGAACATAGGTGGCATAATTAAATCTTCACTCCTTGTGGGATCGACTCCGACTTGCCTTATCTACTAGTTAGTTAGGTTAGGAAGGATTTTTATTTATTTTTATCCCGTCACGACAGCGCGGTCAAGCACGAACACAAGTACATAGATAAATTATTTTTCTCAAAAAGTAGAACGAGTATATATGTATAATATATATGCACACAATCACATCAATTTGATTTTGCTAACTAAAGTTTTTTCTTCTTGATCATTCACTCTCTACACTACCAAAATTGAACGCTAGTTGATCACTTTATTCCTAAGAAAAAAAGTTTGGGGTTTTCTATCCACACCCCAATAATTACTAAACACGCCCCAAATTCTAAACACACCCCACAAAAAAGATTTTATACACTAAATTTACTAACTACACCCCTTAAATAGACCAATATACCCTTAGGTCAAAATTAATATATAAAAAATTCAATAATGAAACTAACTACTAAACACACCCCACCAAACACAAAAACAAATCACACCCCATCTTCATCACCATCTCCATCTCCACCAAAAACTTTGCTTAAAACCGTCAAATCTCGATCCGTTTCCGCCGAACAAAAAGCTTGGAATGGATCCCATCGAAGAAGGAAGAATGGTGCCTCCTCCACCTCCACGTGACCCCGAAGTTTTACGTAAGTTTCTTCAATGTAATGTATACATTTAAAGAAGTTGTATGATATGGATTTTTTTTACTAGTTTTAAGCTTATAGTTTAGAATTTACGTTTGTATAGTATGCTATTAGTTGGGTAGAATGAAATAGAGCATGGGTAGAATGTATTGCACATGGGTATTGAGTTATTTGAGAAAAAATCGAATTGAAAATCATGCTCCGTTCAGCCTTGGTTAGTCGTGTGGATTGAGAGATGTTCGACCACATGTGGCCGAACATATGCTAATACGTTCGACCAGAATAGGCCGAACACAAGTGCAGATGTTCGCCTAAAATCGGCCGAACATATCATGATTTGTTCGACATATTGTAGTCGAACATTATGTATTGTGTTCGACTTCTTATGGTCGAACATGTGTAATTTGTACATTTCTTTATCTTTATCTTTATTAATATAATTGTTAAATCATGTAGGCGTGATATATAGGAGGAGACCTACTGCGTCTAACAGAAGGTGCCGTGTCGAGGAATACGCTCAGCCCGAACAGGGAAATGAAAAACACAGGCTATTGTCACGATTGTTCCATATGAAGCTAAAGTCAATGATGAGTTACATCAGCCAAATATTGTGGGAGACGAGGGATGAAAGATGTTGAAGGAGCTCAAGTTGATGAGGAGTTGCGTCAAGATGATGAAGAAGGCGAAGAAGAAGGCTAGTAGAAAGATGACGTACTGACTGGCCCTTGTCCCAGTGGACCCCAAGACCCTCAGCTTATCCCTAGTTTCAAGACACACGTCGTCTATGGCATTTTGGAGGGATTAGAGGGAAATGTGTTGAAGTGTTGGTGTCACACGACCAAAATGTATACATGGTCATTCGATCCACCTTTCCCGCCGGAGATTACAAGGTTGCTCGAACAGACAATGATATTAGAGTTGAGGTACATTTCATATAAAACCCCGAACAAAAACCTCATCTGTGCATTTGTCGAGCGATGGCAACCTGAGACAAATTCATTTCATATGTCATGGGGTGAGATGACAATCACATTGGATGATGTGTTTTGTTTGACGGGGTTCCCAGTTAGTGGACTACCGGTGGTTGTTCCTAAGTCACGAGGTCCGATTGAGCTACCACACGCCTTGTTGATGAGACTCTTGGGGATAAATTATGCCCAGGCTTTTGAAGCCACTCAAGGGGCCGAGCCAACTCAGTTCGACTTGAGTGACTTAGATCTCGTTTTAGCCAAGACGTCCACAACCCAGACGAGGTGCACGTACCTGCGCTGCCCGTGCCTACTTATTGTTTGTGCTAGGATGCACCATATTTGCAGACAAGAGTGGCACGCGAGTAGATACTAAAATCTTGCGACTACTGGACAGGGTGGATCGAGTCCAGCGATATGCATGGGGAGCAGTTGCTCTGGCATTCCTTTACCGGCAGCTTGGACTTGCTTCCAGGAGTGGGGTGCGACAAATATGTGGGTATTTGACGCTCTTGGAGGTTAGTTCGGTTGTTATACAACTTTGCATGTGTTCTATATTTTCTGTTTGATTGTAAGTATTTACTTGAAACTAATACTTTTTGACGAACTTTAGGCCTAGATCTATGAGTACTTTCCATTTACAAGGCCGGGTCATAATGTAAGATATGAACAAGACGAACCACTTGCATTACGGTGGATTCAAAGGGGTCGAAGTGCAGGAACCACCGATCGAGTGTCGGCCATTCACGAGATGCTGGACAATCTTCCACCACACGAGGTGAGTATAATTTTCGAACAACGAATTCTTAATATGTTAGACATGATTAATATATTAAATAAGACTCTATGTGCATGTAGGTCAATTGGACACCTTACTCTGCTTTGCGAGACGTCTATCCTTTAGATGACGTGGCCTTTTATCATGGATGTATTCGTGCCTTTGAGGTCGTGGAGCCATGCCATCCAGAACGTGTGTTTCGTCAATTTGGCTATGTCCAGACTGTTCCGGAATGGCCGCTCGTCCCAAGTTATGTCCGAAGAGGGAACACCGGACAAAAGTACAGGGTCACTTGGGATGCATTGGCGCAATTTTTCAGATTCTGGAGGAATCACGTGCTAGCCCCAGAATCACGTGTCCGATATGCACATCCACCGTGGGAGACCGTACCTGATTACATGTTATGGTACATGCAATACTCACATCCGGTGGTGTAGAATCCGGAACATAGCTCGACAGCCATTGGCACGACCAGCCGACAAAGTGGCCCTCAGCCTTGGGATATGATTATGGATGCTCTTCGATACCTAGAGCCAATGCATGAACGATACACCGGAAATGAGCAGGCGTTAGACATGACGGATGTGTGGCCGGCTGTCGTTGGTGCATATCGAGCACTCAAGATCACTGATGATCCACCGGAGTCCTCTGCAGCTGCCACCACTCGTTGAGGTCGTCGGCAACGTCGAGAATAGTTTGCATTAGGGTTTTAGAAGTTATTGAACATTAGCTATCGTACTTGAAATACTCATTTTGAATTGAATGGTTTCATTGTGGATATTTATTTACTTTGAAGTGTGTCGTTTTCTGTTTTGGAAGTTATATTGCATTGTGAATTGAAATCCTTTCAATTTGTGGATATTCACTTGTAATCCTTTCAACATGAATAGACACTCACATTTTTTTGTAGTTGTCATCCTTGTTTTGCTCTTCTTTCCCGGTACAATGGAAGGGTCTTCGACAGTTTTATTCTTGGACGGACGGTACTTACCACCACGTTCACAACCTAAAAACACACGAGCTCACCGACCACTATCACCGATGTCCGATCTTCTGACTAATACAACCATATTCAAACGTGCTCCAACCCTATACGCCCAATTCACCAAGTCATCCCGAGTATCAAAAAGCTCGTCTGTGACAAACTCGGCAGAAAAATCTACATGCTCGTACATTGGGCTCAACAAGTTCAAATCCTCGGGTTCCTTGTAAATGCTCAATTGAGTGTCATCTGAATATTTTTCCTATAAATGAATACAATGTTATAAGCATGATGCAAATATGGAAAACCACAATACGAAAACTATTAAGTAAGTTCGACCAGAACAGATGGAACACAATGTCAAGTGTTCGACCACTACTGGTCGTACTCCTTCAGAGGTGTTCGACCAGTAGTGGTCGTACGCCTTCAGACGTGTTCGACCTGTAGTGGTCGTACCCCTTCAGAAGTGTTCGACCTGTTGTGGTCGAACACCCTACAGTACGTTCTACTTGTACTTTCCGATCGTATTTTCGTTAATTTTTTGAAAAAAACTTCTTTTAACACTAAACCAAAAAACGAAACGGTAAAATGAAGTTTGAAAACTTACATTGGCCGACCCAAGTGCTCTTTCATGCTCTATGACAATTTTTTTGCTCCTTCCAGAGTTATGAATGGTGCTTTGTAGGTAGAATGTAAGTTAGGGTTTGAAGTTGAAGAAGAAGTTCAGGAAGAAGATGTAGTTGTAGCAGTATTATGGAATGGGGTGTGTATAGATATAATATATGGTGGGTGTATTAAGTAATATTAATATATTAATTTTATATATTCATAAGGGTATATTTGTCTTTAAGTATATCATTTCATTTTGCATTAATTTATTGAGGTGTGTTTAGTAATTATTGGGGTGTGGATAGAAAACCCCCAAAAGTTTATATCATAAAAATATAAAATATGAAACAAGAATTCATATTAAAGGAGATAATTATTAATCATCTTTACAAGAATTATAATCAATACTTTGCATCAAAACACATGACATCATGATCTCAAATGCTTATCTAGTGGGCATGAAATGTGGCACATCTTTATCTTAGTATTTGGCTTATTTGATTATAACCTAAACTGTCCAAATAAAATAAGTGAAAAGTGACACTTCTTGGACCAATTATTGGTGCATACATTACACACTCCAAATGGGATTTGAATTCCAAGTCTGATTATTCAGCTTCATCATGACCTAATCAGCTTTGAAACCTCATCAAAATTGACAAGCAATCTGAATTATCAATTCAGATAAAACTTTGAGTATGATTGGATTACTAAACCTTTAAATATTTTTCTTTACTATTTTTTTAGGGTAAAAAAAAAAAACTTAACAACAATTTTTTAGTATATATATTATGCATGAAAAAATAAACATATACTTAGAAATACATATAACAAGGTAAAAAATAAATATTTGCAAATTTCCAACTTGATTTATTCCAAGTTGAACGTCAATTCCGATATTTAAGTAAATCTTGACTGCACTAAGCCCGAGTTTTTTCGATTATTAGAATACTTAATTAACACAATTATACATTTCTAACGTATATTTCCAAAACAATTCTTGCAAAATTCCATTAAAAAAATAACACTTGAACTATGAATATATATATTTAAATTAAATTATACTCCAACTATTGGATGAAAATAAATGAAGAAATAACCTCCCTATATTTTTATATACACAAAAAAAAAAAAAAAAACTCTCTGATAGAATTACAGTACATGACAAAACCCAACACCCAATTAATTATTCCATTTGATCTCATCTCACCAACTAGTTTCTCAAGAGATGACACAGGCATTGGGATCCTCCTCCACACTCCGGTTAAAGTACGATGGCGGCGCCACGGCGGCCACCGGCGGCTGCTGGTATGGCTGATACTGCTGGTGCTGCTGCTGGTAGTAGTGGTGTTGCAGCTGCTGATTGTAGGTTTCAAAGGCCTTGCGCAACTGGGCCGCATGGTCCTCTTTGGGCTGGTCCTTCTTCTCTTCCTTTTTCTTCTCGGGCTCATCCTTTTTCTTCTCGGGCTCCTTTGCCGGCCCAACTGAAACTATCTCTGTGTGGCAGAGCTTCCTCAGCTTGGCCACCAGAGCCACTGGATCTATGTCTCCGGTCACTGTCAACTTCCTGTCCTTTGGATCCAGTGCAATCGACTCCAGCCCTGTTTTTGAGAAAAGATTAGGGGGTGTTTTTGTACATCGTGAAAGATGTGGGGCTTAAATGCAATTCCTGAAAAGTACTGACCTGAGACACCGGAGACTTTCTTCATGGCTTTTTGCTTGATTTTCTCATCAGCGAAGTCCAGCTTCAACACCACTTTCTGCAATGGAAAAGAAAGATGTAGATGAGAAATCCGAGCAGAAATATATATAAATAAATAGGTTTCTATTACAGTGATCTTCAATATGCTTATATAAAAGAGAATATCCTCGATGGTACCTTCATAATGCTTTCTTTGTTGGAAAAAGAAGGTTGCAGATGAATTAAGAATGAGTAGTAGAAGAAGAAGAAAATTGGAGATGGGAAGATTGTAAAGACTAGGTTTTGATTATATAGTGAGTGAGTCAACGAGATTAGTCAGCGGTCAAGAATCGACGGAGGAGGAGATGCCGTCCCAGAAGATTCCTTTAGTGGTGAAGACTACTATGACTAATATGTGTGCATCATCACTCCAACTTTTCTATGCATCATGGGTCATAGGTGGACTAGGAATAATGATCACTCATTTTCTTTCTTTTTTCTTTAAACAATATAATACAATTACTGTCTAAACATATTTTTTAGTCTATATATAGTATATATTCCCGCTAACTGATCTACCTATCATGGACATATATTAATGTGTTGGATATATATTAATGTGTTCACCACTGACGTGGTGAAAATCCAGCATATCGCTTAATAATGACAAAAGTAAAAATATGAGTTGGTCATTTTGTAATAACTAGTCATGTCTCCGTGTATCGCACGGTTCGTTATATTAAATTTATTAAATTAAAAATAAAAATAACATAATGTGATAATATTATGTTAACCTAAACATATATATTAATAAGAATTTAAGTATTTCATCTTTAATTTATGACATTATAATTAATATATATATACATATATATATATATATATAAACAAGATATCTTGTCAAAAATGACACTAATAAATTTCTCAGTTATGAAATATTTTCATTTATAGAAATAATTTAATAACTTTCATTTTGAATTTATTAATAAAAGACAAAATAAAAATTTAATTTAAGAAACTTATTTAAGATATTTAATATCGTATTTATTGTATATAAATTCAAAAAAAGGAATAAATAGATGTATAATATAAAATAAGGGATGATATATCTATTATCTTTTATCATTTTTTCAGTATAATATATAATATATTTTTATTTTAAATAAATTTTAATATAATATATTTTTAATGATTAATATTCATATTAAACATATCAAATTAAAAAATGGAAATATATGTTAGAGGATTTCAATGATTTTTTTAAAACATTTTTATGATAAAATATAAGGGTTAATTTTTTTATAAATGATATGAAATGTATAAATAAAAAATAAAATGGAAATGTGTTATATAGGGATATTTAATACTCCGTAGTTTACAAATACAAAACAAAACTAAGTTATATTTATTAAAGTATTAGATAAAATTGTTATTACAAATTAAACAACTTCTTCATTTGAAATACACACATATTTTATTTTATCTTTCTTATTGTTTTATTTTATACGCACATAGTTGTATTTTTTTGTGTATATATATTTTCGATGGGGATCGCGGTCGCCTAATAGTTTGGACAGTGGTGAATTTTTTGTTTTTTACAAATCGTATATGATATATTTATTTATCAATCTTATCATTATTATTTATAATACTTTTATTGAAAATGTTAGATTAAGACCAATTTTGGATTATTGTATTTAAATAAATAGCAAGAGAGATTTTTGTGTATTTTTTATAAGCTGATATAATATTTTATTCTATTCAAAATAAATGAGTTATATATGTCATTGGACGAATATTTCATTACATTAAAAATCAATATATATATATATGTGTGTGTGTGTGTGTTATATTTTTTAATATATATGTATATAACATACATTTTTTTTAAACTTTTGTACCACTAAATTTAATTTGCTGAAATCTTTAAGTACTTAATGAATGCACAAGTTTGGTCAGATTGATCATTTTTATTAGTCTTATATTTTGAATATGGACTTTCTAATTTGTTTGTTTAATTCATACATTAGTATATTACTTTATATATTTCAAATTTCTAATATTTTTGAATATAATTATTTATAATGACATAAATTTAACTTTAAAATACCTCAATATGTACTATTATAAATATTAAAAGTATTAATATATTTATATTAAAATAATAATTATAACCACATTGTATGTGGTATTATAATTTTAAATAATTATATAAATATATATCACATACTTGCAACACACGAATACACTACAAGTTATATTTTTGAAGTGCAAATAATAATATATAAATTTATATACACGTTAAATAACAAATCATAAAATTTATACTTGAAATATGAGGTTGTTAAATAAACATCAATCTTGTACACTCAATTATATTAAATTCAGAGTGAGAAACACATATTGTCTTATGGATATGAAATGGTAATTAATATTTAAAAAATGTTTTAACTCCTAATAACATGTTATGAACTTATACAGTAAAAACAATCTAATGTGACAATTTATATAGTAAACAAATTATCAATAAATAAATTATCTATTTTGAAATAATGATTTTTTTATTTAATTTGCATTATGTATGCACTCGCTCACTCAAACCTTACTTCCTATCAAAATTATGAATACAAATAAAAAAAACAATTTAAAATGAAAAAAAAAAACTATTTACTTTGAAATTTATGTTTTTTATGAAATAAATAAAAAAGACAGAGAAAAAACCTATGTTACCCTTCCCTCCCATAGCCGAACCTTGAGAACCCTATATTCTTAAAAGCATAAATATTTTTATTTTTAACTTTGTTTTTAATTCCTGTAACAATTTTCTTTCCAATTATAGTATATTAATTGGGAGGGAAAATTAACTATTGTTATTTTTATTAAATGTCCTCTCTTTATATAGATATATATATATATTATGTTGTAAAATCCTATTCCAAAAAAATAATTTGTATCTTTTAAACTCAAATTAATATTGAACTCGTATTTCAAACCTTAATTGATAAACTCCAATTGAGAAGACGTTGGTAAAACAAACATAATTAAGTACAGGATTATAAATATATGTATATTAATTAAAATAATGAATGAATATATTACATGAACAGTAATCAAACATTTTATGCACATGTTCGCCAATATAGTCATAAAAATAAACAAACACAAGTCTCCTAATTCATATACATGTTTGTTAAGATGAATATGCGGACATAAATAAATACTAATCGAGCTTAGTTATGAATAATTTGTAGAATATTTTGTTTGTGAACAAATCTACTTAAATAAAATCAAACATAAGTCTCTTACCACGTTAATCAACAACTTTGTATGCATGCAAACATTAATTATATTAGACATTTCATTCTAATTGTGAAAGAGAAGTAAAAAAAAAAATGGAGAGTAGAAAGGTTAATTTTATCATTTACCTAATTTATTGTGTTAAAACGAAAACATGAGCTAATATATTATCCATTCTACATAAATATTATATTAATAACAACATGCAATATCTTTTGAAACATCATTACGAGATTTTCAAACTTTGGTAGAGTAAATAAATTTTAAATTCTAAAGAATTCATCGCACTATTGGAGATGTCTAAATTATTTCAACAACGAACATTACGATACCAGGACAATGGAAAAGTTATATTAGGGCCTATTTGAATAAATAAATTTGAGGAGAGATTTGAAATCTATGGTAGCAAATCCATCGAGTGTTGTTGTAAAATATGGATCTATGTGCACCATCTTCTATGGATCAACAAAACAGAATATGTAACAACAACGAAAACTAGAAGAAGACAAGATTGAAACGAGGTAATTTTTTATTCATCAACTTTATTCATTCCATTTGAACATAATATATATACAATAATATGAATTCCAAAGGGCATGGAATATAAAGAGTCAATGGAAGTAATGTCCACATTATTATATCAATTTATAACACTCTCCCTTGCACATTACGACTTGATGTACATGGTTCGTTAAAAACTCGCTAGAAAAACCCAGTGGGAAAACACTAGACGAGAAAAGAGTACATGACATACAAGTTCTAATATGTTGCACTAGCTGCCTTATTAAAAACCTTTAACTAAGAAAACCCTGTGGGAAAAAACTTAGTCAAGGGAAAAAGAGTACAATCACTGGTCTTCAGGACCTAACCTTCAGGGTTAAAAGAGTGAAAATGGTCTTCAAGACCTAACATTTAGGATTATTTTGAAGTTATCGCTCCCCCTGAAGACAATTGTCTTCTAAGCCTACACATTCCAACATATTGTACAAAAATAGACATAGATAGGGATTTAGTGAACAAATCTGCAAGATTGTCACTAGAGCGTACTTTCTTATAATCATTTCATCACTTTTCCGGAGCGAGACTGTGTTTTGTTAAATTTCCTTTAACATAATTTGCTACTCATTTGTGCAACACAAGCTGCATTATCATCATAGAATACAGTTGTGAGTATATATCAATTCTATCTTGAAGATACCGAAGAATATGTGTCATTCCAATGTCTCCTTGTAGGAGGAACACTAAATTTGTTAGTAGGTTTACCACAAATGTAATGTCACATTTAACGCAATTTGTAAGTTAAAGTAATATATCAATTTTACTTAAGTGAGGAACTTCAGGTCCTAATTTATCTTCAGTATCTTCTATAGGTTTAAATGAATCATTATCCACTTCAAGGGATCAGACAACCATTCGTTTACTAAGTCAATGAGATATAACCATGTAAAATATTTCCAAAACCTTCTTCGATTAGATTGATTGGTGTATGAAAATTCCTTCAGGGAGATGCTCGATCTGCAGGCAGAGACAATACTTGGTTTTACTCAATATTTTCATTTCGAATTCAGCCTTTAAAAACTTCTTATGCATTCCAATAAGATCAACGTACACAGAGATGATTGATACAAAAAACCATCAAAAGATTTCTTTATAAACACGCAAGGAAAAAACATTGTTGTTTGTATATCATCTCTTCAGGAGTAATTCATTTATTGTTTTAGGCCATATAATGACCTTTGCAATTTAAAGTCTTTCCTCGTCTGGGGAATTTGTAATCCATACGGGATTTTCATATAAATATTGGTATCTAATGATACATATAAATATGCAGTGACAATGCCCCATAACTGCATTTCTAAATTCATAAATGCTGCCAGAGATATTAAGTATGTAGCGGAATGTTATACAATCCATTACAGGAGAATATGTTCGATCGAAATCAATACCGGGTCTTTGCGAGAACCCTTGAGCTACTAACCTCGCTTTGTATCTCACCACCTCATTTTTCTCATTTCTTTTTCACACAAATACTCATTTATATCCTACAGGGATAACATCATTAGGGGTACGTAAGATAGTACAAAAACTTGTCTTTTATTAAGCAAGTTTAACTCAACCTCAATTGCATATTTTCATCTTACCCAATATAAGCGCTTCAAGCACTCATTTACTAACTTGGGTTCTAGATCCAGATTATTGTTTAAGATGGAAAAACCAATTGAATTAGTTGCAACTTTGATATTTATGTTAACCAGATTCTCATCATTTCCCAAAATATATTGATCTAGTCGTTCCGCAATCTTAGTATTTTCATTACTTTGTGCACGTGCATTGTTACTAAGATTTTTCATCTTTGGGATGAATATCTTTAAAAGATATTTGGAGTGACTGAATATTTTTGTTAGTTTTTGTCTTCCGCGGATTTTTGATCTTTTAAATTCATAGGCTTTTACGCTTCAGGCGTAGAGTTGCATCACATATATTTGTATAACATATATATATGATTTTGTCACTCCTGTATGATCAGTAAACACATTTGGCAGATTACTTGCTAAATACTGCAAGATAATTATTTTCTGAACTTCTAGTTCTGATTGACTAGTGCGTGGAATATTATAGATTTTCCAAATCCAATAAAATTTCTCGGCATTCTATTAATTATTAACTATTATCTCCCCCTAATGTCAATAATTTTTCTTATCAATGTGCAGTCAGCAAAACGAGTTGAAAATGGGCTCTAGGCATTTCAAAATGGATGGAGATTTAAATCCAATATAGTTACCTAGTTTCCTTTGAGGAACATTTAGGTGGTGATATTGGAACGTACACTGCACATAAAAAAACTCGCAAATGGGAAATATTTGGTTCTATCCCACGCACTAATTGTAAAGGGGAATAATCATGATATGCGGTTGGACGTATTTGAATTAGAGAAGCAGCATGCAAAATTGCATGACCCCAACATGAAATGGTTAAGTTGGAATTTTGTATTAAAGGTCTAGCGATTAATTTGATACGTTTGATTAGTGATTCAACTAGACCATTTTGAGTGTGGACATAAGGAATAAAATGCTCCACTTTAATTCCTAATGACATACAAAAGTCATCAAATGCTTTCGAAGTGAACTCACCAGCATTATCCATTCTAATGGATTTAATTGGATAATCAGGGAATTGAGCACGAAGTTCAATAATATTTACAATGAATTTTGTGAAAGCATTATTTCGGGTGGATAATAGACATACATGAGTCCACCTGGTGGAGGCATATATTAAGACCATGAAATATCGAAATGGTCCTGATGTTGGATGAATTGGTCCACAAATATCTCCATGAATCCGTTCAAGGAAAATAGGAGATTCTTATCCAACTTTAGTATGAGAAGGTCGTACTATAAGTTTTCCTTTTGCACAAGCTTCACAAACAAATTCATTTACAGAAGGAATTCTACTGTCTGACATACTATGTCCAATAGAGTTAGACAAAATTCGGTGGATCATATTTTGTCCCGGATGACCCAACCGTTCATGCCATAATTTAAATGAATTTGGATCATGAAATTTCATACTCATCGAGATATGGAGATTAGAAGGGCGAATGTATGTATAATACAACCCCGAGGAGAGAGAATGGAGCTTTTCGACAATTTGTTTCTGACACCCTATGGAATGAGTCATTAAGAGATACTCTACATTATTCTAGGTGTCAGTTTCAGTATGAAAACCATTTGATCGAATGTCTTTAAAACAGAGAAGGGTACGTTTGGATTGTGGATATATTAACGCATATCATCAATTACTAATAGAGTACCCTTAGGAAGAACAAGTGAAGCTCTACCGGAGCCTACTATTAAGACATTATCATTTGAAATTGTGGTAACACTCCATTTCTTCTCAATTAATGTTTGAAAAATAAATTCTATCCTTAAGGATAGTGTGAGTTGTAACACTATCCACCAAGCATATAGTATTCTCATTCTCCATATCCAAAAAAATGCAATGATGTAATACAATAGTAGTATATTGAAAAATTAAATATTAAAATGATCATGATAGGTACTAAGAATAAAACATTGATAATAACATTCTTAAAAACGCGTATAGAAAACATGTAAAAAAAATTGCTCATTTTCTCATAAAATCATTCATTATAATCTCCAAACCTCAAGTTCAATCATTAAGAAATTGCCATCTGTAATATTCAAGATCATATTTACTTTGTGTAGATTAGCATAATGAGATTTGGATAGTCTTTTGTCTTCAGGACTGAAGTAGAATGAGACTCTTGTATAATGAATCCACTAAATATAAGAAAATAAGGTGGATTTCAACGCAAAAGTCATGTTAAGTACTTAAAAGTTAAGGATAAACTAAATCTCTTTCTTATAACCTCACACAGGAGAGAAATTAATAAGATTATGTGCATTTGTTATCAAAATATTGACCTATGCACTCACACAACATGTGTCAAATATATACGGGGGAATTTAAAACTGCATGTTCCAAACAGATTTGAGTCGATTACTTAAGTTCTCATTTAAATGTTATTTAAGGACAATCATAAAGGATAATTCTAATTTCAACTTTGGAAAATTCCATGTTCATTTCTAAAATTTCCAGAAGAACTAAAACACGAATCTCTGTAATAGATGAATTTAGGGCTCAATGAGACTTTTTTTATATAGCAGATCATAAGACCAAAGTAAATCTAAATTAATCAGTTGCCAAAATATATGATCCTAAATATGAGTTGGTTCATGCCTATCAGATTTGCTGTTTATGGTCTTTCAAAAAAAATCCAGTAGAGCATAGAGGCACATTTGAACTTCAAGAAACATTTCTAAGTCTTAAAAATGCTTGCAGTAATCAACACTTTAATGGCAGTGACCAAGTACTTATTTTATTCATGTCAAGAAATCATATCAAAGTTCACATCACGTGCCATTCAACACAATATTACTAATTAATTAAAGGATTACTAAGAAATTAAGAATTGTTAAACTTTAGCAGATAAAATGCTTTATTGGACAATCATGAGAAACAATGAGGCAGACATATACACGGGCAATCTAAGATCAAAATTAATCAGATTTAATGATAATACCTTGCAGGAAAGACATGATTCTTTCCTAGGGCACTACTCAAATTCAGGTAGAGGATCGTGCTGATAACGTGTTGTAAAATATGGATCTATGTGCACTAGCTTCTATGGATCAACAAAACAGAATATGTAATAACAACGGAAACAAGAAGAAGACAAGATTGAAACGAGGTAATTTTTTATTCATCAACTTTATTCATTCCATTTGAACATAATATATATACAATAATATGAATTTCAAAGGGCATGGAATATAAAGAGTCAATGGAAGTAATGTCCATATTATTATATCAATTTATAACAAGTGTTTGGATGGATGTGGATTTAAAATCCATGATTTTTTATTTTAAATTAATTACGGAATCATTTTGATGAATTTCAAATTAATTTTAGGAGGTTTAAAGTTGGAGAAGTGATTGTTAGAAGAAAAAAAAAAAACGAGGTTAAAATGTTAAAAATCATCAAGTAAGCGCGTGAACGCGAGCCCACGTGGACAGTGAGGACGCGTCAATGCATGTTACAATTGGGTCCCACACTGCAGTAATTCATCAGCCACGTTATCTTTTTCTTTTCATCTTTTTGTTTTTTTTTTTTTTTTGGGGACCATTTTTGTAGTTTTTAATTTTTTTGTATTGTGTGAAGGTTTTAATTTCCCTTTTTGTTTCAATACGACTTGGCTGTTGGACTGCAAAATTTTTGAATTTTTTTCCTTGTATTTTCTCACTATTCGACTATCTAGTATCTAATATTTTTTAAGTTGTGTGAATTTGATGGTTTAGTTTTTAATTCTACCTTTTTTTATTAATTAATTTTTTTATCTTATATTTATTAATAAGATTTAATCAAGTATTATAATTATTAATAAGATTTACCAGTTAAATATGGTAAGTCAATTTATAAATGTACTCATGTAATGTCAAAATAGGAGAGATGATTATGACATAGTTAATGAAACCCAGGAATAATGGATTAATTAAATGAATGTGCATTGATCGATTTCATATTTAAAGTGAGCATATCTAAAAATTGATTTTTTTTCATTTTTATTTTCATAGTATCTAATTGAATCAAAAGGAGGTATGAAACCGAAACATCAATCAATTCTATTTCTACTTAGATTTAATGAACTCTTAGGGGTCGTTCGGTACACATGTGGGGTTTGATAGAGATTGATAAAAGTTGTGGGATTATACTGTTCATAGATATAAAAAAGATGTTTGGTATATATGTTTTGTTGTGGGTTTGTTTAATATTTTTTTGTTTGGTATGGATGAATAGAATTTTGTTTAAGTTAGTTTGTTTATAAATTGGTGTTTGATATATTGGTTGATATGGATTAAATTTGTGAAATGACAAATTTATCCCTCATTTAAAAAATATTACAAAATGATTAAAAATTGAAAATCATGTCTAAATTGAGATTGCAAAGAAGAGATATTTCGTACTCTTTTCTTCTCTGTTTCTTTTCCAATGGATTGAACCGGTTTCCTTCTTCACTGTTTCTTCTCTTTTCCATACATATCCAGGCTTAACTTATTCATATGGAGGCTGGGCATGAAACTATTGAAGGAATATAAGCATAATGAATGCAGCCAAAAAGTTGGCATATCATATATTCATATACTATAATGCAATGAATCTTAGAAACCAACAATACAATTTACATCAAAATGGAGAGGGACATCCCAAAAAGCTTGTCTGGAACCCACCACTGACCGGAATTAAAAATCTGAACATCTGAGTTAATCCACTCTTTACTGATATCATCCAGTTTATCCAATTTTAATGTCGATCGAACTCTCCTTAGTACATCTGTGGGTGCCCAATTGTGTTGTACGAGGAATACTGATCGATAAAACTCAATGGTGAAATTAAAGGAACTGAACCTTACACCTAAGAACCTAATTTGCTTCGTTATCGTGTTGTTGTTGACTTCATACACACTATCCTTATCTTCCACGCCAGCCATTAGCAAACATATCAAAGATTCCCACTAAGTTCTACTCATTGAATCACCAACAAATACAACTCTTTTATCTCGAAGTGTTTCTAAAACACGCTGCACATTCACTCTTGGAATGTCGCAGTGCTTTGGCTTCCATCTCCACTTGAGATAATCCTCATCCATTCGACCATTAGCTAAGCAATTGAATCCTTGATCTACGAAAGGACATTCCGAAGCATTGTACAAGGGATAACTATCATCCAATACTCATTTTCCATCAAACACATCACACACATTTGTCGAACCATTTGATTTGGAAAATCCATACTCATGCACTTCACTTAAAGGAAACACTTCAATTAAAACTACTCATCCTCACAATCGAATACATGGCCAACATCACAGCTTGACAGTGAAATCACTAGAGAAACCAAGATTACCATTGAACCACAACCTATATAGGAGAACGAACCAGCAAAAAACTCATACCTAAACAAACCAATCAATTACCTAACCCAAATATCACAATCATGCTTAAATTAGATAATGCCACCAAATAAAAGTTAAGAATAGGATTTTCTTATCACTAATATCTCATTTAATAACTAACAATTTCATAATTTTCTTAACTTCACCATTTTCCATCCAGAAGCCTCGACACTTAAAACAATGAATCCCATTCTCACCGCATCTGACTCTTACCTCCGACGGTTAACTAAATCGAGAAGAAAGCCTGGGAAACACAAGAGGACAGCCGAATATTACACCTTTTTGAGTTTGAATGCTTAAAAGGTAGAAGGTTTATTCAAGATGAGCATCACAAAACAAACAGCAAATCGAAAAAAAATTAAGGCGATTAGAATGGAGTGACAAAGTTGGGTAACAATGTAACCTCCGATGAAACTTCCGCCTCTAAGACACCGGTCGTCGCCGTCGCCGCCGCCTCTCTAGGAAATCGGGGAGAAGGAAACGGTGGCTATCTGTGGAGTGGGTTAGGGATTTTTTGTTATATCAAATGACATCAATGTTGATTTGTGGAATAGAAGGGGCAAATCTGGTAAAAGCCCAGTGAATAGTAAGGGTGAAATGGGGTGAATTTTTTGAATACTGTTCATTTGGGCTAAACCCACCAAAGAGGGTGGGTTTAGTATCCAATCAATAACACAACATAAACCCTTCTTGCCAAACTCGGGCCATAGCCTAAACCCGGGCCCAAACCATGTGTGCCAAACATGTGCTTATCCTAGTTGTCAAACCTAGTAAAGGGCAAACCCACCTACCAAATGAGACCTTAGGGTTTGTTTGTACTTTAGAATGAGTTCAATTCAGTCCATGTTTGAAAATGAATATACAAAATCCTAACTCTACCTTACTTTACCTACTTTTTACAATTCTCAATTAAAGTATCCATTTTTTCTATAATTCTAAAACATCGACTTTTCCCACAATTTTAAGTACAACAATAATATCTCAACTATAATCTCACACTATAAAATCCAAATACAAACACAAGATTACCAAAATCTTCATTTTTCAAATCCCAAATCCAAACTCACAAAATCCACCTATGCCCCAATCCAAACATGCCCTTAGGGTTGATGTTTCTACAATATTTTTTTAGATCAAATCATATTATTTCAGTCTTTTAGATACTTAATAGCATTAGATCTCATTCCACAAAGACACCCTAGTTATTAATTCAGTTCTTTTAGAGTCAATTTGGATAGGTGGATTTGAGGAGGGATTTAAAATCCATGGTAGCAAATCCATCGATAGTGTTTGGATGGATGCAAATTTGAAATCCATGATTTTTATTTTGAGCTAATTTTGAAGTCATTTTAATGAATTTTAAATCTACTCCAATTTAGGAGGATTTGAAATCCACTAATTTTAAATCCTAAATTTTTAATCACTGTATTCAAATGGAGCCTTCATCAGTTTTTTTTATTTCCCAACATAATCGAAGCGAGTGGAAATTAATTAAGTTGTAACTGAATTAACGAGTTTCCAAATCAATATTATTGCTCTTGCAGACAAAACAGAGGCTTGACGTGGCGGATACTTATTGGATGACCCAAAAATAACTTGTAAGCCCCGAAGCAGAGAAACCCAATCCAAAAGGTCGGCTCGATCGTATTAAACATAAAAAGAAATAAAAACAAAAATGCAGCAGCGGTCCAATCTTCACGAAAAGCGGAAACCTCAGAAACACACACAGGTAAGGTGAAAATACACACACACACAGCGCATGGTATCAGTGAACTCGAATCCACCAGAAGGCTTCTACTTGGATCCAACCGTCATGGCGTTGCCGAACATCGGCCTGTTTTCATCTCCGGCGGCCGGAAACACGACGTCGTCCTCGGAAGACGCGAGTAAGAAGATTCGGAAGCCTTACACTATTACCAAGTCACGTGAGAGCTGGACTGAGCCAGAGCACGACAAGTTTCTTGAAGCACTCCAGCTGTAAGTTTGAGATTTGTATGTTCGAGTTGAAAATTGGGGTGGGTAAAGTTAGGGTTTCGCGTGGTGATGAATGTGGCACGGAGTTGCTTTTATTGGTTTGGTTGAGTTGAGCTATTTTTCGGCTTAGTAGAATTAATCGATATAAGTGGAAGATTTTTGAATATTCATTTTTTTAGAATTGAGCTATGCGAAAGGGTTCAGGGAATGGTTGAAATTAGGTTTTCCTTACGATAAATTATAGGTATTTATATTTATATTTTGTTTGGGTGGAGGGTGGATTTAAGGACTTCTCTTTTCACATTACACTCTGTTATCTTAAAGTTCTGCACTTTTCGAATCTATTGACATGAGAAATAAATTGATTGTTCTGGAGGAGAATATGATAGGCAAATTTAAAGGGTTTAATCGGGGGATTTCATCTTTTATTGCAATAGCAATATCTCTAAATGGGAAGAGTTTATAGACTCTAGAATTTTTTGTGGAAGGTTTATTTTATTTTATTTTTGCGTTGTATCTTTAATTGATGTATGCCATTTCTTCACTCTCTAATGTTATTGCAATTCACATGATTATTGCTGTTATTGTATGTAGCTTTGATCGAGACTGGAAGAAGATCGAAGCATTTATCGGATCAAAATCAGTTATTCAGGTAAGATCTGCTACTTCATCTACTTCTTTTAAAAGTAAATTGTAATAGATTCCGTAAGCTAGTAATGTGATGCAGACACATATGGACGTGTGAGAGAGAGAAAATCACTGTGCTCGTCATTATGCTTTAGAGACTTTTTTCCTTTAGATGGTGACTTCTAACGTTGGGGAACATTTATTGTTTTCTTAATGGGGACATTTTAGCTTTGTTTAATCGACCAAACAAAACTCTAATTGTCTTAGCTTGGTATGCCTTTGTACTTTGATGCGTTATATTCAATGCTATTGTTGGTACTTGGTACTGTAGGAAGAAAGATTGTATACCTTGGTGCTAGTATTAGTGAAGTCTTAGTTTCTAATTAATTTAAATGTCCTTGTGATGATTCCATAGCCATTTTTTTCCTTATGATGTCTTTCTTGCACTTCACATGGCTGCTGAATTTATCACGTTAACCTTATTGTGCAATATAGAATTAAAATGCTTGGTGCATCTCTCATACTTTTATAAGTAGTAATGTTCAAGTATTTTTGTTGTTTGACACTCATTAGTTGCACTTGGAGTTATATATATATATATGTATATATTTCTTGTTATTAGTATGAGATAACATGTGATTTAAAAAATCTAATATCTATTCTAAAAGAAAATAGGGGAATTGCTGAAGATGTTAAACAGAGTAATCAAGTTGATTGTGCCAAATGGCTCATGCTACAATTTTTGTGATTGTAAATACCAATGGGACTAAAAGGAAAATTTCATAGAACAATAATAAGACCTGGTTGCCAGCGGTGCTCCATGGATTAAAGTGTTGGACTATTAAATATGAACGTGGGCAAGAATGAGGGTACTAGAAATGAGAATGTTAAGATGGATGCAATGACATCTTAAATAAGATAAAATAAGAAAGAATGCATTAGAAAGAAAGTAGGATTGTCCCAATAGATGAGAAAATTTGGAAAACAATTTTATGTGATATCGTATTATGAGATATTATAAAGGTTTAGTTTATTTGTTGTTAGTTCTTTGTCTCTAGTTGTATGCAGAAATTATTGTGCTGTTCATTGTAATCTGAGATGTGATTATAACTTTTTGTAGATACGCAGCCATGCGCAGAAGTACTTTCTTAAAGTTCAAAAGAGTGGAACCAATGAACATCTTCCTCCACCTCGCCCGAAAAGGAAAGCTGCTCATCCCTATCCACAAAAAGCCCCTAAAATTGGTATGAGAGCAATCTATAGACTCTTGTTGGAAGTAGCCAGTAGGCAAGCATTAAAGTAAAACCTGGCTTATGTATTGTGTAATTTGAAGCTCCAGTTGTTTTAAAAGAGAGACCATCATTGCAAACATCCCCTGTCATTCCTGATGCTGGGTTTGTAAGGAGGCCAGAACCTTCCACATCACTACGACATGATTCTGCTGCGGCCATACCTGGATGGACAGATAAACCTTTACATAGTGTCAGCTTTTCACATGTGACTGGAGGTTAGCTATTTTCTTCCCGTCTTTTGAACCTTTTTCCCCCCTTTTTTGTTATTGCTTTATGGCCTTTTCAATGTCCGAATAGAACTTAATTTTCAATGTCCGAATAGAACTTAATTTTCAATGTCCGAATAGAACTTAATTTTCTGTTCTGATGCAGGTGATGCCAGATCTGCTGGTCAATCAGTGCCCTATATTAACTCTTGTGGTAGCAATGATAGCTCATCAAGGACGAGGCCCACAGGTGAGATAACCAAACAATTCAATCTTGGCCTTGCAATAATATACATATGCTTAAACTGGTCTGTGACTTGATGTCAATCGTTGGAAAAATCAAACAAGCTATTATGCTACCTGATGTAGGAAATAAAGAGGGGAGGGGAAGGCATCATCTGCCTTTGGTTTTATCGATTGTTTTAAAACAATTAAACACTTTTTAAGGTTCTGTACCTATCCATTTTACTAAAAGATAAATTAAGTATTATTAAGAAGGTTCTCATTATTGTCAATTATGAATCTGATAGCAAAACAATCCAAGATTACTTCAGATGAGAATGTATTTATTACCTAGGTGCTGAATCCGCTTTTTCTTATTTGTGAACCTGCTATAAACTCCATGTTGAGCTTATTATAAATTTGAAACTTTGACCAATGAATTTTGCTGCTATGGCATTTGCTTCTCTAGAGCTGGTCTATTTTGTGTATGCTAGTGTGCGGTGCCCTATAATTTTCCTCATCTGGTTATCATTTATGAATCAACTATCACTTTCTTTTGAGTCAGAGATCAACTGTTTTGAAAGTCCGAAATAACTAGAAATCACTTTACCTACTATCAGTTTGCTTATTGCGTAGATGCTCTAATTTTTTGCTCATGATAGTTCAAGCATTGTCTTGTTATGTGTAATCCCTTATATTTAACTTGCACCAAATTGCTCCTGAAATTGTTTCTCCTTTGACCTTGTAATGGGTAATTTTGTGCTTCCTCTGTCTTCTGTGGATCTGCTGGACTTGTTGAACCTTCCTCATTGTCCTGTAAATATATAGTTGATCCAAGCATTATCATACTATCTCTAGTACTACATCATTGGTTTATTGGTATATAGATCTAATGATCTATTACTATCTCTAGTCCTGCATCATTGGTTTATTGGTATATAGAAATAATGATCTATTACTATCTCTGATTCCTTAATGTTTAGTAATCACCATCTCTTTTGAGTGCAGTTCTTCCAGATTTTGCTCAAGTATACAGTTTCATTGGCAATGTCTTTGATCCAAACATGACTGACCACTTGCAGAAATTGAAGAAGATGGATCCAATTGATATTGAGACAGTATGCCTCCTAACCTAGAGTTTTTGATCCTCTATTTACTACATAACAAGAATGAGGTCAATGAAAAAATAAAACCGAAATGGATATTAAAGGATTGGTGACAATGTGGGTCTTATTGACTATATATATATATATACTCTCTTTCCGCCCTCTTTTCCCTTCTTTTTTCTTCCAATGAATTGTGGGTGAGTTACTTTATGAATTGGAAGGGTATTTTGGCACATTTCTGTAGTCTCCGCTGCCTTCATAGTATTGACCAAACTTGTGTTGGACTGAATTTTTTTAAGTTCAGAAACCATCACTCTATATATTATTATTGCCTCTTAAAGTTATCTGCTTATTTTTATTTTTTTTACCTTGGGAGATTTATAGAACCTCATGTCCATATTGTTACAAGTTTTTACCCTCTTTCTTGTGCCCTTTACTTTCTACTTTGTACTATGTACAATAACCACTTCAAAAGAATTAGTCAGATAATAAGAGCTATTTTTTCTTCTTTTCACATGTTATTTGTCTCACAGACAGTTTATCTGCATTTGTTTTCTTGATGATGTAGAAAAGGATACTTAACGGATTTGCAATTTTGCATCAAAAATCATTAGATAGAACTGAAATTCCAAATTGAGTTGAGGAAATCTTTGTTCGCATTTCTAAATGTGAGAGGATAATGTTAAATGATAGCTGTCCAAACCTCATACTCTCTCCCTCATGCTTTTCAATGACAAGCACAATGTTACTTTCCTTTGATCCAAGATATTTAAGTCTCTTGATTTGTGTTCGAATTCCTTGAGCTATGTTTAGCATCTTATAATTTGTTTTTTATGTGTTAAAACAGGTGTTATTGTTGATTAGAAATCTCTCCATCAATTTGGCCAGTCGTGATTTTGAGGATCATGTAAGTGCAAAATTGCTTTTAAGTTTCAAAGTATTGGTCCAACAGCCGGTTGGTAGTTTACTTATGCTTATCTGTGCAACCTTCATCTGTGCTATTAGCTTATTATACTTGAACATCTTTTATAACAGAAGTGATTTGTCTGAAGCTGTGCCTTCACTTGCTTATGATGTGATCTAATCTAATTTTCTGCTGTTGTAGAGAATGGTACTTTCATCATATGAGTTAGACTCCGAGAAGGACAATGCTTCAGACGTAACTGATTCTATCCTTCTTACTCAATCCGAGGATGCTGGCTAATCTGGTACATCATAAATGCCTTGATTGCATTCTCTTTCTAATTGTTGTTGTACGATTACTATATCTCAACCAACAATTATCACATGAAGATGCTAGCTTGGTCTGAACAAGATCACCTACTTGTTTTGATGGCAGGCTCCTGGCGAACTTTTGATGATTTCCTATAAAAAGTTGTCAAATCCTAAAATTGTAAGTATTGCATCTTGTTATAAGTTCTTCTGGCTGTGTAGTTAAGGTGCCTTTTACATATTGGCTAGAGGAAATAAAATGAGAGAATGTATTGCGGGAATGTAAATTCTAAAAACTGTTTCTGTAAATGCAAATTTTGATCCTCTTGTGCAGCTTCTCTAGATGTAAAATTTTGTTTGTTCAATTAATGAGGCTGCTTCAGTGCTTCATGCACTAAATTCTGTTTGTTTAATAAAATCCGGCATCCTGTGGTTGTTTGTATGTTTTGATTGTTTTCAATACAGGCGTCTCAGGAATAGTGCTTGTTTTCCTATTTTATGTGTCCTGCACTGCTGTGATCATCACTATCTGAGGTTTGTCTATAAGTTGAAATGGTGGAGAAGCTATATGTTTCATTCTTGCCACACCTAACAGTGGTTGCATTGAATTGTGTCCACGATGAGTAAGCGAGAAGTAATGTATGTATATGAGCATATTGCTGAACTGAGGTAGGCATTGCAAATAGCTGAATGATGAGTTTTGTATCCTAAAATTTGGTTCAACTCGTTGGTCAATATAAAATCATGTTACAGAATGAGCCACCTGAGCCATATGTTCACTTTATGATTGTTCTTGTAGTTTTCTATTTTTAGTAAAGGTGATACAAATTTTATTTCTCAATATTGAAAAAATGCATCTGCAAATGGTCCCTTCATGAGCTTTTTTCCCCTTTTTTGAAAGCAATTTTCAATAGTGCTCCAGACCTTGAAAAACACATTTTTATCTTAAGACCAAATGCATACTAGAAAATTTCATCGATTAATTAAATACCGACAAATCTTCATATCTCGGATCTCAATTCTAAGATAGAATTAAATTATTTGCATTTTGCAGGCCATTGTGCAGCTTCAATACGCGTGTGGCACTTGACTCCGATTTCATTAGAAATTGCAAAATCATACATTACATTTTAATTATATATATTTTATAGTATGCAACTGTAAGAAAATCATAAATTACATTTTAATTATATTTTGTAGTATGCAACTGTAAGAATATTTAATTTTGTAAAATTATCCAATTTACTTTTAATAATTTTTGGAGAATTTGGATTAATGCCACTTCAACACCCCCTATTTGTAAAAATAACCACCACAAAGATTTCTTAAGAAAAACTGTCATCTATGGTCAAACTTTCTGTTTCAAATATCATTTCCAGAGCAAAAAAAAAAAAAGTAGAGATTTGTTATTACACTTGATCAGTAGTAATCAGTAGCCAGAGAGGATATGCATGCAGCGGAAGCGTCTCAAAATCGAGCATGCCAGAGGGAGAAACCAGATGTTGCTTCTCCACCGAAACCTCCTACAACAATAGGATCCACTGCAAAGCCACCAATATATGAATTAGCACTTCTTCAAATTTAATCATAGAATGATGCATGCAACACATGGATTACCAAAGTTAAAACTGCTAAAAAATGATTTCTAAAAGAAGAAATCTTTGCTTGAGTTTCTAAACAATAGTTTTACTTTTAAACTATGTAGAGCTCCTCTAAAGGGAGAATGAGATTCAGTCTAACTTGTGAAGGGATGGAAATATAGCATCAGTGAATGGTTTGAAAACAGATGCATAACTAAGGAAGACATCAGATTACTTACCTGCATTTGATTTTCCAAAGCTGTGATAATCTGCTTGTTGCGAAGTCAAGGGCAATAACTGCATTGCATTCAACTCAGGTATAACTACTTGCTTTGTAGGATCGATGCACGATGATGCATCAAATGGTAAATGGCTGTGTTGCTGAGAGGAAACATTTGGTTTCTGTAACACTGAACACTGGGAAAAAGAATCATTGATTTTCATCTTGGTGAGAGTACTTCCTTGGAAAGATCGGTGATGAAAATTAGAATGAGCAAGGCAATTTGGAGAAGGTATATAACAAGGGGCAATATTTGGGAACATAACCATTGGAGGGCAATTCATGTGATCATTCCCTAGATGGAGAGAGGCCTTCTCTGTATGAGATAGTGAAGAATGCAAATTCCCACGAGTCACAAATCCAGGGAATTGAGCTGTGCAACTGACTTTCGCAGATTGATCACCTCGCTTGGTAACATTTAGAGACTCTGCATTCTTTCTGATGTCAACTTTCACATTTGACATCACCATAGAGGCTTTTGGTAAGTCACTACATGTCATTGAGCTGTTAGGAGCTATCATATCATAGATCGATATTAAGCTGTCTTCATCTGGCAAACTGATTTCATCTTCTGAATAAGCTATGTCATTGCTGCTTTCCAAATTACTGAAGTCAGAAATTCCAGGCATGGCTGAGTAGTCTACTGAAATCAGACTATCCTCATCAGGTAAATGAATTTCTAGTTCTGGATCAGGGATGTCAGCATGGGTGTTCATTGAAGAGATACTCAACTCTTGCTGGAGATGAATAGTTTCAATACTTGACTCTTGCTGCAGATGGATAGTTTCTAGTATTTCAGCCCAGAAATCATCAAATGGAAGCTGCATATCCTCAATTGTCGCCCCAAGTGTTTCATTAGCTGCTATCACCTCATTTCCTTTATTATTCCTCCATGAACTTTTACATTCACCAAGTGACTTCTTTGTGGAGTCATCAACACCTGCAAGTGGGATTTCATGCCCAGATTTCTCATTTCCTTCATTGCTGCTATCAGCTGAAACTATTGGATCAGACTTCCTCGAGGATTCTATTTCAGGTTCGGAAATATTAGCCAAAGGTTTCTGTACCTTCTGCATTGAAGATGTAATTCTGTGATTCATCATGACGAGGACATATATAATGGATCAAAAAAATCATGCAGCTCATTCTCTAAGTAATGAATTTCCACTATCATTTATATTCCAATTTTTCTCAACTTGAATATCTTTTATATGCAGAGATCAATAAACTAATAGAGACACTGAATTCGTTAACAAAGCCACAAGTACAAGAATAATGAGCACAACACAATGCTTGTGGGACCAACACATAAAGAATGAACACAGTTCATAAAAAACATAATGCTGCATGCTTGAAGGATTCAAATCTTTTCTTCATCTGTGAGAGCAAAAATAACAATTTTTGATGTGCTAGTCTGCCCTTGAAGGAGCACTCAAGATTGTGGATAGAACTCAATAATTTTAAGATAACTAATATCATAATATGCAACCATATATATGAAAGGAAACTCTAGCAGTTTGAGGTTACTTTATTGCAGTGTGGAGGGCGATAAGGTGTTTCACACTTGCTAAGTTGATAAGGATCACTTCTCTGGGGTTTTAGATCCAAAACCCCAGCATCATATCCAGATTCCCGAGGTAACTGCTTACCTACAACATGTGTTATCTCTGCATTACAAATAAACATGTTAGCAAAATTGAAAGTACTTCAAGAAATGGTCTAATTTACAAACAAGGATAACATGCTTCAACCTAATGCATATGAATAATAACGGTATGACTGTTCCAGGGACCAAAAGAAACAACTCTGAGTGATTCAGTAGGATGAAAAATGATGAGCTTTGTAATGCTCGTTTTCTAGACAATAATACAAGTTGTTATAATATAATTGAAGCCACAGTGGTTTATCAAGAATCTCAGCTTAATCTCAGTTAATAGATTATCTAGTGACTTCAATAGTTGCTATTCATTTTGTTAATTATTACACGCCTACATTCAGCAATGGATTAAATAGTTGATGATCCATCAACTTCCTAAAACCTTGCTAATATTTAATCTAAAGTGGTTGTTATGCAAGATGAAAGCCAGAGTTAAAATGCTTGTTTGGTCTCTGGGACTTTGCTTTTCTTGTTGGAACACATGTTTGTGTGTGTGCGCATACATATGCATATGCGAAGTTATACAAAGAATAAGCGTAGAAGAAATAAAATTAGGATTCTTTGACATTTTCATTTTGTTAAAATAACTTCAATACAAATTTACCAAAGTTTGATGAATGTTTATTCTCTATACTGGAAACAAAGGTCTGTTAAACAATTGGCAAGAGCAATTGCAACATGCTCTCAGATGTATGTACAGAAATAGAAGCAACAGTAACATGGGACAAAGTAATGCAGCTGGAGAATTAAGAGCCAGAGAAACAATTGTCCACACAGTCCATGCACATTCAGCAAGATAATTAGTTATATCTAGTGCAAAATGATTCATGCTGGTTGATATGTAACTAGCACATACCTAGACCAAGTCTTCGCACGTTACTCTCCTTACTCAGTACCCATCTTTCACCAGGTAAACCCAAATCCCATCTAGAGCACAGTATTGGACCAAGAACAGATGAATTGCCGGATATGCTTTTCTGCTTTATCGTACCATCAGATTCTCCATGAATTTCACTGCTTTGAGATGAATATGAACTTAGAATGTATATAATATAACAACATTCTTTGACAATTTCACAGCTCCAGCAACTAGAAATCTTAGAAGACAATCTCAATACTGATTCATCAATCAAAAAATCAATCTAATGGATATACTGCGTGATGGTATTAAAAAAAATTAACAGTTTCATTCAGTTAAATGCCTCATCGACCAAGCATATACTGGACAGTTCGCTCTGAAATCTCGGCTACCTA
The DNA here is from genome assembly GCA_005771605.1 of Scutellaria baicalensis. NCBI lineage: Eukaryota > Viridiplantae > Streptophyta > Magnoliopsida > Lamiales > Lamiaceae > Scutellaria > Scutellaria baicalensis. The sequence goes on along the minus strand of CM016721.1, from coordinate 74,581,924 downwards.
TAATGAGAGACACAGCAATTTAAATCAAGATCCACCTCGTATCAAACCGACAATGGTATGAATGATCTGAAAGCTAGCTGAAAAAGATTAACTTATCGAGATGATATATTTCTTACCGAAAAATCAACAGGTCAAAATCTCTAGGTAATTTGCGGCACACTTCCACTTCATTAAGTTCCAAAAGCAAAGCTGTCGTATACTTAATCTTCGATTTTCCACAGCTGCAATATAATAAAAGGAAACCGTTGCAATGTAGGAACACAAATTCACTGAAATATTCACAAACAACACTAGATTTTACTTGCTAAGACAACAAACAAAGATTCACACACAAAATGACGCAACATGGAAGCTAATCAAAAGCAACAAACAAGTCACGAAATTACTTGGAAGTCTCATCTTCGGTTCCTTCCAGCTCCGGTGGTTCCTCTAAGCTTTGGTCTTCAGATATTTCAATCATTTTCCGCGGTTCATCTGCATTTAGGTTCAGAAAACAAAATCGCGCGCATATTAAACCCTAGAAAGCTCACCATTTCACCAAAAAACAGAGTAAAACTATGAATTGAAGCAGAGCAAAAAGATGAAAGATAGTAATTCGAACAGTACTCTGTTGAGAAGTGTGGTGGATTCGACAATCATACTGTGTAGTTAATGGAGAGAGAGAAGGAAGAAACTGGAGAAATAGATTGCTAAAAATGGGAAAAATGGTAGTTTGCTGAAGAAGAAATAGTGGAAGGTGCATGCTGCAGCAGCAGCAGGCTATTATCAGACTTCTGTTGTTTTCTTTTTATAGTCATTTTCTTTTTATATAATATTTCTTTTATTTAGTTCATTCATTCATAATACACGAAAACTTGAATAAGACGTCTTACTATCGTTTTCCTGGAATAAATCATTTTTTATTCATTTTCATAAATTTATAAATAAATAGTGAATTTTGAGTTGACTCGTTTCATGAAAAATGATTTATAAAACGCAGAGGCAAACCTATACATGGACCGGGGCCCACTGAAAATTTGTAGAAAGATCAAGGGTAATATGATAATTTACTAATTTTATTGAAAAAATCAGCAATTTATTAAGATTCATGGGTGCACATTGGAAGTTGATCATTTTATTCATCTTTCTCAATAATTGTTGTCCTCTTTTTTTTTTTTTCCACAGCCCAAAATCCTAATTTTCTCTTTTTCTCGGTTGTTTTTCTGTCTAATTTCAATATAAAGTGTTATCTTTATATCATTTTTATTGCTTTTTCTTTTTCCCTTCATTATTATTGTTGCTTTACACTAAGAGATTGACAGATTTATCTCATTGTATGGTTAAATTATTTTTTTTACTTGAATTGATGTAAGATTTAGTTTCCTTAGAGAAGAAAAAAAATCAAAATATTCTTATAAAATTATTGATTTTATTGTGCAAGTAATGACAATTGATATTTAAGTTTTGGTGAAAGCACATATTTTACATTGAGTAAATAAATAAAATAAGATGTAATTTTTCTTTTAAGAATATGCGACAAAACTCATTATTAAACTCTCAAACTATGAAGTATATCTTTATTATATTTTACTATTTTATTTACCTCTTGAAATTTTAATTTGTGTTACCAAATTCCGTTTTACTTTACTTACAAATTCTTGAACGTTAAATTAACTTTATAATATCTATTGTATATTTCTTTTATGGAGCATGGAAAGGTACTATGTAAAAATACAACCTATGGTAAAAAAAAATTAGTTTAGAACTTTTAGTTTTTTATACAAACTAACTTGGCCCCCTAAATTGAAAGGGTGGGACTATATAAACCCTATAATTTACTTAACATACCCCAAATGTGAACTTTTATACCTTTTATTTATTGAAGAAATGGGGTATATTAAGTAAGTTTTGGGTGTGTATAGTTGCACCCAATTTGAAATCTTGGACATGTCATTGATGAGACGACCTCACATAACACTTTCTCTTCATAATATATTCATATTTAATATATATTGCTAAAATAATTCTCTAGTATTTGTTAAATACATATGTAATTGGAAATTGACTTATTATGTAATTGTTTTTCCAAAAAACTTGCTCCTTTCTTCTCTTTTCTGTTTTGGAAAACTCAATCAATTATCATACATTATACAGAATTGTTTGATTACTCACAGAAAGTATGGATACTAATGAAAAATAATTATAGGTGTTATTTAATTTTATGATTTGAATTTCGTTGATTTTATTATATTTTTTATGGGTAATTTCTTGAAATTTTTCTTGCCTTATTTATCGAAATTTTTGGGCCCAAATTCGGTAGGAATCGAATTTAGCATCAACCTCAAATATTGTTTCGATTCAATTGTTATTCAATTCTCACTAAAATCGATTTTGGTTTCAAATATACACCAATTTCGCTTTTCGATTTTCAAATTTCCAAGTGAATCAATGCTCACCATATCAGTGTGTAGAGTGAAAAAGCTGAAACATATTTTACCAAATTGGTGAATGCAAAATTCCATGTTATCCACTTTACATAATTATCCAATTTACTTAAGAATAGTTTGGACAAAGGTGGCAACTTCAGTTAATATACCATTTCTACTTCACAATTATTTCTATACATCAAGTGCATGGGTCATGACCCATGCAATCCGGGTCATATGACCTGGGAGATGATTTTCACGCCTAAAACGTGCTGGAATGCGCCCCCACGCGTTGACACGCACCCCCAAATCGCGTTCAAACCCTAATTTTACTAAATGACCTTTTAATTATTTCGCCTAACCTTTTAGTTATGCCCGCCTAACCTTTTCATTATGTTTACATAACCTTTATGATATATTCGCATAACCTTTCTATCCTGATGGTTTAATATTTTATAGAGTAAGATAAATATATATTACCTTTTAAACCTTTATGTTATAATAACTTAACCTTAATGCTATAATAATTTAACTTTTATATTATAATAATATAACTTTTATATTTTTCAAAGGTTATGATAGTTGAATATAAAGGTTATATTAATATAACATAAATGTTAAGTGATAAGAATATAAAAGTTTTCAATTATATTACATGATTGAAATAATTCTAAGTATATAATTTTAAGGTTTTAACACACTGTAAACCTTTAAGTTGTAATAATGCAACATTTACGCATAATAATATTAACTTTTATGTTATACTAGTACTCACACCCGCATGATGCGTGGTCTGTGATATAATATTGGTAAATATTAATTATTTGATTATATATGTAAGTAACTTTAGTATATTTAAGACGGTATAATATCTAAGAGTGAGTCGTGTGTATGATCCGTGAGATGAGTTGACCCACAACCAAAATTTCCTAATTCACATATAAGTTAATGGATATGAGTTTGATTCATGGACAAAAAATGATCCGTCTAGCTGAAATTATCCGTGAGACAATCTCACACAAGTTTTTTTTGAATATTTAATAATTATGAAAATATAAATTTGCTTAAGGTAATTCAATTCACAACAATATATCGATATTATACATATCCAATTCACTAATCTATGATTTAAATCATGATCTTCAAATCAAAATTAGATATTTTACCTACAAAGTTTGTAAGCTTTTTTAAAATCTTTTTTATATACAACATTTCTAGTTGAAACATTTTTTTTTTTATCATTTGTGTTACAAACTAATATCGGCATTCACTTAAATTAAATATACTAAAAAAAAACTTTAAAAAAATTATGAATCAAAAATCAAATTCAATTATTTAAAATAAATACATATATGTGTGTGAGTATGTATATATAGAAACAATATACAATAAAATTAGAAAAAAGTTCTAGAAACTTGATGCAAGCACTCTTAATTATATATTTTCAATCATTCATTTCAAAATAAATTGAATTAGATTTTTCTTTTATTAATATCGCTTAACATTGAAGATGACAGATAAGTATTCTATTATAAGTATCACATAAATTAATTGATTAGCACGTCATTGATCATTACAATTTTAGCTCAACACAAAATCAAAATGTAATAGTAGTGATTATGATGATGATAATATAATTAGAAACTAAACATATACTTAAGATAATCAGCTGAGCCATCTAAATTCAAAACGTGCACTCTCACATAAAAATATACGAAGTCCTAAGTGTAAAGTAAAAGATGAAAATTTTATTTGATTATAAGATATTTATAATTTAATTTTTTTAGGATAATATATAATTCAGACTAAATACATATTATATATATACATATATGTATATACACACATCCTTAATAGTGTTATATTTATTTATTAATTTATAATAAATATGATATAAATTATCCCCATGCAAATTAATATTTATTATTGAAATTATTGTTTGGATATCTATTGTTGGTATTTAAGAAATTATTCAATAAAAATTAATTTAATTAAGATCAATAAAATGAGAATAAACTAATACAATATTTATATTATTAAATCAAATTGATTAAATAGTAAAATACTAAATAAAAAAATTTATTGACGGGACACTTACGAATATTAATTTAAAAAGTACTTAGGATGACATATAATTTTACACTAATTACATATTATATATATACATATATGTATATCACGCATCTTTAATAATGCTAAACTTATTTAGTTATATTTATATTAAATATGATATCAATTATCCCTAAATAATTTAATATTTATTATTGAAATTATTATTTGGACAATATCTACTTTTGGTATTTAATAAATTATTCAATAAAAATTAACTTAATTAATATTAATAAAATAAGAATAAAGTAAGACAATATATTAAATGATAAAAAAATATAAAATAAAAATATTGTTGATGTGACATTTTTTGTTCGGAAAATGTTACTTCTGTAAATATCTCCAACTTTTCCTCGATTATTATAGTATAGAAATATATAAATAAATTTGTCTATTTATTTTTTCTTTGAGTTTCTATATAATAAATATAAAATTAAATGTCTTAAATATTGATATTTATGTATTTGTTTATTAATAAATTTAAAATGAAAGTTATTAATGATTTCTTAAAATGGAAATATTTAATAAATGAGACATTTATTGCAGTTATTTTTGGCATAATATTCTGCTTTTATATATATATAGATTAACACAACATTTATGTTATTCTTTAAGTAAATAAAGGTTATGATATTTATATATAAAAGTTAAATCAACATAACATAAAAGTTAAATCATCACAATATAAAAGTTTTCAACTATATTATCTTACATTTTATATTGAAAAAATCTGAGTATATTAACTTAAAGGTTATGATATTTGTACAAAAATGTTATAGTCATATAACATAAAAGTTACCGCATAAATTAATAAATAAATAAATTGGCGCGAATCAGGGTCAAATCCGGCCCGACCCGACCCGTGGGTGCCCAGTTGCATGGATCCAGCAACTGATGCACAAGAACAATACTCTTTCTACTTTAGTCATTGCTTTTCAAATCGGGCACCAGTTATGGGTCGAGTTTATTTTCTTGACAAGTCGAATTGTTGGGACATTAAAAGCATCAAAATCAATGAACATTTTATATGATAATTGATTTGCTTGTCTTCTCCTAAGCAAAGGCCACATTAGTAAAATTTTAAAAGTTAAGAGTGAAAATTTAATAATATTTTGAAAGATAAAGAATAACAATAAAAAAGAAGAAGTAAGAGGTGATGAAGACTAGCACTCCTTCTCTCTCCATTAAACACGTTGTTGCAGATGAATTCTGCTGCTCTGCAAGAATTGATTTGATAGATAATATTAATAAAAAATATGACACTAAAATGGTTGATGTGTATGACCTAAGGGGCCGTTTGGTAATTAGGTACGGATTGACAGGGATTGATAAATTTTGTAGGATTGCACTGTTTAGGTTTATAAAAAAGTTGTTTGGTGTGTATGTTTTGTTGTGGGTTTGTTTAATATTTTTTTGTTTGGTATGAATGAATAGAGGTTTGTTTAAATTAGTTTGTTTATAAATTAGTGTTTGGTATATGGGTTGATATGGATAAAATTTGGTAAATTACAAAATTATCCCTCATTTAAAAAAAATGGCAAAAAGTCCAAAATCCAAAAATCCCCAAATTGAGTTTGAAGAGAGGAAATTTTATCTTTTTTCTTCTCCCCACCCTTTTCCTCCCCCGAAGTCGATCCTCTGTTCTTCATCTTGGTCCTTTTCCTGTTTTTCACTTTAATTATTATATATATATGAATGATTCATTAGGAGAATGGTGGAATGGAGATGTTGAATTAGTGGAAAATCAAATGTTGTTGTACGGTGGTGGACCTAATACTTCTGATGCATACACCATCAATGGCTTCCCAGGTCCGCTCTATCCTTGCTCTACCAGGGGAGATCACCTCAACTCGGCCTCTCGATGCTTTAGGCTTAACAGAAGCTTCAATGGCAATGGATTGAAACGGGATTGAGAAAAGGAATGTCAAGGTTTTAACCCCAAACAAGGATGAAAGGAGATGGGTAGAGGGATGAAGAAACGCACCTTCAATCGGCTTTGCCATCGTTCGAGCTTGCGTCGGAGGGCCGCGGCTACGTCGCCGTTCTCAGGGGAGGTCACCTATCTCTTGCCTCCTGCCTCTCGATTCACTAGGGTTAAGAAATGTTCCAATGGCAATTTCTTTGTTTCAGGGAACTGCAAGGCCTTGCGTTTTTGGAAGAAGAAGATGAATAGTAAGGGCAAATCAGAGATTTACGAAGGAATACTGTTCACATGGTTTTAATCCCACCAAAGAGGCCGAGATTACAAACCCAAGGATAGTACAGCCTAATCCACACGGGCCAAACCCGGGCCTTTTCATAAACCCGGGCTTTACACACGGATACCAAACAACGGTTTAGCTTAAATATCAATCCCATCCCAGCCATATCCTGCATACCAAACAAGGCCTAATTGTATGAAACTGAATTTTGCACAAAATTGTATGTAATGACGTACCATGTGTGTGTTTGTCATTAATCTAATAAATTGAGTTCATTTTCATGAATAAATCAATATGAGAAGAATATGGTGACATGATTGATAACATTTAATTAGTGAACCATTTATAGTGTAATTTTTATCACTCTCTTTGATCAGATATTAATGTAGTTATGATAAAATAAATTTATCATTATTTTTAAACTGTTCCTCTGCGCGAGCAAGGAATACATTCGACAATTCACCAAAATTGTATCAGAAAACTAAGAGGATTGCAACATGTGTGAAAAGTTATTCTTCATTTGGTTTTATGATATTTCAAGACATTTTGCCTATAATTGTAAAATATTTTCACAGTAACGGTTTAAAGCTTTACACTCACATTTAATTGACATATCAACATCCACATCACCTTTTGAAAACAAATGAAATAACGGACTGATCGAAATATGTTAAGGGCATCTATGAAAATCGAATGAAATAATAACTGATAGAAAAATGTTAATAGCATTAGGTTTTGGAAATTTAGTTTAATATTTATCAATATTTTAAGTTTTGGATTGATCATTTTTAATATTCCGTGACTTGTCTTTCTAGAAATGAATCGATTCCATTATTATTATTAATAAGAAATTATAAAGATGTCGTGGATATTTTTGAGGTATTGGATCCAAACCCAGTTCCACCATGTATTTTGAATCTTTTTGGGTTTTGGGTTAAGCCCATGGGCCTTCAATTGACATCTTTGTGGGCCTGAACATATTTGAACTGCATAAAAACCCTAATCTCTCTTTATTAGGGTTTCCTTTCGCTTGTAGCTGCTGCGTCTTCTCCATTCACATCCCTCTCGCCAATCACTCAGCAGCTATGGTAAAACTCTCACGTCGATTCTCCATCGCCATTAACGCACAATTTTCATTTTTTGTTTACTGTTTAACACTCTGCAAAATGCGGGTTTTCACCTTTATTTTGAAATCATTTGTTACAGATCATTTCAGAGAAGAATCGGAGAGAGATCTCCAAGTACCTCTTTCAAGGTAAGATTCTTTTTTTCTAATTTTTTTTGTTCTTCCTCATTTTGCTCATTGTATATTGATTTCTGATGCCCAATTTGTGTGTTTATAAACAGAGGGCGTGTGCTATGCGAAGAAGGATTTCAATTTGGCGAAGCACCCCGACATTGACGTCCCGAATCTGCAGGTCATTAAGCTTATGCAGAGTTTCAAATCGAAGGAATATGTTCGTGAGACCTTCGCATGGATGCATTACTATTGGTATCTTACTAATGATGGAATTGAGTTTCTCCGCACATACCTCAACCTACCATCGGAAATCGTCCCTGCCACGCTGAAGAAGTCTGCTAAGCCCCTTGGCCGCCCCTTGGGTGGACCCCCTGGTGATCGCCCTCGGTATGTTGTTGAAATTGTTTTTGTTGTGTTTATGGTACTTGGTTTATGTAGTTTGTATGCTTTTTTGAGTTGGAAATGTAGTTATGTTGGAGATTCTATTTGGTTCGAATATTGTAAAAAGTAGGGATACAAATACTGGGATTATGTTTTCTTACTTAGTAAATTAGTAGGTGACTTATATTTTTTTTGGATGTAGATTTTGGATATTTGATGCTGCCAAGATTCTAGTGGAATGTTATTTGATCTGAATTTATTACCAATGTGTTTCGTCTATTTGTAACGATTGAAAATGCATTGCAATGTACAGATATTGTAAAAAAAGTAGGGATACAAATACTGGGATTATGTTTTCTTAGTTAGTAAAGTAGTAGGTGACATTTTTTTAGATGTAGATTTTGGATATCTGATGCTGCCAAGATTCTAGTGGAATGTTATTTGATCTGAATTTATTACCAATGTGTTTCGTCTATTTGTAACGATTGAAAATGCATTGGAATGTACGGATAAAGTTTCCGAACTTTTGATTGCATACTTCTTTCAACTGTCTTGTTCTTGGGGTACAGAATATTCTATTAATCACGTCATTATTATTATTCTTTGATATGTGCGCATATTTTTGAAAGTTAATTCTGTACAATTCTTTCTAAATATTATCTGGTTCTTTTTTCACAGTGGACCTCCTAGATTCGATGGCGACAGACCTAGATTTGGTGACCGAGATGGTTACCGTGGTGGGCCAAGAGGTCCACCAGGCGAATTTGGTGGTGAGAAAGGTGGAGCACCTGCTGATTACCAGCCTGCCTTCAGGGTAATGTCAAATTACTGATTCAATTTTTGAATTTGTAGATTTAACCTTCAGGGTAATGTCAAATTACTGATTCAATTTTTGAATTTGTAGATTTAACTTCCAACTGTTCTCTTTCTCTATTCATTGATTTTAGTATGCTGTATGGTTTATGTTGTTTTTGTTTTACTTGATGCCTGTTATCTTTGTGCTTGTATGTGTATTACTATGAGCGATGTACATATGATATTGCTGAGAATGCCTATTCATTCCCATAGCTGAACGTTAATCAAAAATTTGCTTCATAATTGATATCAGTTATCTTTTACACTTCACCTTCTCTTATAACTCGTTTTGTTGAATTTTGGAAGTAGATTCAAATTACCCTGAAATATTGGCAATGTAATTGTTTAGATATGCTTTGCAGCATATTAACCTCATCACTTTTTGTCTGTTCTATGGGCTCGAGAAGTTTATTTTTTCCTTGAGTCTTTTCTTATTATATTTTGTTATATATGGGCAAGTAAGAGTCTTTTTTGCCTTCAATTTGCATGTTTCATTGCTCTGAACACTAATATATACCATGTATTATCGAGCACACAAATTTTCAAGTTACTAAAAGTCCTTGTACATCTATTATTGTTCACAATGAATACTTTAGCCGAGGGTTTATGAAACAAATATTTAAGTATGGAGGGGCTTATTAAAATACAAAAATTGTTGGTTTGTTCAAATTAACTTCAAAGTGATATAGCTTGATGATGATTTTGTGTGTACATGTGTCTTCATTGAAAGAAAATCTATTGAAACATTTTAGTCTTTTCAAACTTAAATATCAGTTTGGCTTTTCAGCATATTATACATCAAGCCGAACTTTGTTTTATGTGCAGGGTTCTGGTGGGCGCCCTGGTTTTGGCAGAGGGTCTGGAGGCTTTGGTGGTGCACCTTCAAGCTAAATTTATCATGTTCTCATGTCTTCATAGTTTTGTTAGCAATTCATGTGGTGAGAATATGTGTAACAGGATTTTGCATTGAAATATGGTAATGTACTTTGATGTCCATCTACAATTTTGTTTAGTTGGAACGACAACTTGTGCTATGCTTTTTAAGCTCTGTGGCCTGCTAAAATGTATTCTCTTTGGTGATTTGTGTGATATTTTGCTATTTCATCGGAGACCTTTATGTGGAAACTTGTCTTTCTAATGAATGAATGGATGTGTTTGAAAAGTGATGTGTGTCAGGCTAGGCTTGGCTTTAGGGATTTGATTTGGGAGGTTTTGGAGGAAGAATTTCTATTGCATATAGAGTTGACTTCAAATTCTCTTTCTTGAAAATATTATTATCTATCTATTAGTACTAAAATTCTAAAACACATACTCATGAGAGTTTCGTAATGGAAGTTTGGTGGATATCTTATGTGGGATGGAGCTCTATAAATCATTCTTATGTGGGACGGAGCTCTATAAATCACCAAGCTAGTCAATATTTACAAATTCAGCCAAATTTTGGGTTTTGGATTGAATGGATTGGTCCGTTGCAAAATAAGATAGTGGATTGAAACACAATAAGATAGTGGATTGAAACCTAACACATAATAAGATCGTGGATTTATTAGATTATTATATTACGATGCTTATGGTCACCAAGATCTTAGATCATGGTGGTAGGTCAGCACATGATACTCGTTACCACTGAAATTTTATATTGAGCCTAATATATCAATACTTATATCAAGTCATTTTTGAGTCATAATTTTGATTTTTTTTTTTAATAGTGTGATGTATGAATCATGATGTTCTTAGTTTTAAACTCTTTATGAAAAGAGTGATAGAACATTGCGTCCTAAGATCATAATCCTCCAAGGATCATAATTTCCTACGAGTTACATCAATTATTACAGAGATTGCGAAGACAAAAAATGTTGACAATTTTTTTTCTTTTTTCAAAAAAATATTAAAACAAGATTATCCATATTTAACTATGTCCAATTCAAATTCATAAACAAAAAAGGCATTGAAATTTATAAGCTGCATTATTCAAAGCAATATATATCTGAAGTTTTCGATGAAACAACCAAGAAATTCAAATTCCATAACGGAATAGAAGTAAAATTTGGATATAAAACTTGTTTCACTTGGGTAATTAAACACTTCATATCATTTTTCAACCCCCCTTGATATTTTTCTCATTACGATCAGCAGAATTTCATCAACCAAAGCATCATCTATCTAAAATGGAGGCCAGAAGAAGTACAAAGTAGAAACCCAACAAAATTTGAAGCATCAATATCGTCAGTTACTTCAATGAAAAAAAACAACCATCCAATAGGAAGAGAGTCGTCGAAGACAACCAAATCTAACAAAAACTAGAGACAGACATAATAATGTTGGATGGATCATTTAATCAACCTCCTCCATTTTGCTCTCCTCCTCATTACCCTCCTCCTCCAAAGCAGGCATATCCTCATCCCCACCAGCTTCCTCTTCATCAATGCTCAAACCTAATTTCAACATCCTGTGAATCCTTGCTGCAAACGTGTTTGGATCATCCAAACTGAAACCAGAGGTCAAGAGAGCAGTCTCGAAAAGGAGCATCACAAGGTCCTTCACTGATTTGTCATTCTTATCGGCCTCAGCCCTCTTCCTCAACTCTTCCATGATCCCATTATCAGGGTTGATCTCCATTGTCTTCTTGCTCGACATGTAAGAGCTCATGCTGCTATCCCTCAAAGCCTGGGCCTTCATTATCCTTTCCATGTTTGCTGTCCAACCGTACTCTCCAGTGACCAAGCAGCATGGAGAATCCACAATCCTGTCAGAAGTAACAACCTTCTCAACTTTGTCACCCAAGATTTCTTTAATTACCTTGCACAGGCTCTCGAATGATTTCTTCTTCTCCTCCCTTTTCTTCTTCTCTTCCTCTGTTTCATCGTCCAGCTTCAGGCCTTCCTTCGTAGCAGAAACTAGCTTCTTGCCATCATATTCCTTGAGCTGCCCAACAGCGTATTCATCAATGGCGTCCACCATGTAGAGAACCTCGTAGCCCTTTCTTCTTGAGGCGCTCTAAGAAAGGCGAGTTTTCAACTGCCTTCTTGCTTTCACCAGTTATGTAGTAAATATCCTTCTGCCCCTCCTTCATCCTTGTCACGTAGTCTTTCAAGCTAGTCAATTCGTCACCACTCTTGGTTGAGTAGTATCTGAGCAGATCAGCGATCTTGGACCTGTTCTGGCTATCCTCATGGATACCCAACTTTAGGTTCTTCGAGAAGGCCTCATAGAACTTGTTGTAATCTTCCTTGTTCTCCGCAATCTCATTGAACATCTCGATACATTTCTTTACAAGGTTCTTCCTAATAACCTTCAGAATCTTGTTCTGCTGCAACATCTCACGAGAGATGTTGAGTGGCAAATCATCAGAATCCACAACACCTTTGACAAACCCAAGGTACTCTGGGATGAGCTCCTCGCAATTGTCCATGATGAACACCCTCCTAACGTAGAGCTTGATGTTGTTCATCTTTTTGCGGGTGTCGAAGAGATCAAACGGAGCCCTTTTTGGAACAAAGAGTATAGCTTTGAATTCAAGCTGACCTTCAACAGAGAAATGCTTTACCGCAAGATGATCCTCCCAGTCATTGGTCAAGCTCTTGTAGAAAGAGGCATACTCATCCTTGGTGATCTCCTCTGGTTTGCGAAGCCAAATTGGTTTCTGCTTGTTAATCAACTGCCACTCATGAGAAACCTCCTTGATCTTCTTCTTTTTCTTTTCCTTGTCCTTCTCTTTATCCTCATCGACCTCCTCAATATCACCTTCCTCTTCCTTCTTGGGTTCATCATCTTCATCGTCACTGATCTCTTTCTCAGTTGTCTTCTCGGTCCAGAGGTAAATGGGATAGCTAATGAATTCAGAGTGCTTCTTCACAAGGTCCTTGATCCTCCTCTCCTCAAGGTATTCCATCTGCATATTCAATTTGAACAGCGTTATTAGTAATCAAGCAACACAATCACATCTTATATCTACCAATGTATCTTCTAATAAGTCATCTCGTATGGGTTAACAAAATTTACATTGTCACTCTAGTGCGAACATAGATAAATATTAATGTTTATCTCCTATTGTCAAATTTGATAATCAAACTTAATTGGATTGACAAAATCCACATGTTCTAGTATTCATACGGTAAAGTCAAATTCTGAATGTTTCTCCTAATAGTTCATCTCCTATTATGAAATGTGATTGTCAAAACTATCTGCATTGACGATATCCACATGATCTAGTACTACATGTTGTGATGTTAACTTTGTATGTTATGTACCTGATCTTCCTTAAGGAAGAGGGTGATCTTGGTTCCCCGACCGAGCTGCTCACCTTCAACGTCCCTTGTAACAGTGAAAGAACCACCAGCTTGTGATTCCCAGATGTACTGCTCATCATCATTGTGCTTTGTAGTAACAATGACCTTTTCTGCGACAAGGTAAGCAGAGTAGAAACCCACACCAAATTGCCCAATCATGCTCACATCAGCACCGGCTTGCAACGCCTCCATAAATTCCTTCGTTCCCGACCTTGCAATGGTCCCCAGATTGTTCACCAAATCTGCCAGATTTCACACGCAAAACAACATAATCAATTACTCATTCATCATCTCACTCCAAACTAACGCCCATACATAAATGCTTAATTCTCCCAATTAAGCTCCTACATTTCATAAATAGATCCGCTTCATCAAATGTACCAACAATACAACACCACAAAAACATTCAATCGAAGACTATAAAACAAAATTCAAACAATCAATCCAAAACCACCAAATGCAGTACCTGCTTTCGTCATGCCAATCCCACTATCAATAATCGAAAGTGTCTTGTTAACCTTGTCAGGAACAAGGCGAATAAACAGCTCCGGCTGAGCATCAAGCTTGCTCTTATCAGTCAACCCCTCGAATCGGATCTTATCCAAGGCATCAGACGAATTACTGATTAATTCTCTGAGAAAGATCTCCTTGTTGCTGTAAAAAGTATTGATGATCAAGCTCAGAAGCTGGTTGATCTCCGCCTGGAAGGCAAAGGTCTCCGCTTCCGCCATCTGCACTTCCGCCATTGAATCAAGCGCGCAAACAGATTATCAACGAAGAAAAGAAAGCTATTAAGTGATTTAGAGAGGGAGAGAGAGAACAGAGCAGATATTTCGCAGGAATTTGAACTGAGAAGAGAGAGAAAGGGAGATGGGACTTATATAGCAAGGCAAAGAATTCTAGGAGGTTCGATTGATGAGCGGTTAGAAGGAGAGAGAAGGGAGAAGAGTAGAGCGATTCTGGAGCCTTCTACGCCAATCTCGATCTTCTTCTCTTTTTGCCGCGATATTTTGAACTCCGTATTTCCTAATAATTTATCATCGCGATTCTACCAGACTAATCACCCAACAAATACATTTATTTATACGTGAAAACTAATGTGAGATGGTCTCACGGATAGTTTCTGTGAGACGAATTCTTATTACCCATAAATTGAATTTATATCCACAAACTTTCATATGAATTGCTAAGTATGTCCGTGAGACGAATTCTTATTACCCATAAATTGAATCCATATCCAAAAACTTTCATATGAATTGCTAAGTATGAGTTATGGATTGACCCGTCTCACGAAAAAAGATTCGTGAGACGGTTTCACATAAGACTTACTCTTATTTATATTGTTTAATGAACTCTCTCTATCTCTCTCTGAAAACGAATGAAAAAAGGAAAACCATTTTTAAGATCTTAGCAAGCATGGCACACGTCGTGCGATGCAGGAGATTGAGTTTGAGAAGTGTATATTTTATTGTTGAGCTACTCTACTATACACCAATTGCATCAGGCCGCACGCTGGTTAGGTGGGCCCAACCCGAGCCCCTTTAATTTTTTACATGTTTTGGTCGTTACATTCATGTAATGTTAGTATTACCTTCGTGTTATGTTGGTGTTACATTCGTGTTATGTTAGTGTGAACTCATTTCCAGATTTCATACCCTTAATTTAAAATCATTGAACTAAAATAACACGATGATAACACTAATATAACATGAAGGTAACACTAACATAACATGATGCTAAAAAACAATGTCAATCATACATTTATGTAGGAGTGTTAATACGGGTGGGGGGGGGGGGTGGCTTTCTAATGGTGGCCTTAAAATCTCAACCAACCCAACCCAACCCACAGGTGGGTCATGGGTTAGGCGGACCGACCCACCAAATTATTCTTTAATTTTAATTTTAATTTTTTGAAAATTTCAAAGTAAAATGAGTATATACGTAACATATATATACATTTACTAAGACTAGTAGTGTACCTGTGCATTGCACAATGTGTTATATATATAATTATTAAAAAAATATAATAACATATAAAATGTAATTATTATTATTTTAACAAAAATATATTGATACTTTTTTAATTTGTATTAGTATAAAGTTAGGTATTTTAATTTTAAATTTATGTCATTATAAATAATTATATTCGAAAATATTAGAAGTTTGAAATATATAAAGTAATATATTAATCTATGGATTAAACAAACAAATAAAAAATTGTGTCAGAACATTACATGGGTAGTGAAATTTTAAAAAATAAATTTAATATCGAAAAATAAGTTATATGTATTAGAAACGTTATGAATTAAGTATTGAAATAAATAAATTTATATTTTATTGACATTTATAACTATAAATACACACGTATTTTAATAATTTTTTTGGCTCAACACCACATATAAGTTTATAACTCATTTATTTTAAATTAAATAAAAAATTATATTAACTTATCAAATACATGAAAATCTCTCTTGCTATCTATTTAAATGAAACAATTCAAAATTGGACTTAATCTACATATTTTAAATAAAAAAAATTATGAATAATAATTATAAGATTGATAAGTCAATATATCAGGGACTAAGAATGATAAAATTTTAATTTGTGAAAAACCATAAAAATTACCTCTATCCAATCCCTTATGTCACCTCAATTAATCAGAATATAAATTTAAATAAAATTTGACAACAAATAAATATAAAATAAGAAAGATAAAATAAAATCTATATATATATATATAAGCAGAATATTCTGCCAAAAATAGCTACAATAAATGTCTAATTTATTAAATATTTCCATTTTAAGAAATCATTAATAATTTTTATTTTAAATTCATTAATAAACAAATACATAAATATTAATATTTAATCTATATATATATATATATATATAAGCAGAATATTCTGCCAAAAAAAGCTACAATAAATGTCTAATTTATTAAATATTTCCATTTTAAGAAATCATTAATAATTTTTATTTTAAATTCATTAATAAACAAATACATAAATATTAATATTTAATACATTTAATTTTATATTTATTGTATAGGAACTCAAAAGAAAAAGTAAATAGATAAATTTATCTATATATATATATATATTTCTATAATATAATAATAGAGGAAAAGTTTGAGATATTTACAGAAATATTATTTTCTCAACAAAAAAGTGTTAATATTTTTATTTTACATTTTTTGTTATTTAATCCATTCAATTTATAATATATATATATATATATATATTGTATTAGTTTATTCTTATTTTATTAATACTAATTAAGTTATTTTTTATTGAATAATTTCTTATACACCAACAATAGATAATGTTCAAAAAACAATTTCAATAATAAATATTAATTTGTTTGGGGATAATTGTATCATATTTAATATAAATATAATTTATAAATACGCGTAACACTACTAAAGATGTGTATATATACATGTATGTATATATATATGTATTTAGTGTGAAATTATATGTGATTCTAAGTAATTTTTAAATTAATATTTGTAAGTGTCCCATCAACAATTTTTTTTGTTTTGCATTTTTTACTATTTAATTCATTTGATCTAATAATATAAATATTGTATTAATTTATCCTCATTTTATTGATCTAAATTAATTTTTATTGAATAATTTATTAAAATTCAACAATAGATATCCAAAGAATAATTTCAATAATAAATATTGCATGGGGATAATTTATACCATAATAATATAAATTTAATAAATAAATATAACACTATTAAATATGTGTGTATATACATATATGTATATATAATATGTATTTAGTTTGAATTATATGTCATCTTAAATATTTTTTAAATTATAAATATCTCATAATCAAATAAAATTTTAGCCTTTTACTTTTCACTCAGGACTTCGTATATTTTATATGAGAGTGCACGTTTTGAATTTATATGGCTCGCCTGATTATTTAAATTATGTTTAATTTCTAATTGTATTGTCATCATCATGATCGTAGACTACTCTACATTTTGATTATGTGTTGAGCTTAAATTGTAATGATCAATATCGTGTTATATCAATTAATTTACGTGATACTTATAAAGGAATAATTATCTGCCATATTCGAGGTTAAGCGATATTAATAAAAAAAATTAATTCAATTTATTTTGAAATAAAAGGTTGAAAATATTGAAATAAAAGGTTGAAAATACATAATTGACAGTGCTTGCATCAAGTTCCTATAAAAAAAATTAATTCAATTTATTTTGAAATAAAAGGTTGAAAATATTGAAATAAAAGGTTAAAAATACATAATTGACAGTGCTTGCATCAAGTTCCTACAAAAATTTCTAATTTTATTGTGTAATGTTTCTATATACACATACTCACACACACATGTATTTTATTTAAATAATTGAATTTGATTTTTAATTCATAATTTTTTTAGTTTTTTTTGTAGATTTTATTTAAGTGACTGAAGATATTAGTTTGTAACACAGATGATAAAAAAATGTTTCGACTATAAATGTTGTGTATAAAGAAGTTTTTAAAAAACTTACAAACTTTAGAGGTAGAATTTCCAATTTTGATTTTAAGATCATGATATTGATACTTTTGTTTTTAGTATTGATCATAGATTAGTGAATTGGATGTATATAATATCAATATATTGTTGTGAATTGAATTATCTTAAGCAAATTTATACTTTTTCTTAGCTATTAAATATTATATTGTCTTTTATATACTAAAATTACTTACACTATATTATGAAATAATTAATATTTACCAACATTATATCACAAAACGCGCATCACGCGGGTGCAAGTACTAGTATTTGTATATTTCAAATGAATAAGTTGGTTAACTTGCAATAATAATTTTATTCTAATTTTTTCTATTTGATATGTGTAATCTATTAGGTACACTAATATTTTTTAATTTCTACATTTTAATATTAATTTACAATAAATTAATACTATATATATCACAAAAACGTTTAAAAATGAAAAATCATTGAAGCTCACACACATACATTTCCATATTTCAGTTTGATAAATTTTATATATATGAATATTAAATTTAAGATCATTAAATAATGATTGATTTTAAATATTATGTATTTAAATTTGATTTAAAATATGGTAAATTACAAAAAAACAACCCCAACTATCGACTTTTTTAAAATTGCAACCTAATCTATTTTTTTTTTTTTAAGATTGTCACCCAGTCTTTCTGTGATTTTGCCGATTACAAAATTTCCGATCATTTTTCCGGCAAATGAATTAATTTTTTTCACTTTGCAACCCAAACTTTAATTTTTTGTCAAATCGCAAATCATGATTTTTTTTTTCGCTTCACACCTTTATGTTATATATATGAGTGTGACATTTATGTTATATAAGTGTGATCGATATTCATAAAATAAATATCAAGGAAATATTGGTCAAAATTGGTGAAATATATGTAACATCGGTAAAAAATCGATGGAATATCAATAAATATCGAGAAAATATCGGAATATATCGATAAATATAGGAAAAATAACAATAAATATATGTACTCATATTTCCATCGATATCGATATTTTCACAATATTTCCGTGAATTTAAGTTACCTATATTTTCACCGGAATCGAAATTTTCATTCTTGGTTGCAATCTGATAAAAACACAAAGTTCAGGTTGCAATTAGATAAAAAAAAAAAAAGTTTAGGTTGCAAAGTGAACAAATTAATCTCCATTTCGCCGGAAAATTCTCAATCGACAAAACCACAGAAAGACTAGGTGGCAATCTGAAAAAAAAAAAAGATTAGGTTGCAATTTGAAAAGAGTCGATAGGTGGAGTTGTTTTTTGTAATTTACCCTTTAAAATAAGTACTTAAAAATAAGATGAGAGATAATAAATATATAATCCCTTATTTCATCTTATTTATCTATTTATTTTTTTATTTGAAATTTCTATACAATAAATACTAAATTGAGTATCATAACTGATTTCTTAAATTAAATATTTATTTATTTGTATTGAATTTCTTAAAATACAATAAATAGGTTTATTTATTTTTATTTGTACTGAGTTTCTTAAAATACAATAAATATGTTTATTTGTATTTATTTATATTGAGTTTCTTAGAATAAATACAATATGAAAGCAATTAATAGGTTTCTTAAAATAATAATTATTTATAGGTATATAATTTATTGTAGTTATTTTTGGCAGGATATCCTGCTCATATATATATATATATATATATATATACACTAGTATTGGCACTCGCGCTATGCGCGGTATGTGATATTATAATATTGTTAAATATTAATTATTTGATAATATAGTATAAGTAATTTTAGTACATATAAGACATTATAATATTTAATAACTAAGAGAATCTAAATTTGCTTTAGATAATTCAATTCACAACAATATATCAATATTAAACACATCCAATTCACTAATCTATGATTAATATTAAAAACAAAAGTATCAATCATGCTATTCAAATCAAAAGTATCTGAATATAATAATAATGAAGTCAATATATATTAAAAACAAAATTATCTGAATATAATAATAATTAAGTCAGTATATATATAAATTGAAGTAATAGTAGAAGTGTATTCGATAGCCTATTTCAAGTTAATTTATATCGCAAGTGTCCGGTATTAACTATAGATAGAGCGAACAAGATAAATCCCATAAAGACTAGTGATCTTATTTAGAACAATATTAACTACCCAATTAATTTATCCAATTCTATTTAGGTGACCAGATTGATTTAATTAACCTATGTCTATGGATAAATAAATGAAATAAAATATCAAATGTAATGTAATTTTTATTAATATACTATCTAACTATTGAAATAAATAATTTCTAATTTGTGTGAATCTAGCTACTTTTTGATCGTCTATATTATTTATACTAATTATTTATAATTTAGCTAACAACAACAACAACAACAATAATAATAATAAAGTTACTTTTTACTTGTCTCTATAGTAAGTAATAATAATCATATAGTAACAATTTATTTAGTTAATAATATATATTTATATTATTTCAAATATATAATTTTGACATGTCTCAATCATTGTAAATGCAATACTACAAATATCTATATCTAGTGAAAAATATATTATCGATAATATTAAATGTAATAATTTAAAATATAAATAATAATATAGTTACTGGAGATTGTATATATTTACATATTAATAATCTTAATAACACTATACATATAGTATTTAATTAATACTTAATAATCATAAGAATAATATATTTATTTTCACTTATATCTATAGTAATAATCTTTATTAATAAAAGTTGATTTAGTTAATAATGCATATATATATGTGTATATATATTTTAAAAATATAAAATAATAATTAATACAAACATTTAACGTTGGATCAATGCATGAGTGTCATATGACACTTTGATTCTTCTTTTTGTATTTATAAAAATGAGGAAATTTACATTAAAATCCTTAATAAATATATAAATAACAAAAAAATATCGATTATATGTCTCAAATGATTCGTTATCACATGATACATAATACAAGAGAATTTAATTGTGGTTTTATAATTATTATTGACGATTAAATACAATAATGAGAAGAGTGACACTTGTGTGCCCCAGGGACATGGTGTCCCCAAATTAATTATCATATGGTGTTAAATATATAATCTACATGTATCATGTATATACTCTTCAGGTATCACATGAATACTCTTATATACATATGATATCTGTAGGGTAAATTTTTAACACCAAGAAACATAACACCTATAGAGTATATATATAACACCTGTAGAACATGTATATAACACCTAGATCTGTGCCCCTATATGCCCCAGGGGCATATAAGTTTTTGCCTAATGAGAAAAAGTAGATTGTGAAATTAGACCATTTGAGGCGAATATTTAAAATTTACTGTGGTAACTTTTCAAGGAAGATAAAAAAAGTAAAATAGAAATGAATGATGAGGATATAATGATTTAAGATCTAATGACTAAAACCTATGATGTATCAATACCACTGGTGTACTATAGAATGACCCTTAATTATAATATTGAAGTAATTTATTGAATAATCCAATTGATTTAGAGCAGTGTTGACATATTTTTTTGGAATTGTAAAATACTTTTTTATATTGGTAGATGTATTGTTTGTCCAACATTCCAATTACATATCAAAATTCTGAGTTTTCTATAATTGATGAGTTTGAAAATTACAACATACACCTCTAATTTTTTTTTTTTTTTGGCATCAGAAAATAAAAGTTATGTTTAATTAGTTTATTTTAAAAATCATGACATTTATTTCAGCTGAAAAAAATTGAAATTTCACATTTTCTACAAAGAAGAAAAAAAGAATACAATTGTTTGTCCATTATATTTTCAGCACTGTCATACCAAAATTGGTATTATAAATACAATGGAGAGTCACAATTAGTCCTGCACATATCATGATTCGAATATCGTTTATTTTTTATCTTTCTAAATTCAGAATATTGAAAAGTTGATCAATATTTGAATTGCAAGATATAATTAAACTTGTACATTTTTTTATTAAAATAAAATTAAATCTTAAAAATTTGCAGATTCCTATATATATATATATATATACTAGTGTAAGACCTGTGTAATACACGGGATATAATAAATAAGTTTTGTTTTTTATCCATATTATCTTATATTTTAGTTTTATATTATATCTATTTTAAAATATAATATTTTCATATAAAAATTTATTTGCACCTTTCTTTTGACAATCTAAAAGAACAAAAAAAAAACTCATTTATTTCATTATTTAAAAAAGTGACCGAAAACATATTTAAGAATATGAAATTACTTACTTTGCTTTGAACTCATTGATTGGTTCAACATCGTTATTCATCATCAATCTACTTGCGTAGAAAGAATTTGAAAGCGATGTTGTTTCTATAAGAAAAGGTAATTGGGACATACAAATAAGATTTAAAATATATAATTGATTATATTTGTTTATAAAATAAATTGCTTACTATTCCATCGATTTATCTTAGCAAATTGCAAGATTATCACAACCAATTCAGATTCCTATATATATATATATATTCAATCATGCGTATTTAATTTGATTATTACTATGCAATTTGATTTAATGATACAAAAATACTTCATATATAATCTCAATATTTTGGTAAGTTTTGAAGTTGCAATTTAGACAGAAATTGGATGAGAAAGTGGAACGCCACTCTTCCGTCGAGTCAAACCTGTTGTGCCCGTTGACCAACAAAGCCGGAACGCCGCTCCGCCACCACCTCCTCCGCCCTTGGCCTTCGCATTCCCCTCCAATGACAGCTCTCCTCTTGGTAGGGCTATGAAATTGCAGAGGAGAAAACCTCTGAAGCGTTCGTCAAATTCAAATCCGACTGACCCCCACAACAGTCGCATGCCTCCTTCCACGACGCCGTTCCTTTGGAATTTCAGGATGCTCTCGTTTCTGATTTCTGCTGTTCTATTTGTATGCGTTTTGGTTACTTTTAGCATTTCGTCCAACATGGGAAGCGCGGTTGGTTTGGAGCCAAATATTGATCGGATTTATAGTATTGAAATTGTGAATGAGTTTCCTCACGATCCCGATGCTTTCACTCAGGTTTGCTTCATTTTCATTTGATCTTGTGATTAAATTTGGTGGATTCAAGTTTTGGGTAGTTTGTCGAATTAATTCAGGGATTCAAAACCATCAAAAGGTTTGTGGTCAGTGATTAATATTAATTTGTAGATCTTTCTGAATTCTGATGCATGAAATCTGAACATTTTCTGCCCTCTAATTCCCAATCCTTTGTGTGTCTGTTTAATGGTTTCCGGTTTCTGATCAATCATAGTTATTTGTTCGTGTTTAGCCTAATGTGTCTTTATCAATCAAACAATGAAAAGAAACACCAAACCCTTTATAAGAATTAAGTTGAATGGTTTGTAATCCCATTTCAATGTGGGTTATTAAAAGAAAGTTTTTCTCCCTCGGACTGCAATATGCATCACGTCAAGTATTTTTAGGAGTTATACTGCTTTAGTAAATGTTTTGGGTTGATGACGGATAAGTCCAGTGTAAATGGCATTGTACTTTTAGGTAAATAAAAAGGTAGTTCTTAGTCTATTATTGATGTTTTTGGATGATCAAGTTGAATTTGACGAATTGTGACACTTATGGCTATGTTGTCTTCCATACTGATCATATCTGTAGAGGTTTCACCTTTCTAGGGCTTCTTTGATAGGTCTGCATTGACGATGTTGTTAATTCTTGAAAGTTATTTCTTTATTATTGAGATTAACATAACAACTTTGGTTTTCAGGGGATTCTGTATGCAGGAAATGACACTCTTTTTGAATCAACTGGACTTAATGGCCGTGTGAGTGTGTTTTCCGGTTGTCTTTCCATTTTTGTCTTCATGAACATTTATGTATTGAAGCCATTATGTCCAAACACAAATTACCCCACCTCATGGCAACATATTTAGATATTCCAAAAGCTATGATTGACAGGTTGATAGTAGAACGGTCAATACCTGTGTCTAATAATATTTATCGAACAAATACAACTTGTGCTTTGGAGATGCTGATCACTATATTTGATGTTGGCTTTGAAGTGAACGACTTTTTTTAAACTCCCAAATGCTAACATGTGCTACATATATTTGTGGTTATTGTATTATTAATGGGTTGCTTCCTGAATTATATTATCACTGATCAGGGATTTCCAAAATCACTATGTTATTAAACTTGTGCAGTGCCAAATATTAATTAGTCTCATACTACTAAAAAATTTCGAAGTGCATACTGCTACAGGCCTCCCGTGATTTCCTTTTCTAATATTATGTAGGACACTTGTGTATATTTCCTTGAGTTGTGGCTTAGACATGCAAGGTTTTTGCTAACATCTCACATTATTGTTTTCTTATCTTAAATTGCAGTCATCTGTTCGGAGAGTTGCTCTTAAGACAGGGAAGGTACAAAAGTAATGACCAACTACAGCTTTAGAGAAATTGAATTTGGAGAATAAAAACCTTGTTTGTGAAACTCAAGTATTAAGGAAATGATTTAGCCAGAGTTATTATATCTGAATAACTTCTGGTATTTGTTTACAGGTTGATGCCATTCACAAAATGCCATACTCTTATTTTGGGGAGGGTTTGACTCTTCTTGGCGACAGGTGTGTGGAAAATGTTTTTTGGTCCAATATTGTGTTTTGCCTCTAAACATAAACAATTGTATTTGTATAAACATTGTCAAAGTTGGAGAAACTTATTTTGAATGATGTGCTTCAGTGAACAGACATTTCATTAATTGTTCATTCTCTATTAAAGGAGTACCATCTAACTTAATTACTAATTACTTGTCACAGTCTTTACAATCATTGTGTTATGTCTATTGTTATCTTTTCAAGCCTTGGTAGTCAAAACTACTCAAAAGCTGGTATGATGGTTATTTTGTCGGTTAATCTTTACAACAACTCACCTGTTCTAATGTATTAATCTTATGTACTTTTGTAGGTTGTTTCAAGTTAATTGGTTGACGAAAACTGGTTTCATCTATGACAAAAATAACTTGAGAAAAGTTTGTGCCTCCCCTTTTTTATACCTCACTGAGTCATTTCATATGATACACATTACCTGCCATTTCAGTTTGATAAATTCATCTTTTAATAATATTTCACTAGGCATCTCCTAGCATGTCTTTAAATGTTGGACAAACTAACTTCTGCAAACTTAACTTTTATCACTAAAGGTCTGAATAATTAGGAAGTTCCTGAATTGCAGGCCTGAATACTAGTAAATTTTCTTTGTCTGGCTGTAGGGAAATAGTAACATTTCTAAATTTGTGATAGTCTAATATTAGTTTTCATCTAGAAGTTTGTATTATATGGCTTACTCAAAGTCAATAGCTGATGTTGGCACCATGACCTTTCTATGAGTTGACAATTAGATGCATCTTTCATGCTAGTTTATGTGTTTAATCACTAGCTATTGGCGATAATAACTTTCACCTTTCCATATGTGGTCATTTCATAGCTTTTAATACTAGCTGGGATTATAAATAGAGTCAATGATATTTAACAAAGATAGTAAAGGATTGGGCTTCTCCTTCATAGCTATTTGAAAAACTCATACTTTATTTATTTGTTGAAGCAATGTCCAGCAATATATAATCCACTAAGCTAAAAAACAACTTATACATCTCAATTATGGTTGCTATCATGGAATTTAAGCAACCATAGTTTCATCACTTTTAGTTGCTCTGCATGTGAATCTGGGTCTCTCAATTTAGATGAATTCTGGAATTATGGTTATTAATTGATGATCTGTATCTCTGGATGCTTCTGCATCCTCTGCAGATTAAGACGTTTACTAATAACATGCAAGATGGTTGGGGATTGGCAACTAACGGAAAAGTTCTATTTGGAAGTGATGGAACTTCAACATTGTATAAGATTGACCCAGAGACATTTAAAGGTTTGAATCATTTGAGATTGGTGCTTTTCATATCTTGTTTTTCATATTTAGTCCATTGAGGCATAACCTGCTAGCTTTGCATTTTCCCTACCTCTTCCCATTCCCACCCCAATAGGCGAGGAAATCTTTCCTTGTTACTAATTGTACTAAAGTTATATATCTTTGCTTGAAACTTGATTGAAAACTTTGAACTTGTAAAGAAAAAGAGGTTCAATATATGTGTTGTTTAGAAGGAAAATACAGGGTGGTGGGGATGGTGTGAGCTTTTGAACTCTGTAATGAATTCACAATATTACTTATCGAATCTTCCTTAATATCTTAACATTCATAGCTAAGATGCTATTTGTAAATATTCCCCCATGCCTTCCTGTTCTACTCTTATTTCCTAATATTGATGCAGTTGTTGAAAAGCATACAGTCGAGTACAAAGGAGATGAAGTACACAACCTAAACGAACTTGAGTACGTGAGAGGTGAAGTATGGTCAAATGTTTGGCAGGTTTGTCATGAGCCTCTTGTTTTCTGTTCTTCAGTTGTTCTGATCTCTTTCACTTCCACACACAATAGATCTTCCATGGATTTATGTATAACTTCACTCTGCTAGACTGATTGCATTGCGAGAATTTCTGCCAAAGATGGTGTTGTCTTGGGATGGATATACCTTCCAAGTCTAAGGTCCGATCTTCTGTTTATATTTTGAAATATTCATGAGTCCAATAAACATTTCCCCCCAATAATCAGCTCAATCTGTTATTTATTCTATTACAGGGAAGGATTGCTTGCATCTGGATACAAGGTAAACAACTCTTTTATATATTGAGTGGCTACCTGAATATTTATAGTAAGAGGGAATTCATTCCTTAAAAAAGATATAACAAATGAATATAAAATTCGTCATTAAATTTCAGGGCATTGACGTTTTGAATGGTATAGCCTGGGATCAGGAGCAGAACCGTATTTTTGGTGAGTCCCAGCGTTTTTTCATGCAGAACTCTCAGTGCAAACATTTCATGATTGATCAAAAATGTCGAATACTAGATCTTCTTCTTCTTCTTCATCGTCTTCTTTTGTTCTGTTTACAGTGACTGGAAAATTATGGCCAAAGCTATATGAGATAAAGTTGCACCTTATAAAGAAGCCATTCAATGGCGATATTCGGAGGGCCTGTATGCCTCCTCCAGTTCATTTTGGAAAACCATAGACTTAAAATGCTCCTTTTCTTATACAAAGAAATTGGTTTTTGTTGTTAATTCACTGGAAAAATGAAATAAATCTGTATTTATACCATTTGATTTAGTCTAAAGCAGAAGCAATTCATTTATCTTAGTTTCTACTTCATCTGATATTGTTGTATACAAATGAAGTTTTCAATGTTTAGCTCTTAAAACACAACCAGCCTTATCAGCTGGAACTAGGAGCTTGCGAAAATACAAAAAAATTAGAAAAAAAATGAAAATATAAATTTTCGAGGATTCTAATCTGTGGGTATATCTGAGTCTTCACTGATATAGTAACACATAAATAAGAGTAAGTCTCTTGTGCATCAGGTGCATGGATCTTAGATCCATGCACCCGGGTCGGATCCGGGTAATCCGACCTGCTTTTTTTTTTTTTTTCGCGCTAGCTTGTTTTTCAATTTTAGTCATGACTTTTAGTTATGTGTAAGAATACCTCTATGTAATGTGTAAGAATACCTTTAGGTTACGTTAAGGATACCATTATGCCCAGATTTCATACATTTACGTTAAGTTAGACATACCTTTAGGTTATGTTAAGAATACCTTTAGGTAATGTATAGAGATACCTTTAGGTTATGTTAAGGATACCTTTATGTCCAAATTTCATACATTTAATTTACGTCAGTCATACCTTTATGTTATGTTAAGGATACTTTTATGTTATGTTAGAGATACCTTATCCATCAGGTAGTTGTGTTACACATTTTGCATACAAAAGTATCTCTAACATAACATAAAAATATTCTTAACATAACCTAAAGGTATCCTTAATATAATGTAATGTGATTTGGAATGAATTCTAAGGGTATCAAATCAGGATTTCAAAGGAACCTAGAATCACGATTTCAAAGGTATCTTTAACATCACCTAAAGGTATTCTTAACATAACCTAAAAGTATGCTTAATATAATCAAAAGGTATTCTTAAAATAATTAAAGGTATGCTTAACATAACTAAAAGGTATTCTTAACATAACATGGTATGTAACCTGGAATCACGATTTCAAAGGTATCCTTAACATCACCTAAAGGTATTCTTAACATAACCTAAAGGTATGCTTAATATAACCAAAAGGTATTCTTAACATAACTAAAGGTATCCTTAACATAACCTAAAGGTATGCTTAACACAACTAAAAGGTATTCTTAACATAACGTGGCATGTAACCTGGAATCAGGATTTCAAAGGTATTCTTAACATAACTGAAAGGTATCCTTACCATAACTTAAAGGTATCCTTAACATAACTGAAAGGTATCCTTACCATAACTTAAAGGTATCCTTAACATAACTGAAAGGTATCCTTAACGTAACCTAAAGGTGCGCATCCGCCCAGGCGCGTGGGAGCACGTCAGACGCGCGTGGAAGCGCGTACACGCGCGGGTCGGGTCGGGTGCATGGATCTCCTGATGCATAAAAGTTTTTGTCCATAAATAATTATTTAAATTGAATCTATATATATATATGTATATATATTTTCTTTTTCGGGGTTGAGAAAAACAAATCTATAGTGTCAATAGATATGTTCACATGGTTGGTTTAAAGGAAAATAAAAAAGAATATGTATTCAAACATAATTCAATAGCATAAAACGATTGTAAATAAAACAATAAAATCCCTTATATCCACCAATATATCTCATTCAGTTAGTTAATATCTAAAGTTTAAATTCGAAAAAAGAGTTAATAGTTAGATTGAACTTGTATTCTACAAACATATCTATATATATATATATATATATACACACACACACACAAATCTCATATATTCCTCCCTTTATTTCTCAAATAACATAATCCGATCAACAAACTAATCGAACATGACATTCAACTTATCATCAATCATTCACAAACTCTCCACTCCAATACCATATTTTGGAGTCAAATTATGGATTGCAATAGCCATTTGCACAGTCTTAGCCCTCCTGATTCTTTTAACCATCATTCTTTGTTGCATCTTATGCAGAATCAGAAGGAAATACATGAGTACACTATCACAAAGTTCATCATCAAAGAAGGTTGCCAACAATGTCGACGACAATCGTTCCATGGACCGGAGGTTGTCATCCCGAAACAGATGGGATGTGGAGATGAGCACTACCACCCCAGAAAAGCAAGTGATGTGCTATGATGATGATCATGTTAATACAGTGGAGACCAGGCCTGTTAGCTGTTACACAATGAGGGAGATTGAAGCAGCTACAAATGGAATGGCATATGAAAGTATAATGGGAAGTGGAGAACATGGAGTGGTTTTTCATGGTTTCTTGATGGATAACACTCATGTTGCTATCAAGAATTTGTTTGGTTTCAGGTATATTTGAGTCTTTGCTCAAAATGGTCTTTTTATTTTCTGTGAAACGATGAATTAATTGTGTTTTCTTGGATATAGGATAGGAAAGAAAGCATTCTCTAAAGAAGCAGAAGCAATATTGTTGATTAGGCACAAGAACTTGGTGAAGTTGCTTGGATATTGTGATGAAGGAGCATACAGGTTGTGTTTCATCTCGTATTTTATTGTCGGGCAAACCGCAATTATCCCCTAAATTTCATGAGTACATTTTCTTAACAAGCTAGTTTGGTACATTGAAAAGGATGCTTGTGTATGAATATGTGGAGAATGGGAATCTGAAGGAGTTGTTGCACAAAAGCACAACCAAAGTTTGCACACTAACATGGAACACAAGAATGCATATAATCATAGGAATTGCCAAAGGGTTTGTCATATATTCTCAACTTCTTGACATTTCTTGTTCTCTTAATGCAAAAAAAAAAAACATTAAAGAGCTGTTCCCACAGTTTAGCTTACCTTCATGAAGATACAGAGCCTCCGATGGTTCATCTTAACTTAAAATCGAAGAACATACTTCTCGATCAGCAATGGAATCCCAAGATTTCGGATGTTGGGATCACCAAGCTCGTAGCCCCCGAGTGGGACCATGCCAATGCTCATTCAACAGGAATGTCAAGGTACGTATTTATATATAGAGCAACTGTTTATGAGAGTGTTTTTGGTCTTGATTCATTGGCTTAATATGTTGTGATGATTGTCTAGTTACATAGCTTCAGAGTGTGACCATAACTCTGTAATGGAGAAGAGCGACGTTTACAGCTTTGGAGTACTCATAATGGAGATAGTATCTGGGAAAACTAGGATAGAAACAAGTGACAGTGAAATAGAGGTAGTGATGTAATAATCACAGCTCATCATATGTTGTAAAAACAGGATTTTGAAATGATGAAGTTGTGTGTATGTAGGAATGTTTGGTTGATTGGATAAAAAACCAGGTAGCAGAGGGAAGATATAGTGTTATAGTCGACACGAATTTGCCTGAAATGCCTACGATCAAAGAACTCAAACGGGTTCTGCTAATTGCTCTCCGGTGTGTGGATTGTGAAGTCGAGAAGAGGCCTCGGATGGGAGAGATCATCCACATGTTGGAGCCCCACGATCTCCTACTCTGTGTAAGAAACCTACTCATGCTTTTCGATATTCAATTCTACTTATTACGTGATTTGCAATAGTTGTCATCTTCATTGCCTTTTTCTTTTCCAGGAAACTGTGATTGAGATGCAAACTTCTAGCTCTAGTCATGTATAAAACATATCAACTGTGTTATAATATCTTATAAGTTTGGATAGAGTGAGTTTAGGAAGGATTCGAAATCCGTCACTTTTATTTTGAATTCTTTTTCAACTAACTTTTTGGGCAGTGATTAGAGCGGAGATTTCAAATCTTGTAAATTTTTCTGCTCTGATAACAACCTTAAGCCCAGAAAACATAGCAAAACCAGCATGATTCCTATTCTTACAAGAACTGATTCTGCATAACCTTAACCACTCTCTTTTTCGATCAAACAACTACAAAATCTACTGGCGAAAACATCGTCTAAAGAGCAGCAGAACAGCTCTTCAACTCAACAGCATCAATAGGCAGTTTATCAGCAGGAAAAGTGCAATCCACCTGTTTCTCAGGCAAAAGATCACAAGCTTTCGGAATCACTCTGCTCGACACCCCACCAACATCACTGCAATTCCATGGCAACTTCTTCGACTCGTTTGAGGCCGTGACATTAGAAATACAAATCCCTGTAAAGGGGTCATCTTGAATCCCAGAAAGGGCCCCAACAATGGAAACATTTCTTCCAATAATGTCCCTGTAGTTGATGTTCTTTATGACAGGAAGTGCTTTAGGATCATACCCCTCATCGGGGTGTGAACCGTAATCTCCACTCATCCAGAAGGCATACTTGATAGTATCCATGTTCATGTTTCTTACATAGATGTCTTTGACATAACCCCCTCTGCCTCTTGCTGTCTTGATCCGGACACCGGATTGGGAGTCGAGGGCGTAGATGTTTTCTGCTCGAACGTCTTCGATCCCACCGGACATCTCACTCCCAAGGGCTATAACAGCACTGTCTGGTGAAATGCAGGTGAATCTGTTGATGCTTAGATGCTGCGTAGGAATACCGTATTTTATACCGTATTGGTCCCACCCGCTCTTCACTGCGATGCAGTCGTCTCCTGAGACTACGTACGAGTCTCGTATACGTGTGTTTATGCAAGAATCTGTACAAAAAAACAACCTCACTTCATAACCTCACCCTATAGGGGTCATGTATGTAACACGGCTCGTGAGCTACTCCAACATAATTTATTGCATTCACTCCAACTCAATCTCAATCTCCAAGATTCCGATATATAGTTTAATAAATTTCAAATTTTAAGCATATATTTAGGAATTTTGGTTTCGTAAAAATATTATTGAGTTTAACTTGAGCTTATCGAGTTATCAATTAAGTCAAGCTCAAGGCACGGGTTCTGTAATTGATTTCGAGTTCGAGCTTGATTTGACTCGTTTACACCTTGTGATCATTCCTATTTTCCAGAAATATTATACGAACCTGGATTGATACCGTCTGTGTTTGGAGAATCAACTGGTGCTTTGATTGTTAGATTTTCGATTATTACATCCCTAGATTCAAGTAGAGAAGATCATTGACACAATCGAATGTCTAAATTAAAATAATTTTTAAACATGTTTTAGGTGGGAAAATAATAAATACCTGCAGTAAGTAGGATGAACATGCCATGAGGGAGAGTTGATCAAGGTGAGTTGAGAAATCTGAACATGATTTGAGTGCAATATTTCAATTAAATAAGGTCTAGTGTTGTTTAGTTGATGACTCTTGAATTTTTTCCACCATATTTCGCCTTGTCCGTCGATCGTTCCATTCCCACCTAAAAATACGATTCAAATTCAAAACTCAGTCGATTTCCATTAACAAATTACAAGATCTATGAAAAATAATGAAACCAAAACCAAAACAAACAATACGTGGAATGTCAATCCAATGTTAAAACACTTTCTAACATCAAATACAGCACATAAATTCTACCTTCAAACTAATTTGTTTTCAATTTAATTGCCTTTTTGTATATTATAGTACAAGAAGATTTAACGGCTTTTCCCAACTTTAAATTGCTCTTACGTTCATCTTTTCTACTGAACTTCATGATTTTAGTAGAATCACCAAAGATTTATCTTAAATACTGGCCAATATGGTCATTTAATAATTCATACACGCAAATTAATAGATAGAATATCAAAGTTTAGAATCAAACTAAACCCCAGATCAAGATTAGTTAGCAAAAAATCATACCAAGATTAAAATTGTGTAACTGTGAATTGTTAGTAGTACCTGTGATAACAACATCAGTAAGATTTGTTCCAAAAATGAGACTAGCAAACCTTTTACCAGCAGCATCTCTTCCTCTTCCATATGAAGGCAATGGATCAATCAAAGGATAATCTGACTCTTTCTATACATTACAACATATTCATGCAAAAATAAAAGAGGATAAATATTACAAGAATTATATATACAGTCCATGTAATAGAAATGTGCCAATCAGAAATTAATCAAAGCAAGATAGTTCAACCTGAGAAGCAAGAAGAACAGCCTGGTTGTGTATATAGAGTGTGAAGTGACTAGTGAGACTAAATGATCCTGTAAGCCATTTTCCGGGGGGGACGACGAGCTGGGCCCCACCGTCCGATGCAACCATGCTCAGCTTAGCAATGGCTGCTTTGAATGCTTCTGAGTTTGAGGTTATTCCATCGCCTTTTCCTCCAAAATCTGTCAACAAAGCACTGTGTTTTCGACAGTTTATGGCAGAATATGGGATTCGGTCTATGCAACTGTTGTCACTTTTGCATTCTGCTGTGTTCAGACAATATAGCAATCCTAGAACAAAACTGATCAAGAACTTGTCCATAACCTGTAAGAAAAAAGAAGATAGAAATTCAGGAATGAAAAACTAAGAAAATCAATGAAGTAAAGTGGCTTTTGAAATGATCAACATATATGAAATCATGGAATACTTGCATTGGATTTCATGTTAAGGTGCTTTGTCTATGTGAGAAATGTTAATGTTGAGATAAATGAGGAAGGGCTTTATATAGAAAAAAATTGGTAACGGAACCTTTAATATCATAATCCAAGAAAATCTGTGGAAATTTATAGAATTAAGGGATTTTAGTAATAAGACATAAATTGTGAAAATTTAGATTTAGATTGCGCAATAGCTTTAATGAGAATTGGCAAAAGAAATAGAGATTTTCAAATTAAAAGGTGTGCCAGATTTTGGAGTCTAATTTCATACCTTTTTTTTTTTTTGTATACAATTGATTTTCCATGGATTTTGCCAATGATACATTGATAGAACTCAAAATGGGGAAAAAAACAAATCATTCTTTGGTAAGTCAACCCATAATTTATATTTGAGTTTGTGAAAATGAATTTTTCCTTTTCGTTTTAATCATAGGTGAGAAAGGAAATTAATTTATTTTTGTAAGACAGTGTTCCTTGCTACGTGAAGAATTAAGATAAGATCAGGTAAAAAATTATGCATTATTATTTAGAAAAATCGAAAGAAAACCTATACGGTAACATTGGTGGATTATCTTTCATATCTACTAAAGGAATAACCACTAGACGACATGTGTCGCTATGTGGTTATAATTTCACTCAATTATTTTATATATTTAAATTCAATTCAAATTAACTCATTTAATTTCAATTGCTATCAATTTAAAACCTATGAAATTTTAATTAACATGTTTTAATAAAGATATCAAATCTTAATTTTAGCCAAATACTTATCACCTGAAATTAAACATTTTTTAAGTAAAATGGTAATCGATAATGTAACGTCTAGCCAAAATTTAGTTCATTTACATAAAAAACTGTTTTGCAATGACTATGTGTGTGTATATATATATATATATATATATATATATATTTCAATGATTAAGCTAGCGTGTTAATGTTTTTACAATGATTAACGCTCTATATTATTCTACCATTTTTTTTAAATATATATTTGAATTCAATTCAATATATTTAAGAAGTAATGTTTCATGCATATCATCAATTTACTTAATATTTTAGTCAACAACTTGTGAATTGAAATTAAACATTTGTTTTTAATTAGATAATCATAATTTAACGTCTTGCAAATTTTTTTAGTCATAATATTTAACATTTTGCAGTTATTAGATTAATTTACATACAAATTAATTTAATTATAAGTAAAATTTCTTAAGTAATTAGATTAAAAATCTTAATCTAACGTATAGCAAATATTAAGCTATATACATAAAAAAATTGTTCTGCAAGCATCAAGCTAATTCACATTCTAATTAATTCAAAAATTAATGATAAGTGTTACAAATTTTAATTGATGATATTATTTAAAGAAATTCACCATTGAAAATATGACGCAACGAAATCAAATCTATCTAATTCTCATTTGAATATTGTGTAGTAATATGGAAGAAGAATATCTTTTTCTCGCAGATATCTATCGAATAAGATTTTTAAGATCAAGTTATTCGAATGTGGTTTGTTCCCAAATCGTAGCACGGAGATGATACTTATGGATGAAAAGGTATGTCCAATATATATATATCAACTGACTTTCTGTAGCAATTTATTTATGATATCAGAGTATTAATCTTTACTCATGTCATTTTAATTTCATGAATATCATATTCTTTAATTTGCTTTCAATATTTTATTCATATGAAACTAAAATTTAAGCAAGTGTTGGTTGGATGCATTTTAAATTATTTATGCATAACTTGACGGAGGACAACTTGTATGGGATTGCAAACTTTACCATTGGACAAAATGATGGAGAAACCTTGGCAACAAAGCCTTCATATTTGCTCAACTTTCATCAATACACTTCTATCAGAAATTACCCACGTGAGGACATACCAATTTATGGCTTTGATTTTGTTTCATTGGAAAATATTTTATTCGGGAGCTATTGAAGAATCCATATTAATAGGTATTTTCAATTTTCAATGCTACTAAGGGGGTGTTTGGCTAAGCTTATTTTTAGAGCTTATAAGCTATCATATCTTATAAAATGTTTTTAGAGCTTATAAGATGTTTAATTTAAGTTTAATATAAGTTGTTGAAGTGTTTGGGTAAATAAGATGGTGGAGCTTATAAGTTGTTAGTAAGGGCATTTGTGTAATTTCAATGATTAAATTGGAATGTGTTTTGAAAAATAAGCTCTTATTTTAGAAATAAGTTGGGATTTCCCGACTTTTCAAAAAAAAAAAGCATATGAGCTCCTTACATCTTATAAGCTCATAAAATAAGATCATATTTTTTAAAGTTAGCCAAACACTTTTGATGAGCTTATAAGCACTTAACATCATATAAGCTCTTTTAAGGAGCTTATAAGCTTAGCCAAACACCCTCTAAAAATGTGTGTTAATCTTTTATATTATGTAAAAGTAAAACCACCGATGCAATTTTCTCATTTTAATGATTTTTTAAAATAAATTCATTTTTAAATGTAATAATTTTAATATGGCTAATTAATGAAATTAACGTAATGTTATAAAAAAGATTACTAAATAATATACGAATTTTAGCTATATTTATAAAATAACATATGTTATGGTTTAAATATAGATATAATAAATAATTTGACAAAATTATAAATATTAAAATAAAAAATAAAACGAAGATGATTTGATTAAAAATAATAATTCAAATTTAGTAATTAATGAATTGAATATTTATTTTTGCACATATATATTTTAAAATAAATAATGACATTTATTAAATTAAATTTCAACTTTTATTTTTTTATCATGTAATTGAAAAGAAAATTCTAACTATTCTAAACTTTAACAATAAAAAGAAAACTACAAATTTGTTGAAAATGTGGAATAATATAATAAACACAACAATAAGTTTTTTTTTTAACTAAAAAAATGTTTTCCTTTACAAACACAAATAAATTTTAATAATTAATTAAATAATACATTAATCATATTATATTATGTTTTATACTAAATTAGGTTATTTGCACAAAACCATACATTTATTTTTCTTATATAGAGATAATATTTAAAATTTTCTAAGTTTTATTAAGTTTAATTCAATTAATTAAATCCCGTGTATTATACGAGTCTTATACTAGTTATATTCATAATTGAGTAACCCTCCTATATATGAAATGTGTGCATGGATCTCAAATCATTCATCTGGATCGGATTTAAAGACGTTCAAACGGTTCAGAAAACTGAAACCGGGGCTGTTCGAACCGTCGGTCAACGGTTCCGGGAACCGTTGACCCGATTTCGGTTCCGAACCGGAACTGCGAACCGCCGGGGGGCGGTTCGGTTCTGGTTCCAATTTTTGCAAACTGGCGAACCGGCGGTTTAACCGCCGGTTCGAACTGCCGGTTTTTACAAATTTTATTTTATTTTTGAATTTTTTGAATTTTTTTAATATTTTAATATTTTAATTTTTTATTTTAATTTTTTTAATTTTTTTAAAATTTTTTTATGACATTAGGACACAAAAACGATCTAGAGGTAACCCTACCCAAGAGTTAGACTCTTATTTAAGTGCTACTTATGAATCTATTGCTTTTGAGACTTCAAGTAATTTGTTGAAGTGGTGGTCACGAAGGACCACCATGTATCCTATTCTAACCATTATTGCTAAGGAATAATGGTTTTGATTCCTTAATTTGATTAGAATTAAGGATACGTAGGCAATTTCATTATAAGTTTGGAATTGAATTGAATTTCCAAACTTAGAATGAAACTTAAGCTCTTTCAATTTTTTTCCCCTTCTCTTTAATCTTTAGATAAACTTTTGTAATTGTAATAGATATATTTAGTTTGTAATAGTCTAATATATTAGAATTAAGATTATAAATTCATTAGAATTGCAATCATTAGGTTAGAAACTTAGAAATTGTATAACTTGTTATAATTTTGCAATTTATAATGAAAACATTTGTGCCAGTTCGATTTTGTGTACTCTATTAGTCTATTTCAATCATGAATTATATCGAAACAAACATTAATAAACAAATTCGGAGTTGCAAAATCAAAACGAACAAGAAAAATGCAAAAAAAAAAAAAGAGGAACCGGCCGGTTCGAACCAGCCAAACCGCCCGGTTTCGGTTCAACCGGCGGTTCGGAACCGAAACCGGAACCGGCCACCTACCGGTTATGTTTCGGTTCCACCAATCCGGAACCGCCGAACCGTTTGAACATCCTTAATCGGATTCAGGTTGCCTGACTCCTTGCTCTTTATTTTATTTTTTTCACGCCTGATTTTAGATTTTGGTACCTACCATTACGTTATAGACCTACCATTACGTTATATTACGTTATGTTAGACCTACCATTACGTTATGTTAAACCTACATTTCTGCCCAAATTTCATACCTTAAACTTTAAGAGAAAACCCTAATTTTGGTACATTTTGTATATGTACCATTACGTTTTATTAAACATACATTTATATTATGTTATACCTATTAGACCTATGGTAGGTCTAACATAACATAAAGGTAGGTCTACTGGAGCGAATTTGGGTAAGTCCGAGCCTGAATACCAGATGCATGAAACACGTGTGGGGGCACGTTAACCGGGTCGACCCTGATGCATGAATTCTAAATCCGTGTGTTTAACTCATATAAGTTTTTGTCTTCATAATATTTTATAGGTATAATACCTTAAACTACCACATATCTATACTAATGGTCTTTATTCTTTAATCTTTAATATGTACTAAAGGAATAACCATAAAGGACTTGTCAATCCAACAATTTTTCTCATTTAATTTTTTTTACAAAAAAAATTAAATTTAGTTAAAGCTAAATAATGTTGCTATTTTATGATATTTAGATCAACGTTGATAATATATATTAGTAAATCTTTAATATGTACTAAAAAAATAACCATAAAAGATACTTGTCAATCCAACAATTTTTTTCATTTAATTTTTTTTACAAATTAAATTTAGTTTAATGTTGCTATTTAATGATATTTAGATCAATGTTGATAATATATATTAGTAAATAATATAAAAAATTTAACTAAATTTGTTAAAGTACCACATACTAGGAAAATGATTTTTAAATTTGAAATTTAAAACAAATTTAAAATTTAAGAATAAAAAATATATAAATAAATGATGAAAAATAAAATAAATGTGGGTTTGAATGGAAAAGAATTATTGAAATGTTTCAAACTAATTAATATTAAAATTATATAGTTTTTTTGTGAATATATATGTGTTTTAAAATAATATTGAAATTTATTTGAGAATATTGAACTTTAAGTTTTTTAATTTTTCTCAATTCATCAACAATAAAAGTTGAGGCTGTTTGAATAATAAATATTAAAATATTAAAATTTTGTAATTAGTAATAGAGAATAATTAAAATTAATGCTTAAGAACTCCAATTAAATGTGAAACGATTGGCGTTCAAAAAGTCCCCTGCTGGAA
Organism: Scutellaria baicalensis; assembly: GCA_005771605.1. NCBI lineage: Eukaryota > Viridiplantae > Streptophyta > Magnoliopsida > Lamiales > Lamiaceae > Scutellaria > Scutellaria baicalensis. The sequence continues at coordinate 74,542,898 of CM016721.1, read as the reverse complement.
AATATTAGGCTTTGAGAATCCTACAAACAAGAGAATTTCCAACCTAACTAACTAACTTCCCAAGCATTGAAGGAAGCAATGACAATTTGGACATCTTTCTAACATAACTTATCCCAACACGAACCACTACTACACTTGTTTCATGCATTAATTAAACTACCTACTTCTCCAATTAATTAAGTGAGCTTTCTAAATTTGTCATCTGTCATTCCAAATATTAATTATATAAAATTGTTCCATATAAAACCTTATATACAATTTAACTTGCTGACAAAAATAATTATATCAACTTGGATCGCAATACTTATATATATGTATATCAAGAAAAATTAAATCCTAACTTGCTGAAATAGCAATAGCAACGGCATATAATGCAAAATTGCTCTATAAGCCAAAAATATGCAATTTAGCCTGAAACATATAAAATTTGGCCTGAAATTTAGATTCGAACCTAATAATGCAGTCCAGATTCATATATAATCCGCAGTTTATAACATATCTTATCAGCATGACACCATTGTAAAATTAACGTACCCTACTCCTCATTTTCACAAATCATTAGGATTATGACAAAAATTGAATTGTTTTGACGGTTTTCCAATAGTTGAGTGATTGATAACTTCGTTTGGCGGTTCGATGAGAAAGATGTAGAAATAAATGAAAAATATATTTATTAAAAGATTAAAATACCCTCAAATAAACATTTATGGGGAAATCTTTTGCCATTTGGAGCATGTGACGGCCATTAATTCAGTTCACAAAATCAAACAACTATTTAGTGATCAATCAAACTTTGGTCACAAAATTAAACAGTTATTTAGTGATCAGTCAAAGTTTGGATACCTTAAACCATAAAAATAAAATTTGGTTTTCTCGGGACACAATCGAATTTGTAAAGTATGTGGTGATGTGTGGCGAAGAGATTCTTGATTTACTCTCCAAAGTTTCTCTTGTTTTTTATTATTATTTAAATTAAATATTTTATTGTAATGCACAAAAACTAGTACATGTGTTAGGGGTGTGAATTCAGTAAAATTGAACCCAACCGAAATTTCACGAATGAGAGTTTGGTTTGTTAATAAAGTGCCACGAACGAGATTTTGAGAGTTTAGTTTGTTAATAAAGTGCCACGAACGAGATTTTAGTTTGTTAATAAAGTGTCAAACATCGTCAGACATTGAACCATCCTGAATAAGTTCACTATATTGCTAATACAACTCATATCTATCTTTCAGAAAACAAAACAACATACCTAATACTAAGTCTACTGATTCTATCATCTCCTTCTTCATCAACCATATCAAAGACAAATACACTTCTTCATCGAGCATATCAAAGACAAATTTCATTATATCGGGTAGAATTCTTCTCACTCATATCAGATAAACACTTCTTCATCGACAAATTTCTGAACACTTCTTCTTTATGGCATATTGAAGACAAATTTCATTATATCCGGGAGATTTCTTCTTATATCAAAGACATATTTCATTATATCTCGTAGAATGACCTTCACTTTCATTATATCCCGTAGAATGAGCTTCACTTTTAAGTTATCTGAATTTCACTTTTAACTTGTCGATAAAATCTGGTGAAGTACTTCTGATATCAGATAAACACTTCTTCGTGCATATCAAAAACAAATTTCATTATATCCTGTAGAATTTGATGAATGTAAAATTCTTCTTTCATCAAATGCATATCAAAGACAAATTTATATTGATAGGATGAGCTTCAATTTTAACTTGTCTATAAAATTCTCAAATATCAGATAAACACTTCTTCTTCATCAAGTGCAAAGACAAATTTATCATATCCCGTAGAATTCTTCTTCATCAAATATATCTATCTATATCTATACTATACTAATAGCAAAATGTTTGGGAAAAATTACAAGAATGCCATTTTCCCGCCCATTTTATTCTTTGTCCTTTTGTCCAAGTGTCAAAATGTGATTGAACATTAATTGTATTTTTTTTTATTTGATCATTATTATTAGTTATTTTAATGTTTGGCTTTGGGGATACTCTTCAACAATTAAATAATATTAAAAAGTATAAGTTATGATTATGTCTATAGTCTATAGATATTTATAGACAACTTTTATTGGAGAAATCAATAGAATGACTTGCAACATACTCTTCCATCTATAAAATAATCTATATCTATATTCATACTATATAAAATGTCACATAAATTTGTGTAAATAACTTTTTTTATTTTTTTTCAAGATTTCATTTTGATTTTCTAAATTAATTTAGTAATTTTAAATTAAGCTTTCATATCAAGCCATTGAAATCAAATTTTCTTTCAAAGTCATTGTCTTATATAAATAATGTTTATTCATTTAACAACACTCACTTACCTAGCTTATAAAAATCAACAAAATTTAATAAATTCTTTTAATAATAATAATAATAATAATAATAATAATAATAATAATAATAATAATAATAATAATAATAATAATATTAGGTAATATATTAAAAATTATTTTAGATAAATAGAACTACAAATTTCTCGCCCATATTAAAAATTATCTATACTATACTAATATCAGGATAGTTGGGAAATTATATAACAAGACGCGCAACGCGCGGGTACACTGCTAGTTATACTAAGAGCAATCAAGTTGGAGAAAATTTATAATTTGCCACTTTCCCTCCTAAAAGTGTCACATCATTTGATGATGTGTAAAATAATTTTTTTTCTTTTAATTTTTCAAGATTTTATTTTAATTTTCTAAATTAATTTAATAATTTTAAATTACATGACTTTCTTGATAAGCCATCAAATATTATAATAAAAAATAAAAGAAATCTATATATAGTTTTTGATTAGTAATGCATTATAGTGAAAGAGAGAGAAAAATTATCTTTTTTTATGTATTTATATTACACATACTATTAAATTTTTGTTTAAATAATTATAAATTATAAAAGATCACTTAAGTTAAAAGTTTATAAAGTAAATAAAATCTATATGATATAATTTATTGTAGAAAATTTGTTTTTTCATATTAACATACTCACGTGTCTTCTTTTTAAAACGTCTTTTTTATTTTAATATATATTTTGTGATAAAATATTTAATAGAATTTTTGAAATTCATGTACTTAAACATAAATGTTTAAGATAATATAAATATGTAAAAGTTTTATGAAGTTAGAAGTTAATACGAAAGTATTTTATGTTAGAAGTATATACTACGTAATATGTAATGTAAGAAGAAAATATAAGCATTCAATGTTTTTTAATATTACAATATACATAAAAGAATAATTTTGAATTTCTAAATTAATTTAATAATTTTGAATCAAGCTCAAGCCATTAGAATTAGACTTCATCTACAAGCCATTGTCTTACCTCTATATAAGCCATGCATGAATGAAGATGAAAGTCTCACTAAATGAGGATGAACTAGCTTATTGAAATGAAAGTTTAAAATATTAAAACAAAAAGAAAAATAATGGAGCTTGAAATATCAAAAGAAGAAGAAGATTGCTGATGAAAATAAGACGAAAAATTGAGGTGAAAATCATTTTCGCATTTAAGAGTAATGTATACGAAGTAAGAGTTTACGAATATGAATAGGAAAAGTAATGTATACGAAGTAAGAGCTTAGTAAAATCTAAAAAAAATAGGAATATGACTTACACGAGCCTTGATCTCCCGTATTCTGGACACACCCTGAATCACACTTACTATAAAATAGGATCAATTGAATCAAAATGTCAAAACAAAATAGTTGCAATCAAATCAATGCTATCAAATGAGTTTAAATTCAATGTACATAATTATAGATCTCATAAAATTAACTATTTTGACTTTTAAAACTCATTATCAAATGAGTTTAAATTCAATGTACAACTCATAAAATTAATTATCTTTGATTTTTAAAGCTCATTGGGATAATAGATGTTACAAGTGCTCATTAACTTACATAGCTATGATTGATATATTTATTGTTATCAATAACTTGATATCATTATTTTGATAGATATAAGATCCGTTGCAGTCAAATCAATTGGAATTCAATCTGCGTAATTTTAGATCTTATAAAATTAATTATCTTCAATTTTTAAAACTTATTGAGGATACAATAGGCATAAAATTAACCATCTAAAATTAATTATCTTTCATTTTTAAAATTGATTGAGGATATAATAGGTGTAAAATTAATCATCTTTATTTTTAAACATTAAGGAAAATAAACGTTACAATACTTTAATATTAAAACCCAACCGAATAAAAGGAAACTCCTTTTTTGAATTAAACCATTAAAAATTCTCAAATTCAAATTTAACCTTAATTTTACTGGATGTTTCAATAATATTTAATCCTTGGATATATATAAATGGATATGTTGATATTGCAAGAATATTGTGATCTTTGGATATATAAATGAATATGTCGATATTGCTAAAACTCTAAAAAAAATTTTTGATGGAAATGTTATCAAATTTTTGGAATTTAATGAAGGGTTGTAACGACCTTTCATTCTTATATCTTAATTTGTATAAATAATTTTATACAACAATTGTACGGATCTGGGATCCTTGCAACCGAATCGACCTGCTCATGCGCTCCAAATACGCGCTCCTACGCTCGTCCCACACGCCCCCACGCGCCTGGTGAATGCACTCAAATCCACCAAAATTTGGCCTGGGTGGATGCGCTCAAATCCACCAAAATTTGCTCGTTAAGGAGGTTACATACATTTATGTTATGTTAAAGATACCTTGATGTTAAAGATATCTTTGAAATCCTGATTCCAGTTTACATACCTTTACGTTATGTTAAAGATACCTTAGGTGATGTTAAAGATACCTTTATGTGATTTTAACAACACCTTTGAAATCATGATTTGATACCCTTAGAATTCGCTTCAGGTTACATACCTTATGTTATGTTAAAAATACATTTAGGTTACGTTAGAGATACCTTTGTGTACAAAATGTGTAACACAACTATGTTATGAATAAGATATCTCTAACATATCATAAATGTATCCCTAACATAACCTAAAGGTATGTCTAACGTAACGTAAAAGTATGAAATCTGGGCATAAATGTATCCTTAACATAGCCTAAAGATATCCATAACATCACCTAAAGCTATCCTTAACATAAACTAAAAGTCATGACCAAAATTTCAAAAAAGTAGAGATCCATGCAATCAATGCACATGAGAGTTACTCCTTAATTTGATAGTTTTCATTCTTTCAAATCCCGATATCTTCATTTGATAGTTACAATCTTTAAGTACGAGATTGATAAGATTTATCTTTCTTCAGTTTCCAATCTTTAAGTATGATATTGATAAAATTTATCTTTCATAATCTACATTAATATATAATTTATCTTTCGAAGTCTAGATAGATAACATCCCTATTTATTAAGAAATCTCATATTTTATCCCCCATGTTATACCATCCCTATTCATTAACAAATCTTATACTTTATCCCATATTTATTAGGAAGTTATTTCTCATATTTTATCCCATATTATAAAATCCATATTTATTAAGAAATCTCATATTGTTTAGGAAATTATTGCAATTTGATTTATCATGAATTTTCTTTTCTTTTGTTTTCTAAAGAATTATTGTAATTTGATTTAGAGTGACACTTGTGTCCCGGAGGCACGGTGCCCCAAATTAATCATCATAAGGTGTTATATATATACTTTATAAGTATCATATGTATACTCTTCACGTATCACATATACACCCTTATATACATATGATATTGGTAGAGTATATGTATAATACCAAAAAATATAACATCGATAAATTATATATATAACACTTCAAGAACATATATATAACACCTAAATCCATACTCCCACGTGTCCCAATGAGTATATAAGTTTTTACCTTTAATTCATCATGAGTTTTCTTTTCTTTTGTTTTCTAAAGAGGACATATAAGCATTCAACAAGTGGAATGACATTATCCACCACCACCGCCTTTTGGGCCGACTCCCACCAGGCACAATGGCAATGTCGTAATTTTGACAATTCCACCCCAATTTTCTGTAACAGCCGCATTTATTTATTAGTAAAATATATTTTCTGTTTTAAGAAAAAAAGGGAAAACAAAATTAATTATCTTCCTAGCCATCCACAGTCCCATTCTCTATTTAAACACAAAATGAGGAGTCACCCAAGCTCACTTGTGGTCTACGTCCATTTGATTTGAAGCTCTACCATCCCTCTCAGACAGAAATCCAACCACCGCCATAAATCCGCCGGCGCCACCGTCCATGGCGGCCAGATTATCCGTCGCCTCCACTTCTGGAACCATCTTCCATTTCAAACGCACGCCATTTCTCTGCCCCAGGCCTACTTCAGTGGCCGCGCCGCCAACTTCACTGATTTCCCCCTCCGTCCTGAAATCCAGAAGGAGGAAACCTAATTTGATGGTTTGCTTTGTGCTGGAGGATGAGAAGTCGAGCAGTGGGACAGAATTGGGGGTTCTGGATTCATCGGAGAAGGAAAGTGGAGAGGAGAATGGGCAGGAGCGGATCTCTGCGGAGGCGCGTGTGGCGGAGAAAGTGGCGAGGAAGAGATCGGAGAGGTTCACTTATCTGGTTGCCGCGGTTATGTCCAGCTTCGGGATTACTTCCATGGCGGTTTTGGCTGTTTACTGTAGATTCTCTTGGCAAATGGAGGTACGCCTCTCTCTCTCTCTCTCTCTAGGCTATGTTTGGATTGCTCCATTCGAATTTCCAAAGTTGAGTCCATAATTTACAAAATCAAATTCTGGTTCCAATTCATCCCAAAATCAGGTGATAAAATTTTGATAAACCCAAAATTAATGAATTACCAAACCAATTTTAATATTACACGGCATTTTAATATAAATAAAATCTTGAATTACATAAAAGGTCCCTTTACTTACGAAGCTCGATTGTATCATTCAGTCCAGTGATATTGCTGATAGACAAACATGTATTAAGATAACTTAATAATTCTATGAATATAATTAATCTAAACCAATAATTAAATTAAATGCATCACAATGTTTTTTAAAAGTCCAAATAACATACTCTAGAAACAAATGGGTCAAGATTTGGGGTATGATTTATTGATGATTTTATGGAGCACTTTTAACATGTCAATTTCTATTAGATTTATCATAGCACCGTGAAGTTGACACGTAATGACCACTAGTTTATAAAAAAATATACCGTCATTAATAATGCAATATATATGCTTTAATAAATATAATAATAAAATGATAAAATAGTATTATTTAAGAAAAGTAATTACTAATATATATATATATATATATATATATATATATATATAGTGATGTATTTTTGTGGTGCAGGGCGGAGGAGAGGTACCTTATGCAGAAATGTTTGGTACATTTGCACTTTCCGTTGGGGCTGCTGTAAGCTTACATTTACAAATTCAATAACCAATCAAAATTTATGAAAAATGAATGAAGATGCTAATTTTGGTTTGGTGGGGAATAAAATTGGTGCAGGTGGGAATGGAGGCGTGGGCAAGATGGGCACACAAAGCTCTTTGGCACGCTTCATTATGGCACATGCATCAGGTTCCTTCCTTCCTTCTTCCTTCAATATCCAACAAATTAATGACATCACATCTTTCAACTAAATTTCTCATATTTGTTAAATGAGATACTGCAGTCACACCATACACCAAGAGAAGGGGCTTTCGAGCTCAATGATATATTTGCAATCATCAATGCTATTCCCGCCATTGCTCTTCTTTCCTACGGCTTTTTTCACAAGGGCATTTTTCCTGGCCTCTGTTTCGGCGCCGTGAGTTTCTAGCTATGTATATTATCTCTTTATCTGTGTCGTTCATCCTACAAAGATGGATTTGTTATTATAATTTATAGTTTCATATATGTCTTTAATATATATTGAATCAACAAAAGGTTAATTTCAGAAAATGGCAAGAGTATAATTAGATTGTTTTTGATTTATGTGAAAATAAAAGTAAACCTAGTTTATGAGGGAGTGTATCGCGTGGAAATAACTAAAACAAAAAAATAAAGGCAGGTAGAGAGAGAGAGAGAGATATGGTCAAATATTAGAAAGTGATGGGAATCACACATATTAACAATCATAATGCACAGGGACTTGGAATTACGGTATTTGGGATGGCCTACATGTTCGTCCACGATGGACTCGTCCACAGGAGATTCCCTGTGGGACCCATCGCCAACGTACCCTATCTCAGGAAAGTTGCCGCTGCTCACCAGGTATTTTTATGCTCCTTTTTACTTAAGTTTTATTTCATATTGAAAGTATTTTCCTTAAATACAAAATTTTAATGTATTCTTTTATGATCTCCTTTTTAAAAATAAATAAAGTATGAGTATTATGTAATTTAACTTTGATGTATGTTATTTTAGCTTCATCACTCGGAAAAGTTTGATGGAGTCCCGTACGGATTGTTCCTAGGACCCAAGGTTATACTCTAACTTCATAATTTATTTATTTTTTAATTGAATGCTATTGATAGTTAATTATATGATGTTATAATTAGTAATTTTAAGAACAATATTGAACTGATGTTGTGCAGGAACTTGAAGAAGTGGGAGGACTAGAAGAGCTGGATAAGGAAATTAACAGAAGAATTAAAATGTCCAAGAATTTATAATGATTTTCTCGACTTACCTTTTTTTTTTTTTATAGATTTAGTGGTTTTTATCTAGTAACAGATGAACTAATTTACAAAAAACGAAAAAATTTATGAAAATGTTTCACAGATATATGATGTAATTTTATAAGACAGAAGTTTCAATATCTATTTTTACAAGTGAATTTCTATTTATTATATTATGGAACGAGTAAATTGGAAAAATCATAAAATAAGTCAAAAACGTCAAATTCAAAGGTCACCTAACTTAAGTTTCTTGCACGAGTTTATTAATTATGTACACCATATATATCAATATGTTGACTCCAGTATTCCTTGTCAAGGAAAATAACATAGAACTTTTTATATATGCATGCATGTACTTATTTCAATATATTATTTTATAAGTTACAAAATATGAATTGATTCATCAGTCGATTAATAAGTGAGTCTCATTTTGAATGAAAGAGTTGGAGAGAGATATAGTTTTGAGGAGCAGAAAGAAAGAAAAGTAGCAAGTTGTTAGTTAACATGTAGGGTTGGGGGAAAGAAGTTGTCCAAAAATAAAATTTGTTTTGAGCAAAGCTGTCCCAATACTTGTTTGCTACCATTAATCAACATCTTCTTATTTATTTTGTGATTCAAATTACGTCTGCCTTTTTTCTTTCTTTCCATCTTTATGTTTCTTTCTGACGTGTATAGGATATTCCACTCACATTTTTCTTTTTTTCCTTTTCGACCAAATTTTATATTCTTATTATACCTTTATTACTTATCTCATATGTTATATAAAAGTTTATTTCAAATTAGAAGGAAAACTTATATAATACACCTTCAACAAAGTGAAATATCAACTTTGCATAACTGATAAATTGATAATGAATTTTGTGGATGAAGATTGTGTGGGTGTGTGTATATATATATATATATATATAGTTTCAAGTTAAGATTGGTTATTTTAAAATTGTTTAAACTCGACTAACTGAACAAATAAATAAACTAATAAACTCGACTAACTGAACAAATAAATAAACTAAGTTTGTACACCTTTTTCTGATCCATAAACATTTGAACTCGACTAATTAGCATGGTTGCCTGAGTCGAAAATTACTAATCGGCGTTTTCCAAGTGCCTAGTGCCTAGCTGACTAGGCTCCACCAAGTTTTTATTTTTTTATTTTTTTGGTATGACACAGATGTAAGTATCTTTACAGTAACTTTTGGAAAATGTGAAAATTAAAATAGTGTTCTGATTTTTACTTGGTCATAATGCATTTTGTCCCAAACACACATTTAATTCAAAATGATACATATTAAGTTATTAACCACCAACTACCAAATAGACGAATAGCCAATTTGGTCTTCAATTATGATATAATTATAATTATAAATTAGCTATGAAATTTATAAAGTAAAAAGGAAAAAGAAAGAAGGAAAAATGTGTTCAATGACTACATTGGTTTAGGTCGACTTGTCGACGCTTAGACGCCTAGATTACTAATGGAAATGATTTTTAGGATAGATTTACATCAAATCGAATATAGGTTAGCGTCGACCAACTAAATTCGATTTCTGCAACATAATTAATCAGCATCTAAGTTCCTACCAATATTGACTTTGTGGGTAAGGATCCATGCGTTCCATCACAATAATAAAAACATACCATTCTTGTTTATAGATAAAAATATACTATCAATATGTGTTCTCTATGTGGGAAAAAAATTATTTTTGTTCTTGTCCTAGAGGTCTCGTTCGATTTTGGTCCTTTTAAAACTTCGATTTAAATTTTTGTCCTGTTATCGCTGAAATCGTCTAATTTTTGTCCAATTTCGCAGCATTTTTCAATTTCCCGGCCAGTTTCCGACGAGTGTTCCGTACTCGTCTCCAATTTGACTTTGGCGTTGAGTTGTCGCTGACGTGGTTAAAACCGGATGATGTGTTCAATAATTATTAAAGAATGTGGTGCCGCGTAATTAACTTAAATAAATCCATTAAACAAAATAAAAAACGCAAAACAAAATTTTGAATCTGCAAAATGCAAAAAACAGAAAAAATAAAAATAAAACTTTAGAATAAAAAAGGGGAAAAATTTCAAAGTTTGAAGAATCCCAAATTGAAGAAGAAAAATGCCCACCTGCACCCAGAAATTTCGAATTCCAGTTGAATAGAAGAGCACAGCGAGGAAGAACCCGAACCCCCTCTCAAATTCCACAAACCCCTTTCAAAATCCTTCATTTCAGTTTGAAAAGTAGGAAGGTGGTAGAAATGTTGACTAAGCTGCAAGTAAGTATAGCTAGACTTATTTATCTTTTGTTGTGTTATGATACTTAGTGAATTGATGAAGATGTTTTTGTTTTGTTGAAAGTAGGATATGAATTGATCAATTGGTGAATTGATTTGATCAAAATGTTCATGTTATTTGGTGGCAAGTGAATTCAGACATCTCATTATCATATCAATGAATGAGGCTGCTTTTATTTATGCTAGAAATTGTCTTTTTTTTTTTTTTTTTGCAATTCTGCCATTTATAATCATGAAGTACAGTGGTGTTTTCTGCCATTCTATATACAAGATCTTTTCAGCCACACATACCTTACAATAGATCATTAACTAAACATCCATTTGCACCAAAATAAGAAACAAGAAACTACTATTATTTGCAAGAAATCAGAGTTTGAACCAACTCGATACAAAATACTAGTTTACACTACTCCAAACTACTACATAATCCAAATCTTGCTGATCTCCCAACAAGAAACCAACAAGAACCAAAACAAGTTGCCATAATCCATCATGCAAGAAACTACTACAAAGTTTGGATCCAAACTATTACATAAACAACACAACATATCAGTTTGCCATAATCCACCAAAAAATAGCTAGAACAAGTTGAATCAAGACAAATTGCTTCCATATTCTCTTATATTTATCCTTCAACTTCTTCTTCTCTTCTTTCAGAATCCTGTTAAGCATGATCAAGTTCTTGATTTCTTTTTTCATATCCTTCCATCTTCAGCTCTTTAATCTTCTCTTTCAACATTTTGTTACTTTCTCTGAGTTCAGTGTCATCCACATGTAACTTCTCGTAGTCTTCCTTCAAATTTTCATATGCTTCTCTCCATTTTTCATGTTCTTCAGTATCATCCCATACAAAAAAATCAAAGCCACCTTGTTTCTACCAAAAAAAAAACGAAAATCAAGTTCCAAAACACAACTTCAAACACTATGAAAATTTGAAGCTCAAATCTTACACAACAAACTTTAAACCCAATAATTTAGAGTAACTTACGTTATATCTCAAACAACCCCAAAATTTTCTTCATCGGTTCGTCGTGGTTTTGGAGGTTCGGAGGATAGCGCGTCTGCCACATAAGCACTCGTGTGACATTGAGGTTGTTGAAACATCAGCCATTGGTGGAGGATTTCGATTGATTAGGGAGTTGGGAGAATTAGGGTTCTTACGGGAATTGGGGATTTGGGGGTTCTTTATTTTGCTCGATTATTTTTGTTTTTTTTACTCAATTTCTAATATGATTTCTGTCTTTTTTTTTTTTCTTGCAAACTAATGACATGACACCAGAGAAATGTAAAATTCATTTCCACATCTGTAAAATTTAGCCACGTCAGCGACAACTCAACGCCAAAGTCAAATTGGGGGCAAGTGCGGAACACTCGTCGGAAACTGGCCGAGAAATTGAAAAATCCAGTGAAATTGGACTAAAATTGGACGATTTTAGAGATAACAAGACAAAAATTTTAATCGGAGTTTTATAAGGGCCAAAATCGGACGAGGCCTTTGGGGCAGAACCAAAAATGAAATTTTCCCTATATATAGTATGCAATGTGAACGTAAATAATTAAATTGGATATAATATAGGCGTGTATAAAGATTAAATATACTAGTATTAACCAATTTATATCCCGACGAATATGAATATTAAAACAAGCCCCGATTAAAGAGGATTCCATCCCATATCAATTCCATAAATATAAAATACTTATGTGTCACGCCAAAATAGTAAGTAATGTTTACCAAAGCAATATAAAAGGGTATATATGTATTAATATTACTCAAATGAGTAGGTCTTGTATGAGACCGTCTCATGGATCTTATTTCATGAGACAGGTTAACCCATAACCTACACTTAGCAATTCATATGAAAATTTATGGATATGAGTTCAATTCATTGGTAATAACAATCCGTCTCATAAAACTATTCATAAGACCGTCTCACATGAATTTTGGTGCAAATTCTACGTTTAAAAAGTATGACTTTTTACCTAGAAATTATTGATATTCCACAAATTAATCATGAATATGAAATCCTAATATTTAATTAATTCTATCAGTTGACCACCTTGATTGATGATGAGTTAAAAAGAAATATTGCTACAGTTGACCCTTATAGTGGATTGGATGATACGAAATATAGCTACACAAAAGTCTACACGGTTTTGCAATTTAAATAATTTTAACAAAAACATGCATGCTTGTCATGTCTACAAGACTTAGAATTAAAATTTCTTTTTTCTGAAAAAGAAAGAAAGAAAAGAAACCAAGAAAGATAGGTCATCCCACTTAGTGTTGGTTCTCATAATTTAACCAATAATCATTTGTTTTTTGCCACCTAGGCTATACGTGTTCAATTCCACATAAAAAGAATATATATGTCTTTATATCTATAATCCAATTATACAAAGTGGATGAACCACTTTTAATCTATACCCATTTTTTGGGATAAAAAAGGAAGTTGTCCCATTCCATAAAGCAACTTAAGATTTAAAATAGGGAACAGGTTTCGAGCATTCATGAGTTTGAAAACATTTTTGTGTCAACAAAGAAATATAAATTATAAATGATTAAGAATTAATAATATTTAAAAGTAGTTAATAAGTATTTGAAAATTACTCACCCAATATCTTAATTATTTATTATAAATTAAAAATTTTAAGTTGAAATTAATCATCAATATTCAATGGAAAAAGCGTTGCAAGGATCTAATTATGTAATTGACACAATTACTTTAAAGTTGGATCTTATACTTAATTGTGTAGGTAGGACACGTGGTGGTATAATTGTCTGCCCATTTCATATAGGACTTAGATAGTGTTGACTCCACTTAGCCATGCACCATAATTTGGTGCTTTGAATATTGATATAAATGAGTATTATTGGACCAAAGTCCAAACCTCGCCTAATTTTGCCTTCTCATCTCTCTATTCTCTCTTTTGTGTGGAGAATATTGGAATTCAAAAAAGAGTATGAATTTTATAAAATAATGAGATCACCCTTCTAATTGTTACCGTAGTGGGACGTGGAAGGTTTTGATCCTTTTATTTCGGGAGGAATAGCTTCTCGTCAAATTGCAGCAGGTATATATTAACGGATCTATTTCCAGCTACTTATCAAGGTCATGATCGATATCATCACTAGTATCAATATCATCACTATCATCAATATTGATATCGTCAATAAGAAAACCTTTAGTAATTAGGCTTGTTGTCCAGGGACTTGTTCATGAGATCACCCGTCTAATTATTATTACTCAACAAATGAAAGATTGATTTGTAAAAATAAAATTTGTAAGAGGGTTTTATATTAGTTTTGTGATTATCATATCATAAAATTGCTTCTCTTATTTTATTAAGAATTCACTTTTTAAAGAATTGCAATTAGGTATTCACTTTTGGAATTTAGAAAAAAGAAAAATAATTATAAATTTTATTCACTGTTGCAATTTAAACCACATTTATAAATTTTGGAAAATCGAAGTGCATATGTTCGGAAAAACATCACGCGTTACATGCCACATAATTCCTAACAAAAATAAACTTGAATGTAAAATTTCAAACAAAACACCATCTCTTCAAAAGTTGCAATATAATCCTAAAGTTTTGTTTAATAAAATAAAGTCACAATTTCCATTTATTGTTGAAATTCAAATTAAGTAAACGTAAGCCTGAAATTGAATCATTAAAAAATATATTTTCAAAGTGTCATTTGATGATAGTAAATCAACTCAATTATTTTAAACAACTTATAAACTTGCCCTAAACATGCCTTTAAAGCAAACACCTAATAATTATATATATATATATATGTATATAAAGCAAATTAAGATTGTGGAATTCTTCTCAAATTAAGTGATGGTATAAAATCTGTGAATGTATATTAATGTGCCTATAGTTGATAAAATAGTAAAACTGTGAATAATGCAGGAATTATCATTGATTAAAAGAGCACAACATTGATGAGGAGCCAATGAAGTTAGCTAGGATTAGGGCTAACTGATTTTTTTTAAAGAAAAATAAAAATCGAATCACAATGAATTCAAATTGCAATCTAATCTCTAGTTTTAATATTTATCAACGAAAAAAAAAAATCCTTTCTTGAAAAATTTCAATTTGGCAAAAAAAAAAAAAAAACTAAGACATGGCATAAACAACTATTGCTATTCGAAACAAAATGTGTATTATGTTGATTTTGAGTATTATGAACATTCAAATTTATAATATTTTTAAATTTAGATATCTAAAATAATTTGAGTGGAAACATCATATATAGCAATAGTCCCCTCTGGCTCTAACCGAGAGTTGTTGGGCCACCCTATTTATATTTAAAAATCTCTATATTGAAGAAATTGTGAACAGACTTGTAAATTAAGCTATATATTACATGATATCATTGAATTTCTATGGACTTTCATACTTCAAAACATTTTATTTCACTCCAGTTAATGTTATTCTTCAAGAAACTAGAAAAATGAAATAAATTCCTTTTCTGCCGATAACTAAGGTAATTAAGTATAGTTCTTAACTCTTTCTATCACTTCCAATTAAAATAATAATGTCATTAACTTGCACGTTGATAAAAATGTTTGATAAGCCACTATTTATTTATTTATTTATTTTATTTGTTCGTATTAATAAGTTTAATCTGATATCATATACATTTTTTGACCTAAACAAAGTTTCACATTCGAGTCTCTCATCCTTAATTGATTGAAATATTCTTCATCAAATTAATTTATATTTCATCCCTCCGAAAATGTCGTTTAAAAAAATTGTCTCAAAACAAGTGACATTGTAGGATTTCAAAATATATTTGTCTAAAAAAAAAAAACGTTCATTTACTTCTACAAAGATTAAGGTTGTGGTATTTGAATTAACTAGCAGTACTGTGCCCGCGTGATGCACTTTTCAACATATAAGATATATTAATTTTATACTTTTTATAATATATTGCCATAATATTAGCTTAACATATATATGTAAATATTTTATCTTTAAATTACCTCATTTTAATTAATATTATAATTTCGAAATCAAACAATAATATAAATATATATTTAAATAACATAATTAACTTTGTATAAAAATATATTATATTTTTATATACAAATCAAAAAACTCAAAATCGTAGCTTCTCATTCTTTTCTAAGTTCACTTAAGATTTGAAACAATTAATGAAATATAATATAATAACTATTTTTTAGATATTTTGATTAACTTATCTATTATTTTTTATACGGACTAGCTGAATCAATTTTTATTTTTTTAACATTTTAATTATATGTAATTATGTGTATTTTTATGTATTAATTAGATAAAAATGTGAAAAATTAAAATAAAATCATGGCAGGTCGAGGAATCCCACAGGTAACGGGTCATTCACCGTTCCTCACAGGATGGGACAAAAATTTTCCCCACGAACTTGGCGGGGACTGTGATTGGGATTGCTTCCCCGACCTTGCCCCACCCGTTGCCATGCCTAACACACACCATTACAGCATCGCCGCTTACGATGGCGTTCAACAGGCGACAACACAACACAACTAAGAGAGAGAGAGTAGAGAGTCGCGCCTATCTAGCGCTATATGCAGTGGTTTTAAAAATCGAGTTTGTACCCGCGATGGGCTCTTACAAGGCTGTCCAAAAGGCTTGTGGGTAATATGACAACCAACGAAGGAGTAAGGAATGGAGGGAAAGGAGAGAGAGAAATTGGTTTACTACCTAGATCGAATTATCTGTAACAAAAAACGCATGTCTCATTTATATATTACATACAAAATTATATTTAAAAAACTTATAATATGTAACCACTTTTATTTTAAAAATTAAACTAACATACTTTAGGATGTTGTATACATTGCTTTTATTTTCAAAAATTAATCTAACATGATTTGAGATGTGTTTACATACTTGGTACATGATTGTTTAATACGGTGATCTCGTTTGACAAAGTTGACCCCTTTCATAATCTAACTCAATTTCCATTTTGCATGTGGAAAGTTAAAGATGGATACTATCCTCTTTTGGTGAATGAGTTGTCATGCGTTTGATGACTAATGCTTCAAGAAAAAGAAAGAAGAGATGGGCCAAGAATTGATTTCGCTAATGGACCAAACTTCTTTCTTCTTACCATATATTTTGGACTAAAATACCTAACAATATATGTATATCATATTTTATGTCAATTATTTGCTACAATGTTTTTTTATGAATAATAAAATAATAAGGCAATTAAAAAAAATAGTTTTAGCTAGATACTTATTTAGGGATTATTTTACGATGTTATAATTGATTTATCTATTCAAGTCACATATGTTATCCAAATTAATACGGTGGTGCAAATCATGTGGTATATTGATATGTTTTTTCTTTGAAATAGTACAGTGTTAAGTTGGTCTCTCATACATCAGTTGTATGGATCCGTATAACTGACTGCTTGATTTGAATCGAATCCTTTTTTCGCTTTAAGGTGTTGCTTTTTGGGTAGTATTAGTGTGATTTTTATATACAAATGTGATATATTTATGTACTATAACTTAAGGAAAAAATGGAAAAATTTCAGCAAAATTTGTACATATATATCTTTTTGAGATATTACACATAGATTTACTTGATCTTAGTTGCACATTTATATTGACGTAGTCATGCATTTATATAATATATAAACTTGCAACTAACATTATATAAATGTTTGAGTAATATCACATACAGGGAAGTTGATCCAAAAATGAGCTAATTTTCTGAAAATCTTAAAAAAAAAATTCTTAGTTACATAACTACATGTGGCAATTCGGGCCGCCCGGCCCGGCCCAACCCAACGGGCCAAATGATAAAGTCGGGTCGGGCCGGCCGGCCCATCCTTTGGTCAGGCCTGCAAAATTGGAGCCCGGCCCAACCCCGCTTGAGCCAACGGGCCAAATGCATAATTATTTTTTAAAATTAAAATAATTTTTAATTCATTAAATTCTTACACTAATTTAACTAGAAAAATAACTTCCTATTATTATAAAATAACACGTTCAATTTAAACTATATTATCCTATTTATGTAATCAAAATTATATTTTTAATATAATTAAACTATTAGTGGGGACAAAATCTGATCATTTTTACTTCCTAGCATTCAAAAATATTTTAACTCAATTATCATAGTTTGCTAGTAGATTCTAATTAGTTAATGATAGTTGAAGATGAGAATAATTATAAAAAAAATTAATAGAATACATTAAAACATGGAGGGGAGAATCGAGTCACATGTAAAATTTACAAATTGCACAAAAAAGAAGTAATAAAAAAATAAATTTATCGGGTCATCGGGCCGGCCCAAGCCCAACGGGCCAAATTGGCCCGAGCCCATCCGGCCTATCGGGCCGGGCCAAAAGGTTCGGGTGTTTTTCGGGTCGCACATTTTAGTGCCCAACCCGGCTTAAATTGCCGGCTCTATACATAACATAAAGGTCGTGATATTTGTACGTAAAAATCACACCAATATAAAATAAAGGTCACACCAAGACAATATGAATGTCTCATCACCTGAAAAACAAACAAATAAATGGGTGTGGATTCAGATCGAACTGACCTAATTGTATGGATTTAGATCCATATAAATTGTGCATAGGAGAAAACGCGTATAATGGTTTAGTAACTTTGCGTACTTACAAAATCTCTAAGCTATTATTATCAGTAGTAACTTCTTTTTTAATGAGAAAGGAAATGTCTTATGGTATATAATAATCAAATAAAAACATCAGCTAATAATATTTAAAATTAATAGAATTTAAAGCTTGATTGTCTATTTTATCTACATTATAATATTAATTCCTACAATTCAATCGGAAACAATACTACTACCAACTAAAAGGGAAAATTTCATTTTACGTGCACTTAAAATGCTACTATCCATTTTACGTCCATTTATTTTTAGGGTTTCACATTTAGTCCAATTAAAACCAAAATCGACTAATTTTGGTCAAATATTGGGGGTGATTGCATCTCAATCGCCCCCAATTTGGAATTTCCGATAAGCTACGTCAGCTGCCACATGTGTTCCGATAAGCCACATCAGCAGCCACATGTGCTCCGGTAAGCCACGTCAGCTGAACTCAGCCGGAAAATCGATCTCCGGCGGCCAAAGGAGCAAAATTGGTCGATTTTGATTGTAATTGGACTAAATGTGAAACTCTAAAAATAAATGAACGTAAAATGGACAATATCGTTTTAAGTGGACATAAAATAAATTTTTCCCAACTAAAACACCCCCTTCTCAATCTATTTAAATAATTCACGAGTTCATTTTTTAAATTGTCTAGTAATTTAGGTGATTTGACAAAATGAACTTTAAATTTTCGAACTAGCAATTTAGAACTTTATGTTTTAGGGTTTCGTGAATTTCGTACAAATTGAGCTTGAATCGTCTAATCTCAATTTGCACATGATTTGATTTTCGAACTAATTTTAGTGAAGCGACGTGACTATCATTTCATATTTAAAAGTATTTGCATGTACGTATGAATTCCACTTAGAAAATAAAAATGGTGGATGTTGAATAAAACATTAAAGAAATACTCCCTCCGTCCCACCTTATTTTGCCTACTTTCCACTTTTGCTTGTCCCAACTTATTTTGCCAACCCAAAAATGGCAAAAAAAATTTACAACCTTACCCCTTCATTTCTTTCATTTTACAACTTTTACACTCAAAAAGCACACATTAATTACAAAATTGTCACTCAAAAATATTAAAATAACACATCACATCAAAGTCAAACAGTTTTTTCTTAAGATCCGTGCCGGTCAAAGTAGGCAAAATAAGTGGGGACGGAGGGAGTATTAAAATTACAAAAATCTAAATAGAAAAAAAAAATCATCATTTGATCTTCATCATTCCCGTCTAATATTCTTTATCACCTCTTGTCTCCTTCTCCTATGATGACCACCACCACCACAGCAGCTTCCCATGTCGACGCCATTGGTGATGCAGAAGACGGCGTAGGTGATCTTTGATTTGGATTTTTCACACAGTGGTTCGATCACTTTGGAAAATATTGATTTTTTACACTAGTGATCGAACCACCTAAATTATATTCAGTAATTCTATTAAATTATAGTGGTTCGATTAACATATTATAGTGGTTCTCGTACTAATTAATCGAACCATTATAAATTATATAAATTACTAATTATATATAATTATATAATTTAGTCATTAATTAGTGGTTCGATTAAATAAATTAATTACTGGTTCGATTAGTTCATTAAATTTTCTATTAGTGGTTCGATTGGTTCATTAGTCGTTCGATTAAATTTTCTATTACTCGTTCGCTTATTTAATTACTGGTTTTAATAAATTAAATTAATTAATTAGTGACATAGTAAATTATATAAATTAACTAGTGGTCCGATTTAACACACTATTAATCATAGTGGTTCGATTATTCATTTAAATTTGATTTAATTCACTAATAATCGAGCCTCATTTATCAATTTAATTACTTTTATCAATTTATATGATTTGTTGGATAAAACAATTGTTAAATAATATTATAAATAAATTGAATATATCATCAAGCTATCATTACTCAATGATTTCTCCATGACCGAGTCAAAATAGTGTAGAAAATGTAACTTTCTTATATTTTGTGGTAAAAAAGTACTTTTGTTATATTTAATGTTAGAAAAGTCAATTCCTTAAAAAAAATTATGTAATTTCAACTAGGCTCTCTATTTATATATATAAATTACATATTTAAATCTCGTCGGACGTGAAACTTTTACTGTACCAACTCCATTTCTTTATATGTTTTATATTCTTCAACAACATTTATTTTGATGATTCACTGAATCCACTAGTTTTTAGTTTTTTATAAAACCAAGAAAGTTAAATCCTCAAAAAATGTGTCACAACAGCCACATTTCTTCATTGAGAAAGTACGAGATATGGAAGACACCATCGTTCTTTATGTGGAGGCAAGTCACTTGGAAACCATTTCAGTGCTGGCCACCTTCATCGCCAAACACCACCCTTCTCTCCCCATCATACTCCTCACCTCCGCCGCCGCCGCCACCACCGTCCCCTCCATCACCTACCACCGCCTTTCCGCCCCGCCACTCCCTCCAGACTTGACAAAAGACCCCATCTTGCTCTTCTTCGAGCTCCCTCGTCTCAACAACCCTAACCTCCTCCATGCCCTGCAAGAGATCTCCCAGAAAGCAAGAATCACAGCCTTTGTCGTCGATTTCTTCTGCTACGCAGCCTTTGAGGTCTCTGCAAGTCTCAATATACCAACTTATTTCTACTTCAGCGCAGGATCGCCTTCGGCCGTGTCGCTTTTGTATATGGAAACGATGCACGACGCCATGACTGTTGATATTGGAGAGCTTAACGACTTCGTTGAAATTCCTGGCTTGCCCCCCATTTTCTCACTGGATTTGCCCCTCGGAATGCATTGGCGCCATGACAATGCTTTCAAGCACTTGCTTGACGTTTCGAAAAGCCTGCGGAAATCAGCAGGCATCATCGTTAACGGCTTTGATGCCCTCGAGTTTCGAGCTAAGGAAGCCATATCTAACGGCCTCTGCGTTCCCAACGGGCCCACTCCTCCTCCTTTCTTCATCGGCCCATTGATCGGTGATATCATAGGCACTGAAACCGGCGGCGAAGAGCATGAATGTCTGAGGTGGCTTGATACACAGCCGAGTAAAAGCGTGATCTTCCTTAGTTTTGGGAGATGGGGTGCGTTTTCTGCTAATCAGCTCAAGGAAATGGCTGTGGCTATGGAGAACAGCGGCCATAGGTTTCTGTGGTCGGTGCGAAACCCGCCGGAGATGAAGAACTCAGCGCCGGAGCTGGATGAGCTGCTGCCAGAGGGGTTTCTGGAGAGAACTAAGGATAAGGTGTTTGTGATCAAGTCGTGGGCCCACAGAAGGCGGTGCTGAGTCACGACTCGGTGGGGGGATTCGTGACTCACTGTGGGAGGAGCTCCCTTTTGGAGGCGGTCTGGTTTGGGGTGCCCATGATCGGCTGGCCGATATATGCGGAGCAGAGGATGAATCGGGTGGTGATGGTGGAGGAGATGCGGGTGGCGCTGCCGTTGGAGGTGGCGGCGGGTGGGTTCGTGACGGCGGCTGAGTTGGAGAAACGAGTCATTGAGTTGATGGACTCGAAGACGGGGAAAGCGGTGAGGCACCGAGTCAATGAACTGAAATGCTCCGCCAGGGCGGCGGTGGCGGAGAATGGATCCTCGCTCATTGATTTGCACAACCTTCTTCACTCCTCCACTACTCTGAATTAATTTATATGTGTGATTAATTTTCATATTAATAATTATGATTTTAATCTTTGATTATTCAGAGATTTATTAGTAATATTATGAGATGATGTATTGTGTGGTTTTGGTTCTAACTTATTTTGTTTTGTCTTATTTGTTTTCAAATGTAATGTTGTTTTTCACTTTTATTCAATTTTGTTTTATTTTTATATTATCTCTATTAATATATCAACTTAAATTAAGGAATTTAATTTGATATTATCTATGGAATTAAATTAATTCTCTTTCCACCCGTTAATGACATAATAATCTAATTTTTATATTGTAATGGGTAAAGGTGCAAAATACACACACAAAAATTGTTGTTGTTGAGTAGCAAATATGTCATCTATTTATTTTTTTAAGCAAATGTATCCTCAACATTTAAATTTGAAAGCAAATTCACCATAGTTTTATTTTTAAATTTTATTCATATTCTTCTAGTGCGACTATATTATATTATGTGATATAGTTGTTAATCATTTGTATTAAGATGTACTAAATAATTTTAAATTTTATTAATAAATTTTACCATGGAAAGAAATTTAAGGATCAAGTAGATCTACATTTTATAATTAACATTGATGATATTGCACTTTTGCCTTTTTCTAATTTGAGTAGGTCTTCTGTGAGACCGTCTCACGGATCTTTTTTCGTTAGACGGGTTAACTCATAACCCACAATTAGCAATTTATATAGAAATATGTGGATATGAGTTCAATTCATGGGTAATAAGTTCCATCTCATGGAAACTATCCGTGAGATCGTCTCACATGAGTTTTTGTGTTCTAATTTATCACAAAAAATTTAGAACATTCTTATTAGTAGTATAAAATAGAGATAATACTTTTAATGGAGCATTTCACTTTGAAACTCTAATAACCAACCACGACACTGTGCTTTTTCGGAAAGGCCCTTTTTATTCAGCCTTTATTAAAGTTAATTTGAATAATTAGGTTTTACTTTTCTCATTCTACACAAAAACTTGAGTAGACGATTTCAAGCATAATTTCACTGACCCAACTCATCATTTCCGTAAATTTATATCTCAATTATGAAGTGTAAATTATGTGTTGATCGTCTCATATAAAATGATTCGTGAGACGATCTCTTATAAATCTTACTTCTTATTTATGTGTTGATCGTCTCATATAAAATGATTCGTGAGACGATCTCTTATAAATCTTACTTCTTATTTTATAATCCCTCCTTACTACTACTATGCAATTAGCAACTTCATCAAATAATAAAGATTTAAAAAAGTAAATAGAAAGTCAAAATGTGATGATTAAATATGCATTTAGTCACGAATATATATTGATGTTAATATAATTACTAACCTATTTCCATGGGATAGACCAAAAATATTATAGACCTATTGTAATGGGGCATGCTGAAAATAATATCCTTGGAACCATCAAGCAATGAATCATCACATTATCCCAGTCGACATAGATGACAGTGCTTGCATGCATTATTTTATTATTGCAAAATGTGGCCATAACTTCAGCCCAACACGTTTAATTCATCTTTTATTAGCTTTGTTGATATTTTACTAAACTTATTTATTAACGCTCTTTACTATGTAAATGAAGGGCAATAATATAGTTTAGAAAAATTGCTGTAAATTTATTTGAATTTGATGGTTTATTAGTTGTCAAATTATACATTGTGTATAAACAAAATGAAGTAAATATTGTATGAGACCATCTTACGGATCTTATTATATTCTTACACTTAATTCATATAAAAATTTGTGAAAATAGGTTTAATTTATGGGTAAAGAGAATTTGTTTCACGAAACTAACATGAAATTTTTGAACAAGGTGTTCACTCATTTTGCTTCATAACAAACAAGTATAAATGCTCTGGCTAGTAGTAACTTGTTTGTTGAGTCTTGGGATTCTTAATTTTATATCTCCTCGGATATGTTTGGAAGAGGTTTTAGTGGGTTTGGGAAAAATCCTAACTTTGAAATCCTGGATTTTGTAGTAAAAGTAAATAGTGAAAATGTATGTTTGTTTTAGAATTTAGTAGGATAAAATTATATTATATATGTCAAATCAAATAGGAAAAATGTTGGTGAATATAATATTTTAGAGTAGGACTTGCGTGCCCCCGGGGCACCGTGCCCCCAAATACTTATTGTAATACCTTTAAGTAATATGAGTAATACCTTAACATGTAACAAGTAATACCTTGAATAATACCTTCACTAAAACATATATTTCAATTATACACGTAATACCTTATGAATATGCAACTAATACCTTATGAGTATACCACTAATACCTTCAAGAATATACTACTAATACCTTATGAATACACCAATAATACCTCATGGATATATTCCTAATACCAAACTAATAATACCTTTGGGGGTACGGTGCACCGGGGGTACGCAAGTTTTTGCCAATATTTTATTATAAAAAGTTGGATTGATGTGATATTTTATTATGAAAATTTTATTTTGTAATGATTGAATGATTAGATATAAGTAGTAATGATTATATTAGCATTAATCGATTCGGTCGGAGTGAATTTTATTCTTTTAAAATTTCGAAAATCGAAACTGAAATTCTTAAAAAGCGAATAAGAATTCAGTTTCGGTTATAATTTCAATTTTATAGAAAATTCTTCAAAATCAGAAAATAAGGGAGGATTGAGAGAAAGAAGTTAAAACAAAATTTCCTGTCTTTACATAATAAAACCAAGCATATAGTGAAGCTCATAAACATTATTAAATGGTCAAACTCCTCCTATTCAAAAACAGAATCTCCCCCTCCAAATTACATAAACGAAATCGATGCAGATACATTCAAAATTAATCAATTCTCAGCGCAACGAACATGAATGGATAAGTTAGGGAGAGAAGAAACAATGGAGAAACCATTATAGAGAAGGAGAAAGAGAAACGCAATGGAGGAGGACAAGACGAAGAAAAGGAAAATATATATGTGAGTAAATCGTGGACCGAGAAATGACTGAAGTTGAAATTGAATAATGCAAAAAGGCCATTTTCTATTTTTTGCAATGCATTTAACCCTTTCTAATGTTTCTTTTTGACATGAAGGGTGATAATATCAGGTGGGAGGGAGAGAGATAGTAGATGGGCGTGCGAGAGGACCCTCGAATGGCGGAGGTGGAGGTGACTGCCATGGCCAAAAACCAAAATAAGGAGGAGAAGAATTAGTTTGTTTGATAAAATTACGGGCAATTTTTGTATACCAACTAATCTTTAACTAAATGAAACTGCCAGCGCCGAGTTTCCGAGCAACCGCTCGCCGTTCCTCGCCGCCGGTGAATCCACATCTCAGGCGCCCCATTCCAAGTCGCCAAACTTCGTCTCTTATCCTACCCCCAATTCGAAATCCTTATCTCAGAATATCGGTCTCTGCCTGCGCCAACAACGACGGAAACTTCGATTTGTGTGTTGGAGAGAGGAGGTGGATTCACTTCGTCGGCGTTGGAGGCAGTGGATCGTCTGCTCTTGCTATGCTCGCGCTCAAACAAGTTGTTTTCTTTCCTTTTAACTCCACGTATTTATGTATTTCAGTATACTTTATTTGAGATGACTGGTGAAATACTGAAATCGCGTTGTGATAATTGGTTAGGGCTACATTGTTACTGGTTCGGATATGGTGTGGAGCAGTTACATGGATGCATTGAAAGAAGCTGGTGCGTCACTTTATGTAGGTCATTCAGAAAGGAATTTGCACGGCGATGGCGAAGTTTCGAGTTTTCCTGGTGCAGTTGTTGTTTCGAGTGCGATTCCTCCAGATAATGTGGAGGTTTTGACTGCCAAATCTCATGGAATACCTGTGTGAGGCATTTAAGTTTTGCATAAGTAAACTCTCTTGTAGTTTTTATTCTGTATGAATTGTTTTTCCTTGCCTATTTTGGATGTAAGATGCACATTTGTGGATGGTGAATGGTGTCTTGTGTTTTAGGTATAAGCGAGGTCAATGGTTGGGAAAAATAACCAAGGATTACAACTTGATTGCGGTCAGTGGGAGCCATGGTAATTTTATTCTTGATTGGAGTTAGTTACTGCAATAAATGGCAGGATGCATGCACAAGTTTGTAGGTGACATGCTCTGTGATATCAGAGAAAATGACAATAAGCATGAAAGTAGGAGGACTTCATGTTTAGGAGGAGAGAGACTGGATTCTGGGATTGATTAGGAAGTGATATGTTGGTGGCTAATGCAGTGGGATATGAATAGTTGTGATTTCCTGGTGGACTTAAACTTAAACACTGAGATGTAGTTTCTGAGGTTATTTTGGGGCTGTGTGTTTTTTAATAGGCTCACGTGTCTAATATATATATGTAACTGAAGTAGCAAGTGTGGGAGGGGAATACTGTCTCATTTGGTTACAATCATGAAGAGGACTTTGAAATATCAGTTGAATGGATGGTTCTCTTGACCAATGCTAGATCTAGATTTTTTTTATATGGAGAATATGTGAAATATGTATTCTAAATCAAATTGATGACGGTCCCACACTGGCTCAGTTTCGAGTCAGTTTTTCTTGTTTGTATTGCTGTTCTCTTTTGTTTGCACAATTTGATGTTTCATTTGTAAAAAGCCGAAATCGCTTATTTCCACTTATAGGAAAGAGTACCACAACAAGTATGCTAGCTTATGTGTTAAATGCCATGGGAGATGATGTTACTGCTGTTATTGGGGCACAAGTGCCACAGGTACTGTATTTTGGTTTGCTTAGTTGAGAGGTGGATTTTTAGTGATAATTGATAATTGAAAACTGTGTAATTTTTTCATCTGTCATGCATTTGCTTTTCTTACGGTTTCACATGCACCTTTAGTTTGGCTTACAATTGACTCCATTGCTGTTGCATATAACTCTTAACTTGTATGCTAACCTTTCTGATAATTTTGCAGTTTTCTGGACGTAATGTTATTTGTGGGAATTCTCCCAACTTTGTACTGGAGGTATGCCTCTCAAAACAAGTAAATGGTATGGTGCTTCCTGTAAATATGTAGTAGGATTAGTTTTGATGAAAAGAGATGAACTTGTTGCCAGCAAATTGTTACTCAATTGCTTTATGGGAATTAAAAACCTTGCTAATTTTTCTGCATGAGCTATTAGCTTGATGTATTCTTATTTTCTGATATTAGCCATTAATTGTTATGTACTTATAGTTCTGCACGGGAAACATAAAGTTACTATGCTAATTCTTCTGCATGGACTGGTTGGATATAATCCTTTTTTCCCATCTTATTCATAACTGATGACAAAGCTCTTCAATGAAACAGAGTCCAGTCTCCTATTTTCTCTATAGGAACTGCAAAACTTCATCTGCAACTTGGCATCAAGAACATTTTAAGTCTTGTGATGGCTAAATCCTGTGCTCCTTTACATGTAGGCGGATGAATATGATGCTTGCTTTCTTGGATTATCACCTCATATAGCAATAGTCACAAATTTGGACTGGGAGCATGTTGATATATATCGAGATGAGGTTCAGCTCATTTAGTTTGAAAGCGTGAGACCATTTTTCAACATTATAGCTTTGGCCTATGATCTTACACAGTATTTTTACCAAATTAGGAGGCTGTTAGAGCAATTTTCAGGAAGTTTATTGGGCAAGTAAGAACTAACGGCCACCTTATTCTTTATGGTGATAGGTATGCATTCAATAATTCTATCTTTTGTTATTTATCATTCAATCACTCTGAGATGTTCCTCTTCATGCTGACATGATCACAGATTCACTTTTAAAGTGATACCCTTCTAAAAATGGACCTATTTGCAGGCATCTGGGTGCTTTTTCTCTGCTAAATCACCCAATAGAGGTATCTGATGCTCCCAATAATGTGGAGTGTATTCCTGCCCAGTCATGTTCAAACAGATACAAAGTTACAACTTTTGGCTTGTCAAGCTACAATGATTGGCATGCATTGTCAGTTTCTCCAAACTCTCATGGTGGTTGTGACTATCAACTGGTAGGCTTCTGATTTCATGATTTAATTTCAGATGTAGAGCAACTGTACAAAGCCGAAGACCACAATTTTCTGCTAAAACTTTTTCTATTTGTATTATAATGCAAATACTCTTACTGGGGATTTTCCTTCTTGTTTATGTTATATCTAGCTGTATTTCTTCTTTCTGAAATAACCTTATTACATTTCTTTCAGTCATATTATCTGTTCTGGCTTTGCACAGTGTCACAGGGGGCAACCTGTCTGTGACATCAGCTTAAAAATACCTGGAGGTCACAATGTTCTTAATTCATTAGCGGTGAGTGATGGTAAAAACTGTCAAGTATCAGATGTTTTAGTTTCAAGCATTCTAGAAATTGCAGTTCACAACTTCTTATGTTTGATAAACCTGCCTCATTCAATTCATCTGTGGGGTTAGTGAACT
Source organism: Scutellaria baicalensis (assembly GCA_005771605.1). Lineage (NCBI taxonomy): Eukaryota > Viridiplantae > Streptophyta > Magnoliopsida > Lamiales > Lamiaceae > Scutellaria > Scutellaria baicalensis. Next base: position 74,514,293 of record CM016721.1, on the reverse strand, counting down.
AGATCCATTGACATTTCAAATGAATCTTTTTCTTATTGCTGTTATTAATTAGTTCAGGAGCTGAATTGTTGGCTGGGAGATGGTTTCTTTTATTTTTTCCTGGTAGTCATGGTACTTTTAATGTGATACTCTCTGAAGGCACTTCACATTTTCATTTCTGCAGGTTGTTGCTGCACTGAGTGCTATATTTGGTGATAGACAACTTTATGAATCAATTGATACAGTTAAATCACATTTGAAAAATTTCAAAGGTATTTCCAGACGTTTTGAGTTGGTTGGTGCAATTGGTGGATGCCATATCTTTGATGACTATGCTCACCACCCCACTGAAGTCCGCGCTGTTCTTCAAGCAGCAAGAAAGACATTTCCTTTGAAAGAACTATTGGTTGTTTTCCAGCCTCACACTTACAGGTTTCTACTTCAAGAAGCAGTGTCACCAGCTTTATGATCAGTTAATCAGTTACAGGGCTGTGCTGATGCTTATGTGCTTCTGCTTCCTTTTTTTTCAGTCGTCTGGCAGCATTAAGGAATGAGTTCGCCTCTGCATTTACCGAAGCTGATGAAATTGTAATTACCGAGGTATCTAATAGTAGTGCTAGAACATGTTTGAAATCAACATTTCTTGCGATTCATATCTTGATCTACAACAGATTTATGCTGCCAGAGAAACTAACATTTGGAACATCAGTGGAGAGGATCTGGCTATGTCTATAACCAGCCAAACATGCATTTTTATCCCATGCCTGGTATGGAAAAGCCCTTGTTTTCAGCACATATCTGCACTTTCATAACCATAAGTTCTTGCAACATCTCTATCTCCAATGCACAATCTCACACTTGGAAAGTACTTGAACTTGTGAAATTTAATATGGCAACTTGAGTGTGAAGGACTGACTGTGAAATAAGATGTAGTGCAACATGTAATTCAGAAAAAATACTATAAAATGACCTACAAAGTATTCAGTTTAGATTTGAATGCAGAATTTGAGACCGAACTATAGATCGTGATACAATTCCCAACTACATGACTGGACCAAGTCATATACAGCAAGTGTGGGAAAGTATCTAAATATCAGGAATTGATTTTTCCAAAAAAAAGGCTGCAGTTTATCTCTTTTGTTGATACAGCCTTCCTTCATTTTAGCTTGTCTAGTTCCTTGGACAGGGTTTTCAAAGGATGCTATAATGGAGAATTAGCTTGAAAATTAATGTCATAGCTGCTTTATCACCATCTACAATATTTTGATCATTTACTCAAGAGTCTTTCTTGTTTTATCAGGAGAATGTCGTGAAGAAGTTGGTCGATAAGATATCCAAGGATCCTGATCGTCAGATGATCATTTTAACCCTCGGGGCAGGTAGGCAGATTATTTTATGTGACTATTGTAGTGAAGATTCTTGTCTATAGGTACATAAAACAAGGTTGATTCCTTTATGGTTTTGGTTGAATAGGTGATATAACAATGGTTGGACGAAAGGTGGTCCGTGAATTGCAGAAGATTTTATGATAGATGTATTCAAGTCATCAATTGTTCAAATGTGGTTCCACAAGGAAAGGAAGGGGTTTGTTGATGTTGGTAATGTATAACCATTATTCTCAAATTCATGCTTCTTCCTATTTATGATTTCAAGGAAGAGAAGAATTGAACTAGCACTAAATTAAAATATCGCACTTTCCAATATTGTATTAACCGTTTTTCATGTTTCAAACTCATCATATATATCTCTCTCTCTCTCAATGAGCTTGGAAGCAATGGAATGGGGATAATAAAGAGTAGAAAATTACACAAAAAATAACAAATATCCATGATATATCATTTCTTGTTTAATTTTTTTGTGTAATTTTTATTTCAATTGTATTTTATGTTTAAACATTGCATTAATTTTATTAATCTTTATAACTTGTGTTTTATATAAATGTTATAGTATATCTAATTAATCATAATGATTTATATTCTACAAATAATATATTATATCTTTTCAGATTTTAATTACATATAATTAAAATATATTTTATATTTATATTCTTCCCAAACTAAAATTCTAATTATATAAAATTTATGTTATATTAATAGTGTTATAAACGAAACTATAACAATTGCAAATATCAATACAAGGAGGAAAGATGAAAAGACAATGAAGAAAAATTAAGAAATGAATATAAAATATAATGAATAATAAAAGGAAAAATAAAAATAAATAAAAATTCGGTTTGGTTTGATTTTTCGGTTCCGGTTGGTTTTACTCACACCCGTATTCATATTTATGTGCCGAACAAAATAACGTTTCTAAAGTCAAATTGCAATAGTGTGTTAAGCTCGTGATTTTATACTGTATTCAAAGAGAGTTATTAAAAATCAACTTCAGAAAATGTGATGATTTGGTGTGCTAAATTCTAAAAGTTATAATGAAATCACAATTTTGAAATTGATTATAATTTTTTTGTTATTGAGCCATGAATTTATCAATAATAAGTCAATTTTTGGTTTGGAATTTTGAACTTTAACAATTCGTTCAAAACTAATGATGCTACCTGGCAATCTAAATGTAGCCACATGAGTTCACACTTTTTAATTTAATTTAAATTGACACTTTAGAAAGTGATTTAGAATACACAAAAAATGTGTGTTTTTATTTTATTTTGAGCATTATGAACATCCTAAAATCTCAAATCTAAATCATAGTAGCCCCTCTAACTCGATTTGGGCCAGCCCATTTAACAATCCTACATTAAAGAAATTGTTAATAGACTTGCAAAGCTACCGTACAAGATATAATTGTACTGATACAATGATCTTATTTAATGATTATGAATCTTTATGGACTTAAAAAAAAAAAATGGAGATAGCAAACTGTTACTTAATGCATCTATAATTCTATATGTAGAAAAATAAATCAAAATCACAAAGGAACATAAATAATCATGATGAAACATCGAATATGTGAAATGATGCCGAAGGACATGCTACTCCGGCGACAATAAACACAAAACATTCGGAAACCATGTTCGACAATATCTGACTTCAACAACCAACAAGAGAGCCAAAAGCATGAAACAAGATTGTAACAAAATGATTCCATCAAGCATACTCCCCTTGGATCAGTAGTATAGCCACATACTAAATGTCCTATCCCGGTTGTGTTGCGTTCTAACATGTCTTCCGATAATTTGTAAGAAACTCTTTCTTTATTACGTTAACTTGACTCTCAGAAGGCTACATACAGTACAAGGACAATACTATCACATTTTCTTAACTTCAAGCAAGACCAACATTAGAATGTATTCACTTTCAAACTATAGATGTATATAACCAAAATTTTTAAAGTGAATACAGAAACTATAACCTTGACCCTATTGAAATCACACACAAATATCATTATTCATGGATTTATGGTGCAAAGAGTTCTCAATCTACCTGAACATCCATTAAGGTCTCAAATATAATGTCAACTATCAGTGGCTAGCCCATAGTCATATGTAATCCCCAAAAACAGAAAAACGAACCAAACAATAGCTTATGGAAAAACACAACTCCAAGTTCTATCTTGATAGAACAAACATAATTGAGAGAAAACAAATCTTGAACAAATGTGTGAGCTAAAGAATGAAGCACATATTTATAGAAATCAAAATTTAAAGAGCTCTCCCCCAACTCATATGATCCTTCACCTCAGAACTAGTTGTTGCTTCTTAGACCATATGATCCATCACAGCTAAATGTAGCAAGTCCTAATCATAACCTAGACCTCACACAAAAACCATGAAATAATCAAAAACAAGGGAAACGATGGCAAACCTTCACTTCCTTCCTACTATACAGATTGCTCCTCCATAAACAATGAGTCCACGTAAACTGTAGTGGAACGAAGCATCACATTGCTCTACCCTCCAAAGAACGAGAAAAATCCTCGTTTCTTGGGTTCCTCCTCCATCATCACAGCCTTCATACTATCCTGTTCGACCAATCTCCAGGCCGCCTGCTCGAATGCCAATCCGGCCAGGGCAGGGGGCTTGTTGAGAACCAACGGGTACCCCCGATTCGTGCTCCTAATCACCTCCGTGTCCTCAGGAATCACCCCCAACAATGGCAGCCCCAGCATTTCCTGAACATCTAAAACTGACATCATATCCTCCCCTTTAATCATATCCGTTCTCACTCTGTTCACAATCATCTTGATATCCCTAATTCCATCACATTCCAACAATCCGGTGACCCGGTCCGCATCTCGGAGGCTGGTGATATCAGGGGTTGTCACCAGAACCGCCTCATTGGCAGGAGTGATGGCGGTGATAAATCCGGCGTCGATTCCAGCTGGACAATCAATTAAAATAAAATCCGGGGCGCCCTCTTCGCGGTTTTTTAGGGCTTCAACAAGCCAAGTTAGGGCTTTTCCACCAAATCCTAAGGGGAGCTTCGAGCGGGGTTTGGAGATGCAGAGAAGTTCGAAATTTGACCATCGTTTGTCGCGAACAAGGGCTTGATCGAGGCGGCAGTCGCCGTTGAGCACTTCGACGACGGTGTAATTGACGCGATTCTCGAGGCCGAGTAGGAGGTCGAGGTTGCGAAGGCCCACGTCGGCGTCAATGGCGACTGCAGAGAAGCCGAGACGAGCGAGGGAGAGGCCTATATTGGCGGTGGTGGTTGTTTTGCCGACGCCACCTTTCCCGGAAGTAATGACGACCACTCTGGGAGTTTCTCCGGCGAGCTGAGGCTTGCGGTTGTACTGGAGGAGAGAGTGGATTGTGGTTAGGGTTTTGGGTGGTCTGTTGAAGGGTTTTTTGGGGCGGAAATGGAGGGTAGAGGGTTTAGTGACAGTGTGCAGAGATATCATTGCTTGGAATAGATTTCGCCAGAGTATCTGGCCGTCGTGTGGTCGGAATCTGAAACGTTGAAGAGTGGAAATGGCGGATTGAGGTCTGGACAGTGGAAATCAGCTACAGTGGAATATCCAAATGTAAGGAACTCATCATCATTCATGGACTCTAATATTATCCTATATCAGACCCCTACTTTGCTAATATTTTCATTTTAGCCCCCAAAATGTTTACATTTTACTTGAGTGATGATACGATTTTAATTTAGTGTCCAAATCATCATGTTACAGATATTCCCAATTATGAGGGTGCTTGTTTCAAAGCTTTTTTTTTTTAAGCTCTCCAATCTTATAAAATATTTTCTGAGTTTATAAAATCTTATCTTGTATGTTATACTATAAAAGGGTTAATTGCCACATTTATTTAAATTTATATTTTAATCAAATTTTCACTATTAATAAAAATAGCATAATTTTATATATTTAAGATGTTTAAAGAACACATGTTTTTTTTCATAAATATATTTATTTAATACTACCTCCGTCCCACTATTTTCAGCCTACTTTGACCGGCACGGATGTTAAGAAAAAACTATTGACTTTGATTGGATGTGTTATTTTAATATTTTTGAGTGGCAATTTTGTAATTTAAACCAACTTTTTGAGTGCAAAAGTTGTAAAATGAAAGAAATGGAGGGGTAAGAGAGTAATATTTTCTTTGCCATTTTGGGGCTGGCAGATTTAACTGGGAGAAACGAAAATAGCAAGTAGGCTGAAAATAGTGGGACGGAGGGAGTATAAATTAGTGGATAATAAGACCACAAAACTATTAATGTTGAAAAGATAAATATCTTAATTCTATTAATGTTGCATTAATGCAATTGAGATGTTTATAGAACGATATTGTGTGGTATGCAAGATTCACCTATATATATTTTTCTAATAAGATGGAGGAAAGGGAAGGAAATAATGAATAGAAAACTTGTATGATACAAATTTGAAATTACACAGCTTGCACTTTTATAAAATGTGAGATTCACATCATTGAATGTTATTATTGAGATGATATAAGATATTTGAGTGAGTCTCTTGTGAGACCATGTTACGAATCTTATTACGTGAGACGAGTTAATTAAGAATACAAACCCTATAATTCACATGTTGTTTGTGATTGTTGGGGTTCGCCTCATGAGGCCTAGAATACAAACTCTACAATTCTCATCCAAACATTACAATTCATATGTTGTTTGTAAGTGTTAATGTTCCGTTTCATGATAACTATTCGTAAAATTACCTCACAAAAATTAAACCCTACAATTCACATGTTGTTTGTGGGTGTCGGAGCTCCATCTAGACACGCCCATCCGGTTCGAAAATCGCTGAACCGAGCCTGTTCGAACCGGCGGTCAACGTTTCGGTGGTTCCGGTTCCGAACCGTAACCGGAAACCGTAATTATCCGGTTAGGTTACGGTTCGCGATTTTTTGAACCGGAAAATCGGCGGTTTAATCGGCAGTTCGGAACCGCCGGTTCGAACCGGTTTCAAATCGACGGTTCGAACCGCCGGTTTTGAAAATTTTTGAAATCGACGGTGGCGATCTACGGGCCCTTGGAGATCAACGGTCAAGATGAAGAAACCGGATCGAACCGTCGGTTCGAACTGGAGCGTCCCCCCCTTTTTTTTTTAATTTTTTGAAATCTATAAATTTTTTGAAAAACCGGCCCGAACCGGCAGTTTAACCGGAACCGGCCTATTACCCTTCCCGGTTCGGTTCCGGTTCGACCATTTCGGAAACCGGAACCGGGAAACCGGATGACCATGTCTAGCTCCATCTCACAATAACTATCCATAAAATTATCTTAGAGAAGTTTTTATGAAAAATGTTTTAAAGAGTCTATAAATTCACTCATAATATCTAAGTTGTCCTTTTTTTTAAGCTATAATTATAAGTAGTGGACTCCAACTAGAGATCTTTTTACCACTACGCTGAGCCTATGAGCAGTGGACTCGATCTAAAGATCGTATTACCATTACACTAAGCTTATGTGTACCCATTCATTTTATTTAAATCTTAATACTGAAATAATCAAATATTTAACTAAAGTAATTTTAAGATCATATATTCAATTAAGATACTAATATATAACGCTATAAATAATTTTATAATTAATCATTAAAGATAATCATTAATAATTAAATAAGTTCAAATGACCTTTATATGGAAGATATATATTTTTATATTAGTTATTTTTTATAATTTTTAATAACTAAACAATGGAATATTGCATGGCATAAACCCCCATAAACCATCTTCATGCTGCGTTTTTGGAAACACAGAAGAGATGGGGTAGGTATGGTAATCCACGATGATGAAGGCAAGCATGTGATCAGTCGTCCATTGGTTCTTTATAGCGAGTGGAAGAGGGCCGGGGAAGCAATGGATGTATATGAAGTTTTATCTTGGATCAAGAACTTGGGGTTAGAGAAGGTGGTTGATGAGATGGATGTTAAGATACTTCTTGATGCATTGAATTCTTTCAATCCTTCAAATTCCAAGTTCGACGGTATTATTGAAGTTGTAAGCATATTATGCATTTACATCCTCGTTTAAGTTTGAGTTTGGTTAAACAAGATGCTAATTTTTTGGCACACTGTCTTGCTAAGTTTGCTAGATCTGTTCCTAGTCCTCATTGTTGGGTTGACTCTCCACCGTTTGTGGATGACCTTCATAATATTATTTGTCCTTGTTAATCAATTCAGTGCTTATTTTCAGGGGAAAAAAAAAGATTTTCTTTAATTAAATTCCATAATAATCTCCCATACTAGTTTATTATTCCTTTACTTTATTATAAAATTATATTTGATATTTATTTCATTTTTTTATTTTAAATCTATCATGACGTTATGTATCTTAAATGAGATTGGTCATAATATATATGTTAATTTGAGAACATTATAAAAATATATATCTTTAATGATTAATTATATATCTTCCAAATATTTGAACTTATTTAATTATTAATGATTATCTTCAATTGTGCTTCTTTCCACTCAGAAGATATTGATTTGATAATCTAACAACAGCTGATGCATCTCCACCATTCTCATTCCATATCTTATCATTTCGAGCCTTTCAGAGCTGCCAATATATATTCACAGATAAACCATTCACAATCTTCCAACCAAAGACTCCATATATATACTCTTCCAAGTGTTATTACCAACAAAATCTCCCTTCGGAAATTACTTTGATTTAACAATTCTGCATACTAAGGCATTAGGATCTCTCATCAACCTCCAACCCATCTAATAAGAAACTAGTATTGGAGATTATCATGCATGTAATTTTGTATAAAAACCAATATAGTTATATTTAAGTTATGCATTGGATAATTTTAATCGGTTTATTTTACCAATATTAGTACGTTTGTTTGGCCCACAAAATATATATAGGCTCAAGCAGCACCCTAACTTACATACAAGTTTTGTTTTGAGATTGACAAAAGTGTCAAAGTTAAAAAAACTCAAAATACATGCATCTCCGAAAGAAAGGTCATAATTAAATAAAAATTAAGTTGGCAAAATTTCATTAAATACCACATAAGTTTGAATAAGAAAAGTTATTCCACTTAAATATATAAAGTGAGAGTGAGATGATAGAGATTCAATTCAACAAAATCTTATACGGAAAATACGAAGAGATATGATATGCTTCATCATCTTACACATTATCTATAAAAAGGAGTAATTTTCCAAATTCCCCCCTTTTTTTTTGGGTTTCAACTTTCAAGATTCCATGCTACTACTATCTCACTTCTGCTATTCGAATTAAGTTTTTTCATAAGAGTTTGTTAATTGCATTTTTTGTATTTCTATCTCTTTTGTTATCAGTTTTTATTCATTTGCGTTAGACAAAAACTTATATACTCCTGGGGCATATAGGGACATAGATTTAGGTGTTATATACCTGCTCTTCATATGTTATATATATACTCTATATGTGTTATGTTTCTTGGTGTTATAAATATACTCTACAGGTAGAGCTAGCAAAACGGGCGGCCCGGCCCGGCCCAGCCCGGCCCGACGGGCCACATGAAAGTTTCGTGCCGTGCCGTGCCGGCCCATCCTTAGTTCGGGCCCATAAATCTGTAGCCCAGCCCAGCCTCGTATGGGCCAACGGGCCAACGGGCCAAATCGGCCCACATCGTCTTTTTAAACAAATCAAATATATATACTTATATATATATATTAATACGACGTATCACCACAACAAATTTATAAGTGTGAAGTTCATATAGAATAAAAATTTTAAAATAAGATCATTCAATCATCTACATATCTAAATTAATAACATTACAATACTAACATAAGAATTAAAAATTAGAAAGCTAACAAGTCTTGAACAAAGATGTGAGAGGGAAAGAAAATGTATAAAAGCAAAGAGAGTGGAAGGAAAAGCAAAGCATTTGGTTACCTTCAATGGAGATGAAATCGTAGAGAAATTAGGCTAGGGTTATTGAGAAGAAAGTGTAAAAGTGTGATTGTGATTTCTTGGATAATTTATGTGCTTATCTGCCTTCTTTCCTTGGGCTTGGTTTTTTATTTTTTGTTCTCAGCTTTCCTTTCCTGGACTCAAGTTAGTATTGGGGCATGCCTTTTGGGATTAGTTTGGCATTGGGCTTTTCAGGCTCATTTTTATTTCAGAAATGTGTATTTTTTTTTTAAATTATGGGCCATCGGGCCGGCCCGAGCCCAGATAGCCCATCGGGCCATTGGGCCGGGCCAAAAAGTTTCGACACTTTTTGGGCCACCTTTTTCTAGGCCCAGCCCAGCCTAATTTTCGTGCCGATCGGGCCGGCCCATCGGGTAGGGCCCATTTTGCCGGCTCTATCTACAGGTATCATATGTATATAAGAGTATATATGTGATACCTGGAGAGTATATACATGATACATGTAGAGTATATATTTAACATTATATGATGATTAATTTGGGGGCACCATATTCCTGGGACACACAAGTGTCACTCTTTGCGTTATACTCCCTTCGTCCCTTGCTATTTTGCCTAGGTTGACCCGGCACGGAGCCTGAGAAAAAGCTGTTGACTTTGATTGAATATGTTATTTTAATGTTTTTGAGTGACAATTTTGTAATTTAAAGGTATAATTTGAGTGCAAATTTTGTAAAATGAAAGAAATTGAGGGGTAAGGGAGTAAAGATTTTTTTGTCATTTTTGGGCTGGCAAAATAAGATGGGACAAATAAAAATGAAAAGTAGGCAAAATAAAGCGGGACAGAGGGAGTATGTTATATATGGAGTATCATAATTGAGGTTAGACTGGATTGTCTGAAAAAACATATTAGTTACATTTGGCTCCACCCAAGTGGCCCCATGGACTTTTAGGATCTATGCATTGGAGTTAATTCGATCAATGCTTCCAAAAACGCGTTCCCACACACCTGGGTGGATGCGCTCAAATCCACCATAATTAGCTTCAGGTTTCATATATTTACGATATGTATACATACCTAGACATACATTTATGTAATGTTGATCATATCTTTATATCTTGATTTCAGACCTTTAGAATTTTCAACTATATTTTCATACCTTTTAGTTATGTTAGTCATATCCTTTAGCTATGTTAGTCATAGTTTTATATATTATATAAGGTATGTTTAATATAACGAGTATCACACGTGCGTCAGCACGTGGAGGATAATTTTTTTTAATCAAAAATATTATATTACTGCTAACCTTAAATAATACTTTTTTATAAGGATATACAATTTATATTTAATTAAATTCAAAAAAATCTATAGTAAATTAGAGTCATAATATAATAAAGCCCTACTCATAATAAAATTCTATAATTTTAGTTTCAATTCAAATATAAAATTATTTAAATATGAACATCATAAATTACTATTATAAACTTAAATAAAATCTTTAATAAGGATATATCAGACAATCCATATTTTGTAAGAAATATACATACTCTTATATATATATATATATATATATATAAAAGTATGTAGGACATAACATAAATGTATGACTAATACTACATAAAGATACATGTACAAAATGTGCCGAAGTTAAAGTTTGTTTTGAAGTTAAAGATATGAAATTTGTGCATAATGCATGATATATCTAACATAACATAAATGTCATGACCAAATTTAAAAGATCAAGCATGAAAAAAAAAAAATGAAAAAAAAAAGGGCTACCCAGACCCGATCCAATTGCATTGATCTGAAATTCACACACTTGATGCACATGAGAACTTCTCTGAATTTGATGGGTTTGAATAGATCAATTAACCTGATATATATATATATATATATATATATATAATTTCTTCTCCTCCTCCTCGATAAAAAGAGAAGCATGTTATTCATTTAAACAATAAAACCACTAACAAAAGGGGCCAAGAACACAATTCATTTATGATGAATAATGATAAAGTTGAACTTTTGTGATGAATATTCACTTCGAGTAATTTTTTAATTAGCTATTTGTATATATAAATGTGTATATGATATAGTTATTAATTAGTGACATATTATTTGTTAGGTTATTTTTGTAATTTGGCTTCAAAATTTAGTTAATTGATAAAATTGTCTTTAAAATAAATATCAAGTGTACGGATCAATTTAATTTGTTTGCACGAATAAGAGTAGATTGGTTTAGGCTACAATGTTGTAGGTAGGGTGAGAGGATGAGTAGAACAATCGACCCATCCAATAGATCAAGTAGTTCTTACTGTGAGCTCTATTTTGAACTTGAACCCGACTTTTTAATATATTCATAAGTTCGATCATATATATGTATATATTATTGTGTATATACTTCTTCACAAGTTTTGTCTACAAATTCAAAATCGATTATATATTGAACGAAATTGAGATCGAACCAAACTTGTTAACCTATCAAAATGAGTCATTAGTCAATCAAACTTAAGCCATCACAAACTATATCTGCCCTCTAAAAAAATCTACTATAAATATTGCACTATTGCATGATTTGTATATACACCACTTTTCCGATATTTCCCCCCTTTTACCGACGACGATTTATGACGTCATATTTGCTGGTAAAATCAAATCAAGCCGTTGATTCATCAAATGATGAAACGGCAGAGGATTTCTGTAGAAAAATAGAATACAAATTACACAAGGCAGTGGGCCCCATGTAAAAAATGAAAAGTCAGAAATTCTTCTATCACTCTATTTTAACCGACACGTGGCCATATTTTCCATCATTCCAATTCTACCCTTCCTTCTCCTACTCATCCCCGTCTCTTCTCACCGGCAATCTCATGTGATCAGTTATTTTATCTCTCCTCTCTTTCTCTCTCTCTCTCAACGCCCACTGATTACAGATCCACACTCTAAAAGTTCATCCTTTTCTCGTTTTCTATTCCTTTTTTTTTTTTCTTTTTAATCTCTTCAATTGCTTTGTGGGGAGGCCTTCTTCTTTCTCCTTGATTCACCAGGTTTGCTATATCTTTTCTCCAAAATTTGGTATTTTTTCGATTGATGTATGAAGTTTCGTAATTTTTGATGTGGCTTTTTTGATCCGATGCTCAATAATGCGTAGAGGGATTGAATTTTTTGTAGAATTGAGATTTTGGGATCTGGGTTCAGTAGATCTTGTTCGAGTTGTTAGCGCTTATGCTTATTGAATTATGTTATTAAGTTAGGGTTTATTTGCGGATATATTTAAAGTTCGGGTCTTTAGATCTGCAGCTCTTGTGGACTTGTCTGATTGGTGTTCTCTTTTTTAGGGATCTGAAATCTGGCGTTATATTACAAAGCTTCACCATTAATTAAGATGTAGGAATAATGGAGGTGAATCAACTACGTACTTTTATTACGTAGTTGTCCTTAATTTTGATTGAATTTAGAATCTTTTCATTTGTGAAAATGGGTGTGGGGGCTTATTCTAGTTTAGTTAGATTGGTACTCTCAGGCTGTTTTATCTTTTTAAGAACTAAATTCGAACTGCTCGATCAGGGTTCATCAGTTATTTGGTTATCTGCATGTTTTGGATTCTCATGTAGTGTTTTGGACTTTGTTCAGTGGCTTTTGTTAAATTACGATATGGTTCTCAACATCTCGTGTATGGTTCTCAACGTCTCAGGGCATGTACTCCTTTATACTTTGTGTTAGTTTTTTTGTCTTATGGAAGTTAGAAAATCTTTAAACTATTTGATGCGTAGTTTGTTTGTTGTTGCTGTACTTGACAATATTTTCGTAGGTGTTTGTCTTGAATGGCGCATTACCTTTTGTTGGTCTCAGTGCCGTCTGTTCTAAGTTTATTCTTATTTATTGCAGGAGGGAAGGCCATGTGAATTTTTTGAAACCGAAAACCATTGTTACTCCTATTCGTATCAATTGAGTTATTCTTCTAATTAATCTGTGAAGCGGGTGGCAAGGATTGTGAAAAATTGTGCACAATGATGAAGGGCAGATCGATAAATGCTTACCAGTTTTCACTTCTCCTATCTCCTGTTATTTCGTTTTGGGAATGTAGTGTGCGTAAAATGAGGTACTCATTCAGACCTGAGTGGGTGTAGGTATATTTTTCATCACATTTAGTGTTTTATGTTTGTTTGTTTTCAAATTCAGTTCATTAAGTATTCAATAACAGGTTTCTAAAGGAAAGAAACATATAATCGATTAGATAATGTATACGTAATAGCAAAGTTTTCTAGGGAAAGAACGCAGAGAGGAAAGAAGGTGAGCTTTTAGGACAGTATAGCGTTTGTTAGGTTTTAATTGTGTCTGGATATCATGGAAAGTGGTGCTAGAGTAACCACAGCTGGTGCAAGAAAATCGAAGAAGAAGCCAGTTAAGGACGAGATTGATCGGATCAAACAGGCGGAGAAGAAAAAGAGGCGATTGGAAAAGGCATTGGCTACATCTGCAGCCATACGTTCAGAACTAGAAAAAAAGAAGCAGAAAAAGAAAGAAGAACAGGAGAGGCTGGATGAAGAAGGTGCTGCCATAGCTGAGGCAGTTGCACTGCATGTACTACTAGGCGAAGACTCGGACGATTCAAGTAAATTAATTCTGAAGAAGGATGAGGGGCTGGCCTCGTGGGACCATGCAAGCAACATGGACATCATTGTAGAGGGAAGACATTACCAAGATCATCTGTCCAAGTGTGCACTCAGAAATATTGGATGGGTTTCTGATGCTCATAGATACGGGGGCATGTGGAATCACTGGGGAAATTCGAACATGGTTGTCTCGTCTGATCCTTTTGGAAGAGACATGTATCCCCACTGTTATGTTGAGGAAGGATATGGTTTATCCGCAGGTCATGTGGCTGCTCAGGCTGTTTCGTCACTGAAAATAGCTGATGATGCTCAGGTGGATGCTTATGTATTCAACCGAATGCTGAGAGGGTAAGAGCAATCAATGATGGAGATCTGGTCGAGTTGTTGGAATTCTGTTTCGAATAATTTTCTGTATATAACATCTGGAGTGAGCTCGCATGTCCTTTTTGTGAGATACCAAACTTGTATCATCATCATTCACGTTGTTTTTTAAACTTCGCCTTTCTTAGGTTTTTTTTGGTTGCTTAAATGCCTCAATTTCAGTGTTGCCCTATTATTTTGTTCAACGTGTTTATATTTTTCTTGTTTGGAAACAAATTACATATGCTTAAAAAAGTGCTGTAACCTTTGAGAAATAGTAAGATCCATCATCTAGTCAAATTAGGATCTCACTGAATATTTTACATGAATGATTGAACTAGTGAAGTTTTCTTCAAGCTTTTGACACAAATAATTCAACAATAAACAAGAAAGCATGAATGTTGACATGTATTTCCAAGTGGTGAATCAAAGTTGAACGAACATTTTACAACAATAAGTAATGTCAACAGCTTATGGACCCTCAAATGTCTTGGTATTCTAACAGAGGTTCATAGTTAAGTGATGGTATCAGATGTCCCGTTCAGAGCTCAACCTTAAAGGTGCTTCTGCATCTTGTCTGTCTTGTTCTTCATTTTCGAGCTCCGAACTAGTAGACGGTTTAGCACCGGGCAGAACTAGGTTCTTGAACCAGGTAGGTTCTAATCTAGGCGGTCCACCATTAGAATCGCCAGGGGAATCTGGAGCCACGTTCGACGCAATTCCTGCCAAGAAACGATATGCCACTTTGCTGGCAGTCACAATTTCTGTTTTAGCTTGTCTAAACTGCAGAAGCAACCAACCAAAATTAGTTAAGACAGTGAAATATAAGACAGTATATTCAATCGTGCCATACTTGGAAGTCATGTTAATTTCTGAAGAGTTTGCTAAAAGGTTGTTAATGGTGAATCCTATAGGGATATGTGGTAAACTGTTATCTATAGCTAAAGTTGAAACAAGGATTTAACGAAAAGGACTTGATGGAATCTGTGAATAAAGAAAAATCTTACTCTATAGGCCGTGCTTCCAGCTATTTCTATGGCAGCATCCCCAGCATTCGCAAACCTGTTTATCCAACCTGTTACAAAACTGGTAAGATGATACTAGCACAAAAACAGGAAACACGGTAGGGAAAATGCTGATTATGATCATTCCAAGTGTTGACTTGCTCCAATAAGTATTCTACTCGAAGATGCAATTTCAATCCACTAGTGCTGAAAATTGTCACTAGAAATTCATAAAACTAACTGTGGTGGCCATGTAGACCTCAAAATTAATGTATTGCGGTGGGGGTTCCGTATCACAGGGCAATATATTCAATTATAAGAGGAAAACAAGAACACAATTCACACTAAAAGGAATTATGACAAGCAAATAATGGCTTTAAAGCATCAACAAAGTTTAACAGAGTTCACGCAACAGAAAATGGCTTAAGCTGAATCTTGGTTTGTTCAGAAGAAGCAAACAGAAATGGTATAAGATAGAATGGGGAATGTCCAATCAAGAAACCTGAATTTCAATTGCTGCCTAGTGGAAAACCACCTCCCCTTTTGTAAATATCCATATTATATCTGCCAATGTGACAACCTCATCAAAAAATATATTTTATACAGAAAAATTTCAAGTAATTCTAACAACAATATACCTACCATTCTTTACAGGCTCGAATGTGTTTTAAATGGATTAGGAACTTCAAAATTGATCAAGATTGTTGAGCAAAAGTAATGACTGCCAAGTTACTGCATTTAAATTCCTAGAGACAACAGACCAGAGATAATGAAAGGATAGAGGTAAACATCCGATCAACTCAAATTAAAGTCCTCAATGTTTGATAACTTGAAGCATTTGGGGCAATTATCCATGAATATAAAAACCATCACCATGTTCACTCTCTTAAAGCAAACTGTAACCGTAAATTCACACAAATAGAGAGCAGTGTACACTCTAAACTGAATCTTATGCTTTTGGAAGAAAACAAAGAGTTACTCAAAGGAAATGCAGTTACCGGGAAGCCTTATCACACCGAGCCTTTCACAGAACTCATCACAGAAATGATTGCAATTTTTTGCTAACAAGTCATATGACTCTCCAGGCCACTCTCTACTCAGTTCCCTTAGTATCTGATTAACTTTGGAGATGGAATGTGCAGTTTGTCCAAGTTTAATGCTTTCACGGTACGTATACATTGGATTTTTTGTTGATGGACAATGGAACACTCCAGTACCCTGTTCACAGTACCCAAACGACCATTCCTCATCTCCATAAACCTGTTGAGCAAGTGAGAATTCAGCTAAAACAGCATAATGACACCTCAGTTCTATGTGTAGACTGTAGAGAAACTCATTAAACATCATCTAGGTGAAATTCATCAATATATTTAACTGAAATCACATCAAACAACATACCCTAGCGAAATGGATAAATATCGTATGTGGTGTACAAGTGATAAGTATCATATGTTAAAGGTAAATGGATAAGCATCATTTGTATATGTAAAAAGGTCTTCAAAGATACAACTTCTGAAAGAAGAAGGTTTGGACTTTGGTGAGTGCAAAATAAGTCCCCATTCAGAAATGATATACATTTACATTGTACTATCAGTTATTTTTCATGTTCTATAATAATGCTTTTATATTATCAGTTCCAACTTCCAAGATTCCAGCAGTATACAGTCATGAGGAGGTTTATGGGCCAACTCTATACCTCATGAAGTTCTCATACATGAGTGAGTACTGCTGGAATCCTGGAACTAATATTATTAAAACAATATATAGAGCATGCTAAATTGCCTCTCCTCATTACATTGATTCATAATTATAGTATATCCCACTTCACTTCTAGATTTTTGTAGATAACAGAAGGTTAGCATGCCAAAATCAAATCTAATGAAGCGGCTTATCAATTTCAAAGGAATGCATCTCTGTAGATGATAAAGGATGTGTAACTGTTACCAAAAGTAGTTTTCAACTACATCATGCACCCCAAACATATTCAAGAATAGCTACATCTACATGAACATAAGCTGGTATAGAACCTTTGTCATGTTCAGTAGATGATACTAGAAATGCACTGAACCAAGTTTAGGAAGTAAATGAAAATAAGGCTCACATTAAGGTAACCATTCTCAACATCCTTAAAAACAAAGGTGACTGTTAACATGAGGTTTTGAGTGGCCATTGTCTAATTGGTACAAGACCATCATTTACCTCACACTGTTTTATTTCACATCCCATTTCCTTTCATAACCTTGAAAATTAGTTAATTTGTTTTCTTGAATGGGTATTAGGAACTTGCAGCCACAACACAACATAAGCTCATCATCCATGCAAAGCTCAATCCATAAAACCAAAAAGACGATATCAACCCTGATGGTTATGATAAACATCACTACTTCACAGAGTACAATTATCAAATCTTTCCAAGAAAATGTCAATGATTCAGCTACACTTCCAAAGTTGGAAAGAAAAAACTCTAAGCAAAGTGTTCCATAATCCAGACCTATCTCCTTTCACAAATTTAACAATCAAGGAGCCCCAGGCCCACAGTCAAAAACAATTACAACAGGATAAAGTGAAAAGCATATGACATCAAATATTCCAACTTTCACTCATCCAACAAAATATCATGTCAAATCCTGCATATGAAAGCCGGCTACACCAACACTTAACTCAAAGGCATAGCACTAACATAGAAGAATCCTGAATCAAACACAAACAAAACCCTCACCCGATTTTGACATAAAATCTTCTTCTCTAAACCCAACACAAAAAATCTTATTTTCTAAACCCAACACAAAACCACCCCCATCCAATGACAGGAAAGAGAACTCAACACTAATTCTACCAACAAAAAAAGGCAATCCCTCATCAAAACCTCAAGCAACAGAATTCCCACCAAAACCCAATAATTCAAATCAAGTTAAAAATAACTAGGACTAAAACCCATGCCAATCCACAAAACACCCAATTGAAAGCCAAAGAAGCAACACCAGTTCAAAACAGCCCCTAAAATTTTCAGAAACCTGAACAGCGCTATGAAAGATTCCACCGAGGCCAATCCCATCTTTGAAGATCTTATTGATCTGCATTATAGTGTTGTTCGTTTTGTCACTGCCGCTGTTAGTGACGTCGTAGACATGGAGTGTCACCTCCGCCATATCCTCACCACGCCCTCTTCTTCTTCTTCACAAATTCTACAGAATTCAAAACCCTTTATCAGCCCACGACGAATTTCGAGATATTTCGGGTTTTGATTGGGATGAGAGCTGAAATGATTGGGGCATGAACAGTGGAAATAGGGTAGGGATATGCTTTTTCACGAAAGAATTCAAACAGGTGAATAATATAGTGATGGGATTTGCGAGCAGGCGGAATAAAAACCGGTTCTTTCCAATGCTAACTTTAAAAAAACAATAAAAGATTAATCTTTTACTACTCTACATTCCATTCTTCATCATTTCTTACATTTTTTCACCCATCTATCCTTATCAATATTAATCATTTTATATTAATCTTTAAAATTAACTAATGCTGAATTATCTAGTAAATGATAGGAATGGCCATTTTTGGATCTTTTTAGTCACGTTTTGGATTATCCCAAACAATGTGATATGTCACTTAGTTGAGGTGTCGTGTCTCATTGAAAAAAATTTCGATGGATTATACACACCCCACCATTTACTTAACACACCACATACAAATTAATAGAAATGAAATTATTTTGATAAAAAACAAATACATCCTTGTTGATTTAAAAATTTATAAAAAATCCAATTAATCCACTAAACACACCCCATTTGACCCTCCACACATATACATCACTCATTTTCTTCATCTCATTACCTTCTTCCGCACTTCTAACTCCATTTAAAACTTCAAAATTAGGTTAAAAAATCCACCAATTGAGTCAAATTATATCATGAAAGCAAGAAAGAAGATAAGGGATGACAATGTAAATTCAAAAGTTTCATTTTACCTATTTATTATTTTGTACAGTGTTGGAGGAAAAAAATCGTTGGAAAAAATCGCAGAAATCACGACAATATATTCGGTCAGTACAGGTCGAACATAATGAAGTGTGTTCGGTTAATACTGGTCAAACATTTTATACAGTGTTCGGCCACTAGCCGAACACTCTTTACAACATTCAGCCAATAGCTAAACACCCCATGCAAAGTGCGGTCAGTACTGACCAAACATCCTTTACAGTGTTCGGCCAGTACTGGCCGAACACCCTATGCAACGTTCGGCGAACCAGGGCTGAACATATCCTGATTCGCGAATGTAGTTTCAAATTTTTAACCAACAATCCAAAACTCGATCTAATCACATGAAATTCATAAACAAACTTCCTAAATGTAGCACCCAGTCCAACTAAAGAGGATTGTAATACTACCATAAACACTGAATTTCCTTTTTAGATAGAAATAAAAATAATGGTATAAAATACTTTTCATAGAGAACTCAGCGGAAGACTAAACTTTTAAGCCACGAGTCTTTTTTTTTTTTCGACATCGACAAACATAAAAATATTTGACTCATATCTCACCCACATTTGTAAATCAAACCTTGACATTTTTTTTTTCATCAAAGCATACGAAAAATTTACTTAAATATTTAAAAGACATAAGAGTTTTCAAAAGCATCAGGTACCATCCGATTCATACATATAAACATAAACTAAAAACACATACACACATATGTATATACATATACTTCTAGGAAGGGGGAATCCAACAACAGGCTACTCATCCACTTCGTTTTAAAACGATCCTGAAAATTTATTTAAACATAGCAACATAAGATTTGAATAATCTTAGTGGATAACAGTTATTAACTATTACACTAAATAAATAAAACCACCGTTAATTTCATAATCTTCCAAGGTCCGAAACCTGGCTTAAACTTCCAAGGTTAGAAGGCTTGGCATCCAAGGTTGGTCAACCTGGTACTTCACCAGAAGATGTCATATCATATCATCATACTCATCACACGAGTTATCTATTCAATGTAAATCTATATATATATATATATATATATATATATATATAAAGAAGACATTCAATAAAAATAGCAATAACTAATTTTCCCTTCCAAATTAACTTACTATAAATGGAAAGAAAGTAGTTACAAGAAATTAAATAAATAAAAAATAACAAGATTTATACTTTAAGGGTTGTGAACTCCATTAGGTTAGACTATACCTATAGGTAGGTAGATTTTGAAGTATATTTTTTTTTTCCCTATTTGATATAAATTATAATCTTTAAATTAATTATTCTTTATTTTAAATTTTGTTTTAGTTTATGAAAAATATAAATTTTATATTTACATTTTGGTGCAAATTATATTTAACAAGATTACAAATACAAAGATAAATGACTAAATTAAACTATAAATTAGAAATTAAAAAAATAATTTTTAAAATAAAAAGTCTTAGATTTTTTGAGAAATTAATAACAATGAAAAACATTTTGGTATAATTGTTTGATATATTTGCTAATACAAGTGAGTTGAATATTGAACTAGATATGTTATTTAAATGGGTAATTTTATAGTACATCAGGTGTATTAATACACCAGACTCTCCACTCATTTTCAGCCATCAGATCTGAGATCATTAAGGTCAAGGTCAACTATGATCTCAGATCTAATGACTGAAAATGATGGAGAGTCTGGTATATTAATACACCCGGTGTACTACAGAAGGACCCTATTTAAATACTATCAAGATTTTTTAGTTGATGAGATTTATATCTTTTCTTTAACTTGAAATAATTAAATTGTTTGCATTGGTTAGACCAAAACTTTAAAATTAGAAATCTATAATTGTGAACGCAAATGAATTATTTACTAACACATTTGTTAATAAGTATGTATCAAAAATATAATAATACATTAATCATGATACTTATATCTATATTAATATGTAACATGCACAACATATCTTTATGAAGTAACATATTTTTTAAATATCAATTATCATTTACAATAAATGTTTCTCAGTACTAAATTTGATTTAATTTACAATATAATGGGTATGTGTACAAATTAAATTTGTGTTTATTTAACAATTTCATATTTCAAATATAGAATTTAAAATTCATTGTTAAACATATATATAGATATATATATACATTTATACATTATTGTTTGCATTTTAAAATGATAATATTTTTTAAGATGTGACACATTAAAGATAAATAATTAAATTCTTATTAATATATAATTTAAGTTAAGATAATATTATTAAATTATAGTATTAGAAATTTTAAAACTAATCAATCGTATATTACAAATCGTGCATCGCACGGGTATAATACCAGTGTAAATAAATGTTACCACTTTTGACTTTGATTCGCAACTTGTGATAGCTCCTAAGGTGTCCGGCCGTCTGTTGCTGCACTCGGGACGTTCATAATTTCTTAGTCTTTAAATTCTATTTTAAATCATGGATAAAACTTTGATTCCAAAACAACTAACATATAAGTTTAAAAGCACCCTTAGCATAAATATAATAATCTTATGTCAATAATCTTAGCATAAATATAATAATCTTATGTCAATCATGCTAAAATATTAGATGCAAAATTTCAAACCTCACAAGCTATATGTTTAATATACTACTCTCAAACATAGGTTGATAGGTGTTCTAAGCTAGTTTGTCTTATAGAATCCACAGCAAATTATATAGTTATCAAACCTTCCTAATATTAATAATTTAAACTTCTATCATCATATACTTCAAGTAGTTAACATTTGAAAGAAAACCTAACTCATAAAATCATTTTCCTATGGTTTAGAATTGCAGAATTTGAATATGAAGCTAGACTATGTTTGAAAAATTTTAATTCACTCAATGATCCAAAAATTACCAAATTTTAACCATAGACCCAACACTTTATGATTAACACTATACTGACACAGTTCTGGAAAATTATGATTGATCAAGTTTAAAAGATCATTTTTACGAAGGTCCACAACTGCAGAAATTAATTTCGAAACTGGACTGATTTTGAAAAATTATTAAAATTCATAAACTACTCTAAAAATTACAAAGTTTTAACCATGGTCTCATTACTGCATTTAGAATATGTCACCAAAATAGTTTATAAAAATGACAATCGATGAATTTTATAAAATTATGTTTCTACAGTCAAAACTACAGATTTTGGACTTGAAACAGCACCATCTTTGAAAAATCACTATAATTCATATACTTCTCCAAATATTACCAAAATTTAACCATATACTCAAGGTCTCATGTACAACAATATACTAAAAAAATTTAAAATATTTAACTTGACCGATTTTATAAAAATACATTTCTAGGGTCTGAAACTGCATAGTTTAACTCGAACAGGGGCAACTTTGAAAATTCATTATAATTCGTACATTGCTCCAAATACTACCAAAGTTTTACCATGTACTCAAAATTTCGTGTATAATATCATACTAAAACAGTTTTCGAAAATTCTTAGTATATAAGTTTATAAAAATCGCTAAAGGGGGCTGCAATTTACTCAAGTTTTCCATAAGTTGATTTATTTCACTTATTCCCTTGTCTAAGAGATAAATCTAACTTTGATAACTCTATTAACCTCAAGAAAACCATCATAACTCAGTTTAGTACACATGCAATGAGTTTAGACAAGATAATCAACCATGCAAAGACTAAATCATCATGCAATTGCACTTTGCACAATCAACACTCAAGAACATCATATTTCGTAGATCAACCACATAGAGTGAAATATCCAACAATTTCACCACATTTCTAGAGAAACACCCTTAGATCATACATGCAATGAGTTTTGGAGAGTAATTTAAACATGCAAAGCTTAATTCAACATCTATTTGCTCAATAAACACTTATGATGATATTTTTTTGAAGATCAAGCTCATATACTCCAACAAATTTCACTACATTTGTAGAGATCCACTCATAGATCATACATGCAATAAGTTTTAACAAGATAAATCAAACATGCAACACTAATTTCAACATGCATTTCAATTTTTAGAACCTAATTAATCATGCTCCTAAAGTGGATATTGTTGAGTTTTAGTCAAAATACCTTTAGAGTTGTACACAAATCATGCCCTATTTCACTTCTTGCCTTCAAAGAACCATTTTCTTTACCAAAATTTGAAATTTCCAGCTTTCTAAAGGTAAGAGATAAATGCTTTTGGTAGAGAACAACACTTAAGGAGAACAACACATAGATGCTTGTGTCCAAAGCCTCAAAGAGAGAAAAAGAGAGAGAAAGAGAGAGTGACCGAGAGAGAGAGAGGGTGGGAGAGGAAAGAGAGATGAATTATCAATGAAAATGGGAAAAAAATGACTTCTATTCTTTGTAGTATTTATCCCCTAATAAAGTGATGATTATTTGTATTGGCATTTATGGTGATTTGATGGTGGGCATGCATCTAATGTGACATGTTTAAAAATTGAGATTATGAGAATCATACGTAAACTTTATTGTCAAAATTGCATACTATTTTATGTCATATTTTATGTCATACAAATAGGAATGATGACATATTTAATTGGACACATTAGTCACATTTCTATATTGATTATTTAATCATGTTATATGTAATTTATCTATATATATATATATATATATTTCATTAATTACTCGTGCATGTTAAATGCATCACGATCGAGCTTGATTTCCTCGGATAGCTATCTTGCAAGACTTTAAGACTTAAAGGAACATTAGAAAATTTATTGTTTATAAATCACATAACTTGTTCTGAAAATAAAAGGTGCATTATAAACCATACTGTTTTAAAGAATTAAATTTATATGCAAAATATGTTATGCAAGTTTTCTGAAAATGGGGTGTTACACTAAACATGATTTATATGCAAAAATTCGAATAATTTCACTCACATTGAAACAAACTTGTTCGATCTTAAGTCATTCAATCGAAGTGTGGTGTACAATTTTAAGGTTTTAGAATTGGATTTGCAAGAAATAGAGTTCTTCAAATGGGTGTGGAGATGATATATATTGAAGTGTGTATAGAAATTTATTTCACTTTGTTTTATTTCATTTTTTTATTTATAAAAAGTATAATTGTAATGTGATGGGGCGTGTTTAGAAATTTTAAGTAAATATGGACTTAGTAATAGGTGTTTAGAAATTGAGGTGTGTTAAATAAATAAATAATTGGTGTGTATAGTCGGGCCCAAGAATTTTTAGTCACAACTTAATCTTTGTCAATTATGGTCTTTAACACGGTGAAACTCATTTACATGACGTTGAACATTGAACGATTCAGTGGATTATAAATATATTTGATTATGAAGATGAAAATCAATTTTATTAGAATAACTTAACTATGCAGAATTAGATGATTTAGATTTGGACTATTATCAACAATTGATTCCAAGAACACAAGAACTCATGTGACGGTCTCACCGATAATTTCCGTGAGACATATCATTATTATCTATGTGTAAAATTCATTTTCACAAATTTCAATATGAATTGTTAAGGATGGATTATGAGTTGTCTCGCACTACAAGAAAAATGGGTATTTGTGACAACAAAATGTTGTCGCAAAAACCTTAATAATTGTCGCAAGTACAATCTACGACACATGTTGTCGCTAAATTATTATCACAAAAGCCTTCTCGTAAATAGTTTATTTATTGTTGTCGCAATAAGTCGTTTTACATTGCTTTTTGTGACTACAGTTTGTCAATTTTTATTAACATTTTTTACGACAACTTGTTGTCGCAAAAACTAGACTTATTGCGACAATTTTTGTTGTCCCAAAAAATGTTATCGTAGATACTCATTTTTCTTGTAGTATCGTGTTACACAAGAAGATCCATGAGACAATCTTATATAAAATCTACTCTTCCAGGAATTGCTGAAAACTTTTCTATTCTCTTTGCTTTGACTAATATCGACAGTTGTTTTCATGAATGCTCTTTGTTTTGATTCATATCAATAAGTGAATCCACAAATTGATGAAAACACTGTACCCAATTTACGATTCCAAAATATTAATTATTTGCTGTAAGGAGACAAAATGTGATTTTCTTTTATGGATATTCCATTTCCACTAGAATTCAAATCTAATTATGATTCAATATTAACCTAATTAGACTTTCTTATCCAATCTTTCATATATACTAGGGTGAGACTATATACACCCCAAAAATTGTACTTTTATACCTTTTTAAAAAAAAAAAAAGTGGGGTGTATTTAGTAAATATTGGGGTGTGTATAGTTTCACCTTATATACTAAAAGAATAACCACTAGAGGACACATGTCACTCTATGATTATTCCAACTTTTCACTCTTTTTTTAATATATATATGTATATAATTTAATTCAATTAATTCATTTAATGATAGTTGCTAACAATTAGTAACCTATGAAATGTTAATGATAATTAATAACAGTTTGTAGCCTATGAAATTTTTGTCAAGATATTTTAATGAGCAATACATTTTAATATGTATAAACTAATTGCTAATAAATATAATCATTATAAATTGGGAAAAAAATTAATTCAATGAATAAGAATATTATGTCCATATACTTTTTAGGTCGTGTGAGTATATAAATATAATTTTAAGAACAACAAAAATCAGTAAAGTCATGAGAAAAATTATTGATTGCTAATTAATATATGCTAATATTAAAATTTTGATGAATATGTGTTAATACGAATATAGAAATGTACATTAAATTAAATATTAATAAAAAAATGAGATGTTAATTTAAAGTAATACAAATTAATAAAAAAATACTAAATATAATGTATTTTATGTATTTTGATTTTACTTTAGTTTAATTTAAAAATATGGCTAAAGTGTATGTATTACCTACAAATTGACAATACAAATATTTTTTAAGTCATGTGAATATGAAAATAGTTTTCCTTAAGTAACATTTTTAATCTAGCATGTGTATTCGATGCATTGTTATTTCTTACTCTAAATGTATTACATTTTTATATTAATTTTTTAATAATATTAATTTTAAAAATACCGTGTGATATACGGGATATATATTAGTTAACATTCTAAATCCTATCAAATTAATTAATAGTCTCTATATTAATATAATTGTAATAGCTATGTATATTATAATATCAACTCTAATTATATTAATATCATAAATAAAAGTAATATTTATTTAGCTTTTTTACTGCAGTAAATAGTGTAGAATATCAAATATTCCTGAAATGAATGATATTTATATAATTTTCTAAATCTCATGGAAAATTCCATAAATAATCAGAAAGTTATATTCAACTCATAATAATTAGAAAGATGAATTGGGACCATTAACCTACAATTATATAAGCTCCAATAAATGAATTAATCATTAAACTCTTAATTATTTATGCCATCTATTAGAGCACGCATGAGCATTGCTTAACAAAATTTTTGTTAAGAGGGTGGGGCCACATGATACCACATCAATTTAAAAACATCCACTTTTTAAAAACATACTTCTACATTACTTAACAAAAAAATATAATCATTACATGTGGGTTTCATCATCAACTAACTTTTTTCTTAATTTATATCAAATAAAATCACTATGTAATTACAATTTTTTTAATTATATCAATAATATTAAACCTAAATCCTTTTTAATTAAATAATTATTTCAAATATAAATGTATATATTAACATTAGTCCCAATTCGTATATAACATGAAATTTAGGGGAAATTTTGAATTTATCCATTCATGTAATAATAATAATTATTATAATAATAATAATTATTATAATTATAATAATAATAATAATACACTGAAATACATTCGAAATATAAATGTAATATTAATATTTAATTATCCTCAAATCGTCTCCATATGTGTTCTACTAAATCCACTCGAAGTTGGTGATGTATTTGATTATCACGTAGCTCGGAATTCTTTTGAAGATACTCTTGAAAATTTTCGTATAATCCATGTACTGGTTGTGTGGGCTCATCACGTTCGTCGTTGTACCAATTCATAATTATTCTCCCTCGTCTTCAACAATCATGTTGTGCAAAATAATACATGTTAACATTATATCTCTCAATCTTTTCTTATACCAGAAACGAGTTGGTTCTCTGACGATTGTCCATCGTGCTTGTAGTACGCCAAATGCCCGCTCAACATCCTTTCTTGTTGCTACCAGTGTGCCCTTATCATACTCAAACTTCTAAGTGGTGTAGCATTCGACCTATTGTCATTGTAGTAGCTTGTTACACGGGTCCAAAATTTGTCACCATTTGGTCGTTGCCGACAATTGGGTCATTCGAAATTGTTACCCATGATCGGGCAAGCACCTCATCCTCGGCTATGGTCCAAATAGCTCGCGTTCTTGGCCCTTCTTTCGTTACATGTGGTTGAGATGTATTTGGAGTATTTCCAAGATCTTCACCAAATGATTGGTGTTGAGGAGAATATGAAGAAGAAGAATACCATGGATTGTTTCTTTGATTGGGTGTTGTTGGTAAACTTTGATCCAATGATGTTGCATTGAATGAGTAAGAAGGATCCCACCAATTGATACTATTATTATCATTCATATTGAAAAGTGTAGACTAATTGAGAGAAAATTTGAGTTCAGGTGAATGATAATTTTAATAATTCACTCACATTTAGTATTGACCTATACTTACCATTTGTGGTTACCATCCACCATTCATCTCAATTTAGGTACTTACTATTTTAGGTAGTTGTGATAGTGTTTGTGATTACCAACTAATTTATTTGTACATATTGGTGAGTGTACACATTTTTTAACCATATTGGTGGATACCATATGCAAAATCATTCAATTCATTCAATACAAAAAAATGATGATGAATTGAAATAAATTTAATTTCATTACAAGATAGTGAATTTTTTGATGAATGGGTACTATATTTCTATTCAATTTTGTCCACTAATTCGGCCATTGATAACATACTTATTAAAGCATTTTTGGGTTACATTTATTTGAATACATTATGGAGAAGGCGCCAAGGATCTAGTACAATGATATATAATACGACCATAATTTCAATTTATTAAGTGATATAGACAAATAAATTAATAAAATGAAACATAAAAATGGAAATGTACAAACATTCAAATTAGAATTTACTTGTAAAATTTTGTAAATAAAATAATCAAAATCAACTTGAAATTTCTCACATTTAAAATAAAATCTTTGAGAGAAAGTATAATACTAAATTATGAAAAATAATTAAATTAGAAATAAAATCAAAACAATGCAAATCAAGTCAAAAAGAAAAATAAATATATGCATGCATGTTGAAACAAACAACAAACGTCAATTGGTGAAATATTAAAAATACTATTAAAAGAAATTAAAATACCACATAATACAAATTATACTCACTCTTCCTATCTCCTTAAATTTTTGTTCATACCATTAACAAAAATGAAATTTGTTCATACCCTTGAACAAAATTGGATTTTGTTCAATCAACTATAATAAAAAATACAAATTTATTATTATAATAATCAATTTTTATCTCTTTCTCTCTCCTTAATAATTGTTTATTATTATTTTTTCACAACATGATCCACACTTTTTTTAACACCTATAAAAACACATATATTAACTCCTTACATCACTTAACAAATAAAAGTTTTTGTTAAAAACAGTGATTAACTAATACACATAATTTCGATATTAGTCTGACTGGGCAAAAGCCAAACACCAGCATTTCTGTTTAGTTTATTGGAGGGAGAGAGGGGAAAGAAAGGGTGTACTGTGGACAGAATTTTCCAAAGAGAATGAGATCTTGCAAATTTTACCCCAAAATAATATATAACGCAGTCTCATCGACATAATTTCATGAGATAGAACTTCATTATCTCCGACTCAACTCATTTTCACGAGTTAATTGTTATATCGTGGAATGTGAATTAACCAATTTTATGAAAATAATCCATCGAATGATCTCATACAAGATCTACTCAAAATGTGAAAGTTACAAACTTACAACTAAACACTATGTAAAAATCCCTTAACATGTTCAAAAGTCACCACCACCATCACCGTTGCCACGGCCGCTGGACCACCGCCACAGAGAATACAACAACCATGAACCTTGAGCTCAACATGGTACATTCATCCATGCCCAAATCAAATTCAAGAAAACCATGACATTTGTCGAAACACAGCAACAAGCAAACCAGACCTTCATCAAGGAAACTATAGGTGCTTATGATACCATGGAAGCTGTTCATAAACTCAGTGATCTATCTCCCTTCACTGTTTAGCAGCTGAGAGAAGACCCGGCTTGTTGATATGTCCGAACCACCATCATCGTTATCCTGATCGATGCCAGTCCGGCTTGATTGCATCCCGGGCATGACCATATTTGCTTCATGATCATCACCAATAACATCTCTCACTCTCTCCCCTTCCCTTTGCGTTCCATTCATTTGTAGCTGATAAACGTACTCCAAATTCCATAACACGTCGCCCATTGTAGGCCGGTCGACACCATACTCAGCCAAGCATTTCTCAGCTGTTTCACCGAACTTCTTCAAAGCACTTGGTTTTATTTGATTGCTAAGTTGAGGGTCGACAATTTGCTCGATCATCCCTTTCTTTTGCCACTCCATAGCCCATTCGGCTAAGTTCACTTGATCTCGGTTTAGCAATGGATCGACAGCTGGCCTAGCACACAGAACTTCAAATAGCACGACCCCGAATGAATAAACATCAGATTTATCAGTAAGTTGCTGTCTACGAAAGTATTCAGGGTCTAAGTAACCGAAGCTGCCTTTAACCCCAGTGCTTACGTGAGTCTCGTCAAGACATGGGCCCGACTTTGAAAGGCCAAAATCAGCAACCTTAGCGACGTTGTTCTCATCGAGCAAAATGTTGGTTGATTTGATGTCACGGTGGATGATCCCTTGGGCCGAGCCTGTGTGTAAGTAGTGAAGACCTCTGGCTGCACCGATGCATATTTCAAGACGTTGCTTCCAAGATAAAGGGGGAGACTCGGTGCCATATAGATGGTGCCTCAATGGCCCCTTCTCCATGTACTCATAAACAAGTATCATTTCTGATTGCTCTTCACAATAGCCCACAAGTGAGACTAGATGTCGATGGCGAATCTTGGACAGAACGGTAATTTCAGCCTGGAATTCCGGGACTCCTTGCCTTGATCCGGGCACACCCCGTTTCACAGCAACTTTTATGTTGTCCCCAAGAATCCCTTTGTAGACGAGGCCAAAACCACCTGACCCGATCATCAGATTCTTGTCGAAATTATTCGTAGCCAATTGCAGATCAGCAAATGGAATCTTCAAGCCATAGTATCCATATGGGCCTGGAGAAGCAAGAACAGTTCCTTCAGACACAGTGGCCTGAGAGCTACCATTAAAAACGCGCAAAGATGCCCAACCGCCACTTTCAGCCCGTCTTGGTTTTGCTATTGCTTTTGGCTTTCTTGTCCTGCATTTGATTACGGCTAAAATTGCAAGAAACACAACACTCAACATGAGAACTCCTCCAACAACTGAACCCAACACAATCCACTTGCTCTTCTTCTTAGATGCTACTAATGGGGGTACAAAGTTCACCATTTTCATGATCTCCACCCCATTAAGAATAGCATTTTTCCTCAAAGTGTTGCTCAAATCGGATGGGCCAACACTAATCCGAACCACACCAGAACCTTTCTTGTTCATAACAACAAAGTCCATGTAAAAAGGAGATGCAAGGCTATGGAATGCTAGAACAGACAAGTCAACATCTTTGTAAGCAGTGACACCATTTATATATATGTTAAAATAGAGTGTGTTAAGAGCAACACTCACAATATCGCAGAAATGCAAGCGTACAAAGTGCATAGCATCCTCGGATCTAACCGGGAAATCCCACGTAATATTGAACCTATAATTGGAAACTACATTCATTTGCTGAGCAGTCATGTATACATTATCAGGGGCATTCTCCCTAGTAGCACCCCCTGGTTGGTAATTTGGGGGGTCAATAGTGCTAGCAATTTTAGCAGCAGATTTCAAAACAAGAAACTCCTCATCAGGAATCCAAGATCTCCAAAGTGAATCATTGAAAGGGGTTAACTTTAAACCACCTACATTAATCCTATGAACAGTTTCCAAGACTTGGGATGAAACATTCTGCTTAAATTCAGTGATTTCATCAGGGCTAATCAATGCAATTCCCCCAGCATCTATGAAGAAATCTTTGGGAGAAGACAACACTTCAATTGCATTCACAAAAGCAAAACTCGAGTCACTAACAGGCATAAACAAAATCTCAAGCTCATCTTTATCTACCATGAAAAAGAACTCTTTAAGAAGAGTGGAATTAACAGTAAAGCTGCTGAAAAGTGAAACCCCATTTGCAAAAACACCAAATTTCCCATTTCTGAGATCATAATTCTGAGAACTGAAAGGAGAGAAGTGGAGACGAACCAGGTGGGTCCCAATGTTCTTGATGCTGAACGTATAGCTCGAAGCAGAAGAGAAAACTCGAGCTGTGGTGTAAAGAGGGGGAGAATTGAGAGAAGGGTTTGGATTAGTGAGAGAGAATGATTTACCTTTTCCTGATAAGTAATCTGAACCACTTTCCACAGTATCCCCCACAAAGTGTCTGTTATCAACAACAACTGAAGTAACGTTTGATCCACAGTTGATTAGGTAACTATCTTGGGGTGTAAAGGCATTTGATACAAGAAATAAAGAGAGAGATAAACACAGAAAGTGAAGAAGCCTCCCACCCATGAATACACAACTTCTTTTTTGGGTTTTGAGAGAGAGAGAGAGAGAGAGAGAGAAGAGCAAAATCTTGATTCTTGATCAGAGAAATGGAAGACAGAAAATCTTGGAGCAAATTCTTGAAAAAGTTATCACATTCACATCATACTTGGAAGATTTTAATAATGGGGTCACAAATGATGATAATCCACTATTATTAGAGCAGTGAAAACTGAATGGTAGTGCAAGAAACAGCAGAAAGTTTGACTAAGAAACTTTGCATGTGCAGATTATAAAAGACATTAAATGTTAGAAATCCAAATTCTTCAAAAATTTCTCTGGTCCCTTTCATATGATTTGTAAGTTGGACAAATTGGGATAGTTTTTCCTTTTGGATGTAGAGCCAAAGTTGCCAATGTGATGTAGCAGCAGTTGTCCACTCACTCATTTTCTCTAAAATAGCATTTTTCTCACTCTTTACTCTCTTTTCTTCACTATATATCACCATTTCTTTTTCCTCATTGTGAATCTTAGGATTAGTGTTATGTAATTATGGAGTTTGAACTAAATAATGAGACAAATTTACTTTTTTTTTTCCCCTTGTTTGAGCAGTATCACTATTCATCAATAAGGGCTTGCAGGTAGCACCATTTAATGGATTTAAGTTGACAATTGAAAGAGAAATAGTCTCTATGGCTCTGCCATGCATACTTGATAGTACCTCCATTTTATTTAATTTTTTTGTCTTTTTTAGGTTGTTTACACAAATTAATATAACTATACATAAAATAAACACAATGTCTATTTTTGTAGTGTAGATGATGGGGTCCCATCAAAAGTCATGACTGGTAAAACAAGAAGGAAATATTCAGAAAAACAAATTAATTTTTCTTGGCAGTCTAAATCAATAAATGTATTAAGATAAATTATATTCTGATATTGGCACTTTTTTGTTTTGTTTTGTTTTTTTTAAAGGGATTTACTATCAAGCATTGTAAGTTTGTAATTGTATTTACTTACATAATAGAACAAATTTATAAATGATGTACAATTTACATGCACTAGTAAATTAATGAATTTGTGCTAAACACATAAATATGATAGAAAATTAAGAATATTGTATATGGTTTCCCAAATATTTAGATAGGAGAAGGAAGATCAATCTTTGTTATAACTTAGAATATAATAAAACATCTTGTATGATCTTCGTGAATATTCTTATTGTAAAGTTAAAATATTTTGTTATAAAATCAACAAGTTACGAGTAATTTGTGTTGAATTTGACCGACATTACCTATAGTGTGAGGAGGAGGATCATATGGTCCCAATTGCAATACATAAACTAGACCAAAGTCCATCCCTAGTCCTTATAACTTTGCTAATTGACCGCTCCAACATTTTTTATTCCATTTTAACTCTCCAAGATATTTATTTGGACCACATATCATAAACCAAAGATGTTATACTAGATATGTCCGGATATTAGTTTCATTGATTAGATACTTACTTGATTGAGTTTGGTCATGTTTTCATCCGTTACAAATTTAACTTTTGAGGAATTAAATGTTATATAAAATTAATATACATGTGTTTTGAGTAGATAATTATAGTACATTTAACAATTTTGATTCGAATGTTAGTGAGCAAGAAGCTAATATAAAAAGTTGGACACTTGTTTAAAGCTATTGTTTGAGAATTTGAAGAGGCTAAGTGTTTTATCATTTTGTCACTTGAACTAGACTTGATCCAATCTTCGTTCTTCAGCAGAATAAGAGTTTCTCTTTACATTAAAAATAGGCTTGACCCGAGTTTTAAAGTAGTTGTTGAGATGGATCATGTTCGATAGAGGATGGACATGAACTTAAACGAAGAGTGTGTCCAAATTTATTTGAAAGTGTCGGATGTTGTAACAGTTGAAGTTGAGAAACATCAACATATTTATAACATACTGCACAAAGATGTCGAGATGATGTCTATAATTACTTCTAGATATTTGCTCAAAGGGTGCATTAAAACACATATCTATATAGATGTATAATCTTTACAAAAACTACTTAACATTTTTCAACATATAACAGTCATTCAATGGTTCAACTTTCTCATTCGTTGGAACTCTTAGTTACGTGGTTTTGTAACCAAATGACATAAGTAACTTGATTTTAACAAGTATATCAGGTTAAAATTTGTGTCTAAGTGATTCAAATTGACTGATTGAAGTAACAAAAGAGGACAAAAATAGTTGAAATTACAACATTTAAAAAATCAGCAAATTGTAACAAATTAACAAATGGGAAATATTAGCAAGACAGTAAATAATGTAAATTTTAACCAAGTGTCAGTGAATCTTTTCTTCACATCACATGTGAGGAAGTGGTCCAAAAGTACAAAGAAAATCCATATTTAAGGTTAAAACAGTTGATTGGGTCTGATTTTTGGAATAACGAATTCAATGTTGGATCGTCTCTTAGCTTAACTAATTTGGGTTGGGATTTGCAACCAAATTCACATGTGCAAATCACACATTTTGTCCTTAACTTAGTTGCAGGTAACTAATACTGATTTTTTTTAAATGGATTTTCATGACATTGTATAATAAATTTAACTTTGTTAGACAACTTAATTCAAAATCTACAAAATAGAAGTTAATTTTTAAAAATGAATTTAAATTGTAGGTGGTGAGGTTTCGTTTCGAATATTACATTTGTTGAATGTTTTCGTATAAGTTTTTGTATGGTGAATTTGGGCCTGAGATTTTTGAGTTATTAAATAATTATTTAGGTTAATATCAAGATGTACTTTAAATTTAAAACCTTTTCTTTTCATTTGATGCTCAAACTTTTCTTTTTCTAATTCAAGTTTTGACATGTGTGACTTGATACAATTTTGTACGGATTGTTGCATAATATACTTTAATAAAATATAATATAAGTCTAAAATAGAATAAGGAATTATTATATAAAAACTCTTCCTTCAAGGGACTCCATCTAAGTTTATAAAAGTAGTATGAATTATTTTCTATTTTATTACATTATAACTTTTATTTTAGAATTTTGGGCCCCTACAAAAATCTACATCATTAGATAATGATAATTGAACAAGAATTATCAACATTATTGCGCATTAATGATGGGTTCTCTCTTTTCACCAAATATTTTTAATAGAAATTGATAGTTTAATATCCTCCTATTCTTTTTAAGTGTTGTTCTTAATTTCAATATACAAATTAAGAATTAATTTATTTTTCTAATATATTCTTCATTAATTACATTTTTCTTTAGTCTTTATTGAAAACATGAGTAATATACAAATTAATTAATATATGGATACATTAAGTATAGGACATTTTATTGAATTAGTGTTCAAAACGTCACTTAAAAGAAAAAAAAAAGTTAAAAGTTCCAAAATAACATTTAAAATGAATAGGAGGAAGCAAAAATATATAATTTTTCTTGTGATGTAGAAACTTTCAAAAGAAGATCTATAATAGAAATTTAAATTGCAAAAGTAATTAATGAGTTTCATCACGACATTGATGAGTTAAATCATTTCTACATCCAATTATACCTTAAGAAAGAAAAATAAATCAACCTTATCATCCACTGAAAATAGTTTTTCAGAATTCAAATTATTAAAAAAAATAATGATTTTACATCTCGAAATTAATTAAAAAAATCATTTATGTTTCCCCAAGTTGGCACCACCAATAAGACATGACATCAAACACAAGTCAACCCACCCCACAATCTTAAAACTTAGATAGCTTTCTTTATATTTCAATATTAATTTATTCAAATAAATCCGACTTAATTATTGGCATTTTGTGATTAATGCTTGCAAACTCAGCACATCTACAACGCACAAACACTACTTTATTTATCGTGATTTATTCCCTATTTTATTTAAATAGTTTTTCAATTATTCATAATGACAAAAGACGTATCTTTTCTTATTTAGAGGTGGGTGCCTTCTACAAGATGCTCTGATTGGTTACCACTTTTTTCTTTTTTTTCGCCATTTCATAATTGGGACTTGCCGACATGGCACATGATGTCAACTTGACGATTTATTGTTGTAATAAAGATAAATAAAAATTAAATGGTTTGATTTTTTCTTTTCTTTTCATGCATTTTGTGCTAAT
This sequence comes from Scutellaria baicalensis, assembly GCA_005771605.1. NCBI lineage: Eukaryota > Viridiplantae > Streptophyta > Magnoliopsida > Lamiales > Lamiaceae > Scutellaria > Scutellaria baicalensis. The sequence goes on along the minus strand of CM016721.1, from coordinate 74,478,196 downwards.
TTTAAAGAGTTTAATCTTTTAACATTATGGATGACCTAATTTTTGAAGGACGTGTTTATCTGATTTTTTGCTTTGAAGATGAATTGAAGTCTCAACTCTTCCAATAAAGATTGATCGAAAAGTATGAAAATATTTATTAAGTATTAAAGATTTTTGGGTTAAAGGAAATGCACATGATGTACAATTTTCTTTAGTTTGTGTCCATTCGGACTCAATAATTAATTTTTTCATCAAGAAATCAATACAAAACCCTAATATCATAAAAATTTGACATTATGAGATACAAAAATCATGATCTATATGGTAGGAGTGACAAACTAGTCCGTAAATAAATATGATTTTAGAGTTAAAAGAAATAAATATTGATACTCATTACACGTCCAATTTTTTTATTTATTTATAAACCCTAATTCTTCTCCTCCGGGCATCTAGTCCATTCTTCTTCTTCTCACTTATTTAAGAATGAGATCATTTATTTTCTATCTTCTTCTCTTCTTTTTCAACTAATAATTTCTTTTTCCAACTATAATTTTATAGTTGTGATTTCTTCTTCTTGATTTTTATCTTCTTTTTTTCTTTTTATTTATTTATTTAATTATCTTTGTAGATTAATAAGTTTATTGTGCGTTAATTATTGGATTCAACAGCAATGTCTTTATCTCCAACTTCTTTGATTTCATGAAACTATTTGTAATATGTTTTAGAAAGAAGATGAAAATCACAAATTTGAATTTTAAGATGTTAAACTTATAACGTCCATGCACCAATACCTTAAGAATATACGATTAAATGCCTTATAAGATTTTAAGTAATGTCTTAAATGTATACAATTGATATCATATGAGTATGCAACTTATTCTTAATAGTATACAACTAATACCAAATATTTTTTCTCAGGAAAAAAAACCCACTTTTTTTCACTAAATAAGCAACTTATAATAACTTATGAGTATGCAACTAATATTTTAAGAGTATATAATTATTATCTTGAGAGCATACAATTAATACCTTCAATAAATGAATAACTAATATTTTAAGAGTATACAACATATACTTAAGCAACTAATACCTAATTAAGAGCTTAAACTATACCTTTACTAGATGAATTATATATGAAATCATGTGGCACACAATGCACACTAACTATGATGTGGCCGTGTGTGGGAGCACGTGGAAGTGGCCCACACATCAGGTTGGTGGGAAACACAAAATCATCTGATTGTATTGAAGGTCGGATCTTAAATTCATGTTCAGGACATAAAAGTTTTCGTGTATTTTATGTTGGACTAAAACAAATTTTGCATTTCTCGTTCTATATTAATTGTGCAATGAATTAGTTCATTTAAGAAATGTTTTCTCAAATTAAAGAAAAATGTAAATTTAACATTTTACTTTCTAGAGAGAAAAATGACTCAATAAATAATGTTCAAGGACTCGCTCTGATTTTATTTCATAATAGTAATAATGAAATAGACAATGTCAAGTCCTTTTCTACACCTATAATTATTTATGAAATTGGACTCGAGTTTTTTTGAACAGAATTGTGATTCGGCCCATTAAAAGGCTACGGCCCATTAAAGTGCATCCATCCAATCCATTTACTTCCAATGTTAAAAAAAAAAAAAACCAGGAGATATGAATCAATTCTTAGTTTAACTAATTTCATTGTCCATTTTCAGTGAAAATTGTGTGTAGTTCTAGCTATTGGTGCCATCTTTTATATTTTTTTATGTTCCATCCTACATATAATATATGATATGTGCAAATTTATGGCATTGTTTATATGCATAGTATATAATGATTATTTTGGAATATTAAATAAAATAGGAGATTTAGAGTAAACGTTGATGACTCACTAATGTTTTGATAAGTCATATATAATGTTTAAAAGTTCAAAACTTTCATGTGTTCAAAAAGATAATGTTGAAATGCCAAAATATTGGCTACTTTAAAATAAATTAAAACTACATCTTAGATTATCCTGGAGAAAAAAGAAAAAGAACATATGTCCTAAATTGATTATAATGTAGTATAAAAATAGACAAATATATTAAAGGAAGCCAATATTATAATTAAAAAAGAGTAAGTCTCCATTGCTTTGAGAAAGCCGCAACCAAGACATCCATCCAATTAGCTAGCTACAGACACCTCATTATTTACTTAACATACCCCAATTAATTCTAAATACACCCACAATTAAATCTATATTAACTTAACATTTCTAAACACATCCCATCACATTATTATACCCTTTATAAATAAAACAATAAAATAAATACAAAATAAAATAAATTTCTATACACACCCCCAATATCATTTCCACACCCATTTAAAAAACCCTAATTCTTGCAAATACAATTCCAAACCCTAAAAATACACATCACAATTCGATTAAATGACTTAAGATAGAACAAGTTTGTTTAAATGTGAGTGAAATTTGTTTAAATTTTGCACAGATGTTTAAGAAGTTTGTTTATAATTTTCATGTGAAAAGATCGAGTTTTGATTTGAAAATTGATAGTTAAAAATATGAAACTGCATTCGCGAATCAGAATATTTTCGGCTCTGATTCATCGAACGTTGCATAGGGTGTTCAGCTTGTGTCCGAACGTTGTTTAGTGTGTTCGGCTAGTGGCCGAACATTGTAAAGAGTGTTCGGCAATTTACCGAACGTTGTAAAAGGTGTTCGGCTAGTGGTCGAACACTTTATAGTATGTTCGGCCAATACTAGCCGAATACACTTTATTATGTTTGGCCCATATTGGGCGAACATATTATTGCGATTTCTGCATTTCTTTCCATGATTTTTTTCCTTCAACACTATACAAAATAATAAATCGGTAAATGAAACTTTTGAATTTACATTGTACTTTCTTGCTTTCATGATATAATTTGACTCAATGGTGCATTTTTTAACCTAATTCTGAAGTTTTAAATGGAGGCAGAAGTGTGGAAGAAGTTAATGAAATGAAGAAGATGAGTGTTGTATAAGTGCAGTGCAACGTAATGTATTTAGTGGATGTGATTGAGATATTAATTTTCTTAAATCAATAACAAGGATATATTTGTCTTTATCAAAATAATTTCATTTCTATTAATTTTTAAGGGTTGTGTCAAGTAAGGGTGAGGTGGCACTTGATATTGTTTCTAAAACACGAACTTTCCCAATAAAAAATTGTACTCCCTCCTATTCATTTTAAGTGTCATCCTTAAACTCTGCACACAAATTAAGAATTATTTCATTTTCTTAATATACTCTTAATTAATTAAGTTTTTATTTAATCTTTATTGAGGTGGTGAGGATTAGTGTTGAAGTGGTGAGGATTGTACAAGGTGGAGTTCTTTGTAGGAGAGTGTATGATTGAAGTGGTTGCTACAATGGAATTCTGGTGATTTTTTTTTTATAGATTCATCAAAAATATTATATTAGAAATCTCAAATGTCTCGTACCAGTTCAGAAGCCAAATTAGAATGTTTTAGTGTGGGGAAATGAAATTTGGTGTGGAGATAAATGATATTTGGTGTGGGGTGAAATAAATTTTCAACTTTTCAAAATGGGGGGAATTTTGTCTTTGGATTTCATTTTAAATTTTGTATTTTGTATTTAGTTAGTATATCTTCACTTGTATTTTGTATTTAGTGTATTTATATTTAATTTTTATATTATATAAATATGTAGTTAAGTTGAGGGCAAATTAGACATATTACTACCTAAATTGAGTAAAAAAATTATTTCTTATAAAATGGGTAAACAATTTCCTTAACTTATAAATTTGAATAGTTTGAAAATTGATCCATTAACTTATGTATAAATGCATTAAGTATAGAAATGAATACTCAAAACCTAACTTAATAAAAAAAGAGTCGAAATTTTCGAAACAACATCTATTGTGTATGGAGGAGTAAAAATGTAAAATATAAAGTTGTCTTGAAAACTGTCGGAAAAGCAGAAGAAATAAAAAGAAATAGAATTCGAGAAATAATTGTATCCACAACCACCACCAGTCACCGCCGTCGACGGCATTCTACCACCCAGGAATGGCCGTCAAGTTGCTTTTCTTCCAGTCCGTTAACTGCCCTTCGCCGGCGGCGCGACGGCCGTGTCTCCCATCCCACCGCAACGCCTCCACTCAAACACTGTCTTCTCAACGCCCTTCATTTTCAATTTGTTCATCTAACAGAGACAAATCCCTGAATTTTTCTTGCAAGAATTCAAATAGAAATGTAGTCGCTAGAGCACAGCTGAATTTCCCAATCATTTCTCCACAAGATCAATGGGGCACTTGGACCGCTCTTTTTGCCACTGGCGCTTTTGGGATATGGTAAATTATGGATGATAAAAGAGGACTGATTACTTAATTGATTTGTTCATTTTATTCATTGTAGTGAATTATTGAAGGTCAGAAAAGACCAAGATTGGGAGTGCATTGAGTGGTGCATTGGTGAGCACTTTAGTGGGGCTGGCAGCCAGTAATTTGGGAATCATAGCAAGTGAAGCAGAAGCTTATAATGTTGTAATGGGGTTTCTGCTACCATTAGCTGTCCCTTTGCTGCTTTACAGAGCTGATATGCGCCGTGTAATTCGGTCAACGGGCCAACTGCTATTAGCTTTCTTGCTTGGATCAGGTAGTCAATGATTCAAGTATGAGATAATTCTTGATTTTATCAGTGAGATCGTCTCTCCCGTGTTTGTAATGCAGTTGCAACAACGGTTGGAACAGCTGTGGCTTTCATGTTGGTGCCTATGCGAGCTCTTGGTGAAGATGGTTGGAAGATAGCTGCTGCTCTCATGGGACGGCATATTGGTGGAGGTATTGTCTTTTATTACAAGTTAGCTAATGTGGATGTCTGGTTGGAAGTTATGTAATGTTTTGACTATGTATACATATGGAAAAATGGGACTAATGATTGTCCTAGTGTATGATATGGCTAAATTGTTTGGTGGAATCAGGGGATTCTGAATGAATATAGCAATACGGCTGATGAACACGAGTAAGCCTATTGTATGGCTCTTCAAGAATCAAGGGCCAATCGAGTCCATATTACTAGCTTTTGCCTACATATACTAAGATTGCTGTTTGGATTGGGTTCTACTTTTTGGTCATTGTTTGGGACAACCTGTAGTCGCGCAGTTCTTGTTGTGTTTCCATGGATGAAGATTTGTGGTTATCTTTATAACAAATGTAACTAAGAGGGTGTTTGGCTAAGCTTATAAGCCCTTCCATCTTATGAGATGTTTTTTGAGCTTATTAGATGTTTTATCTTATTTTGAAAATTAGTTGTTGAAATTTTTGGATAAATAAAATGGTGGAACTTATAAATTGTTAGTAATAGTAGTTCTATAATTCAAAATGATCAAATCTAAAGGAGTTTTCAAAAAACCAAGTCTTATTTTAGAAATAAGTTGGGATCATTATAAGCTCCTAACATCTTGATTTAGGATGAAACAAGATCTTATCTTGAAATCTGTACCAAACACTCATAGAAAGCTTATAAACTCATCCAAACACCCTCTAATGCATTATATTCTTTTGCAGCTGTCAATTACGTTGCCATATCTGAAGCTCTCGAAGTCTCTCCATCAGTTTTAGCTGCTGGATTGGCAGCAGATAATGTTATATGCGCTGTGTATTTCACCACATTATTTGCATTGGCTTCTAAAATACCTGCAGAGACCTCAGCTTCAACATCTGGTGGGTGCATGTGATACTCTTTGATTCCCATTAAGTTCTATATATTTGCATATATATATATATATATATATATATGACTTAGTCATGTTTATATAGATGCTGGAATTAGTGAAGAATCGGTATCTGGTAACAAGGTGCTGCAGACAGCAACAGCCCTTGCAGTCTCTTTCATTATATGCAAAAGTGGGATATTTTTAACCAAGTATTTAGGGATTCAAGGAGGCAGCCTTCCGGCCATTACAGCCGTTGTTGTTATTCTAGCAACTTTATTACCAAATCAATTTGCTTACCTGGCGCCTTCCGGTGAAGCTATGGCCCTAATATTGATGCAGGTAGGTTATGAATCTATGATAAACCTTACTTCTCCCTTGTATAAAGAAAAATTGATTCCTATTTGTCTTAAATTATCAGGTGTTTTTCACTGTGGTTGGTGCAAATGGGAGCATCAAGAACGTTGTGACAACAGCCCCGAGTATATTTATGTTCTGTCTGGTCCAGATTGTCGTCCACCTAGGCATCATCCTTGGATTTGGGAAGCTGTTGGGCTTTGATCGCAAGTTGTTGCTTATAGCATCAAACGCGAATGTGGGCGGTCCCACAACGGCTAGTGGTATGGCTACTGCCAAAGGATGGACTTCTTTAGTCGTTCCTGGCGTTCTTGCTGGCATTTTTGGCATTGCAATCGCCACTTTTCTTGGTATTGGTTTTGGAAAAGCCGTATTGAGATTCATGTGAGTTTCATTCGCCAGATGCACGTTGCTCTTGCTTGTGCTCGTGAACTGGAAAATTAGTCGAAAATTCGTCTCTTTGTATCGGTTGAAAAATAAATCAGTTGTATTGTTAGTTGTAATGAATTTAGCTGCATTATGATGATGCATTGTTGATCTCTTGTTTTGCACTGATGAAAATGACAATTGCTCTGTATAGAGTATTAAAGTGTATTATATGATGAGAACTGTGGTAAATCCACTGTTGCGTTTTTCCACTTATGATACCACTTTCAAAATGGAACATAAATAAATTGAGAAATAAATTCAAAGAATGTAATGGCTAAAAAAAAAAGAAATTATTTACAACTTATTTATCATTTAACCATGCCTAGTAGGATCTAATAAATTTTTTAGTTTAAATAATAAAATGAGTATTGTTCTTGTGTACCAGTTGCATAGATCTAGATCCATGTAAGATCCATGCAACTGGGCGCCCACAGGTCGGGTCGGGCCGGATTTGACCCGGATCCGCGCTCATTTATTTATTTTTTTTAAATTTATGCGGTAACCTTTATGTTATACGAGTATAACATTTATGTTATATGACTATAACCTTTTTGTACAAATATCATAACTTTTAAGTTAATATACTCAGACTTTTTTCAATATAAAATGTAAGATAATATAGCTGAAAACTTTTATGTTGTGATGATTTAACTTTTATGTTATGTTGATTTAACTTTTATATATAAATATCATAACCTTTATTTACTTAAAGAATAACATAAAAGTTGTGTTAATATAACATAAAAGTTAATATTATTATGCGTAAATGTTGCATTATTACAACTTAAAGGTTTACAGTGTGTTAAAACCTTAAAATTATATACTTAGAATTATTTCAATCATGTAATATAATTGAAAACTTTTATATTCTTATAATTTAACATTTATGTTATATTGATATAACCTTTATATACAACTATCATAACCTTTGAAAAATATAAAAGTTATATTATTATAATATAAAGTTAAATTATTATAATATTAAGGTTAAGTTATTATAACATAAAGGTTTAAAAGGTACTACCTCTGTCCCAGGTTATTTAGCCTACTTTGACCGGCACGGAATCTAAGAAAAAATTGTTTGACTTTGATGTGATGTGTTATTTTAATATTTTTGAGTGACAATTTTGTAATTAATGTGTGCTTTTTGAGTGCAAAAGTTGTAAAATGAAAGAAATGGAGGGGTAAGGGAGTAAATTTTTCTTTGCCATTTTTGGGTTGACAAAATAAGATGGAACAAACAAAAATGGAAAGTAGGCAAAATAGAGCGGGACGGAGGGAGTAATATATATTTATCTTACTCTGTAAAATATTAAACCATCAGGATAGAAAGGTTATGTGAATATATCATAAAAGTTATGTAAACATAATGAAAATGTTAGGCGGGCATAACTAAAAGGTTAGGCGAAATAACTAAAAGGTCATGGAGTGAAATTAGGGTTGGAGCGCGATTTTGGAGTGCGTGTCAGCGCGTGGGGGCGCGTTCCAGCGCGTTTTGGACGTGAAAATCACATCTCGGGTCATATGACCCGAATTGCATGAGTTATGACCCATACACTTGGTGTATAGAAATAATTGTGTAATAAAATTTGTCATCTTACCCATACCATTATACATCATAAAATAAAATAAAATAATAAGTAGTAAAGATATTTATATAATAGTAATTATTTTTGACAACGTATTGGTAAACGTCGTACACGTCGTTTAATTATCAGTTATCACACCACTGCCAAAGCTCGCCGTTAATGGCGTCCTTGGCTGTGCCATTAAGCCTTACGACGCTTTCACCTTCTTCTCCATCACAGCGAGCTTTCCATACAATCTATAATGGCGGCAATTTGCTTTACAAACATCCCTCAAACACTACTTCTCACTCATCATTTAGAATTTTTCAAAGGAAAATTACAACCACTTCAATTGCCAATTCTCATGTTAATAACTCGCCGATTGTTTCTCCTGATGATAATTGGGGTGTGTGGACCGCCCTTTTCGCCACCGGCGCTTTCGGTCTTTGGTAATCCTAATCTTCCACTTCTGTTTGTTTCCTTCTATTCTGCTTCCATCTGTTTTTGTTTCTTTACAATGTTTTTAGGTTTTAGCTCTCTTGTTCATGTGTACTGGGTAATGATTTATTTGTGTATTTATTTTTGAATGGATTGAAGGTCAGAGAAGACAAAGATAGGGAGCATGGTTAGTGCTGCACTAGTGAGTATTTTGCTTGGGCTTGCAGCAAGTAATGTAGGAATTATTCCGTACGATGCACCGGCTTACTCTGTGGTGTTTCAGTATTTGTTGCCACTCACAATACCATTGCTGCTGTTTAGAGCTGATTTGCGCCAGGTTATACGGAGCACAGGGACGTTGTTCTTGGCTTTCTTGCTAGGATCAGGTCTGTATCTTTACTCCCTGAAGCGACATTGGTTTATACTTGTCTAATTAATGTTTGCATTTGCTCCATAGTTAGTGAAGTTATCGAGTGCTAAAGCATAAGTTCCTTCTGTTATTGGATGTACTAGCTAGTAATGCTTGTTTTTGCAATTTGGCACTCTGCCAAAACTTATCTTTTGCTGACAATATTGATGTGTTATGTGCATTTGCCAATGTATGTTGGTGTCTTAAGTTGGGTTGTTAACCAGCATGCTGCTAGTAATTAAAATAAAGATCAGGTTTTTAACATGAAAGGTCTTTTTCATGCTTCATCAGAAATCACACCTTTTGTATCAACACATCTGCAGTTCCAACCTTGCACCTGTTGTGTCTAAACACATCAGTTACCTAAGATGTTTGCATGTGGTAGAAAGTTTGGTGGTAATTCTTGATTAGAGAGCTAATAGGTTCTTGTTTGGGGCTGAATATTTATCTATGGGATGAAAAGGAAATGGTAAGATGGTATTGTGGAATAAAAGGTACAGCCCCTTACATCTCCTCTAAGTTTATGTAGTGTGAGTTATCACTAAATAGGTTATCCTTTGAGTAATTTGACATACTTTAAAGGAACAAAAAAGCTAGTAAGCATCAATGGGGGCTAATGGAGATAAAAATTTATTCTCACCTTCCAGCATAAACAATAGAGTACTCTGATGTACTCAAGCATATCTAATGTCACCTAGGCTGGGATGTCAGCAGGCTAGATTTGAAAACAGGCTAACACTGATGGTGCAGAGATCGACATACTTTTTATAGTAATACTTGTAAGTTTCTTTGTCCTATAACTTGTTATGAATCGGTCACTTTATTCTACTTATAGGACCAAATCCAGCATCATCATGAGTGAGTCTTGCTTTCTTAATGAGACTTAGATAAGGATTAATGGCATAATATCTAGTTCTACTTCTGGATTTTATGCCACAGCAACAATCTTTTGAACATCATATTTCTTCTCTCTTGAGGCACATGAAGTTCTAGCATAAAAAAATTGTTGGTTGAGCTTTTCGCATTCTTGATCTATGGTTATATATAACTTTCCAGATATTTTAAGATTACAAAGGGCATTGGAAGACCTTACTTTTTTCATTCTTTCTTTTGATGTTTCAGTGGCAACAATTGTTGGGACAGCAGTGGCTTTCCTGTTGGTGCCCATGCGGTCCCTTGGTCAGGATAACTGGAAAATAGCTTCTGCTCTGATGGGCAGTTATATTGGTGGAGGCAAGTAATTTTAAACTCTCATTGTGATCCTATGACTTCTTCACTATCATTAAGTCCCATGGACTTTATACTTTGCTTGGTTTCTATTTTATCATTATTATTATGGGAGAATCTATCCTGGATAATGAATTTGAAAAAGTAAAATGAAATGATGCTTTTTGGGTGACAATTTCAAATGTCTTGTAATGTTGTTTGTTGTGGTCAGTGGGAAACAGTTTCAGTTTTATGTGTAATGTTAATGTTGTTTTATTGTACTTACCCATATAGTAGACGTTCAATAGTCTAATTAAAGGGATGACTGACTAATAGTGTGAGAATGAGAATGTGTTCCCAAGCCATTTTCATGGAAGAAGAAAAGGCACTGAGGAAATAAAACCAATCAAGACCTTTTCTGTCAATGTTAAAAATAAAGTCGATCACTGACAACTATTCGAGAAGTTTAAGGAACTCCGGTTGAAAAGGTAGTTGCATTTCTTGATCTCTCTATTATTGTTATTCTGGAAAAGTTAGGGATAGAATTAGAATGTGTTCAAAATTATATCTGCTTCCATAGAAGTTCTCCTGGTGACATGAATACACTCCATTATAAACTTCAAGACCTGTTTGCAAAATTACTTTGAAGAGAGAAAATTGAAAAGGAAACACCTACTCTCACTTCGGTGTCTCAGCTGTATCCTCTATGTTAGGATTTCTTTTGCTTTCCAAAAGTTTCCCTTTGGTTGTGTTGTCAACTTTTCTTTCTATATATTTGCATATCTATATTTAAAAGCCTTCACTCACGTCATTGCAGCTTGTTCTGGTTAATGCAGCAATAAATTACATAGCGATATGTGAGGCACTTGGTGTTTCTGCATCGGTTATTGCTGCAGGTGTAGCTGCAGACAATGTTATATGTGCTGTATACTTTGTTCTCCTGTTTGCATTGGCCTCCAAAATTCCCCCAGAGGCTGCAAAAGTGACTGATGGTATGTCAAATTAGAAAAGTCACGGTCAAATTTTAGATGCCCAACAGGCATCAGCCAGTCTAATTCATCGAACAGTCCCTATTATCAACATTTGAGATGTTATTATGTTTAATGCTAAGATGAACTGTTTCTGTTTTTCTTTGCTCATGCTTAAAGAATAACTTTGTGGAACTGACTTTCAGTTCAATCTGCGCACAGCCGATTCTTGTCCAGTGTCAAATGAGAGCAAACTTTCTGTGCCCCAGACGGCTACGGCACTTGCTGTTTCCTTTGCTATCTGCAAAGCTGCCACTTTTCTTTCAAAAACTTTCGAAATTCAAGGAGGTCTACTTCCTGCAGTTACAGCCATTGTTGTCATCTTAGCAACTTTGCTTCCAAGTTACTTTCACCACCTGGCACCTGCTGGTGATGTTTTAGCTCTAATATTGATGCAGGTAACACACGCTACAACTTTGTTAATAATATGATATTCTGCTGGCATTTCGAAATTTTCATTCATCTATAGTTGAACAACAATAACATTAGCCTTTTATTTACTACTCGTACAGGCTGACTTCAGCTAGGATACTTACAAAACTTCAACTTTTCTGTTCATGTTTCATATTGTTTTATCAGACAAATCAGTTTTAGTCACAACTGTATTCCTTTCTGACACAGGTATTTTTTGCTGTTCTGGGTGCAAGTGGGAGCGTGTGGAACGTAATCAACACAGCTCCCAGTATTTTCTTGTTTGCGTTTGTTCAAGTTGCCGTTCATCTTGCTGTAATAGTTGGACTGGGAAAATTGTTTCGAGTTGATCAAAAGCTTATACTACTTGCATCAAATGCTAACATTGGAGGTCCAACAACAGCATGTGGAATGGCCACAGCAAAAGGATGGGGCACCTTAGTTGTACCTGGAGTTCTCGTTGGTATATTTGGAATATCGATTGCAACATTTCTGGGCATTGGTTTTGGAACGTTAGTTCTTAGATGCATGTGAAAGCAACAATACAATAGATCATTTATGCAAACTTTTTCAGTTCATATTGTCAACAAGCAATTCAGTTCAAGTTAACTTTTACAGAAACCAATTGTTGCCTGGTTCAGTTCTGGTTCCCTTATTTCTCAGATAGAAGGGTTGATTTGGTTTAACATGAGTCTTGTAAACCGTCCAAACCAACCAATAAACAACCCTACCAACCAACCCCATCATATCACATAAAGAATTAGCTATAATCCTAAGAAATCGTGTAGCTTGCCCTAGATAAAATTGATCGATGTTGCTACAGAGAAATGACAAAACAAGACATGACTAAGATGTACTTTGTCGAATGCCCATTTTAAGGAAGTTATGGAAATTGGAATGTGGAAACAATCATCAAAGCTTCATAATTATGAAAACTCTAGACTCGATTACAGAAGCCCAGGCATCAGTAGTATCATCAACATCTCTTATTTTGACCTCTTTCCCTCCTTTTTCTTTATGACCTCATCAATGTACATTATACCTTTTCCTTTGTAAACTTCTGGAGGCTTACAACTTCGAACAGCAGCAGCAAACTGATGCACCCTTCCTTTGTCGATCCCGGTGCAGCATATCACGTTGTTCTTGAAGCAAAATACCCGAACTGCAGGAGGTGCACTCAGCTCAACCTCATGGCTATAACCAAGTTTCAGGTACAAGAGACGGCCTTCTGCCTCTGCTCTTGCTTTGAAACCAACCCCGACAATCTTGAGAAAGCGAAAGAACTTAGCATCCATGTAAGGAGAATATCAATAACCTGAAACAAGCAATTAACTCATTACTCATTATGAATGAATGGCCTCCTAATGAGAAAAGGTGTTGTATTTGTATTTTAGCATAAAATTGGATAGGGTCGGTGAAGCCTGGGAGGCAAGTAGTGGCTAGACCTTTTCTCTTGGGTGCACATGTAGTAAAAATATGATGCAAGGTAGAGAAAATTGTTTTCTCGTATACAGATTCCTTTGTTCCCTAAATCTCCCTTATAAGTCTAGACTATGAAACTTCTTTCTAAATAAGGTGCAAATTTTGGTTAATCTCTTTACTGTGTTTAATAAACAAAGATTGTAAGAGACAATCATACGATTGGTGTCAAGTTGCCCCGCAACTCAGCATTCTCATAAGGAGACAGTGTCCTTTCCCACCCCTTCTGTCCCTCAATCCCTTTCCCTTATCTTAAACTAAAAGGGTGCCAGGAGGGAAAAAAAATGCAGAATCACAAAATGAGAATGTCAATTATAAGGACGAACAACTAGTATCCAGTACCATTAAGCAGCAAAGTGGGGCTTACAGTACAAGCCTAAAACATTCAATACATAAATATTCAACCAATAAGATACTTTTTTTCTAAATATGTTTTTATGGGCCAAAACCATGAAGCCATTTATTTCCTTCCAACTATTTTTGGGCAAAACCACCCACATAACCAGAAATTGACGATCTAGAAAGTCAAGATGCATTACCGCAAGAAACTTGCTACTAATGCATGCAAACCTAAACTTACTATGCAGGCATCAAAAACATGGACCCATAGCACAGGTGGCTGCAAAAAGCCCATAAAAACACCAGAATTAGCAACTACTTAGCTATTCTGAACAGAAATGATGATCCCATGCATCAAATCCCAATATAATTAATTAGGAATGAAATATATAGTTAAGAGACTAAATAAGTTTGACCTGAAACTACACTAGGACTAATGCGTTTTTTATTTTTTTTAAGTTACATTCTAAAGCCAGCAGTTGTATCAGAAAACATCACATGCGTCTTTCAAAATCTCCCTATCTCAAAAGTGATCCATTGCATTACTTGAAACTCAAAAGCATGTCTGCCTTGCATCTATCCACCCCACTCACACAACTTTCACCTCCAACCTCAAGCTTGAATCTAAGAAAAGTATTCTCATATATATCTTTTGAGGTAAAGCTTCCACACTACAATGATAACTTAGAAATGCCTTTGACAATAGATAAAATTTAAGAAAATTAATCCAATAATTTAGTCATTTAGGAAGGGGAAAAGGTTCACTCTTGTCTTGTCATCCAAATTTCCAATAAACATTTATTTTGGTTCGATGCATGATCTTGGCTTTTTACAGTAGCACAGAGCACACACAATTAATTTCCAGTTAAAAAAAGAAGCAGCATGTGCTCGATCACCATTCTAAGATCATTATTCAGTATACTACTTTAAAATTGAATACAATACAATAAATAGTCAAATTTTCGCCAAATTAGTGTCTCTGCAACCTCCATTATGCATCAACAAATTAATTGGAAAATGTAAGTAATCAAGAAACCTTCGATTAAGCCGGGAAAAAAAAGGACTAACCTTCTTCAAATGCACAATTGATTGCCCTTATTGTTGTGTACTAATTGGGTTGGATAGAAGGACTTCAGAGCGCCGGAAATGAAGCTTCTCACTGCCGGAAATTGCTACTTCTTCCTCAAGCTCGTCTGCTCAAAGTTCGCTGGTGGATTAATGCCCTAATTTCAATTGGATGCAGATGGGGTTTACAGATGTAAGTATTGGGCTTCATAATAAAAACTAAATGGCCCATTAGACAATATTCATTAATTTGGACCTCACTTAAATAGTTGACAAGATTTCTCTAAAGTTTTGAGTGACAATGTCTCAAGGAATCAATTTGTGAGATGGATTAAGTTGGATTGAATGTAAAAAGTTATGTGTTACTTTTTGGTTTAGGTATATTAGGTAATAATTTTCTATATATTAGGTAGTTCTTTGTATTATAGGTCTAAGTTGAGTTAGAATAAAAAATAATATGTGATATTTATGTGTATGAGGTAATACTTTTGTATGACCCGAATTGGATTGAGTCGGGTGATTAAAAAACACGGATCACATATAATGCTTTTGTGTTTATTGGGTGATATTTTTCTATATATCATGTAATATTTTTGTATTATGTATATGTACCGGACAACATAACACAAAAGTATTATATGATATATGAAAAAATGTTACCTGATACACATAAAAATAATACTAAATATAATGTGTCAACCAATCAAATCCGTCTCACATAATGGAATCCATGAAACGGTCTAACACAACACATACTATGCTAGTTGTTGGCAACAATTGTGAAATTGTTCTATAATGAAACTCAATAAATTGTAAAAAAATATAGTTTAATGTTTAATGTTATGTTTGTTCTCATATTTAAGCATAATGTTTTAGTATTATATAATCTCAAAAGATTATAAAACATAGTATTTATACTTCATACTTAAATAAATTCTGAATAAAATTGTCTAAACCACTCCAAACTCCATTGTTGATACATACACAACTTTTAATTAAAATCTTGAATGCAATTTTCTTTTATTGTTCTTCCAATTCTATATTTAAATTGGAATCAATGTGAGATCATGGCTATCCAGAATAGGCAAACTGAAACCGAGGATCACCCTCGGTTTGTGTACTCTGAAAGTATTATTAGTTTGATATTAATTATATATTCATAGAGTATTAGTGGTATACCTTTTAAAGGTATTAGTCATGTACTTATAAAGTATTATGTAACTGAAATATATGTTTTAACGAATATATTAGTTGTATATTTATAAAATATTTACTTATATGACTAAAATATGTAATAAAGATATAAATCATATTATTTAAAGATATTAAAATCACACAATCATATTATTTATAAAATATTTACTTATATGACTAATATATTTACGTATATGATTGAAATATAGGTCATGACCCATGCAATTCAGGTCATATATTGATTCGGAAGGTAATTTTCACGCTAAAAATGCGTTGGATAACACCTCCACACGCTGGCACACACCCCTAAATTCGCTCTCAAACCTTAATTATGCGCACTAACATTTTAGTTATTTCGGCTAACCTCTTAGTTATGTTCATAGAACCTTTTAGTTAAGTTCGCATAACTTTTATATTCTGGTAGTTAATATTTTACTGAATATTATAACCTATTTTACATTTTAAACCTTTATGCTATAGTAATATAACATTTATGTTATTATAAATTAGTTTTTATATTATAATAATATAATCTTTGTATTTTCAAATGTTATGATAGTTTTACATAAACGTTATATCAATATAACATAAAGGTTACGCTATTATAACATAAAAGTTTTCAGTTATATTACATGACTGAAAAAAGTGTAAGTATATAAATTTAAGGTTTTAATACCTTTTATACTTAAAGTTGTAATAATATAACATTATGCATAATAATATTAATCTTTATTTTATATTAACATAACTCTTATGTTATTCTTTAAGTACATAAAGGTTATAATATCTATATATAAAGGTTATGTCAATATAAGATAAAATTAAATTAATATAACATAAAGATTTTCAACTATATTATTTTATATTTTATGTTGAAAAAAAGTCTAAGCATGTAGCTTAAAATATTATAATATATGTACATAAATATTATATTAATATAATATAAAGGTTATACTCATATAAAAATTACGTTTAAATTAAAAAAAGTTAATATCAAGGGGTAACAAGGTCACAACCATTAACAAATTAACATTCATCTATTTCTACAATGATTATTAACACTTACTAAGAACATTAGGCATTTATTAGCTTTCTGATATGTTAATTTTAATATTTTTATTAAATTATTTTAGAAACTATATTTCATAAGAAATTAGTTTCTTTATACAATTAATTAGTATGATCAAACAATTGTAAGTCAGAATTTGATTAGAAAATAGTCTTTATCTAACTTACGAGCTTTGGTTGAATGAATTGTATAAGGTTGAATCATCACAAGAACATATATAGTCCCAAGAGAGCAACCACTGTTATGATTTATATTTTATATTTTTTTGGTTATATCAGCTAAGGATGAAATAAACACAAGTGTGTAAATAGAGGAGCAAAATATAATAGATAGAAACTGCTGCTGCTCATATTAATTAGCTACCTTTTCTAAGAATGCATTTACACACCTACACTTAATAATAACTTAGTTGCTCACTTCAACCTTAACCTTCACTGCTTTCGGATCATACTTTTGCTCAAGCTTTCACCACTCTCCAACATACTTCTAAGTAATTCTAACATAAACCCTAATTCGAGGTGTCGTTTTTTGTTCATCCGCGACCACTTCCCCAGAATCATTGCCAATTTTGTTGTTGTCTGCAACCACTTCCACAGATTCATTGCCACTTTTGTCCTCACAAACGGCACTCTGATCAGCTACTACTTCCCCAGGTTCATTGCCAAGTTTGTCCTTGGACACGACTTTCTTGTCAGATATACCTTCCGATGCTACAGAGGGAGATACTTCAACAGTGTAAAATGGAAATTTCAGTTGGAGTATTTTCCTTGGCCACCTCAGCAGGAATCGTAGTCGTTACCGAGGTGTCATTTTGTTCATCAGCTACACCTTTCCCAGATTCATTGTCAACTTTGTCCTCAGACATGAGGGCCCTCTCACCAGACATATCATCCA
Organism: Scutellaria baicalensis; assembly: GCA_005771605.1. Taxonomy (NCBI): domain Eukaryota; kingdom Viridiplantae; phylum Streptophyta; class Magnoliopsida; order Lamiales; family Lamiaceae; genus Scutellaria; species Scutellaria baicalensis. The sequence goes on along the minus strand of CM016721.1, from coordinate 74,460,627 downwards.
ATGCAACAGAATGAGAAACTTCTTCAACAGACGGAATGGAAACATCAGTTGGAGGATTTTCCTTGGTTGCCTCAGTAGAAGTAGTAATCATAATCAAGGTGTCATTTTGTTCGTCAGCAATTACTTCCGGAGATTCATTGCCAATTTTGGCCTCAGACACACAGCTATCTGATCAGGCATATCATCAGTTGCTACAGAATCAGAAACATCTTCAATAGTCAAATTGGAAACATTGGTCACAGGATTTTCTTTGGCTTCTTCAGCAGAAATAGTCGTTGCTCCATCATCTGATGCATGTGGTTCTTCCTGTGTGGGACCCTCAACTTCACTAGTCGAAACAGAAAACTCAGGAAGAGGTTTTTCCTTTTCATGTTCACCAGCAAGCTCAGCTTCATTACCAGATTTGTCCTCAAGTACCACAGAACTGGCATTCATGTCCTTATCCAACATATCGTCTGATGCCATGGGTTCAACCAGAGTAGGAGTTTTCGCAGACTCAACCATTTTCTCATCTTCCTTGACCACATCTGCAGATTCAGACTCTGGAGCGAGAGGAGTCGGCACAAGTGACATAGAGAGAGAATCATCTCCTCTTTCTATAGTTTGTTTCAGATCATCCCTAACAGCTAGATCTTCAGTATCCCTCACACCTGAACCCTCAGCCACTTCAACGTTTTCTGCATTGTAAATTGCACATGATTCTTCCTGTGTGCTTCTACTTAAAGTTGACTCGGGCTTTACATCAAAATCCTCAGGTGCATCTTTGAACTCTTCTTTCTCTCCTGAATTTCCCTCATCATGTGACTGAGAAGACATGTCCTGAATTGACTCTAAAGCAGGAAGAGGAATGTTTAACTTCTCCACACCAATACTTATATCTGTCAAAGAGCCGGCAGTGACAGATTAGATAGAACTTTATCTACCAGGTAATGCAACATTAATAACATACTGTTTCTTTTTAAGCAAACAACTCAGATGGCTAGCATTTTGAGGGAAAGGATTTTTTTTTTTTTTTGATTCCATGCTTGATAAAATCTAGAGAACCAAGTTTGCTAGAGGTTCAATGAAATTGCCATTTCTCTTCACTAACGAGCATATCATTGTATTTTCCATCTATCAAGTATTCCATCCAACAAAGTAAACTTTAACTTGACCATGAATGAGAATAAATAAATTCCCCCTACCAAGTTGAACTGCCAACATAGATCCCAAGAAACAGTTATTAAACATTACACCAGTGACTTCAGAACATCACATTGATATTCAATTCTCCCATTCTATTAAAATACTTCTTTCTAGAATTAAACAGCAGTTATTGAAATCATGTTGATCTCTTACACTAGTCCAGTCACATAAATGTCAGCCATCTCATCCGGAAGTCAAAGATTATAACTATGGGATCTGACAATTACTTCATCCCTGAAATCCTTATGGTGATGCAGCATATAGGATATAAGAAAATGAAAGGATCACTATAAGGAGAATTGTGACTCCTGATCTGAAAGATATTTTGGAACTCTCGTCCACAACTAAAATTGAGAGTCTCTAACTCTAAAAGCAGGGTTCGAATTATATTTCCAACATTTTGAAAGATAAGAGAACTTTTATACATACTTTAAATACATATTTTCACAAACCAACAAAAGAAAAAAAAAACACAAGGTTTTGAATTGGTTACAAAAACATTATCAAATTAGTGAATGTTCCATGCAATTTCAAGGTTGTAAACATCTAAATGGGACCCTCCACAAAGGCCAGACAATGAAGAAATGTTGCTAATCATAGGATAAAAGCAAGTTCGATCAAATGGAGCACTGCTTCTATGATTTTAAATATCAAACATACTTGTTAGAGGTGCACCTCGGGCATGCAATCGGCAATGGGCTTTGCACCTCTATATGGGTGGGGAGGGAACTGTAAAGGAGGCGCGCGCCTTTTGCACCTCTACCTATGAGCCCAAGGCACTCCTCTTTGCCTTTCATTTGCTTTTTTTTTTTTTTTTATAACTTTTTTGCAATACTTACATTTTTTCAAGAATCAAACACAACTTATGTTTTCAGTTCTCTTTCAAGTTCCAATGGTAATATTTTTTCATATATATATATATATATATATATATCAGTCAGACCTATTTAGACAACTAGGGTTCGGGAGAACATAAAGTATCTAGTATTAAAAAAAAAAAGGAAACAAAACACAAAATAGAGCCTCTTCAATTAGTTGGGATGATGATGAGGTGGGGGATAATTGGTTGGCACTTCTTTTTCAATGTATTGACTTTAGTTGAAGTTTGATGGCTTTTTACATATTATTGGCTTTAGTGTTCAGGTTTGAACTTTAAGTGTGTTGTTTGAACTTTAACTAATTATATACTCAAATAATAGTGGAACTTACCCTTTGAAGGATCTTGAATATCTTGAGCAGCACGCTGACTCGCATTTGCCAATTCTTGATCTCTCTCACCTCTTGTGCTCTCTTTCCGTCCAATGGAAGCCCGAGTTCTTTTATGTGGAGGCTCAGCTGACAAATAGTCCTGACCAACTAATGCACCAGGAACAATAGGTGCTACAGGCTCCTGCCTCCTTCGCCTCCGTTGGGTTGTGGGTGTCTCTTCTCGACTTTGAGCATTCTGCCCACGTCCTCTCCCCTGCCCTCTTCCCCGCCCTCTACCTTGAGTCGTCATAGGGAGGGAAGGAATAATAGGCTGTGTAACAGGATTTCCAGAAAGTAAATGAGGAGTAGCATGGGGGCTTGAAGAGGGTACTATGCCTGGATCTGGCTGATTAACACTAGCCACAGGCACTGGGCCAATGACAGTATCACCTGTAGCCATTATTGAACCGGGTGTGGCTCCTTGTTGTGACCCTATATCAGCATTGCCTAAGGCAGAAGCTGCCGGTAGCACAGGAGCAGATGAAACCAAATCTGTTTCAGTGCAAGCTTCTTTTGTATTGCTAGAGACAGAAACAGAGTCAGTCACACTCACAGCTCTGCTAGAAGCAACTTCTCCCTGTACTCCTACAGGTGGCGTATCAGTCACAGAGGGCGATGAAAGCATTGGAACAGTTTGTAATGCTACAGTGTGCCTTTTGCCTCTGCGTCCAGGAGCAGGAGCTTCCCCAACTGTCTTAGACTTTCGACCTCGTCCTCTACCACGCCCAGATGATGAGGGAGACGCGGCTGCTTGAGAAGCAGGAAAGACAGGAGGAATAACAGGCACAGAGATGGGAGTAGCAGGTGAACCCAACTCTTGGACGCTCCCAGTAATACTTCCAACATGAGTAGTACTTGCCAAAGAATCAGGACCAGGTACCACAGGTGTAGTTTCAACCTTGGAGCTCTCTTCTGCTTTTACAGCTAGCCCAGATCTCAATGGTGCAGGATAACTAACCGATGGAGATGTTTCCACCACTCTTTTTGGCCTGCCACGCCCTCTTTTAGATGGCGGCGTACCCTCTTTATTTTGTAGAGACAGAGGCTCCATAGTTGGGGCCTGGGGCTGTTGAGGTACAACTAGTGCCTGCATCTCACACTTGACTGCAACCGTACTGTTTGCAGCTGCCATTAATGTTTTTCCAGTAACTTCTTCCTTCATTGTAGGAGAATCAGGAGAGTCAGCCTGACAGAGTCTCTCAAACTCTTCTTCTGTCCATTGTTCTTCATAAGAGCACACCTAGGCGAGCAAAAAATTAAAATATAAGACAAGAACATGTCTCATGTCAAATAATGCCCCTAGCAAATTAAAAAAGAAAAGGATTTTCCGGTATACACAGTAAGGACAGACGAATATAAAAAAGTCAATGTGAAATTCATATAAATGAACCTCTCTAGCCCGTTTTCCTTTTCCATAATGTTGGGTATCAAGGCCACCAAGATAATCACTCTTCCTCTTCATTCCGGCATCAGGCAATACTCTAGGAGTTGGTGCTTCTGAGATCTTCATCACTTCATAAAAGGATTTTAAGTCATCCTCAGTTAAGAGCCGAGAAGGCAAAGGAGGTATCTGCTTGCATTTCTCAGACGCTTTCCCACCGAACACATTTTGCCATGCAACCTCCAGAATATTTTATAGAATTCTCAGATAACAAGAAATAAGCCCTATCTGAGCCCATAAAAATTAATAGACCCAAAATGCAACATTTCAAGAATTGTATGTACCATTTCTTCTGTGTGTCTCTGTTTGTCAACTGACTCAAAGATATCGATCTCTGACTCACTGAATAAAAGTTAACATTAGAAAACAATCTTGCATGCACAAACACACTAAAGGGGAAAATAATAGCATGGGAAGATTTTCAACTGCTACCTCCAAAAGTTTGTGAAACCAGGTCAAACAAACTAGTCACAAAATAAGGTATGCTAAAGGTAAGCTGAACAATAGACTGTAAGTTTATAGAGGCTAGAGGCGCACAGAGGCAGAAGGGGTGCCCCAGTGCCTGAGGCGAAAGGGGCACGCCTCTTGAACAAGGGCCCCAAAAATGGAAGAATGATTAAAAACTACAAATCATGTAGAAAACATCACAATAACTAATTTAAAGTTCAAACTTGAATACACAAAGTTCATCATTATCATCTGACTAAAGAGGCTCTGTTTTGTGTTTTGTTTCCCACTTTTTTTTTTCTCGTTGATACATTAATTTCTCCAAGCTCTAGTTGTCTAAATATGTTTGATTGATATGTATATATATATATAGTTAAATATTACAGGTGGAAATTGTAAGGGAGCTGAAAAGAAAAAACAAGTTTGTTTAGGTGAGAAATACTAAACAGATTGAAAATGATGGGCATAGGTAGAGGCGACAAAGGCGCAAAAGGACTGTGCCTCCTTAACAGTGCCTGCCCCACCCAAGCAGAGGGCATCGCCTCGTGCCTCTCACATCTCAGGAGTGCCTCAAACAAGTATCACTAGCTATCAACATAGTGGCTAATAAGAAAATTAGATCATTATTTGCAAATCACATTTAATTTTTAGTGAAATAAATAAGTGGCAATCTAATTCTGTTGTAATACATTTATAAGCTACCAAAACCTTTCAACAAAGGTTATGTTTCTAGTTTTCCAAATTGAAAATGTATCAAACACAACCAAGTCTTACATCTTTCACCATGAATGCAAATGATCGAATATTTAGGAGACAGGTGTTGCAGATAAAATCGATTTCTATTTCTCAATCCTATTTCTTAAGATGAACTAAATAACAATACATTCAAAAAAATTCAAACCAAATGGGTGTGGCCAAGGTGAAAATGACCAATTCATCTTTACTTGGTTCCATACAGATCTAGTAACGAAAGAAAGAATACGAATGTATACAGTCCTTAAAAGCTCCAAGGGTCTTTAAACGTAACGAAAAGCAACCCAGACCAAGTAAATGGTTGACATGATTTGTAACAAGAAATGAAACAATATTAACCAAAACCACATCACACAAACAAAAGCTGGAGGGGGGGGGGGGGGAGTGGAGGAACTGAACTACAAAGAATTTCATGTAGAAGTGTTCACTATGTCAAAGAGAAATGAAATTTTGGTTATTCAAATATTAATTTGACCAAAATCAACCCTAGATTTCCAGTTCAAGAAAATTAGACAGTAAAAAAACCTACAAAATTAGATTTAAAACAAATTATTACTATTTACTTCTTTTGTAAGTAAAATGAAAGAAGTACTACCAACATAAACTATTAGTTCTACGAAAACTGTAAGTATATAAACAATGATGAGTTGTTTGTGTTTTGAATAACCAGAAAAAAAAATCAGGAATCAGGCTATGTAAGGTTAGTATGTGGAGAAAAGTTTTTACTCCCCCCAAAGTAAGGACTTTTTTGTTTCCTTATTTCCCCAAACACGTCATTCTCCTCCAAAAACAAAATGAAATTTAGTGCATGTAACAACCAAGAGATAGTCAAATTTCTATATCATATTATCACATTAAATAAACAATATATAATATAATAAGTATTTAAGTGAGATCACTAATGGAACAGTAATGGCATGGCATGATTGCTACAGTAAAAACTATCACAAACTAAACACAAAACCATGAGCTCATTTGTTCCCCTTCTCAAATGCATTATTTGAAGTTATACTATTATGAAATAAAAACCACGTCAGGTTGATCCATTTTCAAGGAAAATGTCTGGTATATCTTCAACATTGCTTTACCACCACCCAATAATAAATAAATAAATAAATGCACCAAATATTTTATTACCTATGGCCTTTCCAAGTCGAGTTAGTCATGCATAAAATGTAATTGCTTCACCACAAAAAAAAAACAAAACAAAACAAAAAAATTATGCTTACCTTCGTGCTATAATATCATTAAGAGAATCATCATCCAGAACACCACCAGCTTCCTCTTTCTTGCACTCCCGCAGAAGAGACTCCAAGTATTCTCTTCGATCCTCCGCACTACATATGTTGTTTAAGTTATATTCAGCAGATAATAACAACTACCGCTGTTAAAGCATTGTCATATGTTTAAGTAACATAACAAAGCATACCTAGTATTATTGTCAAAAAAACCAGCAGTAATACTCTGATTAGCAACCCCAAGTTTGTGCTCAGCAGAAGCTCTAACTTGTTCCTCCACAGTTTTGACCTTAGTTAAGATTGAAGCAATATAGAAAACCACGTTTAAAAATCACTAAAAAATATTCTTACTCAAAACCAACACATTAATAAATAAGTTCCAAGTCAGTAAACCAAAAGGCGTTGATTCTTGATCAAAGCCCCCTATATAGTTGAGATATACTCTGGAACTCAAACTATTAAAATAGTGCCTCACAGTTACAATTACATTACTTCAGAATATCATGTTTATGCCTAGCACTTCTCAATTGGGCAGACATGAATATTCTAAAAGAATGGTCAGAAGAAATGCAAAATACACATAACATACTCATATATTAATTACAGCAAAATTAGCAGCAGCGAAGAAATGAAGCCACACTAAAAATACTTTAATTATTGTTCTGTTTTCACAAGTTGATAAATTCTCCACAGCCTTATGAATATCATTAATAAAGTTCAGACACTGAATAAGTAGAGCTTCACAGTAATTATTATGATGTAAAGTTAAGAAATACTATTAATCAAGAACATTTACAATGAAATTATCCACCTCGCAAAAAGTATGCCTACATCACCATTTCTAATCCAAATACCTTAAGTAACCACATTGAACTAACTACTAGATTCCTCGTTCGAAGATCTTTAATAGAGAAACAATCAAATTGCGAGCTGGTAAGCCAGAACACTATTCAGCATTATCTTCAATAAATAAACTTTAATATATATTAAAGGCCTAAGGCAGTTAATTACATGGAGCATTCTGCTTAGAATTCTATAGTAACGTTTTGATTTTCCTCAGTATTTTAAAAGTCAATTTAAACGGATGGCTGCTTTCTCTTATATTTTTTAGAATAACAGGACAAGATTAGAGAAAGGAGTCTAGAAGCAACTGAAAACGAACATACAATGGAAGGTTAAAATTAGATGTGATTACCCACAAAAGAATTCAATCAACATTGTATACAACTTCCAACACATATTAGAAACGCATTCAAGTTGTATAGAATCTTTTCTAAGATGAAATATAATCATAAGGAATTGTTTGTGTAATCCATATAGGAGATATTCTATGAAAGTGAATTTAAATGGAAGAAACTACCAAAATGTTACTATTTCAGGGATCAGTGTTTACAGTTTCTAACCGAAGAACAAGAACATCTTTCTTCTGTCCAATCCTATGAGCCCTGGCCTGAGCTTGCAGATCAACCTGAACAAATATGAAACATTAATAAAACAAGACTGGATTTGAATTCCAAGGTGTCACAATTTCAGAGGAGACTGGAATTTCAAGATTACCTGAGGATTCCAATCCGTATCAAAGATAATCACAGTATCCGCAGCTTGGAGATTCACACCAACGCCTCCAGCTCGGATACTAGATGACAAATTGGTACAAATCGGTAAAAATAATAATTATAATAATAAATGCAGCAACACTAAACTAAAAAATTAGATTTGTGGTTGTTGATGATTGGCAGATAGCCTTTGTGCAATTCTTTCTTCAGGTGCCCTGATCTAGATGGCATAGATATGGAACTTAAAAGCTACAATGACAAGTTATATACTTTTAGCTTCAAATTTGGTGGGACGCTTAGGAACATACATTGAATTCCTTTTACACAGACCTGTGTTTACTCAGAATAGACATCAGTTGCAATAAGGGTTCCACAAAAACCATCTCACGTGATACATTATGGGTCTCGTTACCTGAGTAAGAAAATGAAGTATGGAGAATTGGGATTATTGAACTGCTCAATGAGGGCTCCTCGATCACCACCAGATGTATGCCCATCTAATCGGAGATATCTATATTGTTTCCAGCAAAGATAATCCTCCATCACATCAAGTAGTCTAGTCATTGTCGAGAAAAGAAGAACCTGCAAAAAGTGACGTTTCAATGATCTGGGAAGCATAATATGATGCAACTTATAGCTCACATATTCTTCACAATGAAGATCATGGATAGCTCAAGTGGCCTAGCTCTCCCACCACACCCAAATGAAACAAAAGATAGTAAGCAGAAGTAAAAAAAATCAAAATTCAAGCTTAGATTTAAATATAAACCAATGAACCAAAAAAAAAAAAAAAGGGAAAAGAAAAGGAAAGAAAAGAAAATAAACTATTAAGATGAAGAAAGGGAAAAGAGAAAACATAAAACAGAAGCCAAGGTATAAAGTAAAGCACAATGAAGACTATAGCATCATAAAACCATTGATTAAATCTCAGATCATGTCACTGAAGAACCAGGACGTAACAACTATTTCCTCCTAATAAAAGGCAGAAGACTGATAGGAAAACTCAAAAGTTAAAACAGAAATTCCCCAAAGTGCAAGCCTTCTAATGCTGTCAATGAGAAGAAACACAGATGCCTGAAAGAAGAAATCACCACAGCTTTTTCGCTTTTAACGTTTGTTGGGGGGGGGGGGGGGGTGTTGAATCATTTCAAAAAGGCACTACAAATAATTCTAAACATGTAGAGTAAAAACTAACTAGGCATTCAGTCTCCGGAGCAAATTTAAATAAAAGACAAGCAACTTTTACATTAGAAATGACTGTCAAAATATAGTAAGCAATCAGAATTCAGATAATGAAATATAGAATGGAACTGTTTTTGGTATACAACAATAACAGAAATATTGTGAATTACAAATTGTATGGAACAAATCTCTAGCACAAAATATAGTAACAGAAACCCTACCCGATGATCAGTTGCCTTTAGTTTGGGTAACAACCGATCTAACATCTCCAGCTTTCCACAAAGTCTGATAACGTTGGGAAGATAATGCTTTGGAATCAAATCATGAACCTAATGCGATAATTGAAGGTTTCAATAGTCAAATTAGTTAGCATCATATGCACAACACATCCAGAAAGGATTTTCAAAACAAAAATAAAAAATGCTTTGACCACCATCAAACTTGATACATAATTTCATCTAGTTTGCAAAACAAATGTTCCACACTTCCAAGTATCAGGCAACTTATATAAACTCTAAGTCTGACAGGAGAAAAGTCATTTACTTCATCTGCATCATCTCAGCTTCAACAAGAGAGCACGAAAAGTGGAAAAGCTATTATGAACACTCACCTTGCTAATTAGACAAATTATTCTAGGTAATGCTAATCATAAAATAAATTGAACAGAGACATACCTCCTCCACATGAAGTTGACTGAGATATGGATGGTTACATATATTCCGTAGTTCCATTACTGAGTTATGTACAGTGCGAGCCTAATAAAGTTACAAGAAAAAACTGAATTAACACTCTGGACGAATTACAAAGAGTACATCAGAATTTGTAGGAGTAAATATTAACAGAGTATCCAAACTTCACATATACATGATTTATTTTTTAAATATGCAAGCATATTATAAATATGGGTGCATGCATATTTGTTTTGACATATATCTATCATACAGGCATAAATAATTACATAAAATATGAGTGCATACATACATGTAATGGCATACATCTATATAGCATGCTGACACAAATAAATATAGGAAAGAACACATAACAGTATGGAGGCTACACACACACACACAATGAAGGCAAAAATTCTAAAATTGATCTAAAAAGATCACAAGCAAGAATACCTTAGAAGTTCCCATGGCACCAAGATTGTCTTCAACTCTCTTCATCAACAACTTTTGATATGCAGACGCTTCACATCTAATAAGTCTTTCGATCTTTTCTGGCAATTCATTCTCAACCTGACCACATTATTGAAAATTACAGCAGGATGACAAGCAACAGGTGACATCATAATTTCATTACTCATAAGTTGAATTATGACGCTTCCACAACTTCCATGACTAAATAACTGGCATTTAATGGAACTAATAGATACAGAATTTCATATTCCAGATAAGTTTCCTTTTTTTCTCCAGAAGTAAATGAAAAAAGAACGATAAAGGACAAATAAAACAGAGATGAAGGACCCTTAGCTGATCTAGAAGCAAGCAATTTATATAAAAGATCTCAAAAGGTCAGATATGTTAATATTGGAGAGTTTTTCAAGTTATCCCAATTGCTACACAGATGCAAGTGTTTTTCCTCCAGCTCATCCTTATACAGCCCAACAACAATACAAAACAAATCGTCCAATAACAATACAAAACAAATCTGAGAGAAAAACACACATCAAATGTAACTTTTTCGTTGCTATTAGACACCCAAAAAAAAAAAAGTTCTACAGGTTATTTTATCTTGTCCATGCCACACTTTGGGGAAGATAAAAAATGAATCCTTACTATCAGTAAGGCTTGGTGATGGATTATACAATTTGAGATGATTGTTAGATGCACATTTATATGGACTTATGGAGATACATGAGTAAGCATCTACTATCATTATCAGGTATAAATACAAAGCACTTCCACTCATAGCATGAGTCATTGGCCAGTACCTTGTGTTTTAATCTTCTAAGTACAAATGGTCGCAGAACTTGGTGGAGACGGTTTATAATCAAAAGATTCTCCTCCTCAGACAGCAAAGCCTGGTTATATTTGGTATTAAAGTTAGTTGCAATGTGAAGAATGATGAGAAACCAGAACAAAAACTTATCTTCTTAGCATATAGCTTGTATTAAAGCTTACTTGATCAGCTGAATTGTCACCATTACTCTCAAATGGTTTATTGAACCATTGAGAAAAATCTTCGGATGAGTTAAAGATGTTAGGCAACAAAAAATTAAGTAATGCCCATAGCTCCTCAAGATTGTTCTGCAAGGGCAACCAGGGTACAGAAATAATATATTAAAACACAACAAATAAAATGGACGCTTAAATACTATTAATGCTGAGAATTGTTTAATAAATGAAAATATAAATAATGAGCACACAAAATGATGAATTAGTAAACACAAGACCTGCAGGGGAGTTCCAGTCAAAAGTAATCTGTGGTTGCTACGATAATGTCTCAGATCAGCATTTAATTTACAGGAAGCATTCTTGATGCGATGACCTTCATCAATAATGATGTAATGCCATTGTATTTTGCTGAGTTTTGGCCGATCATGCTTGTTCATCAAATATTCATATGTTGTGAGAAGAACATTGAATTTCTGGTGAACAAGTTGCTCCCTGCAGTAAAAATTATCACCAATAAACAAACAGGAAAAAAAGAAGCAGCACAAGATCACATAGGTATTTGACAAAGCTTACTTAAATAGCCTTCGACGTTCTTCAGGGGGGCCAGAATAAACAATTTTGTGGATACTTGGAGCCCAGCAATTGATCTCTGACTCCCATCCGGGTAGAACAGAGGATGGTACAACTACTAGAAAAGGTCCTCTATCATTCTTGTTCTCCATTAAGTAGCAAATTAGAGAGATAACCTACAAAGATAATATTCAACAAGATACAAAATTACTGAAGAAAACAAGCCAGGAAAAATCTACAGAAAGTTGATATTATTATGCATATATCTTACCTGAACTGTTTTACCCAAACCCATTTCATCAGCTAATATGCCATTCAAATGGTTATTATAAAGTGAAAGCAGCCATCTTAGTCCATTCATTTGGTACCTTAGAAGTAACAACAATACAAAATATTCAGGAAGCATTTAATGGAATATATGTGCTTGGACATCCAAGATAAGAACGAGAAAGAAAAATACTTATGAAACTAGAACCCTTGAGAGAGGGAGGGAGGGAGGGAGGGAGGGAGGGAGAGGGGGGGGGGGGGGGGAGAGAGAGAGAGAGAGAGAGAGAGAAGAGAGTCATAAAGTTTGATAAACCTGAACAAAAACAGGAAAGAGTGTAAATAACTCACTCTCTCAGTTTTCCACCCACGAGGCCTTTTGGCTGCTCAACAATATTCTCTTTTACACTGTAGAAGGTCAATTAAGTCCATGAAGAAAAACTGAATCAGCACTGATAATCAAACGAAAAACATAACAGCATTAAGATTTCATTTCTTTGCGTGTGAAAATTCAAGTACATACAAAAATAAGTAAAATGGCAAAGAGAAAACGAAATGGGGCAATAAAATCCACACAAATTCACCTAAAAACCAGTTGATAATAAATGTAAAATTATGATAAAATGGAATCGGCAATAAAAAGAAACTCATGGAGCAGTTGATCCACTTAAAATATATTAGTAACTGTTTCAGGTAAAGTTGTTACAAGAGATCATCATGAGGGCAAGATTTTCAAAATTACCTATGTGCCATCATGTAGTACTTCTCATTGCTCTCTAAATAGTGCTGCAAAACAAAACGAAAATGACAAGCTAAGAGAGGAATATGATTGAAGTGACCCGCTAGATATATGAAATGATGGTTTACAGAAGAAAAATACTACAAAACAGAACAATATGGAAACCTTGGCCTGATCTTTATCATCTTCATTCTCTCCAGCATCCTCATTATCCTCAGCTATACCACCCTTACTCTCCTCAACATCAGTCTCAAATTGTCCAGCCACTGACTTCGCCTCCTTTAATTTAGACCCAAGCTTCTGCAGATACTTCTCGGTCTCTTTTAACAGTTGCTTAACCCGATCAGACTTTGCATCCTACAAGCATATTGGAACAGTTAAAAGATTATTAAAATTAAAATTCTGCATTAAATGTCTTATCGTCGCTTAGGCCATACAACACCTGGACCATGCGGAGGTATCCTTCAACATCGTTAATTTTCAACAAATTAATCTTCTCACGCTGGATCCTGTCTATCTTCTCACGATAAAATCTTTCCTTCCTTTTGTGGAACTCCCTCACATATCTATTGAATCCTTTCCAACGCTCTCTCTTCATTTTTAACCCATCTTCCAGTCTTTCTCTAATTTAGCATCAGGAAAAGATAAAAAGTTACAAATCATAGTAACAGTGACAAATAGATAACATCAGAAGCAAACTTCCAAACAAGCTGAGACATAAAACCAAACTACCTGTGAACTTCTATCTCACTAAAGAATTCCTTCTGCCTTTCTCTAATTCTCTTATGTCTCTCCTCCTTCATTTTCTGCTCATATCTTTCAATGTGCTTAGATCTCCTCCCAATTCTGTGCTTCTTAATTGATTTCAGTCTGTCGATTTCGCTGACTATTGGTCTAAAAAAATCATTTAAGATACCACTGCAGCAAAATGTTATCAACTTATCAGTCTAGACAAACAAGAAGATTCATATCAAAACCCAAGAGCAAGGAAGTAAGAACCAAAGTAGTTAGAATTAGCAAAATTGATGAATTTCCAACATCTGAGACGGGAAAGAAAGAGAAGAGAGAGAAAAACCATGGAAGTAAAACTAAAGCAAGCAGAGGGAGAAAAAAACTAGGGATGGAGGTCAATAGATGGCCAGCAAAGAATGCAAATCTGAAGCACAGAAGGATGGATTACCTCCTAAGACGTCGCTGCAATTCCAGCAACTGAAGCTTTTTCAATTCAATTACACTTTTGGTCTTTGCAGAAATATCTTCAGAAGAACTCACAACCTCCTGCAACATAAATGAACAAAATTTAAACCATTTAAAGCAAGAGAGGCAACCAACAAATCACCCAGACAAAGTTCAGATAAGTATGGTAAATAGGTACAACGCACTAAGTCGCTTTCACAACATTACAAAGACCACAGAGAAGTAAAAATATATTCAAGTGTACTTACCAAGTCTCAATTAACTAAAGATCAATCACACTTTAATCCCACAAGAAAAATAGGTAATATGGAAGCAGGAAATAACAAAAGTATTTAAATCATCTTTTTCCTTAAAATGAAGTATACTAAGTTTACATATAAGTGCATAAAACAATGTTCGACCAAACAAAAAAAGCCAAACTGCTATATACAGTTTAGGTAAATGAGAAAATCAGCCTGGCCACCACAAATCCACAGACAGATCTCCTAATCAATTAGCAAAGGAACAAAAAATCAATATTGACATATGATCCTGTCTAACCACATACTGTTTATTACAATATATAACCGTATCATTAGTGATATCACTAGAAATGTCAACATAAAGACAATAATCACACTTAAAGCATAGCCATTTAGAAAGTCATCATCTAAAGAACAGGAGAAATGAAATTTCTACTATAATGAAATAACTATGCAACATAACATACACATGTTTAATATTCTGGATTAGCAGGTACCAGTTCAGGACTCAAAAGCATTTGCAATGTGAATTTGCAGAGGATAATTCTATAATTTCTAGAACTATAAACCTCTTTATCATAGTATTTTGATGTTCAAAGATACACCCTTTATTGTTTAGAGATGACACGTCCCGAAAATATGCTGCACTTTGGCTTAAATATCTAATTATAATGCAAACCTTTAGCTTATCAGAACAAGCAGTGATTTTTTGTGCTGTTTTCTGCTGTTTCTGGGTCCAGTTCTGCTCGTTAAGAGCTTTTCTCTTCTGCCTGTCCATGATCCATTTTTCTATAGTGGTATGCTTTGGAGAAGGTTGCCTGTCGGTGGATATTGAAGTATAATCCTCTTCCTGATCCGTCTCTAACACTGTAAATTCATATTCATCTTTCAGTGTACCAGTGAAATCATTTTGCCACAAAAAAAAAAAAAAGCAAAAAAAAAAAGTATTAAGCCTTTTTAATAAGAAATAACAAATTATACTAACATCACATAAATGAACACAAGCAGGTCATGTGTAGAATTATCAGATAATAAAGACTGTCATCTTTAGTTGCATCTGATTAAGTTTACTTACATTGTGAAGCATTTTTTACAAGAACATTGGAATCCTTATTTGGCATTGAAGGGTAATTCTGGCCACTAATGCCTGAGACAGGCTTCCACTGGTCCTTCAAAGGAAAACTTTGCAACTTCTTGTCAAAATACATCTTTCCTAGAGAATTGATAGGATTTTGGGCTTGACTTGAATCATCTTTTCTGTGTAGCACCACTTCATTCATAACAAAGTTAGTAGGTAATGATACACTAGGAATATCATTAGCAAATCCATTTCCAGACCGACCATTCTCCTCAAGCATTGACTGTTCGAAAGGGGTCAGAAATGTAGAGGCTATACCTTTGGGCTGGATGTGGTTCCCTAAATCATCCTCATGATCACGGTCAAATGTTTCCCTTATGCTCGAATCATTTCTATATATTGCTGCAGATGCATGTAATTCTATAGCTTCCTCTCTGAATGCCTCAGCATCTATTTTCCCTCTTGTTAATAAACATTTCCTGTCGTTTCCATCTCCAGCTGCAACAGCAGGCTGAATAACTTTCTCATCCAAAAATTTTGAAAAATCAGATTCTTTTGATATATTACAATCCAAGCTAGATGGGTGACTCTTACTGCTATCTGGTCTTTCCAATGACCTTGGGACTTCTGCAACACTGCTTGGATCATGAACGAGTTGCTCCTTCCCTTTCTGGTCAATAAGATCTCTGTGAGTTCCCTCTGCAAACACAACATTAGTCTTCAATCAAATGGGTAAAATTAGAACTCAGATGAAGCGCATTACTTACCTTCCTTAGAATAGATGTTTCCAAGTGCAATCTCAAGATGAAGTTTCTTTGGCATCAAACCATTTCTGCACATGCAAAGTAATTATGCTTATCCAGAAACAGAATTCCTTATTAAGAAAGATGAGTTTAATATCATGTAGCAAGTATTCACTACCTGAAAGCCAAAAAGACAAGGCACTGAGCTCTGAGTTGTTTTAATTGTTGTTCCTTGAATGGAAAGCCTGCACCAGAAGCCTGAGAAACAGGAGATTTCCCAGTATCCCTAGAGGCAGTGGTCCAGAGCATGTTTGGGTCCGAAGAACCGCTTAAAAAGGAACCCTGACAAAACAACATCAACAACTAAACTCCAGAAAAACAGAAATAGCCTGTAAATCTGTAATGAATTTAAAGAGTATTGCAGGAAAAAATCATTGAGAACCACAAGCTAAAATAGCCATAAGGAGGTGGATGAAATAACTGAATATCTCTAACTCCTGACGACAGCAGTACCGTATTTGCATTTGTTAACACACTAGATCCTCCATGATCCATTGTTTTTGCAGCTATATTATTCCCAGAAGAATTATCTCCAGAAGGAATAGCAGGAAACACTTCCATGCTTCTATCCTTAGTCATCTTGGCAGCAAAGCCATGGCTATCAAAGGAAGAGTTACCAAACTGCATCCTATTTCCTGACTCTGCTGATAAGTAAGAAGCTGTAGCACCGGGAGAAACCCCATGAGCCTTGACAGCACCACCTGAAACACATTGTTTCACATTAGACAAAAAGACTCATTTTAGGCAAAGGGTAGAGCTACAAATACTTTAATATGCATAACACCTGAAAGGGTATAAATGAAACATCAAAGTTAAAAAACATTAGAACTTCTTTTGCATCATTTTAAAAAAAAAAAAAAAAGAATTGGATAACCAATCAAAGCAAAAAAATACTTTCAATTCTGCAACATATATGCTCTCACAAGGAGTCCTCTTTCTACCACTAGCAAACAGACAAGATCAAGATCCTCGGAAAAGATCTAACAACTTTTGACTTTATGTTACCCCAATTTGAAATATAGATCAATTTGGCTTACTTAGCTTAAGTAGCTTCCAGTTCAAATGACCATCAGACACTTATTTGCCCAAAAGTAAGAATAAAAAACAAAAATACTGAAATCAAAATTATTATTCAAGACTTACCACTTATATGAGCCGCAGAAACTTGATACATTTCTTGTCCACCACTTCCTGGACCAGTAGGTGCCCTAGCTGATGCATAGGTCTCCGGTGTGCCGATCTCATTTCCAGATTTAGACTCCTTAGCAGCCCCAACTCGCTGAGAAGACCCTGCAGTAACATTATAGTAATCAATAGTATTACAATCGATGCTGATGCCTTATTCAATTCGAAAGGGTCAAATGTTGTACCAGCTAATTGCTGTGATGTAGAATCTCCCATTTGTGCTCCGGCAGTCAATGGAAGGCGAGACGACATTAAAGTTTCTATATCAAGATCATGTTCCTTGATAACAGTTTCCATGGCCCTTCATAGATAACATAGAAAAAGAAGCATGAAACATCTAAGAGATAGATGATGCATATGGTATACTGAAAGAACTAAGAAGACAGTTACAAGCATCATCGGGAGGAAAAAAAATAGCAAATAATAAACTTGATTAGTTGTGTTTTACTATCAGTGTCGCATGCATCCAATGGACTAACTCATTAATTTTAAATAGAATGTTTCCTAAACCCAATCCTTTCAAATTTATCTGGCTTTGAAAAAAAAAATATATATATATATATATGTATGTGTGTATGTGTATGTGTATGTGTATGTGTATGTGTATGTGTATGTGTATGTGTATGTGTATGTGTGTGTGTGTGTGTGACAGAGCTCATGAGGTTCTCACTGGGGCTTCCGTTGCTGGTAGACTATTTCCAAACCACCTTAGGCATGGGCATGACCCCAATCCTCAAAACTTTCTAAAAGTGCCTGAAGTTACAATAAATAGGTGCATACACACACATTTGGACTACCAGAGGGACATATTATATAAACATAATGAGAGCTAGAGAGGGAATTGAAATCTTGATATGGATCTCCAACACATTTAATTAACTGATAAAATCTACCAAATCTCAAACGAACTGGTTAAAGTAACCTTCCACAAAACCTGAGGCATATTACCTTGATATGACTAGATAAGGCATTGAATTTTCTTTCCCGCTAGATCTCATGTGCTGCAAAATCTGTTTGACCAACATACAACCGACAAGTTACTTGATTCACATAAACATTGAAGGTAGAAGCTAACAGAAAAAAAGAAATAACACATGCAACCATAAAGACTCTCAAATACCACATAAAGCTTTGTGGCCAATTTGGAAGGCTCGTCCTTAGATTCCTGGATAAGTTTATGTAGAAACTTGGCTGCCTCCAGCTCAACATTTTGTGGATTCGCCATATAACTTAATGCACACTTAAAGCCCCATCGTAGTCAAAAGCGCACTCAGGGTGCAAAGGTCCTGCAGCACTTAAGTCGCAAAGACAATTACTAAAATCATAACTCAGTACACTCCATTACAGTTGAACAAAACATAAATAATCAAAATTTCATCAAATTACCATCTTTGCAACCTTTTCATTAATGTACTAGTTAATTAATTTGCAGATACAAGCAAGTAATTAGGCATCCTTCCTTCACGGAGGAGCTTTGTCTAATTTTACTGAAGGAATCATAGATTTAGACTTAAATACCATGAAAACAGGGTAGAACGGTTTTCCGTCGAATTCCACCATACCCGCATCCAAAATATGGAAGGAGAAAAAAAACTAACCTTCACCAAGCTGGTTAGCACACAGTTGGCAGTCAATTATTGCCCTAAATTTCGAGTATAAATTGGATACGGCAGAAGGGCTCCAGTTCGCCGGAAACCTAGCTTCTGGTGGCCGGAAATTGAGAAAATAAAACAAGATAAGAGACGAAGGAAGCGATTACCAGTTGAAAATCTATTTTCAAAACAAAGAAAAGAACTCTCACCTTCTTCTTCAAGTTCGTTCACGCATTGCCGCCAATTTGTGCGTATTGATTAAATGCATTTCATACATTAAATTTATCATTTCAAAGTTTTATGTTAATCGAATATAGTAGAAATGAGGAACGTTTTTAATCTTGTATTAACTAACTAATCAGACAAGTTTGTTACTTTTCTATTTAAGTTTCAAAGCTCTCCTTAAAAGTTGTTTTATTGAAAATATATTATTAATAATTATATTAACTAATTAAGACAGGTTAGTTACTTTTTATTTAAATTTCAATAATAATTATATTAGAGGAAATAGCCCTTTTGAGCACATTTGCTTAAATTAGTAACATAAATACCACTCTACTATATAATATGACAAAACTACCACAATTCTTTTAAGTTTTGACAAAAATACCACAAATTTGAGATGAGACCACATCAATGACTAGGATTGACACTTGCAACTACATTCATGTCCCCTAAAGTGAATTATGTTAGATCACATATGCACATTTCTTTAATGCATTATCGTGGAAAGATTAGATTAAACATTTTCGTGGAACGGATATGATTAAATTTCCCACAAAAAGTGTTTTTCAAAAAAATTCTAAAGCGGCCGTATTTCTTTGAATTTTCGTGGAAAGTATAAAATCAAAATTTTCGTCCAACAGTGTAATTATACAATATTCGTGGAAGGGTGTTACTGCAAAATTTTCATGGGAGTGTTCTAAAATAATTTTCATGGAACGTCTAAAACTATTTTCGCAGACAACTAATTTTCGTGGAATGTACAATTTGTGTGGAAGTATAAAAGTAGAATTTTACAAAATCTAATTTCTAGAAAATTGATTCCACAAAGCCTCTCAGCGGTTCAAAATAGCCCCTCCACAAAAATTGTCGAGGGTTCACGAAAAATGCTCGTCTACTGTCCTTTACTAACTTTTACTGCACTTGTACTTTGTTTGAGACATCCACCGTTTTGACTCAGTCAATTTATGGTATTTTAATATCAAAATATAAGGAATGTGGTATTGAGTTACTCTCCTGTGCACCAGTTGCATGGATCTGAGATCCATACAACTAGGTCGCGCGCGGGCTAGGCTGGCCCGCCCAGCCCGCGTCTCTTTACTTTTTTCGCGTATTTTGGTCGTTACCTTCATGTTATGTTAGTGTTACCTTCGTGTTATGTTAGGGTTACCTCCGCGTTATGTTAATGTGACCCCATCTCCACATTTCATACCCTTAGTTTAAAATCACTGAACTAAAATAACACGAAGGTAACACTAATATAACATGAAGGTAACACTAACATAACATGAAAGTAACATTAACATAACATGAAGGTAAAAAACAATGTTAATTATACCTTCATGTTATGTTAGAGTGACTCTCACGTTATGTTAAGGTTACATTCACATGAAGGTAACTCTAACATAACATGAAGGTAACCCTAACATAACATGAGGGTATGACTGCCTGAAGCGAATCTTTGTGGGTTTGAGCGCATCCACCAGGCACGTGGAGCCAGGAGAACCGCCTCCAACCTCAGCGGAGTTCAAGGGCTCTCTAGGATTGCATTGATATTATGGTTGGGTTTCGTTAGAAACAAAGATTCAGACACTGTGTTTAAGGTGCGGATGTCCCCAACTTTCACCTACAAAAAAGCCGCTGCTCCATTTGTTTCCTCTTTTTTCTCTTCCAACTTTCTTCCTGCCTCTATGCGTTCTCTCTCCGTCTTACTTGTTCTGGTATGTGCAATTCTAATTGACATAAAAATATGTGTAATTATCAAATTTGTATATGAATTGTTTCTCTTGGTATGTGCAATTCTAATTGATGCAAATTGTTGCAATTCTCCAAAAAAATTAAGGTTAAAATAAGGGGGAAATCGAGTGATCCAAGTTAAGAGAACTTATTAAATATAGGAGACTAACACCCATCATTCTCATCTCAGTGCTCTTCTACACACTTATCTCTTCTGCAGATTAACAGTCATGGCTTCATGTTCTTCTTCTGCAATCGAGCATCACTAATAATGGAGACTAAGATATTATGACTTCGTTTTTTCGAGGATCCAAAACAGTTTCAAAAAAATTCGAAGGCAAGGTATGTGTTTCAAGTTTGGAGTTTTGCATTCCAGTAGCTGGATTTATGACACGTTGCCCTAGTTTTTTATGTTTAGGTTCACTTACAAATCCAAAACAATAAGCATGTTGTCAAGTTCGATTTGTCGAAGTCCTTAACTATATTTTATTGGTTACTTTTCTGGCTAAAATGTGGTTTTAAGAAGTGTCTTCTGTATACATTGGCTCAAAACTTCAAGTGACTTTGAGAGTTGATGAGTTCATCAACCCCTGCTATTGGATTAGAAGATTGGTTTCCCATTTAGTTTTCCTATTAATAAAAATAAAAAATTTGTCTAATTATATGTTTGTGTTGAATTTTTGTGTTCTTTGGAAATTATATTTGTTACTTAGATCATTCTCTATTTATTTTTTAGTTTTGAAATGTTGGGAGATTATTGTTGGCAGATTTAACTAAGTATTGGTGATGCTATGTGTATGGAAAGATGAAAGGAATTTGAAAATACGTTATGATATTTGATTGAATCATTGTGTTTGATTAAGTGTTTTGGTGAATTAACAGTTGCAAAGTCTGGGAAATTTTGTAAAGGGACAAGTGCAATGATGTGCTTGAATAGGAATAGAGGATTAGTTTCTATATCAACTATGTTTGAGCGTGGCCACTTCATTAATAGCTTATAAGCTTTGAAGTACGACAATTTGATTTCTAAGAGGAAATGTTGATAATATACAAATAGATCTTGATATAAGATGTGTACATATCTTCTATATTGTTTTCTCTCAAGTTACGTAAATTTCGATTATAATTATGAATGGAATTAAACTTTGTCTACGCAAGCAATCTGAATCAACCTTACTAATTCATTTCCCTTCAATAGAGCATGTCTTATGAAAAATATGCCGACTAAGTATATATAGCTTAGGAAAGCGGTAATAAGTCAATTGTAGTAGTGTTTTGAATCGAAAATAAGCGAGAAAAACTTGAACTAATGCGAGAACTTGAGAATCGAAATTCTGATACAACTATTTCATCTTCATTGAGTGGTATTTTCCATTAATCATTCCTATTAATTCATCACAAATTTGGATTTGGAATTCTTTAAAATTTGTTGTTTGTGGATTTATATAAAAGTTCTACAGACCTTGATTTTAAAATGCATATATGGTTAAACTCACAATTAAATTGGAAATGCTCGCACTCATAATATGCCTTTTGGTTTCATCCCTCTTCTGTTTTATTTGATTAGTTTTTGTTTATTTTTGTTGATATTTAAATTG
Source organism: Scutellaria baicalensis (assembly GCA_005771605.1). Classification (NCBI taxonomy): domain Eukaryota; kingdom Viridiplantae; phylum Streptophyta; class Magnoliopsida; order Lamiales; family Lamiaceae; genus Scutellaria; species Scutellaria baicalensis. The sequence continues at coordinate 74,438,233 of CM016721.1, read as the reverse complement.
TAGATTTGAATCAAAAAATACATGATGACATGAATTGGCCCTGTGTGGATTATTATTTCTGACTTATACAGGCTACCACATTAGCTTTCTGAAGAAATTTAGAGTCGACACCTCAGCACCGTAAATGAATATAGAACTGTCATGTCTCCCCTCACCATTGCCCTCAAACAACCGTTACAACCCCTCTATTTCACCTCCCTTTTTTCATCTACCACTAGACTAAAACTGTTACAATCTCTTTTCATGTTCGCTTCCCCTTCCATTCTGTATTTTGACTGTGCTTCACCCTTACTGATATTAAACCTCACTATATATCAATATGCTTTTGAAGCCCTTCCGGCACCGGCACCATTTGGTTAATACTTGTCACTCCTTCAGTTCACTCGCCATGGTTCAACTCTCTCTATATGAGTAAAGTAGCAGATCTACATAAAACAACCATGATCCGGTAATAATTGTAATTGTTTTTCTCTCCCTCTCTCTATAAAACTGAAGCAGTTGATCTACATAAATGTGCTAACCATAAGGTGGTAATGTTTGATTTTATTTTTTTGTATGATAGGGTTTCATCATAAATTAGCAACCATTTGAAGTCACTCTTATTATTCTAATTTCAGGAGTCTCCATGTCTTAAACAACTTTAATTTGAATGTTTTTGCAAAGCATTGTAAATTATATTGGAAATTTGTTGATTCATGTTATCTATCTCTTCCTCTCTCATGCACCTCTTTATTGTTCATTCTCAATTCTTTCAAGTTAGGAGTTTTGAGATTCCGGGAGATTGTAGATTGTTTGAGAAGGGACCATTGCATTTAGGATATTAAAGTTTTGAGGGTATGCATTGTAAATCACGTTGCATCCAATTTTATCTCTTTGTATCTAAATTTATTTAAGCAGGCCAAAGTCTTGATTTGTGTGGTGATGACTTGATACTAAAGTTAGAGACAAAGTGGATATAGTCATAATAAGCATTTAACCTCTTCCCAGCTGATTGTATTGTGCAACTCATATATTTAAGTTTTTGAGTAGGACCCGACCCACCCCTATTAATTCAATTTTTTTTATTTTTTCTTCTTCTTCTTCTTCTTCTTCACGCAACACTTTTTTTTTCTTCTTCCTCTTCTTCTTCTTCTTTCTCCTTTTTCAACCCAATGTGCTTCTTTCTTCTTCTTCTTCTCCTTCCTTTTCAACCCTTCTCCTTCCTTCTTCTTCTTCTTCTTCTTCTTCTTCTTCTTCTTCTTCTTCTTCTTCCTTTTCTTCTTCAACCCGATCCAAACACACATACATACATACATACATACATATGGGGAATCATCTATGGGGTCAAAGAGGAAAGAACCCAACCTTTGTCTATCAAATCCTCATTTTAAGATTAATGAGGGAGGATATTTTGCTGTTAACCCTAGCTCACCATTGATGTTTCCACTAGTTTTGTGTTCTAATTTTTTCAGATTTCAAATTTTCTGTTTCATCTCTATTGTTCCTTTATCTTCATTAAGGTTTATATATTCAGGATCGTATATATATGTAATTTGATATGCAACTTTGTTGGTTATTGAATGAAGGTATAAAATTGTAGAAATCTGATTGAGTAGTATGAATTTGCAGAAAATTTGGGGAAGAAGATGATAAAATCGCATTTCACAATCTATTATTTATATATACATATCACTTAATCTTAAGAACAGGCATTTAACACCTAAAAAGTATATATATAACACCTATAGAGTATATATTAAACATATCAGACATATAATATGAAAATATTCTAAAGGTATTACAAATATACTATATAGGTGATATAAGATCACATGTATCTATAAGATATAATAAAAACAATTCTTCCTTCAAATGTTATGAAAATATTTTAAAGGTATTACAAAGATACTCTATAGGTGATATAAAATTACATGCATCTATGATATAGAATAAACACAATTCCTTCAGGTATTATGAAAATATTATAACACCTAAAGAACATACATATAACACTTATAGAGTATATATATGTCACCTATCATTCAATCAAATAATATGAAATCTTCTTTATATGTGATACCTCAAGAACATACATATAACACATAAAGAGTATATATATAACTCATATAGAGTATACATATAACATCTATCACTGTCACATAATATGAAATCTTCTATATATGTAATACCTCAAGAACATAGATGTAACACCTAAGGAGTATATATATAACACCTATAGAGTATAACTATAACACCTATCACTGAATCATATAATATAACTATAACACCTACAGAGTACATATATAACACCTATAGAGTACATATATAAAACCTATCACTGAATCACATAGTGTGAAATCTGGTGTGCGTGGGCGCACACCAGATCAGGTGGGGGTACGCGTGGGGGTGCGTGGACACGCCTGGGTGCGGCCCACGCGCCGGGTCGTGTCAGGGGCACGGATCTAGGATCCATGCCACAGGTGCATATAAGTTTTGTTCTAAGTTTTTTTTTTTTTTTTTTGTCTACTTACCCTCTGTTATTGATTGTGTTAACCTTTCTCAAAGTCTGATTTGTGGACAAAAAAATAAGATTTTCTAATTTGCATATATCTGCTATTATTGGGAATCTTACAATATTAATCTTACACGGGGTTCCAAGTCTCTGGAACATATGGATATGTGGAGTGATTCAAATCTCTTTGATTAATTGTAACATAAGCTGCCTGAATTTTATTTGTCTTCCTTGGTGTCGTGAGTTGGGAAATCTCCAAACAAATAACGACACAAACGTTGTAATTCAGTAAAAGATAATCAATGAGCTTATAGTGAAGGTAAGATTTTTAACACGTAATATTGTGTGATGATGAATAACTTTTTAACATTTTGTGTTAATATATGATGATTTGTGTTTTGGAAGTTAATTTAAATTACGTTTTTCTTGCAATATTCAGTGGCTTTTTTCAGGACATATACATGGAAATTTCAATTTTATTTTAGGTGATTTGAGAGGTCATGATTATAGCAATATAGAGTGAGCTAATTCAAGGTCTTTTGGAGGTTGGAGAAGCTGCTATATTTTGATTTGAGCCCTTGGAAGACAATTAACGATTGTTGTTAAGGAAAAAAAATGAAGTTCTTACTTTCCCATCTGTGTATCTGAGAATCTACTCATTTTTCTTCTATTAATTCAGTATCCAATTGTCTTTGCAGGTATATGCTCCTTGAAAATTTTCTAATTTGTTATGCAAATCTATCAAGTTTAGGATAAAAATTCGCTCCAATATTGATAGTAGTTTATATAATTAATTTGATTAAATTACTTCTATCTACTAAAATTTTGATAGGTTATTGATCGAGTAAAAATATGTTCATTGATATGAATACTTACATTTCAATATTTTAAAATTAATCTCCAAATATTTTACTTATTTCGCAAGGGCTGGGGTTTCTATTCCAAATTTGATTTCATGCATTGCTAAGTTGTCAACCAGTGCTCTATAGGTAATTTAAGCATCCCATTAATTAATTCAAGAATTGCATTGGATAGCATGTGAAAAGATTTTAAGTAGTTAAGTTTTTTTATTTGTGGTGATGATAGAAAAATGTAATTTGATGGCACGAGTGTTTTTGGTGATGATTGGTTTCTTAATATTGATCCAGTTTAAGTTCTTGAGTGATAGCAATTTGCTATTCATGGATTATAATACATGGAATTTGAATATGATGCATTAGAATGAAATCCCACTTCAATATGATAGCCCTCAATGAGCTCTTCTTGAAGTTTTTATTATTCTTATTCAAACAACAGCTGTTTTCCCAATTGGTATGTTGACATACAGATTGAAGAGTTTGAGCAATTCCTATTGTTTCTAGCTATGTATCGGGTTTGAAAGTTCAGAGCCAGTTATTTTGTTCTTTGTGTGAGCCATTACTCTATTTTATTTGATGAAGTAGGTCTCTCCATGCAAAATTTAGTTTCACATGGCATGCAAATGGTATAATTCTATATGTAATAGTGAGAATACAGCAAGATCTTGATCTTTTAACATAGCATATTTTCTGCTATTAATCTCATTGCTCTGCCTTTTCTCTTGGACTCTACTAAATGTTAGTTACTCTTTTGCCATCTTGCAGGTTTATGATATGACTCACTTTATCAACACATTTTACTTAGACTATATTTATCAACAACCCACCACAACTCAACTTCTTAATAAAATATTTTCATTTCTCTCTCATCCACATACACAATCTACAGTCCAACCAAATTCCAATCTTTTTACACTTTATCAGCAACCCAACTCAACCTAACTTTTTAATAAAATATTTATTTCTCTCTCATCTATATGTACACTATAATAATTAATATGGAATTATATACTACTTTGAGATTTTTTTTAATTATATTCAAAAATATAATAATTGTATATTAATTCTGCAATTATAGTAAGAAAATTTGTTTCAAAAATACATTAAAAATAACATATTAACACAATAACTAAATTAAAATTGAGATTTGGAGAAAATTAAGAGCTTTGATGATATTAAGAGTTTTAGTAATCTCAAAGCCTAATAAAATCATCAAAATTAGAAAAAAAAAATTGGGAGTTTAGGTAATAATTAGGATTGTTTGAATCCATAATAAGAAAGAAATTATAGAAATTAAGTGAGAAAAGGGTGAATCAAAATGTAAAAAAAGATAGAATTTTAAATTGAGAGAAAATAAAGAGTTTTTTATTGTGATTCAAAATATGTCAATATTACACTCTATTTATAGATAAAAAAAAGATAGGAATTTCGGTTATTTTTAAAAAATAGAATAAAATAAAATAAATACTCTCTCCGTCCCGGCCTAATTTGCCTACTTGCCATTTTTGCTTATCTCATTCTAATTTGTCAACCCATAAATGGCAAAAGAAAATTTTCCTTATTACCTCTACATTTCTGGCATTTTACAAAATTGACAGCTCAGTTCCCCTTTTAAATTCTAATTAAAATGCAAAAAGCATAAAGTTAACACATCCCATAAAGTCAACTGTATTTTCTTAGACTCCGTGTCCGGTCAAAGTAGGCAAATTAGACCGGGACGGAGGGAGTATCATTTATCAAGAATATAAATTATATCCATAAAAGTTTATCACAACTAATTACAATAGGACACTTGTCACAAAAGTGGATATGGAGGTGGATTGTTTGTAGATTGTTCCACCACTCCATGCTCCAACCGGTTGGTCCTATTATTTTTATTTATCTTTTTTTTTTCTTTTCAAAATTTTTGTCTTATTCAATGGGTTGCCAATAAACATAGTCTTAGGAGTTACAATGGCCACACGACGATCTAAAGAATTAAATTTCTATTCCCATTAAATTCAGTTCTAACTTCATACTGACTTATGAGTAACAACTATCCAGGATTCAAATTAAGTTTCTATTTCACTATGTTCAGTTCTGACCTCATACTGGCTTATGTGTAACAACTATTTAGGATTCAAAGAATTAGGTTTCTATTCCATTATATTTAGTTCTAACTTCATATTGAGCGATATTTTCAAGCTTTTTAAAGAAAGACATGAAGATACCTTATATAATACTTAATACGCTTATAAAGAACTATGTATTAATAATTTTGTGCTAAATATTACATGAAAAAAATAATGAGAAAAACCATTAAAGTAAAAAAGAATAATGAGAAAAAATATTTTGAAGATATAGAAAAAGACATACCATAGAAAATCTAACAAATACTTATGAAAGAATATTACTTATAAAATAAAATTTGGATAAGTGTTAAATGAAGTCGGTAGTAAATTAAATTGTTATGTTCCTATTTAGTTGTGCCGCAAATAAACGTGACTGCTCGTTAGATTATGCAATTTTTATTCTCTTTAATTTTAAATAATATTGTTGTCTTTGACATGATTAATATTTAATAAAATAGAGATATTTTTTAATGTTATCTAAATTAATCATCGAAGAATCAGCCAAGCATGTCTAGCCCATAGGTTGAATATCAAGAGTCAACCGTACTATCACTGGTAGGAACTCGTACTACATTATTTAATATTGTCAATTTCTTTCCTAATTAGGTAAAAAAAAAATCATTAATACCCCTTCCTTTTACTTTTCATACAAGTTTATACTACATGGATATACAAAATTTACTATTTACATATTTTAATTATGAAAATGTTTGATATATAAAATAATAAACTTATTGAAGGTTTCAATAATCTATGACTTGTGTGTGATGTACTTCAAAAAATTTAAATATTGAGTTAACGTGGAAAATGTTGATTTTTTTGGAATAAATAATTGTTTTCGATAACATTTCAATCTCAACTGGTACCCATGTAATATATATCCCTATAAATTTGTTAAAATTGATAAAATAAAAAAATTAACAAACATGATTTAGTGTTAAATTTAAAATTCATATAAAAAAATATTTTCAAAATGATTGTCCATTTTCTTACACAAATTTGGAAACTCAAAACATCAATTTCTAAATTAAATATTGAAATAAAATAGTTTAGGAGATGAATATGGTCAAATATTTTCAAATCTTACCATGATATTGTTTTTTTTTTTTTCATCTTACTATACATGAATATTTTCTAAAATAAAAAATGAAAATGGAAAATGAAATATTGACTTTTGGCGTAATTTTGAAATCATTTTGTTATTATATATTAATATAATATATATACATATAATATCATTCTCATTATATCCTTCATGATCCATCCTTTAATTATCTCATCTCATTATAATCCTCAGTTACCTTTTTTTTTTTTTTTTTTTTGTTAATACTATTTCAAGATTACGTAAACTTTATGAATTGTCGGTTGAAATTAATTAACTCTTGAATGTAATACCTCCAAATTTAATTTATGAAACAACACATTATGGAAATAAAATTCTTTATCAAGGAATTATTGGGAAAAGATCCTCCAATAAAATTATATGCTGTTTAATTAAAGACATTTATATTTTGTTATGACTCTTCATGTCATAAAAATAAGTTGAATTACCTCTGATATCATATCAGCATATTGTGAACAGGATATTATATTTCGTGTTCATGATATGTGGAACTTTTCTGCATATCGTGAACACGATATTATATTCCGTATTCACGATATGTGAACGTTTCTGCATTTCGTGAACATGATATTATATTCTGTGTTCATGACATGTTGAACTTTGCTGTATTTCGTGAACACAATATTATATTTTGTGTTCACGACATGTTCACCTTATCTGAAAAGTAGACGCGAGTAGAGTTTCTGGACACGAGTAGAGTTTCCTGGACGCGGGTAGAGTTTCTGGACACGAGTAGAGTCTCCTCGACTCTTTTCTTATATAAATATAACTAAAATTGAGGGTATTATGGAGATTTCACTGTCCAAATTGGGTAAAAATGTTATTTCTTATAAAAATTGGTAGATAAGTTATTTGACTTATGAAAATGAGTATTTTGGAAATCCTCCCTAAAAATAATATTAGATTAATTATTTTGAAGACCAGATGATTCATAACTATTTGTATTTTCTTATGGACAGTAATTTATGATGAACTAAAATGAGATTTTTTAACAGATGAAGGGATAAAGTAAAATTGAAAATACATGTGTCCCCACTTAATAATATTTATAATATGATATGTATCACCTTATTATATAGTGAAAAATTATGTGGACCTCATTAAATAAAATAATGTTTTTATTCTTTAATATCCAGAGAGAGAGAGAGAGAGAGAGAGAGAGAGATTAAAGAAAAAAGAAGAAGCTGGAGGATTGTTGGAAGATTATCCCTCATCTCACTATGCTTTCATTTTTTCCTTTGTAGGTAACGAACATATTTTATTGTTTAAGAATTCTACATAATTGTGTCTTCGTGTCTGCTGCAAATATTATTTATATTTTTCCAACAAATAATTTGTTGGGATCATTCTTTGTCAATGCTATTAAAATCAAGATTTTGAGAAACAACTTGCTTTCATTATTTATTGATAATTATGAGAAAGAGATGGGGAAAAAAAAGAAAGTACAGTCATTTAGTACAATGATGAAAAATAATCAGCCAAAAAAGTAACAGTTAAATCTTAGAAGACAACATGTGAGCTTCTTGCTTCATATGCATTAAAAATAACACAAAAACTCAAGTGAGACGGGTCGTACAATACAGATCCATGACACGAGGAATGAATTATATTTTATCCACTAGTTAAGAGTTGAAGAAGCATGTAAAACTGAATTTCAGTACTACAACCTTAGTACTTATGCATGAATCATGCTGTTTTCTTGAATCAATATGATGACGTCATGTACTGCATCTCCATATCCATAAATATGTGTGTTGCATTGAATGATCTTGATATATTTGACAGAGCAAGATCATATTCTCATTGCTGAAATCGATGATAATGAAATTTCGAGCAATATGGCAGAGTTTCTTCCTTGTAGTGCTTGTAGGATACATGTTTGTATGGATCATGCTTCCTACAAAAACTTACAAGAATTCATGGGCTCCCAAATTGAATAACAAGCTCAACTCCACATACTTCAGAGAACAAGGTAATGTTTTCTCGTATTCGATATGATTTCTACATATGTATGTGTCTTCTTCATCTTGCCTTTGTCTATGCAGGGACAAATCTTGTTTTGTTTACTTTTCCTCTCATGCTCATTTCTGTTCTGGGATGTGTTTATCTACATCTTCAGAAAGAATCTAGTTCTCAAAGGTATATAGTTTGGACTTAATTTCTTGAGAATATTGTTATTTTCGTCATGTAACTTTGACTTCATGATCCACATTTTTATATATACCACTAAATTTACTTTTCCCTATTTTCATCCGATTTTTGCCTACATGGATGTGAGAGTTGAAAATTGATTCTGACATCCAAGTATGCAGAAAATGAGATTGAGTAAAAAGTTACAAGACGAAAATTGAGATTTTCCGAGAAGGAAAATGTTATTGAATGCTAAAGATGGAGTTGAAGTTATCGCAGTGGTAAGAGCTTCTACGGTGGCCTGAGACGACCAATGATGGTGATGGCGCCGCTAGGGATTGTAAGCGCGGTGGAGCTTACATTTTTGGCCATGTTTTTTGTGCTTATGATATGGTCTCTTGGGAATTATTTGTATGTGAGCTTCGGACACCTCCACATGCATACAGCCGGAGAAAAAGTGTAGGTATCACGTCAAATTCTGCTTAAATTTTGCGTTTGTGAAGATCAGATCTGACAGAAGTCGTGTTGTTGTGTGTTGGAAGGTGGGAAGCCAAATTTCGAAGTGTGTTCTTGAGGCTTGGATACATAGGACACATTTGCTGGGCTTTCTTGTTTTTCCCAGTGACTCGAGGATCATCCATCTTGCCTTTGCTTGGGATAAGTTCAGAATCGAGCATCAAGTATCATATCTGGCTTGGCCATATTTCAACTTTCCTGTTTGCTGCCCATAGTGTTGGATTCATTATCTATTGGTGGACAATGACTCAACAAATGTACCTGGTACGTATATACTTCTCCCACCCCTCTTTCTACTCCATAATAAAATATAAGTTTTTTTATATATTCTTTCTACTCCATAATAAAATATAAGTTTTTTTATATATTCAAGATTTCAATGAGGTGATTGCAGATGCTTGAATGGAGCAGCACCTATCTGTCAAACGTGGCCGGAGTGATTGCATTCGTGGTGTCGTTAGTGATCTGGGGGACGAGCCTTGGCCGTGTCAGACGAAAAATGTTTGAGCTCTTCTTTTACACACACCATCTCTACATTGTCTACCTTGTTTTCTACATGCTCCACGTTGGAGTGGGCTACCTATGCATGATTCTTCCTGGGATCTTCCTCTTCCTCATCGACCGATACCTGCGTTTCTTACAATCCAGACGGCAAACTAGGCTGGAATCGGCCCGCCTCTTACCCAACGGAACCATGGAACTCACCTTTGCCAAGAATCCAGGTGAGCTAGCATTTTTCCCAACTAGCTAGTTAATAATTAGTACTAAGTAAATGGCCTAATCGACTCATTAATTTTGTTATGATAGGATTGAGTTATGGTGCTAGTAGTACACTGTTTCTACATGTTCCAAGTGTGTGCAAATTGCAGTGGCATCCATTTACAGTGATATCCAATGGTGAGTTGGAGAGAGAGAAGCTGAGTGTTGTCATCAAAAGCCAGGGAAGTTGGACGAAGAAATTATACAAGCAACTTTCGTCTAATTCGTTGGGCCATCTGCAGGTCTCGACTGAAGGACCCTACGGACCTGCATCGTCTCATTATCTCAGGTAAAATTATAAACATATATGATCTTTATCCTAGCTAGCTAGTGTTAAAATTAAAGGCGATGATCTGACAAAGTTTGAATTTGTTTTAGGCGGGAGTGCCTGGTGATGATAAGTGGAGGTAGCGGGATTACTCCCTTCTTCTCCATAATTCGCCAAATCATTGCCAAAACCCGAGCTGAAGAATCCAACGCCAGCACCATGCTGATTCCAAGCATTCTGCTCGTCTCCGCCTTCAAAACCACCGCCGATCTAACCATGCTGGATCTCTTGCTTCCTTCCTCCATCACTCCTTCCGACATTTCCAAGTTGCAGATTCAGATCGAGGCTTATGTCACCCAAGAACGTCACGAAAAGCCCCTCGACCACACAGAGAACCGGATCGAGACAAAGGTGTTCAAACCCGATCCATCAGACTCACACATATCTGCAGTTCTTGGTGAGAACAGCTGGCTTTGGCTTGGTGGCATAATCTCCTCCTCGTTTGTCCTCTTCTTGCTGCTTCTCGGATTCGTGACGCGATACCATATATATCCGGTGGAAAAGAGGGGAGAGAAGTACCATTACAGCTACAAGATTCTCTGGGACATCTTCCTTGTCTGTGTCTGTGTCTTTGTAGGAACAAGTGGGGTTGTCCTGTGGCAGAAGTGGAAAATGAAGCAGATTCAGAACCTCGATTTGTCGTGCAGTGTCTCGGATGCTGATGTTGAGAGCTTGACTCATCATCACTCTCTAGCTCAATCCACCAAAGTGCATTTTGGAGCTAGACCTGATCTCAAGAGTGAGTTTCTTTTTCTTTCATGCAAATATCTCAATTTTCGTCTCATAATTCATCCTTTCCTTTCGTCTCCTAAATCTGAATATGTAAAATGAATAGAGAATAGCGATGAAAATTGAAGTTTTCATCTTCTTGCAAATTAAACTAACTCATATATATATATATGGCGAAACATTAATATTGCAATTATGACAGGGATAGTGTTGGATTACAAAGAATCGGAGGTGGGAGTTCTGGTATGCGGGCCAAAGAGCATGAGGCATGAGGTTGCCAAAATCTGTGCTTCTCATTCACCCAAAAACCTCTACTTTGAATCCATCAGCTTTAATTGGTAATCTTTGTAAATTTGTAATATTCAAAAACTCTATCAATTATTAGCAAATGTGACTTGAGAGTGATATTGCTTCATGCATTATTTTTTTATATTTCTTGTAATTTGTACATGAGATCGATGCTTTCTGATCTGCACCTCTTAAAAACATTTATTTCTTCTAGTCATCTCTCTCTATACATTTCTTTTAAACCTATTAATGTTGTAAATATATAAATTATAACGAATGCGTTAACAAAAACGATTTCATGATTTTCTTCAAACATAACAACTAATTAATAAGAGGGATATTGTGTAATCGATAATCATTTATATAAGTGGAAATACCTCTCATTACCCAATTTGACATGTCAAAAAACTTGTTTACCCATTTTTATAGGAAGTTACTTTGTTACCCAATTTGAGGCAAAAATGTCAATAATGTCCTCAACTTAAGTTTATATTTACATAAAGTGGAAATACCTCCGATATTGTATATCAGCATATCGTGAACACGATATCAACATATCAACATATCGTGAACACGATATGATATTCCGTGTTCACGACATGTTGAACCTTTTTGCATATCATGAACACGATATTATATTCCTTGTTCACGACATGTTGAACCGTGTTGTACTTCGTGAACACGATATTATATTCCGTGTTCACGACATGTTCACCTTATCTGAAAAGTTGACTCGAGTCAAGTTTCCTGGACTCGAATCCAGTATATTTTTCTGAACTTTTCTTATGTAAATATAACTAAAATTGAGGGCATTATGGACATTTCACCGTCCAAATTGGGTAAAAAAGTTACTTCCTAAAAAATTGGTAGATAAGTTCATTGGCTCATGAAAAGGGATACTTTGGAAATTCTCTCTTTATATAAACTAATGGTGTTTTTGAGTTTTAACCATTCATACTATCTATTTGGGAACACAATTGTTTCTATACACCAAGTGCATGGGTCATGACTCATGCAATCCGGGTCATATGACCCGAAAGGTGATTTTCACGTCCAAAACGCACCTCTAAATTGCGCTCAAACCCTAATTTCGCCATATGACCTTTTAGTTATTTCGTCTAACCTTTTAGTTATGCTCGTCTAACCTTTTTGTTATGTTCACATAACCTTTATAGTATGTTCGCATAACCTTTCTATTCTGGTAGTTTAATATTTTACAGAGTAAGATAAATATATATTATCTTTTAAACTTTTATATTATAATAACTTAACATTTACGTTATAATAATTTAATTTTTATATCATAATAATATAACCTTTATATTTTCCAAATGTTATGATAGTTGTACATAAATGTTATATCAATATAACATAAAGGTTAAGTTATAACAATATAAAAGTTTTCAATTATATTACATGATTGAAATATTTATAAGTATATAATTTTAAGGTTTTAATACCTTTTAAACCATTAAGTTGTAATAATGTAACATATACGCATAATAATATTAACATTTATGTTATATTAACATAACATTTATATTATTCTAAGTACATAAAAGTTATGATAATTATATATAAAAATTATATCAACATAACATGAAGGTTAAATTATCATAACGGTGAAAGTTTTCAGCTATATTATCATTTTTTTGGATTGAAAAAGTCTAAGTATATTAACTTAAAGGTTATGATATTTGTACAAAAAGATTATAGTCATCTAACATAAATGTTAGGCAAAAACTTGCGTACCCCCGGTGCACCGTACCCCCAAAGGTATTATTAGTTTGGTATTAGGTATATATCCATGATGTATTATTGGTGCATTCATAAGGTATTAGTGGTATATTTTTTAAGGTATTAGTAGTACGCTCATAAGGTATTAGTTGCATATTCATAAGGTATTACGTGTATAATTGAAATATATGTTTTAGTGAAGGTATTATTCAAGGTATTATTTGTTACATGTTAAAGTATTACTCATATTATTTAAAGGTATTACAATAAGTGTTTGAGGGCACGGTGCCCCCGGGGCACGCAAGACCTACTCTAAATGTTATACTCGTATAAACAAAAAGGTTAACGCATAAATTAAAAAATAAACAAAAAACTAGGCACGGATTTGCGTCGGATTCGACCCGACCCGACCCACGGGCGCCCAGTTGCATGGATTTAGATCCATGCAACTGGTGAACAAGAACAATACTCATTAGGGAATAGATGATGCTGATTAATCAAAATTTATCCATCCTCCTATTAATCTTATATATAAAAAAATTCAGACTATATTTCATACTGAATTATTTTTAATAATGTAATTTCCAAAAATGCCACATTTTGCCATTTCTCCTAAATTTGCGAGTATTAAAGCATCTTCAAGGCAGCCGCAACTTTGAACTCAAACTCAAATTTTGTGAAAAGTTGCTCTTCAATCCGATGGCAATTCTAGATGCAATTAGCCACTTGTGAACAGTAAGTCTTTTTTTAAAATAATTTAATTTAATTTTGGGTGTTTCTTTTCTTATTTTTAATATATTTTCATTTTATTGTACTAAATATTTTTCATCTAGTTATCGATTTATTTTAAATATTATGTGTAATATTTACTTGATTTTTTAGAGCTATGAAAATTTTAAAAAAATATAGAAAACATATAACTTAGTTGTATTGTACTTTAACTAATTGAAATACAATAAGGTAATAATAAAATTTTAAATTACAAAGTACCATGAAATTTATCACAATACAAGCTCGTGTGATAAATTGCAAGCTCATGTGCACAAGACAAGCCACATGTATTCCTCAACACACAACCACAAAGCAGAGGGTCAACACCTGTACCATCTATTCGCCTCATCTCCTCAAAGAGCAATCCAAGTGCATGATGAGACACCAATCCTCGAATGAGATTGAAAAGGGGCGAGGAAAAACGATGCGGGGTCATAGTCATACTCTGCTCAAATGAGGCATTCACGTGAGTTATTGACGTGATATGTAGATGGTGTATGCGTGCCCAAGACGTCTCAAAGTTCGATTGAGATGAGTTCAATTGTCTTTTAAGCTTTGCATGCATGGCTTCTGTCCTGAGAGTGGACACACAACGTAATTATTCAATGATTGTTTGTCATAACTTAAAAAATATAAAGCACAAACCAAGTTTCAAGAATCGTACCTCGAACTTGTTGTGTTATCATAATGCATAACATTGTTTGTCCAACATGAGATAAACCTCTTCTTGTACGGCTCGATCCACGTCCTCATAGCATACGCTACAGCTTTAGGATGATCGGTGTAGTCAGCTTGAAATCTCCTCACTAACTCATTGAATCGATGTTCATCCTGAGCAAACGCTATCAAATTCCATGAGCTATTGAAGGACTCCCATATCTCGGTTCTACGAATCATTGGTTTACATTTGGCTAGAATGTTCTTGTTGATGTGCCACCGACAAAGCAAGTGAGTGGCATTCAGAAAGACTACACTTATCGCATTCATAAGTGCAAGCTCACGGTCGGTAACTGTCACATTAGGATAACATCCTTCGATCATCAAACCTTTTAATACAGTGAGAGTCCATCAGTAATTCTCCTCATTCTCAGCCAATAAGTACACACAAGCCACATAAAACGTGATATTTGTTGACGTGACACTGACAATTTCCAAAAGTGGCATCCTATACCTATTCGTCTTGTAGGTACAATCCATCAAGAGTACATTCGGAAACGCAGGCAACAACTCAACGTTTGTGGGATGAACATAAAAAAGGTCAGTAACCCTATCAGTTTGCTTGCATCTCCTGTCCAAGTAGTAGTAGTTATCCAACTTCAACTTTTCCAGCAAGTATTGCTTTTGGGTTCGACCACCATGCTCAACAACTTTGTGCTTTTACCGAGCATTGTAGATGGTTTTCATAGTCGACTAATTCCAGACGAAATATAGCTTCAGTGTGCTCAAGATGTCTTTTGGCCTTGTGTTATTCATGGAAAGATCATGCACAAGTGCATCGTCAGAAGGAGTTAGTCTACCTGCAAATGAGTGGCCTACCAAATGGCGACTCATTGGGTAATTGTGCGATCCACACACTACCATCAAGGTCATTATCCTTGCTCATTGACTTGCAATCCTTTCAACATAAAAGGACACTCACACTTCTTAGTGCTTGTAGACCGTTCTTTAGACTTTTTTCGGGATTCAATGGAAGGGTCTTGACCAAGTTTCTTCTTTGTCGGACGATACTTGCCACCTCGTTCACAACCCAAAAATACACGAGCTCGGCGGGCACTTTCATCACTGTCCGATCTCCTAACCAACACAACCATATCTAAACGAGTTCCAACTTTATACGCCCAATTCACCAGTGTCTTCCCGAGTATCAAATAACTCATCAGTTCGAAACTCATCAGAAAAGTCTATATGCTCGTACATGGGGCTCATGACATTCAAATATCCCACCTCATTGTAACTGCTCAATTGAGTTTCATGTGAATTGTCTTCCTATAAAAATAATAGATGAATACAATTAAATTAAATAAATTCAAGAACAAGGAAGAAAAGAGGTACGTTTGTTCGACACTTATAGCCGAAAAATAAACTGTTCAAAAACAACTTTGTGAAGATTCATCCTAAATTTGACACCTATTGGTCATAAAAAGATATAAGTTTCGACTAATAGCGACCGAGTTATAGCTGTTTCTCCGACTACTACTGGTTGAAAATACTGAAAACTTTAGTCCACTAGTGGTCGAAAGTTAACCAAAGTTTTGACCTGTACTTTGCGATCGTGTTTTCGTGATTTTTGAAAACCAATTTTTCTTCACAAAACTGAGAAACGAAACGGTAAAACAAAGTATAGAAACTTACATTACCAACCTCTTGTGCTCTATCATGCTCCATAATGTCTTCTTTCCAATATTTCAACTTTTTTGAAGCTTTTTCTTAAGGTTGTAGTAATTGAGTTGTGTATATTGAGGAAGAAGAGAAGAAGATGATGTATATATGTGTTATGTGTATGAAATGGGGTGTGTATAGTAATATTTAAAGGTGGGGTGTATTTGAGAATTAAATTATGTTTGATATAATATTTATTATAATTTTATTAGTAAGGGTATAATTGTCTTTTAATATTCATTTATATTGTATTTATTTTGATGGAGTGTGTTTAGTATTGTGTGGGGTGCGGATAATCGCTGCCAAACTTATATACTAATGGGGTACATTTAAACATATTATATCTTTTTCTCTTTCCTTAATAATTATTTATTATTACTTTTTCAGAATGTGACCACATTTTTTCGACACCTAAAAAAACACACATATTAACTCTTTAAATCACTTAATAAATATTCCCTCCGTCCTAGTCGAATTTGTCTACTTGTCATTTTCGTTTATCTCAATCCAATTTACCAGCCCATAAATGACAAAGAAATTATAAAGCAAAAAGTATAAAAAAACATTTTTTTAATCAAAAAATATACAAAAAGTAACCTAGAACAACAACTTAACTGCATTTTTTTAGATCCATACCCGATCCAAATAGGTAAATTGGATCGGACGGAGGTAGTAAAAGGTTTTGTTGATAACACAATTTTGTTAGCAAATGATGTTGCTCTTACATGTTCGTCTTAATATATACACATAATTCAAATTGGGGCAAATTGGAAACGAACCCTAATTCAATTTTAATCTCCTCTTCTTCTTTGTTTCTGTGTCAATTTTTTTTTGTTCTTCAATTTCCCGCGCTCATCTGTCTCATCCGATTAATACGCAAAAATTATGTCAAAAATCGACGGCGAACTGTGTGCAAACGAAGTTATGAAGGTCGACGATGGTAAGTTTTTTTTTTCATTGCCTGAAACTCTTATAATGCTTCTGTTTTTCAATTTCCAGCTGATAAAAGGTTTCAGAAGGTTAGCTGAATTATCATACTAACAAATTGATTCGTACATGAAGGGGGTGGCTGGAATTCGAGTGTTTATATAGTAATCAATTGTAACGAAGTATAGTGACTAGTGTTTTAAGTAATTATGCCTTGTTTTCTTGCGTTTTACCTATTTGTATCGTCCCCTTGGCTTCTTGGAAGCTATTTAGTTGAATCACGTTTGAGTGATGGCGTTGATCACCACTCATTCTTTCCTGGTGGCTCTTGCCAATTGTCATACCAAATGTGGGGCTTGTGCAAAAGGTTTCACGGAAATCCGCGTATTATAGATGAAAATAATTGTTTGATCCATCCCCTATTTATGTAAGCGACTATATTTAGTTCTTTCTTCAGTTTTTCAAATGCCATTTTAGCTGGCTGGTTTGCCCCCTAGATTAGATGCAGCAACGGTTTTACCAATGCCATTTATATTTTATGCTTTAAGAGTGCAAAGTGATAAGTGTATATATACTATTCAGAGGGTGAATAGCGTAAATTACCCTTATGTTTATAGTCTCACATCTGAGTGCATTTGCTTCATATATGAAATTACCATGTGTATCGAGAGTGAAAGATAAGAAGGATGTTCTTTGTATATTTTGAGGTCTCAACATGTTTTGCTAAAAGTCATAAACCGATTTGTTGCAGATAGGTGCATGTGGGTCAGATTTCTAACTTTTCTGCAATGTCGAGTTGGAACACTTTCGAGTCACGTGAATGTAGCCCTAGGGCTATGTTTGGGCTAGGATTTTCTGAGGTCTGTGTTTTTGGACTCAGAATGTTGGATATTGGTGTGCTAGTGAATAATAAGAATCTTTTTTTGTTGTAGGATTGGGAGTCCCGGACTTTTACTGTATGCATATAATTTTTGGACAGTGGTGATGTATTGTTATACTGTTATTAAGTTATGATAATTTAAATGTGAATATAAATAAATAATGGTGAATGAGTCGTAAATGACAATCATATCTGAAAAGTGAGTGAAGTTGTAGTATGGGATGAGGACTTGGACTCTGGGATGAGATTTTATTCTGCTTTAGCTTTATTGGCTAATTTTATCCTTTTTAACTCTTGGTGCAGAGGTTGATGTGAAAGAAAGATGTTGGGATCAAAGAGAAGCTTTGCCTGGAGAACCTTTGTGTGTTATATGTGGCCGCTATGGTGAATATATATGTGATGAGACTGATGATGATATTTGCAGTATTGAGTGTAAAAAGTCTCTTCTCAGTCAGGTAGCTAAATCTAAGGCTTCCCGTGCTCAGCCGTCCTCAATAAAACTTCCAGCAAGGGATGAGTGCTTCTATGTTAGGGATGGAAACAGTAATTCAGAACCTCAATGTGTAACTAACAGCCAGACTGAGCAGCTCAGGAGAAAACTTGAAATATCTGTAAAGGGAGTTAATGTTCCAGAACCAATTTTGTCTTTTGCTTCTTGTAATCTTCCTCCAAAGCTCCTTCAAAATTTAGAAGCTGCGGGGTATGAAATGCCAACACCTGTCCAAATGCAGGCGATCCCATCTGCATTGATCAGACAGAGCATGCTTGTTTCAGCAGAGACTGGCTCAGGGAAAACTTGTTCCTTTCTAGTCCCGGTAATTTCTTGCTGTGTGAAGATAAAAAATGACCCACAGAAACCAATTGCAATGGTCCTCACACCTACTAGAGAGCTCAGTATACAGGTGGAAGAACAAGCAAAGTTACTTGGTCAAGGTTTGCCCTTTAAGACTGCGCTAGTGGTTGGTGGTGATGCCATGGCAGGACAAGTTCATCGCATCCAGCAGGGAGTGTCAATGATTGTGGGGACCCCAGGAAGAATCATTGATCTTCTAACCAAGCATGATTTTGAATTGGATACTGTATCAATTCTAGTCATTGATGAAGTGGATTGCATGATCGAAAAGGGATTCCGTGAGCAAGTTATGCAAATTTTCCAAGCTTTGTCCCAGCCGCAAGTGTTGATGTACTCCGCAACAGTTTCAAAAGAAGTTGAAATTGTGTCAGGGTCCATGGTGAAAGATCTTACTGTTATATCAGTTGGAAAGCCCAACAAACCTAGTCAGGCTGTTAAACAGCTGGCAATATGGGTGGAGTCAAATAAAAAGAAGCAAAAGCTCTTTGATATATTAACAAGCAAACATCATTTTAAGCCGCCGGTTGTGGTGTTTGTCGGTTCTCGAATTGGGGCAGATCTCCTTTCTGACGCCATAACAACGACAACTGGGGTTAAAGCTCAATCGATACATGGACAGAAAACCATGAAGGACAGAAGGGAGATATTAAGGTCATTTTTGGTTGGGGAACTTACTGTGATTGTGGCCACAGGAGTGTTAGGCCGAGGAATTGATCTCCTGTCTGTGAGGCAAGTTATTGTGTTTGACATGCCAAATTCCATGAAAGAGTATGTGCACCAAATTGGAAGGGCCTCTAGAATGGGAGAAGATGGTACAGCCATTGTGTTTGTGAATGAGGAGGACAAGAAACTATTCCCTGATTTGGTTGACATTCTGAAATCATCTGGTGCTTCTATACCTCGCGAGCTTGCTAATTCAAGATATACGACAAGTTATGTTTCAGCTGGAAAGGCTCAAAAGAAAAGAAAGCATCACTAATAAAGGTATCCCTGGCTTTTTCCTTAGGCAATTTGTATTACATAAGCAAAATCAGCACCAAAGGTTTTGCATGAGAGGTAGACAACTTTTCTGTTTATAAAACTGCATTAGACTGTAATATAAGACTTGCAAATTTATTGAAGTTCATGCTGATGATGATATCCCTTTAGGCTGTGTTTGGATAGAAGGATTTAGGATGAATTTGAAATCCACTGCAGTAAAGTCATTTGGTGATTGTTTGATTGATATGAATTTGATATCCATCACTCTCATTTGAAACCTAATTTGTGAGAGATTTTGGTGGATTTGAAAAAACCTACTCCCCAAAATTTGGGGGCCATGAATTTGAATTTGCAACTTCTCAAATCAATTGATTTTGGTTGGTGGTTGTTTTATTTCAGTGATTTTTTTATCATTTTGCCTCAATAATTCCTCTAGAACAAAACTTTATCTAACAACAAACTCTGCAGAAAAAGGTTGGTGCTTGCTCAACCGGCAGGATTCTTTCATTCTTTTGCATCCCCTAACTATTGATAACTTTGTTTATAATATTTGGTAATATTTGATAAACGACTTCTGTCTGAAACCAAATCTCAACTTTAGCATCCACACTCTATCCACAATCTCCACGCGCTACTGGATTGAAACAATGCAAAAAAAGTCGATTTTACACCACCAACATCCGAAATTTCAGTTGTGAACAAAAGAAACTGAGAAATTTGATGAACATGTCTTAGCAGAAAAATGATTTCAAGAAAGAGGTTTTTTCGAATTTTGACTTGTACCTGGTACATTACTTCAATCTGCTTTTTTTTTTTTTTTTTGACCCACAAAGGATGGATCAGATATTGGAAGTTCCTGATACTGCTGGCAGATTCGTCAAGCAGACAATCAACTAGAGGAATGGTGTCAATCTGAAAATTGATCATTCACCATTACCCTTACATGAGCAGCAAAGGGACCTGATTTTCGTAACAAAGAATTATAATAGCAGGTACGTTTTGGACTATGTGGTCAAACACTTTGTTTCTACATTCCAAGCATGATTGGATTGGATTGCGTGTTGATCGGATTATTTACTTCCCATCTTTTCTGTCATTAAGCTATTTTCATCTCTTTATCTACAGCGGTTTTTGCATTCTCATGATATGGCCACCATGCAGAGCTTGAATAGAGGCTTTCAACTTTGCAGAACAAGAATCACATGATTAGAAAGGTAAGGTTCCTTTTTTTCCACTTAACTCTTCCAACTTGTGCATCCAAGTTATGTACCAGCCCTCCGGGTGAGGTATATTAAATGGGCATTACCTTCATTTCAAGCTGTTAGCTCATTGATTGATAATGAACTTAGTTATCAGTGTCTGCCATTTGGCTATGAGGAATGAACTTTCTTTGATTATCTTTTGATCTTCTGGGAAATTAACTTGATGGACCACTGTGGGTATATCTCTTGATGAGATCTTGGTGGTTTATTCCACATGCTTTCATATATCATTAACTCATTGCTGTAAGGCCAATTGTTTTGTGCTTTAACCATAATACAACAAATATATGTAGGTTGATGTTATGGACGACATTACATAGACATGGACCAAGAAAAGATCTTCCATCATCATTGAATATTTCTAATAGTATGATGTTTGTTTCATCTGTTCTTAATTGACTCTGGCATGTTCATAGACCTATAACCTTGTGCACTTATTTTTGTCTCTATGCACGTGATTGATCAAGCCATTAACTAATAAGTGGCTTAGTTTGTTGTATATACATCCATGAGTGACAGAAGAAAAGCCAAATGAAAGCATTAGATTGAGTATCCTATCGGGACATTTAACAAGCTCTTCGCTTAGTTCCTGAATTCACTGTTATGGTCAAGATGCATAACAATCTGGCTGTGACCTCTTAGTATCCTATGTCACTAATTTTCACCGATGCATGACTTGTGTATTATTCATAGTTTTATCTTCTTTTTTGTCAATCTTGCTTTTTAGTGACAATGTTATTCAGCCGTAATTTGATATTTCAGTTTGCAGATACTGAAGAAAACAACTCTTAGGTCACAAGAGGTGCCACAGTAGCTACTTTGGTGGATTACTTAAAAGCATATTATCATATGCCATAAAATTGTAACAAATTGAATGCTTACAGTTATATGTTGTATACTGTATTTTGTATTTAGTACGCAATGAGAGTACAAGTAGTGAAACTATGAATATATTACTTCTCTCAGTTATTTATTTAATTGCAGTTTATATTTGTTTTCTAGTTCTGCAATATTTAACATGACCATGACTATTTTTGCAGTATTTATTAATAAGAATGGTTTACTTAAAATCATATAGGAAGTAAAGCGATGACATTGATAGCAACACTCAAGAAAAGAACCGAAATGCATAAATATATTGTTCATTGTGAAACATTCTCATTTCAAGTTTATATTTATACTTCTCAAAGTCAACAGAAGAGATTATGTTGCACGTTAATAAACTCTTATTTTGGTAACAAACTGGCTTTTAAATGTGAACACAGTGGCGACAAGTTATAAAGTTGGTCCTTTTCTTGCTCTTCTTTTGTACACATGTGAAAACTATCTCTCGTATTTAGGACTCCCCAATCTTCACGGATTTACACACTCTCAAACAGAGAGAAACCCACAGATGGATTCAGTTAAAATCGAGACGATTCTTCGCATGCATGCTAAGGCCATTCAGCTAGCACTGAAGCTTCTGATTCTAGTAGTTTTTCTGGGCTACATTATGATATGGATAATGATGCCAACAAATACATTTTGGCTGCATTGGTTGCCTGATATCAATGCTAAAGCAGATTCAGCCTATTTGGGTGAACAAGGTTCGATTTCTCAACTCAACAGACTGATCAACTATCTGTTTTCATAACTTATTACTTCTCTGTTTGTAGGTACAAATATTCTTGTATACTCTTTTCCCATCTTGCTTATTGCTACACTGGGATGTGTATATCTTCATTTGGATAAGTACGTGGATGATAGCAACGATAGGTACGTTTCAAAAGTTATTTCAAACATTTTTACATTGTTTGACACAGTAACCAGTCATACCTTTCTACTTTAAAACAGAATCCCAAAGGATTTAAATTTGGGCTCATGGACACTACCTGTACTTATAACGGGCCCTATTGGTATCGTCACATGGACAGAATTATGCTTCGTATCAACGTTCATTACTCTCTTGGTTTGGTCATTTTCAGCCTATGTATATGGCATGTTCAAGAATATCACCACACAATCTTCATCAAAGATAGGATATCATGTGTAAGATGCTTTTTCTTGAACCTAAACTATCCATTTGATTCTCTTATTCCCATTTTAAACTCTCTTGAACGAGCATGAGGTGTCGTTGGAACAGGTGGGAGGTTAGGCTAGACAGTGTAGCGCTACTTCTAGGCCTCGTTGGCAATATATGTCTGTCTTTTCTTTTCTTCCCAGTGACTAGAGGATCATCAATCTTACGCCTCATTGGACTCACTTCAGAGTCCTCTGTAAAGTATCACGTTTGGCTTGGCCATACGGTTCTAACCATCTTGCTTGCTCATGGTCTCTGTTACATGGTTTTTTGGGCTAACACACATCAGATATCTGAGGTACATATCACAATTTTGTACAATTTGGTTATAATGCATAAAAAGATCAAATTTAGCAGCTGGTTTGTAAACTTGCAGATGATGAAATGGAGCAAAGTTGGAGTGTCAAATTTGGCTGGAGAAGTAGCTTTGCTTTCTGGGATAGTTATTTGGATCACAAGCTTATCGGCTATTAGGCGAAAACTATTTGAGCTCTTCTTTTACACACATCATCTATACATAGTTTTCATTGTTTTCTTTGTTTTACACGTAGGATTCTCTTATTCTTGCATCATGCTGCCTGGATTCTATCTCTTCTTGATTGATCGATATCTGAGATTTTTACAATCCCAGAAAAATGTACGCCTCGTTTCTGCTCGTATTTTACCTTGCCAGGCTATAGAACTCAATTTCTCAAAAGATCCAAGTGAGTCATGATTAAGTAAACTCCTTATCAAGAACTCAACTCCTTATTATCAATCACTGATATCTCTGACAACCCTTTATTGCTAGGGCTAAGTTATAATCCATCAAGCATTATATTCATCAACGTGAAGAGCTTATCGAATCTACAATGGCATCCATTCACCATAACCTCGAACAACAAAATGGACCTTCACCACCTAAGCGTTGTCATCAAAAGTGACGGAAATTGGTCTCAGAAGCTTTATGAGTCTCTTTCATCTCCAAAACCACTAGATCGACTTCAAGTATCCGTAGAAGGCCCGTATGCACCTCCAACAACCTCATTTCTAAGGTTTAAACAAAACTACAAAATCTCTTACTAGTAAGAAGCACATTCTTCTTTAAACTAATTGATGTGGTAATTGCATAGGTATGACATGCTAGTGTTGGTGAGTGGTGGGAGTGGAATTACGCCTTTTATATCCATCATTAAAGAGCTTATTGTCATAACAAACATGAAGGAAAAGGCCCCAAGAGTTCTTCTTGTATCTGCTTTCAAGAAATCTCAAGATCTGACAATGCTAAATCTTCTCATCCCGTTTGCTGGATCCTCTCCTGAAATCTCACGTTTGAATCTTCAAATTGAAGCTTACATTACTAGAGATACAAATTCCTCAACAAACAGCCAAAATCGGCCCAAAACCATATGGTTTAAGCCAAGTGTTTTAGACACACCAGTTTCCACAGTATTAGGGTCAAGCAGCTGGCTATGGCTTGGAGGCATCATCTCATGTTCCTTTGCCATTTTTCTTCTTTTACTTTCCCTACTAAACCGATACTACATATACCCAATTGATGATAACACAAACACGGCATACTCAGATGCTGCAAGATCGATCATCAATGCTTTGATCTTGTGTGTGTCTCTTCTGATGGTTGCAACTCTAGCTTTCATTAGGAACAAGAAACAGAATGCTAAACAGATCCAGAGTGCAGAGGCAGGATCATGGATGCAGGAGGTTGAAAGAGAAGTAGAAAGCTTTCCACAGCAATCATTCGAGCAAGCTATGACAGTACATTATGGCGAAAGGCCTAATATGAAGAGTAAGTGCACTTGGCTTGTAGTAAAAACACAAACAAGATTATGAGTTGATCACATGGAGTTTATTTGATATTTATGCAGAGATATTGTGTGAATATGAAGGATCCAAGGTTGGCGTTTTTGTTAGTGGGCCAGAGAAGATGAGAGAAGAAGTAGCTGCAGTGTGTTCATCTGGAACCATGCATTATCGATCTTTAAGTTTTAGCTGGTGACAACATTTCGATGATTATATCTGGAAATGATAGATAGGAGAGATGATGTAATAATAATAATAATAGCAGAAGAGGGTACAGGACATCAGCCTTTTTAAATGAAAAGCAGGCATTTACTTACAATGAACCCCAAACAACAGCATTAACTAACATTAGGCCTACTACGCTTTAAAACTAAACTGAGGAGGCCTTCTCCAAAAATTTCAAAAAATTAACTTTAGAAGTGAAGTAGTAGAAGACTTGAAAAGAAAAGAAAAGAAAAGGCAGCTGGTATGAATGAAATTCCTAACCTACCCCCGCCGCTTCTTCCTTATCTACCCCTATGTTGTTAGATATTAACTTCTTCCTCCTCCTTACTCTTGTTTGTCTCAAAACTATCACCTGCATTATGATGCCGGAACCGCCTCCCATCCTCCGCATGCATCATCTCACCACCCTCCTCCCGCCTTCTTCTATCCTCACCATTTCCCATCAACGAGAATCTTCCCCCTGCCCGAATTAATGGTCTAAAGTACTCATCCGACTTCAACCGCCCTCCCACCTCCAACCTTTGAGTGCGCCTCAACACTCTCCCTGGTGGTGATCTTCTGCGCCTCCCGTGGTTTTCTGCAAAATTGTGATCATCAACCCATCGACAGTTCCTCTGTGGGGAGAAGCGGGCCCTAGGTGGGGACATGTAACCCTCTCCATAATTGGATCCAAAAGAGGGTTTCAAAAACGGTAGTCTCATTCTCTCCATCCTAGCCTCGGACCTGAATTCAGGGGACCTACTGGGCCTTCTACCACCCATTATTCGTTCCCTGTGGGAGTGCCATACCCTAGGAGAACGTGTTCTGGATCTTGAACGAGATCTTCTCCGAGGCAAACCCATATGAGCATTATTCCTAGCAACACCTGGAGAGAAGCTTCTTTCCCTTCTTGATAAATAGCGTGGCAAGCGAACAGGTGCACCGCCCTCATCAGGTAGAGGCTCGAAATCCTCCACAAAATCTCGACCAGCACGCTGCGAATAATGCCCCCCTCTGCCTCTATAGTTTCCCACTCCTCGTGTAGGAGGCATTCTTCTGCCAACACCAAAATATTCATCCCTCTCCACAGGTGATGGTCTCCTCATGAGTGGCCTATTCAAGCCTTTCGACAAATAGTTAGAAGTTGGCCTTGGATCATGGAAGTCCACCCCATCAATCTTGTCAGCAGATTCAGTAATTTTACTTCTTGGTTTGGTATGGTTACGACCCTCAGCTCCCTGATAATTAGAGGTATAGCGTCTTCTTGTCCATTGATGAACTCCATCTCTTTCACCATGAGCAGTGGATCTATATCTACCCATATATCTGTCAGGACTGACTTCCCTTTCAGCCCGAGTGTATGAACCACCAAGGCGACGTGGTCTTAAAAAAAAAAACAACAGTTGTAAGTAGATATTAAAAGTTATGAATAGATTCCCTCCATACAGAAATAATGTGACCAATATTGGTAAACCAATCCAAGAGAGTATTGATACCTGTATTGCTGCATAAAGAAAACATCCTTCCCATAAGTAGCATCTACAGATGATCGTCCTTCAATACGAGACTGAAGCTTACCCCTTGCTGTCATCTTCGATGCATATTCATCCATGTTTGTCACTTTGACACCAACTACATTTCTCTGATCAATTAACTGTCCCTTTTTCATGTCATCATCTTCCTCGATAACCATTTCCATGCACTGCTCAACTGTAGTACCTGATCCTGCATTTGATCCCTTTCCTGCTAACTCATTATTGTCCGAGTCCTCTTGGACAAAATGCTTCCTCAAAGAATGCTTTAGGGGACCACTCTTACTTCTACCTTCTGGAGATCTTTTCAATGAACGACTTCTCCAAGTGCCATGAGAACCCTCAGAACCACCTTCAACTATCTCAGATACAGGGTAGTCGGCAGCATCAGAACCATCTCCATTTCTTCCATCAGATTCATAATCAACACATTCATTTTCAATCTCATTGTCCTCCCATGAGCACAAAAACGAACCTCTAAGCTCTCCATCCTCATATGGAGAATCATACCCTTCCTGGTTCAAGCTGTCTCCATTAACCATGCGTACATGGTTATCCTGAGAAACATCTGAATCACGTCGGCCATCACATTGTACTCCAGCACTAGAACTCTTGCAAGTGTCTTCCTTTTTAGTCATTTTAAGTTCTTCATTAGGATAGTCACCATCGTGCTTTTTATCAAGTTCAACTGGCTCTAAGTAACTCTGGCAATCAGCTATTGTACAACCAGAAACAATAGCTCCATCATTTTGTTTCTTTGAATCAGATATTGGTACAGGTTGAACATCTTGAGTAGAGGAACCTGTGCGAGGAAGAATAATGTGTTAGAATGGAGTGTAAAATCAAATTAATCCATACCCAAGCTACATTTATAATTGCAAAATCAAGCCAACATGTAAAATTGCAAGGAATTTTTGAATACCAGGGGGCTCAAAAGTCTCTTGGGAATCTTCCACATCTTTACGCTGGACATCAATCACAGATACAGATGCTGTTATATCACATGCATTGATATCTTGAGTGCTTGTATTATCTCCATCAGGAGCAGTACTTCTCTCACATTCACCAATAATATTACTAGAACAGTCTGCATCCTGTGGTCCAGCAACAGTATCAGAAATGCTATCGGTTTTATTCTCAGACAACAGCACATCAGAAGAGCAGCAGGGCTTCGTGAAAGAAGCATTGTCAAGGATAACATCTGAACTTGCAACTTCATTCTGGTTTTTCATACCAACATCACAGCTCAAGACTTGACTTAAATTCTTATCATCAGGATCTTTTTCACTGGCCTCTCTGGAAGCATTTGAATAAACACTCATTCGTGGTTCCTGTGAACGTTCCTCAATGCTGCATGGCTCACTGCAGGTTCTTTCATCTAAATCTGATGTTGACTTATTTTCTTCTGTTTTTAGATTAGAAGACCCATCTCTTATACCACCTTGGTTAGAGCGCACAAGATCTCTGGATACTTTTTGTTCCCCCTCCATATGCATATCATCAACATCCTTTGAGCTATTTCCAGCAATCGAATCATCACATGGTTCATTCCAAGCATCCATCAGAGTATTTAGATCCCAATGCTGTCTACTCACTTTCAGCAAAGTTTCATCCTCCAGGCCCCCACAATTACTCTTAGAAGCAGATGTAGGATTTTTCTCTTGAGAGCAAACCATACCATCTCCATGCATGTTCATTTTACTCGAGGAATTCTCTAAATCATTACCTACTTTAGATAGTGTAGCAGTACTAGATGCATCAGAGTTTTTTAGCATTTTAGATTTAGAATCTTCTAGCAGATCCCCTTTATCACCATCGTCATCCATGCTAGCTGCTGCAGCGAGAAGTTCAATTCCGGAGAAGTCACCTACATCACTGTATCTACTTTCAGTTTGATCACATAGAACATCAAACCCATTACTACGCGCAACTTTGGCAGATCCTTTGAATCCTCTCATCAAATGCCAGTTGGAGGACCGTGTTCTTGTGGAGGCTGAATCTTGACCACGTAAAGATGATGCCCAGGGATGAGGTGGTTGAGATTGAAGTAAATGTCTCCTTTTCTTGAGTGGAACATTTTCTGACTTACCAGAAGTTGACTGTCCAAGAACCACTTCACCAAACTGTCACATTAACGTAGAAAATCCTCAGTTATTGAAGAGCTTACTAGAATAAATATCTAACAATGACAATAATCTTTGACAATATACCTTGTCAGAATCAGACTCAGAAAAATCTCCTACTCTTTTGGGGCTAATAGAATTGCTCAGTTTTACAACACTGTTCAAGCTTCTAGCTACTGACTTCCTTGAGCGCCTTCCTTTCGTCACAGTTTTCCAATTTAACTCTGGATTGGTGGAGTTCATCACTTCAAGACCCACACTGCTAAGCATTATTTTGCAGATATGGGTTATATCCCATCAAAGATGAATCCACCAAGTTTTCTCAGAGCACTCCGCAAGATGTCTTCTTTTCTGATTTAACCTCAACTAATATCAACGTCCTGAATAAGTTATCACACAAGCAAGTCTGCCAAAAAAAAAAAGAAAATTCAAGAAAAGGAATATGTATATATGATAGATGTCAAGAACAGACATCATATATAAGTTGTGTACTCTATTTTCAAACTTAAAATTAGTAAAAGCATCTTTGTCACCGAAAGCACCATTTCTTAATAAATATAAGATTTCAAACAATTCATGTCAATTATTAACAGCCTATATATGCAATCTTCAAAACCACAGAACATATTCTCACCACTGGTTGTTAACAAAAAATTCCCCAATCTTCACAGATCCACATTTGTACTGCCAGCAAAGAAGAAAAGTCGCATTAGGAACAAACCAACAATTTCAGTCACATGAACAAGTCTATGATACATAACATTCATCAAAATTGAAGACACTATATATTAATAACCAAGAATATGCACACCATCTTTCATACTCATTTAGTTCAAGATCAATGTTCCCCTTACATAGTTCTCAGCATTTACCTCATAGAAGGGCAATAACGGCAGGGAATGAAAACAGATCACAGTTCTTTCACTTATAGCAAATACATAGCATGCCTAAGTACTTGGGATAAAGAATGATAGCAAAAAAAGAGCTTGGAAAGGCCTCTCATCCAATGAGAATCATAGCTTGCATCCTTCAGGTGTATGCAGTGAATAGGCAAAAGATCTAATGGGCCTTTAACATTAGAAAGTCTTCAAATCATCTCAAGTGGCAGAATTAATCAACCAATGAAGATTTATTCCATCTTCAATCAAGATTTAAACTAAGAATATACCAGCATTTGTTATTGCTTCAGATCTAAGGGATGTGGCTATGCAATAAAAGACAGAAAAATTCACTTTAACGCAGCAAATATTCTGAAATTTTGAGACAATCTCCCCAGTCCATTAAATCATCGATCGCTGCTCTTATGTTAACAAAGAAAAGAAAACCCCCAAAGTTTTATTCCTCTTTCTTTCGATCCTGCAGCCTCTTTGGCAATCAGAACCAGGCAAACCAGAGAAAGATATGGCCAAAGACCATCAGACATACGCCAGTTATGGTAAATTTAAAATAATTTCCTACAACGAGATCTCGATCTGCTGCAGATTTCCATGCGATGCAATAATATGCATTTGGCCAGAGACCACAATTTATTCACTGGAAACGCTAGAGAAGATGTGAAAATCGATCCTCGAAGTCAACATACTGCACAACATATCCTTCATCCAAAATCTACTCGAAGCAGCTTTATCTGCTTCGTCTGAAGAAGTCTTCGCCCTAAAATTTTATCAGATTCAGATCTCCAAATCACGGACCCAGAACTCAAATCCGGTTCAAAAAAACCCTAGAATGTTTGTTGCTGGGAACAGATCTTGATCTCGAGAGGCAGATTCCTTGTGTGACGACGGTGAAGACAACAACAGAAAAACAACCAACACACAAATCACGCAGATTATCAAAAAACTTAGGGTTTCATATACCTGTGTGTATCCACGGTCCAACACCCAAATCTCCTCCCAAAAAAGGTTTCGGATAAATCCTCCGGCGATGGTCCAAATCTCAAAAACAAATCTGGCAGACGTAAAACTCCACTGAAATCCTGGGAACGCTTCAAGTCTTATTCAGAAAACAACGGCGAATGCGCCGCAACGCCGGCGCAGTCAAATCGGATCTCTATCGCCGTGGGGATGTTGAGCCTGGAAGGATTAAGAGCCGTCCGATGGAATCGCGGCTTCTAGAATATTTGTGAGAAGAGGAGAAGCGTAGAATGTAGATTAAAGGAGCTTGGGAGGAGTAATTCCGCCCCACTGACCACCTATTTATGCTTGCCACTATGACCAAAATACCCTCGTGGATTTCCTGTAGTGACGATAATACCCCTCGATGCCCTAGTCCTCCTATTCGCATACCACTTCCGCTTTGTCGGGCAATTACGGTCAACACTCTCGTTAGCGGCCTTGATCACTTCTTTCCATCTTCTGACCAATCACATCTCCCCTAATTTCTTTTTTAACCAAAAATTATTATTATTACTATTACTATTTAAATCTATTTGTGGAATCTATATCATAATATATTATAAGTAGTTGATGTAAGAAACTTTTTTTAAAAATTTCATCTTAGTTACAAATATTTTCTTCAATTTTTATTTTTATTTTGAATTGAAGTGTTTTTTAGAATTTATTTAGAAACCAAAGATTCTATCATTCAAAATTTGAAAGACAATAAAAATTTAATTAAAAAAAAATCTTTAGTTTTAGATAATGGTTCAATTGTTAGGTTGAAAATTAGCAAGAATATAATTGTAATAAGGATAATTTTGAAATAAGTTGCATAAATGTCTGAGACACATATTAGCTTGTAATAAGTGAGTTTGAATCTTCTATTACATGATTTATCTAACACACTCCAACAAGATTAGATTTGGATAATAAAAAAAATCTTTAGTTTTAGATAATGGTTCAATTGTTAGGTTGAAAATTAGCAAGAATATAATTGTAATAAGGATAATTTTGAGATAAGTTGCATAAATGTCTGAGACACATATATTAGCTTGTAATAAGTGAGTTTGAATCTTCTATTACATGATTTATCATTTATCTAACACACTCCAACAAGATAAGATTTGGATACATGTATGTTATGGATATATATTTGGATACAAATTACTTGTATGTTTCAATTATACAAATAATTTATATATATATATATGAGGTCTTATGACTTATTACTAAAAAAGAGTAGTTTAATTTTAAATTCATAAATATTGAGGGTTTGACAAGCTATTTACAAACAAGTTATTTTGGGACAAATTTTGTTTTGCTAAAATGACACCTATTTTGATATGGAGGTAGTATAAATTAGGGCAAATGTGCAAATATACCATTAACGTTTATGGAGAGGTGCAAATATACCCTTAATATTTTTTTAGGAGCAAGTACACCCTTA
The DNA here is from genome assembly GCA_005771605.1 of Scutellaria baicalensis. Taxonomy (NCBI): domain Eukaryota; kingdom Viridiplantae; phylum Streptophyta; class Magnoliopsida; order Lamiales; family Lamiaceae; genus Scutellaria; species Scutellaria baicalensis. Next base: position 74,406,069 of record CM016721.1, on the reverse strand, counting down.
GTGTTTAAATTATGGTGCATATACACCCCTAATGTTTATATTTTGATGCAATTTTATCAAATACTTCCTTTTATTATTATTATTATTTTCTTACATCCTTCTTACAATTTTTGTTTATTAAATAAGAAATTACTTATTTATATTCCAACATGCATTTCTAATCCTAAATAATTTACAAAATAAATTTTATTTTGATAATAAATTATATTTATTTTTACTTAAAATAATATAATAATAAATTATATTTCTTTGTACTTAAATAATATTTTTTTACTTGCGTAAATATTATATTTATTACCAAACATACATTTTTTACTTAAATTTTATGTTTAACTAAAAAATTATGATTACTAAGTAAAAAAATTATATATGTTTACTAATTTACCAAAAAAAAGTATGTTTTTAAGATAAATTTAGTCATATATAAGTAAAAATTTATTTAAGTAAATAATTGTATGTTTTTTCTAATACTAAATTATGTTTCTTACGCCAAATTAATACACTCAACTTTATTGAGTAAATTTATTTATATTTAATTACGTTAATATTATTTCATATATTTTAACATATATATACATTTCTAATCCCTTAAATTATATTTATTTTGCTTAAATTACAGTCATTAGTGCCAAAATACACTCAATTTTATAATATTATGTAAAATATTCATTAATCATTTGTACTCAAATATTCTAAATTAATTTTAAATTTTATTAATGTAGAATATCTTTATCTTTATATATATAAAAACATAAACATTTCCTCAAATAGTAATGTTAAAATTTTCCCGCCAAAAACACCCTACCAAAATTGGAAATGATTTTTTTATTAAAATAAATGTTAAATGATAAATAATAAATCATGATTGATGATATATATATATATATATATATATTTAAGGAAGTCATATGATATAATAAAATTACCATATTTGTCAATATGGTAAGTCAACTTTAATTATCAATTTCTATTCATATATTTATGATATCATTTAGCAATGTGTGTATACATATATATATATATATATGATTTACATCATATAATATCATAATCATAATATCATATAAATAATAAAACAATTATTCACTCGATGTTAATATACATTTATATATAATTTAATATGCATGTAAATATATACATAAAATATATTTATTATATAATTCTTATCATTACAAAATAATAAAATATATAAAAAGATAACCAAAATATAGATACAATTTTATGTAATTTTGTTGACGTATAAAACATAATTGTTATATAAAGGAGTAGATATATAAAAATTAATTCACCACTTGATAACCAAATAATCTAGATAAAACATAAAGTCAACAATTAAATAATTCTAAATATAAATTAAAAGATATATTGTAATAATATATCATATAGAAAGAAATTAAAGAACTCCACTTGATTTGATAATAAATCGTATGTAATAATAAAATGAATATCATATTTAATTAATTATGATATTAATATTCTATAATGTGACATTATCTTTATATATATATATATGAAGAAGAACATTTCCTTAAATAATTTTTCCACCCAAAAGTTGTTTTGATATTTATGGAAAAGATATAATGTTTATCCATTAAATAAAAAAATCAATTGCCTCATTAATCTTCTATATATAAGGATGAATATTATTACAAATTAGGGGAAAAAAAAGAAATTATTGCTATTAACTATCCTTCTTCTATTTAATACGTTTCAATTTAATAAAAATGTTAATTAATATGTTTAAATTTAAAAAAATGTTAAATTATTTTATAGATGCAAACTAAATGATTTTTCATCTAAGCATTTCATATGATTTTATATAAAAATTTCTTAATGACTTATACATCAAGTTATTTGACATCAATTACATAGAAATATTGGTTTGTTTTAAAATTAATATAATTTGAAATGTCATTTTAAAAATATAATAGATGTTGATGCTATCATTTTCATCCATTAAATAAGATACAAATAAGTCTCTACTAAATTTCACTATTAAAATTGAATATACAATAATATGAGCAAACAAATAAGATTGTGATATTATCTTGATCTTGATTTTATATACTATATATATTGAACAAGATTTTCTATTTTGTAAATAATAAAATTCAATAAAAATAATATTTAATGTATAACATAATGTAATATAATAAAACGTTTTGATTTTATCAATAAACACATTAATTGTAAATGATGTGATTTGATTTCATGTATAGGAATTAAGTAGAAACTAACATTTATTTGCAATCATTATAATTGGGAAAAAAATCTATAAATTAGGAAGCAACTAAATTTATGACATACAAAATGCACTAATTCCATATCTAATGAACAAATTATGCACTATAAATATGAGAGAAAAAACTTAGAATTGACTCACACTTCCTCTTTAATTTCTCAAATTTTGCAATATAAATCTTTTGCTTTCATGGTGCTCATGGGTTTGTGTTTTTTTTTTTTTCTTTTTTGGTTTTTATTTTATTTGGTTATGATTTTTATTTGATCTACATCATATAGTTTGGATGGACAATTAATAATTTTTTGACTTTATAAATCATTTCTTAACGATTAAAGTTCATATCGTTATTCATATTTGGAGATGAATGTTTTATTTATTGGTAATGCATATGAATTATTATTAATGTAATTTTGTTTTTTGTTTTTTTTTTTACTTTATGCTGGAATTTCGTGAAGAAACTTGAATGAAAACTTACATGGAAAAGTGATAAAGAAGACTATAAATTTACATTAAAAGGTAGATTGTTTTTTTTTTTCTTTTGGGTTAGAAATAATTGGAAATTAATCATATATTTTGTTTTTATATTTCTTTTATGTTTTTGAGATTTTTATCATAGAATTTATTTGTTTTAAAGATAACATGCTTAAAAGTAGTTGGTTGAATTATTCCTTTTATCTTATATAGAACATAGCTTTAATGTTGTGATTTGTTTGCGTAAACATTATTTCTTTATCTTGAATAGTGTACTTGAAATGTGATAATTTCTATAAAATTCATATCCATCTTATTTATATATAAACTAAGTTTAAAATTACAATATCTTATTTTATTACCGTACCTAGAGATTATCTCCAACAATTAAATATTTAAAATATATAATATATAAATTACTTAATTTCATTATATTACATTTGTATATACTTTTTTTTTCCAAATCTCAAATAAAAATATTATAATTGTATTTTATAAAATTTTATCCCGTGCATCGCACGAGTACAAAACTAGTATATTTAACACCATATGATGATTAATTTGGGGACACTGTGCCCCGAGGCACACAAGTGTCACTCAAAAAAAAGTGTTATATTTTAATGGAATCATGATTTTTTTTTAAAACTTGGAAATTTATATCAATTTTTTCTATAATTATAAAAAGAACCAAAAAACATTTATTCATTGTTGCAATTTCAACCATAATTATATTTTTCAGTGACTGAGTTCACATATCAAACCAAAATGTCACGCCATGTCATATTTGATGTCGTGATCATTTCTAACAAACATATTTAAAGAAAAATATTACAAAATGAATCACTACCTTACAAAAGTTGCAACTGAATTCTAATTTTTTTATATTTGATTGGTAAAATAAAAACCACATAATACTTTCATTCATTATTGCAATTCAAGCTCATTTTTTAATATCTAAATTCATGTGTTCAAGTAAATAGATGAACCAAGTAGGAATTCTAAAGAGTTCCACAAAACAGATGACTTTAATTAATTGGTGTTTTTATGGATTACGGTAAAAAACAAATAATCATCCGTCATTTTGCAGATTTCAGTATAAACTTTTTTTTTGTAACATCGTACTAAGTAAATTTTGCGCGACTTGCATAACACGGTAAAATGTCACATTTCGACCACCTTTTCCAGCAGACATGAAACGCAAGCATTTCATTAAGGTAAAATCATCTTTTTCAAAAAAAATACACCTGTCCTCATAGGTGGCATATCAGCCACATCATCATTTTCCTCACTCTTAGATGAAGATAGGAAATGGGCAAAAAAATCCAAGACAAAAAAGAAAAGCTCAACCTTTCCAACCACCATAGCAATCCCTTAAATACACATATCATCAATATTCATCCAACATACGCATATCAACAAATTCATCCTTATCCCAACATAAATACACATGTGCAGATGTATATTAATGTAAATACTAATCCTCATATGCGAAAATCCAGCAACATAAATACAGAAATAACATCACAGCAACATAGCATCACAAATACACAATTAGTAGTATACATAGCAACATAAACAGAATTCCATAACAAAATAAATACACAAGAAGCAGTATACTAAGATAAGAATTCCAGCAGTATACAAAATTAGCATTTATCGAAAATTGTACAATGAAAATTCATCATAATGCTAAATTTCAGCAGTACTCAAAATTAGAGAAATCGACTTCACCCTAAACCCTAACCCAAAGCCATAACCCAAAATTAGAGAAATCAAATTAACCCTAGGCCTAACTCAAATTGAACTGAAACGGAATTCGCTCATACCCCTAACATAAAATTGAATTACCCCAAACCCAAAATTAGAGAAATTGAATTAAACATAACCCTAACCCTAAATCAAGATTAGGGTAATAGAATAAACCACCAAATTCGGACAAACTATACTGTTTTCCTAAACCCAAACTCTTTTGAAGTAAACCCTTAGCCCACTGCGAAAGAACAAAAACTAATTTTCCTATTGTTTACTTATCTAATCTGGGCAAACCACTCCATTTGGATCGTCCTTCTGCCTCGCTTTCCACACCATCAAAATCGAAACGTTTGAGCAAGCGAAATTCTTGGCTATGCTTATGATTTTGAGTTGAGCTTTTCTTTTTGGGTCTTCGATTTTTTGCCCCTTTTCCTAATTTTGATTTAGGAAGATGATGATGTGGTTGATATGCCACCTAAGAGGACATGTGTAATTTTTTTTGAAAAGATGATTTTACCCTTAATGAAACGCTTGCATTTCATGTCTGCCGGAAAAGGTGGTCGGAATGTAACATTTTTACTGTGTTATGCAAATCGCGTAAAGTTTACTCAGTACGGTGTTACAAAATAAAGTTTATACTGAAATCTGCAAAATGACCTATAGTTCGGATGATTATTTGTTTTTTACTCTATGGATTTTGTGTATAGTATCCTTTCTATATATAATACTTTTTTGAGTAGGACTTATGTGCCCCGGGGCACGGATCCAAAATCCGTGCCCCCAACCCGACCCGCCGACCCGCTCCTATTAATTCGAAAAAAAAAATTCTTCTTCTTCTTCTTCTTCCTCTTCTTCTTCACGCAGCACTTTTTTTTTTCTTCTTCATTTTATTCTTCTTCTTCTTTCTCCTTCTTCAACCCAATCTGGAAGAAGAAGAAGAGAATTAAATGTTGTAGAAATCTGAAATATTGGATAACAGAAAGCTCCCACTTCCCATGCCTTGAGCACCTTCTTCTTTACCATTTAGAAGAATTGAGAGAGATCCCTTCAGAAATTGGAGAAATAACAACACTGCAATCTATTAAATTGGTTTGGTGTGGAGGAGATTCAATCATCTTCTCTGCCAAGAAATTACAAGAGGAACGAGAGGAATTATATGGGAAAGTTGGCCTTCATCTTCGAGTTCAAACCCTTCATTACATGAGAGAAGATTTGCAGAGGTTGGCAGCTCCTAACTTCCATATTTCATCTTGAGCTTCCCCTTCTTCTTCTTCTTCTCCTTCCTTTTCAACCCTTCTCCTTCCTTCTTCTTCTTCTTCTTCCGTCCTCGTCCGCCGCCGGCGATGACGTGTCTCTCTCTCGCTCTCCCTTTTTCGCGTTGCTGTTGCCTCGGTGTTGGGCGGTGCAAGGTATGTGTACGCGCACGTACATGTGTGTCATGGGTGTTGTGGGCTGCGGTTTTGGGCGAGTTGGGTGTGTTGGTGGGTCTGTAGTGGTGGCCAACGACCTGCTCGTCGCCGGCAGTTGTGCAGCGACGAAGGAGGGGGCTGGGCGATGAGGCTTGGAGAAGGGAGGAATCTTAAATTAAGCATATTATATATACATATCACTTAATCTTAAGAACAGACATTTAACACTAAAAAGTATATATATAACACCTATAGAGTATATATTAAACATATCAGACATATAATATGAAAATATTCTAAAGGTATTACAAATATACTATATAGGTGATATAAGATCACATGCATCTATAAGATATAATAAATACAATTCTCCCTTCAGATGTTATGAAAATATTTTAAAGGTATTACAAAGATACTCTATAGGTGATATAAAATTACATGCATCTAGACTATGATATATAATAAACACAATTCCTTCAGATATTATGAAAATATTATAACACCTAAAGAACATACATATAACACTTATAGAGTATATATATGACACCTATCATTCAATCACATAATATGAAATCTTCTTTATAGTGATACCTCAAGAACATACATATAACACATAAAAAGTATATATATAACTCATATAGAGTATATATATAACATCTATCACTGAATCACATGATATGAAATCTTCTATATATGTAATACCTCAAGAAAATAGATGTAACACCTAAGCAGTATATATATAACACCTATAGAGTATAACTATAACACCTATCACTGAATCATATAATATAACTATAACACCTACAGAGTACATATATAACACCTATCACTGAATCACATAGTGTGAAATCTGGTGTGCGTGAGTGCACACCAGATCATGTGGGGGTGCGCGTGGGCGCGCCTGGGTGCGGTCCACGGGCTGGGTCGGGTCAGGATCCATGCCCCAGGTGCATATAAGTTTTGTTCTACTTTTTTTTGCTTATGTTTTTTTTAATAGACTTCATTTTTAACTCTTAACTACCAGACTCCATTGTTATTTTAGAAAATATACATTTGTAATTGATGAATTTTGTTTCTTGTGAAATTTAACCAATGCTCACACACATTCGCAAAACATGCACAAATGTATGAGTATTCAAGTATTTAACTTTATTAAAAAATCTTATTTTACCATGCTAGTACAATTATGGCATTTCCGATTGGGGCTGGGGTGGGGTGGGGATGACACACCCACCCCGTCTTCGCTAATGTATCTATCTATCTGGGCGATCATTTACCCCAATTCCTTGTCATGCTAGGTTAGGATCCTCCTTCCCCACATTCAGTTGTTGATTTTAAACTTAATTTATTATTAACCTAATAACTACCTAAAGAATTTCCTAAAATTATATTTATATATATATATATATGTATAAGGTATTTTAAAATACATAGAAAATAACTTAAAATTCAATTAAATGATGAAAGTATAATCAGGCATAACTTAACTAGTCAATATAATTAAAATAGAAAGACAGATATTCAATCATCTTCTAACGAATTTTAAAATATTTTTCTAATGAGTTAGAGAGTGGAAGGGAGGGAATTAAAATTAGAAAAATTAAGTTGCATGATCCAGCATTTGAACCTTAATTATCACACAATTATTAGTACATATATAAAAAAAGTATTGTTTACTTATATACTGAATTAAGTTAGTTTAAATGTAATAAAGTGTGTACATGTCCCCGCCCTATAAGTTAAATTTCAAAGAATCTCTATCCCGTTGAGAAACGGGGAGTTCCCACCCCACAACCAAGCATATATAATTACCATTCAGAGTTGAGGAAATATAGTATCTTCACCACATGTCTTGATGCTACTTATCCAATCAAACAACTTACACGTCTCATCAAACTGATTAAACATATATATTATATATACCACTGAATATGTATTAACCCTTCATCTTTGATATATAGTAGAAGAAGCAAAGCATAATTGATTACCCGAAACTATATATATGATATTATTTATCAAATTTATTAAATAATACTATATGATACTACAAAAGTATTGCATAATCTAATTATATTAAAATTTCTCCAATTGATCATAAATATTGAAGCGCATAACTTGACATAACCACTCAAGAATTCGCTCCAAAACAAAACCCATTAAAATATTGTTTTTAGTTTCTAACTGCATTTATTCTTCGATTTCTTAGTTCCCTCATGAAGGTGAATTTATTTTCTTTCAAAAAAATAAATATCATAAATATTCTATTGGGATTGTGGTGGGGTAACAAAAAAATATATGAAAGAAAATGAAGAGAGAGAGAGAGGGATGGTCGTGGAAATGGATATAATTTGGAAAATAAGAGAATAGGAATGGAATAATGGAGATAAGGTGATGTGTGGTGATGTGATGTGTGAAAATGGTGAGGGTCCAGATCACCTTTCTCTGGACCTCATGACCTCATCTCTTCATGCTCTTCCTATCACCTATTTTTATATTATTTTCCTCTTCAAATTCTTTTAATTTTGCCAACTAAATTATAGTGGAAATGTCCCACTTTAGCATATTTTCTTAAATATTTGACTAGAATAGCACAAAATTTTAAGATTTGATCAAAATAACACAATCCTTATAATTTGTGACCAAAATACCACAAATTGACTTTTCCCTCAAGACAGCACTGACATGATGACTGACACAAGACAGTACTTTCAGTTTCTAAAGTGGGACATTTCCACGTGTAATAAATCTCTTGTGAGACTATTTACATTTCCACTTTAATTTTTGTCGTGTGTAATAACTGTCTTGTGAGTTACTATTTACCTTTTAATTTTTGTCGTGTATAATAAAGTGGATTTGGTTTTTCTTTGACTTACTATTTACCTTTCATTCAAATAAATACACTTTCCATTTTGGTAGATAGATACAATAATTTCATACGACAAAAATTTCTCCCTTCTACTAAATATTCTCCCTTCTACTAAAAATTCTCCGAATCTACTAAAAATTTTTGCTCGAAAGTTTTATCTCTCTCAGGAACAAATTAAAGAAGATTTACGTAAAAAAACCGAGAGGTAAGTCCATTTTCTGAATCTCCTTGTATTTTTTACGTGGAAAAAACATGAATTTTTCATCCTAAAGTTAAGAAAAAGTGTGTATTATATTTGTCCACGCAAAAGTCATGAAAAATCAGTATCCACGAAACATTTTCTAGTGCCACGAAAATTCTCACGAAAATTAAGATCTTCAAAATTGTCACGAAAATTCCCACGAAAATTGTCACGAAAATTATGAAATTCCAAATTCTCACGAAAATTATGATCTGCCACGAAAATTCTCACGAAAATTGTAAGGCACTCCACGAAAATTATGATCTTCAAAATTTTGGATGTTTTTTCTACCACGAAAATCTCACGAAAATTGTAAGGCACCACACGAAAATTATTGCTAAACCACGAAAATTTGGCAGAGTCTTAGTTGCATGAAGTAATTCATGTTTCATTTTTTTTTTTTTACAGTTGAAAAATGAGTTTGTTGCCCGTTGTGGTTTGGTTTGGTGGATATTGGGAAGGGTTAGAGTACAAAAGTGGTTCGAGACAGGTGATTGGACTTCGAAGAGTTTGTTATCAAGATTTATTTGAATCAATTGACGAAGTTGTGCGTGCTGATGAGTGGTGGGGATATGTCATTCATTCCATTGTCGTGGATGAGGGTAGGGTGAAAAGAATGAAAATCAGGAACGATTCAGATCTTAGTAGCATATTGTCTGTGATCAATGATGTTCTTGTTGTTTATGTGACACTGAAAAGTAGAAATGTGGGAGGCTTTGGTCAGAGCAGCGAGGCAGGTGGTCCTTCATTTACTGTTGGATCATCATACGAACAACAAGTATGTAGAGATTATTCAAATATTCCAGAAGGGCTGCAAAACGATCAAGCATTCATGGCCTCATGGAGTATACCGAACCAAAATGATCTGTGGGGACAATTTGTGAGACAACCTAACGAGAATTTGCCGTGTTGGGCATCATCTAGTGGTAGGGTTGATTATACAGTACAGGATTGGGGAATGGATGGCCTTGACTTAAATACGTCTCCTATAGATTGTGTCCAAGAGGAAGTGGCACGGAAACAGGATTTTCATGAACATGCACATAGTGGATTTCATGATGGTACACATAATAGTATTATATTTCCCTTTTCAGTGCATCTATTGAATATTTATGATTTAGATTCAGCATTTTAATTGAGGTGGAATTACTTGTGCAGATGTGAACAACGAGCAAGATGGTGTAGGGGATGCCGATGAAGCTGCGGATAATGATTTGGAGCTAGATGCTGAGGATGCATCGTTGTTGGAGCAGGAGCAACTCCAGGAGCATGAGTCATTTATGACTTACATTGGGATGCGGACACACGATAATGTTGACGATACGTTTGAGGCAGACTTTCAAGCAGGATCCAGTGATGGGGTTCCGCATACCGTTCCTGTTTCGGCCTTTGCTCCGAGTTATGCTCCGGATTGGTTTATCCCTGAGATTCCCGACGTGGATCCATCTGTTTATTCAGAAGGTGGTGCTCGCGAGATTACGACAGAAGCTCTTCAGAAAGGATCTACTTTCGGTTCCAAACTGGAGTTGAAGAAAGCAGTTGGTATGTACCATATTGAAAATCAGGTTGCATACCGTGTGGACCATTCCGATAAACATCGTTGGTTTTTGAAGTGCGTCCAGAAAAATTGTCCCTTCGTCATGAATGCTTCTGAAAAATATGGGATTTGGCGCATATCCAAGATTGTTATCCCACATAAATGTTCGTCGGAGTTGAATAGTGATGACCCACGTCGCCCTTCTTCTACTGTGATCGGTGAGTGCTTTGTCGATGCACTCCGGAAAGAGAATTGCAAACTCACTCCTCGCGACATCATTCAGGAAATGAATGTTCGTCATGGTCTACAGGTGTCTTACAAATTGGCTTTGAAGGCAAGACGACATGTCATGATTAGGGCTTATGGGGATCCAACATTGTCGTTTTCTATGCTTCCATCTTACTTGGAGGTTTTGAAGGCTGCTAATCCGGGGACATACACATCGTTAGAGACCCACGATGATGGAAAATTCAAATATGTTTTCTACGCATTAGGTGCCTCCATACTGGGATTTCGAGGTTATTCAAGACCTGTCATAGTTGTAGATGGTTGTCATCTGAAGGGGCAGTATAAAGGTATTGGGTTTGTGGCTGTGACGAAAGATGGGAATGATCAGATTTTTCCTTTGGCAATTGGTATAGGTAATATTGAGAATGATGCATCCTGGAGCTGGTTCTTGACTAATGTGAGAGAAGCATTTGGAGCCCCTGCCCAACTTCTTCTCGTATCAGATCAACATGTGAGCATCTCGAATGCCATTGCACAAGTGTTCCCTGATGCAGCGCACGGTTTATGCTGTTACCATATACAAAAAAATTTGGCCAAGTATGGGAAGCATTTGGTTGGCCTCTTCAATAGGGCCGCATATTGTTATCATCCGTCGGAGTTCGATAAGTACGTCACTTATTAATACCATTTAATTCCTCAAATCAGTTTATTATGCTCTGATTTTAATATTTTCATGAAAAAATCTTTTATAATGTATCCAGGTATATGAACACACTGGTGAAATCCCAAATTACTGGTGCTCTTGATGCTTTGAAAGGTGCTGGTGAATACAGATGGTCTCGTGTCAAGTGCCCTGTTCGTAGGTTTAACTTCATGACGTCTAATGCTGCTGAGTCGTGGAATGGGAGGTTAGTTTGGGCTAGAAAGCTACCCGTCTGTTCATTTTTGGAGTGTGCTAGACGCATTACAGAGAAGTGGTTCTACGAACGACGAACCGTCGCATTAGAGCGAGATAACACACTGACGAAGGCCGTCCATGAGAGATTGCAGGATGCAATGAAAGAAGGGCGTTCTATGCAGGTTAATAAGCTTGGACGGCTCAAGCTCAAGATCACCACTGATAATAAGAATTTCACAGTCGATCTGTCAGACCGTTCATGCACTTGCCAGGTTTTCCAGCTTGACTTGATTCCATGCTCGCACGCATGTGCAGCGATCAGGTAAGGCTTTGTATATGTAAATTAATTACTTGAGATACCACCGTACACTTCATTATTGTTTTCTAATGCAGCTATATGAAAGAGCCCGTCACGAGATACGTGCATGAGTGTTACTGGACCCGTTCATTGAGAGGTATGTGGGAGGGTGAGGTACTCCCTGTGCCTGACCCAGCGGATTGGGTTATCTCCGACGAGGCACGAGCATTTGTCTGTCTACCTCCTGATAAACCGAAGCAAGCTGGATGACCCAAGGGAAAACGGATTCCTTCTTTTGTCGAGGCTTCTAGATCCAGACACGGTTCTATCCCGTCCGGTCATCCAATCGACCAAAACACTGAAAATGTTCAACCCGGTGGTATAAGACAAAGAAAAAAGAAGAGATGCTCTATTTGTGGCTCAGAAAGTCACACGAAGAGAAAGTGCCCGATATACATCGAAGGTCAACGCTTTGTTCAAGACGAGGAGTAACTCATGCAAATATGGGATGTGTAAACTAAAATTGTCTTTATAAAATAAACTTGTTTTTATAAAATAAAATGTGTATATTCGAATGTCTGGACATGCATTTTCGTGACATTTTCGTGATACACATGCATTTTCGTGACATTTTTCGTGGCATTTTCGTGAGAATTTCGTGGCATGCATGCATTTTCGTGGCATAATCGTGCAATAATCGTGGCATTTTCGTGGCCTAATCGTGGCATTGTCGTGAGATTGTCGTGCCAAAATCTAAGCATTTTCGTGGCATTGTCGTGGCATTTTCGTGAGATTTTCGTGCCACACATGCATTTTCGTGGCATTTTCGTGAGATTTTCGTGCCAAAATCTAAGCATTTTCATGGCATTTTCGTGGCATTTTCGTGACATTTTCGTGCCACACATGCATTTTCGTGGCATTTTCGTGCCAAAATGTAAGCATTTTCGTGGCATTGTCGTGGCATTTTCGTGAGATTTTCGTGCCACACATGCATTTTCGTGGCATTTTCGTGAGATTTTCGTGCCAAAATCTAAGCATTTTCGTGGCATTTTCGTGGCATTTTCGTGACATTTTCGTGCCACACATGCATTTTCGTGGCATTTTCGTGAGATTTTCGTGCCAAAATGTAAGCATTTTCGTGG